>JAMRDG010000020.1:0-1380710 GCA_027725995.1 Rhynchospora tenuis | reverse complement strand
TAATTTTATGCATAGCATGTTGAAAGATATATGCATTTAATTCATATAGGAATAAGAAACCTTGAATGAATCAAATTCATGTTGAATTAAACTGATCGGTTGATTAGGAAATGAATCTGACTTGGTCATTCATTTGCTATCTTTTGGACCGTCAGAATCGCAAAAGACTGGAATGGTTTCCGTAAATTGATTATATTGCATAATCTTAATTGAAATCCAAGAATCTGATTCGGAATTAAATCGGACCATTCTTATTCAGTCTGCATAGCATAAATATGAAATTAAATTGTGTCACTCTCCGGAGTATGGTTTGGCCACCTACCCGGTCAGGATTCTAGCACTATTATTTCTGGAAATTCCCTCTGAAATCTGTACATAGGATTGGACCTATGGTTTTGGAAAAAGTTCTTTCTGAATTTGACCGACCGATAAGAACTTGAGTGAATGCGATTTTCTGCTGAATAATTATGCTTGATTTGTTTCTGTGCATATTCATGATGCAGCATGCCGGTCATCGGACCCTTTCGTCTGGTACCCACGGTACAAAAATTTCTGAAAATAATACTTTTAAAGCTTAATGATTTTATATTAAATAAGTGGGTGTGAATTCCGTTACTCGGTTCATACTTAGATCCGCGTACTAGAACTAAAACCCGCACTGAGATTGTATCTCACTCTGTGCTTTGTTTTGCATGTGTCCTCAATGACTTGGGGGTTACAGGAGCGTCGTAATGGAGTGAGGCGTAGTACTATAGTAACTTTGGAGTGTAGTTATCTTCAGTTTGCGGTAAGGATCCCGAGTTTGAATTGTGAGGCTGTTTTGTGTATATGCTTAGATGAACTGCCCGAGGTACTGGCTTAATTATATTTTGAGATGCCTCCTGCGTCTCCAGCGTCCGAGGTTGAGGTTGAGCCAGAGCCGGATGCTAACTCCAATGAAGAGAAAGCGTTCTGACCGTTAGCTTCCTTTTCCTTGTTGGGAGGGGGTCCGAGTGTGTATGTTCCCTCTGGTGTTGTCTTGTAGTGGTTTTGGTTAGTATGAACGGTGTCGGTTTTTGGTGTTGGTTTTTATGAGTCTTTTCTCGGGGTTGTGGCGGCGGTATCACGGTATGATGGGTGGTTTTTCTCTTTTGGTGTATATATATGTCTATATGTATATAGAGTGAGCTTGAGTGTACCAGTCCTTAGGAAAAATAAATAAGCCGGGATTGGTCATAGATTGGTGTGGTTTGCTTTACTTCTGTTGAGAACACTTGTGTAAAATAAAGTTTGAAATAATGTGAAATATTTTGGTGTGCTTATCTGTAATGTTGTGTGAATTCTGGGCCAAAATCAAGAAAATGGAAAAGAAAAAAAATAGTCTGTCTGTCTGTTCGCCTTACGGGAATGGGAAACTGTTCTCGTGGCGGAGGAGACATCACTCCCTCGGTTCGGGGTGTGACAAGATTATAGATAGATTTCTTGTTGTAATAAAATTTCAATAGTGCGTTAACAAATGCAAGACATCTTCTACGAATTAATATGTTACGTTCTTAATTTTTAAATGTCAGCATTTTATTATTTGAATATCTAGATAAAGGAAAGGACTCAAGGGCATAACAGTCATTTGTGGTTAATTTATTGAATTTTACCTTCCCCAAATTAAATTATCCAAACATGAAAAAGATAGGAATGAAAATTTGTTTTCCTTCCCCTTCATAAATCATCCAAACATATAAAAGTAAATTAATTTCCTTTCTCATTTCATTCCTTTCCCTTCCCTCTTATATTTTTCTTTCCTTTCCATTTCATATCTTTGAACAAAACACAGTGTTAGTCATTCAATTTTACTTGCTATATGTCTTGTTCCTGATTCGCCACAACTATGTTTATTTCATCGTCGCAAGCCCGCAACGCAGGTTGGACTACTTCAATAGTTCTCACTTTATTATGTGTTTAAGCTCGGTTCTTGAATGAATGAAAAGTATAATTCTGGGTACCTTTCCATATGAGAATTTTTAATTAGGAAAAATTGGACATAACCCCTCCAATCTATAACCTCTGTAATTTTCAAAACTGAATATAACCCCCTCCAATCATGTCTATTAAGGATATAAACCCTTTCTATTAATTTTATATATCTTTTGATTAAAAATAAATAAATAATTGAAATTATGACCAAACTACCTTATTCTCTCAAATAACGTTTCACCTTCCTTTTTAAATATTCATGATACAAAATTTGTATGCATAGCATGGTCTCTCCTTCTTTCCATCTGTCCCTCGTTTGTTTGCCGATAAAAATTTTGATTATTAGATATATTTATATAATATATTCCTGCACGACAGCACCAAACTAGCACATGTTTTAGCACCATTTCCTGACCTATTAATCTGAACTAATATTTAGTGCATGGAGCATTAAACTGGAACAAATTTATTGGACCAAAGCAATTTGCGATTATCAAACCATGATTTAGGATTATCAAACCATTGATTTTGCGATTGTATATAATAATTTTTAGAAGTCTGTTATTCGATGAAGAGAGATACTAGCATTATTCGATCCCCGTCTCCGTTATTCGATGAAGAGAGATACTAGCATTTTAGAAAAAATACAGTATCGTTAATTAGAAAAAGAAGGAAGATGAAAGTTGTAGAAGGATCAAAGAGATATTGATGCTATTAGATTGTCTTCACTGTTGTTTTGTGTTGCTTATCGTCTAAAGAAGAAAAATATCAGAAAGGAAGTTTGGAGAAGAAGAGGGTAGATAGGTCATAATTTTATGATGTTTATTTTTTATTATAAAAATGATTTAAAATTAATAGAGATATTGGAGAGGGAACCGGATCCTCTGGACGTTTTTAAAACATCCAGTGGTAGTTTTTGATCAGAGCCGTCCGATTTAATCTCGACGGTTCATTTTTTTCGGGCCAATATTTTTTTCGGGAGTGGTGGAATGCACGGGGCTCCCTTTTAGCCGTTGAGATTAAATCAGACGGTCCAGATTCATGGACGTCCACTGAATGACCATCCAGAGGATCTGGTTCCTATTGGAGAGGGTTATATCTAGTTTTGAAGATTACAGGGATTATATCCAGTTAGTTGAAGAAGATTGGAGGGGTTATATCCAATTTTCCCTTTTAATTAATGGACGTATCGATCGGTGGCATACTCTGACTGGTACTTCTCACTATGCATGAAATTAAGATTAACAAAGTAAACGTTCAATCTAAGTTGTCTAGTAAACTCCGCACTGTATGTCTGTATATCAAACCTTTGAAACTTTAAATATTCAAGAAAAAAAGAAACTGCAAAGTTTATGTAATTCATTATTCTTCTTATCCTCTTAAAACATGAGAGTGACAGTATGGATAATTCACTTTGCAAATTTTTTTTTTTTTTTTTTTTTTGAGAAAATTCACTTGGCAAACTCTATATACAAGTACACTGCACAGACCACTGGTTGTCAATTCAATCCAGCACACATTTCCTTGGGCACTAAAAGCATTAAGCATAAGTAGAATCATGCAACATAATTTTTTTAAAAAAAAAATATAAATTAGAAGACACCTCTTATGCTGACGTGGTGATGAGGAGGTTACAAACAAGTAACAACACAAAGGTTACGCCAATGTAGTTTATCAATGTTTCGTTTCTTTAAAAAAATGTATATTTCGTTTCAAATTTTTAGATGCCTTTTTTCTAAGAGTAATGCTAGAGTCAAATGCACCCTTGAGCTAGTCAAACATGATCGAATCTCAATTTTCGAAATTACAATGGCCAATTCAAAATGCTAAATTTGTTATTCATAATGAAATCTCTTTAGATATTAAATTCAATAATTTGTCAAATTTTTATTACTTTTTTCGAATTTTAGACTCACTCTAATTAATTTGGACCCTTTAATGTTAAAAAAATCAGACAAAAATATTAAAAAAAATAATATATATTATGTATATATATATAATTTAGTATGCAAATATGAAGATCATACTAAGCAGTTTGGATCAGCCATTTGAAATTTTAATAATTGAGGCTCGAATCACATTTGACATCGAACATGTTGTATTCTAACATTGTTCAAAGAATAACACTAAGTATAGCTTATATCAAGTTTTGTCCGAATTGCTATACCCATTCAATATAGTTATTCCGAAACTATACGAAGTTTTACTTTTACTTTTAATGAATCCCTGTTCAGCTGCTACAAAACTTGCACATAACAGTTGCCACAACAAACTAAAATTTTCCACCGTTCATTACAGTTCGTCGACAGTGTTTTGCTATCCAGCATTTATATGTGGTGTACAATTTACTATACACTAATTCACTAAAAGAATTAGTGATAGTCTAAATTGATTTTATCGAACGGTTTTAATTTTCTTATCTGAAGATTATAAAATAGGCCATGCATATTTAGTTATTAATTACAAATATACAAATATATGATTTTATTTAAATTTTTAACTTTTTATTTCATCCCTATTTAATCGAACCAAAAATCTTTTCTATTCTCTCTATTAAATAGTACGCCGTAAGCCCGTAACAAAATTTATTAAATTATAATATCCTGTGCATTATTGTTATTATTTTTTTAATTTATCTCCGCAAGCAGTTTCACTGTCAGGATCATAACACATGACAGTAGCCTACAAAAAATCGACAACTTGATTTAAATCCTCTAAATGGTATATTCGTGGTATATATAACTTCGAAAAATCCAAATCCTGCACACTTTTTATAGATAAACCCCTAGACACGAGTACACGACACGAGGCTTTGTTTTTTTGAAACCCACAAGTCACTCTTCCCAGTTCCCACCTTCCCACCAACTTAGAAAGCAAATGGTTTTAACGGATAATGAAAAGAAAAAAGATTTCCAACCTCTGGAATCAGAAAGAAATAATAATAAATAATCTCTTGCTTGTAGAACCGTTCCTGACTTCCAGTTGGACCCATCTGGTTTCTCCCATTTGTCGTTTAACCTCTTCTCTTTCAATAAATCGACCCCTTCTCTTTGCTTCTTCCTGTCACTCTCAGTTCAGACAATTACCAAACAAGTCTCAGCCATGGCCAAAGTTCTCCTTTCTCTCTCACTACTGTCTCTCTTGGTCTCCATTGCGCTTGCTGATTTGGCTAGAATTGAGCACTCTCTGAAAAATGATGGGTCTCTCTCTATTCTAGTGATAGGAGATTGGGGTCGAAAAGGCACCTATAATCAATCTTTGGTGGCCGAACAGGTATAATGTAATTTTTATTTTTTGTTAAACTGGGAGTTTGGTTCTGTAGTTAGGACCATCTCTTGTGAAATTATTCTCACTAGATTATATTTTAGTGCCTTTTCTTGCTTATTATACAACTCAATACAATCAATTGCAATGAATTATCTTATCCTTGACTGATTCATTTAGCTTCATCATCCTTGGTTTGATTTGGTTTGAGATGATGGAATTGATTTTGGTTCCAATGCAAATCGATTGGCCCCAATTTGCCTTTAGAAAAGGAGATTTGACTTTTGTGTTGCTAGTAGTTATTTCGACCTGTGCAGATTAATGGGGACCATATAAGAAAAGAAAACTCTTCTAATCTTGTAATTGATTTTCACAAGGAATAACTTTGAGATGGTTTCATATCAGCGATGAAAATATCTTAGCTTTATTAAAAAATTAATAATGTGAAAGTTAGAGACGAAAAACAATGCTAGAAGGTCTTGGACTGAAGCAATTAGTTGCGTTTTTAAGGGTGTTTTCAGGTTTTAAATAATAAAAATTATACTATGATGAACTCACTGAATTAGGTACAAGGAGAGGTTTAATTGAACACAAAGAGTACATGGCAAGCTTTTTATTTATATTTTTGCTTTTTTGTTTTGCTGATCTGTCACTTTCTCTTGGTATGTCATCAACTCATACATTGAACATGATGTTTTTGCATTAATGAATTGGATTGTTTTACTATTTTGTATAATCAATTCAATATATTCTGAAGAAATTAATCGATCACAACGATGCCATAGGCAAACTAGAAACTGATATTAGAACTCTAATTTCCATCAATACAAATGCAGATGGGAAAAGTTGGGAAGGAGCTAAATATTGATTTTGTTATTTCAACTGGTGACAACTTTTATGAGAATGGGCTCACTGGTGTTGACGACAAAGCTTTTGAGCAATCGTTCTCTGATATCTACACTGCAGAGAGCTTGCAAAAGCCATGGTATACTGGTAAGGCCCCTCTGCTTATGATGCAATTATACAATTGGAATGTTTTCTTAAAGCTTAATTAACTTTTATTTCAATTTTTTTTTTGCTAGTTCTGGGAAACCATGATTATAGGGGTGATGTGATTGCGCAGTTGAGTCCTGCGCTGCAAAAGCTCGACAGTCGTTTCATCTGCATGAGATCGTTCATAGTAAATTCTGGTATGGAATAATTTTGTAGACTTCTTAAGTTCTATAATTTGAAATTTTTAATATTCAGTTTTCTTTTTTTTACCAGAAATTGTGGAGTTTTTCCTTGTCGATACAACTCCATTTGTTATGAAGTACTGGACAACTCCAGAAGATTCTCACTATGATTGGAGGGATGTTGAGCCACGTAATACCTATATTTCAAATCTCTTGCAGGTAAATTGCACAATTTCAGGAATGAAAAAGCATACCTATTGAACAAAAAGTTTACTAGTATATATTTTTGTTTGGGAATAGGATTTGAACAATGCATTGCAAGCATCGAGTGCAAACTGGAAGATTGTGGTGGGTCACCACACCATGAGAAGTGTCAGTGAACATGGTGATACTGCAGAGCTCTTGCAATATCTGCTTCCTGTCCTTAAGGTAGTTAATACTGATAATATACTCAAGTTAATTAATAATTCCATATACTGGCTTATATGTTCTATGGCATTGAATGGTTTTGTCTTCTTTGTATTTTTTGAATTTGCAGAAAAACGGTGTTGATTTCTATGTCAATGGACACGATCATTGCCTCGAGCACATCAGCAGTACCGACAGGTAAATTTAATAAAAGTTTACCCACTTCATTTCAATCCTATTTGATTCCATCAGTAGGTTTTACTTGCTGACCTTGTTGATTATTGTCTTCAATCGAAAAAAAATATGAAAAAATTATTTAATAAAGTAAAACCAAGTTATGCAGAAAAGAAGTTAATTGTGGGTCAAATGGGTTCATAAGATCATGTTTTCTTCAAATTATTTTATCATCAAAATTAATTTGGTTATCTTATATTATTATCAGATCCTAATTAGGAAGATCCAAAATAAAGAGGTCCAAATAAAACTTTGAGTTCTCTCTGTTTCATAAACATTCATAATTTATACCAAATAATAAGTCTTTAATTTTTTATTGTTGCTTGTTTGCACAAAAAGCCCATTGCAATACTTCACCAGTGGAGGCGGCTCAAAGGCATGGAGAGGCACGTACATCCCCAACTCAGACAAATTGCAATTCTTCTATGATGGACAAGGCTTCATGTCGCTCAAGTTAACAAAATCAGATGCTGACATCATATTTTATGATGTTGCCGGCCGAGAATTGTACAAATGGAGCATGGCCAAAATTAACCAAGGCCATCTTCCATGTAACGAAGCTATGTAAGCTGAGGGGACTGGGACAGAAAAAATAAAGAGAATTATATTAGAGGTGTAGTCTTGGTTGGGCGATTGAGTTGTATTACCTGATGCCCTTGATTATTGCATTATGGGCTATTGTAAAAAAAATGGATCTCAATTTATGAACACATATTTATTCTTTTAACATGCAACTTCTGGTGTACTTTCATATTCGACAAGTACTCCTTTGATGAAAAATATTTCAGATTAGAATTCGAAAGTCAAAAGTGAGGACATCATGATACTCTACTCTACTCCCTGCTTTTCTTGCTTCTCTGGTTCGTTGGTTATCTACTAATTCATTTCTGTACCTGAAATTTAAAGCGCTGAGGCTGTAGGTCATTACTGCACACAGTGATAGTCCCTCCATTGTGGTGTACAAATGGTGGTTATTCAGAAACTAATATTCAATTGATATATACAGTAATTACGTAGTTAAACATGATAACTTGTAAACACGTGAATCAGTTAATGAACAAAATATGCAAATATATTGATTCTCAAAGGAGCATATGTACTCGAATTTATTAACTAATAATTGTTGATTCAGAGAATTGTGCCAGACAAAAAGTTAACTAGTCTAAGCTAGAAATCTAGATACTCCAAAACTGCCTTAATTGCATCATCACGATATTTGGGTATGCTTAATGAGATTGTACACATATAATTCAATTCATTTTTGTTTCTGATATTAGAAGGTGTTAGCTTGTTATTGCAATCAATAATGGTCGACGAAAAGGAAAAGATTAATCTTGTTAATAGACCTTTCAGATTGAACCGAATACTATTAATCTATTGCATCAAATGCATTTTCTGTTTCATCAAATGATAACAATCTGTATGTTGTAATGTCATAAAGTACTTTATATTTGACAAATAAAAGCTTGAATTTCTGTATCATCTACTGCAATATGTAAATACTTGACTAGTCCATAACAGAGCAGGTAACAACAGTGCAAACCAGTACTATCAATTGAGTTCCTTGAGTAAGATAAATTAGGTTCGATAGACTCTGAGCATTCCATGGGTCTTAACTTAAGGTTTTTTGAATATCAGTTTCATGAATAAAAAGTAGATAAAGTACCTCCATGGGCAGATAAATCGGCCTTTTAGGGTTGCTGCCGACTTCAAGAACTGGTACATTGAGGTATCTTATATTTGTGGTCATATACATCCCTGAAATCATCTACCAACTTCTTTGTATCCAGTTCATTTCATGGGAATCTAAACAAGAAAAAAGGCAACTACATAAGATGTCAAAACAACTCACAAATACAGCTTAGGTTGTTTATTAGCTCAGAAATGAAATGTCAAGGGTGAACAACAAAATTGTCCAGAACTCTAACACACCTTAAATTCAGGACCTTGATTTCCTAGACCATCCATCGAAATAGAGGTGTCAAACGTGTACAAATGGAACGGAACATACCAGTTCTGTTTTGGTTCTGTAACGAAACAGAACAATGTTCCGTTTTCTTTGATGGAACGGAATTAGCATTGCGTTTCAATTCCGCATTCATTTTCCATTGAAATTTCTCAATTTTGCCTTCCGTCAGCTTGAAACGGATTTCTGTTTCCGTTCCGTTTATAAAAATGAAACTAATTTACCATTCCCTTTTTGTTCTGTTTTGGACGGAACGGAACGGAAAAGTACGAAACAGCATGGTATTGACATCCCTACATACGAAATTGATAGGCTGCATTCACTCAACACTCTTTGCATTTGAATAGAGCACTATCATGTTAATCTGTACACATAACGAATTGTAGTTGTACCATTGTGCAAAACATACTTATTAGTGCAAAATGAAGAAACAATATTTGCTAGAAGAAAGGCAAATAATTGATGATAGAAGTATCTATCTTGTCTATCAAATTGCCTACATAAATAAAAATTACACGAGAAAACATATAAAACATAGCTCATGATTTACTTTATCAAATTATCAATTGTACAATTAGTTTATATAGCTAGATTAGTTTCATATATGCTGCATGAACAATTCAAAGAAAATGAAAGGTCGAGACTCGAGAGGCATAACACTAGATAAGTGTCATGTATGGAGAACTGCAGATACACAGTTTAAAGAAAAGGAAAGACCTAGATGCCTAACGAAAGACTTAAGAGCAACATATTGACTTCTACAAAGCCTTTTGTCCCTCTTACCAGTTGCATGAGTTAATTTATAAAAATTTTCATCAAAATTGAGAATAACATGGTCAGCTTTCGGGAGTGGCAGATCTAGGAAAAATATTTAGGTGGGGTTAAGTTTATAAAAACATCAGACCAACATAAATTCATCATATATACATCTCATACAATGGATCTTTGAGTACTCCAGTGATAGAAAAAATTAGTTGGGGCTAAGGTGGGGCTCCATGGACTCGACGGCATTAGGTGGGGCTCTAGCCCCACCCGACCCAGTGGTGGATCCGCCCCTGGCTTTCGGAAACAAAAATTGCAGTAACTTTAATTTGACAGAAAGATTAAAACAAAACTCAATTTCATAGTAGGTTCAAGTAATTTTTTGTCTCCCACAACAACATAAATAATAATACATGAGGAATATTTTACATGCTAAAATAGTGTTCCCTCATAATGTTTGTTAGTTTTTCTAAGTAGTTCCAGTTAATTACTGTTTTGAAGGCTGAGAACAGAGGCATCCAGCATAGTAATGAAACAGAATTTAATCATGCATGAGAATGCAAGTTTGGTTGACATTGATATTGGTGGGTTAGGGTTTTGGCACTTTCGGTACAAACGTTCCTTGGATTTCTCTCTTGAATAATGATCATTTTAGTTGGATGAAGCTTGATCAACACATGAGGAGTCAAGCTTGTAAAAACAGTAAGAAAATCCTTGAAACTAAATTATTCATGCATTTTGCTCCATGGTCAACCATCTCTTATTCTTATTATGCAAATAAGCTGCACAATAACATTCTCTTTGTATTGCCCAATGAATTCTTTTATTAAAGTCATAGAATGCAAAGGTTATCTATATGAAGTTTTTGTAAATTAATAAGTGGACAAATTTCCTTTTTTAAAGTTCAAAATCCCATTGCTAAAACGAGTAATTCCTTGTCTAAAAATTCAATGTAATAAGCAGGACAGAGCAACCATTGATGGCCCTATAGAGGATAATCTGCGGCTATTTGGAGATAGTTGCAATATTGTAATAGGAAGTATGAATTACTTCCAAAATGCTTTCACTAATAGATAGAAAGAAGAAGCATCTTTGGATTCATTAAAGTGTTCGATATTACATAGACAAAAAAATAATGAAGAAATTAAATAACATAGTGACTTACCGAATTTACAATCGAGCCTCTGATTTAGTTACCAATGTCGGCTGATTTCTCAACTGATATTGATAATTGGTTTTCTTTCATCTATTATTCTTGGTGAATAAACATAAAATAAAATGACGGCTAAGGTTTTAAGCTATAAAATTGTCAAACTCAACCTTAAAAAAAATATCGCCATTTACAATAAATGAGAAAATGACATATTTGAAGGACAATTGGCATATAATAATATGTTATCTCTATACGGTAGATCAGGTTGGGCCGGTGTATGTCTAATTTTATTTCCTGTTTTACCCCTACAATATAGCAACAGCCAACATTAAATTGAGAAGGGCAATGTCCAACCGAGAGAAAGAGAGCACGATTACACGATTGGTTATGTCACACCCCGAACCAAGCCGTAATTCGGGATGAACAGCCCCGCCACGTGTACACACTTTACTGTGCACACGTAAGGCTATAAAACAGTGTTACAGAAATAAAAGTCACAATAAAATATCACATAGAATAATGGTTGTTTGTTCATACAACAAAAGGACTGGTAAAATAATACATAACAAAAATATCCAGTCAAGTACAAACCAAACAACTAAATAAGAAAACTACTCCAGCCCGGCTTGGTCTTCCACGAAGTCCTCCTCTGCTACTCCTGCCAAACCTGAACCTGCTCCACAAGCAATTATGTGGGCTGAGTACATGAATACTCAGTGCGGTAAAAAGGTAGCCAGCAAGATTCTAGTTAAACTAAAGTCAGATCTAAACCATACTTAAGTTAAATACTTTTAAATCCTACTTAATGCATGTCTAGGTGATCTTATCACTACATGATGCTTTTTCTACTTTAAATGATATGCCCCAAAGAAAAATGTAAGATATCTGGATTTCTGGTAAAAGAATAATATAATACGAGACATAGATAATCTATTTAATACGAGAGAGTCAAACACCCGCACTCAGTAGTCAATCATAAGCATAATAATTCCAAAGTCAGATCTCACAATTCCCAATATGACATGGACCTTGCCTAGACTTCCAGAGCTCCGTAAGCTGGCTCGAAGAGTCCCGAAGACTGGCTCCAAAATCCCACACCCCCGTCGAGGAGTGGGTCAGAATACGCGGTACCGGTAACTGAACGTGCGGAGATCGAGAGGTAAGTCTAATCATGGCAACCAAACCCGTAGTCCAATCGAATCAAACGAGAATACATAAACAACATCCTAACAGAAAGAATAACTACCAAGTGACCGCAGTACCGCCTAACAGTCGGTCTGCTGAGTGATCAATCAGAACGCGTCGCTCGTGGTCGCTATCATAAGAAGACCACCGGCATTTAGCTTGGGTGCAATCTTCCGATAATGGAAACCCCGATCAAAACGCTCTTATGACACTCGGTCTCACTATCTTGTACCATACCAGATGCAAGTGTTGAATTAGGGTCCTTTTTAGTTGATTAATCATTTTAATATTCATGTCCTATAAATGCAGAACTAATCTGTTGATTAATGCTCTTGACTGTTTACTTAGTGTTAATGACATGCTATGCTTTCTGATTAATTAAAGATCTAATCCTTAATCTAAAGTTTAAAGAGAATCTAAAGGCATCCACACCTGGAAAGTAGAGTGTAGAGCTGGCTACTCTGCAGGAGGGTCGGTGAAGTCCTGCTCTGCTACACCTCCCTCGAACTCTGGATGATAGTCCTCAGCTACACCCGAGTAGTCCTGCTGGTCACCTGACCAAAGACCAAAGTCTAACTTAGAAAAACGAACACTAGGCAAAAACACTCAAACTAACGATCTCTAAAACTATCCCTCAAAAAGCAACAGGTTCTGGTTACTAGGGTAAGGTACCAGACTTGACTCTTTAATTAATTTGAAAAGGGGACTCAGTATTAAAATATATTACTTTAATTAAAGAAGTACTTTTAAATAAAATTTCGGCAGAGTTTCCTCTTAAAACAGGTTGGAAGAAAGACGTTAAGACGAGTTCCTACAGTCCAATCTACGCGTTAAGTCGTGATAAAGGTTTAATTAGAAACTCCGAAAAGTCAAACAAAAACAGTTTAGTAAATTATAATAGTGTTTTGCTCAAGTATGAAAATAATTAATTAAAACTTCACAAAAAGATAAATATCGTTTAAATCCGAAATACGAGAATCAACAAATAGAACTTAGTTTGAATAAATCTGTTTTGGGATCATACGTGTCCGAAATAGTCATAGTATCTGATAGAGAAAATAAAATAGCGGACAATCTAATCATCTCCCAATTTAAGGCGCCAATCTATTTGGGTCTAATACCAGTTTCTCGGTCCACTTAGCTAGATAAAATCGGGACGAGGGTCAAGTTCTAGTTTTATTGATTTGGGTCCAAGTATCAAATTCTTATCTTAAAGCCCACAATTAATTAATCAAATTTCGGACCTGGCCCAGTCCAGAAAAGTAAGTCCAACAGAAACAAGCGGCCAGAACAGAGAGGGAACACGCAAGGCCCAGCCCAACAAGCAAAGCCCTCACAGGAACGGAAAAAGGGACAGAGCCCATAAGACAAGAAAAGGGCCCCACCCGTCAGATAACGGATCCGGGTCCAGAGACAAATGGGTTTCGGGGATCAATTCCGAAACCCGACAGATAAATACAACCCGATCCACTAACTTAGGACATTTTTCGAAAAGGACCTTGAATCAAAAATAATTGCACAACTTTTACACTAAGGTCCTTGATAACAGAAAAATTCACAGAAAAGTCCTATCATAGTTCAAAACCTCTTACGAAACAGTCCCTGGCAGCAAAATATTTCACAAAAAGGCCCCTAGACAGATCAGAAGGTGTACCAGACTGGTACAAGGCCTGAACCAGCCATGTACCGAAACCAGAGACATCAAGCAACACAGCACAAGCATACGGATAGGCCTCACAACCAAAGTATAAGGTTAAACAACCAACTCAGAAGCTAAACACACACAAAAACCACAGACCTAAATTGAAAACAGACCAAACAAGCATATACACAAGTAACCAGCATCAAACAGCAACCCAAAACCATTCCCACAGTTCAGTTCAAGTCAATCAGCGAGTACAAACAACATAACAGATCAGACAGACAATTTCACAGTTCAATTCGAGCCAGCAGCACACAGAACAGACAAGCAATCACAGCAACAGGTCAAGCTAGCTTAGGTGCATCTTCAAATTGAGGCACCAACAACAACAGATCAAAATCAAGCATTTCAAAACCTCAATCGATGCACAGAAACAAGTCACAGAAAAGAAATTAGGGTTTCGGATTCAATACCAACAGAGAAGGGAAGCAAGGAGCAAAAGAAGCAAAGCAAGCAAAGCCAGCCACACCACCACGCCACCAGTGTCAGCACCACCACCTCGCCGTCGCTATCTCCTCCTCCGGCTACAGTCTCCGCCTCTCTTTCTCTCTTTCTTCTGCCTTTCTCTTTTTCTGTTCTTATCTGGGGGGTCTCGTGGGTCAGAGCAGAGAGAGAGAGGAGAGGGATGACTTATAGAGGGAGTGGAGGTGGAGTGGGGCAGCTGACAGGTGGGGCAGGTGTGCACGAGGGGTAACAGTGGTCGTCGCGAGAGTCGCGACTCTCTGCCAGAGGCGAGAGATAGTCAACAAGAGAGAGTGGGGGCTGTCAATCGGGTGGGACGGGTAGGTGGCGAGGAGTCGCGTAAGTCGCGATTCTCTCTGCCACGAGAGAGAGTGAGAGGAGAATCCGAGGGAGAAAGAGAAAAAGGGGAACGGGTGGAACGGTGACCCATTCGGGGAAAAGTGAGGGAGAGAGAGAGATAAGGAGACAGAGAGAGAGAGTAATGGAGAGGATCGGACGGCTCAAATAATTCGAACGAATTAAATCTCGATCAAACGGTCCAGATCAAATAAATTCTTAGAAATTTGTTTAGACAACAGAAAAACTAGAATTTCGACTCAAATTCAACTCGACAAAATTATCAGAATGGACGAGAATAAAGTTGTATCGGACTTTAAACAAAAATTCGCGTTTAAATTGAGAGATGTTGTCCTTTGAAATAATAAATAAATAAAATACACTAATTAAAATATAAATTTTGGTTTAACTAATTTAATAACAAATTAAAAAGGTTTGGGTTTTTACAGCCTACCCCCCTTAAAAGACGTTTCGTCCTCGAAACGAAAAGTAAAAAGAAAGAAAAAGAAAACAAACCTGAAGAAGCAAACAACTCAGGAAACTGCTCAAGCATTTCACTCTCGAGCTCCCAAGTCGCCTCGCGAGGAGTGTGGTGCTCCCACTGAACCAGAACATGTCGGATAGTGCGTCGACGAAGTCTGGTCTCCTTCGCGTCCAGTATCCTCAGCGGTTTCTCCTTGTACGTCAAGTCCTTTTCCACAAACAAGGGCTCGACATCCAAGATGTGAGAATCACTTGGAACATACCGCCGAAGCTGAGAAACATGGAAAACATTGTGCACGCCCGCCAAGGAAGAAGGTAAGATGAGTCGGTAAGCAACCGATCCAACTCTCTCTTTGATCTCAAAAGGTCCAATGTAACGGGGTGCCAACTTTCCCTTTACGCCAAAACGAGTAACTCCTTTTCTGGGTGAAACCCGAAGTAGAGCCTTATCACCAACTGCAAAGGTCAAGTCTCGTCTCTTGGGGTCGGCGTATTTCTTCTGTCTGTCTTGAGCAGCTTTCAACCGCTCATGCACTATCTTCATTAACTCCACACTCTCCTCAATCATCTGTGGCCCGGTAGGTCGGTAAGTACCTGTAGGTCCCCAACAAACCGGAGTCCTGCACCGCTGACCATAAAGCGCCTCAAAAGGTGCCATACCAATACTAGAGTGAAAACTGTTATTGTATGCGAACTCGGCAAGATGCAAGTGATCTGACCAATCGCCGCCCATAGTAAGCGCACAAGAACGCAACATATCCTCTAGTGTCTGAATGGTACGCTCTGACTGTCCATCTGTCTGAGGGTGATGAGCAGTACTGAAGGTCACAGTTGTTCCCAGAGCATTCTGAAACTGCTTCCAGAAATGAGAAGTGAAGCGAGGGTCACGGTCTGATATGATCTCAACTGGTGATCCGTGCAACCTGTGCAGATTCTGCATATACAAATATGCCATCTGTTCTCCTGTGAGACCGTATCTGAAAGGTATGAAGTGAGCTACCTTTGTAAGGGTATCAACAATGACCCAAATTGCATTCTTCTTTGACTTAGTCCTTGGCAAACCAGTCACAAAGTCCATGGTAATCCGGTCAAACTTCTTTTCGGCTATCTGAAGCGGATGAAGTAGACCTGGAGGTCGTTTTCGGTCTGCCTTGACCTTCTGACACACAAGGCACTTAGCTACAAAACGCGCAACCTCACGGCGCATATTTCTCCACCAAAAGTAGCCTTTTAGGTCCCTGTACATCTTTGTTTCGCCGGGATGAATTGTATACCCCGACTCATGTGCCTCTGACAAGATCTTATTCTTGATCTCTTGGTCGTTCGGGACACAAATCCGATTCCGGAATCTCAGAACTCCATCTTCCTCAACATGGAAAGGAGTCTCTTGACCTGATTTCACCAGTTCACGCGTCTTCTCAAGACGTGCATCTTCTTTCTGAGCTTCCTTGATCTCATCAATCAGAGTAGGCTTCACCACCAAACTCGAGATCAAACCTGCATCCGACACTTGGTTAGTTTCCTCATGTGGTGCAACCCACAACTCCAAGCGTCTCATATCCTCCAGTAGATCATGCTGCTGTGTAACCAACATAGCTAAATTCCCGTGGTTCTTTCGGCTCAAAGCATCGGCCACCACGTTCGACTTTCCTGGATGATACACAATATCCAAGTCATAATCTTTCATCAATTCCAACCACCTGCGCTGTCTCAAATTCAGCTCTTTCTGGGTGAACACATATTTCAGGCTTTGGTGGTCAGTGAAGATCTGACATTTTTCTCCATAGAGGTAATGGCGCCATATTTTCAGAGCAAAGATCACGGCTGCCAACTCTAGGTCATGAGTGGGATAATTCTTCTCATGTGGTCTCAACTGTCGAGATGCGTATGCAATGACATGACCATCCTGCATCAATACACATCCCAGCCCAAAACGGGAAGCATCGGTGTTGACCACAAATCCGGCTCCAGCCACTGGCATGGTTAAAACAGGCGCTGTCACAAGCCGCTGTTTGAGTTCTTCAAAACTCTTCTGTCTTGCTGGAGTCCACTCAAATTTTTCTCCCTTGTGCAACAGTTGGGTCATAGGGAGAGCAATCCGGGAAAAGCCTTCAACAAACCTTCGATAGTAACCTGCTAATCCCAGAAAACTGCGAACCTCAGTCACTGTTGTGGGTGGCTTCCATTCAGTAATTGCAACAACTTTCTGTGGATCCACTGCTAAGCCATCCTTAGAGATAATGTGACCAAGGAACGAGATCTGCTGCAGCCAAAACTCACATTTGGAAAACTTGGCATAAAGTTGATGCTCACGAAGCCGCTGTAGAGCCAACCTCAGATGATGTTCATGTTCCTCTGCATTCTTCGAATAAACCAGAATATCATCTATGAACACCACAATGAAAGTATCCAAGTAGTCTGCAAACACACGATTCATCAAATTCATGAAGTATGCCGGGGCATTTGTCAGTCCAAACGACATGACCAAATACTCATAGTGCCCGTAGCGGGTGCGAAAGGCCGTCTTTGGAATATCACTCGGCCTAATCCGCAACTGATGGTACCCTGATCTGAGATCAATCTTTGAGTATACCTGAGAACCCTGAAGCTGATCAAACAGATCATCGATCCTGGGTAAAGGGTATCTGTTGGGTACAGTGACCTTGTTTAGTTCCCTGTAATCAATGCAAAGACGGAGAGTTCCATCCTTCTTACGCACAAAAAGTACAGGGGCTCCCCACGGAGAAGTACTCGGTCTGATGAATCCTTTTTCTAGAAGCTCTTCCAACTGTATCTTAAGCTCCCTGAGTTCTGCTGGGGCCATTCGATACGGAGCCTTTGCCAACGGTGTCGTCCCTGGCTGTAACTCGATACAAAACTCTACCTCACGATCCGGAGGTAGTCCTGGTAAGTCCTCGGGGAACACATCAGAAAACTCCCGGACAACGGGTATAGTCTCAAGGGATGTATCCTTGGAGTCGGTTGACACCACAGAAGCCAAAAACACTTCACATCCGGATGACATCAGGTGCTTCATCTGCAATGCTGAGATCATGGGGATTCTGGTTCCTGGTTTACGGCCTTTGAACACAAATGGTACGGTTCCTTCTTTTCCAAACCGGATACTGTGGTTCTTGCAATCAATCACCGCATGATGGGTAGTAAGCCAATCAAGGCCAAGTAAGACATCAAAGTCTCTCATATCAAGCACTACCAGATCAGCGGATAGGTTTCGGCCGGCTATCTGCACCTTAACACTCTTACAAAACTGATCGACTAAAACGGTCTTGCCAAGCGGGGTTTGCACTGACATAACTCTATCTCTCGGTTCGGTTTCCCACCCATTAAGGTTCACAAAAGTCTGAGATACAAAAGAGTGACTAGCCCCAGTGTCGATCAAAGAGTAAGCAAAACAATCGGAGATGGAAACCATACCTGCGATAAGCTCATCCTCATAGAACTCGTCCTCCTGTGGTATAGCATCAGTCTCAGGAAGATCATCTCCAATGGTCGCATGGACTCGAGCGGTATCACGCCCAAATTGGCCATTGTTTCCGGCACCACGGCCACTATTGCCAAAACGGCCACCCTGCTGAAAGCCTCCCCGGCCACCGCCACGGGGTGCAAGGGGACTACCACGGCCGCGTCCAGCGTCTGTCTGCCCACGACCAACTCCAAAAGTCGGCCTAAAACTCTGTCCACCGCCGCCAGAACTAGAGCCACCAGCTGCCTGAGTCACATTTCTGGGGCACTGTGCCTTCCAATGGTCTGGAGACTGGCATATGAGGCACTTCCCACCATGGCGAGCACATGGACTAGGGTAAGACCTGTTGCACTTCCTGCAAAAGTAACGGTTAGGATTGTGACCCTGTTGTCTGTCCTGGGGCACTACCTGGCCACGGTTCTGAGGAACGGGCTTTCGGGCCACACCACCGTCTGTCCTCTGTCTGTCATATCTAGACCTGACTCGTGACATTAATTTCCTCTCCTGGAACTCGGCACGGTCCATCAGGAACTCGATGGAGGTCTCAGTGTAAGTGTCCATCAGGCTGCCCAAAGCCGGGTCCAGTCCCTCAATAAATCTGTCACGCTTGGCCTCAAGATCGGCCACAAGATCGGGAGCATAACGGGACAAGCGAATGAAGGTCTCACCATACTGGCGCGCTGTCATGTCTCCCTGTGTCAGAGTCTCAAACTGGCGCCTCAGCTCTGCCTTCTGCGCCCTTCCTAGAAATCGAGCACGGAACGCATTGGTGAACCAATCCCATGGAATGATCTGGCCATCACCCTGGTATTGCGGCTCCTGAGAAGTCCACCAGTGCTGTGCCTCCTTGTCAAACAAAGTGGCTGCTATCTCCGTCCAATGCTCAGGTGGGGTACGAGCAAGGCGGAAAGTCTTTCTCACAGAAATTAGCCACTCCTCTGCGGCCTCAAATCCACCACTACCGTCAAATCTCTGAGTAGGATGACGGAGAAACTCATGGTATGCAGTGGTGAATGGGTCTTGTGCCGGTTGTGCCCTGGGGGTTCCTTGTCCGGCATGCTGTGCCACATTTGCCCAAAAACTGCTGAGCAAGAATGACGGGGTCCAGTCCAGGTACAAGGTTCGCTGGAGGGACGGAAGCTTCTGGTTGAGGCTGAGGTTGTCTTTCCTGTCTGGCTGTGCGAGTCCTTCCGCGACCACGGCCACGACCACCTCTTGGATTAGCCAAATCCATTGCAATCTTTCAAAACACAAAAGACTGCAAGTTAGAATCAGCCTGTAAGAAAACAACTCAAAGAAGTTTTAAGTTCTAAGGTCAGGTTATCTAAGTGCAACACTTAGGTCCTATTAGCTGGAGTTCTTGTGATTTTAAACCTTTGCTCTGATACCACCGAAGGATGTCACACCCCCGAACCAAGCCGTAATTCGGGATGAACAGCCCCGCCACGTGTACACACTTTACTGTGCACACGTAAGGCTATAAAACAGTGTTACAGAAATAAAAGTCACAATAAAATATCACATAGAATAATGGTTGTTTGTTCATACAACAAAAGGACTGGTAAAATAATACATAACAAAAATATCCAGTCAAGTACAAACCAAACAACTAAATAAGAAAACTACTCCAGCCCGGCTTGGTCTTCCACGAAGTCCTCCTCTGCTACTCCTGCCAAACCTGAACCTGCTCCACAAGCAATTATGTGGGCTGAGTACATGAATACTCAGTGCGGTAAAAAGGTAGCCAGCAAGATTCTAGTTAAACTAAAGTCAGATCTAAACCATACTTAAGTTAAATACTTTTAAATCCTACTTAATGCATGTCTAGGTGATCTTATCACTACATGATGCTTTTTCTACTTTAAATGATATGCCCCAAAGAAAAATGTAAGATATCTGGATTTCTGGTAAAAGAATAATATAATACGAGACATAGATAATCTATTTAATACGAGAGAGTCAAACACCCGCACTCAGTAGTCAATCATAAGCATAATAATTCCAAAGTCAGATCTCACAATTCCCAATATGACATGGACCTTGCCTAGACTTCCAGAGCTCCGTAAGCTGGCTCGAAGAGTCCCGAAGACTGGCTCCAAAATCCCACACCCCCGTCGAGGAGTGGGTCAGAATACGCGGTACCGGTAACTGAACGTGCGGAGATCGAGAGGTAAGTCTAATCATGGCAACCAAACCCGTAGTCCAATCGAATCAAACGAGAATACATAAACAACATCCTAACAGAAAGAATAACTACCAAGTGACCGCAGTACCGCCTAACAGTCGGTCTGCTGAGTGATCAATCAGAACGCGTCGCTCGTGGTCGCTATCATAAGAAGACCACCGGCATTTAGCTTGGGTGCAATCTTCCGATAATGGAAACCCCGATCAAAACGCTCTTATGACACTCGGTCTCACTATCTTGTACCATACCAGATGCAAGTGTTGAATTAGGGTCCTTTTTAGTTGATTAATCATTTTAATATTCATGTCCTATAAATGCAGAACTAATCTGTTGATTAATGCTCTTGACTGTTTACTTAGTGTTAATGACATGCTATGCTTTCTGATTAATTAAAGATCTAATCCTTAATCTAAAGTTTAAAGAGAATCTAAAGGCATCCACACCTGGAAAGTAGAGTGTAGAGCTGGCTACTCTGCAGGAGGGTCGGTGAAGTCCTGCTCTGCTACACCTCCCTCGAACTCTGGATGATAGTCCTCAGCTACACCCGAGTAGTCCTGCTGGTCACCTGACCAAAGACCAAAGTCTAACTTAGAAAAACGAACACTAGGCAAAAACACTCAAACTAACGATCTCTAAAACTATCCCTCAAAAAGCAACAGGTTCTGGTTACTAGGGTAAGGTACCAGACTTGACTCTTTAATTAATTTGAAAAGGGGACTCAGTATTAAAATATATTACTTTAATTAAAGAAGTACTTTTAAATAAAATTTCGGCAGAGTTTCCTCTTAAAACAGGTTGGAAGAAAGACGTTAAGACGAGTTCCTACAGTCCAATCTACGCGTTAAGTCGTGATAAAGGTTTAATTAGAAACTCCGAAAAGTCAAACAAAAACAGTTTAGTAAATTATAATAGTGTTTTGCTCAAGTATGAAAATAATTAATTAAAACTTCACAAAAAGATAAATATCGTTTAAATCCGAAATACGAGAATCAACAAATAGAACTTAGTTTGAATAAATCTGTTTTGGGATCATACGTGTCCGAAATAGTCATAGTATCTGATAGAGAAAATAAAATAGCGGACAATCTAATCATCTCCCAATTTAAGGCGCCAATCTATTTGGGTCTAATACCAGTTTCTCGGTCCACTTAGCTAGATAAAATCGGGACGAGGGTCAAGTTCTAGTTTTATTGATTTGGGTCCAAGTATCAAATTCTTATCTTAAAGCCCACAATTAATTAATCAAATTTCGGACCTGGCCCAGTCCAGAAAAGTAAGTCCAACAGAAACAAGCGGCCAGAACAGAGAGGGAACACGCAAGGCCCAGCCCAACAAGCAAAGCCCTCACAGGAACGGAAAAAGGGACAGAGCCCATAAGACAAGAAAAGGGCCCCACCCGTCAGATAACGGATCCGGGTCCAGAGACAAATGGGTTTCGGGGATCAATTCCGAAACCCGACAGATAAATACAACCCGATCCACTAACTTAGGACATTTTTCGAAAAGGACCTTGAATCAAAAATAATTGCACAACTTTTACACTAAGGTCCTTGATAACAGAAAAATTCACAGAAAAGTCCTATCATAGTTCAAAACCTCTTACGAAACAGTCCCTGGCAGCAAAATATTTCACAAAAAGGCCCCTAGACAGATCAGAAGGTGTACCAGACTGGTACAAGGCCTGAACCAGCCATGTACCGAAACCAGAGACATCAAGCAACACAGCACAAGCATACGGATAGGCCTCACAACCAAAGTATAAGGTTAAACAACCAACTCAGAAGCTAAACACACACAAAAACCACAGACCTAAATTGAAAACAGACCAAACAAGCATATACACAAGTAACCAGCATCAAACAGCAACCCAAAACCATTCCCACAGTTCAGTTCAAGTCAATCAGCGAGTACAAACAACATAACAGATCAGACAGACAATTTCACAGTTCAATTCGAGCCAGCAGCACACAGAACAGACAAGCAATCACAGCAACAGGTCAAGCTAGCTTAGGTGCATCTTCAAATTGAGGCACCAACAACAACAGATCAAAATCAAGCATTTCAAAACCTCAATCGATGCACAGAAACAAGTCACAGAAAAGAAATTAGGGTTTCGGATTCAATACCAACAGAGAAGGGAAGCAAGGAGCAAAAGAAGCAAAGCAAGCAAAGCCAGCCACACCACCACGCCACCAGTGTCAGCACCACCACCTCGCCGTCGCTATCTCCTCCTCCGGCTACAGTCTCCGCCTCTCTTTCTCTCTTTCTTCTGCCTTTCTCTTTTTCTGTTCTTATCTGGGGGGTCTCGTGGGTCAGAGCAGAGAGAGAGAGGAGAGGGATGACTTATAGAGGGAGTGGAGGTGGAGTGGGGCAGCTGACAGGTGGGGCAGGTGTGCACGAGGGGTAACAGTGGTCGTCGCGAGAGTCGCGACTCTCTGCCAGAGGCGAGAGATAGTCAACAAGAGAGAGTGGGGGCTGTCAATCGGGTGGGACGGGTAGGTGGCGAGGAGTCGCGTAAGTCGCGATTCTCTCTGCCACGAGAGAGAGTGAGAGGAGAATCCGAGGGAGAAAGAGAAAAAGGGGAACGGGTGGAACGGTGACCCATTCGGGGAAAAGTGAGGGAGAGAGAGAGATAAGGAGACAGAGAGAGAGAGTAATGGAGAGGATCGGACGGCTCAAATAATTCGAACGAATTAAATCTCGATCAAACGGTCCAGATCAAATAAATTCTTAGAAATTTGTTTAGACAACAGAAAAACTAGAATTTCGACTCAAATTCAACTCGACAAAATTATCAGAATGGACGAGAATAAAGTTGTATCGGACTTTAAACAAAAATTCGCGTTTAAATTGAGAGATGTTGTCCTTTGAAATAATAAATAAATAAAATACACTAATTAAAATATAAATTTTGGTTTAACTAATTTAATAACAAATTAAAAAGGTTTGGGTTTTTACATGAAGATAAAAAGAAAAAATCGTTTTATTTTTAGAAACGGTTTTTTGTAAAAAACCGTTTCTAATAAGTTGGAAAATAAAAAAGAAATCTGTTTGATTATTAGAAACGGTTTTTTACTAAAAACCGTTTCTAAAAATCAAACAAAAAAATAAAATCTGTTTGATTATTAGAAACGGTTTTTTACTAAAAACCGTTTCTAAAAATAGTATTTTTAGAAACGGTTTTTAGTAAAAAACCGTTTCTAATAATCTACAGTTTTTTTTTTTTTTTGCAAAAAGTTTAGAAACGGTTCTGATAAAAAACCGTTTTTA
Organism: Rhynchospora tenuis; assembly: GCA_027725995.1. NCBI lineage: Eukaryota > Viridiplantae > Streptophyta > Magnoliopsida > Poales > Cyperaceae > Rhynchospora > Rhynchospora tenuis. The sequence continues at coordinate 1,356,691 of JAMRDG010000020.1, read as the reverse complement.
AAAATTTCATCTGACAATTGCGAAAATGCCACTATCTATTTTTAGAAACGAATTTATTAAAAACCGTTTCTAATTGAGTGTTTCCAAAAATCATTTCTGTCGTAGTGTCTGTCTCCTCTCCGGCGCTCGCCATCGGGCGCCCCTTTTCATCTTCGTCTCGCTCTCCTCTCCCCGACTGTCGCTCGAGATCTCCTTTCCCTCGGCGCTGCTTGAGCCCTCCTGACTACTAAATTAGGTGCTCTATATGCATGTACATCACAACGCTTCTGACTACTAAATCCTTTTTGTAAAATAGTAGTGAAAGATTAAAGAAAGAAATTTGCGTAACTGTTTTAACAAACATATCCTCGGATTAAAATAGAATAATCAGAAAATGTCAAAACACTATGAATGCTTAAGAAAAACCTCCTTTCTTCACAAAATTAATTCAAAATTAAAGCATACCTCGTCACTAATTGAAATTGAAGACATTCTCGAGTCGATCAACGCCGAGGGAGAGGAAAGCTCGACTGGAGGGGAGAGAAAATCGAGGAGGGCTCGATCAACGCCGAGGGAGAGGAGGGCTCGAGCAGCGCCGAGGGAGAGGAGGGCTCGAGCGACAGTCGGGGAGAGGAGAGCGAGACAGAGATGAAAAGGGGCGCCCGATGGCGAGCGCTGGAGAGGAGACAAAGATCAAGGTTTTGTCTTTTTTTTTTTTGTTTTCGTTCTTTCTTTCGTTCTTCACGGAGAGAGAGATCCAAAGATGAAAGAGTTTTTTTTTAAGCGATAAAATAAAGAGCAATCTGGTCCGTTTATCCAATTTTAATTGAACGACTCAGGATATGTGGCAGATGAGGCAGGGAAAAACGTAGGCACTTGAACCGTGCTCTTTGTACATATACATATGTATATGTATATTAACTTTCGTCGTGTTAAATGTTATAAATAGGGAAAGAGAGTAAGAAATAAGGATAATTCTTGTAAACTGGCGTATTTTATTAATTTTTATAACATTTTTAAATAAAATAATTAATTTGAACCAGAAAAAAGTTCGTCACTGCGCCACTTTTGATTATTAGAAACGGTTTTCTATATGTTTTTAGCACCGGTTTGGCAGCGGTGCTAAAAATAGGTGGTGCTAAAGATATATAAAAAACCGTTTCTATTAATACCGTTTCCAAAAACACAAATAAATTTCTGATTATTATTAGAAACGGTTTTTAGTTAAAAATCGTTTCTAATAATAATCAGAAATTTATTTTATTTTTTAATTTTTAAAGTCTGACTAATTTTAGAAACGGTTTTTAACTAAAAATTATTTCTAAAAATACATTTTTAAAACCATTTTTTAGTTAAAAACTGTTTCTAAAAATAATCAGAATTTTTTTTTATTATTTTTAGAAACGGCTTTTAGTTAAAAACCGTTTCTAATAATAAATCGAAATAAAAAAAATATTTTTATTTTGGGGCTAGCCCCATTTTTGCTAGCCATAAATATTTGTACCGATTTTATATACCAAACAGAATTTATATACCAAAAGAAGCAAACCATTCATATATCAAAATAACACATTTAATTTAATTAACAACAATTCATATAAAATTCATACACAAGTCATAACATATAAAACTCATACAAGTCTACGCAAATATCCAAACAACTCATCAGTAGTAAAGTTAAGCTCTTCTTCACTATAAAGTTTAGGTGCCGGCTCCAAATCCTAGATTCAATTAATCAAATTCTATTAGTAAAAATAAATCTATTTGGTTCTAACCTAATTCAATTAAACTTTAATGATTAAGGATAAACCTATTTAACCAATTAAATTAAGGACAAACCTAAGGATAAACCTAATTCAATTATCTTTTATTTAACGAATTGATGTTAATTGCATGTATACATGTATACATGGTTACCTTGAATTGAGATGGTTAAGTTGTAATGCATGTACTTTGAGTGTTAATTGATAATACATGTATTAAATGATTAAGGATAATATTGAACCTAAATCTTATAAACTCCAAACTCTAAATTCAAATTAAGTCTTAAACGATTATGCTAAGCATTATAATTCATACCTCTGGTATTTGATTGGATTGTAGGAAGTTAGACAGGATCATCTGCAAGTTCCTTATCGCATAAAACCCGCATTCGATATTATTCGGTTGTCTTGGACTCTACAAGTAAGAAATTAATATTATATCCAATAAATGAGAAGTTAAATGAAACTATTAGTCGAGTTGTGTACCAGAATGTAGCGAATATTGAATTTCTGCCCCAATTTCAATCTGCTTAAAGCACTGCAACATTAAAATATGAAGTAGTTAGAAGAATTAATTTATAGATATTTACTTACTATATAATAAATGTGTTGACTAAGACAACTTACCTGTTGTATGCTTGCATAATTGGGGAATCCAAGAAGTCGTTATTCAGAGAATCCGCAATCCACATCGTTCTTGTCGAGGGTTGTGCGATTATAACCACAAAATGACCCCTGCAGTTACATATTAAACCTTATTAGTAAAACTAATATTAAACCGCAAATTCTAAATCTTAGTATCAAAATTAGAAAATTTGTAACAACTTGTTTTGATGTAGCAAAACATGATAACCGCTCTTTCTTTTGGCGAAGACCGTCGTCAAGTAGGTCAATGTGCTTGGAGGATCACTTTTCACATGACTGCCCGTGTTTCTTTCTGGATCCATAAACCTAAAATCCTTGAGTTGCACCTCCTTACAATAATCCCTAGCCCACCTGCATATTGATTCAATTTATAGCAATATACTATATTGTAATAGTTATCAATCGATTATTGTTAAGTTGATAAAGAAACTTACATGGTCCAAACTTTCATGACTCGAACTATAAGCATTCTTCTTTTGAAGATGGCCTCGATGTCCGAGAAACTGAGAATGAAGTTCTCCAGTACTATGCAGTCGAACTTGGCATGAATTTCGAAAGACGACACGGAAGGGTCCACCATCAACATATAGTTGTGCACCTCAGCTGCGTTAGGCCCAATTAGTTACAATTCCTCCGGGGTGCAAAACGGGTCCCGCATTTTGATTTCTCCGTCCACTAAGAACGCATCCGCATCAAAATCTTCGTCGACTTCATCCGGTTCCTCCTCCACTTGCTGCATTATTTTCTTTTTCCCTGTATTTTTCGCCAATAATGCAGGTTGTTGCGGTGTTTGCCTCAGAGACACCTTGAAATCAATACATTAGTCATTAAACCACAATTTTCAATTTAATTAATACCAATTTAGATAAGTTTGTAAGATTTACCAATCTCCACAAATCGGTATCCACAAGAAAGCTCGGCCACCTTAGAAATGAGTTCACAAGCATACCGAGCCGGTCGTCTGAGTTGGGAGGTGGATAAGGTGGTGACGATTCATAAGCATGATGGAACACTTCTAGCAGCTGTACCCTGAACTCCTCCTTACCAAATGGCTCTCTGTGAACCGTCTCATCCATGGAGTTACGTGCAAACACCATAGCTCTTGTGACATAATTGATAGTCAAATTATCTCCTGGAAGGAAGAGAAGTGCTTCCATGGAACCCTGCAATTATAAACAAATAACAAACCTGATTAATTACATATGCTAAACCCTAAATTATATATATTAGCAAGCAATATTCTTTATACCTCAATACCAGGGCCAGGAATAGGATGTGGTTGATTGTTGCTACTCTGTGATAGCAAAATAAATGCTTGATGTGCTATTGGATCGGAGTTCCGTGGTGGTGGTTGCCCATGTGGCCACATCCGCGAGAAGTTTTGCTCAATCACTCTAGCTACTTCCCTTTGAACTCTCTGATCGATTTCCGCTTGCACTTGACGACTCACTTCCTCCTGCACTCTCCTATCGAGTTCTTCTTTGGAGTAGCCCTTGGATTTCCTTGTACCCTTGCCAAACACCGCTTTCACACCGGTAAAATGAGGGTATCCTCTCAACCTTCCTAAGTGCTCCTTTGTCCCAATGGTACTAGTCAAGATGTCATTCTGACGAGATGCTTTAAATTCACCGGACTCCGCATAAGCAACCTGTCATAAAATAAATTCAAGTCAGTCTAAGTTGAATTCCTTGAATACATCAATGTCTTATTTATTTGAGTTATCACACGTACCGCTGTATCAACGACCTTTGCAACCTTAAGATCTGTACACCTAAGTTCATTCGTTTTCGAATCCCTCCTAGCTCGTGCCCTGCTCCATCTGTAACTCCTGCTATCTACTTCCTCGCTAATGGTGGAGGTCGCACCATGGACCACCTCTCCGTTTTTCCAAGTCTTTTCTGCACTCATGTAACCGCCAGATCCGAGTGTGTGAGGCATGTCTTTCTTGGCGGCATTTTCTTTTCCTTTCTTACTCAATTCCTGTTATATCAAATTCAAAAGACTTGTTGTAAGTATAGCCAAAAAGATAAGCTATTGGTATGGACAAAAGACTTGTTTTCATACCTCAAACTCAGAGGATCCATAATATTCATCGAATGCTTCAAATTCTTCTTTTCAGATGTTATGTGCATCCCACGGCTCCTCTCCCTCTTTCGGTTAAATATCTCTTATTCTACAATAAGAAGGAAGACACGTTGTAATTGAAGTCAATCAAGCAATTATGATTAGAAGTGATCATAAAAACATAATCTTTTACCAATCTGCATTTATAAGCCCGCCATCTTGTGCTACACACCGAAAGAATCTTCTTCATATGTGGAGAGTCAGACGGTATATTCCACTGCGTGCATATAGCCGCCAACAAATCCATTTTCAACTCTTTTGGCACTGATGGCCACCTTTTATAATTGCATTAGAAACGATTAATATTATTATCAAATTCAAATTCATATAAACATCATTCGCATTCATATATTTACATTTGTACCTGATAGGAATCATATCTCTTGTTTTTAGTGCAATATTCCTCGTGAATTCAGTAGCGTTATCACCGGTAGGCACGCCTAACTCGTCGAATTCGATCTCCAACGCTTTTCCGGCAGCTATCTTCTGAGTTGTCTTATTGCACTTTGCCGTTGATCTTTTTTCCCTTCTGCTACTGGATGTTGCATTCGAATTTGGCATCAATTCCTCATCCTCATCCAATACATTATCGCGATCAATATCGTCCGGATTCGACATGACTGCAAATTCAAAGCAAAATCATCACAATCAATTAATTAGGCAATCAAATCAATTAATTAGAACATCAATTCATAATCATCATAATAATTAACCTAAGTATACAATTCAACTAAGTATACAATTCATCGTAAATATAAATCTAAGTATACAAAATTAACTTAATTGCATGCATGTAATCTAAGTATACAATTCTAGTATTTCATTGTTTTTTTAAAAAATTCGGCATAACCTCCCCTATATATGACCATTTTTCCAAAAAAATCCCAATCAAACCCAAAACCAAATATTGCATCCAATATTTTTCACATGCATATCAAGACATTTTTCACCCAAATCCAAACCCAAATTAAATGCATATCAACATTTAATTTCACATGCATAACAAGACATATAAATAATTAACTATTTCATGCACACAAAAATGTTATTGCATGTATTCAAGTTACATGCAATTATCAATTCAAGGAATACATGCAATTTCTATTAAATTTCTATTAACCATCTCAAGTAATCCTCTCAATTACCATCTCAATTTGAGGTATGAAAACAATTCACATCAATTTGTATTAACCATCTCAATTTCAATTAAATTTCTATTAACATCTAAATTTATCAACTAACATCTAAATTTACAACTCCATAATATTATTGCATCTAAATTTCAATTATTGCATGTACTAAATTTATCAACTAACCATCTCAAATTGATGAACTAGCTAAACACAAATTATCAAATTGCATGTACTTCTATATATATTATTATGGGCTATTAATATTATAACAAAATTAGCATGAAGAATTTAAACCATTATATTAATATTATAACAAAACTAGCTAAACTCGAATTTAAACCATTGCATGTACCATTTCAGATCCAAGAGACAAATGTGGTACCTCTATGAGCTTGATGCTTGCTGTCGAGGTGGAGGCGAGGCAGAGGCGACCGAGAGGGGCAGTGGAGAACGGGAACGAGAGAGAGAGCTAGGGCAGTGGAGAGGGGGAGGGGCAGTGGGTACTTAGTTTTTTCGGAAGAAATAAAGCAGAGAGAGAGAGATGGAGGGAGTGGGAGTGAGGTGGAGGGAGGCGCAGTGGACAGAGGGAGTGATGAGGGACTTAGCTAAAATTTTTTCGGAAGAGAGAGCTAGCGCAGAGAGAGTGACAGAGGGGAGGGGCGGGATTTTAAAAAAAGCCGTTAGAAACGGGTTTTTTATTAAAAAACCGTTTCTAAAGATAAAAAACCGTTTTTTAATTTCTCATCTTTAGAAACAGTTTTCTATAAAAAAACCGTTTCTATTAATATTTTTTCTAATTTGTAAATATCATATATTTTATATAAATAATGAAAAATACTTAATAATTTATTATTCATTAATGCAAAAATAATTTTTATATGTTACATTTCCGATTTTTTATTAAAATTACGAAAAATATTATTAAGTTATAATTTTTATTAAATAAATAATATAAAATAAATTACATACAATTTTAATGTGTTCTTTAAATTTTTTTTTAAAAAAATAACAATGATTTTTAGAAACGGTTTTTCATTAAAAAACCGTTTCTAATAATTAATTTGAATTTTTTCAATTGAATTTTTCTTCATGTTTTTTTTTTCTGATTTTATTATAATGCAAAATAATTAACTATTATATATTTTTCATTTCTGATTTTCTATTAAAATTACGAAGAATAATATTAAGTTATAATTTTTTTTAAATATATAATATAAAATAAATTATATACAATTTTAATGTGTTCTTTAAATTCTTTTTTAAAAAAAAATAGCAATGATTTTTAGAAACGGTTTTTAATTAAAAAACCGTTTCTAATATTCAATTTGAATTTTTTCACTAGAATTTTTCTTCATGTTTTTTTTCTGATTTTATTATAATGCAAAATAATTAACTATTATATATTTTTCATTTCTGATTTTCTATTAAAATTACGAAAAATAATATTAAGTTATAATTTTTATTAAATAAATAATATAAAATAGATTATATACAATTTTAATGTGTTCTTTAAATTTTTTTTTAAAAAAAATAGCAATGATTTTTAGAAACGGTTTTTAATTAAAAAACCGTTTCTAATATTCAATTTGAATTTTTTCACTTGAATTTTTCTTCATTTTTTTTTTCTGATTTTATTATAATGCAAAATAATTAACTATTATATATTTTTCATTTCTGATTTTCTATTAAAATTACGAAAAATAATATTAAGTAATAATTTTTATTAAATCTATAATATAAAATAAATTATATACAATTTTAATGTGTTCTTTAATTTTTTTTTAAAAAAAATAGCAATAATTTTTAGAAACGGTTTTTAATTAAAAAACTGTTTCTAATAATCAATTTGAATTTTTTCACTTGAATTTTTCTTCATGTTTTTTTTTCTGATTTTATTATAATGCAAAATAATTAACTACTATATATTTTTCATTTCTGATTTTCTATTAAAATTATGAAAAATAATATTAAGTTATAATTTTTATTAAATATATAATATAAAATAAATTATATACAATTTTAATGTGTTCTTTAATTTTTTTTGTAAAAAAAATAGCAATGATTTTTAGAAACGGTTTTTAATTAAAAAACCGTTTCTAATAATCAATTTGAATTTTTTCACTTGAATTTTTCTTCATATTTTTTTTCTGATTTTATTATAATGCAAAATAATTAACTATTATATATTTTTCATTTCTGATTTTCTATTAAAATTACGAAAAATAATATTAAGTTATAATTTTTATTAAATATATAATATAAAATAAATTATATACAATTTTAATGTGTTCTTTAATTTTTTTTTTTTAAATAGCAATGATTTTTAGAAACGGTTTTTAATTAAAAAACCGTTTCTAATAATCATTCTGATTTTTTTCACTTGAATTTTTCTTCATGTTTTTTTTTCTGATTTTATTATAATGCAAAATACTTAACTATTTTATATTTAAAAACAAAATAAAATATCTTAAAAGTTCAATTAAATATTTAACTAGTCTTGCAAGGTCTAAAAAAAATAAAAAAGTAATAAAAATAATATCGCAAATTATGTTGACTCAGTTTCCTTTCTTCTTTGGTGATTTTGGTCAATCTACCCACACGCCTTCGTCTTGGCGATCGGCACGCAAATTAGTTTCTATCTCTTCAGCTGGTAGCGGCGTTCCATCGATACCTGTGAAAAATAATATTACGTATAATTAGGTGTAAGGTATCAAATTAATTCAATAATATTTGTAGAATTTCATGGAATTATTATAAATTATTGAATATACCTGTCGAGGATAGTGCTATTTCATCGAATTGGTCATATTCTTCTTTGTCTACGACATCTTCAAAACCAACGATGCGTCTTTTCCCCTGAAGTACCACATGTCGTGAGACGTCGGCCGGATCGGCAATATAAAAAACTTGCATCGCTTGTTTGTTTGCAAGTATAAAGGAGTCGTATGCATATCCCAACTTTCTCAAATCAACGGTTGTCATTTGGAAATTTTTTTCTTTTCTAACTCCACTTTGTAGGATCCATTTACAATCAAACACAGGTATTCTAAATGCATTATAATCAAGTTCCCAGATTTCTTCAACCCACCCGTAATACTGCTCTGATGAGTTGTCATCACTTGATATTGCTTCTATTGTGACTCCACTGTTTTGTACTACGCTTTTGCCATCTTGTTTCTATGTATACCAGGTAAATCCATTCAAGTCATACCCTTGATAGGTGTACACATTCGCATTTGGACCTTTCGCAAGGTATTTGACAGTTTCATTATCGGATGGGAATAGTCGCACTTTGTTTTTGAACCATTTTATAAAGCATTTGTTGTGCTCCTTGGTGATCCAATTTTCATTTCTGTTAGGATTTTGTTCTCGCAACTCTGCTATGTGTTCTACCACATAAGGGGCCACGCCGGTGACTTGTTGCAGAATTTTAAGATGTGCTTTTTCTCTCCTTTCAAGATCAACTGTAATTATTTTCAAACCAAGTATACCTTTCCCTAGGAGTCTACCTTCGTGTCGATTTTTGGGCAAACCAATAGGTTTAAGTCCATCAATGTAATCAGTATAGAAATCGATAACCTCTTCGGCCACATATCCTTCAACTATGCTTCCTTCGGGTCGAAATCTGCTTCGGACTAACCTTTTAAATTGGCCCATTACTCTTTCAAAAGGGTACATATACCGCAAATATATCGGACCGCACGTCTAAATCTCCCTTACTAAATGAACGGTCAAATGGACCATTATTACAAAGAATGATGGGGGAAAGTGCATCTCCAACTCGCATATGGTCTGATAAGCACCGGTTTCTAACTCTGTCAGTTTTTCAGGATTAATCACTTTGGAGCAAATTTCATTGAAGAAGAAATACAACTTAGTGATGGAGTTACAAACTTTTTCCTTAAAACATCCTCGAATTACAACCGGGAGCAATTGGGTCAACAACACGTGATAATCGTGCGACTTCATTCCAATCAATTTCATATCCTTCATCGATACCTTCCTTGAGATATTCGAGGAATAACCCGTTGGAACCCTGATGTTCTTTAAGCAATTCAACAAACTGAGTTTCTCTTTTTTTGTCAAAGTATAAACTGCATCGGGTAACCAATCCCGCCTCTTATTACTATCTGGCTGTGCAGCTAGTTCCAGTCGAATCCCCATTTCCACCATGTCTTTCCTCACATTGGCATTGTCTACTTTTCCTTGAGCATTTAAAATCAAAGCAATCAAAGCTTCACATATGTTCTTAATGATGTGCATCGCATCCAAGCAATGCCTAACATCCAAATATTTCCAGTATTCTAGGTTCCAGAAAATAGACTTCTTCTTCCAAATGCCATCCGGAATTTTATTCGCAAATGGTTTGCCTAATGTTACTTTAAGATCCTTCACCTCCTCATATACTTGCCTTCCATTTCTTGGGATCCGTGCCCTTCGAGTCTCGGTTTTTCTATCAAATTTATTTTTGTAATCAGCCCGACGGTAGGGGTGATGATGGCTAAGGAACCTACGATGTCCCATGTAGACCATTTTTCTACAATTTGATAACCATTGATAATGTGTTTCCTCCTCGCAAATAGGACATGTTTTTTCTCCTTTGTTCCTATAACTCGACAAGTTTCCGTATGCGGGGAAATCATTAATCGTGCAAAAAATCATCGCACGTAGTGTAAAATAACTTTTCGAATAAGCATCGAATACCTCAACCCCTTTCTTCCACAACTCATCAAGGTCTTCTATTAACGGAGCCAAATAAACATCTATATCATTGCCCGGTTGTTTTGGACCAGAAATGAGCAACGACATCATCATATATCTTCTTTTCATGCATAACCAGGAAGGAAGGTTGTAAATAACTAATAAAACCGGCCATACGCTACGATTGGTGCTCATGAGACCGTAAGGATTCATCCCATCCGTGCATAGTCCTAATCTCAAATTCCTAGATTCATTGCCAAAATCCGAAAAATAACTGTCTATGTTCTTCCACTGGGTCGAGTCCGCGGGATGTCTAATCATTGTATCTTTCTTTCTTCCTTCGGCATGCCACCTCAGTAGTTTAGCATCTCTTGAACTACCGAAAAGACGCTCGAACCTTGGTATTATAGGCAAATACCATATTGTTTTCGCAGCTGGCCTCTTTGTACAACTCTCTTCATCATCCTCTAAATCATCGTCCCTTAGCCTGTACCGTGATGCATTGCAAATTGGACATTTATGAAGATTCTCGTACTCGTTCCGAAATAGTATGCAATCATTCGGACATGCTGAAATCTTCTTTATTCCCAAATTCAGAGGACATAGTAATTTCTTAGCTTTATAACATGTATCCGGCAATGTATTTTCTGCTGGAAGCATTTCTCTTAAAAGACCGAGCAAAGATGTGAAACTTTTATTGCTCCAATTATTCTTAGCTTTTAAGTTATACAATTTAAAAACAGTTTTAATTTTTGAAAATTTATCCTTATCACAACCGGGATATAAAGGTGCATTACAATTTTCATCAAACTCTTGAAAAATATCATGAACCTGATCATCAATAAAACTATCTGGTATTTCATTCATCAATTCATCCAAATCATTTTCTATATTATCATCATTACATTGTTGTTGACTTACATTTTCTCTATTTTCTATATTTTGACCCACAAATACATTCTCTACACTATTCTCCGAATCGGATGAATGAATGTTTTTCCTAACATCATCACGATCTTCTAACTTTTTCCCATGATAAATCCACCGTAGGTATTTAGGTGTTGTCATCCATCTATGCTCAATCAAATGAGATCTGACAATTTTAGTATCATGTCTTTGCAAGTTAACACAACGCTTACAAGGACATAGAATTCTGGGTTTTCTAGTTAACTTCCGATGTTCTTCAGCACATTCTATGAACTCTTCAAGAACTTGACGAAAATCATCCGATATCCGTGAACTAAACATGTACATTTCCCTCTGATCCATCTGTGAAGATCACAATATATATCCAAAAGTCAGGGTTTAATGTTATTAGGTTCAATTTATCACATCAAGTTTTCGGGCCGGTTACCATCCTAACCCACTCTTTGGATACTCTGTCTCATTAGCGAGCGTACGCTAGATGCAATCTAGTGTTTGAGAAAAATTCGGCAGCATTTCCCCTTATGTTCCCTGAATACGCCAACACACGATTGCTCGTGCGGACGCATTCGTGGGAACATAAGGAGAAATGCTGCCGAATTTTTCTCAAACACTAGATTGCATCTAGCGTACCGCTCGCTATCCTAAATGAGACAGAATATCCAAAGAGCAGTCCCAAAAAATGGAGACTATCCGAGGTTAATCCCTAATGGATTAATCTCGGACGGGCACGACCTAAAATAGTTCAAATTCCGACAATTTGGTCCTATATGACAATACATCTAATATATGCAAATGCCAAACAATTAATTAATTAACATGCATGCTACAAATTGATAATTTAAGAAATTGAAATTATGGAGGGTTAAAATAAAAAATTATCGAAATTCTCTCGAAAACGATGATTTTCTTGCTTCAATAGAATCACGTTCCCTTCCACTTCCTAATTTGTCAATACATAATAAAAAAATATCAATTACAAATATAAAAAATACTTTAAAATATAAATAATAATTAAATCATAAAATAATTAAAAAATATACCTCAAATGCAATTTTTTTTAACTTCTATCTGCTCTCCTTTGCTTCCTCTATCGAATTTTCAATTTTTCAAAATTTTCAAAATTTTTAGCTAATTTAAATAAGTAATTTTGGATTGTTGGAAATACTCTCGGTTTTGGTGGAAAAATAAATTCATGCAACAACTTAACATAAATGGCTGGTATAGGTAGGGATTGGGGGAGATGAAGATAAAATAAAAAAATCATTTTGGTGGAAAATAAAAAAGAAATCTGTTTGATTATTAGAAATAGTTTTATTTTTAGAAACGATTTTTAGTAAAAAAGCGTTTCTAATAATCAAACAAAAAAATCAAATCTGTTTCATTATTAGAAACGGTTTTTTAAAAATACTATTTTTAGAAACGGTTTTTAGTAAAAAACCGTTTCTAATAATCAACAGTGTTTTTTTTTTTGCTAAAAGTTTAGAAACGGTTCTGATAAAAAACCGTTTTTAAAAATTTCATCTAACAATTGCGAAAATGCCACTATCTATTTTTAGAAACGAATTTATTAAAAACCGTTTCTAATTGAGTGTTTCCAAAAATCATTTCTGTCGTAGTGCGTAGACATGCTATTAGATTGATAAATTGACCTTATATTACTATTTAAGCATTTTGAGCGACATTTACTTTTTCTTAATCAAATATCATAAAATATAAACAATTTCAATTTTAAATCGTTTTATAAAATAAATACTTGAAATTCTTTAGTCTTAATAGTATGACTGCATATTGTATAAATCACATCTAAATTCATTAGATTTATAATATACAAATCATTTTAAATAGTCATCAAATTTTGAAACAAACTTATCATTACTGAAAGTTTCTAAATTGACTTTGTTCTTTAATTGTTGTCTTTAGAGCTATTAAGTACGGTCATATATATGTGTTTCGATATTCATGTTCCATATAATTTGTTAAGATATATTTTTTTCAATAATTAGTTGTACTGGGTATTTGTTTCTATCTGCTCGGACTCGTACAGTGCTCTGTGCCAACGATAATATATCGTTAGTGTAGAGTACTACATGGATCGACCTGGACATAGTAAATTTTTACCGACCGACCTGTATAGTCTATATCACTTTTTTTAACCTCTGCATTTAGATTTTTTTGTTAAGGTTTTCATAAAATGAGGCCTTTAGTTAATTTTTTTTTGACTCTTAGGCTTTGCTCTAGAATTAGATGGAAAAGGAAAAAAAAAAGAATCGAATACAAAGAAAAAAAAAGTGTCTTTTTACTCTTAGGCTCCCTCCTCTCTAGAATTAGATGGAAAAGGAAAAAAAAAAAGAATGGAATACAAAGAAAAAAAAGTGTTTTTTTTTACTCTTAGGCTCCTTCAGAGGAGGGAGCCGAGGCGAAGAGAAGGAAGGGAGAGATCGGTTATCTTGCTCCATATGGAGAGAATCGACGGAAATGAAAGATAGTAGAGAGACAGAGAGAGAAAGAAATCGGTTACTTCCAAAATCGGAGAATACCGACTCCTCTTCCCTTCGCCCTGACTTCCTCCCTCTAGAGCGGAGCCTTAAGCTTTTCACCGTACCCCAAAGTCCGTTGTCCAGATTTTCTGTGGCCATTTGTGTGGTGTTTTTTAATAGATTTTTGTTATATGCATCAACTTTCAAAAGAAACGTGAAAGGATACACAGAATTTATTACTGAAAAAATAAGAAGAAAAGGACAGCTCCCATGTGAAAGGTAGTGGGATTTTTTGCAATTCTCCTTCAACTTCTTTTATGTGACGAGCCTTAAAAAACTATATTTTCAATGTACAACATAAAAGACTACACAGGAGATCAACATAAAATCAAATTAAATTGGAAAAGAAGGTTGCGACTAGCGACATACAAAGATATTGTCTTTTTTACGGTTAGCCCCTCCAATTTTTGTAGATCTGGATTAAATTTTTCGTATTTTTTTGTAGCCCCCTGTACTTTCGTTTATTACCAATCCAAACTGTAATCTTCATAGAATGTCAACTTGAAGTGAGTCGTTATTTTACCATTTTATTATTTAATTAAATTATTTAAAAGGTCATAATCTAGAGACCTAAGCATGAATGTTTCTTTTTCTTCATTCGGTTGTTCTTCCTTAGAATATATAAAAGCTCCTTCATATTCCATGAAACCATAAAATCATTCTCTCTTTTCCCCGTCATGTTTATTCGAACGCATGAGCAGATATTACTAAGAACCAATTTGCCTCTGATATCCAAAGGATAAAATTTTAAAAGCTGTAATTTGCAGAAGATGAAGGTTTTATGGTGCTTTGTAGTTCTCTCAGCCATTTACTCAGCTGTGATTGAAGGCCAAACCACTACGAAAGGTGCGTGAATTGTGGGCTGAAAAAGATATCTTTCTGGGTTGCAGCAGGATGTGTTGAGTACTTCAGTACGAGTAACTATTTTTTTTTTATCAATAATTCAATATCCATATAAAATATAAAATCCATGACAAATTCAATCTATCACTAATTCTTGATGAATTAACCTAATATCAAGAGGTTTTAGTCTAATTTTGGAGTAAAATTCTTACTAAAATATTTAAGACAAAATTAATCATCAATAATTACCGTAGAAAAGTATGTGTGACCTTGTAATGATTTTATGTCTTCTTCTTTTTTGTGTTGTATATCAAGTTTTGAAATGATGTCAAAATCAAACACGTGCGACACTTGAGCCATCAAACACAATCAAATCTCAATTTTTTTTTAAAAAAATTACAATTGTCAATACAAGCCACTCCATTTGTTCATAAAAATAAAATTTCTTTGGAGATTTTTTATTTTTTTCAATTTTTATTTTTTTTAAATTTTAGAAAATCCTTAATCTAATTATTTTCGGACCATCCAATTTTTAAAAATCTGAAAAAAAATAGCTAAAAATTTAGAAAAAATATAAAATTTGGTGTTCAATATAATTTCATTATGTAGATCATATTTGCTAGTTTAGATCGGCAATTTGAAATTTTAATAGTTGAATCTTGCATTGTATTCGATGTCAAATGCATTTAATTCTAGCATTACTCCTCAGATTTTGTGCTTAAACAACTTTAGCACCTGTGTCTAACTTGGTTAGGTTTCTTAATCCTCTATCTTCTTTGGTTAGGTTTCTTAATCCTCTATATTCTTCTCTATGATTGTTTTTCTTTTGTTGTTTCTTATTCTACTGTTAGAACTTTAGGGGTATGTTTGGATAGAGTGAGAATAGAAAATTTGAATAGAGAAGAGTTTTGTTCCTTATTCCATATTTAAATATCAAGGTTTTATTAGAATATGAATAAGGTCCTGAATAAGCCCAAATTTCTTAAATGCATTATTGGAAACAAATTTGACATTATTTCAAACTTGCCATTATTTCAAATTTCTTATTCCCTAATTTTTTAAAACTTGCCATTTTTGAAAACAAACTACTATTTACAACATTCCAAAAATGGCAAGTTTTAAAAAATCCAAAAAAAAAATAAAATTTTGGAAAATGTAAAATTTTGTTTGCTATAAAATTTCAATATGTAGGTTAAATTGGTTAAATTATATTTGTCAATTTATAAAAAATATCCTCCAAAAAATCAGCGGTACAGTGCATATTAAACTTTCTCAAAAAAGTATCACTCAAATCTTAGTAAACATAAAATTTTATCACTTATGCACTTATCTCCATATATAATTTTTCATATTGATCAATATACCGTCCTTCATCAAATTTCAACTCTCAGTTATACAGCGAAAATTTCGAAATTTTCAAAATTCTGAACTTAATTTTAAATTGTTTTGAAATTTTAAATTTTGAAATGAAATTTTTCAAAATTATAATTTTGAAGTGTTATTTTTTTAATTTTAAAATTTTATTTTGGACTTAAAAAAAACCCTTCATTTCTCTTCCTTTTGAACGTACTCCACACTAACGCCGCACATTTTTTCCACGAATTTCTCAACCGCTTCTCCTTCTTTTTCTCCTGCGAGCTACAGCGTACCACGTCGAGGCTTGCAAGTAATCCACGACAATGACATCTAGCGTACTTTCCGCTGCTCCTTCGACATTTGTTAGCTCTCTCTCTCTCTCGCTCTCTAGCAACTCTGATTTTGATTTCAAGTTGTATCTTGACGAATGTTTGGTTTTGCTCTCCAATTGAGCAATTAGACAATCTGTTTTGACTGGAAAACGAGATTGAAATTCTTGCTTCAACTAGAAACCTTACATGCTAAATCAAATTAAAGGAATAAAGCAAGCAATAACAAAATTTTTGGTCCCAAATAAGTTGAAGCAGACTAGATATGAAACCAACCAAAACATAATGACAAACACAAAAATTTGTTGATAACTTGATATTATAAATAATTGTTCTGTTGCAAAATGCTTTATGAAAAAAAAATTAATTAACAACGAAGTTACTCTCAAAGTTATTAGTGAAATGGTTGTTGTTATTATCATCTTCTTTTGTAATTTTGCATTCAACATGTGCTAATCTTTATCTCATTTGAACAATTAAATTATGATAAAAATATGAGAATCTGTCTTTAATCTAGTGGCTAAGAATTTTAAGTTGAGGACTTTAGTTTGAGATCTAATTGGAAAATAAGTTATGACTATTTAAAATTAAAGAGTACTGACTATAATTTTAAAAATAAGAATAAGATATGGTCATATAACAAAATGTGGGTTCATAAAAAATGTTGTATTTGAATAATTTCATGCCTGTGATCTACATCAGTTAACACAGTATACAGGGAATATGTCAGAGTACTGGCTTCCATCTCTTAGTATTACTTTCTCTGTTTTCTTTTTCATCGCTTGGTTTAACTATTTCCAATTGTCTACATCATGTTCTAGTGTAAATAGAATTTTATGCTAAATTGTGTCTTTTCTATGTTTTAGGTTTCATTAACATTGATTGTGGTGAGACAAGTGGTACTACCTTTCAAGGTATATTGTATGTTTCGGATGATTCATACATAGACACAGGGGAAAATCATAACATTGACCCAACGTACCCAAGCTCGACCAATCAAGCAAGGACACTTAGACGCTTCCCCAATGGAACTCGTAATTGTTACACGTTATGGAACGTGACTAAAGGTGAAAAATATCTTGTGCGAGCTACATTCCTTTATGGAAATTACGACGGAAAACAGACAGTGCAAACTAGCAGCCCTATCCAATTTGACCTTTACATAGATGTGAGTTTTTGGCGAAGGGTAAATATAACTGATGCTTCAGTTGAATATGCTCACGAGGTTGTTATGGTACCTGCACGTGAATTCATATGGGTGTGTCTAGTAAATATTAGTGCAGGAACTCCTTTTATATCTACTCTGGAATTAAGGCCACTGAAGAGCAATTTATATCAATATGCATTTCAAAACCAATCCAATGCAATTCTGTATCGACTCAACTATGGACCAACAAAAAGTAAGATAGTCAGGTAAGTTGTTTATGCAATGTGAAAGGTTTAAGAGCAAGCACTCACTTATTGGGCAAATCAAGTTTTTCTTTATGAAATATTAGCATCATTTACAGAAACTAAATATTTACATATAACAACTATTAAATAAATACACACATGGCATTGTAAATGGAAAGTGGCATTGCTGTCACCATCCACTGAGATCCGGATTCACGTCATATCAATTCATAAATGAAACTAGAAAAAAATATTTGTAATTACGTTTGCATCACTACCAAATTTTCACATCACTGGATGTACCCAATTTCTTTAAATTTTATGCTTGGAACTGTGATGGTGTACTTTTGTAAACTAATTGGTACCCGACTGGTACTGTGATCACTGAGAACAGTCTCTACACCTGTATCACAAGCCCTACTGGTACTCCAGCCCAACTGGTACTGCAACTGCAATAGGTGCCAGAATCCTTGAGAACCACATAAATTAGCTATGTTGCATTGCAGTACAGGCTCTTCACTTCATCTGTTGATTACCAGGAGAAAATCCTCATGACGGTGTCCAAAGAATGTTGTGAAGTGCCATCACTGAAATAAAGCCTGGTCATACCTGAGGATCAGCTTAAACCTAAGTTCTCTGTTTCAGGTATCCTGATGACCCATATGATCGGCTTTGGCACTGGCACCTGTACGACACAAGTATCTTGAAGAGCATCAATACAACAGCTAGTATTACACATTACAGAAGTGACAATTTTGAGGCACCATATTCTGTTCTCCAGACTGCACTCACTCCAGTTTCCTCCTCAAATTTAACTACAGTCTCCTTCGATGTCACCTCTGACAACCCCCACCCAAACCTCCTGTTATACTATGCTGTTCTTCATATGACGGAGCTGCAAGAACTCTCAGGGAACCAATCAAGACAGTATGATATCTATCTTAATGACTTCAAATGGTTTCCTGCCTTAAAGCCTCCATACTGTAAGGCATATTACCTTGCTAACTCTGGGTTCCAACTCCAATATTTTAGCCACAATGTATTCACTCTCGTACAGCTGAGTAACTCCACTCTGCCTCCAATTCTTAATGCAATAGAGGTCTATTGGTCAATGACTATAGAAGCCAATCAATTGACTAGCACGACTGATGGTAAGAAGTCAATTTCTTTTGACTTTAGAAAGTTTCCTTTTTAAAAATTTTCACTTTAAGAGAATACAAAAGGATACTAGTTTATGTTGGGACAGACTGATATTTTATGAAGAGGTAATCAATGTGCTTACCAGTTTTTACAACTGAAAATTGAAACTTTCTGGTAGAAGCTGTTGTTCTTTGTACTTGTCCAACAAATTCTATATAATAATATGGAAAAAGAGCAAATCCAAATTCAATACTTGGACTCCTTTCTGTGTTGCCACAAATCAGTTATTGGCATCATGTCTGTGAAGGCTGATTATCAAATTGTGAGAAATTGGAATGGAGATCCTTGTTTTCCAACAAACTTTTCATGGCATGGAGTGGGTTGCAACACAGATGAACCACGTCAGATTACTTCTCTGTGAGTTTCTTTGATTTGCATATTCTAATTATACCATCTTACCTTTTGTTGGAACTGATGCGAACTTAATCATTTTTTGCAGAAACTTGTCCTATTCTGGTTTAAGCGGAATAATATCTGATTCATTTGCAAAACTGCAGTCAATTACCTACTTGTATGTTTCTGAATAATATTGCTAAAATTAAATATGATTATATAGACCAGACGATTGATTGAATGCTCCTTCCATGGTTTTGTAGGGATTTATCTCATAACAATCTAAGTGGAGATGTACCAGACTCACTGGCATCAATGGAAAAACTTCAAGTATTGTGAGGACTCTTATCACTAATCCAAGAAGATATCTTCAATAATAAGGAGAACATAATAATTATTCGTTTAAATGAAATTTTCAGGAATTTGACTGGGAATAACTTGAATGGCCATGTCCCCGATACTCTTATCAAAAAGAACAATTCTAGACTGCTTCTATTACTGTACGCATCTCTTCCCCAACAATGTATGAACATTCATTTTCTAAGTAGGACATGATTACCTAATAGTTCTTCAATACATCATGCAATGGTGAGTGTTTGATATCATGTCTTTTCGTGAAAACTCATGTGTACATATCTCTGTTAAGCACACCTTGAGCACCAATAAATGAGAAAAAAATCAAGAAGAAATAGCTCATAGTAAAATTTAAATTTCCAGAACATGCTTTATATTAACTTTTTTAAGATCAATGGATAAATTTCAAATGTTGTATACTTCAACATGGCAGGATTGACTCTTGCTCTACATGTGGGGCCAACAGCAATAAAAACACAAGTACGGTCATCATTACAATCAGTGCTGTGGTGGTTGCAGTTGTAGTTGTTATTATGGGATTGCTTTTACTTTGGATTTTAGGAAGGAGGACAAGAAGACGAGGTACATTATAAACTTAAAAAATTTGCAACTACGTGTTGTATCTTCACTTTTAATGTAGAATGACATTGGTATTGAAGTTGCCTTCTTTATTCTAGGTTTGGGTTATTTATACACAAGATAAGTGTCACTTATGGCACAATAATCTGCCTAACAAATCCTCCTATTATTTCCCCTTGCACTTTGAAATACAATTTATGGTTTTTCTAACTTTATAATAAAGGAAGTACTACGGAGCAATATTCAGAGACACAAGTCCACAGTGAGATGAGGAAATTCACCTACGAGGAGTTAAAGGACATAACTGATAGCTTTTCACGCACAATTGGTAGTGGAGGATTCGGGAATGTCTATTATGGTTGTCTGGAAAATCAAATGGAGGTTGCTGTGAAAGTTTGTTTTCAGGAATCAACTGAAAGAAACAAGCAATTTCTTGCTGAGGTAACAAACTATAGATTGTATTGCTTCTCGATTAAATGTACTAATAAAATTATTGCACACTTCTAAGATGAAACCACAACACTACCTTAGAGGTCTAATACTTGCACGAACTGGTCCAGGCTGGTATTATCTTTCTCATCAGTTCCATTTTTATTTTTTGATGTCACCTATTATAGCCTTAAGAAGCAATTTTCTATTATGTTGTTTATAACTACTTGTAATAATCCTGCTGAAATGCTATCACAAAATCAAGCTTCAAGTTCTAAGGTAGGAGTGCGAATTAAGACTTTTACAAATTTTTTTTTTTTATATCCAACATTAGTTTGGTGTAAGAAAATTTAAATGTGTTACAAAAGAGTCCATGAATGTTAATTTAATTAATACCAACCAATTTGCATTAATTAATTTTATAGGTTAGAAGCTTATCACTAGTGCACCACAGGAACTTGGTTACACTTGTCGGGTATTGCAAGGATGGAGTTAACCTTGCAGTTGTCTATGAGTACCTCCCTCGAGGCAGCCTCTTGGATCACTTGAGAGGTTTGTCATGAACTATTTGAACATTCTATCACTATACTACCAATTTATAAAATTTGGCATCTCAAAGCTCAAGTGCACATTTAACTTAGCAAAACAAACTAACAAAGAGTCATCGAAGTGAAGTTAATTTGTACTATATATTATTAAAATTAGGCCAATTCTACTGTGGACTAAATTTTGTAACCGGGCTTTTAACTAGATCATTCATTTTAAATTATGAAGAGAGATGAATGGTCAGTATTGAAGCCCAATTTAGAATTTATGTCCACCATATAGTATTACTATGGGGTGTGATAAGTGCAATCCCTAATTTTGTTATCCTGTGTCATCCCAACTAAAAATGGAAAGAGTGTTAGAAGCTCCCTTTCCATTTTGGGCGCTGCTCTCTCCACTATGCTTCCCTCTCTCCACTAATTGATCCCTTATTAAAATAATATAATCCCTTATTATACAATCTGATCTTTTGTTAAAATAATCTTATCCCTTATTATACAATATGATCTCTTATTAAAACAATTTGATCCCTTGTTATAAATTTGATCTCTTATTAAAACAATATGATCCTTTATTATACAATATGATATCTTATTATAACAATCTGATCCCTTATTATACAATCTAATCTCTTATTAAAATAATATGATCCCTTATTATACAATCTGATCTCTTATTAAATTAATATGATCCCTTATTATACAATCCGATCTCTTATTCTAACAATCTGATCCCTTATTATACAATCGGATCTCTTATTCTAACAATCTGATCCTTTATCGTACAATCTGATCTCTTATTAAAACAATCTGATCCCTTATCATACAATTTGATCTCTTATTATAAAAATATGATCCCTTATTATACAATCTCATCTTTTATTACAACAATATGATCTCTTATTAAAACAATATGATCCCTTATTGTATAATATCTTATTATAACAATATGATCCCTTCTTATACAATCTGATCTTTTATTATAACAATATGATCCCTTATTATACAATCTAATCAGTTATTATAACAATCTAATCACTTATATCAATTAATCAATCACTTATATCAATTAATCGATCACGTATAATAATTAATTGACCCCTTACTGAATTAAACTAATTCATTACTCGAATTGACTGATCATGCAATTAACAATGATAAAATATTAAAACAAAGAATAAATTTTCGGTCATAGCAACTAAATAATCCCTTATTAAAATGATCACTTATTATAATTAACTGATCCCTTACTGAAATAAACTATTTCTTTATTGAAATTAATTGATCATGCAGTTAACAATGATAATATTAAAATAAAGAATAAATTTTTCAGTTATAGCAAGTAAATAATCACTTATTAAAATGATCATTTATATGAATTAACCAATCCATTACATAAACAAACTGATCCTTTAACTGTAATTATAGTAATCATATCATGCCATACTAAAATAATATAATCATTTTCTGGAATTAACTGATATTGTATTTAGCATTCAACACAAAGAAATAAATATATAACACTATTTAATATAACAAATAACTAAAATTTTAGTACAAATTGTCAAATTTCGGTAACAACAGTACTAGTACACAATAAATAATAAAAAAAGCAACAATATACGGTCACAAATAAATTAGAACACGATTCTACCCAAAAAAAAAATAGTTCAAAAGTAATGACCATCAAACTTCAAGCTTCAAACTAGCAACCTGTGCAACATAAAGGATTCTAAGGTAATTTGTCCATGCTGCAAAGGTCCCAACAACATTCAATGGCTTTGCTCGAGGATCAGAAGATGGTTTGGTCTAGTGAAAGAAAAATTTTCTTCTCTCTCCATGCACATATGTCGCATCATCATCTAAAACTTTAAAAAATAAAAGAAACAATTATTGCAACAATAACTGGACAAATATTTCGAATTGCTTCAGAATATAAACAACAATAAAGGATTTTAGTATCAAATAATTATAATCAAATAATTTAATTTACCTTTACCATGCTTCCAGACTTTCTTCTCTTTTATTAGAGATTTTTTCACTGGTTTTTTTTTTTTTGACGGCACAACAATAATATTGTTGGTGCCATCCTCACCACTTGAAAATAACAAATACATACAAGTTACAAAAATCTGATTTTTAAATAGAAATAAGAAAGGGACTAAATTAATTGGATACAAACTGATCAATAAATGCTCAGTTTAGTTCAATAAATGATCACTTTATTTCAATAAACAATCAGTTTATTAACTGAACAAATTGACCAAAACCAACAATTGGGCCTTGCGGTACTGGCTGTCTGGCTTTTCCTGATCAAGTCCCTACATAATTGGTTTCGGAGGTAGTTCCTCTTCATGCTCCCCTTTTGCATGAATAGGTGTCATGTCGGTAAGTACTAAATCAACATTAAAAATATATATTAATATAAATTAATACCTTATTCCCTCTACATGGTGCTCACTAATCATTATTTGATCAATAAATGATCATTTTATTTCACTAAAAGATCAGATTATTTCAGTAAAGGATAAGTTAATGTCTTGTTGTCCGTCGAAAACTAACATAATAATGCGCATGTATTATTGACTGGATGTTTACCTTTGCCCTGCTTCCTGACTTTCTTCTCTTTTATTGGAGTTTTTTTCCACGGGACATTTTTTTGACAGCGCAAAAATAGTATTGTTGTTGTCGTCATCCTCACCACCTGAAAATAACAAACAACAGTTACGAAAAAAAATCTTATTTTTAAATAGAAATTAGAAAGGGACTAAATTAACTGAACACAAAACTGATCAATAAATGCTTAGTTTATTTCAGTAAATGATCATTTTATTTCTAGAAATAATTAATTTATTAATTGAACAAAAAAACTTACCAGAACCAACAATAGGGTCTTGCGGTAGCGACACTTCTTGTTCAAGTCCCTACACAATTGATTCTGAAGGTAGTTCTTCTTCATGTTCAACTTCTGCATGAACAGTCGTCCTTGTCTATAAGTTCTGGATCAACTTAAAAAAAATATTAATATGAATACCTTATTGGCACTACATGGTGTTCACTTATCATTAGCTGACCTGTAAATGATCATTTTATTTTAGTAAAAGACCGGATTATGTAAGTAAAGGATAAGTTAATATCTTACTGTCAATTAGAAAGATAACATAATAATACGCATGTATTGTTCACTGGATGTTTACCTTTACACTACTTCCTTATTTTCTTCTTTTTTGTTAGAACACGAGACGCTTTTTTCTTTTGACGGCGCAACAATAGTATAGTTGGTGTCTTCCTCATCACCTGAAAATAACAAACAACAGTTACAAAAAACTATCTGAATTTTAAATAGGAATTAGAAAGTGACTAAATTAACTTATCAGAACGTAAATGGTCAGTTTAGTTCAATAAATGATCACTTTATTTAAATAAAAAATCAGTTTATTAACTGAACAAAAATCTTACCAGAACCAATAACTTGGCCTTGCGATACTAACTCTTTCTGTTCAAGTCCTTGCACAATTGATTCCAGAGGTAGTTCCTCTGCATGAACAGGTGTCATGTCTGTAAGGACTAAATCAACATAAAAATATATTAATATAAATAATTACCTTATTACCACTACATGGTGTTCATTGATCATTAGCTGATCAATAAATGATCATTTTATTTCAGTAAAAGATCAGATTATGTAAGTAAAGGATAAGTTACTGCCTTGTTGTCAATAGAAAAAGAACATAATATTACGTATGTATTGTTGCTTAGATGTTTACCTTTGCCCCGCTTCCTGACTTTCTTCTCTTTTGTTGGAGATTTTTCCACAAAAGTTTTTTTGATGGCGCAACAATAGTATTGTTGGTGTCATCCTCACCACCTGACGATAACAAACAACAGTTACAAAAAAGTTTCGAAATAGAAATTAGAAAGCGACTAAATTAACTGAACACAAACTGGTCAGTAAATGCTCAATTTAGTTCAGTAAATGATCACTAAACAATCAGTTTATTAATTGAACAAAAAACTAACCAGAACTAACAACTGGGCCTTAGGATAGTGGCTTTTCCTGTTCAAGTCCCTGCATAATTGGTTCTGGAGGTAGTTCATCTTCATGTGTTCCCCTTTTGCATGAACAAATGTCCTATATGTAAGGAATGAATCAATTTAAAAAGTATATTAATGTAAATTAATATCTTATTGCCATTACATGGTGTTCACTGATCATTAGCCAATCGGTAAATGATCATTTTATTTCAGTAAAAGGTCAAATAATTTCAGTAAATGATAAGTTATTGTCTTGTTGTCAGTAGAAAAATAACATAATAATACGCATGTATTGTTGACTGAATATTTACTTTTAACATGCTTCCTGACTTTCTTTTCTTTTGTTGGAGATTTTTTCACGGGACTTTTTTTTGACAGCTCAACAATAGCATCCTTTCCTTTTGTCAGTTTAGCAACCCTCTTCCTTTTGTGGCAAATAACTTGAGCAAGTTGACTGTTGCAAAACAAAATGTAAGAGCTACAATAAATCTATTAATTTAGGCAATAATTTTAAAATAGTACCTGAATTGAAAGTGGACACAGTTGTCTTTTCAAATCACTCATTGCTGACCGGCAAATAAAAGTATTTCAATTAATCGATCCTTTATTGAAATAAACTAATTTGTTGCTCGAATTAACTGATCATGCAATTATCAATGATAACGTTAAAATAAAGAATAAATTTTCAATTATAGCAACTGAACAAGTCCTTATTAAATAATCACTTATATCAATTAACTGATCACTTATAGTAATTAACTGATTCCTTACTAGAATTAAACTGATCATGCAGTTAACAATGATAATATTAAAATAAAGAATGAATTTTTAATTATAACAACTAAACAATCCCTTATTAAAATGATCATTTTATCAATTAACCTATCACTTATAGTAATTAGCTGATCCCTTACTGAAATAAATTAATCCGTTACTCGAATTAATTGATCATGCAGTTAACAATGATAATATTAAAATAAAGAATAAATTTTAAGTTATAATAACTAAACAATCTATTAAAACGATCACTTATATCATTTAATCGATCCTTTACATAAATGAAATGATCTTTTTGTTGTAATTAACTTATCATGCATTCATGAATGATGATATTTAAAACAAAGAATGAAGCAATTGACATTATTGATATAATTCACTTGGTAGCCGCTACCAAGAATTTCTAAAAAAAAAAAAAGACATTATCGATAAGAAACATATTTTTGGTTTATGCAATTCCAATGGTATTAAGGCCGGTACAGGGTTGCTATAAACAGCATATGCGTATTTCTTATGAGAGACAAAACAACATATGACATGCTTCAACAGGTCACAACAAATAACTTATAGTCACACATCATCATTTTCATTAAGGTACCATTTTTGACAATGGTTCCACACCTAATTTTATTATTACAAATTACGTCATATAAGTGTCCATCTATAAATGGGTTCATAAAATTCAACAGGTCAAGTATATTTTCAAATCAGTTAATAACCACAAGTGTAATTAGCAAATTGGGATCATATCCTAGAATCACTACAAGTCATCGGCACATTAATAGCTACATTGGGATCATATCTTAGAATTACAGAATTATTACACATCAACTCAATAGCTACATAGGTTCTTGCTATTACTTACAACAAAACTAGAAGCTTTCAAGTTCTTCCCAAATACCTGAATCAAGAAAAGGAACTTAGTCAGTAGATGATACAGTGAATGTTACCTAGCTTTATTATAAAAAAATTATGCAAATTATATAACTTAGTCCATGCTTCTTTATAAACCCACTCACGTCCTAAATTGGCTATAATATCAGTTTTATAATGAGTCAGTACTTAGTAGGACCTTATATTTCCTAACTTTGAATCTTTGATATTGCATTTCACAGTACAGCAGTTCGGTCCCTATATCATCTCTCTAACATTTTTGAGTCATGTTATTTAAAGGAAATGTAACTCAGTACTTGTACAGCTTATCACTTACTATTGTGCAATTAATCAAGGATGGAACTACCTCACACGATTAAACATCTCCTTGTAATTCAAAATTGAATTCAACCTTTGAATCTTGAGCTGCTCCTTGAACTAATTAATGAAGTTGTAGGATCTGGCATCAACCTCTTTTTTTCTACCACCACATCTCTATCTCGAAAGCTCCTCCTTTGCCTCACCTCCACCTCCTTACCGCCACTGACGCCTCCTACACTTATCATCTTTTTCATCTTCTTCTTCTTGACAATCGGTCATGATGACGCGGACTGACTCCTCCCGAAATGATTCTCACTACTACTAGTGGTAGTACCAGTAGCAGTAGTCTCAATTTTGACTTATTCATTTGAATATCACCAGATCTGAAGTAATTTAAGTTAATTGACTTGATACGATCTAGGATAGAAAAGGTACGGGCCAGAGGAGAAGGTGAAGGTATCACAGTGACCTCACCATAGGTTGCATCGGATCTAACACTAGTCGAATTACGATCCTATTCAGTTTTTATTAGGTTAGGGTTTGGAATTGAGGTCGGAGAAGAGGTGAGATGGTCGGCGGGAAGGTCGCCGGAGCGGAATCGGTGGAGAGGTGGTGCGAAGGAGAGGGAAGTGGTAAGCTCCGACGAAGAAAGTGGCAGAGGGAGAATCCGGGTTGCGACGTTTGTGGTGGTGGCGGGAGGAGAATGTCGCCGGAGACAGATTGTCGCCGGAGAGAAGGTGTTATGTCGAAGAGAATAGTTTAGACAAATAGTTTAGATCTGAAAATTGAATAGACACTTGTGAGATCACGTGAGATGTACAATAATGGAGCGAAACCAAATATAACACGTGAGAGGATGACAGGGATGACACTTATTAGGATGATTGTAAGTAATTCCCTATTATTATTACCCTTAAAATTGCACCTGTGAAGTTATGGTCCATTTTTTATTATTTTCATTTCTGGATTTTGCTTTTATTTGGTGAGTTATGATTTTGAAGGTAAAGATTCAAGTTGTGCACCTTTGTATTGGAGGATGAGAATAAACATCATGCTTGAAGCCGCTCAAGGTATAGCATTACAAAATTAAAAGATGTCTTGTTTATATTGTTTTTCAGTAACACTAAATCGATCTTTATCGTATTACTAAAGTATCTATATGTTTGAATGGTGTAGCTTTGGATTACCTACATACCGGATGTGGTATAATGCACAGAGATGTGAAAAGCAGCAACATTCTTTTGGGCAAAAATTTTGTAGCCAAGATATCAGATTTAGGCCTGGCGAGGATGTTTAGTACAGATGAAAACTCGTTGTTAATTACCTTATGTGGCACACCCGGTTACATGGATCCAGAGTATGTATTTATTATCTTGTTTCGAAGGCAGTATGTATTTATTATCACTATTTATTACTTTCTTGTTCTAGTAACCCAGGTAAACAATGCTTATTGAGTCTTCCCCATGGAAAAAACAAATTACCATACATAATGAAGCAGATATTAATCACCATAAATTGCCCATTTCATAGGTAAAGTTATTTCGACATGCATTATTTTCAGAACATCAATGGATACATAGAAGGAGAAATTTTAATTTGCAGATTATTATGTCTACGTAACATTGATCTTGTAGTTGATAATGACTAGTAGTACCAGCATATGTATAAAGAAAGTAAACTTTGCATTTACAATGAATAAAATACTACAAATACTTGCCTGAATCAAGAAAACTTTTTAATCAGGTATCAGAGGACTTTTAAGTTTACTGAAAAAAGCGATGTATATAGCTTCGGAGTAATCCTGCTGGAGATAGTTACTGGGGAGCCCCCTATATTAAGTGCTAGAGAAAGCATTCACATAATTGACCTCGTCAAACAAAAACTAGCCAAAGGGAGCATAAAAGACATGGTTGATTCTAGATTCGAAGGGGAATATGATACAAACTCAGTAAGGAAGGTCGTGGAATTGGCAATGATGTGCACTAGTGATGAATCAGCTAATAGACCAATGATGGCAGATGTTGTGGTGCACCTGAAAGATTGTTTGCAAATTGAGGAGCACCGGGGGAAACTGGAGCCAAGTGAGAAGTTAGACACAAATGAATGAAATACTAGTGTTTCAATGCCCCCACAGTATTAGTGTTTCATTTGCTTCTGATTCAAGATAAGTATGCACGTGTTGTTCACTAACTGTTTTATGTATATAGATGGCATTGTTTATTCTGTTTTAATTATATGTAGTTTGGTCAGCAAACAAACCAGAACATTTTATGTTCTTGAGTTTGATTTCTCATCAGTGTGCCGTATAGTCAGAACTTATTAGTTTGTGATAAGCTTTTTTTATAACGTTTGCTTCTTTTCTTGTTCCAATTTGGTTAAAGACGGAGTTACAAGTACTTAAATAATAAATTTGGTATGAATCTTTCTCTTGAATGGACAAAGAACCATGCACAGACGGAACTAGAAATCTCATTGAACGTAAGAACAATTTTGCATCAGCCTGCCAACTTGGGTTCAGGGAGCCAGGGAGGCAAGCCCGTTTTGAGAACTTCGGAGTGAGGAGACTTTTCACCAGATATTAGTGGCGCGGGGAAAAAAAAAAGATTGAACTAGAATCAGAAATATTAGCATAAGAATCTGATATATATTTTATTTAGAATATATACATAAAAATCTATATAAAAAAGTATTACTATTCCAACGTGAGTGGTGAACGTGAGCCTGGTCCTGGACCCGTATCTGTATCCGATCCCATCGGAGTGGCCTTGCACAGTTGTACAGCTCGTGGAATGAACGGCAGCTCATGGTTGACAAAGTTCGATTGGTCAAAGCCTTAAAAATTTTGACTTTTCCTATTTCTTATGCATGTCAAGCACATTTATTTTTGTTCTCCCTTTTAAAATCATATAATATGCTTTTAAATCCCTTAATATATATAATATTCTCTTGGACTGATTGCTTACATATTTTGTAGTGAATTAGTTGGTTGAGTACGGCGGAGGGTTAGGAATGTTTCATCCGCCTTTACCGAGAGGCATGGTTGACAAGAATATAACAATCTGGTGGTTGCGACCTTTTAAATTTGGAACAAACATGAGAATAAAATTCTCTAATTCAAGATGACTCAGATTATAGGGGCTTGAAGTCTTGTTAATGTAGATTTTAGGTTGCCTCAGGGAATACATATAATAACGTGATATAAATTAGCTTAATTGTTTTTTTTTTCTATTTATTGGCATCTTTTTATTTTCCTTGTAAAATTGTCGATTAGGCTTTGATCAAATTAATTTTTATGCGGGATTTCATTTCCTTTCATATCATTGGAATTGATTTTTCAAGATTTCATTAGATCCAATATCATAGAAATTCTGATCAAATGACATCAAATCCATCCACTTTGATAAAAATATTTTCTAATGAAATGAAATGAAATCCCATGTTTAAAAAATACCATTCTGATCAGGGCTTTATTAATTAAAAAAAAATTAAGCATGCTTTTTGCCTACTTTGAATAAAAAAAGAAGGGATGAAAGCCGATTAGTACTTCGTGCATATTTTTGGGTAATAAAGTAATAAATGCAGTGTAAAAAGAATAGTAGATGTAATATTTAATGTTAAGTAGATGAAATCAAAAGGTTCTCAGAAAAAAAAAACAAATAATAGAAGGGCAAGGATACAAGATATAGCGGTTCTATAATTTAATAAGAAAGACTTTTATTGCAAAATTTAATAAGAAAGACTTTGCTTGGATTGCATAATAATTTAATAAGAAGGGCTTTTCCAGCACACAAATTTGAAAATGCAAGCGGCTTCAAGTGAGTTGTATGATTGTGTGTCAATATCTTGATGAGATAAGCAAGCACACACTATGTGAAATTTGATTAATAGGTTCATCGCGTTTACTTGACGCACTCAATTTTCACAGCTAGCAAGCACCATGAAACAAAGGGGAAAAAAAAATTAAATAAAACAAATCTTTAAAGACAATGTCAGGTCAGCTTGTGAAATTGTGACATATTAACCTCCGTCATAAATAAATAAAATTGGAAAAAAAAGGAAATTTTATAATTAATGCTGTCACTGTGCTAATGCAAAATTTTTGTTGACATTTTTTTTTTCCTCCTGTAGTAGTTCTGTACTGAACTCCAGTACCAGAATAATCCAGCTGATAATGTCGCACTAGCTTCAGAAAATTGGCCATGCTGAGTCGATCAGATAAAACGCTACAGCAGATCTAAACTACTGATCTTTTTTTCTTAAAAAAAAAAAAAAAAAAAAAAAAAAAAAAAAATCTAAACTAGTTATATAGTTGCAGGGTGGAGCTAACAAATAATATAAGGTGGGGAAAAATTGTAACATAGAGGCATGTTTTCTAATTATTTTTAATCACGAATATCGTTCGTAATCATGTTTTCAAAAAATAAAATAGTAGAAGAATTATTTTTTCCAGTGCCGCTGAAAGCTCTATATCAATAATCATCAAATTAACACGTGTAAATTATGTAATATATCGTTCTAGCCCGATTACATAGCACGTGAATAAGCTTACCGATTAAGGATAACATGTGGAAAATATCATAAATTACAATTAAACGATTTTAAAATATTTACGTTTTCATTAAAAAAAGGGTTTTTTTTTTGTTATTAATCGGATATTATCGCGACATGATACACAGAGGAACCTAGCCACCATTTTAATAAAAAAATATTATATAATTCGAGCAGAAAAATTATGAAGAAAATAACACATCAACTTTGTGTTCGTAACTTCGTATTCAGGGACAATAATTGAGAATTTTGACAGCCATATAAAATAATTTATAATTTTGAAATCTATTATGTATACTTTATGCATATTATATTCATGAAAAATAATAAACTTTAGTATATGATTCATAGTTCATCAAATGAGTTAAAAAAAAAAGTTCACAATAATTTAATATTTAACGATATTTGATGAGCTATTTGAAATTTAAATTGTAGGAAAAATTGATACAAAAACAATATCTATAATTTTTTTAGCTAAATTTGAGAAAATGTGGTAATATTGTCAAAAGTGAAGCCATGTCAATGGATCGCTAAGCATTGTGATAATAGCAATAATTGTTGCTACGCATGTCGAATCTCTCTTACTCGATTTTTTATATCATAGTTCATAAATTAATTTTTTTTTTTCTATCCCCTTGAAACACTAAAAAAAAATTCTTACAAACTCTATTTAATTGTGCATAATGAATCTGATAAGAGTAAAAAGACTTTATGCATACCCTTATTATCAAATCGCCCTAACTTTTTAATTGATTGACCTTGGCAGAGTACTATTTTTCCCATTCAGCGTCTGCATCAGCCTTTCAAGGTTTCAACTAAACTAGGCCATTTAGACATTTTATTTTTTAGTCAGTATTAGTCATAAATCATTGATAATTTCGAATTACTTTGCAGGTTTACCTGTGATGTATACCGCAAGTAAAATGAGTCTTTACTTTACCAGTTTTTAATTTAAATATTTGATGGTCATCATAATCAAGAGACCTAAGCATGAATGTTCCTTTTCCTTCTTTCAGTTGTTCTTCCATTTAATTATATATTAATAAAGCAACACCGATGCTACATGAAACCATAAAAAGCTCTCTTTCATTTCCTCATCATGTTTGTGCAAACAAATGAGCTGATATCACTTTATAAGATTCCAATTTGCCTCTGTTTTCCGACAAAAAATTGAAAGCAGAATTCTTCCAAAATGAAGGTTTTATGGTGCTTTCCAATTCTCTTAGCGATTTGCGCAGGAACGATTGAAGGCCAACCCAGTACTCAAGGTGAGTTATTTGAATGTATACCAGTTAGTGAGCTTAATTATTATCTTGTCTCACACTCTCACTGTGTAAAGTTTGTTTTTCTTCATGCAAAAATTCATCTCTTGTACGTATTAAAGAATGCACAGGTTTAATGTACATTTAGGGTGAGCTCCAGAAGATAATGAGGGTGATGGAATGGAATGACACTTCCCATGCTAATGTCCAGTGATTTAACTTGCTCTAGATTCAAAAATATAAAGTAAAAATGGAGGTGAATGAGTGGCAATGAGGAAACATTTTTTATAGAAGTGTTGTCCATTTTCTTACCCCAAATTTGGGAATTAAATTTTAATTCCCCTCCTCTTTCCCATTGTAAGTATTCTTGGTACTATATGCATATCTAGTCCTATGAATCATAAATATCAAGAGATTAGATATACCGCAGCGGAAGTTGATCGATTAGTCTAGATTCATCTCGAAAGCGGTGCTGCAACCCTCTTCTACACCTTGTCTTCCTCCGTATAATGCCGGTACACTACAACCTCAAGTTAGGGCCTAGCGTCACTTTTCACGAATCCAAGAACCGGTCGACTTGTGCGTGTGGTTCCTATTACTCTCCAAGCAATATGATGGTTTCCTCTCTCTCAAACCCTAGATTCCTCTCTCTGTAATTAGATGCACTCCAAAGACAACTTACAGACGTACAGAGACGGTTTCTATAGAGGGGTATATATATAGAGCAACCTAAATCGACTTTCCAGATTTAAGTCCCGATTCAAACGGATCCGTTTTATTTCAAACAGACCCATTTGAAACCCATCCGAGATGGCTCCACACTTTTTCCAACATCTCCCTCTTGGAGACATCGTAACTAAAACACATAGTCAGACCTCATACGACAACCATGCGACCAGCGCATACACTTGTCAAGCGGGAGCTTAAAAACCTAACCTTAATCAAGTTAAGGCCAGCAAGAAAGCATCTACCCTTTTATGAAAAACAGTTTATAGTTGTGTATACTAGTACCTCACATACATTCAAATTTGCACTAGATCAGACATTATCGACCGCTCAATGATACATGTCTTTTCCTTTTCAGTCTCGTTTGTGCAAATTGAATCTAATCTTCCTTTCGTCTCATGAAAGTCAGGACAAAATCAGCTGCTTTCCCAGCAATGCCCCGACAGGCGGAATATGCATCACCATAGTAGCAGGCACTGACTCCATCCCTCATGACATAGTCAAAAGTCAAAGGGTACGTGATTATGGAACTCACACAATGGGGAGTCAGCCGGTCTTGGTCCTGGAACCACTCAACCCATCTTCCAAATGTCGCCAAGCACATGTGGTATGAGCACATGTTACAATGAATTATCTGCTCAATAGACGTGTGTTATAGTTTCATTGTATGAGTCTAGATTTAGTTTGCAAACCAAGTGTCTATGGTCTAGACCACTCTTTATTGCAACTAATCCTGAGATTCTGCCACTTAGACACTCCCTGAGTTCTAAGGAGATTCTCACCTCAGCTTTATTGAACTATATGATTGTTTGAGGCACAACCATATCGGATCGCCTAAAAGAAGACAAGCCTCACTTCAGTCCCAAACTGAAGTGACAATGAGCTTCCACCACCCCAGGTGGCTCCTTAGTCCCTGACTAAGCGCACATAGCTCAATCTAGTCTCATCTCTACATGCCTCGGGCATTAGAGGCGATTGCTCGTGTGAGCGACACAATCTAAAGTTCAATTTCACACTACCATTAGTGCTAACATGTACTTGATCAATAATAAACTCAATGTTCACTATTCAAGTTTAAGTACATATAACCATGAGGATATGATTGTCAAATGAATCGTTACCAAACGAAACGAACCATTTATTAACTCTCCAAACCAATATAGAGTTATGAGTATCCTGAAATAGATCGTAAGGGTATATGACGAATTGTTCCTTGTAGGAATCCACCCAATATCAGATCCACTCCCTCTGTGTTGTCATGTCTCCATATATCTGAATCTTGTTTGGTTTAATCCACTATCCCCATAGTAAGCTGCCTAGACTATACTTTTACCATGAGTTGTTATTGACCTCCCTGAAGTCACAACAACTACCAATTGTATCATGGGACTATCTCAACCAAACTCCCTCTTGACATGAACACCAATCATGTCAATCTTGCTCCATCCCCCAAATGAGAGAGCTAGTATGACAATCAAAACATGTTATTGACTTCATCTCCTCTATAAGAGAGTCACAATCAATCTTCACAATGAGAGAGTATTATGTCTACTCAATCTCCTACATGAGAGAGCAAACTATCTTGTTTCATAAAGAAAATATTATTACCAAGTCAACTTTATCATCAAAGTATACTTGCATGCACATGAATAGCTTATCCACAAGCTAATCATTTGCAAGTATTTACGACTTAATAAATCAGCATGTTATTTGTCATACATTTATTCAGATAACTCAAAGTCTATGTACCTTTCCAAATAGGTATTGGAATTGACTTATTACATATGTCAAACTCATAGCCCTTCTAGAGTGACCTCATTTAGTAATCTGTAATAGGGTTATAGGTAGAATATGCCACAATGCATAAGTCTGCTATGCTTCTAACTCAACATAGAAGCTCATGAGTCTTAATATCTCATTTCCATAGCCACATGCATTGGAAATCAAGCAAGCCTCTCTTGCTGCCTGTACTAGTCCTATTGCATCTTGCAATCGACTAGGAGATATTTGTAATTGCATATTAACACAATACAATGCATTAATTGAGATTATAGAACTTTCTGATAATCTGGATCAGTCCAAACGGACCCGTTCCAAATCCAAACGGTCCGTTTCAAACGGAGCCTCTAGAAGTTCATCTCTCGGGAACCTTTCAAACGGGTCCGACTGAATTCAAACGGGTCCGTTTGAAATCTGGCCGAGAACCTGTTTGCATTTCTGACTTCAGCCGATCCGTTTGAAATTCAAGCGGTCCGGTTGAAAGTATCCCGAGAGAGTTGCTGATGCATATCAGATTCAAACGGACCGATTGACTCATGCAACAAAGATTTAGCTGCTTGTTTAGCTTCATCTTCTTCAATAGTATTTGACCCCTGGTCAGATATATTGAGTTATGAAGGTATAGTTTTTTAAAGCACTTTCTCTTGAACAAATCTCAATTTTCTTAGGAACTCATTTTCACTATTTGTATTACTCTTGGAATGCCAATGTGCTACATTGCACCGCATCCAATAGTACTCAACGAACCCTATTCTCATACAGATTGTTTTCTTTCTTCTAAGACATGTTTAGAATCAAGCTTAGGAGCATCAACAACCAGAAAATAGACATTAATCATTTATCTATATTTATCAAGCCAATAGTGCACCACATGTGCAACGTTGATTTGACAATTAATTCTTGAACTATATAACATATATTTTAGACAACAAAACCAATTGGCTAAGTGTGTACTCTCAGCCATGGATCAACTAAGTTAGCACCTCTTGTGCTCTTAGTTTTCCACTGCTCAATCAGTGGAGTGATCCTTGTCTAAAACTGTTATATATCCATTTAGAATTCCTTCAACAAAAACATATCTATTGCTTATAATGAGATAGATAGAATCAAACTCAACTCCAAGAGAGTTTCTTCATAGACTCCCTCTATTCTGATGTATAACTTCAAACGGACTATACCGGAGCCTTTGTTCCTGAAGTTCTCCCTCTGTTAAGTGCCATACAAACTGTTCAAAACTGAAATAGATTGTTTCACTTATTCAACAGAGTCTCTGTGCTGCGATATAGTGTCATATAAACCATTTGCTCCTCAAACGAATCGTTCCACACATCCTGGAAAGAGGTACTTGATATCTAATATTTGATTTATCCATTAAATCAAATAAGTCATGCAATAATCTTTATTAATTACTCTATCTCATATTTTATCATTTGAATAAATTTCCTTAGCAATGGAACTCAAATTGATCTCAACATCAATTTTATTTCAACACTACTGGTTTGAGCAATCACTCCTCCTAACTCACAATTTTAAAAAATCGGATATTAGGGCACTTGTGTCTAAATTTCTCAAATGAGATCTAAACTCTATAGTACTTTTTCCTAAGCTTAACTTCATTGAACTTGTGCGAGAACGTTGAGGAAGAACCTATTTCATTTCCCCCTCTTTTCTCAGCATTCGAGTCAAGTTCATAACCATCGAAGTAGCTTGTATAAGGAACTATAAGCATCATATAAATCTCAACTTTACATGGAATTTATTTCATATAGTGATACAACAATTTGACATCGTTATGGTTTCTTCTCCAATAAATTTCCTCGAAATTCATGAGAAGGTGCAATCACACATGCAATTGAACTTATGGCTATATGAGAATCCTCCTTGGGAATCTTTAGAAGCTTATAATTCAAACCATAACACTCTTGGAGATTGCAGCCCATCTTGGACTGTTTTCAAACGGTCCATTCTAAATTCAGATGGTCCGTTTGAAATTGTTTCGAGCAGAAATTCTATAATTAGAAATTCTCTATACTGTGTATCTTTTATTGCGAATCATATCACGATTTGCAGATCACAGTAATTGTCACTTAACTTTTGTAGAACCATACTCAAGATGGTACTTTATCATCATCATGCAACACACTTTGTCGTGCGATGTGAGAAATAGCGAATCATCGAGCTATTTCTAATCTCATCACAATTCATAAACTTGTACAGCAAGCCCAAATGACTGTGACTCGTTTTAAGAGATTTCACACTTTCATGATTGAATTAAACCTAGTCATTAATGTGATGAGAATTAAAGGAAGTGCAACGAACACTTTAAATCTTCATAACTTGATCGCTTATCCATAAGCATTCAAGTTCTCACACATTACTTACTATGTGTCAAGTTGGAATAGATTGATGATTATGACCTAAAAGTCAATCCCAGTCATTTAACCTCAACTTGCATAGTTAAGCATGCCAAATAATCAGTATTTATGAGATTATGTAACATTTAAAGAAAATGCATAGAAAGAAAGCTTACTTAGAACCACAAACCACAATGTTTTGGTACTAATTTCATCACCATCCACATGCTCAATTTTGAAATCCAACATCAAAAGAAAATTTCACACGTACTAGCCATTGTCAAGGTTTGAAGAATATTAAAGCATCATAGAGCAATCATTTGTATCCCCCCTCTTGGAACAACAAATTTGCATGTGCCAATCCCCTGGACTGCACCATTGCATTGATTTTCTACATTGATCATTTTACTTCATATTATGACAAATAATTCATATTAAGTCTTAAGCCAAAATGCTATGTTACTTAACCAACTAGATAGTAACATTCAAGCAATTTGCTATTGTAGACTTACTAGTGCTTCATACAAGTATAGAAACATATCTTTTTGTACATTAAGTTCACAACATTAAACTCTTAGTATTTATACAATTACTCTGACTATGCCATCAAGTTTGACCAATTTGAGCAACATTCGTTAAGAAACGAACAATCACGAGACAATGAAGTTGACATGCACACGCTCTCACTAATTAGAAAGCGAGCAAGTGAACTTTAACACTTATTGCTCAAATGTCAACTTATGACTTTCTTTATGCAACTCAAAATTTATTTGACCTTATGTTAAGGTGCAACCAGAGGGCGCTTCTTGTGCTTGTCAAAAATTTATTGAGTTTGCAAGTTCCATAGTCAATAATTATCAATACTATCATCAAAGATTAAATTAAATTGTAACTTATACAAGAAACAAAAAATTATGCTCGGCAACAAAATGCGAGTGGAATTGTTATGAGTCAGTGATCACAAATGGTTCGCTTCCAAAGCAAGCGATCCTCTTCACTACCTGTTTCAATGTGTTTCTAACTTTTACAAATTCTTTTTTATTTTTATTTAGATGTAATGGTCTCAAGTCCATCCTGATTTGCTATAAGATAATGAGATGTTATAATGCCCAGCAATACACATATGTCAATATCTTTTATAATCACCGATGACTATTAATTGGCCAATGCCATACATAGAGACAAGCACGTAAGTTAGCACTACACAATAATCTCGCCGCACAATCCTTGAATCTGTCCAAGAGATGATATAACCTAGCCACATGACCGACTGAACACAACCAGGGCATCCAATCCAATCATATAAATTAGACACATCACTTCCCAACCGACTCGATTGGCGCAAGATACAGACATTGAACAAGATACCCGGATCTTTTAAGTCCAAAGTCACCCTTTGTGTGCAACCACACAGTGCCAGCACCCAATTGTGCCATCAATCACCCATAATGCAAATGTGCACCTAAATGAGGGTATTAACCATTGAGCTATCTCGAGGATAGCATCAAACACCATGTTGGACATTTAAGAATGTTCAAAGTTGGTCAATTCAAGTCCTAATAGTTCTCTGGACTATTTCGAACGGACCCGTAGTACTTGAAATTAGACGGAAATGAGCAAATTTAAAAAAAAAAATACATTATATAAGGGCATATACAGTTCTTGTGGTGGTATATTTTTGAGAATGAGAAAGCAGTGATAATTGAGTTGTAACATCTACTAATTTCAAAATTATAACAAAGTTTAAGCAACTGGAGCTTTCTCAGGCGTACTAGCACCATCATCCATGGATGAGACCGATTTCTCGTCCTTCATCTCCTCCAATTTCAATTTCTCGCTGCTGACCTCTCAAGTTCGCACCGTTCTTCTAGCTTCCTTTCTCGGAGGCGCTGACGTGGACTTCCTCGCGGATTTTGGGGGCATCACAAAACCAGTTTTGTGGAAACCACTTCAACGGCAGAGAAGCGCGAGAGGAGAGAATAGGGCATTAGGACTAGGTTTCGTCCGACTTCAATTTTCTCTTCGATTTTTCTTTTCTGGAGTGAGAGAGAGAACGATAGTGAGAGAGCTTGAGAGAGGAAGGAGCAGGGGTTTCAAAGGGAATCGGTCAGCGAGGTCAAGCTCTCGACAGCGATTTTTCGCTGAGACTCTCGTGCGTCTTTGGATCCACATCTAACGGACAGCGTTAAACGATTGTTCGGAGCAGTCATTTTAAACGACTGTCGAGGATGCGGATTGATTGGCCTATGACCATGGAGGTGAATCAATTGACTAGTGCTGGTGATGGTAAGAAGTCCTTTCTTTTAATTGTAGATTTTATATGTATGTGCTAGGATGGAAATTGTTGCTAATCAATGTATCTTGCTATATTTTACAACTTAAAGCAGAAACATCATGTTATACACTATACAGTATTATTTTTGTCCAACGAATGAACAAAACCCATTAGTATGGAAACAGTACATCTACAAAAAGAAAGAAAGAAATAATAGTAAGTATATCACACCACTGTCCATACTTGAGAATTAATATTTGGATATTGCTCTGCTGTTTTATTTTCTTTCTGTGTTGGGACAATCAGTAAGTGGCATCATGGCTGTTAAGTCTGATTATCAAATTGTAAGAAATTGGCATGGCAATCCTTGTTCTCCAACAAACTTTTTGTGGTATGGAGTGACTGAGTGAGTTGCACCACAGATGAACCGCCTAAGATTACTTCACTGTGAGTCTCTTGGATGGACAAATCCTAATAAATACCACCTCATCTATTGTCGAAATTTATGCGAACTTGATCACTTTTTGCAGAAATTTGTCCTATTCTGGTATAAGCGGAAAGATATCATATTCCTTTGCAAAACTGCAGTCAATTACATACCTGTATGTTCCTTCATATTAGCATTAAAACTAAATATAATTAAAGATTTTTCTCTAATTAGTTGGAGATTCATTAATTAGCAGTCTAATTGACTAAGTGATTTTTACTACTTTCCTTCATTTTTTTTTTTTTGTATAATCAGTTCAAAATTAATATTGAACTACCCTGCTTTCATTTTTTTTATAGGGATTTATCTCATAACAATTTAAGCGGAGATATTCCCAATTTTCTGGGAGAAATGCCAAAACTTCTAGTCTTGTAAGAATTCATAGAACTTATGCAAGTATATATATTCAATAATGGAACAACTTATATTTTTAAATGTATTTTTCAGGAACTTATCAGGAAATGACTTGAATGGGCGTGTCCCTGAAGCTCTTATAAAAAAGAACAATTCCGGACTGCTTACATTACTGTATGTATCCCTTCTTCCACAGTGAATTTATTTATCATTAACAAACCAGAAATGTGTCTATCTATTAATACATTAATAAATATAATATCTAGCATGGAAAATTTGTTGTATAATTAGGGATTTGATCTGCTAATAGTGCTTCAATACATCAAAGCTCTCGGGCCAACTCTAGCAAAATATATTTGTTCAGCATAATTTCAGCACTAATGGCGGGAGAAAAAAAGAACATTTTAATTAATTAAAGTTGAACTTCTCAGAGTTTGTTGTAATAAATTTCGATCAATGGAAAAAATTTCAAATGTTGTATGTTTCTAACTTGGTAGGGTTGACTCTTGCACAACTTGTGAGGCCAGCGGCCACAAAAGCAGTATAGTCATCATTGCAATTGCTGCTGTGGTGGTTGCAGTTGTAGCTGTTATTGTGGTATTAATTTTACTTCGGATATCAGGTCAATGGAGAAAACGAAGAGGTACTTCATAAAGTTTCCTTGAAAATTTTTAAGTGCTGTATATATGTGCACGCATCACTTGTAATTTAGAACATTGATTTTTTTGAATCGGCTTTATTTATTGTGGGTTTTGGCTAATTTGTGCATGCGCAAGATAAATTGCCGCTCGTTATACAATGATCTCTTTAACAATTCTCCTCTTGTACCACTCGATTTCATCGATAAGCACTAAAATTTTTTTTCATCAACTTTTACTCTAACTCCATATGTAAATATAATATATGGTTCTCTTAACACTCTATATTAAAGGAAATGGGGAGCAAGAGACGCAAATTGTCACACCCCGACCGGGAATGCTGACGTCTTCTCCGCCACGAGAATGACAGGTCATTTCCCTAAGGCTACAGATAGACATTAAATTTTTTTTTCAATTTATTATTCCATTTTCTTGATTTCGGCCCAGAAAATTACACAACATACAGAGGAACAAACCAAGCTTTATTTTATTACACACATAATATTTTACAAAGTTTAACACACTTAAAAGATAAAGGCACACTCATGCTTAGGCTTATTATTTATTTTACAACCTAAGTCTGGTTCACTCGTCTCACTTTATATACATTTATACATATTTGACAACCACCCCACTTACCACTTGGTGCCGATTTCCACAAGCCCGATTAAGACCTAACAAATATAATACAAAACCATCACAAGACATAAAACTTTTCCCGACAAAACCCGACACAAAACATCATGCCCACAACATCACGACAACACCACAACGACAACAACCATACACTAGCGCTCCCCGCGTTTACGCTTCCGCGGAGTGATCCTCGGACTCAGGTTCGACCTCCATCTCACGCGGCGAACTCGGAGGAGGATTCTCAAAATACAGATACGCCAAAACATCGGGAAGTTCATCAAGATACAGAGCTAAAGTAGCATTACAATTTAAACTCGGGATATGAACACAAAACTGGAGACAAGAGCACTCAACTGTAGCTATGGACCTTCGCCTAGCACCATTCCTACGCTCCTGGAACCCTCAAATGAGGCAATACAAAATTTCGGATGAGAATTTAATCTGAGTACGGGTTTTAGTTCTAGTACGCAGATTCTTGGTACGAACCGGTATCGGAATTAATACCCTTTTTATTTAAAATAACTTTTGGAAATCAATATTCATTTTCAAATCATTTTGCAAAGCATCAGAAATCATAAATAATTTATACCGTAGGCACAAGCCGCAACGGTCCGATAACAGGCATATGGCAACATGAAATATGCATAAATTCAAATCAAGCATAACTCATCAATCACAGAATTTCAACAAAATTTAGCATACACTCAAGTTCTTTATCGGCCCAACAGAATCGGAAAAAAATCTTCCCATACCATAGGTCCAACCCTAGGTCCAGATTCCAGAGGGAATTTCCAGTAATTAAAAGCGCTAATAGTTCCGGCCGGGCAGGTGGCCAAACCATACTCCGGAGAGCGATACTTATCATAGTTATGCTATGTAGACTGAATAAGAATGGTCCGATTTAATTCAAGTCCGATTCTTCTATCACAAAGGATCTTT
Organism: Rhynchospora tenuis; assembly: GCA_027725995.1. NCBI lineage: Eukaryota > Viridiplantae > Streptophyta > Magnoliopsida > Poales > Cyperaceae > Rhynchospora > Rhynchospora tenuis. The sequence continues at coordinate 1,313,518 of JAMRDG010000020.1, read as the reverse complement.
ATGCACTTAAGTCAGTTTACGGAGCCACTCCAGTCTTTTAATATAGTCCGACTTAATCAAATGACCAACAATCGAAATTTGATGTCAGACTATATTTATTTATCTGGATGAAACGAACAATTTGGTTCAACATGCGTTATCATAATTTTGGGGGTCCCTATTGACTACAAGCAAAAGGGAATGCTATTATCAAGGAATGATCAACATGCAATGCATGAATTTAAATGTACCGAAATTCGAGTTCTAACAAAGATTACACGTATCCGCACCTTCACTTGAGTTAATGATTCGGGGGCACTTCAGTATCCGTTCCTGTTTACACATTACAGATCAAGTACCGTTATTAAATGTGTAACGGGTTCCTTAAATCCGTTTGGTAAACCACGATTAATTGAGTCTGGTAACTTATTGGTAACTGGACTGTACGTTTTGGTTCCAAGTTCCTTAATTCACTGTAATTATCTTTATTTATGTTTAATTGTATGTTTCCTAATATCGAGAATTATCATTCAGAAATAGCAGAAATATTATGCAGATATTTAGGAAACTCAATTAAAACATAACAGAAAAATATAAATCAGAAATTCTTTGTTTAATTTTGCGGGATCAGATAGTCTGAATAATTTTCCACGTATCTGTTCTTTTTGAAAGTCAGACTAAATTTCATCATTTTCCTAAAAGCCCACAATCGATAGCTAAACTAAGTACATTGTTTCCAAGTTGTTTAGTTTAACAGAAATCCGTCATTAGCTTTATCTAAATCCGAAAGCTAATTAAAAATTCGAATTTATTTCCAAAAATCAAGCCCACAATTTCTCTGGCCTACAAGCCTTATATTATTTTTTTTTCTCGACCCATAGGGCAAAAATCGAATCACAGCCCACAACAGAAAACAGCCCACAACGAACAGGGTTCAACCCAGTCAACCTGACCCAATTGACTGGGTCGATGCGTAACGGGTCCGCTAGAAGTTCGAAATGGATCCGAAATCCTACAGTTAGCAACCCGATCCATTAGCCACTCAATCTTATGCATATAAGTCCACACAATTATTACAAACCCTTAAATTTAACATCTAGCCCCCTTAAACTTTTACCCAACTATCTTATGTTACAACTTAGTCCTCAGAACTTTACTGAAAAGCCCAAACTAACTTTTTTATTTACAAAATCATCCCTGATCAAAGCAAACCATACCAGTATGGTACCAATCTTATATACCAGCAATTCATAACACTTATCATAATTCCAAAACCCACATACACTAGTTAACATTCAACATCGATGTAGAAATTAAGATATTTCCCATAAATAAAGCCATATCCCCAAATAACATAAAATTTCCTCGAATTATATGAACCAGAGCCATGTCATATATCCAAAATCCCTCCTAAATTTCTAGCAGTTAAGCAACTAACTTCCATACAGAATTCACAACAAGGTCATACAAAAACATAAGTTAAAACATGCAAATGCACAAGTTGGGACTGACTACAGTGATCACACATGCATCTCTATACCATCTCAGTTACCATTCCTATAGTATGCACACAATACTTATTCCTTTATTAGAAAAGTGTAAAAACATAGTTTACATATATTAAAAACATGCACATATGCCACATAAGGTAAGGTACAGTGACTGAATACATGCACTAAACATATATATACTTCAAATATGCAAAGTATCTAAGTTTCACTCATAGATGTATATAGACAGATGTGAAATCATGCACCCTCCTTTTTCCTAAAAGATATACACAAGTTCCTGTACAGTTAGCTATTGAAATCATGCATATAAGTATATGAAAGTATGCTCCTTAGAAATTATGCAACATCTCCCTATTCACTTCCCCTTACATCCATATCTTAATTATTACATTTTCCTTACTATGAAAAGTATCTAGAAACAGATTTTCATATATAAACATAGGTGTAAATCATGTACAGTGATTGTATGCATATGTTAAAACATATAGTTGAGACCTACAAAACATATATGTGTATATAGGTTTGGACAGTGCATAATATATGCATATACTCAAGCATACCCCTGACTTCCTTCCATTAAATCATTTCAGTGCTCAAGAATGAGTATATAGTGCCTAAAGTCATTATATACTTATTCAAATCATGCTACCAACTGTAAAACATATAATTCAGTATGCAATCCTATATATATGAAACTCAAATGCTTTTATGTATGCAAAGGTGTAAATTGCATTGTCACAGTAATATCTATATGCTTCTCAACTATGCTTCCTATACTCATTAACCACATAACTGAGTATGCTAATGCACAGAACATGATTATACATTAAATCTTATTGTAACACCAATAGTAAGATAGAAATATAGACTCAGATCCTACCAGCAACCCTTAATAATGAAGTATCATCCCTAACAACCTCAATTAGAGCTCAGTTAGCATAACAGAAGTGCAATCAGCACCTCACAACTTTACTTAGCTTACTCAATCACTCCCAGATCGTATCAGAAGTAACAATAGTTATTCTCATCATTAAATAAGCATAATCAACTAACTACAACATCAAAATAACTATCAATACCATCACAGAACATAGATCGCAACACAAGTAACATTAACTATTAGTTACAGCATAGCACACATTCACAACCCTAAATCAAATTAAGCCTAGCCACAGCAAACTTATCTACATAAATACGAAATTAATCAAGCCACAGTAGAGATATATACCTTGTTTATGATCGTTAAGGAATCTCTTCAAAAATTCGAGCACGACTAATGCTAGAATCAACGTCAAGCTAATCAAGAACAAGGCGATTTCCATAAACCTAACACTCACAGCAACCAAACCAAATTGATATCAATTCCTAAAATTGATATTAGAAATTCACAAATTAAAGTTGGAAAGCATGTTACCGTTCTCCAGCGCCACCTCGATCCACCTGCCTCTTCCTCCTAATTTCCCCTAAATCCGAAACCCTAACTTATGGAAAAACTCATCTTACCTGTTAGCAGAGGGAAGAGGAAGGAGACAGGACGGAGAGATGCGGTGGAGAGATGCATGCTTGCCACGTATTCCACCTCCATCACTCCTCTGACAGTCGCCATCGAGAGAGGAGCAGGAGCGATTGCCTTCCCGTGCGAGCACAGGGAAAGAAGCAGGAGGTGTCAAAAAGACATCAGGAATCACTACGGCGCCTCACTCGTCGACCAGTCAGAGGTCAGCAACACATCAAAGAGAGATGGCTTCGAGCACATCTCGAGAGAAAGGGAAGAAAAAGAAGCCGGACAGATCGGAGAGACAGAAAGAAAGAGACGAAGAAAATTCGTCGTCTTCTTTTATTAACTCCCCCTCAGATCTTCTGTGGCCAGAGTCGTGTGGCTAAGTGTGTGGCAATTATTAAATAGCTTAATTTGTAAATTAGCTATTTCCTTAATCGAATTTAATCAAGCATTTCTCATTATCAACTCTTCGTGGCAATTATACATAAAATTTCTAAATTTCAGACTAAATATTTCCAAAATTTAAAACAGAAATTTTCCCACAAATTTACTGTCAGATTTGATTTATTTCTAAAAATATCAACAATAAACAATCCTAATTTATTTATCGGATAACTTCGGAACTTGGTTTATCATACGTCAGCCACTAATGTTACATTCCACCCCCCTTAAAATAATCGTTTAGTCCCCTGAAAGATGCTTACCCGAATAATTCAGGATATTGTTTTCGAATCGTGTCCTCAAGTTCCCAAGTTGCTTCTCGTTTAGAATGCCGTCCCCACTGTACCAGTACCAGAGGTATTGTCTTGGTCCTCAGTTGCTGTATTTTTCGATCCAATATTCTCATTGGTTTTTCTTGGTATGTCAGATCAGGTTCTACCCAGAGATTTGAGAAATCCAATCGATGACTAGGGTCTTTAATATATTTCCGTAATTGTGACACATGAAAAACTGGATGTATCTGTGACAATTCATCAGGTAATTCCAGTTTGTATGCGACTTCCCTGACTCTTTCCTTGATTCCAAAAGGTCCGATATAGCGGGGACTTAGCTTTCCAATCATACCGAAACGCTTTACTCCTTTCATAGGGAGGAAACTTTAATCAGCACTTGATCTCCTACATTATATTGAACCTGCCTTCGTTTCATATCCGCATACTTTTTGTATCGATCTTGTGCAGCTTTCAAACGTTTAAGTATTAATTGAGTCTTTTCCGCACATTCCGATACCAACTGAGGTCCAGTTGGATCTATTTATCCTTGTGGTTTCCACCAAAGCGGAGTCTTACACACTTCTCCATATAAGGCTTCATAAGGAGGCATGCCTAGGCTGGCATGATAACTATTGTTATAAGCAAACTCAGCCAAATGCAGATATTGAATCCATGATCCTCCAAAACTGAGTACACACGCTCTCAGCATATCTTCCAGAGTCTGGTTGGTCCGTTCAGTCTGTCCATCAGTTTGAGGATGATGGGCGGTACTGAATGTAACGTATGTCCCATAGTCTTTTGAAATTTTGTCCAGAATTTGGAGGTGAATCTAGTGTCTCTATCCGAGATAATCTCTCTTGGGCATCCATGATATTTAAATATGAATTTCAAGAATAATTCCGCTAGATCAGATCTAGAATAATCCATTCTAAGAGGAATAAAGTGAGCAACTTTCGTTAGTCGGTCTACGATCACCCAAATAGAATCATAATTGCCAAGTGCTCGAGGTAAACCCGAAATAAAATCCATAGTAATTGATTCAAACTTATGTTTAGGTCGTTGAAGTAATTGTAGCAATCCTGCAGGACGTTGTTGATCTGCTTTAACTTGTTGACAAATATAACATCGATGTACATAATCCGCCACCTCTCGCTTCATACGAGGCCACCAGAAGTTTCGTTTCAAATCTTGATACATCTTGACTTCTCCCGGATGTATGGAATATCCGGAATCGTAAGCTACTGATAAAATCTTCTTCTTTAATTCTAAATGATTGTGGATACACACTCTATCTTGAAATCTTAGTATTCCCATTTCATCAATGGAAAATACGGAATCGGGTTTGGTCTTTGCATATTCCCAATATTTAGTAAATGCAATTTCCTTTTCTTGTGCGATCTTGATTTCCTGTGCTAAATCAGTTTGTACTTCAATGGCATTAATTGTTGGAGCATTGATTTCCGTGGAATCCTCAGGGCCATCTTTTCCTTTAATTGTAGTAGCGAAAGATGCCATTATTTCTCGAGAAAATGATATTTCCAATTCCCAGCGTCGCATTTCTTCCAGTAGTTTCGGTTCTACTGTCATGATGCTTGCCATATTTATATAGCTCTTCTGACTTAAAGCATCTGCCACTACATTAGCTTTTCCGGCATAATATTGTATATCCAAGTCGTAATCCTTGATTAACTCCAGCCATCGTCTTTGTCGGAGATTGAGTTCCTTCGGAGTAAATATATATTTGAGATTCTTGTGATCCATGTAGATTTTACATTTTACTCCATATAGGTAGTGTCTCCATAGCTTGAGTGCAAAAATCACCGCAGCTAGCTCTAAATCATGAGTTGGATAGTTTTGTTCATGTGGTCGTAATTGTCGAGATCCATAGGCTATTACATGTCCGTCTTGAGTTAAAACACAACCCAATCCTAGTTTGGAAGCATCTGTGTAGACGATGTAATCTTTTTCCATTATTGGCATTATCAAGATAGGAGCGGAAACCAATCTTTCCTTCAATTCTTGGAAACTTCTTTCCTGAGATTCTTCCCATGTAAAGCTATTATCCTTTTTAAGTAGTTGAGTAAGAGGTTTAGCTGTCTTAGCATAATTGGGTACAAATCGTCGATAATATCCCGTCAATCTAGGAAACTTCTTACTTCAGTAACATTTTTGGGAGGTGCCCATTCCAAAACAGACTTGATTTTATCTGGATCAACTGCTAATCTGTCTCGTGAGATTGTATGCCCCAAGAAAGAGATTTGATTCATCCAAAAATCACATTTCGAGGATTTAGCATAAAGTTTATGTTTCCGAAGTCGTTCCAAAACCATTCTTAAATGTGTGGCATGATCTTCTGAATTACGAGAATATACTAAAATGTCATCAATAAATACCACCACACAGACATCTAACATATCCCGAAAAACTTCATTCATCAAATCCATAAAAGCCGCTGGAGCATTAGTTAAACCAAAAGGCATCACTAAATACTCATAATGCCCATATCGGCTTCAAAAAGCGGTCTTTTCAATATCTTCGGGTTTTATTCTCAATTGATGATAACCCGTCCTTAGGTCAATCTTAGAATATACTGATGAGCCTTGTAATTGATCGAATAAGTCATCAATCCGGGGAAGCGGATATTTATTTTTGATGGTTGCCTTATTTAATTCTCGATAATCAATGCATAAATGAAGAGTTCCATCTTTCTTTCTTACAAAAAGTACTAGGGCTCCCCAAGGCGAAATGCTTGGTCTTATAAAACCTTTATTTAATAAATCATCTAACTGGATTCTTAATTCTTTAAGCTCAGCTGGCGCCATTCAGTATGGTGCCTTTGAAATTGGTAAGGTTCCAGGTTCTAAATCTATTGAGAACTCGATTTCTCGTGAAGGTGGTAATCCCTGGATTTCATCTGGGAAAACATCTAGGTAGTCTGACACAACGGGTATATCCTTAACTTCCATTGATTTGGACACAAGACTATGAATAGATATCAAATATGATTTGCATCCAGCTTCTAACAGATACCGGGTTTCCACGGCTGATATATAAGGAACTGAATCGTTCGGTTCTCTACACCGTAAAATACTTGTAGCGCAATTAGGTAATTCAAACCGCACCTCTTTTCTTGGGCAGTTGATAAAAGCCGAATGTCTCGTTAACCAATCAATGCCCAACAGAACATCATAGGGTGTTATATCCATTACCATAAGATCGATTTCTAATTCCCTATCTGCTATTCTAATTTTTCGATTCCGACAATAAGCCGCATTCTGAGTTGCTTGTCCCAAAGGCGTATCTACTTTCAAGGTATCCTCAGTTACTTCTATGTCCCAACCATACATTTGAACAAAAGCACTAGCTATAATAGAATGATTACATCCTGTATCTACTAGTGCATATGCGGGACAGTCAGATATAAGCAGCGTACCTGCCAGCAGGTTTGCAGATTCTATTTGGCTACCCTGTTCTGTTCCTTCATCTGCTGCCACATCCGATCCTTGAGTTGCTTCTCCCGTTGTCTCTATTGCATTGACTGCAGTAGCCGAGTTGGTCCTTCCTCCCCGATTAAATCCTCGTCCTCTTCCTCTAGCCGGTGAAGGGGATCTCATTCCTCGATATGAACTAGTTCCAGGGGTAAAGCTGGCCTGTGGGGTCGTTGGCGCAGGCATTGGGCAATTTCGTGCCCAATGGTCCAGACTTCCAAACCGAAAGCAAGATTGATTCTTGTATCTGCATTGAGATTCAGCATGCGGAAGTTGACACTGCCTACACCAGGCTCGCTCATAAGGGGTAGCAGTAGATCGGTTTTGAGGTAACGGATGTCTATGTCCCCGATTAGCCCCCCGACCACGTCCTCGTTTAGCACGATTACGCTTAAACTGAGCCTTCTTTTGTTGATACGACTCAGCTTGTTCTGCTGCATCCATAATTGTTTGGATTCCTTGCACATTGGGATTATCAACGACTATGGCTATATCTGGATTTAATCCATTCAAATATTATCGTCTGAATCGAAATTCGTCATCCCTAATATCGGAACATATTGAGCACCAGTCAGAAATAAGTTATTGTGTTCCGCCACAGTCCGATGGGCTTGACGGAGATTGACAAATTGTGCTCTCATTGCTTCCCTATGCATCGTGCTGAGAAATCTGTTTCCAAATTGCTCTTCAAACCATTCCCATGGAATTCGAACGGCTTCACCATCATAGCTTCGTCGAACTCCATCCCACCAGAATCTAGCAGCATTAGTTAGATAACACGCAGCTAATTCCACTTGCATTTCAGGTGCAGCCCGACACACCACCAGACGGGATTTAACAGCTGCTAACCATTCCTCAGCAGCTCGATATCCTCCGTCTCCATTAAACGATGGTGGTCCAAGTCTAGCAAAGGAATCAAATTATTTCCGGAACTCATCTTCGGCATTATCACGAGGTCCTCCCTGGCCATTCCTAACAGCCATTCTTCGTCCTCGTTCATAAGCCGTTAGAAGTCTATCCACTTCTTGATCAGGAGGTTCAGTGGGTACTTGGGACCGTCTTCTTGGACACGTTCTTCTTTGACTCATTCTAATTTACCTTCACAGACAGTTAACAGTGCTAAGTTAGATTCCAAATTTCTATTTTTCTTACCAGTTTTGGGATTCTAAGTGTTCTTGTCCCGACTTTGCTCATTATCCCTGATTTCAGACTTGTCATGCTACTTTATTTCGCAGAATGTTGTGTAATCGCTCTGATACCACCACAGAGGAGAGACTGTCACACCACGACCGGGAATGCGGACGTCTTCTCCGCCACGAGAATGACAGGTCATTCCCGTAAGGCTACAAACAGACATTAAATTTTTTTTTTTCAATTTATTATTTCATTTTCTTAATTTCGGCCCAGAAAATTACACAACATATAGAGGAACAAACCAAGCTTTATTTTATTACACACATAATATTTTACAAAGTTTAACACACTTAAAAGATAAAGGCACACTCATGCTTAGGCTTATTATTTATTTTACAACCTAAGTCTGGTTCACTCGTCTCACTTTATATACATTTGTACATATTTGACAACCACCCCACTTATCACTTGCTGCCGATTTCCACGAGCCCGATTAAGACCTAACAAATATAATACAAAACCATCACAAGACATAAAACTTTTCCCGACAAAACCCGACACAAAACATCATGCCCACAACATCACGACAACACCACAACGACAACAACCATACACTAGCGCTCCCCGCATTTACGCTTCCGCGGAGTGATCCTCGGACTCAGGTTCGACCTCCATCTCACGCGGCGGACTCGGAGGAGGATTCTCAAAATACAGATACGCCAAAACATCGGGAAGTTCATCAAGATACAGAGCTAAAGTAGCATTACAATTTAAACTCGGGATATGAACACAAAACTGGAGACAAGAGCACTCAACTGTAGCTATGGACCTTCGCCTAGCACCGTTCCTACGCTCCTGGAACCCTCAAATGAGGCAATACAAAATTTCGGATGAGAATTTAATCTGAGTACGGGTTTTAGTTCTAGTACGCAGATTCTTGGTACGAACCGGTATCGGAATTAATACCCTTTTTATTTAAAATAACTTTTGGAAATCAATATTCATTTTCAAATCATTTTGCAAAGCATCAGAAATCATAAATAATTTATACCGTAGGCACAAGCCGCAACGGTCCGATAACAGGCATATGGCAACATGAAATATGCATAAATTCAAATCAAGCATAACTCATCAATCACAGAATTTCAACAAAATTTAGCATACACTCAAGTTCTTTATCGGCCCAACAGAATCAGAAAGAACTCTTCCCATACCATAGGTCCAACCCTAGGTCCAGATTCCAGAGGAAATTTTCAGTAATTAAAAGCGCTAATAATTTCGGCCGGGCAAGTGGCCAAACCATACTCCGGAAGCGATACTTATCATAGTTATGCTATGCAGATTGAATAAGAATGGTCCGATTTAATTCAAGTCTGATTCTTCTATCACAAAGGATCTTTATGCACTTAAGTCAGTTTACAGAGTCATTCCAGTCTTTTAATATAGTCCGACTTAATCAAATGACCAACAATCGGAATTCGATGTCAGACTATATTTATTTATCTGGATCAAACGAATAATTTGGTTCAACATACGTTATCATAATTTTGGGGGTCCTTATTGACTACATGCAAAAGGGAATGCTATTATCAAGGAATTATCAACATGCAATGCATGAATTTAAATGTACCGAAATCCGAGTTCTAACAAAGATTCTATGTATCCGCACCTTCACTTGAGTTAATGATCCGGGGGCACTTCAGTATCGGTTCCTGTTTACACATTACAGATCAAGTACCGTTATTACATGTGTAACGGGTTTCTTAAATCTGTTTGGTAAACCACGATTAATTGAGTCTGGTAACTTATTGGTAACTGGACTGTACGTTTTGGTTCCAAGTTCCTTAATTCACTTTAATTATCTTTATTTATGTTTCATTGTACGTTTCCTAATATCGAGAATTATCATTCAGAAATATTATGCAGACATTTAGGAAACTCAATTAAAACATAACAGAAAAATATAAATCAGAAATTCTTTGTTTAATTTTGCGGGATCAGATAGTCTGAATAATTTGCCACGTATCCGTTCTTTTTGAAAGTCAGACTAAATTTCATCATTTCCCTAAAAGCCCACAATCGATAGTTAAACTAAGTACATTGTTTCCAAGTGGTTTAGTTTAACAGAAATCTGTCATTAGCTTTATCCAAATCCGAAAGCTAATTAAAAATCCGAATTTATTTTCGAAAATCAAGCCCACAATTTCTCTCGGCCTACAAGCCTTATATTATTTTTTTTTCTCGGTCCATGGGGCAAAAATCGAATCACAGCCCACAACAGAAAACAGCCCACAACGAACAGGGTTCAACCCAGTCAACCTGACCCAGTTGACTGGGTCGATGCGTAACGGGTCCGCCAGAAGTTCGAAATGGATCCAAAATCCTACAGTTAGCAACCCGATCAATTAGCCACTCAATCTTATGCATATAAGTCCATAGAATTATTACAAACCCTTAAATTTAACATCTAGCCCCCTTAAACTTTTACCCAACTATCTTATGTTACAACTTAGTCCTCAGAACTTAACAAAAAAGCCCAAACTAACTTTTTCTTTTACAAAATCATCCCTGATCAAAGCAAACCGTACCAGTATGGTACTAATGTTATATACCAGCAATTCATAACACTTATCATAATTCCAGAACCCACATACACTAGCTAACATTCAACATCGATATAGAAATTACGATATTTCCCATAAATAAAGCCATATCCCCAAATGACATAAAATTTCCTCGAATTATATGAACCAGAGCCATGTCATATATCCAAAATCCCTCCTAAATTTCTAGTCAGTTAAGCAACTAACTTTCATACAGAATTCACAATAAGGTCATACAAAAACATAAGTTAAAACATGCAAATGCACAAGTTGGGACTGACTACAGTGATCACACATGCATCTCTATACCATCTCAGTTACCATTCCTATAGTATGCACACAATACTTATTCCTTTATTAGAAAAGTGTAAAAACAGAGTTTACATATATTAAAAACATGCACATATGCCACATAAGGTTAAGTACAGTGACTGAATACATGCACTAAACATATATATACTTCAAATATGCAAAGTATCTAAGTTTAACTCATAGATGTATATAGACAGATGTGAAATCATGCACCCTCCTTTTTCCTAAAAGATATACACAAGTTCCTGTACAGTTAGCTATTGAAATCATGCATATAAGTATATGAAAGTATGCTCCTTAGAAATTATGCAACATCTCCCTATTCACTGCCTCTTACATCCATATCTTAATTATTACATTTTCCTTACTATGAAAAGTATCTAGAAACAGATTTTCATATATAAACATAGGTGTAAATCATGTACAGTGACTGTATGCATATGTTAAAACATATAGTTGAGACCTACAAAACATATATGTGTATATAGGTTTGGACAGTGCATAATATATGCATATACTCAAGCATACCCCTGACTTCCTTCCATTAAATCATTTCAGTGCTCAAGAATGAGTATATAGTGCCTAAAGTCATTATATACTTATTCAAATCATGCTACCAACTGTAAAACATATAATTCAGTATGCAATCCTATATATATGAAACTCAAATGCTTTTATGTATGCAAAGGTGTAAATTGCATTGTCACAGTAATATCTATATGCTTCTCAATTATGCTTCCTATACTCATTAACCATATAACTGAGTATGCTAATGCACAGAACAGGATTATACGTTAAATCTTATTGTAACACCAACAGTAAGATAGAAACATAGACTCAGATCCTACCAGCAACCCTTAATAATGAAGTATCATCCCTAACAACCTCAATTAGAGCTCAGTTAGCATAACAGAAGTGCAATCAGCACCTCACAACTTTACTTAGCTTACTCAATCACTCCCAGATCGTATCAGAAGTAACAATAGTTATTCTCATCATTAAATAAGCATAATCAGCTAACCACAACATCAAAATAACTATCAATACCATCACAGAACATAGATCGCAACACAACAAGTAACATTAACTATTAGTTACAGCATAGCACACATTCACAACCTAAATCAAACTAAGCCTAGCCACAGCAAACTTATCCACATAAATACGAAATTAATCAATCCACAGTAGAGATATATACCTTGTTTATGATCGTTAAGGAATCTCCTCAGAAATTCGAGCACGACTAATGCTAGAATCAACGTCAAGCTAATCAAGAACAAGGCGATTTCCATAAACCTAACACTCACGACAACCAAACCAAATTGATATCAATTCCTAAAATTGATATTAGAAATTCACAAATTAGAGTTGGAAAGCATGTCACCGTTGTCCAGCGCCACCTTGATCCACCTGCCTCTTCCTCCTAATTTCCCCCAAATCCGAAACCCTAACTTATAGAAAAACTCAACTTACCTGTTAGCAGAGGGAAGAGGAAGAAGACAGGACGGAGAGATGCGGTGGAGAGATGCATGCTTGCCACGTATTTCACCTCCATTAATCCTCTGACAGTCACCATCGAGAGAGGAGCACGAGCGATTGCCTTCCCGTGCGAGCACAAGGAAAGAAGCAGGAGGTGTCAAAAAGACAGAAGGCATCACTACGGCACCTCACTCGTCGACCAGTCAGAGGTCAACAACACATCAAAGAGAGATGGCTTCGAGCACATCTCGAAAGAAAGAGAAGAAGAAGAAGGCGGACAGATCGGAGAGACAAAAAGAAGGAGACGAAGAAAATTCGTCGTCTTCTTTTATTAACTCCCCCCTCAGATCTTCTGTGGCCAGAGTCGTGTGGCTAAGTGTGTGGCAATTATTAAATAACTTAATTTGTAAATTAGCTATTTCCTTAATCGAATTAAATCAAGCATTTCTCATTATCAACTCTTCGTGGCAATTATACAGAAAATTTCTAAATTTCAGACTAAATATTTCCAAATTTTAAAACAAAATTTTTCCCACAAATTTACTGTCAGATTTGATTTATTTATAAAAATATCAACAATAAACAATTCTAATTTATTTATCGGATAACTTCGGAACTTGATTTACCATACGTCAGGCACTAATGTTACACAAATTCACAGTGAGGTGAAGAAATTCAACCATGAGGAGCTAAAGGACATAACTAATAACTTCTTACGCGCAGTTGGTCGAGGAGGATTTGGGACCGTCTACCATGGTTATCTTGAAAATCAAACCGAGGTTGCCGAAAAAGTTTGCTCTCTGGAATCAACTCAAGCAAACAAGCAATTTTTAGCTGAGGTAACACACTGTATACTACATTCCTTCTCTATTGAATGCACTTGCAGAATGATTGCGCACTACTAGGATCAAACCTAACTACTCTACCTTTCTCATCAGCTGAAAGAGTGAAAGTTATAATATTTTATTATACTTTTTTTTTTCTAATTTACATATTTTAGCCATAATCACATAATTTTCTGTGAGGTCTAGAAATAGTATGCACTGACAACAATTGTTTTAAACTACTTGTGATAATACTTTTTGAGACTTAGAATATGCCCAAATACTATATCCAAAACAAGCTTCCTCGAGGAATTCATAATCTCTACTACTTATAAATGCACGTAGAGAAAGGTCGCAACAAAAATCACCAAAGGAGGTTCAAACAATTATTAACATCAATTATAAACCATTGATCTGTGTAATTTACGGTTTAGATCTGTATTTAAAGTTAAAAGTCAGACTCTTTGACAAAGAAGAGTCTCAGGGCGCTGATGGTTTGTACGAAAGTCGAGACAAGCGGAGGGAGTTCGATTCTCCGTATAGCCACGTTTTTGCTTCCGATATCCGGAAAGAGAAGCCAAAGAAAGGTTCGATTCTTTTTAAATGTAAATTTCTCTCTTGCTTTCCTCTCTCCCGAATGAAGAAAATCTAGATGGGAACGATCTCTCTACCGCCGCCTATCCTTTTTCTTTCACAAAACCTAGGTGGGAACGATCTCTCTACCGCCGCTTATCCTCATCTCTTACTCTTTCATAAAAATTTCTTCCTTCTTTCTCCGAGCTTGAGTAGTTGTTGTATAGTTGAGGTGTTCTTCTTGTTGCCGCTCTTCTTCTGTTGATCAAGGCGATCACCAATCTCGCGTCGCAATTTCTGTTGTGCGGCCAGATTCCTTTGATTTTGATCTTTGGACAGAATAGGAATGTCTCCCTCCTCTTCTCGGTTTGTTCTCCAAACTAATTTTAATTTTACCTTTGATGCAATTTTGTTATTCTAGGAGAATCATTACCTTTTGATGATGATGCTCATAATATTACCCTAGATCTGTGCGCGAGACAGTAATGAAGAGGCGGTAATGGCTGCGTACAATGGTAAGAGAATCACAATAATGAATTTCTAATTTACTGATTGAAATAATATGCAGAAAACCTAAATTGCCGACCTGATTTTCCAAATTTTATTTTGAATTTTCATTTTGGCGTAAATATCTTTTTATTTCTTCTAATTTCTTCATGTTGTGTCAAATGTTGAACGCCTCTTTATCTCTCTCATATGAAGGTAACTTTTCTGCACACCATATTAGTTTCTCAAGTCGACTTATAATGTTGAAAAAATAAAGTTTTCATGATGATATATGCAGGCAATTGACTCAAGAACACGAATGGCTCTATTCAGGATGCTAAATCGGTATTGTATGTCCGTGCAAGTCATATTTTGAGTTTTTGACCATAAACACTTAACATAGTAAGCTTATACCATTGATCAATATTTCTTTTAAGTTTTATTTATTTTTTTGTGCCTGTATTATTTTCCCCTTTGTGAGTCTCCTATAGTTTTAAACTTTGTATAAAATACTCAATTCATTTGACATTTTACCATCCTTGACATTTCTTGTTTCTTTTGCAGCTATTAATTGGCGAAGCATATTTTTATATTCACAAGATAAACTATTATCTTACTAATCTAAAAAATTATAGAAACATAAATTTAAAAATTGAAAATTGGAATCCAACATTGTAAGGTAATCTATATAAGCAGGTATCATGTCATGTCAGTATATGCCAATCAGGTAATTTATTTTTAAAGAAAAGGAGTGATTCAGTTAAAATTAAAATGCATTTATGTAGCTTTGACTAAACACAACCAAAGCACAAAAAAAAAAAAAGGAAAAACTAGAACTGAGACCTAAACTTTATGGTAGTGGTACCGTTGGATGTTGTATCAATAAGAATTTAGGGTAGTGTGTAACAGTTGGTAACATGTGGGTGTCGGAGTTTGTTTCTATTATTTAATCCCCTTAATTTATTTTATTAATTAACAGAGATTTGAAACCACACAATTTGTTGATGGATCGCAAGACCATGATGCTAAAGATTGCTGATTTGGGTCTCAGCCGTGCTTATATTTGTCCCATCAAGAAGTACACACATGAGGTATACTTTACCTAACTTGAACTTAAATTAGTTTTACTTTTGATTATGTTGTAAGGAAACTAAGTTATGTCTATTTTCTAGATTCTTACCCTTTGGTATAGAGCCCCTGAAGTACTCCTCGGTGATACACACTACTCTACTCCAGTTGATATGTGGTCTGTTGGTTGCATATTTGGTAAGAAACTTTGTTCTTGACTTATCTTGTCTATCATGAGAAACTATAGTGGGATAGAACTTGACCTGACCCCATGCCAGGGCTCTGAAAAGACAAATAGAAACTTGACCAGACCTGAATTTGATCCGGCGTCACTGTTATGAGAAACTTGACCTGACTCCCATTCCAGAGCTCTGAAGAGGCAAACAGAAACTTGACTAGACATCACTTTTATGAGAAAACAAGCCAGAATGACACATTACTTGACCTGAACTGTAATAATCGGTTGCTAAAATGATGGTATTACACGAAAGATGTCATAATATCCAATGCCCAGTACCTGAACCAGATCTGACTCTGATAATTTTCATAAGCTATATATAACCAAACTGAACACAATGTATGAAACAACCAAAACTGAAATGATTCATTCTCAAATCTGACTGGATTGATTTCACCTATTTTCCATCTCTACAAATACCTTGTGTTCAATTATGTGGTGTTAAGATTAGTTTGGCTTATGGGTGGCGAAATTTGCCTGTGAAGTTACCAGATTTTTTTGTATTATTAATCTGATTGCTGTGAATAACACTGAACTGGTGACAACACAAGCACTGTTTCAAGGAGACTCTGAACTGCAGCAGCTGCTTCATATTTTCAGGCAAGTTTTTCCTCTTTTTGTTTTTACTGAGAAGTGGCATTAATCTTTTTCTGGTGAGGTTTTTAATTGAAAACTATTTCAGGCTGTTGGGTACACCAAATGAGATTGTGTGGCCTGGTGTTGGAAAATTACCAAATTGGCACGAGTACCCACAGTGGAGCCCCAGAAACATTTCCATGGCTGTGCCAGGTCTCGATGCAGATGGTGTAGACTTGCTTTCTGTAAGTGCCGATCAAGTACTTTTATTGCACTTTTCTTTCTGTAATGGACTATTACTTGACTATTATTGACTACTTAGTTAATACACAGACTGATATATATCCTTGTATTAATGCAGCAAATGCTGTAGTATGATCCTAGCAAGAGGATATCCGACGGCTAATTATCTACCTCAAGCTCATACTGATACGAGTGATTGGCATAGATTAATTTCTTCCCTTTCCCTTTGTTAATTTGGTGGTAATCTATGCATTATTATTTGAAAGCAATGGAACATTACGCAAAATCAAAGTAAATCTGAATATCGATGCCTTAGAGACAGTTCATAGATTCTCCAAATACTGAGAATGTTGCAGACCTTCCCAACACAATGTTGCAGACCCCGTTTCATATTTCAAGTCCTAATTCGTGATTCTCAAATCCAATAAGAATTTAATGGAAATGACTTCTACAAGTTAATGCTCAGTTAATATCAATTAATATTAAATAAATATGGTATAGGAATTAAAAAAATATTTTCTTGAGCTGTACTGGCATGATATTGATATTGGAGTTTTTTTTGACGCAATTGTTGCTGTTAATTCTGAGTTGTGTTCTATATGTTTTATTGTGTTCTGCATTTTTGTTTCTTTCTTTATTAGGATGGTTAGAAGCTCAGAGCTGCACCAGGTTTGGTTTCTTCATCAAATTTGAGCAGTCTTAAGATGTCTGCTTTCGCCTACATTATGCTTAAAGGTTGTTTAGCTTTTAGTTTGTTAGCCTTTTCACTATATTTCTATTTATTTTTTTATTTTATTATTATTTTTTTGGCTAAGATATCTGAGTTGCACAGGTTTTTGTTTCTTCGTCAAATTTTATGTGGTTTTTCAAAAAAAAAAAAATTATGTGGTTTTTTATTTCTACAGTGCTCTACATTTTGCTTTTGGACTTGGTTATAATTTTAACCCTTTTAGTTATATTTTGTTAGCTGTTTATGTATATTTAGATGGCAATTAAAAATTTATAAATGTAATAATATGTGGCATTATAGGAAGATCATTGTTTCTTTGTATGTTTATCAGTTGATATTGACTATCTTTCCCCAATAAATATATCTTTGACAGCAACTCAGATGCTGAGGAAGCATGGTGTCCCCGCCACTTATCTGATTTTGACATTAACTCAGATGCTGAAGAAGCATGGTGTTGTTGGCAAGTTCGTGTTCTTTGGAAATTTTAGTTGTTACAAATTTAACTTAAATATGCATGTTGTGCTTAACTTGGAACATTTTAAATATTTAATATATGTTTTATATTTATTTCTTTTGAATTTAGGTTGTTTCATCTATGGATTGGTTGCCCTGGAATATGCAGTCAAAGCTTTTTTAAGTTGAAACTATTAGTACTTTTTAATTTCAAGGCATCCTGTAGATCATTGATGCTTTTTTAAGTTGAAACTATTAGTACTGTCAGAAACCTTTCTTGCTCCATTTCCTTTTTTTTATGAAAGTATGGTATGTAAAAGATATGAAGAGATAGTCCGTAAATATCATATAATACTAATATAAAAATATTTGAATTTGAATCTTTTTGTCAATAATCTATATCAGACAAAATGAACGGATTTCATTACCATGTAATTACCATTAGATTATAATTCTTCAAAGGACTAATGAAGTTTCTACTAAAGTCTTGGCTTTTAGGATTCAAACTCAGTTTCTACTAAAGTTTTTTTTATTTTGAGGCTCAAAGATATAACATGACGTTGGCCTTTTGTATTTTTATTGATAATTGATAAAATGATAGTTAATTGATTTTATATATCTATCATTTTTTTTTATTTTGTATCCTAAAATCAATTTCAATAAAAGTGCAACGGAATAGATTTTACATTTTTCAGATTTAATAAAATCATTTTATTTTGTGAGTTAGAATGACATTTTGTGAGTTACAATTAATATTTGATATCAATTCCTTGATTTATTTTCAATTCCTGGGGCATTAACTTTATACCTTAAAAAGTTAAATTTGTGTTAATATGAGTATGTCGTATCATCTTTCTAATATTTTCCTTCAATATGCTTTGGAATTTTAAATGTGTCCTATGAAATGTTTAGTAGTGTCAAAAATAAGGAACTTCATCTACTTTTGTTAATATTCTTAAACAACTATCCGTAAATGTAAACACCAAAAGATATAGTTAGTTTATTATAGTTATTTTGGAAGGTAAGATTTCATTCGATATTAATTGTTTGTATTAATGGAAAAATGATATTGGATTAGAGCATATCATGATAACAAATCAAGAAAGTCTTATTAGAATGTTTTTATATTTTATTGTCTTATATATTTATTGTTTTTCTCAATTAGTTTGATTACGTTTTAGCTTTTGATTGATATTTCACAATATTTACAAAATAATTTATCAAATTACTTTTTAGATAATTAGATGATATGCTGTATTTGAACAATAATTTTTAACATGAAGCAAAAAATAGTACACATTTCACATTTGGAAGAAAAAAAATTGTAAGGGGAAACAAATTTTGTACTGATCAATATATTGTTCACCTTAAATATTGAAACTAGACAACATATCCATCTCAAATAATTATTTCACGTATTGAAGTCAGCCCGCTCATTGAGCGGGCACTGCTGCTAGTAAATATCAAAATTAATTTGGTTCAAGACCATTTCGGATATGTTGTGGCAGAGCCACGTACGTATTTAAGTAAATACTGACCAATTTTCACAAATTGGGCCCTCAAAAAAAAAAAATTAGACAAGGCCCTCAAATTTTTTTTCACAAATTGAATATTTTACAGGTCAGAAGTTTATCGCTGGTGCACCACAAGAACTTAGATAAACTTGTAGGGTACTGCAAGGATGGAGCTAACCTTGCAGTTGCCTATGACCTCGAGGCAGCCTCTATGATCACTTAAGAGGTTTCTGTGTGAATCATTTGATCATTCTTTCACTATAACCGCAAATTTATAAAAAGTGGCCCTTGAAATGAAGTTAAAATTAAGAGCCGAAGAAATTGCCATTGAAACTGAAGTTTTAATATTATGCATGTCAAAGTAGTGGTTAAATTTGTATAATTATGTTCATCTCTTGGCTCTGTTATATTTGCTGATATGTTTCTTAAAGGTAAAGATTCAAATTCTTCTCTGAATTGTAGGATGAGGCTAAACATTGTGCTTGAAGCCGCTCAAGGTTTTTTTACCACAAAAATTAAAAAGAAGTGTTTGTTATATATTAGATTTTTCAAATAATAGTAGTTCTGTTCATCAATTTTCTCTTATTAATAGTGACCTGTCTTTCTATTTGAAATGGTGTAGCCTTGGATTATCTGCATACGGGATGTGGTATGGTGCACAGAGATGTGAAAAGCAGTAACATTCTTTTGGGACAAAACTTTGAAGCCAAGGTATCAGACTTAGGCTTGGCGAGGATGTTTAGTGCAGATGTGAACTCAGTCATTACCTTAAGCGGGACCCCTGGCTACATAGATCCAGAGTATGTTTATGATTATCAGTTTATCACTATCTAATAGGTCAACAATGCTTTTCAAACCATTCTCATCTCACTCGAAATGAAATTACCATATCTATGAAGCATAAAGTATATACCATAAATTGTCAATTATATAGATAAAAATAGTTGGACATATGTTTGCTCAGAACAATTCATTCCTGAGAAATTTGAAGTTGTTGATAATTTTGTCAATGTATGATTTGTCTTGTAGTTGATACCAGTACATAGTGCCAGATAGAATGATACAGGCAATTAAGAAGGTAAACTATACATTACATAATGAAATTAGATACCACAAGTATTGTCTAAATCAAGATTACCTTTCAAAATTAGGTACCAGCTGACTTTTGTGCTTAATGAAAAAAGTGACGTGTATAGCTTTGGAGTAATCCTGATGGAGGTAGTCACAGGTGAGAGCCCCATATCAACTGCCAGAGAAAGCATTCACATAGTTAATCTCGTGAAACAAATTCTAGCCCAAGGGAGCATAGAAGATGTGGTCGATTCTAGATTCGAAGGGGAATATGACACCAACTCTGTTTGGACGGTCGTGGAATTGGCCATGATGTGCACTAGAGATGAAGGAGCTAATAGACCAACCATGGCCGATGTTATTATGCACCTGAAAGATTGTTTGCAAATTGAGGAGCACCATCAAAAGGGGAAACCAGAACCAAGTGAAAAGTCAGACACGACTACAAGTAGCATTTCAACACCCCACAGTGTTAGCGTTTCGTTTGCTCCTGATTCAAGATAAGTATGCACATGTTGTTCACTATCTGTTATATATGTAAATGGTTATGTTTGTTCTGTTTTTATGTTCTTGTAGATTGGTCAGCAAACAAATTACATTGGTGTGCTTTATACTTGAACTCATTAATTTGTGATCAGTCTTTTTTATTATGTATAGGGCTTGTTTGGTTAGGTGGGAATAGTGAGAATAGCCACTCTTCCCACTCTTCCCAACAACACTCTTCCCAACAACACTTTTCTCTCTACTTTTTCACACTTC
The DNA here is from genome assembly GCA_027725995.1 of Rhynchospora tenuis. Classification (NCBI taxonomy): domain Eukaryota; kingdom Viridiplantae; phylum Streptophyta; class Magnoliopsida; order Poales; family Cyperaceae; genus Rhynchospora; species Rhynchospora tenuis. Next base: position 1,292,263 of record JAMRDG010000020.1, on the reverse strand, counting down.
CCAACGCTATTCCTAAACTCACCATCCAAATAACCTAGGAATAGCACTTTTCCCACTCTTCCCACTCTTCCTACTCTTCCCACTTTTCCACACTATTCCCACTATTCCCAACCCAACCAAACAAGCCCTATGTTTTTTGTTGTTGTTTGTGTTTGATAAATTGAAGATGGATACAAAAAAAGTGCTAAATTAGTAAATTGGGTATGGATATTTTCTCTAGCTAGAATGGACAAATTACTTCACTACACACAGATAGAACTAGAAATCACATTTAAAACTAACAAAATGCAGGGGCCTGACAACTTGGGTTCATGGAGGCAAGTTTGTTTGAATACTTTGGAATAAGGAGATTTTTTACCCTTGTTACTTGTGGAGAAAATAAATTTGACTGTAATCAGAAATATCAGCATTATGATCTGATATGTCTGTATGTTTCAGAAGGCTTCAATTGCACTATTTGTTGCATATGTTGAAGTTATTGCTCTTCCCGAATTATTGTGCGTGTTAGTTGTTTCTGTTTTTTTTTTTTTTTTTCTAAGGCACATAATTGGCATCCCAGGGACAGTTTATTTTCTATTTTCTACTTATGCAGCTGATGTCAGGAAACTCATCTGAGCTCAGGGTTCTTCCTATTTGTGAAACTTTGTCATGAGATTTCCTAAAAACTTAATACAGATTTAACTTTCGTTAAAAAAAAAAATTTGGACAGTACCAACCTGGGCCAGAAGCAGATAATTGAGGATCGGATGGGGAAGACGAAGCAAGCGGTTCAGATAGAGAAAATGCATCTCTCTAGAGCTTTATCCCATTCTCTCATGGCTCATCTTGGTTCCTTTGAGTTAGAGAGGTTATTTGGGGTTTCAAATTTGAAACTTTGAATATTAGTTGAATGGGGTGAAAGACGAAATTCTATGAAGTAAGGATATATTCAAAATTATTTACAGAAAACAAAAAAAAAAAACGACGAAATTCTACAAAATGTTTCAAGGATGGCAGCAGCATTTTCACAAACAGGTACCGGTCATGAACAAACACTTCAATTGAAAACAAGATGAACAAAAATTTTGCACAAAGATCAGAAAGGAAGATCGGGGAGAAAGATCTGACGCAAACAAGACGGCATTACAATTAATGAAACGAATTAGAGCTGAAATTCACCTCCAAAAGAGAAAGATGATCCAATGGGAAAGAAGACGCAAAGGAAGAGGATGAGGTGGAGTAGCGCGCATCACCCTAGAGCTTGATCTGATTCTCTCATGACCGATCATGATTTCTTTGAGCGAGAGAAAGAGTCAAAGACGACGAGAGAGAGAGAGAGAGAGAGAGAGGTTATTTGGCGCCTTTGGTTTGAACACTAGTCAAGTGAGGAGAAGACGTGCTATAGTCTCAGAATGGGTGTCAGTCAAGATGTGGGACCTTGTTAACGGGTTCGGATTGAAGCCAGTAATTATAATGGGCCAATAATATGGGCCTTTGAGGTGAAATATGGCCCACTTTATGATGCGTGCTCTATGAGTTGGAATGTGGCCCACAGAGAAATTTCTGCATAAGAAACCATCTCGGATCATATGAAGATGTTTCTTTCTTTGACAAAGTTTAGAAATAGGAAATATCCATTATTCTTTATTTTCGAAAATGTATAAATCTAACGTCACAGGAAGCATGCCACGAAATTTGGTTTTTTTTTTTGTATTATTTTTTTAACATTCAATCATACTACTCGTCAAAACCATGTAATATATGATATTTTGGGTAATTTTATGGTGGACTAAAATTTTAAAACGGGCTTAAATCTGAATCGTTCATTTAAAATTATGAAGGGATTTGATTGATCATGATTCAAACCCGATTTGAAATTTCAGTTCACCATAGAATTAGCCTGATATTTTTGTGAGCTTATGTACTATAGTACTAAAATGATGAGTTCACGGAAAAACGGGCTGGTAGTTGGGATCTTCTAGAATCTATGAAAGGAAAGAACGAAGGAATCTCCACTTTTTTTAAGGACAGGAATCTTCCCCTTTTTTTTTTTTAAGGACAGGAATCTCCAATTTGAGATGACTCGTTTTATGGGGACGTAAAAGTCTTATGCAGATTTTTTAGATATATTGTCAATCCGTGTGGTTTTTAGTAATATTTTTCTTTATTTTGACAAAGATGGAATTACAAACATCCAATTGTTTAACAAAGAAAGGTTATCAAAATTTTACAGAGTAGCAATGTCAATAACAACTTCTGATACCTGTCCGAAAAAAATATATAAATTAAACCACATATATAACTACAGATTTCAATTTTTTTTTCCCGATATATATATGGGCATTTAGTTTTTGTAAAATATAAAGGAACATTTTCTAGAGAGAGACAGAGAGAGTTTGGTATTCGAAATATCGAATTTATCTTTTTTTCCCATCCTACTATGAAAAACCATGTCACTAATCATTTACGCTTTAGTACTATGTTCTAAATTCAAGTAAACGATTAATAAGTAGATATTGAAAAAAAAAGAAAAAAAAAAAAAGTAAACGATTAAACTTGTACAGTAACCATATCATCTTTTGTATGTCGGAGCTGGGTCATACCCAAATAAGTTTTATTCAAATAAACTGGATTCTTTGTTTTAAAAAAAAATGGATTCAATAATTTTAGATCTAAAATGCTTTCTTGTTCAAAAGAGATATTAGATATCGAAGATGATTTGACGTCAAACTACCACTTTAGTTGAACAGGGTTGCCACTCGCCACTCTGCGGGAGAGATAATTTTATTTTATATTTTGAGAACGTAAAGATAATTTCAGCCTTATTTCACCTTAGATTTGCAACCAGATCACACGGTACTAGCAGTCAAAATCAAAGCAACGTAATTAACTTAACTGTAGCTATGACTACTGGCGGTTTCTAGGCAACTTGACAGCTGCTGTCAAGCTTTCGAAAAAAAAAAAAAAAAATTGGCGGTTTGCCGGTTTCTAGGCTCTCACTAGACTGGCGGATTCAGGTCAAACCATTATTCGATTTCTTGGAATTTTATATTTTCCAATTTTTCATTTTAGAAATAATATGTTTTTCCTTAATTTGAACTTCACGATTTGGGAACAGAATTAGGTGAATTTCAGGTTTCAAACTTAAGAAAAATACGATTGGAAATTACGCAATTAAGAATTTTTAACATTATATCCCAGAATATCCTCTCTTTTTTTTTAAAAAAAAAAATATAGATCTAAATTTATTAATTTCAGTTTATTTTATTAAAGATATATTATTTATATTTGAATTGGACCGAAATAGGAAAGATAATATTCTTCTCAAATTTTATTGTTATGTTTAATTTTATTTTAAGTTACATCTATGGAATTTGAACAAAGGAATATATTATATTGACACTAAAATGTATAATTAAAATAGCATATAAACTTAAATTTGGTAACTATAAGGAAAATATAGAAGTAATCTCTACATTATGTACTCATAAAAAATGTTTTTGAAATGCAAAGCTTTCAACCCTCATGAAGGATTCAAATAATTTACCATGGTTCCATATTTACCGAAATTTGGCAAAATATCAACTTAAATTGTAAGAAAATAATATTCAAACAATCTACAAGACAAAATACATATTTAAATATTTTGTAAGAATTCTAATAGCTTAATTTGTGAAAAATAAGGATCAATAATATCAAGTAAAATCAGCCAATAGACCCTGACTTATTAAATTTAATACTCAGTAATAACTTTTTGTAACGGATGTTAAATCGATCATAAATTCTTATCCGATATGTCAAAATTTTGTATCCTTGTGATTCTAAGTGAGAGTCTTTGTTTTACTAATTCTTAATTAATGATTTGAATTTTTTTTTTCTTCTGAAGGTTAATGAATTGAATGTCACAATCAGGAGACCTAAGTATGAATGTTTCCTTCGCTCAGTTATAATTCCATCATCAATCATCAATATATAAAAGAACGGTAGCACCATCAAAATGCTCCATAAAAACCATAGAAGCTCTCATTCCTCGTCGTGTTTATGTGAACAAATGAGCTGATATGTATATCACAAACTCGATTCCAAATTGCTTCCTTTATACAATTGAGAACATAAATTTTCTAAAGATGAAGGTTTCATGGTGCTTTCTAGTTATCTCTGCCATTTGCGCAGCCATAATTGAAGGCCAGCCCAGTACGCAAGGTAAACACAACAGTAAGCTTAATTATTTTATTTATGATTAAATATTATGCATATTAATTTGCTCCAATTTAAATTTATTTAATCAACCAACAAATTTCCACTAAAATTATTTTAAAAAGAAAATTTAAGTGAAGACATCTCAAGTATTCAGAACTAGTGTTATAGTAATTAAGGACATTAATGCCAGGGGTGTTTGATCAGGGGCCTCAATTTAAGTGCACGATCATGGTAAAATCACTATGTGACCTTAAGTTTATGATTTTGCCTCTTTATCTCTTTCGTATTCAAAGTTTACTTATTTTTCTATTACAAACAACTTTAGTGCCTGTGAGTCCTTATGACCCAAGAAACATGTGGAATATATCTATTTTTTATTTGGTTGAAAATTTCTGAAATAACAAGTAAATGTACATTAAAAGTTATTTCCAAATAGTCCAATAGCTCAAGTTAATTCATCATTTCCAGAATGACGTGAAGTAAAAACATTATTGAGCACATTAGATTCTGATAAAGTCAAAGCGGATTTTGGCCCGGTTTTACAGTAGTCTGCGTTGACTCTCAGTTCAGTTATGCCAGTTGAACCGGTTTTTTGTCATGACTTATGGGTAATCTACTATTATCACTTCTACAAATGAATTGTCAGGATCTGACGGTGTCCAATTGTGTCAAAAAATCGTGTATTCGTATAATAAAATCAGATGGGTTATAAATTTTATTAACAAAAAAAAGATGGGTTATCAATAAAAATAATATAATAATAATATGGGTTATGGGTGCGGCCGTGCGCTGCGGGGTGCCTATCATTTATAAATGCAATGCTCAGAGAATACAGAGAGAGTACGTTTGTGTACACTGTAGATCGTCTCTAGTAGCTGAAGGATGAAGAACTCATTTAGTAACCGTTGGCTCATGGGATCCACCAATAACGGTCAGGATTCTCTTTTGTGTACACCAAGAACTGTACCGTATCACAGATCTCACATTTGTTGTAAGCTTGGGTGTCTGCCCCTTCGGGAATGAATTCACATCCTCTGCCGCATCACGATTGGCAGCCCCAACCGTCTGATCTAAATCTGATGGATAAGGGAGCTCCGTGAATCTAATAGGCCCGAAAAAACTTAACCGTCCGATCAAATCTGAACGGCTCGAAAAAATTCGCTGCCAGCAGCACTGCTGCAGAGGATTTTGGTCCCTTCGGGAATACCTTCTTTCGATAAATTGGTGGAATAAGGGATGTAAGAGGATTGACTTTAAAAAATATTTTCCAGCTGTCTCTCTCTCCTCAATTAAGTGTAGTAGGCAGAGGCTAGTAAGGATTCTCCGTCCCAGAAACCAAATCTGGTGACGCGCGGCAAGAGTGCCGCACTTGATATGCACCGTTGGATGGATGATGGGTGGCTTGTGCAAAACCTCAGATTGATAGGCCCGAAAAAAATGAACCACTCGGATCAAATCGAACGGCTCGGATGGATGCGCGGCAAGAGTGCCGTGCGACACCAGAATCGGATCCCAGTTTCACCGAAATAGATTATGTTGGGAACAAAATTGGAACAAGCCTTAAGCAACGAGGAGTGAAAAGGAAAGGATGTGGGAGTCACTATATCTGTGTATTTTGCTATGGTCGCAACATTATATTATTATAATAATTATTATAATATTTTTATTTTTATTATTTATTTATTATTCAGATTATTAATATTAAATAATAATAATAATAATTATATAACAATATTATATCACATTATTATATAAAATATTATTACCTTATTATAACATTGTATTATTATAATAAATATTATAATATTTTTATATTTATTATTTATTTATAATTCTGATTATTAATATTAAATAATAATATTATATAATAATATTATATCACATTATATAACAATTTTATTACATTATTATAACATTATATTATTATAATAAATTTTATTTTTATTATTTATTTTATTATTCAAAATATTAATATTAAATAATGACAATTATTATTATTTTATTTTATAATATTGTCACATCCCGTAGCCAGACGAGACAGCTCTCGCCATGAAAGTACAAATAATTGTACTCTCGTAAAGCTTAACTTGAAAACTAAACCTAAAATTGGTAGTCAATTTTTTTTCTGATAATATAATTAAATATTATCAAGCTAAAGGTATAAATAAAATAAAGCACAATATATCGACACATATTCGATCGCAAAACATGCCTATCAATACATATATAACCTAACAGTATCTCCTATTACACCATAACAAAATATAACTATTAACTCTCTATATAAAGGTGTTCTTCATCACAACCTTCTAAATGCAATCTTCAAGTGCAAGCAATACGTCCTCTGAAATCCCCATTCGCCGGGGAACATGCAAAACAAATACGGAGTGAGAATAAAATTCTCAGTGTGGGTTTTAGTTCCAGACGTGGATTTCTAGTTGAAATCTTAGTCCGAAAGTAATACCCGTAATAATCAACATGAATATGTAACTTATTCATCAATTAAATAACTAGACTTAGTTAAATCACTCATGCAATACAAATGTAAATTTTAAACCAGTTCTACAACAAGCAACGAACCAAGCACGATTCCTTTATAATCATTTTTTTTTTCCATGAACATGCGTACAAACAAATCAAGAGCGAGACATTTTTCCTAACCCGAGGGCACATGAGAGATGTATCTCTAACCCTGGGTACATGAGGGAATTTCATATCGCAAAGCATATCATCAAATACACACCCAAGTTTCCTAACCCAACCGGCTGGGAACGTGAGGAAACTTTTCCCTAACCCAAGAGCACGTGAGAGACATATCTATAACTCTGGGTACGTGAGAGAATTTCAAACTGGCCGAAGCTTGTGGCCGACCGACTCCGGAGAGTGATTTTGATTTTCATGTCATGTCATTATCCTTTACCATTTTTGCACAATCGTAATCCCATATTTCCAGGCAAGATTAGGTTGAGCTAGAACAGTTCAGTCCATCCATAACAAACGAGAATGCAAACTTGCCCGATTATTCAAAATCAATTTGAACAAAGGAGATAGATTCAACATGAGTTGTAATATATGTTGCTATAATCTATCATGATAATAATGCATTCCAAACTGAATTATCAACATGATCATGCAATAAATTAAAGTTATCATGACTGGATCTCTATAAAAATCTACGTATCCGCACCTGTTGTTGAATCGGGTTCTGTCTTCGCCAAGTCCCTGTATAGTAGTAAGAAACCGTTAAGATTTGACTAAACGGTTTCATAAATTAGCCTAACTGAAATCTTTAAATGTGGCCCGGCTTAACCTACCAGACTGACTAAAAATTTATATTTATTATTATAGTAATTGCTTGTGTTTTTAGTAATTTTAATCTTTATTATTTATTGTTATACTATTTTTCTTTTATTTTTATTTAGTTTATTTATTTTATTTCTTAAACTATTATTAATTAATTATCTAATTAATTTATGTTTATAATATTACCTTTAATATTTTCTTTAATATTAATACATTATATATATATATTACGAAATTTAAGTCATTAATGAAATATAAGTTAGAAATATGAAATCAGAAATTATAAACAAATTTAAAAAATCTGAAAGTTATTTGATTTTATTGTTGTAATCAGAAAGTCGGTGATTTTGTCATCGTATTTGTTCTTGACTCACTCGGACTATTCTCATTATCTCGCGAAAAAACGTCTAACTAAAGGAATACCCAACATTTAAGTAGCTTTTCCTTTAATTATTTTATTTATTAAGCCCACAATTTAATTAACTTAATCATGGATTAAGTTTGTTAATTAAATCCAAATCATAATAGATTTCATTTAATTTTTCTGCACTAGGCCAAAGAATCAAGCCCATGGCCTACTACCTCTTTTTTTTTTTCTTTTCTATTCTTTTTGACTGAAGTCCAGTCCAAACTAGCCCAAAAATAGGCCCACCTTGTGAATCGGCTAAACCAGGTCAACCTGGTCCAGTTGACTTGGGTCTGGCCTAATGGGTCTGACAGGATCCAATAAGAGGGACCAGGTTCCGAACCTGCTACCTCAACGATTTTTCTCTCATAAGCCTCTGAATCATTTTATTTTTCATATAGGTCCTTTTTAATCACATTTAAGTCCTTTTTCCTTACAAACAAGTCCTTTTCTTTACGAACAAGTCCTCAGACCCAAATTTTCTCGCTGGTCCCTGTCACCATGCTCTCACGTACCAGAATGGTACCAAAGGCTGGTACCAAGTTCCAATCACATTAATACACCACACATAACATCCCTCTAAGACCAGCCAAGCCAAACAATCTTAAAATCCCTCAATTTTAGCTTAATTTCCCCATGACAGTCCCATATACTCAATAATTCCCATGCTCAATCAATTTTAATGCCTAAAAACCATTTCAGAACACTTAATTAACCTGTATAGACTCTCCAACAGTCATGTTTATCAACATCTTTTAAAAAAACTAAATAATACTCTTCAACTCTAATTTCCAACAATTAACTAACTCGGCTCAAAACAAATCACAATAGAGAAGAGAAGAGAGAACCCATGCCTTGCTTCTTGCTGATGCTTCTTTCTTCCTTCTTTTCTCTTTCTTTTCTTTTTTTTTTCTATGGAACTTTTTTTTTTACACGGCCAAACTCATATTTACCTCAATAGAGGTATTTATAGGCAACGAAAAAGAGAAGAGAAGAGGAGAAGAGCAACGACAGTAATCTCCTACCCAAATCTTACAGCTTAGTCAAATTTTCAACCCTAATCCATTTACGCGGTTAAATCTCTCTCGAATGAGATCGAGCAAAGGCAATGATGGCGCTGCCTTAGCCGTGGCCAAGCGTGATTGGCTTGCCACACTCGATCCAACGCACCCTTGTGCGTGGCAGCTCATCAGAGAAGAATGAGAGGAGAGAAAAATCAGACGGATCGGAGAGAAGAAAAGAAATAGAAAAGGAGGAAGGAGATGGTGACAGCGTAAATTCAAATTTTTATAAAAAATTACCCTTTGAGATCTTCTATGGCAGGAACTTTATAACTTAGATGCTGCAACTCATATAAAATTGTTTTATAATTGATTTCATTAAGATTTGATTAATTTGATATTAAATTTCAAAATTAACAAAGCTTTGATTTTGCTAGAATATTATGAATTATTTATAGATACTACACAAAGTCAAAGATTTCGAATTCGAGTCGATTTTTATGTTACTTTTGATTTAATTTCTAAAGAAAATGCTATTTTTTTTAAATTCAAAATTTCTAATATTATTTTTAAAATTAATCTAATTGAGTCAAATTGGTTTGGTTTTCTACTATATTACAAATATCAATAAAAAAACAAATGAAGAAACTACAAATAGATAAAAAAAAAATGATTATTTTAATTCAACCCTTTCATTTCTTATTCCTAACTCACTGTCCAAACCAAATAATATTTATTCTTCCCGGAATAACATTCTTCCCACTCTTCCCGGAATAGCACTCTTCCTAATTTTTCCGCCCAAAATCATTCTTCCTTCCTTATTCCTAACTCATCCAAACAACACCATTCTTGAAAAATTTAATGTATTATTTTATGTATCCTTTATTGCATAGAAATCGGTTTTAAAAGCTTTTTTTAATATTCATTCTAAATTTTTTTTCAAATTACTTATACTAGCTTCATAAATAAATTTTATAATCATAAAATGCGTGAACTTTTTCTTTAAAAAAACTAAACAAAGTCTTTGTAAATATTAGTAAATAATAATTCATTTAACATCACAAAGAACTCTAGTATTATTCACAAAAAAATGTGAAACCACAAATAATTTGGATTTTAAAAAGAATTTAACGGACATTTGTTTTGTTCATTTATTCGTACGTATTGAGAAGGTGTGAGAAAAGATTACGATAATCAATACAGAACCTTGTTATTAAGCTAGCTGAATTGTACCATTTTTGAAACCGGAAACAAACTGATTAAAACCAATCCAATATACTTCGTTTATGCAGTCATCATTTGTGAATTTTGCGGATTTCATTAATCAATTAAAAAGTTAAAAATAATAACAGAAGTAATAACTAGAAAATTTAAATAACATCTGTGAAGCGAGTTAATTACAACCAAAATATAAATAAATTGAATATGGGTTTTCATCTGTTTCAGTGTTTTTAACCATATGTCATTCCCATGACATGCATGTCTAATTAGAGTTGAAGTAAGAAACCAAGTTATTATTTCTAATTTGTATTGCTGAATTTGAATAGCTCACGCATCAATAATATTTTGAGCAGAGGAAAGCCAAGCAGGTAATCCCTGTTTCAAATAAATCATTAAGGTCACGAGTTTAAACCAGCCTTGTGGAATCAGTAGTGTATATATAAAGTCCAAAGAATTGACTCAATTTCTATCTAAAAAAGTAATTAAATATAAGATGTGGTGACATAAAGAAACATGAGTTTGTATAAAAAGTTGTACTCCAATAATGACTTTATGCTCCTGGCCTACATACGTTAGTTAGCTCTATGCTGATTGCTGAATTATTTAGTATAACGGTGTACAAATAGTGTACCGTTTTCCATCTCTAAGAAAGATGCATGCATCGGTTTGACCTCTTCTTTTTTCACTACTCGATTGAAATATTCGAAAGACATCTATATCAAGTCCTTGCTTAAACAGAATTTTATACTAATTCATTTCATTTTCTCTGCGTTAGGTTTCACTAGCATTGATTGTGGTGCGCCAAGTGGTACTACTTATAAAGATAGCACAGGCATATTGTATGTTTCGGATGATTCATACATAGACACAGGAAAAAATTACAAGATTGACCCAAAGTACGGAAGCGCATCCAATCAAGCATCGACGCTCAGAAGCTTCCCTAATGAAACTAGAAATTGTTACACATTATGGAATGTGACGAAAGGTGAAAAATACCTTGTACGAGCTACATTCCTGTATGGAAATTATGATGGAAAACAGATGTCACAACATAGCACCCCTCTCCAATTTAATCTTCACATAGATGTAAATTTATGGCGAACAGTAAATATAACTGATGCTTCAAGGGAATATGCTCACGAAGTTGTTACTGTAGCTGCAAATGATTTCATTTGGGTATGTCTGGAAGATATTAAAGCTGGAACTCCTTTTATCTCTGCTTTGGAATTACGGCCACTGAGAGACAATCTTTATCCTTTGGCATTTCCAAACCAATCCAATGCAATTCTGTTCCGGCTCAATTATGGACCAACCAAAAGTGTAACAATCAGGTAAGGTCCTCTTTCTGCCTGAAAGGCTGTTCAACTACCAAAGCAATTGATATCATTTAGCCTGCTCGAGTTATTTTCCTTTCTGAAACATTAACACCAATTTGATGAATGAAATATTTAATTTTTTTTTTTTTTTGAATTATGATTTATTGTTTTTCAACTTTTTAATTATCAACTGTTTGGAGTTATAACTTTTTCAACTTGTTGTTCGGTCCAGTGGTTTCGCTCTATTCCGCCAGTCAAGTGGTCCTTGGTTCGATTCACGGAGAGAGCATTTATTTTAAAATTTCTTATTCCAAAATCGTTGGTTTCAAACTAACCTTCAAAAAAAAAAATATTTTTAATTATCTATGTAGCCATTTTGGCTCCCTAGAAGTGTCTAAAATTAGTGGATGTACATGGTAAACACTAAAAAATTTCAGTATCAGGTATCCTGACGACCCGTATGATCGGATTTGGCCCTGGTACCAGTATGACACTACCATGTTGAAGAGCATTAGTACAACAGCAAGATTCACACGTTACAGCGGTGACCAATTTGAGGCACCGTATTCTGTTCTCCAGACTGCACTCACTCCAGTCTCCTCCTCAAATCTAACTACGGTTTCTTATGATGCCCCCTCCAACAACCCCAACTTCCCAGGATATTATGTCGTTCTCCATATGACCGAGCTGCAAGAACTCTCTGAGAACCAATCAAGACAGTTTGATATCTATCTAAATGACGGGATATGGGCTTCTTCCTTAATGCTCCCATATGGTATGGCATATTACAGATATGACAATGTGGCCGAACATTACAGCAATATTAAATTCACTCTCGTAAAGATGAGTAACTCATCTCTACCTCCAATTCTTAATGGGATGGAGGTCTATTGGGCAGTGACCATGGAGGTGAATCAATTGACTAGTGCTGGTGATGGTAAGAAGTTCATTCTTTTAATTGTCGAATATATTATTTTAGTTTTCACTTTAAATAAATTAAAGTAAAATCCTAGTCTAAGCGGGGACGAAGTGCATTTTATTAACATGTACTTTTCAATTTGGCTTGCCAGTTTTAACAATTGAAAGCTGAAACTTTCTGGTAAAATAATTATCCTTAGTGCGTGTGAAACAAAACCCATATAATATGGAAACAGAGCAAATGCAAAAGAAAAGGAAGTAAAATAATTAAATACTAATAAGTATATTCCACACAATAAGGGGCGTCATGAAGCTAGGTTGTTTGACCTAGTGGTTTAGCTCTATTCCAACAACTAAGTGGTCCTTGGTTCAATTCACGGAGATAATATTTAATTTCAAATTTCTTATGATAAAATTGTTGGTTTCAAACCAACCTTCAAAAAAAATAAGGGGCATCATGGCTATTAAGGCTGATTATAATATTCAGATTTTTGCTCTTTTATTCTAATTGCCTTTTTATGTTTGGACTTGGAACAAATCAGTTATGGGCATCATGGCTATTAAAGATGATTATAACATTATCAGAAATTGGAATGGTGATCCCTGTTCTCCGACAATGTTTTCATGGCATGGCGTGGGTTGCAACACAGATGAACCACCACAGATTACTTCGCTGTGAGTTTCTTTAATTGGCATAATCCTAATTAAGGCCATCTCATCTATTGTTTCATCTTTCAACTGATGCGAAGTTGATCACTTTTTGCAGAAATTTGTCCTATTCTGGTCTAAACGGAAAAATATCTTCTTCCTTTGCAAATCTGCAGTCAATTACATACCTGTACGTTTCTGAATAATATCATTAAAATTAAATATCATAGATTTTATAGCCGAGGGAGTAATTATTTGTACTTTGAAGCATCTGCTCACTTGCATTATCAGCCCAAAAAGGAATATTGAAAATGGATTGAACTCTTCTATCATGTTTATTTGTTTTTATTATTATTTTTTTTGTAGGGATTTATCTCATAACAATTTAAGCGGAGATATCCCTGAATTTTTGGGAGAAATGCCAAAACTTCAAGTATTGTAAGAATCCCTACCTAGCGCATTTCCAAACAGATATGTTTAATAATGGAAAAAACTTATTAAAAGGAATTTTCAGGAACTTGTCAGGAAATCACTTGAATGGGCATGTCCCCGATACTCTTATCAAAAAGAACAAGTTTGGGCTGCTTCTATTACTGTATGTATCTCTTATCCAACAGTGGATTTAGCATTAACAAAACAAGAAATAAGTCTAGCTTTCAATACAGTTGACCATACCTGTTCTAACCATGTAACCTGCTCCAAAACTTAAATTTCGGAATGAGAATGAAAGGAAATGAAGGAGATAAAGGAGACAGCTCTATATAACAGTTGGTGACTTTCTTATCCTTCAATTTGAAGTGAAACAGTTGGCAACTTTCTTCCCATAGCTTCCTCTCCCATCCTTTCCCTTCTCTTTCCACCTAATTTCTGGAGTAAAGCCTAAAATTGGAGGGAGAAAACAAAACACATCCATTTAGTAAAATTGAACTTCCTAGAGTTTGATGTAATTTACTTAGATCAATGGATAAATTTCAACAGTTGTATATTTTTAACTTGGCAGGATTGACTCGTGCACTGCTTGTGAGGACAAAAGCAACAAAAACAATTTAGTCATCATTGCAATTGCTGTTGTGGCGGTTGCAACTGTAGCTGTAGCTGTGGGATTGCTTTTATTTCGGATACTGGGTAGAAGGAGAAGAAAAAGAGGTACTTCATAGAGTTGTCTTGAAAATTTACAAGTGCTTTATACATAGAAATTTTTAATTTGCTTCATTTATTTTGGGTTTTGGCAAACTAATGCAAGAGATAAGTTATCACTTGCTGCACAAAAACCCCTTCAACAAATGTTTCTTCTTATTCCATCATTGTTCATAAATACACACTTCTAAAACAATCATTTGATTGACTTTTTCCCTTGCTTGGTCTACATACTAAAGGAAGTGGGGAGCAAGAGATGCAAATCCACAATGAGGTGAAGAAATTCAACCATGAGGAGTTAAACGACATGACTAATAACTTCTTACGCACAATTGGTCGAGGAGGATTTGGGATCGTATACCATGGTTATCTTGAAAATCAAATAGAGGTAGCTGTGAAAGTTTGCTCCCTGGAATCAACTCAAGCAAACAAGCAATTTCTAGCTGAGGTAACACACTATATACTAATTCCTTCTCAATGAATGTACTTGCAGAATTATTGCGTACTACTAGACCCGAGTACTCTACCTTTCTCATAAGCTGAAGATTATATATAGTATTTTCTTTTTTGTTTTTAATTTTACCTATTTTACCCACAAGCAAATAATTTCTATGAGGTCTAGCAATATTATAAACTGACAACCATTGTTTTCAACTACTTGTGATAATACTTAAAATATGCCGAAATACAATCTCAAAAACAAGCTTCTAGGCTAAGAGCATGAATTGAGACTTAAAACAATTTTTTAGTTGACATAGATAATAATATCCAAATTAATTTGGTCCAAGAACATTTAGGATATGTTATAAAACAGTCATGTCTGAATTAAGTAAATACTGACTGATTTTCACAAATTGAATATTTTACAGGTCAGAAGCTTATCACTGGTGCATCACAAGAACTTAGTTAAACTTGTTGGGTATTGCAAGGATGGAGCTAACCTTGCAGTTGTCTATGAGTACCTCCCTTGAGGCAGCCTCTTTGATCACTTAAGAGGTTTCTATGTGAACCATTTGATCATTCTATCACTATAACTGCAAATTTATAAAAAGTGGCACCTCACGATTCCAACGCAAGTTAAAATTGAGGGCCAAAGAAATTGTCATTGAAACGAAGTTAATTTCAACTGTAGTATTAAAACTATGCTGTCATAGTAGTGGTTCAATTTGTATAATTATCTTCTCCTCTTGACTCTGTTTTATTTGCTGAGATATTTCTTAAAGGTAAAGATTCAAGTTCTGCTCTGAATTGGAGGATGAGGCTAAACATTGTGCTTGAAGCCGCTCAAGGTTTGTCACCACAAAAATTCAAAAGAAGTTTTTTGTTATATATTAGATTTTTCAATAATAGATTAATAGTAGCTTTCTTTATCAATTTTCTCTTATTAATAGTGACCTGTCTGTTTGTTTGACATGGTGTAGCCTTGGATTATCTACATACTGGATGTGGTATGGTGCACCGAGATGTGAAAAGCAGTAACATTCTTTTGGGACAAAACTTTGAGGCCAAGGTATCAGACTTAGGCTTGGCAAGGATGTTTAGTGCAGATGTAAACTCAGTCATTACCTTAAGCGGGACCCCTGGCTACATAGATCCAGAGTATGTTTATGATTATCAGTTTATCACTATCTAATAGGTCAACAATGCTTTTTAAACTATTTTCATCTCACCCCTGAGGAAACAAAATTACCATACCTACGGAGCACAAAGTAATAACCATAAATTGTCCATTATATAGGCAAAAATAGTTGGACGTGTATTTTCTCAGAACAATTAATTCGTGAGAAATTTGAAGTTGTTAATAATTTTGTCAACGTATGATTCATTAACGTAGGATTTGTCTTTTAGTTGATACTGGTAAGAAGTGCGAGCATACAGTATGATAAAGGCAACTAAGCAGGCATTAGGCAAACTATGCCTTACATAATAAATGAAATTAGATACCACAAGTTTTGTCTAAATCAAGATTACCTCTCAAAATTAGGTAGACTTTCACGCTTAATGAAAAAAGTGACGTGTATAGCTTTGGAGTGATCCTGATGGAGGTAGTCACAGGTGAGCGCCCCATATTGACTGCCAGAGAAAATATCCACATAGTTAAGCTCGTGAAACAAAAACTAGCCCAAGGGAGCATAGAAGATGTGGTTGATTCTAGATTCGAAGGGGAATATGACACGAACTCTGTTTGGAAGTTTGTGGAATTGGCGGTGATGTGCACTAGAGATGAAGCAGCTAATAGACCAACCATGGCTGATGTTGTTATGCACCTCAAAGATTGTTTGCAAATTGAAGAGCACCGGCAAAAGGGGAAATGGGAACCAAGTGAGAAGTCAGACACGAATACAAGTAGCATTTCAACACCACAAAGTGTTAGCGTTTCGTTTGCTCCTGATTCAAGATAAGTGTGCACATGTTGTTCACTGTCTGTTTTATATGTAGAAGGCTATGTTTCTTCTGTTTTGTATGTTTGTAGTTTGGTAAGCAAACAAATCACAACATCAGTATGCTTTATACTCTGAAGTCTGTAGCTCATTACTTTGTGACAAGCCTCTGTAATTTTGTGTGCTCTTTTTTTTTGGCTGAAGATATCTAAAGGACTAAATTAGTAAATTGGGTATAAATTTATTCTCTGGTAAGAATGGACAAAGTACAACATTACGCACAGACAGAACTAAAAATGTCACTTGAAACGTGTAAAGAGTAATTTTGTGTGGGCCTGCCAACTTGGTTCAGGGAGGAAAGTCCTTTTAAATACCTTGGATTTAGGAGATTTTTCAACCTTTGTTATTTTTGTGGAGAACAGCATTTTATGTTCTGACATTTAATTATGTCCAGAAGAGTCCAATTTTTCACTGTTTGTTTCATATGTAAAAGTTATTGCTCTTCCAGAATTATTGTGCGTGTTAGTTGTTTCTGTTTCTGTTTTCCAAGGCACATAATTGGCATTCCTGGGGCAGTTTTATCTATTTTCTTTTTATGCAACTGATACCATATAATCATCTGAGCACAAGGTTCTTCCTATTTGTGAAACTTTGTCATGAGATTTACTATAGAACTTAACACAGATTTAATTTTCGTTAAAATAAATTATTTTGGACAGTACCAAGTACCAACGCTGGGCCAGAAGTGAGAGGATGAGGTATAGAAGCATGCATATCGCAAGAGATTCCTTGGTCTAATTCTGTCATAGCTTTTCTTGGCTTCTTTGAGTGAGAGAGGTTATTAGGCGCCTTGGTGAGGAAAAGGTTTCATGGAAGTAATTTCGGATCTAGAAGGGGACTTTTTAATGGGTCGGAAGTATTTCGGATCTAGAATCCAGTGATTGTAGTGGCAGTGGGTCAATAATCTGGGTTTTTCTGTTTTCCGGCCCCCTAACCTGCTCAATAGTTGGCGCACAGATACGATACGAGGCATTTAACATGCTTGGAAAAGGTCGACTTTGTCACTGACGCCATCCCTATCTTTATTTTTTATTATTTTATATATATATTTTTTGTCTTAAGGATGGAAATGATGACGGATATAACGGTCCTAAATTTACTAACTGTTACTACCTAGTTTGATAACAAGTTTAAGGCTGAAATGTAACAACGGTAATCTCAAAATATAAAGCTCAAATCTCTTGAAAAAGTAGTTTCAAAAGATGGCGCTCTCTCCAACCAAGACGATTCATCAGGCGAAAAAAAGCTTCCGCAAGGCCCTTGTCGGCGATGGCGACAACCAAGCAGCCTCCTCCTCCTTCCAGCACTTCTTCTCTTCCTGCCTTCTCTCCAAGACTGCCTCTCCCTCCTCTTCCTTCTTCTCCTCCTTCACCCACACCCCCTCTCTACCTTTCAAAAAAGCTCACTCTCCTCACTTTCGCCCACCTCCACCTCCTGCTTCAGCATTAAAGAGCCGCTTTTACCCACCCCTCCCTTCACTCTCTTCACTTGGAATTTGATCTCTGACTACCTCAACAAAGAAGCAACGAAACAGAACTCCTCTTGGCATAAGGTAGTGCCTAAAAAAATGAAAAAGTTGGCTGCAGATTGTTCTCCCGCGGCGGTTAAGGCGTTCGTTAAGAAGCAGTTACAGTTGCTACGTAAGGCAGGAAAGTGCTTTAAATGCTGCCACAAGGGACATCTTAATAGTAAATGCAACTTCAAGAGAGTTTGCATCGGGTGTGGAGCACCTGGGCATGCAATTCGGAGTTGCAGCTTCCTTTCTCCTACTGACTGCTCCTCTCCCACCTCTACTACTACTGTCCCTTCAACTACACCACCTGAAGTTAATGCTGCCATTCATTCCTCAGTCTTAAATGCCTCCCCACCAGCCCCTTCTGCTCCCGACCCTTCGCCTGCCCTAACCTCTTTAAATCCCTGCACCAGCACTTCAGTTTCCCTCATTCCTTCTCCACAGCTCTCCCCTCAACCTAATCTCTTCACTGCTCCTCCTCTCCCTTTCTCTCCTCTCTACACTCCTTTTGCTCCAATGACGAACCCACTGCAACCTTTCCCCGACCAACTCCACCCTCCTGGCCATGTCATTCCTCTGAACTGGCAAGATGCACCGATTCAGCCGGCGCACCAGTTCCTTCCTTACAGGCCGGCGGTTATAGAATGTTATGCTCTGGAACAAAGAGTCCTCCATGGCCAGAGAGAAGAGCTCTGGCGAGCAGCTGTTATGGATTTTCTTGATGGGTTCGTGCAGGGAGATGATCTCTTCTTTATTCGCACTTTGCTCGCGCACAACTATGGAGGCAGGGTCCAAAACTACCACCTCGAGCCGATGGATGCTTACAACATCAGGTTTCTACTCATCCCTCCTTCAGCTGAAATTAGAGATCAGATTTGTCAGGCCTCCCCGGTCACTGTCAGAGGAAAACAGGCTCGTTTTGTACGCTGGACTAGAATGTATGGTTTCACTGTTGAGCGCCCTACCCACTGGCTCCGCATCACTCTCCATGCACTGCCGTTGCACTATTATGACGAGATCATGATCACTCATCTGCTTTCTGGAGTTGGCGTACCAGTTCGGTTCCAGGAACTCAGGCACCACTACGGTCCCGTTAGAGTACTGTCAAGGGCCCACATCCCTCGAGAGTGCCGGCAATGATAAATGTCTTTCAGGATCCGGGGGCAACTCAGGTTTTCATCGAAATTGAAGGTTGCAGGCAGATCAGGGAACCGCAGCAGGATGGCCTTGCGGTGGGCCCAGGACTGGCTTTTGTGCCACCGTCGGAGGAAGGCGAAGCTTAGCAGCAGGAGGCTGTAGATGATCCTGATTCTGGCCTGGAAGAAGAACAGCCACAGCACATCCAGCATGCTCTGCTTCACGACCATCATCTCTAGTTCACAACTCACTGGACGCCTCCAGTTCCTTCCGCCAATGGTACGCTGACCAAATCTCCTGTGAAGATTTTCTTTCTTTCCCCAGGAGGCAATTCTG
The DNA here is from genome assembly GCA_027725995.1 of Rhynchospora tenuis. Classification (NCBI taxonomy): domain Eukaryota; kingdom Viridiplantae; phylum Streptophyta; class Magnoliopsida; order Poales; family Cyperaceae; genus Rhynchospora; species Rhynchospora tenuis. Next base: position 1,272,707 of record JAMRDG010000020.1, on the reverse strand, counting down.
ACGGCTGTCTCATCTGGGCGGATAAATGTCAAGCTGTCCCTTCCTTCTCTCTGATCACTAACTGCGGGCCACCACTTTCTGCGCCTCCTCGGCCTCTGCACGCTTTCAGGTCTATCTCCTCTTTGTCCCTTGTGGACTGCGCTCTCTCTCTCCCTCTACTTTGCCCCCTTCTGCCACGTGTCAACCTCCTCCTAGGTAAGGATGTGCTGGGGCCTCTCCCTGTGCCTTTTCCTGTGGTTCTCCCGGAGGTGGGCCACTCTTTGCCAGATGACTCCTCACCTCCCTCCCCCGCAATGCTTATTGACTCCCTGGACCCTTTGGAACCCCCTGGCTTCGAGCGCCTTTCTGGGCCAGGCTCAGCTCAGCTGAGAAGAAGCCCGAGACTCAGTGCCAGGCCGGCCTCTTTTGCAACTCCTCAGCAGCGGGCCTGCCTCTTAAAGTTTGGTAAGCCCAACAGACCCAGCGCTCTAACAAAAGGAAAAATTCTGATTCTACTCCCTTCCCAGTTGGGCCGGATAATCTGGGCCCAATTTTCAGAGAAAAAGCAGAAGCCGTCCTCTTGCTAGCGGGCCAGGAATTGGATGGGGCCCTCCTGAAAAAGCTAAAAGAAGCCCGGTTGATTCCGGATGATTAGCATTGCTTTTATTTGTCGATGTTGTTTTTCTCTTTCTGTTCCATGTTACTGCTATTAACTTGGGCCTTTTTTGTAACTTGCTATCTAGTGGAACTTTATCTACTCTTATTTAATGAATCTCTCTTTTAAATGCATTTTTTGGAATGTAAGGGGCTTAAATGACAAAGAAAAAAGAATAGCCATTAGAAAATTTGTTCTTCTTGAGAAGCCAAGGCTTCTCTGCCTTCAAGAGACAAAGTGGAGCCAATCCCTCAGTTCGCTTGTCACACAAACTTGTGGCAACAAACTCTCTTCTTTCTCTGCTGTTGATGCGATCGGTTCCCTGGGGGGTATTCTTACTGCCTGGGACCGCGACTCTCTTTCGATTACAAATTCTTTTGCTTCTCCTTTCTCCCTCGCCGCTGATTTCAGCTTCAATGCTGATGCCTCTGCTTTCATAGTCACAAATGTCTATGGCCCCTCCACCGCCACAAATAGGGATCAATTTCTTCTTTGCTTGGCTTCGGCAAAGCCGGTCGATGATGTTCCTTGGTTGCTCTGTGGGGACTTCAATCTTACTCTTTCTTCTGATTAAAGAACAAACTCCCACTATAATGCTTCTGGGACCGCTGCTTTTAGGCAGGCTGTTGATCTTTTGGGTTTATTGACTTGCCTCTTTCTGGAAGATCTTTCACTTGGTCAAATCTTCGTGCTTCTCCCTCTCTTGCAAGGCTTAATCGGTTTCTTTGCAATCTCACCTTCTCCCAAAATTTTCCCAATATCCAACAAGTGGCACTGCTGAATACCTCTTCTGATCACTCACCGCTCCTTTGCACCTTCCTCACAACTTTTCCTGCACCAAACATCTTCAGATTTGAGAATTACTTCCTCTCCTCCAAGCAGTTCCAAGACTTAGTTCTCAACTTCTGGTTCTCCAACCCCGTGGCAGCTACTCCCCTTTCTTTAAAGGAAAATCTTTCTAGCCTTGCTCGTGAAGTCAGAATTTGGAGAAACAACAGAACCTCCATCATTAGAGAGCAGCTCAATTGCATCAGGCTATTTCTCACTTGGTGTGACAGGGTTGAAGAGCTGCGAAATTTGTCAGAGCTAGAGCGGTTACTGCGAACGCTGGTCAGAAAGCGTTTTTCTGAACTTGCAAACCTGGAAGAGCAGCAGTGGAAGCAGAGATCTTCCTTTAGTTGGAAGTTGGAAGGTGATAGAAATACTTCCTTCTTTCATGCTAGAGCCACCGCAAACAAAAGGCGAAACCACATTCAGCACATCTGGTATGAGCAGCAGCTGGTTACTGACCAAAAGAGAAAAGGAAGAGCTTTCTTTTCTTTCTTCTCCAACTTGATGGGGGCACATTCCAATACTTCACCAGTGCAAGACTTTTCCCTGCTTTACCAACAACACTCAACTCTACCTGCTTCTTTAGTTAATCCAGTTACTGAGGATGAGATTAAGGCTATCATTAAAGATTGGCCGAGAAATAAGTCGCCGGGACCTGATGGCTTCACAGGAGAATTTTTCAAATTTTTCCTTCCAGAATTGCTGCCTGATTTGCTTCTCTCCATAAACTGGGCGCTCTCTAATGGCTCACTTTACCCACTTAACAACTCTTTCATTGCTTTAATTCCTAAAAAGAATGATCCAACTACTCCAAGCGACTTTAGGCCTATCAGTGTGGTCAACTCCATTCAGAGAATCACTTCTAAGATTCTAGCAAACAGGTTGAGGCCCCTCCTTCCTTCGCTTATCTCTGATGCACAGTCTGGCTTTGTGCAAGGGAGATTGATCTCAGAAAACTTCCTCTATGCTCAGACTATTGCACACTTTGCAAGAAGGACAAATTTGCCCCTGGTTTTGTTCAAGGCAGACTTCCACAAGGCCTTTGACACCCTCAGCTGGAGCTTCATTCACTCAATTTTACTTGCTTTGGATTTCCCACAGCCTTGGGCTGATTGGATGCTTAAGTGTGTGCTTCCAAGTTCCTCAAATGTCATAGTTAATGGGGTTGCTGGTAAGAGTCTCACTCTCAGAAGGGAAGTCAGGCAGGAGGATCCACTTTCTCCCTATCTCTTCATTCTTGCTATGGACTACCTCTCTAGATGGCTGGTCAAATTAGTTCACACAGGTGCCCTCGCCTTGCCCGTCGCCGGCCTCAAGCCGTGCCTCCTATATGCTAATGATGTTCTTTTCTTCCTACAGCCTACCCCCAGCACTGTCAACTGTTAGGCACTGCTCTTTTGGGTTTTCAAGCTGTCTCTGGCCTGGCTGTTAACCCACAAAAGTTTGACTTACTACTCATTCCGCAGAATAATTCTTCTCATTTACAGCTTGCGCACCAGCTGGGTTGTAGGGCTTCACCTTTCCCAATTACCTACCTTGGCCTCCCTCTCTCTGACAAAAAGCTGCGCAAATCAGTCTACCTGTCTCTACTCAACAAATTTTCTTCCAAGCTAACAGGCTGGTCGACATCACTGCTCACCTTTGCTGGCAGACTAGCTGTGTTGAATGCTACCCTAACCTCCTTGCCTGTCTTCTTCATGTCCGTTTTCCTTCTTCCCAAGTGGGTAATTCACAAAATTGGCAAAATTAGGCGCACTTTTCTCTGGAAGGGTCCTTTGGGAACGGATAAGAAACTGATTCTGATGTCTTGGGAAACTATCTACAAGCCCAAGAAAGTTGGAGGGCTTGGAGTGCTAGATCTTCATACTTTTAATTTGTTTCTTCTTGCCAATTGGATTTGGTGTTTCTTGGCCTATCCCACTGCCCATCTCCCCTCACTCCTCTCCTTTCTTCACCCTGCAGTTCCCTCCCTGCCTCCCCCCATTTCTGCTCTCTCCAAGCCTTTCTCTCTTATTTGGCCGGCCTTCTCCGTGGGATTCTCTTTTTCCATTAATTCTGGTAAGCAAGCTCTTTTCTGGCTTCATGATTGGGGCTTGGGGATGCTTCAATACAGGTTTCCGGAGTTATTTTCTTTTGCTGCACACACCTCCATTACAGTAGCTCATTTCCTTCTTCTTTGCTCTTTTCTTAGTGATTTTAATTTAGATTTCTTCTTTTTGGTTTTTTCTTTTCTTCTATACTTTTCTTCTTGGGTTCACTCTCTGAACCTATTTTTCTTTCTTTTTTCTTTTTTCTTTTTCCTCCCTATACTTTACCTTTTGTACTATTCATTTTTTAATATATAAAAGTTTTGGGGCTTGACCCCTTGCTTTCTTCAAAAAAAAAAAAAAACCTCAAATCTCTTTATTCATAGCTCAATCGCGGTCTTACATCATATTCTAAAGCTAAAATCTTAATAACCCTAGAAAAATGACCTCAGAACCGACCCCTTTTTCTATCCTATGGAGGTCTATTTATACTAATCTGTAGGAACCTTCTAATAACGTCAACCCTGTCAGAGGCCGGTACTATTGTCTGCTGAGGTGTCCTCCTTGTCTGTACGGAGGTAACTGTTGTCCCCTCCCAATGACCTCTCCTGGCTGATAGAAGCGGGGTGAAATGACCACGATACCCTTTATTTTTGCCTTTCGGGCCATTGAAGGCTGACTGGCATGTTGGGCCCGTGTGCTTGACGATTGGGCCTTATCATACATTTTCGCCCTTTGGACCTATGAGGGCAGGCTGGTGTTTGGACTTACCGCAAGGATAATTTGGGACCTTATCACCTACTCCCAAGCTTTTAGCGAGCGAGACGAGGTGCAAGCTTAATGTTTTTTTCCTTATTAAGATTTTATCGTGGAAGCAGACTGACGTTGGGGTTCACTAAGATTTGGATTGCATAATTTAATAAGTAAAACTTTTCCAGCTTTCAAATTTGAAAAAAAAAAACTGCTTCAATCGAGTGAGTTGAGTGATTGTGGCAGTGTCTCGCTGAGACCAGCAAGCACGCTGTTTAGAATTTGATTAATCGATTGATCCGTTCACGTGCCACTCTCCATATTTTCAGATCAAAGAAACATAGAAAAAAAATAAAAATAGAAAATGACCTTCAAGAAATGGTCAAGTCAACTTGTGAGTTGTGATGTATGTATTTGTACATATGTATATGTATATATACATATTAACTTCCGTCGTGTTAAATGTTATAAATAGGGAAAGAGAGTAAGAAATAAGGATAATTCTTGTAAACTGGTGTATTTTATTAATTTTTATAACATTTTTAAATAAAATAATTAATTTAAACCAGAACAAAGTTCGTAGACATGCTATTAGATTGATAAATTGGCCTTATATTACTATTTAAGCATTTTGAGCGACATTTATTTTTTCTTAATCAAATATCATAAAATATAAACAATTTCAATTTTAAATCGTTTTATAAAATAAATACTTGAAATTCTTTAGTCTTAATAGTATGACTGCATATAGTATAAATCACATCTAAATTCATTAGATTTATAATATACAAATCATTTTAAATAGTGATCAAATTTTGAAACAAACTTATCGTTACTGAAAGTTTCTAAATTGACTTTGTTCTTTAATTGTTGTCTTTAGAGTTATTAAGTACGGGTCATATATATGTGTTTCGATATTCATGTTCCATATAATTTGTTAAGATATATTTTTTTCAATAATTAGTTGTACTGGGTATTTGTTTCTATCTGCTCGGACTCGTATAGTGCTCTGTGCCAACGATAATATATCGTTAGTGTAGAGTACTACATGGATCGACCTGGACATAGTAAATTTTTACCGACCGGCCAGTACTATATCACTTTTTTTAACCTCTGCATTTAGATTTTTTTTTGTTAAGGTTTTCATAAAATGAGGCCTTTAGTTAATTTCTTTTTACTCTTAGGCTTTGCTCTAGAATTAGATGGAAAAGGAAAAAAAAAGAATGGAATACAAAGAAAAAAAAGTGTCTTTTTACTCTTAGGCTCCCTCCTCTCTAGAATTAGATGGAAAAGGGAAAAAAAAAGAATGGAATACAAAGAAAAAAAAAATGTCTTTTTACTCTTAGGCTCCTTTAGAGAAGGGAGCCGAGGCGAAGGAAAGGAAGAGAGATATCAGTTATCTTACTCCATATGGAGAGAATCGACGAAAATGAAAAATAGTAGAGAGACAGAGAGTGAGAGAGATCGGTTACTTTCAAAATCGGAGAATAACGACTCCTCTTCCCTTCGGCCTGACTCCCTCCCTCTAGAGCGGACCCTTAGGCTTTTCACGGTACCCCAAAGTTCCTTGTCCAGATTTTCTATGGCCATTTGTGTGGTGTTTTTTAATAGATTTTTGTTATATGCATCAACTTTCAAAAGAAACATGAAAGGATACACATAATTTATTACTGAAAAAATAAGAAGAAAAGGACAGCTCCCATGTGAAAGGTAGTGGGATTTTTTGCAATTCTCCTTCAACTTCTTTTATGTGACGAGCAAAGAACTATATTTTCAATGTACAACATAAAAGACTACACAGGAGATCAACATAAAATCAAATTAAATTGGAAAAGAAGGTTGCGACTAGCGACATACAAAGATATTGTCTTTTTTGCGGTTAGCCCCTCCAATTTTTGTAGATCTGGATTAAATTTTTCGTATTTTTTTTGTAGCCCCCTGTGCTTTCGTTTATTACCAATCCAAACTGTAAAATTACTTTGCTCTTATCTTCATAGAATGTCAACTTGAAGTGAGTCGTTATTTTACCATTTTATTATTTAATTAAATTATTTAAAAGGTCATAATCTAGAGACCTAAGCATGAATGTTTCTTTTTCTTCACTCGGTTGTTCTTCCTTAGAATATATAAAAGCTCCTTCATATTCCATAAAACCATAAAACCATTCTCTCTTTTCCCCGTCATGTTTATTCGAACGCATGAGCAGATATTACTAAGAACCAATTTGCCTCTGTTATCCAAAGGATAAAATTTTTAAAGCTGTAATTTGCAGAAGATGAAGGTTTTATGGTGCTTTGTAGTTCTCTCAGCCATTTACTCAGCTGTGATTGAAGGCCAAACCACTACGAAAGGTGCGTGAATTGTGGGCTGAAAAAGATATCTTTCTGGGTTGCAGCAGGATGTGTTGAGTACTTGAGTACGAGTAACTATTTTCTTTTATCAATAATTCAATATCCATATAAAATATAAAATCCATGACAAATTCAATCTATCACTAATTCTTGATAAATTAACCTAATATCAAGAGGTTTTAGTCTAATTTTGGAGTAAAATTCTTACTAAAATATTTAAGACAAAATTAATCATCAATAATTACTGTAGAAAAGTATGTGTGACCTTGTAATGACTTTATGTCTTGTCCTCTTTTGTGTTGTATATCAAGTTTTGAAATAATGTCAAAGTCAAACACGTGTGACAATTGAGCCATCAAACACAATCAAATCTCAATTTTTTTTAAAAAAATTACAATTGTCAATACAAGCCACTCAATTTGTTCATAAAAATAAAATTTCTTTGGAGATTTTTTATGTTTTTTTCAATTTTTATTTTTTTTAAATTTTAGAAAATCCTTAATATAATTATTTTCGGACCATCCAATTTTTACAAATCTGAAAAAAAATAGCTAAAAATTCAGAAAAAATATAAAATTTGGTATTCAATATAATTTCATTATGTAGATCATATTTGATAGTTTAGATCGGCAATTTGAAATTTTAATAGTTGAATCTTGCATTGTATTCGATGTCAAATGCATTTAATTCTAGCATTACTCCTCAGATTTTGTGCTTAAACAACTTTAGCACCTGTGTCTAACTAGGTTAGGTTTCTTAATCCTCTGTCTTCTTCGGTTAGATTTCTTAATCCTCTATATTCTTCTCTATGATTGTTTTTCTTTTGTTGTTTGTTATTCTAATGTTAGAACTTTAGGGGTATGTTTGGATGGAGTGAGAATAGAAAATTTGAATAGAGAAGAGTTTTATTCCTTATTCCATATTTAAATATCAAGGTTGTGTTAGAATATGAATAAGGGCCCGAATAAGTCCAAATTTTTTAAATATATTATTGAAAACAAACTTGACATTATTTCAAACTTGCCATTATTTCAAATTCCTTATTCCCTAATTTTTTAAAACTTGTCATTTTTGAAAACAAACTACTATTTACAACATTCTAAAAATGGCAAGTTTTAAAAAATTCGAAAAAATAAAATAAAATTTGGTTTGCTATAAGATTTCAATATGTAGGTTAGATTGGTTAAATTATATTTGTCAATTTATAAAAAGTACCCTCAAAAAAATCAGCGGTACAGTGCATATTAAACTTTCTAAAAAAAGTATCACTTCAAATCTTAGTAAACATAAAAATTTATCACTTATGCACTTATCTCCATATATAATTTTTCATATTGATCAATATACCGTCCTTCATCAAATTTCAACTCTCAGTTATACAGCTAAAATTTCGAAATTTTCAAAATTTGAACTTAATTTTAAATTGTTTTGAAATGAAATTTTTCAAAATTATAATTTTGAAGTTTTATTTTTTTAATTTTAAAAGTTTATTTTGGCCTTAAAAAAAACCCTTCATTTCTCTTCCTTTTGAACGTACTCCACACTAACGCCGCACATTTTTTCCACGAATTTCTAAACCGCTTCTCCTTCTTTTTCTCCTGCGAGCTACAGCGTACCACGTCGAGGCTTGCGAGTAATGCACGACAATGACATCTAGCGTACTTTCCGCTGCTCCTTCGACATTTGTTAGCTCTCTCTCTCTCTCTCGCTCTCTAGCAACTCTGATTTTGATTTCAAGTTGTATCTTGACGAATGTTTGGTTTTGCTCTCCAATTGAGAAATTAGACAATCTGTTTTGACTGGAAAACGAGATTGAAATTCTTGCTTCAACTAGAAACCTTACATGCTAAATCAAATTAAAGGAATAAAGCAAGCAATAACAAAATTTTTGGTCCCAAATAAGTTGAAGCAGACTAGATATGAAACCAACCAAAACATAATGACAAACACAAAAATTTGTTGATAACTTGATATTATAAATAATTTTTCTGTTGCAAAATGCTTTATGAAAAAAAAATTAATTAACAACAAAGTTACTCTCAAAGTTATTAGTGAAATGGTTGTTGTTATTATCATCTTCTTTTGTAATTTTGCATTCAACATGTGCTAATCTTTATCTCATTTGAACAATTAAATTATGATAAAAATATGAGAATCTGTCTTTAATCTAGTGGCTAAGAATTTTAAGTTGAGGACTTTAGTTTGAGATCTAATTGGAAAATAAGTTATGACTATTTAAAATTAAAGAGTACTGACTATAATTTTAAAATAAGAATAAGATATGGTCATATAACAAAATGTGGGTTCATATAAAATGTTGTATTTGAATAATTTCATTCCTGTGATCTACATCAGTTAACACAGTATACAGGGAATATGTCAGAGTACTGGTTTCCATCTCTTAGTATTACTTTCTCTGTTTTCTTTTTCATGGCTTGGTTTAACTATTTCCAATTGTCTACATCATGTTCTAGTGTAAATAGAATTTTATGCTAAATTGTGTCTTTTCTCTGTTTTAGGTTTCATTAACATTGATTGTGGTGAGACAAGTGGTACTACCTTTCAAGGTATATTGTATGTTTCGGATGATTCATACATAGACACAGGGGAAAATCATAACATTGACCCAACGTACCCAAGCTCGACCAATCAAGCAAGGACACTTAGAAGCTTCCCCAATGGAACTCGTAATTGTTACACATTATCGAACGTGACTAAAGGTGAAAAATATCTGGTGCGAGCTACATTCCTTTATGGAAATTACGACGGAAAACAGACAGTGCAAAATAGCAGCCCTATCCAATTTGACCTTTACATAGATGTGAGTTTTTGGCGAAGGTTAAATATAACTGATGCTTCAGTTGAATATGCTCATGAGGTTGTTATGGTACCTGCACGTGAATTCATATGGGTGTGTCTAGTAAATATTAGTGCAGGAACTCCTTTTATATCTACTCTGGAATTAAGGCCACTGAAGAGCAATTTATATCAATATGCATTTCAAAACCAATCCAACGCAATTCTGTATCGACTCAACTATGGACCAACAAAAAGTAAGATAGTCAACAAAAAGTAAGATAGTCAGGTAAGTTGTTTATGCAATGTGAAAGGTTTAAGAGCAAGCACTCACTTATTGGGCAAATCAAGTTTTTCTTTATGAAATATTAGCATCATTTACAGAAACTAAATATTTACATATAACAACTATTAAATACACACATGGCATTGTAAATGGAGAGTGGCATTGCTGTCACCATCCACTGAGATCCGGATTCACGTCATATCAATTCATAAATGAAACTAGAAAAAAATATTTGTAATTATTTTTGCATCACTACCAAATTTTCACATCACTGGATGTACCCAATTTCTTTAAATTTTATGCTTGGAACTGTGATGGTGTACTTTTGTAAACTAATTGGTACCCGACTGGTACTGTGATCACTGAGAACAGTCTCTACACCTGTATCACAAGCCCTACTGGTACTCCAGCCCAACTGGTACTGCAACTGCAATAGGTGCCAGAATCCTTGAGAACCACATAAATTAGCTATGTTGCATTGCAGTACAGGCCCTTCACTTCATCTGTTGATTACCAGAAGAAAATCCTCATGACGGTGTCCAAAAGAATGTTGTGAAGTGCCATCACTGAAATAAAGCCTGGTCATACCTGAGGATCAGCTTAAACCTAAGTTCTCTGTTTCAGGTATCCTGATGACCCATATGATTGGCTTTGGCACTGGCACCTGTACGACACAAGTATCTTGAAGAGCATCAATACAACAGCTAGTATTACACATTACAGCAGTGACAATTTTGAGGCACCATATTCTGTTCTCCAGACTGCACTCACTCCAGTTTCCTCCTCAAATTTAACTACAGTCTCCTTCGATGTCACCTCTGACAACCCCCACCCAAACCTCCCGTTATACTATGCTGTTCTTCATATGACGGAGCTGCAAGAACTCTCAGGGAACCAATCAAGACAGTATGATATCTATCTTAATGACTTCAAATGGTTTCCTGCCTTAAAGCCTCCATACTGTAAGGCATATTACCTTGCTAACTCTGGGTTCCAACTCCAATATTTTAGCCACAATGTATTCACTCTCGTACAGCTGAGTAACTCCACTCTGCCTCCAATTCTTAATGCAATAGAGGTCTATTGGTCAATGACTATAGAAGCCAATCAATTGACTAGCACGACTGATGGTAAGAAGTCAATTTCTTTTGACTTTAGAAAGTTTCCTTTTTAAAAATTTTCACTTTAAGAGAATACAAAAGGATACTAGTTTATGTTGGGACAGACTGATTTTTTATGAAGAGGTAATCAATGTGCTTACCAGTTTTTACAACTGAAAATTGAAACTTTATGGTAGAAGCAGTTGTTCTTTGTACTTGTCCAACAAATTCTATATAATAATATGGAAAAAGAGCAAATCCAAATTCAATATTTGGACTCCTTTCTGTGTTGCCACAAATCAGTTATTGGCATCATGTCTGTGAAGGCTGATTATCAAATTGTGAGAAATTGGAATGGAGATCCTTGTTTTCCAACAAACTTTTCATGGCATGGAGTGGGTTGCAACACAGATGAACCACGTCAGATTACTTCTCTGTGAGTTTCTTTGATTTGCATATTCTAATTATACCATCTTACCTTTTGTTGGAACTGATGCGAACTTAATCATTTTTTGCAGAAACTTGTCCTATTCTGGTTTAAGCGGAATAATATCTGATTCATTTGCAAAACTGCAGTCAATTACCTACTTGTATGTTTCTGAATAATATTGCTAAAATTAAATATGATTATATAGACCAGACGATTGATTGAATGCTCCTTCCATGGTTTTGTAGGGATTTATCTCATAACAATCTAAGTGAAGATGTACCAGACTCACTGGCATCAATGGAAAAACTTCAAGTATTGTGAGGACTCTTCTCACTAATCCAAGAAGATATCTTCAATAATAAGGAGAACATAATAATTATTCGTTTAAATGAAATTTTCAGGAATTTGACTGGGAATAACTTGAATGGCCATGTCCCCGATACTCTTATCAAAAAGAACAATTCTAGACTGCTTCTATTACTGTACACATCTCTTCCCCAACAATGTATTGTTAGAAAGTGCTGCAAAAGGTCAAGTCGCCATGACAAGTTGTACATGCCAACTTGAGACAAGGCATTCGGCTATGTGTTCGGTCCAGCCAAGCCGAATGGTACAAAGAATGGACGCATCTGACATACAAGGAAGATTCTAGGCAGCATCAAACTTGGAAACAAAGTACGTGGCTGTGTGTATGGCCACACGGGATCCAGAACAGTGGTGTTCGGCTGTGTGTACTACCGAACAGGACCCAGAACAGATGTGTTCGGCTATGTGTATGGCCGCACGAGTGTTGAAACAAGCATGGGGTTGTGTGTATGGCCACATAGGATCCAGAACAATGATGTTCGGTTGTGTGTTCGAGAGAACAGTATCCAGAACGGTCACGTATCGGGCATTGGAATGAAACTTCTAGGCGTCTCCAAGTTAGAAAGTATTGATGACACGTCCAGAGATTATGTCCTTGTATGAAAAGAATATGTTTCCTTGTGTGAGGAGATGTAATAGTATGAATAAAGAAAAAAGGGGAAAGAAATAAAGGGGTTTCTTGGGAAGGAGATGTGTATCTCCATTGTAAGTTTTTCTATTTAATTCCTTCTTCTTCCTCTTACAATGTATCTCAGACATTAACAGAAAATAAAAGAAAAAGAGTGCGTGTGTGTGGAGGACGTAGGCACCAAGTTGGTGCTGAACCTCGTTAAATATCGTGTCTCTTGTATCTTATTGTGTGATTGATTTGTTCTGAGATCCTCGTGCTGAGTAAACCCTAAGGGGCACGGTTCTTGTGCAGTTGCACGTGGATCGTGCCTCCTCGAACCACAAAACATAATTCCGCTGCGTAGATGATCAAATTCTAACATGGTATCAGAGCCTAGTTCGTTTCGAGACCTAAACCAAAGTTGAAATCATCATGTTCGGCCGAACGCCTGGCCGAATACCCAGCCGAGTAGACAAATAAATGCATGGTTTGAGGAGGAGAGACAAAACAGAGGCGATGGAAGGCAAACAACGACTCGAGGCAAGTGCAAGGCGGGTGTTTCTTCAACCAAGAAAAGGTATGGAGATGGACAACCGTTCGAGTGGCTTTCTACATCGACCTTGGAGCACGAGTAAGGGCATCAGCTACATCAAGCAGGTGCTATTGGATTTTATGAAGTTGTCGCGAGGCTGCTTGAGTTGTGTGACTCGTGGGCGGTGACTGATGCCTAACATCACCATAAAGAAGGAGATCTGTCAAGCCACAATAAAAATAAGGTATCTTATTTCAATTTTTTGGGAGATTGAATCAACAAGATTAGATGTTGGTTGGTTGTGTGACCATGATTTATCCAGAATAAACAAATTTATTGTGAGTTGTTCTTGAATTGATTTGATCCTATGGTTAGTTGTGGTGTGGGTATGAAAAAATGCGACAATGGAAGAACTTTAAATGACCCCAAGTTAGGGTCAGATTGGAGACTCAAGTTGAGTCTAAAAAGGTAACCCTAGTTGGGTCTAGTGCGTGTGCGGCTGTATGTTCGACCGTATGTTCAGCCGAGTGGTTGGCCGAATGGTAGACAAATTGATTGTGGCTCGAGTCGGGTCATAACAGGAGATCGATGACAAGTCAAATGATCCATGTTGGGTCTGTTTGGCTGCCTGTTCGGCCACATGTTCGGCCAAGTGGATGGCCGAATGGATAGAAAAGTGGTCAAAATTGAAGCAATGAATGTGGCCCAAGTTGGGTCCAAGGAGATGGCCTATGCCAGGTCACGATGGTGGTCTAAAACATGTCAGATAAGAGGGCCCAAGTCGGGTCCAACAAGCGTGGCCTTATTCGGGTCTAATATGCGAGTTGCATGTGTAACCAAATATTTCTCTCAGGGGGAGAGTAAAATTGAGAGAGATCTTTGGTACTAATCAAGATCGTGGTCCATGGTGGGTCAAGAAAAGAGGCTCAAGTCGAGTCTGAAAGGTTCTTCTAGTAGAGGAGCTGGATGTCTTCAAGTCGAGGACATGTGAAGTCAAGAGTTGTAACCAAGTATGCAAGCCACCAAATATCCCTCTCAGGGGGAGAGTTGATGTGAGAGAAACATTTGGTGTCCAAGATGGATATCAAGAGAACAAGCTTGAGTCTAGAGACTTAGTCATATCATATGGTCCAGGTTGGGTCAAGTGGTCAAGGCGAGTCAAGACTTAAACCTTAATCCAAGTAGTAAAGATGGGTTCAAGGAATACTCGGGTCAAACACAAGTGTGCTTGAGTCGAGTGGATATCGTGTCATCCAATGAATTCTATAAGATGGCCGAGAAGGTAAAGATCAAGTCATGTGCGAGTCAAGCATAGTTTGCTCAAGTCTAGCGCATGTTAGGTCGAAGAAGTTGAAGCCAATCAAAAGGAAAAGTTGGAGATATGATGCGATAGGGGAAGATATGGAGTAATCTGCTTGGCATAAGGTTAGCAAACAAAACAATATCTCTCATGTGATATGTATAAATAATAAAAGTGGTTTGAGGTAAAAGAACTACTCGACTATGGTGCACGGGGCGTGCCAAGACATGGGCACGGACCGGACAAGATCGGTGTATACCGGAAGATGGCAGTGTGTGCTGCTACAAGGTGTTAGGGTCTAGCACAAGATGTGTGACCCATGCCAATAAAGAGAAATTGATCCATATGGCAGTGTGTGCCGTTGTCGTGTGTGCGACTCATGGATGGTGGCATGTGTGTGCCAATGAAGACAAGAGGTGTGTGCCTTAGAAGACGGTGTGTACCGGTGTGCAGCACTCCATGCAAGTGAGACATGACAAGTCCGTACATGTCCACTTGAGGGGGAGTGTTAGAAAGTGCTGCAAAAGGTCAAGTCGCCATGACAAGTTGTACATGCCAACTTGAGACAAGGCATTCTGCTATGTGTTCGGTCCAGCCAAGCCGAATGGTACCAAGAATAGACGCATCTGACATACAAGGAAGGTTCTAGGCAGCATCAAACTTGGAAACAAAATACGTGGCTGTGTGTATGGCCACACGGGATCCAGAACAGTGGTGTTCGACTGTGTGTACTACCAAACAGGACCCAGAACAGATGTGTTCGGCTATGTGTATGGCCGCACGAGTGTTGAAACAAGCATGGGGTTGTGTGTATGGCCACATGGGATCCTGAACAGTGATGTTCGGTTGTGTGTTCGAGAGAACAGTATCCAGAACGGTCACGTATCGGGCATTGGAATGAAACTTCTAGGCATCTCCAAGTTAGAAAGTATTGATGACACGTCCAGAGATTATGTCCTTATATGAAAAGAATATGTTTCCTTGCGTGAGGAGATGTAATAGTATGAATAAAGAAAAAAGGAGAAAGAAATAAAGGAGTTTCTTGGGAAGGAGATGTGTATCTCCATTGTAAGTTTTTCTACTTAATTCCTTCTTCTTCCTCTTACAATGTATCTCAGACATTAACAGAAAATAAAAGAAAAAGAGTGCGTGTGTGTTGAGGACGTAGGCACCAAGTTGGTGCTGAACCTCGTTAAATATCGTGTCTCTTGTATCTTATTGTGTGATTGATTTGTTCTGAGATCCTCGTGCTGAGTAAACCCTAAGGGGCACGGTTCTTGTGCAGTTGCACGTGGATCGTGCCTCCTCGAACCACAAAACATAATTCCGCTGCGTAGATGATCAAATTCTAACATGTATGAACATTCATTTTCTAATTAGGACATGATTACCTAATAGTTCTTCAATACATCATGCAATGGTGAGTGTTTGATATCATGTCTTTTCGTGAAAACTCATGTATACATATCTCTGTTAAGCACACATTGAGCACCAATAAATGAGAAAAAAATCAAGAAGAAATAGCTCATAGTAAAATTTAAATTTCCAGAACATGCTTTATATTAACTTTATTAAGATCAATAAATAAATTTGAAATGTTGTATACTTCAACATGGCAGGATTGACTCTTGCTCTACTTGTGGGGCCAATAAAAACACAAGTACGGTCATCATTACAATCAGTGCTGTGGTGGTTGCAGTTGTAGTTGTTATTATGGGATTGCTTTTACTTTGGATTTTAGGAAGGAGGACAAGAAGAAGAGGTACATTATAAACTTAAAAAATTTGCAGCTACGTGTTGTATCTTCACTTTTAATGTAGAATGACATTGGTATTGAAGTTGCCTTCTTTATTCTTGGTTTGGGTTATTTATACACAAGATAAGTGTCACTTATGGCACAATAATCTGCCTAACAAATCCTCCTATTATTTCCCCTTGCACTTTGAAATACAATTTATGGTTTTTCTAACTTTATAATAAAGGAAGTACTGCGGAGCAATATTCAGAGACACAAGTCCACAGTGAGATGAGGAAATTCACCTACGAGGAGTTAAAGGGCATAACTGATAGCTTTTCAAGCACAATTGGTAGTGGAGGATTCGGGAATGTCTATTATGGTTGTCTGGAAAATCAAATGGAGGTTGCTGTGAAAGTTTGTTTTCAGGAATCAACTGAAAGAAACAAGCAATTTCTTGCTGAGGTAACAAACTATAGATTGTATTGCTTCGATTAAATGTACTTATAAAATTATTGCACACTTCTAAGATGAAACCACAACACTACCTTAGAGGTCTAATACTTGCACGAACTGGTCCAGGCTGGTATTATCTTTCTCATCAGTTCCATTTTTATTTTTTGATGTCACCTATTATAGCCTTAAGAAGCAATTTTCTATTCTGTTGTTTATAACTACTTGTAATAATCCTGCTGAAATGCTATCACAAAACCAAGCTTCAAGTTCTAAGGTAGGAGTGCGAATTAAGACTTTTACAATTTTTTTTTTTATATCCAACATTAGTTTGGTGTAAGAAAATTTAAATGTGTTACAAAAGAGTCCATGAATGTTAATTTAATTAATACCAACCAATTTGCATTAATTAATTTTATAGGTTAGAAGCTTATCACTAGTGCACCACAGGAACTTGGTTACACTTGTCGGGTATTGCAAGGATGGAGTTAACCTTGCAGTTGTCTATGAGTACCTCCCTCGAGGCAGCCTCTTGGATCACTTGAGAGGTTTGTCATGAACTATTTGAACATTCTATCACTATACTACCAATTTATAAAATTTGGCATCTCAAAGCTCAAGTGCACATTTAACTTAGCAAAACAAACTAACAAAGAGTCATCGAAATGAAGTTAATTTGTACTATATATTATTAAAATTAGGCCAATTCTATTGTGGACTAAATTTTGTAACCGGGCTTTTAACTAGATCATTCATTTTAAATTATGAAGAGAGATGAATGGTCAGTATTGAAGCCCAATTTAGAATTTATGTCCACCATATAGTATTACTATTACCCTTAAAATTGCACCTGTGAAGTTATGGTCCATTTTTTTATTTTTTTCATTTCTGGATTTTGCTTTTATTTGGTGAGTTATGATTTTGAAGGTAAAGATTCAAGTTGTGCACCTTTGTATTGGAGGATGAGAATAAACATCATGCTTGAAGCCGCTCAAGGTATAGCATTACAAAATTAAAAGATGTCTTGTTTATATTGTTTTTCAGTAACACTAAATCGATCTTTATCGTATTATTAAAGTATCTATATGTTTGAATGGTGTAGCTTTGGATTACCTACATACCGGATGTAGTATAATGCACAGAGATGTGAAAAGCAGCAACATTCTTTTGGGCAAAAATTTTGTAGCCAAGATATCAGATTTAGGCCTGGCGAGGATGTTTAGTACAGATGAAAACTCGTTGTTTACATGGATCCAGAGTATGTATTTATTATCTTGTTTTGAAGGCAGTATGTATTTATTATCACTATTTATTACTTTCTTGTTCTAGTAACCCAGGTAAACAATGTTACAAATAGAATTCAAATAGACACAAAATTTATATGGGATTTCTAATATATTCTCAATTTACAATACATGGAGCATCTCACACAATACCTATGTATTTATAGGCAAATACAAACCGTCATTAGTATTCAAATCCAACTCAAACTTTGCTAATGAAATTGCAGAATCCAAAACCAATTTTACAATTTTAGCCTATAATTTTGACCATTTGACCACCCCTTTCACACTTGTCCCGACGTGGCCTTTTAACTTGTCAATTTCAATTTGAGTTTTACTTGTCAATTTCCTCCCTTAAACTCAAATCTCTTCTGTCTTTCATTCCGATCTTCGTCTTGTAATTATTGAACAGCTCCGTTGGCAATGCTTTTGTGAAAATGCCTGCTGCTTGATCACGACTCGTCACGTGGCTCATTTGCACATCTTCATTTTTAATATGCTCCCGAATAAAATGGAATCGAACATCTATGTGCTTGCTTCTTTCGTGATGCACCGGATTCTTGGCTAGCTCAATTGCTGATTTGTTGTCGACTCGTATCTCAGTCGCCTCATGTTGCGGAAGTTTTAGCTCGCGAAGTAATTTCCTCAACCAAATTGTGTGGGCAACACACCACGATGCTGCTACGTACTCTGCTTCGCATGTCGACAATGTTACTATTGGCTGCTTCTTCGAGGTCCAAGTGAATGTTGTGTCTCCCATATAGAACACATAGCCCGATGTGCTCTTCCGATCGTCTACATCTCCGCACCAATCACTGTCGGAGTAACCCATCAATTTGTATTCTTCTGACTTTGAGTAAAATAACCCGAGTGTTTCAGTTCCTTTGATATATGGCAAGATTCGCTTGATCGCCTTCCAATGCGAGTACATCGGTTCCTCCATAAATCGACTCACCACGCCGACACTATATGCAATATCCGATCTTGTGCATGTCAAATACCGTAGGCTTCCCACCAGACTTCGGTATTTGCTTGCATCTACTCGATCTCCTCCCTCAAACTTAGAGAGTTTTGCACCGAGCTCCATCGGTGTTGAGACGGGGTTGCATTCGTCCATCTTATTTCTTTTTAAAATTTCTTTTGCATACGCCTCTTGCGACACAAATATCCCTGCACTTTCTTGTCTAACTTCTAATCCAAGAAAATATTTCATCAACCCCAAATCTGTCATCTCGAATTCTCGAGTCATGATTTCCTTAAATTCTTTTATCATTTTCTTATCATTTCCCATAAATATGAGATCGTCAACATATAAAGCAACGTATAGCAAATTACCTTCTTTTTCTTTCATATATAGTGCGTGTTCAAATGGACATTGCTTGAACTTGTTTTTCTTGAGATATGTGTCGATTCGGGAATTCCATGCTCGAGGTGCTTGCTTCAGGCCATAGAGCGCCTTTTTTAATTTCAGCACTTGTGTCTCTTTTCCGGCTTTCATGTATCCGGGTGGTTGCTCCACGTATACTTCTTCTTCAAGTACGCCATTTAAAAATGCTGATTTTACGTCCATTTGATAGATCGACCACTTGAATTGAGCAGCTAGTGATATAAGAAGTCGAATTGTCTCCATTCTAGCAACCGGGGCAAAAACTTCATCATAGTCAATACTGGCCTTTTGTCGATATCCTTTCGCGACTAGTCTCGCCTTATATCTCTCAATTTTTCCTTCAGCATTCATCTTCTTTTTATATACCTACTTAACTCCTATGGGTTGACATCCTTCTGGTAATTTCACCAGCTTCCAAGTGTCATTCTTTTCTATAGCGGGGATCTCTTCATCCATCGCATCTTTCCATTTCTTATTTCTAATAGCTTCTTCAAATGTGATATTTTCAGCATCCGCTAAAAGACATACTAGATGTACCTCAGGTGTTGATTCATATAGATCTTGCAAGCTTCTCGTTCTTGGTTGTCTTCGTTCATCTTCATCATCGGAGTTCTCGTGACTTGTGTTTGTTGTTGTTGGTGTAGAGGTTGATGGTTCTTCTTCTTCTTTGTTTTCATTTATTGTCTCCTTTTGATTGTTCCAATCCCATGCAGTTTCTTTGTTTACTTGTACATCTCGACTTATGATCACCTTCTTTTCAATCGGGTCGAATAGCCTGAAAGCCTTCGTCTTCTCGTCATATCCGATGAACACATACTTCTTGCTTTTAAAGTCTAATTTGGTTCTTCTTTGATCTGGTACGTGCGCATAGGCCACGCAACCAAAAATCTTGAGATGTGACACCATCGGTTTGATTCCGCTCCAAGCTTCTTGTGGTGTTTGGTTCATCAATTTTGCATGCGGACATCGATTTTGCACATATACGGCACATCGTACTGCTTCTGGCCAAAATTCTTTTGGCATATTTTTACTCTTTAATATCGATCGAACCATGTCGAGAATTGTCTGATTCTTTCTTTCTGCTACACCGTTTTGTTGAGGCGAGTAGGGAACTGTCAGGAATCTCCTTATGCCGTGTTCGTCGTAGAAATTTGTGAAGGCAGTTGACACATACTCACCTCCTCTATCTGACCGCAATGCCTTAATATAATGGCCGGTTCTCTTTTCAACCATTGTCTTAAATTTCTTAAATACTTCTAATGCTTCAGATTTCTCTTTAAGAAAGTACACCCACGTCTTTCTTGTATAATCCTCAATAAAAGTAATAAAATACCTCTTTTCTCCAAATGATTTGGGTGTGATCGGACCGCATATGTCGTTGTGTATCAGGTCGAGAATTCTCTTCGCACGATAGTCTGCACTTTTAGGAAAC
Organism: Rhynchospora tenuis; assembly: GCA_027725995.1. NCBI lineage: Eukaryota > Viridiplantae > Streptophyta > Magnoliopsida > Poales > Cyperaceae > Rhynchospora > Rhynchospora tenuis. The sequence goes on along the minus strand of JAMRDG010000020.1, from coordinate 1,252,404 downwards.
GAGGTTCTTGCTTGCTTGCCAAGCACGCATCCTTCGCAAAATTGCTTGGGGTAATCTATATCGGGTAAACCATGAACCATGTCCTTTTTTGCGAGTTCTTTTAGGCCATCTCGGCTCAAGTGTCCAAACCGTAAATGCCATAGCGAGGCTTTATCTGTCATGTTGATTTTCAAACATGTTTCTTGCAATTTTCTCAAATTGAGCTTGTACGTGCGATTTTGGGCCATCTCCACCCGTGCAATTAAGCGGTTTCTTTTGTCCTTCAAGAACATCACCCGATTTTTCATGAAAACCGAGTAGCCTTTTTCCATCAGTTGTCCCACGCTCAGGATATTACTTTTCATATCTGGCACATAGTACACATTTTCAATTGTACTTCTTTTACCATTATGTAAGAAATTGATTTTACCACGGCCTTTTACTTGGATCTTTGATGCGTCACCGAATGAAACGTGACCATCTTTAATCTCTTGCATCTCTTTGAATAAATGTTTGTGCCCACTCATATGATTGCTAGCACCAGTATTGAGATACCACACCGAGTCGTTGTTGGGAATGATATCATTATGTGCCATCATTAGAACATCGTCGTCTTTTGTCTCTTCTGTCACGAAATTCGTATTTTCTTCTAGTTTCTTCGGCAATCGACAATCTCGCGCATAATTTTCATGCCGACCGCAGTTATAACAGTTGACGTCGGGACGGTATCCACAGCCACCTCTTCCGCGGCCACGTCCTCGTCCTCTACCACGCCAGTTTTGTTGGCTTCTTTCTTCTTTATTGTATTCTTCTTCTTGTCGATAACCTCGACCTCTACTTTGACCATAACCATGGCCTGCTCTGAGGGGTGGTCAAATGGTCAAAATTATAGGTTAAAATTGTAAAATTGGTTTTAGATTCTTCAATTTCATTAGCAAAGTTTGAGTTGGATTTGAATACTAATGACGGTTTGTATTTGCCTATAAATACATAGGTATTGTGTGAGATATACATGTAAATTGAGAATATATTAGAAATCCCATACAAATTTTACAATTTTAGCCTATAATTTTGACCATTTGACCACCCCTTTCACACTTGTCCCGACGTGGCCTTTTAACTTGTCAATTTCAATTTGAGTTTTACTTGTCAAACAATGCTTATTGAGTCTTCCCCATGGAAAAAACAAATTACCATACATAATGAAGCAGATATTAATCACCATAAATTGCCCATTTCATAGGTAAAATTATTTCGACATGCATTATTTTCAGAACATCAATGGATACATAGAAGGAGAAATTTTAATTTGCAGATTATTATGTCTACGTAACATTGATCTTGTAGTTGATAATGACTAGTAGTACCAGCATATGTATAGTATGACACAGGCAATTAAGAAAGTAAACTTTGCATTTACAATGAATAAAATACTACAAATACTTGCCTGAATCAAGAAAACTTTTTAATCAGGTATCAGAGGACTTTTAAGTTTACAGAAAAAAGCGATGTATATAGCTTCGGAGTAATCCTGCTGGAGATAGTTACTGGGGAGCCCCCTATATTAAATGCTAGAGAAAGCATTCACATAATTGACCTCGTCAAACAAAAACTAGCCAAAGGGAGCATAAAAGACATGGTTGATTCTAGATTCGAAGGGGAATATGATACAAACTCAGTAAGGAAGGTCGTGGAATTGGCAATGATGTGCACTAGTGATGAATCAGCTAATAGACCAATGATGGCAGATGTTGTGGTGCACCTGAAAGATTGTTTGCAAATTGAGGAGCACCGGGGGAAACTGGAGCCAAGTGAGAAGTCAGACACAAATGAATGAAATACTAGTGTTTCAATGCCCCCACAGTATTAGTGTTTCATTTGCTTCTGATTCAAGATAAGTATGCACGTGTTGTTCACTAACTGTTTTATGTATATAGATGGCATTGTTTATTCTGTTTTAATTATATGTAGTTTGGTCAGCAAACAAACCAGAACATTTTATGTTCTTGAGTTTGATTTCTCATCAGTGTGCCGTATAGTCAGAACTTATTAGTTTGTGATAAGCTTTTTTTATAACGTTTGCTTCTTTTCTTGTTCCAATTTGGTTAAAGACGGAGTTACAAGTACTTAAATAATAAATTTGGTATGAATCTTTCTCTTGAATGGACAAAGAACCATGCACAGACGGCACTAGAAAAGTAGAAATCTCATTGAACGTAAGAACAATTTTGCATCAGCCTGCCAACTTGGGTTCAGGGAGCCAGGGAGGCAAGCCCGTTTTGAGAACTTCGGAGTGAGGAGACTTTTCACCAGATATTAGTGGCGCGGGGAAAAAAAAAAAGATTGAACTAGAATCAGAAATATTAGCATAAGAATCTGATATATATTTTATTTAGAATATATACATAAAAATCTATATAAAAAAGTATTACTATTCCAACGTGAGTGGTGAACGTGAGCCTGGTCCTGGACCCGTATCTGTATCCGATCCCATCGGAGTGGCCTTGTACAGTTGTACAGCTCGTGGAATGAACGGCAGCTCATGGTTGACAAAGTTCGATTGGTCAAAGCCTTCAAAATTTTGACTTTTCCTATTTCTTATGCATGTCAAACACATTTATTTTTGTTCTCCCTTTTAAAATCATATAATATGCTTTTAAATCCCTTAATATATATAATATTCTCTTAGACTGATTGCTTACATATTTTGTATTGAATTAGTTGGTTGAGTACGGCGGAGGGTTAGGAATGTTTCATCCGCCTTTACCGAGAGGCATGGTTGACCAGAATATAACAATCTGGTGGTTGCGACCTTTTAAATTTGGAACAAACATGAGAATAAAATTCTCTAATTCAAGATGACTCAGATTATAGGGGCTTGAAGTCTTGTTAATGTAGATTTTAGGTTGCCTCAGGGAATACATATAATAACGTGATATAAATTAGCTTAATTGTTTTTTTTTTTTCTATTTATTGGCATCTTTTTATTTTCCTTGTAAAATTGTCGATTAGGCTTTGATCAAATTAATTTTTATGCGGGATTTCATTTCCTTTCATATCATTGGAATTGATTTTTCAAGATTTCATTAGATCCAATATCATAGAAATTCTTATCAAATGACATCAAATCCATCCACTTTGATAAAAATATTTTCTAATGAAATGAAATGAAATCCCATGTTTAAAAAATGCCATTCTGAACAGGGCTTTATTAATTAAAAAAAATTTAAGCATGCTTTTTGCCTACTTTGAATAAAAAAAAGAAGGGATGAAAGCCGATTAGTAATTAGTGCATATTTTTGGGTAATAAAGTAATAAATGCAGTGTAAAAAGAATAGTAGATGTAATATTTCATGTTAAGTAGATGAAATCAAAAGGTTCTCAGAAAAAAAAACAAAAAATAGAAGGGCAAGGATACAAGATACAGCGGTTCTATAATTTAATAAGAAAGACTTTTATTGCAAAATTTAATAAGAAAGACTTTGCTTGGATTGCATAATAATTTAATAAGAAGGGCTTTTCCAGCACACAAATTTGAAAATGCAAGCGGCTTCAAGTGAGTTGTATGATTGTGTGTCTGTTTGACCCCACTTTATAGCGCCAAATTCAGGAAAATAATTAGATAATTTCATGGAGTCATAAATGCATGGGATCTGAAAAAAATCATGGAAAATATTAAACGAACTCCAAAAATTATGGAAAATTACCCAAAAATACAGTAAAGAATGGAGAAAATTATGGTGCCTTTATAAAGATCAAAGATGCTGCCAAAGGCCCATTTTCTGCAAAGAAATCCCTTAAACCCATAAAATCACCAAAAATAAATCCATGAGGAATTTCATAAAACCCTTTGAACCATTAAATTTCTAATATTTTTCTGAGTCTACCCATAAAATTTCATCCAAAAATACCCAAGGAAAGGCCCTCAAATGATTTATTTTAATTGGGTAGCAAATATAAATAAATGAATTATGGAAATCGAAGGAAAATCCCAGAAAAATGGAAAAGGGATGGCGCGTGCATCCAATTGCAGGGGATCCGGGAAAAATGAGTGATGTCGCTGGTTTCAAATCCTCTCTCTCGCCTCATATTTGTCTGGACGTGGTGTATGAACCGAAAACATTAAGATCCTTGGTTTGTCGCTGGCTCACAGCAGACCAAGCCCATCCATCTGATTGTTTCTCATTTAACCTGACAGATGGGGCCCACGATGAAGGGTTCTTCTTCTCCAAATAACAGAAGAGAGGAAGAAGGCGTTGTTGATGCGAAGAAGAAAAAGGAGATAGATGCGCAACCTCCGTAACCACCTGACAGCTGGCGCAATCATCATCTCCAACGAATTCTGTTAAGCCCCTGCCTGAATTCCCTCCCCGAAATGATCTGATCACCGCCGTTTAAGTTCAGAAGCAACATGATGAGGCAAAAAAACCGTAACTACCTCAGTCAAATCACCCATTCACCTTCGTTTGACCACAGAGAGAAAGCACAAAATCCACACCTTTTAACCGTTGGATCAGAAGTCGATCCGTGTGCTCCTCAATTGGACGGCCAAGATCAAATAAGAGCTGCAATCTTCTTGAAGAAGCCACCCGACACCAGCAGATATAAATACCCCATTGGAACACCAAGCAAACCCCTTCCCTGGTCCGAGAAACACACACACGCTAGGCTAGACACACATTCTCCATTTTTTTAGCTGAGGTAGAGAATAAAGAGAGAAAGAGAGATTAGGCCTTTTGTCATACAACTCATAGGCATAGTGTAAGAACGAAATTGAAGGAAAAGAGAAGGCTTGATCTTGTAATTGAAGAAAGCTAAGGCATGAGATTGTTGCCTGTTTGATGTAAAAATGGTAAATTTTCGGATTTGTGATTGAACGTGGTATTTGAGCTGAAATTCGGATTTCTTGATTCTTTTTCTTTCTCTTTGACTTGGATTAAAGATTGAGGCCTTGTTTCTTTGATTGACTGCTTTCAGCTTTCTCTTTTCTCTCCTTATCCTCTGATCTGATCTGACGGCGCATGGCGCATGAAGAGATTGATCAAGCACTTTACGCCCATAAGTAGTCCCTGGACTACAAGCAATAGCTTTCAGTTAAGATCTGACTGCGCCTAGCGCATGAAAGATCTGACGAAAGAGTTGTTGCTTGTCTGTACCCTAATCGCAATTCGACTGCGCCTAGCGCATGAGAAATGTGATTAGGATGAACTTGTCTAAGATCACTCCTTAGCCTAGCTTTGGAGACCTTAGTCGAGTAATGTTGCTCAAATTAAACATACGAGAGCATGTTAAATCATGCTTGTTATACGTTTAATTGAGTTTACATTAGTTTGTATTATATTCTGGTAAGAAATAAAACATTAACAGTAGGTGACTCTTTTAACAATTGTTAAAAAGTGAGGGACTAAAGTGAAGTTGCTTTCGTGCTACCTGGTTTCTTGCTAAATTGACACTCCTTGGAATTGCTCATTATCACAATAAAAAAACTAGGGACTTAAATGAATTTAAATGATATCTATGTTCAGTTTCTTGTTCTGATGATTCTAGTTGCTGCGTTTATAGAAATAAAAATGTAGGATTTATTAGTAATTATCATGGTTGAAATTATTGTTTGTCATCAAAATTAAGGGGGGAGCTTAGATGCAAGAACCTAATTTCTTTGTACACAACTGTGATCTTTGCCTTTTCCTATAAACTAGGTATCCATGGATTACAGGTTAATAAGGAATATAATAAGAAAGCTCTGGACTTAATTGCACAAATATGACTATAAAGCTTAACTTTTTTGACAAAACAGTGGACTCAGGTTCTGGAATAGCATAAGACTATTGTGAAATATGATATCAAGGATTGCTGGATATTAATGAAAATGCCTCGTGTACTTGAATTTCATTACTGTTAGGCATCTTAATTATTATGTGACTTGTTCTTCTCAGGCCCAACATAATACATAAGAGGTTCAAATAGTCTCTTTGTTTAGACTATAGTCCCCTGTATGTAATAAATGATATGAGTTTAGTTCATAAGGTCATCAGGATTGAAATGCTTCAGAATTTTCTTCTTGTAAAGTGCTTTGATAATCAGTGATGTTGCTGTTACTATAGTAGCATAAGACGATCTCAAGTAATATCATATATTAAGACTTGCACACGAGCCAAAATGCATAAAATTGAAGACTGATATGAAACAGGATAGTGTCTGGACTATTATGCATAACTGTGACCTTTTTAAGGAACCCTAGCAAAACCAGTGAGTTAGAGTATTCAATAGTGATAAAAATTGATTATGAGAAGTATTTGGACTGAATTGAATAAATGTGACTCTTACAGTAGCTATATAATTTGACTTGACAAAGTAGTGTATTCAGGGTTTAGAAATGGTAGATAGAAGACTACAGTGAACCAAAAATATTGAAAACCTTTCTGCTGGATCTTGATGCCTCAGGAACTTGCATTTTATCATATTGTAAACTTCATAGAATTGTAATTAGCTATTTTATAATCATGCCTTTCCAGAAATTCAGCAGATTATGAAAAATACGATTTCTAAAATTGACTAAATCTCTTTTATAAAGGTACTTTAGTGTTCAACTAAAATTTCTTGCTATGTAAATGCGCTATAGAAGTGAATTGTGTAGAGCAGCTAAGTTGGTACTATGCACTGAGATTTATGACAAGTATAGACTGCATCATCATGAGCTATGTTTCTTTATATCTGACCATATGAAACACAGTAGTAAAACATAAAGGAAACCATGCACTGCCTAAGGATTTCATAAGTTAATCCCATGAATAAATTGTCGGATTAGAAAGTAATTAACATGTACACTCACCAGACTTAAATGAAGCAAACCAATTGTAATCTCCAATGTGAACTATACCGAACCAAAACCCAATATATCCCTCTCGGTACCATCTCCCCTACCAAATTGGACAAACGCAAATTAAATTAGATATACAAGCTTCTTCTCCTCACTTCCGCGACACTGCAAGCTCCATCTCTGGTAAAGAGAAGCTTCCCAAATACTTAACAACAACAATCACTGTATCGCCGTATCTGTTCTCAGCCCCCTCACCATTTGGAGCCGACGCAATGAAAACGGAGCACGCCATCGTGTTCCTCTGACTCTCACGACGCTAACAAGCCTATCTCGACGACTTGCGATGGCCGGAATCATTATCGGATCCATACCCGTTTAATTCACGAGCCCGCTAAGAAGAGATTGGAATCCGTCTTCTTTGATCAATATTCAGCACTAAAATTCCTTTGATCCTGTGTGGCAAAAAGCTCCGTGTTGTTTGTCATTCGCTACACGAAGTTTCTTTGGTTTATATCTCTTCTCTACTACTTATAAATGCACCTAGAGAAAGGTCACAACAATTTTTGTTAACAATTTTTATACCGTTGATATGTAAACACATCTCTATGCGCACACAAAGAAATAATTATCTCGGTTTTGAATTGCTGTACAGAAGGAAAAAATTTTCTTTGGATTTGATTGGTTTTCCATCTAATATAGAAACAATTGAATAACATATCAATTTGTATCGATGGTAAATTAAGAAATATATTTTTATTGTCTAACATTATTTTGTTTTTTTATTTGCCCACGTATGAGGGCATCTTATGCTAGTTGAATTTAATGGATACAGATAAAAGTATAAGGATTGTTAACAAAATTAAAATAGTTTAAAGTCCAAAGTTTAACTAAAGCCCAACGTCTATTCATTAGATCTACTTGGCTGCCACCTCAGCCCCTTGTGTCCTCATGGCCCAATCAAAAAATCTCATTTAAGTCTGAAACTTTGAAAATTCTTTAAAAAATAGTAGAAAACTCAGAAAAATCCAAATAAAACATCTATAAAATCCTAAAAATCTATACAAACCAAATTTACCGATACTTTGATATCAAAATCTTTCAAAATATTAGGCTTTTGTATTTTTGAAGTATTTTCGCTATAAAATGAAATTCATAAAAATATTAAACACAATAAACCTTAAATAAATCTTCTATAGAATTTTCAAACAAAAATCTAAATAATTTCAATATTAAAACAATCTTTAAAGGGCTATTTCCAATTAAGTACTTTCAAATTAGTATTTTCAAAAGTGTAAATTGAATTTTAAACATCTAAATTTCTAAACATCAAAATAAAGGAAAATAATAAATAAAAATCATTAAAGTCCAAAGAGAAACATTAGGGAACTAAAAGTCCAAACACGGTACCCAAAGTCAAAACCGAAACTTCGTTAGTTGAGGAAAAGTCACTCCCTGAAATCAAGATCAACACTAATGCAAGGTCAAATTGTCTTTCCAGAAACTAATTCCTACAGCGACTCACACAGTCCCAGGAATTAAATCCAAAAATCTTACAAGTCGCTAAGCGACCAAGAATTATAAGACCCGGTCCTTCCAAGCTGTCAAATGGCCAAGAACCAACAAATCAAGCTCTTCTAGTCTTATAAGTCACCAAATGACCAAGACCCGGTCCTTCCAAGCCGTCAAATGGCCAAGAACCACCAAATCAAGCTCTTCTAGTCTTATAAGTCGCCAAATGACCAAGACCTAGTTCTTCCAAGCCACCAAATGGCCAAGAACCATCAAATCAAGCTTCTTTAGTCTTACAAGTCGCCAAATGACCAAGACCTAGTTCTTCCAAGCCACCAAATGGCCAAGAACCATCAAATCAAGTCTTTTTAGTCCTATAAGTCACCAAATGACCAGGACTTAGTTCTTCCAAGCCGCCAAATGGCCAAGAACCATCAAATCAAGTTTCTCTAGTCTTACAAGTCACCAAATAACCAAGACCTAGTTCTTCCAAGCCGCCAAATGGCCAAGAACCAATAAGTCAAATACTTCTAGTCTTATAAGTCGTCAAATGACCACGACTTAGTTCTCGCAAGCCACCAAAACCAAACTATTTGGATAAATTTAGTAGAAGTCGTGAATAAGGCGTTTTAGATGCTCTCAATTAGGTCCCGTTAATTAGGTTTGGTACCGTTGATTGAGTCCAATTTAAACCCAAAAGAGTTAAGTCTTTTATATTCTTAATTGCGCCCCGTCAACTAAGTTTGGTAACATCAATTGAGTTTAGTTTAAATCTTTGTGATATCAACCTTTCTAGCCTACGACATATAATTTCTCGAATCCCTTAATCAGAGGTTCTCGTGATTCGTCACGAGGTAATTAACAATAGGAACTTGCGCCTATTGGAAGGAAAGAATCCACAAAATTAATAAACCCTCATGAGAATAGATTCTCGTCAATATTTTTCTTGTCATCAAGATGCATTTTTGCACTTGAATTTAGGCTCGTGAGAGGTGAATCTAAGGCTTATTCTCGTTCTTGAGGAAACCCAATCTTTCTTCGAAAAATGACGAAAAAGTCCACACAGTGTCAATATCTTGATGAGATAAACAAGCACACACTATGTGAAATTTGATTAATAGGTTCATCGCGTTTACTTGACGCACTCAATTTTCACAGCTAGCGAGCACCATGAAACAAAGGGGAAAAAAAAATTAAATAAAACAAATCTTTAAAGACAATGTCAGGTCAGCCTGTGAAATTGTGACATATTAACCTCCGTCATAAATAAATAAAATTGGAAAAAAAAAAAGGAAATTTTATAATTAATGCTGTCACTGTGCTAATGCAAAATTTTTGTTGACATTTTTTTTCCCTCCTGTAGTAGTTCTGTACTGAACTCCAGTACCAGAATAATCCAGCTGATAATGTCGCACTAGCTTCAGAAAATTGGCCATGCTGAGTCGATCAGATAAAACGCTACAGAAGATCTAAACTACTGATCTTTTTTTCTTTTTTTTTAAAAAAAAAAAAAAAATTCTAAACTAGTTATATAGTTGCAGGGTGGAGCTAACAAATAACATAAGTTCGGGAAAAATTGTAACATAGAGGCATGTTTTCTAATTATTTTTAATCACGAATATCGTTCGTAATCATGTTTTCAAAAAATAAAATAGTAGAAGAATTATTTTTTCCAGTGCCGCTGAAAGCTCTATATCAATAATCATCAAATTAACACGTGTAAATTATGTAATATATCGTTCTAGCCCGATTACATAGCACGTGAATAAGCTTACCGATTAAGGATAACATGTGGAAAATATCATAAATTACAATTAAACGATTTTAATTAAAATATTTACGTTTTCATTAAAAAAAGGGTTTTTTTTTTTGTTATTAATCGAATATTATCGCGACATGATACGCAGAGGAACCTAGCCACCATTTTAATAAAAAATATTATATAATTCGAGCAGAAAAATTATGAAGAAAATAACACATCAACTTTGTGTTCGTAACTTCGTATTCAGGGACAATAATTGAGAATTTTGACAGCCATATAAAATAATTTATAATTTTGAAATCTATTATGTATACTTTATGCATATTATATTCATGAAAAATAATAAACTTTAGTATATGATTCATAGTTCATCAAATGAGTTAAAAAAAAAGTTCACAATAATTTAATATTTAACGATATTTGATGAGCTATTTGAAATTTAAATTGTTGGAAAAATTGATACAAAAACAATATCTATAATTTTTTTAGCTAAATTTGAGAAAATGTGGTAATATTGTCAAAAGTGAAGCCATATCAATGGATCGCTAAGCATTGTGATAATAGCAATAATTGTTGCTACGCATGTCGAATCTCTCTTACTCGATTTTTTATATCATAGTTCATAAATTAATTATTTTTTTTTCTATCCCCTTGAAACACTAAAAAAAAATTCTTACAAACTCTATTTAATTGTGCATAATGAATCTGATAAGAGTAAAAAGACTTTATGCATACCCTTATTATCAAATCGCCCTAACTTTTTAATTGATTGACCTTGGCAGAGTACTATTTTTCCCATTTAGCGTCTGCATCAGCCTTTCAAGGTTTCAACTAAACTAGGCCATTTAGACATTTTATTTTTTAGTCAGTATTAGTCATAAATCATTGATAATTTCGAATTACTTTGCAGGTTTACCTGTGATGTATACCGCAAGTAAAATGAGTCTTTACTTTACCAGTTTTTAATTTAAATATTTGATGGTCATAATCAAGAGACCTAAGCATGAATGTTCCTTTTCCTTCTTTCAGTTGTTCTTCCATTTAATTATATATTAATAAAGCAACACCGATGCTACCAATCCTCATCATGTTTGTGCAAACAAATGAGCTGATATCACTTTATAAGATTCCAATTTGCCTCTGTTTTCCGACAAAAAATTGAAAACAGAATTCTTCCAAAATGAAGGTTTTATGGTGCTTTCCAATTCTCTTAGCGATTTGCGCAGGAACGATTGAAGGCCAACCCAGTACTCAAGGTGAGTTATTTGAATGTATACCAGTTAGTGAGCTTAATTATTATCTTGTCTCACACTCTCACTGTGTAAAGTTTGTTTTTCTTCATGAAAAAATTCATCTCTTGTACGTATTAAAGAATGCACAGGTTTAATGTACATTTAGGGTGAGCTCCAGAAGATAATGAGGGTGATGGAATGGAATGACACTTCCCATGCTAATGTCCAGTGATTTAACTTGCTCTAGATTCAAAAATATAAAGTAAAAATGGAGGTGAATGAGTGGTAATGAGGAAATATTTTTTATAGAAGTGTTGTCCATTTTCTTACCCCAAATTTGGGAATTAAATTTTAATTCCCCTCCTCTTTCCCATTGTAAAGTTTTCGTGATACTATATGCATATCTAGTCCTATGAATTATAAATATCAAGAGATTAGATATACCACAGCGAAAGTTGATCGATTAGACTAGATCCATCTCGAAAGCGGTGCTGCAACCCTCTTCTACGCCTTCTCTTCCTCCGTATAACGCTGGTACACTACAACCTCAAGTTAGGGCCTAGCGTCACTTTTCACGAATCCAAGAACCGGTCGACTTGTGCGTGTGGTTCCTATTGCTCTCCAAGCAATAGGATGATTTCCTCCCTCTCAAACCCTAGATTCCTCTCTCTGTAATTAGATGCACTCCAAAGACAACTTACAGACGTACAGAGACGGTTTCTATAGAGGGGTATATATATACAGCAACCCAAACCGACTTTCCAGATTTAAGCCCCGATTCAAACGGACCCAATTGAAACCCATCCGAGATGGCTCCACACTTTTTCCAACATCTCCCTCTTGGAGACATCGTAACTAAAACACATAGTCAGACCTCATATGACAACCGTGCGACCAGCGCATACACCTGTCAAGCGGGAGCTTAAAAACCTAACCTTAATCAAATTAAGGCCAGCAAGAAAGCATCTACCCTTTTATGAAAAACAGTTTATAGTTGTGTATACTAGTACCTTAGATACATTCAAATTTGCACTAGATCAGACATTATCGACCGCTCAATGATACATGTCTTTTCCTTTTCAGTCTCGTTTGTGCAAATTGAATATGATCTTCCTTTTGTCTCATGAAAGTCAGGACAAAATCAGCTGCTTTCCCAGCAATGCCCCGACAGGCGGAATATGCATCACCATAGGGTACACACCAAAGTAGCAGGCACTGACTCCATCCCTCATGACATAGTCAAAAGTCAAAGGGTACGTGATTATGGAACTCACACAATGGGGAGTCAGCCGGTCTTGGTCCTCGAACCACTCAACCCATCTTCCAAATGTCGCCAAGCACATGTGATATGAGCACATGTTACAATGAATTATCTGCTCAACAGACGTGTGTTATAGTTTCATTGTATGAGTCTAGATTTAGTTTGCAAACCAAGTCTCTATGGTCTAGACCACTCTTTATTGCAACTAATCCTGAGATTCTGCCACTTAGACACTCCTTGAGTTCTAAGGAGATTCTCACCTCGGCTTTATTGAACTATCTGATTGTTTGAGGCACAACCATATCGGATCGCCTAAAAGAAGACAAGCCTCACTTCAGTCCCAAACTGAAGCGACAATGAGCTTTCACCATCCCAGGTGGCTCCTTAGTCCCTGACTAAGCGCACATAGCTCAATCTAGTCTCATCTCTACATGCCTCGGGTATTAGAGGCGATTGCTCGTGTGAGCGACACAATCTAAAGTTCAATTTCACACTACCATTAGTGCTAACATGTACTTGATCAATAATAAACTCAATGTTCACTATTCAAGTTTAAGTACATATAACCATTAGGATATGATTGTCAAATGAATCGTTACCAAACGAAACGAATCATTTATTAACTCTCCAAACCAATATAGAGTTATGAGTATCCTAAAACAGATCGTAAGGGTATATGACGAATTGTTCCTTGTAGGAATCCACCCAATTTCAGATCCACTCCCTCTGTACTGTCATGTCTCTATATATCTGAATCCTGTTTGGTTTAATCCACTATCCCCATAGTAAGCTGCCTAGGCTATACTTTTACCATGAGTTGTTATTGACCTCCTTGAAGTCACAACAACTACCAATTGTATCATGGGACTATCTCAACCAAACTCCCTCTTGACATGAACATCAATCATGTCAATCTTGCTCCATCTCCCAAATGAGAGAGCTAGTATGACAATCAAAACATGTTATTGACTTCATCTCCTCTATAAGAGAGTCACACTCAATCTTCACAATGAGAGAGTATTATGTCTACTCAATCTCCTACATGAGAGAGCAAACTATCATGTTTCATAAAGAAACTATTATTACCAAGTCAACTTTATCATCAAAGTATACTTACATGCACATGAATAGCTTATCCACAAGCTAATCATTTGCAAGTATTTACGACTTAATAAATCAGCATGTTATTTGTCATACATTTATTCAGATAATTCAAAGTCTATGTACCTTTCCAAATAGGTATTGGAATTGACTTATTACATATGTCAAACTCATAGCCCTTCTAGAGTGACCTCATTTAGTAATCTGTAATCGGGTTATAGGTAGAATATGCTACAATGCATAAGTCTGCTATGCTTCTAACTCAACATAGAAGCTCATGAGTCTTAATATCTCATTTTCATAGCCACATGCATTGGAAATCAAGCAAGCATCTCTTGCTGCTTGTACTAGTCCTATTGCATCTTGCAATCGACTAGGAGATATTTGTAATTGTATATTAACACAATACAATGCATTAATTGAGATTATAGAACTTTCTGATAATCTGGATCAGTCCAAACGGACCCGTTCCAAATCCAAACGGTCTGTTTCAAACGGAGCCTCCAGAAGTTCATCTCTCGGGAACCTTTCAAATGGGTCCGACTGAATTCAAACGGGTCCGTTTGAACTCTGGCCGAGAACCTGTTTGCATTTTTTACTTCAGCCGATCCGTTTGAAATTCAAGTGGTCCGGTTGAAAGTATCCCGAGAGAGTTGCTGATGCATATCAGATTCAAACGGATCTGTTTGAATTCAAACGGACCGATTGACTCATGCAACAAAGATTTAGCTGCTTGTTTAGCTTCCTCTTCTTCAATAGTATTTGACCCCTCGTCACATATATTGAGTTATGAAGGTATAGCTTTTTAAAGCACTTTCTCTTGAACAAATCTCAATTTTCTTAGGAACTCATTTTCACTATTTGTATTACTCTTGGAATGCCAATGTGCTACATTGCACCGCATCCAATAGTACTCAATGAACCCTATTCTCATACAGATTGTTTTCTTTCTTCTAAGACATGTTTAGAATCAAGCTTAGGAGCATCAACAACCAGAAAATAGACATTAATCATTTATCTATATTTATCAAGCCAATAGTGCACCACATGTGCAATGTTGATTTGACAACTAATTCTTGAACTATATAACATATATTTTAGACAACAAAACCAATTGGCTAAGTGTGTACTCTCAGCCATGGATCAACTAAGTTAGCACCTCTTGTGCTCTTAGTTTTCCACTACTCAATCAGTGGAGTGATCCTTGTTTAAAACTGTTATATATCCATTTAGAATTGCTTCAACAAAAACATATCTATTGGTTATAATGAGATAGATAGAATCAAACTCATCTCCAAGAGAGTTTCTTCATAGACTCCCTCTATTCTGGTGTATAACTTCAAACGGACTATACCGGAGCCTTTGCTCTTGAAGTTCTCCCTCTGTTTTAAGTGCCATACAAACTATTCAAAGCTGAAATAGATTGTTTCACTTATTCAACAGAGTCTCTGTGCTGCGATATAGTGTCATATGAACCATTTGCTCCTCAAATGGATCGTTCCACATATCCAGGAAAGAGGTACTTGATATCTAATATTTGATTTATCCATTAAATCAAATAAGTCATGCAATAATCTTTATTAATTACTCTATCTCATATTGTATCATTTGAATAAATTTCCTTAGCAATGGAACTCAAATTGATCTCAACATCAATTTTATTCCAACACAACTGGTTTGAGCAATCACTCCTCCTAACTCACAATTTTAAAAAATCGGATATTAGGGCACTTGTGTCTAAATTTCTCAAATGAGATCTAAAATCTATAGTACTTTTTCCTAAGCTTAACTTCATTGAACTTGTGCGAGAACGTTGAGGAAGAACCTATTTCATTTCTCCCTCTTTTCTCAGCATTCGAGTCAAGTTCATAACTATTGAAGTAGCTTGTATAAGGAACTATAAGCATCATATAAATCTCAACTTTACATGGAATTTATTTCATATAGTGATACAACAATTTGACATCGTTTATGGTTTCTTCTCCAATAAATTTTCTTGAAATTCATGAGAATGTGCAATCACACATGCAATTGAACTTATGGCTATATGAGAATCCTCTTTGGGAATCTTTAGAAGCTCATAATTCAAACCATAACACTCTTGGAGATTGCAGCCCATCTTGGACTGTTTTCAAACGGTCCATTCTAAATTCGGATGGTTCATCTTGAAAGCGGTGCTGCAACCCTCTTCTACGCCTTGTCTTCCTCCGTATAAAGCCGGTACACTAAAACCTCAAGTTAGGGCCTAGCGTCACTTTTCATGAATCCAAGAATCGGTCGACTTGTGCATGTGGTTCCTATTGCTCTCCAAGCAATAGGATGGTTTCCTCCCTGTCAAACCCTAGATTTCCTCTCTCTGTAATTAGATGCACTCCAAAGACAACTTACAACCGTGCAGAGACGGTTTTTATAGAGGGGTATATATATAGAGCATCCTAAACCGACTTTCCAGATTTAAGCCCCGATTCAAACGGATCCGTTTGATTTCAAACAGACCCGTTTGAAACCCATCCGAGATGGCTCCACACTTTTTCCAACATGTTTTTCCATCACATTCCATCCTCCATTTCTGGAGCAGACCCTTAGTCGATGTTTTCAATATGCATCGGATACTGAAAAAGATCCGATAACACTGAAAACCGGAATAGTGACCTACTAAATGATAGTATCCGGTATTATAAAATAAAATACTGAAAATTTTCAGAAAATATCAGAAAATACCTGATTTCGGATACTAGCTAGTAGAGGTGCCGGTACGATATTAAAAACACCGCATTTAGTTTACATGACACTGCAATTCCGACAATTGACTGTTGAGAGTCATCCACAAAATGAAAATAATCCATAGATTTTTATTCAGCATTAAAAAAAATTATAAACATGCTATTTGTCACTTGAAATTACTATACATATGTAATTTGCTCCAATTTAAAAGAATGGTCAGCATCTGAGCTGTCCGATTGTGTTGAGAACTTGAGATCCGTTGGTTGATTCAATCAGCTGTGCACTAGGGCAGAGAGGGGAATTGCTCAGGTCACTCCCCATTTGCTCATTCACTCCAAAAAGACCAAAATACCCCTCTGCAGTTACCTCCCTCTCTAATTTTTTACATATCGCACTTGGGAGAGATGAGGATATTTTTGTCATTTTAAAAATAATTGACCAAAATACCCCTCTGCAGTTACCTCCCTCTCTAATTTTTTACATATCGCACTTGGGAGAGATGAGGATATTTTTGTCATTTTAAAAATAATTGGAGTGTTTGAGTAAGGGAGGCGTGTCTGAGCAATTCCCGGCGGAGAGAACCACTTTTGTTGGAGTCCGCTTTTGGACGCGATGGATCGTCTCTAATAGCTGACGAACGGTCAGGATTCCCCACCACTTTAACTTTAAAATGACAAAATTGGCCCTGTCGTGGTCTTTCTCTCTCTTTTTCTGACCATACTCCAAAGCGTCGCCGACCACTCTTTGATCTCTCGCTTAAACCTCATCCGTACTCTTCAATCTGTCGATCAACCGCTTATCTTCTCTCATTCTCCGATGAGAATTGAGAAACAGTTTACTACTATGTCAAGTCTTACTAGTAATCATTGGTCCAAGAAAGAAGCATACACAGTATGGATGTGCTTCCACGCGAGAACGACGTCTAGCGTGCTTTCCACTGCTCGTCCTTCGACATTTGTTAGCTTTTCCTCTCCTTTCCAATTCCTCTCTCTTTCTCTAACAAGTCTGATTTTGATTTAATCCCTGTCTTGACGACTGTTTGTTGACGCTTTTCATGCCCTCAAGTGAGCAATTAGACACTGGAAACCAAGTTACAATTCTTGATTCCACTAGAAAACGTTACGGTCTATATCAAATTAGTGAAATAATTTTTCATAATAATTGCTCAATTGCAAAATTATTATGAAGAAAAATAATTAATGGACAAGAAAGTTCAAATTGTTTGTACCAGTTTGACCTTTCGTTTGAAATATTTCCTAATGTGTCTATATCACGTTCTTCTTTATGTAGCATTTTATTATAATTTGTGTCACTTTTCTCTGTTTAAGGTTTCATTAGCATTGATTGTGGTGCGACAAGTGGTACTAGCTATGAAGATAGCAGAGGCATATTGTATGTTTCAGATGATTCATACATAGACACAGGGAAAAATAACAAAATTGACCCAAAGTACACAAGCCCATCTAATCAAGCATCAACACTCAGAAGCTTCCCCAATGAAACTCGCAATTGTTACACATTATGGAATGTTACTAAAGGTGCAAAATATCTTGTGCGAGCTACATTTCTGTATGGAAATTATGATGGAAAACAGATGGCGCAAAGTAGCACCCCTCTCCAATTTGACCTTGTTGTAAATGTTGGCTTTTGGATAACGGTAAATATAACTGATGCCTCAAGTGAATATGCTTATGAGGTTGTGGCTGTCGCATCAAATAATTTTATATGGGTATGTCTAGTAAATATTAATATGGAGACTCCTTTTATCTCTGTTTTGGAATTAAGGCCACTGAAGAGCAATCTTTATCCGTATGCATTTCCAAACCAATCCAATGCAATTCTGTTTCGGCTCAATTACGGACCAACTAATAGTGCAACAATCAGGTAAGGTCCTCTTTCTTAGTGAAAGGTTGTACAACTACTAAAAGCATTGATATCACTTATTAGGCAGCTCAAGTTATTTTCTTTTCTGAAATATTAACACCAATTAGATGAATTTTAAATCATTTTTGTTGGCATTATGATTTATTCTTTTTCAACTTTTTTATTTACTGATGGAAGCCACTATCAGGCAACATCAAGAAAGAAACTTTTTCCTTATTATTGCAATTTGGCTCCCTAGAAGTTTCTATAATTAGTTGATGTATTTACCTAGTAATTACTATGTTTTCTGTTTCAGGTATCCTGATGACCCGTATGATCGACTTTGGCCCTGGTACCAATATGACCATACTATTTTGAGGGGCCTTAATACAACAGAAAATATCGGACGTTACAGTGTAGACAATTTTGAGGCGCCAAATTCTGTTCTCCAGACTGCACTCACTCCAGTCTCCTCCACAAATCTAACTATGGATTCTTACGATGCCCCCTCTAACAACCCCAACTTCCCAGGGTATTAGTCGTTCTTCATATGAGCGAGCTGCAAGAACTCTCTGGGAACCAATCAAGGCAGTATGATATCTATTTAAATGATGTGACATGGTATTCTGCTTATATGCCCCCATACTGCAAGGCAAATTACATCTATAGCGATAAGCCCCTGTATTATAGCCACAGTGTATTCAAACTTGTACAACTGACTAACTCTACTCTACCTCCAATCCTTAATGGTATGGAGGTCTATTGGCCTATCAATCCGCATCCTCGACAGTCGTTTAAAACGACTGCTCCAAGCAGTCGTTTAACGCTGTCCGTTCGATGTGGATCCAAAGGCGCACGAGAGTCTCAGCAAAAAATCGCTGTCGAGAGCTTGCCCTCGCTGCCCGATTCCCATTGAAACCCCTGCTCCTTCCTCTCTCAAGCTCTCTCACTATCGTTCTCTCTCTCACTCCAGAAAAGAAAAATCGAAGAGAAAATTGAAGTCGGACGAAACCTAGCCCTAATGCCCTATTCTCTCCTCTCGCGCTTCTCTGCCGTTGAAGTGGTTTCCACAAAACTGGTTTTGTGATGCCCCCAAAATCGGCGAGGAAGTCCACGTCAGCGCCTCCGAGAAAGGAAGCTAGAAGAACGGTGCGAACTTGAGAGGTCAGCAGCGAGAAATTGAAATTGGAGGAGATGAACGACGAGAAATCGGTCTCATCCATGGATGATGGTGCTAGTACGCCTGAGAAAGCTCCAGTTGCTTAAACTTTGTTATAATTTTGAAATTAGTAGATGTTACAACTCAATTATCACTGCTTTCTCATTCTCAAAAATATACCACCACAAGAACTGTATATGCCCGTGTACTGCATTTATTTTTAAATTTGCTCATTTTCCGTCTAATTTCAAGTACTATGGGTCTTTGAAATTGGTTTCTAATTTCTAAGATGCTTGTGAAATTGGTTTTTCTTTTAGCATTATTTCTAACCTGATGTACTCAAATTAATTTAACCTCAACAGAGTTAATTAGCACATCAATTGTGCTTGTCACATCATACAATGGGATATTTGATGGAAATAATATAATATTTGGTGAGTTAATTATTATTCTTTTTTTTTTGGCAGGGTTGTAGAAGGAGGCAAATATGGTTTATATCAAAATTGGTTCCCTTTCTTACTGGCATGAAATCTTGATCCAAATGCAAGAATCTTTGAAGCGTATTGAAGAATATGGAACATTAGTGGTAGGTATTAGGACCTCGATCCTATTTCAACATCTGCATGAACAAAATGAATAGAATTGAGGACTTGATGGGTATTCATGTTACGTCACTGGTACATAATAATGTGTATTATTTCTCTCTCTCGGATCTGATCGATCAAGGTTACCCCTTTGATTCAAGTGTTTACCTATTTTCCTGAAGGGGAGAATTTCTACACAAGATGTTTTAATTTTAAAAGGCTTTCATATCAATCTGAGATGTGCTCTATATGGGTCAAGCGTGATTGAATTGGCGCTTCATATGTTGTATCAGTGACCAGTATGGGAGGTCAAGACGCTGTTTTTATTCTGGACTATTTGGTGTGAGAGAATTAATCGACTGTTCAGAACCGAAGGAATGACAACCCAAATGATGATGCACAAAGTGTTAGAGAATAATAAGATACCAAGCTGGATGTGAAGTTTATTTTGTTTTTAAAAAATGTGTATTAATATTAGTCTATTTATCCTTGTATAAATAACTTTGTGATTTACCATGCATATATGTTGTTTGTCAGTTCATAGCATTCTTTGCAATTATGTTGTTAAATTAGAAATAATTATTAGGAAGTGCATATGTGTTTCAATAGAGCCATATTCCAGACATTTTTCTATAGGCTAATGATGAAAGAATTAAACCCTAACTATCAAATAAATTTATACCTAGAACTTAACCTCACTAGTCTTTACGGTAAAGCTTTAGGGTCGAACCCAAGGGACGGATTAATGAATACCGGACTTTACTTCCTCACGAAAGCTAGACAAGACAATTTTTGTGGGGTTTTGAAGATTAAAAAGACAATTATAAAGTGCAACAAAAACTAAAGGATTTTTGGGTTTTGGAGGAATAAAAATATGCAAACAAATATCCTAGGGTTCAGGGTTCACTTAGGTTTCGCTCCAAGATAGTTAGAATCGCTCGCTGTCGCGTTAAAGACTAACAACCTCGAATTCCTACTCTTAGTTCGGTCCGAACCAGACCAGTTTGGTCCGAACTGAAGGCATGAAATTGAATTCTGACGTGTTTAACTTGGCTTTGACGTTGTGCAGGGCTTGAACCGGCTGTAACTAGAATTTCTAATCCTTAACTTTCGCCTTTTGGACTAAAAACTAGCACAGGTCTCTATCTAACCCACTTAAGTCAACTAACCTAAACTTTCGTGTCGGTATTTAGTTTACTTAAGTTTATTCTATTTGTGTTCTTAAGGATATCTAAATGTTCTTTCAAACTATTTAGAAGTTATACCTTTCAGTACAAACTAGTCTATTCTTTCGAGTCTATGACTTATCCCATGTACTTGGCTTAACCCTAATTGATTAACCTAACCTTGTAACTTAACTAAATGTGGCCATTCATTTAGAAGTAAAATCAGATCAAGCAATAGAATTAAACAAGCATGAAAATAATACTCAATAGATAAAACACAAGTCATAGTAACAAGCAAAACACATCATTCATCAAATTAACCCTAAACTACATCCTTACCTAAGACATAACAGATCTATCCTAACATGCTAATAAAATAAACAACAAATGCAAATAAACAAGATACAAACTCCATCCGATCAAATATCAAGAGAAATGAAGAAATAAACCAAGTATCGCCTCTAACTCAAGATACCAAACGTCCAGAGCCGTGGTTGGATTGGTTCTACCACTGTCACGTCTAGAATCGCTCCAAAGTTGCTGCCATGGTCGTGCGTTGCTGCGAGAGGTGAATTCCCACGCCTTTCGGCGCGAGAATGGTGGTGAAAAGGTGCCAAAACGTGGTGTGAAGGTGGAATTTCATAGATGGTGGTTTCCTCTGCCTCCAGGATAGGGGAGACTCTTATAGAAGGTTTACTATGATATGGGAAGGAGGCTAGGGCATCCAGGTCGCCAAACATTGCCAAATCTGCAATTTTCTTCATCGAAAACTTGCCAAAAGAGCCAATTCGGCTCTCAGTTCAGACCAGATTGGCTCAGTTCGGATGGAACTAGCTTAGTTGGGGTCAAATAGGCTCGGTTCGGACCAAACTGGATCAGTTCGGACCAAACTGGCTCAGTTCGAGTCGAACTGGACTAGTTCGGGTCGAACTGAAAGTCCAACATTTCGTATTGATAGTATTTCAAGCATAATTTCTTCATCCGAACTCCGATTGAGGCATTTCAAAGACCGTTGGAAAGTTTGGGATGAGATCTACAATGATATTGATTCCATCTAGCCATTTCCTTCTCCAAAATCCTCCATTTTATGCAATAATTATGTGTGATCTACCGAGTTCCTGCAAAACAAGTCAAATGCCACGGCAGTACCCATTTCTTGATAAATATAGCACAAAAGCACAGTGAATATAATGGTTTGGGTAACATTTGAGTGATAAGTACGGTCAAAATACCAATGAATATAAGAGATACAGCTAACTTATTTAATTTTGTTAGTCCCATTTGTTTCGCAATTAATTTCTATATCTTAGCACTTATTGCATCAATATAGTCCAAAAAAAGAACACACATACAAATGATGTTACATTCAAGTTGAGCATATAGAAAAAAAAAAAGCTTTAGCATTCAGCTTACATTTAAGTTGTAAAATACATCTAACAACAGCAAAATCAACAGTAAAAAAAAAAAGGACGTAACAAGCACTTTGCATTATATTTGCAGTTTTGACCTAAATAACATAACCTATATTCAACCTGCATTCAGCTTACATCCATAGTCCATAAATTTTTCTTCTCACTCCATTCGACAATTGTGTATGACCCGTTATTTTTAATAAAAAAAAATATAATCTCAGAAATTTTAATAAGAAAAAAGGAAAAAAAAAAATTTTAATAAGGAAAAAGCCCTAACGCGTTTATGGACGCAGTACATGCGCTGCGTCCTAACGCGGTCAACAAACGCGCTAGGGCTCCCTAACGCGGTCAACGACCGCGTTAAGGGGAGAATAATTAAAAAGGAAAAGCGAAGAAAGGTAAAAGAAAAAGGAACGGAGTATATTGCGGGGAGGCAGCTAACGCGATTTTGAAACGCGTTAGGTCCCCTCTAACATGTTTTTAAAACGCTTTAGCTCTGCATTTACGCTTTTATTAATAGCGTTGGCTGTATTTTTTTTACAAAATACTTTTCCTTTTGTCATTTCATCGTCTCTTTTGTCACTTCAATCAAATAACTGTCGACGCATAACTGAGTTTATAATCGCGTTAGATAAACTTATATATAGGATATAGCATATGCTTCACTGAAACATAATCGAATTCATTACCTCTTATATTAAAAAATGACGCGGATCCCCCCTTCCCTCTTGACCTTGTCGGTCCAATGCTTCAGTCCTCTAACCTCCCACACTTCGTCGTCTTCATTATATAAATCGTCCAAATCTTCCAAATAGAACTTGTCGTGCGGATACATCCAGTACAGTGTCCTCAATATGTGATGGTCGAATACTTCACTATGTCCCTCTAGCAGCACACCGGTAACAATCTTGCGTGGTTTCAAATCCATTTCTATTCAATCACAATTGACAAATATCAATTAGGAACAATATATTTAAATTTATTTCAAATTAAAAAATCTAAGCAAGTCAAAAATTTATTGTGTAAAAAAATCTAAATTAAGACTATAAAATAAATACATTCTATGATTTTAATTCAATTTTATCGTCAATAATGAATATCATTAAAAATTGTGTATGATTTATTTTAATTTAATTCTATCGCCAATAATCAATATCATTAAAAATTTCTACTAATTTTGTCTTAACAAATCAATAAAAATCAATAAAAAAAATTTAATACAAAATTTCAAACCAATAAAAATCAATAAAAAAAATTTAATACAAAATTTCAAACCTTTTTCTTATTTTTTCTTCTCTTTCTCTTCTGATTGCCTCACTTTCCCTCAACCATCTCTTTTAAAGGAAAACGCGCGCAGAAAAATAGAAACGGTCGAAAAAAACGGTAACCTGCAAAAGTTACCCCACCTAACGCGGTCGTTGACCGCTTTAGGGAGCCATAACGCGTTTGTTGACCGCGTTAGGACGCAGCTCATGTACTGCGTCCATAAACGCGTTAGGGCTTTTTCCTTATTAAAATTTTTTTTTTCCTTTTTTCTTATTAAAATTTCTGAGATTATATTTTTTTTTATTAAAAATAACGGGTGTATGACTGACTTTTGCATCTCATGTTCTTTGGTAAAAAAACAAATGAAGTGTTGCTCCCTATCATCAAATATTACTTGCTATTTCAGTCAAGTAATAATAATAATATAGTTAGAATAAAAATAAAAAAATTTTGAACAACTAAATTGGTTAGCTTTCATTATACAGAAAAGCAAAAAAACAAGAACATTAAGCCAACGATACATAGCAATGTTGTTTTTATGCAGGATAGGGCTAGCTGCACCAGTATATTCCAATCAGTACTAAAATTTTTTGCTGGTAAACCCAAAATTTAAATAGTGCAGTCAATCAAAATGGTACCAGTAAGGCACAAAGGTGCTTTCATATTTTCCTCAATTATTTCGTCGAATTTATGACCCAATAAATAGTTGTCTCAATCACGAAAAGGAACTTAAAGCAAGAGACCCATTGTTTTATTTATTTAACCATTTGTCAGAATTATTAATGCCAACCCTTAACAATGATCAGTGGTGGTAGTTTGGTACTCAAATTTCTTGTTCAATTTTAGTATGAGTGGACCCATAGTACTTGAAATTAGACGGAAATGAGCAAATTTAAAAAAAATACATTATATACGGGCATATACAGTTCTTGTGGTGGTATATTTTTTAGAATGAGAAAGCAGTGATAATTGAGTTGTAACATCTACTAATTTCAAAATTATAACAAAATTTAAGCAACTGGAGCTTTCTCAGGCGTACTAGCACCATCATCCATGGATGAGACCGATTTCTCGTCCTTCATCTCCTCCAATTTTATTTTCTCGCTGCTGACCTCTCAAGTTCGCACCGTTCTTCTAGCTTCCTTTCTCGGAGGCGCTGACGTGGACTTCCTCGCCGATTTTGGGGGCATCACAAAACCAGTTTTGTGGAAACCACTTCAACGGCAGAGAAGCGCGAGAGGAGAGAATAGGGCATTAGGGCTAGGTTTCGTCCGACTTCAATTTTCTCTTCGATTTTTCTTTTCTGGAGTGAGAGAGAGAACAATAGTGAGAGAGCTTGAGAGAGGAAGGAGCAGGGGTTTTGATGGGAATCGGTCAGCGAGGTCAAGCTCTCGACAGTTATTTTTCGCTGAGACTCTCGTGCGTCTTTGGATCCACATCGAACGGACAGCGTTAAACGACTGTTCGGAGCAGTCATTTTAAACGACTGTCGAGGATGCGGATTGATTGGCCTATGACCATGGAGGTGAATCAATTGACTAGTGCTGGTGATGGTAAGAAGTCCTTTCTTTTAATTGTAGATTTTATATGTATGTGCTAGGATGGAAATTGTTGCTAATCAATGTATCTTGCTATATTTTACAACTTAAAGCAGAAACATCATGTTATACACTATACAGTATTATTTTTGTCCAACGAATGAACAAAACCCATTAGTATGGAAACAGTACATCTACAAAAAGAAAGAAAGAAATAATAGTAAGTATATCACACCACTGTCCATACTTAAGAATTAATATTTGGATATTGCTCTGCTGTTTTATTTTCTTTCTGTGTTGGGACAATCAGTAAGTGGCATCATGGCTGTTAAGTCTGATTATCAAATTGTAAGAAATTGGCATGGCAATCCTTGTTCTCCAACAAACTTTTTTGGTATGGAGTGAGTTGCACCACAGATGAACCGCCTAAGATTACTTCACTGTGAGTCTCTTGGATGGACAAATCCTAATAAATACCACCTCATCTATTGTCGAAATTTATGCGAACTTGATCACTTTTTGCAGAAATTTGTCCTATTCTGGTCTAAGCGGGAAGATATCATATTCCTTTGCAAAACTGCAGTCAATTACATACCTGTATGTTTCTTCATATTAGCATTAAAACTAAATATAATTAAAGATTTTTCTCTAATTAGTTGGAGATTCATTAATTAGCAGCCTAATTGACTAAGTGATTTTTAGTACTTTCCTTCATTTTTTTTTTTTGTATAATCAGTTCAAAATTAATATTGAACTACCCTGCTTTCATATTTTTTATAGGGATTTATCTCATAACAATTTAAGCGGAGATATTCCCAATTTTCTGGGAGAAATGCCAAAACTTCTAGTCTTGTAAGAATTCATAGAACTTATGCAAGTATATATATTCAATAATGGAACAACTCATATTTTTAAATGGATTTTTCAGGAACTTATCAGGAAATGACTTGAATGGGCGTGTCCCTGAAGCTCTTATAAAAAAGAACAATTCCGGACTGCTTACATTACTGTATGTATCCCTTCTTCCACAGTGAATTTATTTATCATTAACAAACCAGAAATGTGTCTATCTATTAATACATTAATAAATATAATATCTAGCATGGAAAATTTGTTGTATAATTAGGGATTTGATCTGCTAATAGTGCTTCAATACATCAAAGCTCTCGGGACAACTCTTGCAAAATATATTTGTTCAGCATAATTTCAGCACTAATGGCGGGAGAAAAAAAGAACATTTTAATTAATTAAAATTGAACTTCTCAGAGTTTGTTGTAATAAATTTCGATCAATGGAAAAAATTTCAAATGTTGTATGTTTCTAACTTGGTAGGGTTGACTCTTGCACAACTTGTGAGGCCAGCGGCAACAAAAGCAGTATAGTCATCATTGCAATTGCTGCTGTGGTGGTTGCAGTTGTAGCTGTTGTTGTGGTATTAATTTTACTTCGGATATCAGGTCGATGGAGAAAACGAAGAGGTACTTCATAAAGTTTCCTTGAAAATTTTTAAGTGCTGTATATATGTGCATGCATCACTTGTAATTTAGAACATTGATTTTTTTGAATCGGCTTTATTTATTGTGGGTTTTGGCTAATTTGTGCATGCGCAAGATAAATTGCCGCTCGTTATACAATGATCTCTTTAACAATTCTCCTCTTGTACCACTCGATTTCATCGATAAGCACTAAATTTTTTTTTTCATCAACTTTTACTCTAACTCCATATGTAAATATAATATATGGTTCTCCTAACACTCTATATTAAAGGAAATGGGGAGCAAGAAACGCAAATTGTCACACCTCGACCGGGAATGCTGACATCTTCTCCGCCACGAGAATGACAGGTCATTCCTGTAAGGCTACAGACAGACATTAAAATTTTTTTTTCAATTTATTATTCCATTTTTTTGATTTCGGCCCAGAAAATTACACAACATACAGAGGAACAAACCAAGCTTTATTTTATTACACACATAATATTTTACAAAGTTTAACACACTTAAAAGATAAAGGCACACTCATGCTTAGGCTTATTATTTATTTTACAACCTAAGTCTGGTTCACTCGTCTCACTTTATATACATTTATACATATTTGACAACCACCCCACTTACCACTTGCTGCCGATTTCCACAAGCCCGATTAAGACCTAACAAATATAATACAAAACCATCACAAGACATAAAACTTTTTCCGACAAAACCCGACACAAAACATCATGCCCACAACATCACGACAACACCACAACGACAACAACCATACACTAGCGCTCCCCGCGTTTAAGCTTCCGCGGAGTGATCCTCGGACTCAGGTTCGACCTCCATCTCACGCGGCGGACTCGGAGGAGGAATCTCAAGATACAGATACGCCAAAACATCGGGAAGTTCAACAAGATACAGAGCTAAAGTAGCATTACAATTTAAACTCGGCATATGAACACAAAACTGGAGACAAGAGCACTCAACTGTAGCTATGGACCTTCACCTAGCACCGTTCCTACGCTCCTGGAACTCTTAAATGAGGCAATACAAAATTTCGGATGAGAATTTAATCTCAGTGCGGGTTTTAGTTCCAGTACGCGGATTCTTGGTACGAACCGGTATCGAAATTAATACACTTTTTATTTAAAATAACTTTTGGAAATCAATATTCATTTTCAAATCATTTTGCAAAGCATCAGAAATCATAAATAATTTATACCGTAGGCACAAGCCGCAACGGTCCGATAACAGGCATATTGCAACATGAAATATGCATAAATTCAAATCAAACATAACTCATCAATCACAGAATTTCAACAAAATTTAGTATACACTCAAGTTCTTTATCGGCCCAACGGAATCAGAAAGAACTCTTCCCATACCATAGGTCCAACCCTAGGTCCAGATTCCAGAGGAAATATCCAGTAATTAAAAGCGCTAATAATTCCGACCGGACAGGTGGCCAAACCATACTCCGGAGAGCGATACTTATCATAGTTATGCTATGCAGACTGAATAAGAATGGTCTGATTTAATTCAAGTCCGATTCTTCTATCACAAAGGATCTTTATGCACTTAAGTCAGTTTACGAAGCCATTCCAGTCTTTTAATATAGTCCGACTTAATCAAATGACCAACAATCGGAATTCGATGTCAGACTATATTTATTTATCTGGATCAAACGAACAATTTGGTTCAACACGCGTTATCATAATTTTGGGGGTCCCTATTGACTACATGCAAAAGGGAATGCTATTATCAAGGAATGATCAACATGCAATGCATGAATTTAAATGTACCGAAATCCGAGTTCTAACAAAGATTTCAAGTATCCGAACCTTCACTTGAGTTAATGATCCGGGGGCACTTCAGTATCCGTTCCTATTTACACATTACAGATCAAGTACCGTTATTACATGTGTAACGGGTTCCTTAAATCCGTTTGGTAAACCACGATTAATTGTGTCTGGTAACTTATTGGTAACTGGACTATACGTTTTGGTTCCAAGTTCCTTAATTCACTTTAATTATCTTTATTTATGTTTAATTGTACGTTTCCTAATATCGAGAATTATCATTCAGAAATAGCAGAAATATTATGCAGACATTTAGGAAACTCAATTAAAACATAACAGAAAAATATAAATCAGAAATTCTTTGTTTAATTTTGCGGGATCAGATAGTCTGAATAATTTGCCACGTATCCGTTCTTTTTGAAAGTCAGACTAAATTTCATCATTTCCCTAAAAGCCCACAATCGATAGTTAAACTAAGTACATTATTTCCAAGTCGTTTAGTTTAACAGAAATCCGTCATTAGCTTTATCTAAATCCGAAAGCTAATTAAAAATCCGAATTTATTTTCGAAAATCAAGCCCACAATTTCTCTCGGCCTACAAGCCTTATAATATTTTTTTTCTCGGCCCATAGGGCAAAAATCGAATCACAGCCCACAATAGAAAACAACCCACAACGAACAGGGTTCAACCCAGTCAACCTGACCCAGTTGACTGGGTCGATGCGTAACGGGTCCGCCAGAAGTTCGAAATGGATCCAAAATTCGACAAGTTAGCAACCCGATCCATTAGCCACTCAATCTTATGCATATAAGTCCACATAATTATTACAAACCCTTAAATTTAACATCTAACCCCCTTAAACTTTTACCCAACTATCTTATATTACAACTTAGTCCTTAGAACTTTACAGAAAAGCCCAAACTAACTTTTTCTTTTACAAAATTATCTCTGATCAAAGCAAACCGTACCAGTATGGTACCAATCTTATATACCAGCAATTCATAACACTTATCATAATTCCAGAACCCACATACACTAGCTAACATTCAACATCGATGTAGAAATTACGATATTTCCCATAAATAAAGCCATATCCCCAAATAACATAAAATTTCCTCGAATTATATGAACTAGAGCCATGTCATATATCCAAAATCCCTCCTAAATTTCTAGTCAGTTAAGCAACTAACTTCCATACAGAATTCACAATAAGGTCATACAAAAACATAAGTTAAAACATGCAAATGCACAAGTTGGGACTGACTACAGTGATCACACATTCATCTCTATGCCATCTCAGTTACCATTCCTATAGTATGCACACAATACTTATTCCTTTATTAGAAAAGTGTAAAAACATAGTTTACATATATTAAAAACATGCACATATGCCACATAAGGTTAGGTACAGTGACTGAATACATGCACTAAACATATATATACTTCAAATATGCAAAGTATCTAAGTTTCACTCATAGATGTATATAGACAGATGTGAAATCATGCACCCTCCTTTTTCTTAAAAGATATACACAAGTTCCTGTACAGTTAGCTATTGAAATCGTGCATATAAGTATATGAAAGTATGCTCCTTAGAAATTATGCAACATCTCCCTATTCACTGCCTCTTACATCCATATCTTAATTATTACATTTTCCTTACTATAAAAAGTATCTAGAAGCAGATTTTCATATATAAACATAGGTGTAAATCATGTACAGTGACTGTATGCATATGTTAAAACATATAGTTGAGACCTACAAAACATATATGTGTATATAGGTTTGGACAGTGCATAATATATGCATATACTCAAGCATACCCCTGACTTCCTTCTATTAAATCATTTCAGTGCTCAAGAATGAGTATGCAGTGCCTAAAGTCATTATATACTTATTCAAATCATGCTACCAACTGTAAAACATATAATTCAATATCCAATCCTATATATATGAAACTCAAATGCTTTTATGTATGCAAATGTGTAAATTGCATTGTCACAGTAATATCTATATGCTTCTCAACTATGCTTCCTATACTCATTAACCATATAACTGAGTATGCTAATGCACAGAACAGGATTATACATTAAATCTTATTGTAACACCAACAGTAAGATAGAAATATAGACTCAGATCCTACCAGCAACCCTTAATAATGAAGTATCATCCCTAACAACCTCAATTAGAGCTCAGTTAG
This sequence comes from Rhynchospora tenuis, assembly GCA_027725995.1. Classification (NCBI taxonomy): domain Eukaryota; kingdom Viridiplantae; phylum Streptophyta; class Magnoliopsida; order Poales; family Cyperaceae; genus Rhynchospora; species Rhynchospora tenuis. The sequence continues at coordinate 1,221,549 of JAMRDG010000020.1, read as the reverse complement.
CATAACAGAAGTGCAATCAGCACCTCACAACTTTACTTAGCTTACTCAATCACTCCCAGATCGTATCAGAAGTAACAATAGTTATTCTCATCATTAAATAAGCATAATCAGCTAACCACAATATCAAAATAACTATCAATACCATCACAGAACATAGATCGCAACACAACAAGTAACATTAACTATTAGTTACAGCATAACACACATTCACAACCCTAAATCAAATTAAGCCTAGCCACAACAAACTTATCCACATAAATACGAAATTAATCAAGCCACAGTAGAGATATATACCTTGTTTATGATCGTTAAGGAATCTCTTCAAAAATTCGAGCACGACTAATGCTAGAATCAACGTCAAGCTAATCAAGAACAAGACGATTTCCATAAACCTAACACTCACGGCAACCAAACCAAATTGATATTAATTCCTAAAATTGATATTAGAAATTCACAAATTAGAGTTGGAAAGCATGTTACCGTTCTCCAGCGCCGCCTCGATCCACCTGCCTCTTCCTCCTAATTTTCCCCAAATCTGAAACCCTAACTTATAGAAACACTCAACTTACCTGTTAGCAGAGGGAAGAGGAAGAAGACAGGACGGAGAGATGCGGTGGAGAGATGCATGCTTGCCACGTATTCCACCTCCATTACTCCTCTGACAGTCGCCATCGAGAGAGGAGCAGGAGCGATTGCCTTCTCGTGCGAGCACAGGGAAAGAAGCAGGAGGTGTCAAAAAGACAGAAGGCATCACTACGGCGCCTCACTCGTCGACCAGTCAGAGGTCAGCAACACATCAAAGAGAGATGGCTTCGAGCACATCTCGAGAGAAAGGGAAGAAGAAGAAGGCAGACAGATCGGAGAGACAGAAAGAAGGAGACAAAGAAAATTCGTCGTCTTCTTTTATTAACTCCCCCTCAGATCTTCTATGGCCAGAGTCGTGTGGCTAAGTGTGTGGTAATTATTAAATAGCTTAATTTGTAAATTAGCTATTTAATTGAATTAAATCAAGCATTTCTCATTATCAACTCTTCGTGGCAATTATACAGAAAATTTCTAAATTTCAGACTAAATATTTCCAAATTTTAAAACAGAATTTTTCCCACAAATTTACTGTCAGATTTGATTTATTTATAACAAATATCAACAATAAACAATCCTAATTTATTTATCGGATAACTTCAGAACTTGATTTACCATACGTCAGCCACTAATGTTACACAAATTCACAATGAGGTGAAGAAATTCAACCATGAGGAACTAAAGGACATAACTAATAACTTCTTATGCGCAGTTGGTCGAGGAGGATTCGGGACTGTCTACCATGGTTATCTTGAAAATCAAACCGAGGTTGCCGAAAAAGTTTGCTCTCTGGAATCAACTCAAGCAAACAAGCAATTTTTAGCTGAGGTAACACACTGTATACTATATTCCCTCTCTGTTGAATGCACTTGCAGAATGATTGCACACTACTAGGATCAAACCTAACTACTCTACCTTTCTCATCAGCTGAAAGAGTGAAAGTTATAATATTTTATTATACTTCTTTTTTTCTAATTTACATATTTTAGCCATAATCACATAATTTTCTGTGAGGTCTAGAAATAGTATGCACTGACAACAATTGTTTTAAACTACTTGTGATAATACTTTTTGAGACTTAGAATATGCCCAAATACTATATCCAAAACAAGCTTCCTCGAGGAATTGATAATAAATATCAAAATTAATTTGGTTCAAGACCATTTCGGATATGTTGTGGCAAATACTGACCAATTTTCACAAATTGGGCCCTCAAAAAAAAAAATTTAGACAAGGCCCTCAAAATTTTTTTCACAAATTGAATATTTTACAGGTCAGAAGTTTATCGCTGGTGCACCACAAGAACTTAGATAAACTTGTAGGGTACTGCAAGGATGGAGCTAACCTTGCAGTTGTCTATGACCTCGAGGCAGCCTCTATGATCACTTAAGAGGTTTCTGTGTGAATCATTTGATCATTCTTTCACTATAACCGCAAATTTATAAAAAGTGGCCCTTGAAATGAAGTTAAAATTAAGAGCCGAAGAAATTGCCATTGAAAATGAAGTTAATTTCCACTGAAGTTTTAATATTATGCATGTCAAAGTAGTGGTTAAATTTGTATAATTATGTTCTTCTCTTGACTCTGTTATATTTGCTGATATATTTCTTAAAGGTAAAGATTCAAATTCTTCTCTGAATTGTAGGATGAGGCTAAACATTGTGCTTGAAGCCGCTCAAGGTTTTTTTACCACAAAAATTAAAAAGAAGTGTTTGTTATATATTAGATTTTTCAAATAATAGTAGTTCTGTTCATCAATTTTCTCTTATTAATAGTGACCTGTCTTTCTGTTTGAAATGGTGTAGCCTTGGATTATCTGCATACGGGATGTGGTATGGACCGTATGGTGCACAGAGATGTGAAAAGCAGTAACATTCTTTTGGGACAAAACTTTGAAGCCAAGGTATCAGACTTAGGCTTGGCGAGGATGTTTAGTGCAGATGTGAACTCAGTCATTACCTTAAGCGGGACCCCTGGGTACATAGATCCAGAATATGTTTGTGATTATCAGTTTATCACTATCTTCTAGGTCAACAATGCTTTTCAAACCATTCTCATCTCACTCGAAATGAAATTACCATATCTATGAAGCGTAAAGTATATACCATAAATTGTCAATTATATAGATAAAAATAGTTGGACATATGTTTGCTCAGAACAATTAATTCCTGAGAAATTTGAAGTTGTTGATAATTTTGTCAATGTATGATTTGTCTTGTAGTTGATACCAGTACATAGTGCCAGATAGAATGATACAGGCAATGAAGAAGGTAAACTATACATTACATAATGAAATTAGATACCACAAGTATTGTCTAAATCAAGATTACCTTTCAAAATTAGGTACCAGCTGACTTTTGTGCTTAATGAAAAAAGTGACGTGTATAGCTTTGGAGTAATCCTGATGGAGGTAGTCACAGGTGAGCGCCCCATATCAACTGCCAGAGAAAGCATTCACATAGTTAATCTCGTGAAACAAAAGCTAGCCCAAGGGAGCATAGAAGATGTGGTCAATTCTAGATTCGAAGGGGAATATGACACCAACTCTGTTTGGACGGTCGTGGAATTGGCCATGATGTGCACTAGAGATGAAGGAGCTAATAGACCAACCATGGCCGATGTTATTATGCACCTGAAAGATTGTTTGCAAATTGAGGAGCACCATCAAAAGGGGAAACCAGAACCAAGTGAAAAGTCAGACACGAATACAAGTAGCATTTCAACACCCCACAGTGTTAGCGTTTCGTTTGCTCCTGATTCAAGATAAGTATGCACATGTTGTTCACTATCTGTTATATATGTAAATGGTTACGTTTGTTCTGTTTTTATGTTCTTGTAGATTGGTCAGCAAACAAATTACATTGGTGTGCTTTATACTTGAACTCATTAATTTGTGATCAGTCTTTTTTATTATGTATGTTTTTTGTTGTTGTTTGTGTTTGACAAATTGAAGATGGATACAAAAAAAGTGCTAAATTAGTAAATTGGGTATGGATATTTTCTCTAGCTAGAATGGACAAATTACTTCACTACACAGAGATAGAACTAGAAATCACATTTAAAACTGACAAAATGCAGGGGCCTGACAACTTGGGTTCATGGAGGCAAGTTCGTTTGAATACTTTGGAATAAGGAGATTTTTTACCCTTGTTACTTGTGGAGAAAATAAATTTGACTGTAATCAGAAATATCAGCATTATGATCTGATATGTCTGTATGTTTCGGAAGGCTTCAATTGCACTATTTGTTGCATATGTTGAAGTTATTGCTCTTCCCGAATTATTGTGCGTGTTAGTTGTTTCTGTTTTTTTTTATTTATTTTTTTTTTCTAAGGCACATAATTGGCATCCCAGGGACAGTTTATTTTCTATTTTCTACTTATGCAGCTGATGTCAGGAAACTCATCTGAGCTCAGGGTTCTTCCTATTTGTGAAACTTTGTCATGAGATTTCCTAAAAACTTAATACAGATTTAACTTTCGTTAAAAAAAAAAATTTGGACAGTACCAACCTGGGCCAGAAGCAGATAATTGAGGATCGGATGGGGAAGACGAAGCAAGCGGTTCAGATAGAGAAAATGCATCTCTCTAGAGCTTTATCCCATTCTCTCATGGCTCATCTTGGTTCCTTTGAGTTAGAGAGGTTATTTGGGGTTTCAAATTTGAAACTTTGAATATTAGTTGAATGGGGTGAAAGACGAAATTCTATGAAGTAAGGATATATTCAAAATTATTTACAGAAAACAAAAAAAAAAAACGACGAAATTCTACAAAATGTTTCAAGGATGGCAGCAGCATTTTCACAAACAGGTACCGGTCATGAACAAACACTTCAATTGAAAACAAGATGAACAAAAATTTTGCACAAAGATCAGAAAGGAAGATCGGGGAGAAAGATCTGACGCAAACAAGACGGCATTACAATTAATGAAACGAATTAGAGCTGAAATTCACCTCCAAAAGAGAAAGATGATCCAATGGGAAAGAAGACGCAAAGGAAGAGGATGAGGTGGAGTAGCGCGCATCACCCTAGAGCTTGATCTGATTCTCTCATGACCGATCATGATTTCTTTGAGCGAGAGAAAGAGTCAAAGACGACGAGAGAGAGGTTATTTGGCGCCTTTGGTTTGAACACTAGTCAAGTGAGGAGAAGATGGGCTGAAGTCTTTGAATTTGGAAGCCGGTAATTATATCGGGCCAATAATATGGGCCTTTGAGTATATGGCTCACTATATAATGCGTTCTCTATGAGTTGGAATGTGGCCCACAGAGTCGGATCATCCGACTATCCGAGGATATTTCTTCCTTTGACAAAGTTTAGAAATAGGAAATATCCATTACTCTTTATTTTCGAAAATGTATAAATCTAACGTCACAGGAAGCATGCCACGAAATTTGGTTTTTTTTTTTTGTATTATTTTTTTAACATTCAATCATACTACTCGTCAAAACCATGTAATATATGATATTTTGGGTAATTTTATGGTGGACTAAAATTTTAAAACAGGCTTAAATCTGAATCGTTCATTTAAAATTATGAAGGAATTTGATTGATCATGATTCAAATCCGGTTTGAAATTTCAGTTCACCGTAAAATTAGCATGATATTTTTGTGAGAGTATGCACTATAGTACTAAAATGATGAGTTGACGGAAAAACGGGCTGGTAGTTGGGATCTTCTAGAATCTATGAAAGGAAAGAACGAAGGAATCTCCACTTTTTTTAAGGACAGGAATCTTCCTTTTTTTTTTTTTTGTAGGACAGGAATCTCCAATTTGAGATGACTCGTTTTATGGGGACGTAAAAGTCTTATGCAGATTTTTTAGATATATTGTCAATCCGTGTGGTTTTCAGTAATATTTTTCTTTATTTTGACAAAGATGGAATTACAAACATCCAATTGTTTAACAAAGAAAGGTTATCAAAATTTTACAGAGTAGCAATGTCAATAACAACTTCTGATACCTGTCCGAAAAAATAAATAAACCACATATATAACTACAGATTCCAAACTTTTCCCGATATATATATGGGCATTTAGTTCTTGTAAATTATAAAGGAACATTTTCTAGAGAGAGACAGAGAGTTTGGTTTTCGAAATATAGAATTTATCTTTTTTTTCCCATCCTACTATGAATAACCATGTCACTAATCATTTACGCTTTAGTACTATGTTCTAAATTCAAGTAAACGATTAATAAGTAGATATTGAAAAAAAAGAAAAAAAAAAGTAAACGATTAAACTTGTACAGTAACCATATCATCTTTTGTATGTCGGAGCCGGGTCATACCCAAATAAGTTTTATTCAAATAAACTGGATTCTTTGTTTTAAAAAAAAATGGATTCAATAATTTTAGATCTAAAATGCTTTCTTGTTCAAAAGAGATATTAGATATCGAAGATGATTTGACGTCAAACTACCAGTTTAGTTGAACAGGGTTGCCACTCGCCACTCTGCGGGAGAGATAATTTTATTTTATATTTTGAGAACGTAAAGATAATTTCAGCCTTATTTCACCTTAGATTTGCAACCAGATCACACGGTACTAGCAGTCAAAATCAAAGCAACGTAATTAACTTAACTGTAGCTATGACTACTGGCGGTTTCTAGGCAACTTGACAGCTGCTGTCAAGCTTTCGAAAAAAAAAAAAAAAAATTGGCGGTTTGCCGGTTTCTAGGCTCTCACTAGACTGGCGGATTCAGGTCAAACCATTATTCGATTTCTTGGAATTTTATATTTTCCAATTTTTCATTTTAGAAATAATATGTTTTTCCTTAATTTGAACTTCACGATTTGGGAACAGAATTAGGTGAATTTCAGGTTTCAAACTTAAGAAAAATACGATTGGAAATTACGCAATTAAGAATTTTTAACATTATATCCCAGAATATCCTCTCTTTTTTTAAAAAAAAAATATAGATCTAAATTTATTAATTTCAGTTTATTTTATTAAAGATATATTATTTATATTTGAATTGGACCGAAATAGAAAAGATAATATTCTTCTCAAATTTTATTGTTATGTTTAATTTTATTTTAAGTTACATCTATGGAATTTGAACAAAGGAATATATTATATTGACACTAAAATGTATAATTAAAATAGCATATAAACTTAAATTTGGTAACTATAAGGAAAATATAGAAGTAATCTCTGCATTATGTACTCATAAAAAATGTTTTTGAAATGCAAAGCAAGTTTCAACCCTCATGAAGGATTCAAATAATTTACCATGGTTCCATATTTACCGAAATTTGGCAAAATATCAACTTAAATTGTAAGAAAATAATATTCAAACAATCTACAAGGCAAAATACATATTTAAATATTTTGTAAGAATTCTAATAGCTTAATTTGTGAAAAATTAGGATCAATAATATCAAGTAAAATCAGCCAATAGACCCTGACTTATTAAATTTAATACTCAGTAATAACTTTTTGTAACGGATGTTAAATCGATCATAAATTCTTATCCGATATGTCAAAATTTTGTATCCTTGTGATTCTAAGTGAGAGTCTTTGTTTTACTAATTCTTAATTAATGATTTGAATTTTTTTTTTCTTCTGAAGGTTAATGAATTGAATGTCACAATCAGGAGACCTAAGTATGAATGTTTCCTTCGCTCAGTTATAATTCCATCATCAATCATCAATATATAAAAGAACGGTAGCACCATCAAAATGCTCCATAAAAACCATAGAAGCTCTCATTCCTCGTCGTGTTTATGTGAACAAATGAGCTGATATGTATATCACAAACTCGATTCCAAATTGCTTCCTTTATACAATTGAGAACATAAATTTTCTAAAGATGAAGGTTTCATGGTGCTTTCTAGTTATCTCTGCCATTTGCGCAGCCATAATTGAAGGCCAGCCCAGTACGCAAGGTAAATATAACAGTAAGCTTAATTATTTTTCCCCCCTCTTTTTGAAGTCTGGCTTAATGTCCTCCGTGTAAAAGTCCATATTTGGTACATTGTAATTATTTGTAAAGAATGTACAGGTTGTGTGCATATATAGTTTCTTATAGCACAGTTAAATAATTTCGACAACTGCATGTTAAGAGGTACCCACAAAATAAAATTGATATATTTTAGCACTCAAATAAATTGTAAACATTTTATTTATGATTAAATATAATGCATATTAATTTGCTCCAATTTAAATTTATTTAATCAACCAACAAATTTCCACTAAAATTATTTTAAAAAGAAAATTTAATTGAAGACATCTCAAGTATTCAGAACTAGTGTTATAGCAAGGACATTAATGCCAGAGGTGTTTGATCAGGGGCCTCAATTTAAGTGCACGATCATGGTAAACTCACTATGCGACCTTAAGTTTATGATTTTGCCTCTTTATCTCTTTCGTTTTCAAAGTTTACTTATTTTTCTATTACAAACAACTTTAGTGCCTATGAGTCCTTATGACCCAAGAAACATGCGGAATATATCTATTTTTTTCTTTGGTTGAAAATTTCTGAAATAACAAGGAAATGTACATTAAAAGTTATTTTCAAATAGTCCAATAGCTCAAGTTATTATCAGGATAACTTCAAACAATTCATCATTTCCAGAATGACGTAAAGTAAAAACATTATTGAGCACATTAGATTCTGATAAAGTCAAAGCGGATTTTGGCCCGGTTTTACAGTAGTCTGCGTTGACTCTCAGTTCAGTTATGCCAGTTGAACCGGTTTTTTGTCATGACTTATGGGTAATCTACTAATCTCACTTCTACAAATGAATTGTCAGGATCTGACGGTGTCCAATTGTGTCAAAAAATCGTGTATTCATATAATAAAATCAGATGGGTTATAAATTTTATTAACAAAAAAAAAGATGGGTTATCAGTTTAAAATAATATAATAATAATATGGGTTATGGCCTTATGGGTGCGGGGTGCCTATCATTTAATGCAATGCTCAGAGAATACAGAGAGAGTACGGTTGTGTGCACAGTAGATTTTCTCTAGTAGTAGTAGCTGAAGGATGAAGAACTCATTTAGTAACCGTTGGCTCATGGGATCCACCAATAACAGTCAGGATTCTCTTTCGTGTACACCAAAAACTGTACCGTATCACAGATATGACATTTTTGTAATCTTGGGTGTCGAATTCACATCCTCTGTCGCACCGCGATTGGCAGCGGTGCGGCCTCAACCGTCTGATCTAAATCTGATGGATAAGGGAGCCCCGTGAATCTAATAGGCCCGAAAAAACTTAACCGTCCGATCAAATCTGAACGGCTCGAAAAAATTCGTTGCCAGCAGCACTGCTGCAGAGGATTTTGATCCCTTGGGTGTCTGCCCCTTCTATTCTTTGGAAATTTTAATATATGATTTTATGTATCCTTTATTGCATAGAAATCGGTTTTAAAAGTTTTTTTAATATTCATTCTAAAATTTGCGCAAATTGTTTATACTACTCGCTTCATAAATAAATTTTATAATGCATAAAATGCGTGAACCTTTTCTTTAAAAAAAAAAAACTAAACAAAGCCTTTGTAAATAGTACTAAATAATAATTCATTTACCATCACAAATAACTCTAGTATTATTCACAAAAAATTGTGAAACCACAAATAATTTGGCTTTTAAAAAGAATTTAACGGAGATCTGTTTAGTTCATTTATTCGTATTGAGAAGGTGTGAGAAAAGATTACGATAATCAATACAGAACCTTGTTATTAAGCTAGCTGAGTCAGAGTAGAAACTTTCAGTTGAGCAATTATACCATTTTTTAAACCGGAAACAAACTGATTAAAACCAATCCAATATATATACTTCGTCTATGCAGTCCTCATTTGTGAATTTTGCCGATTTCATTAATCAATTAAAAAGTTAAAAAATAATAACAGAAGTAATAACTAGAAAATTTAAATAACATCTGTGAAGCGAGTTAATTACAACCAAAATATAAATAAATTGAATATGGGTTTTCATCTGTTTCAGTATTTTTTAACCATATGTCATTCCCATGACATGCATGTCTAATTAGAGTTGAAGTAAGAAACCAAGTTATTATTTCTAATTTATATTGCTGAATTTGAATAGCTCACTCATCAGTAATATTTTGAGCAGAGGAAACCCAAGCAGGTAATCCCTGTTTCAAATAAATCATTAAGGTCACGAGTTTAAACCAGCCTTGTGGAATCAGTAGTGTATGATGTGATATTTCCGCTCTTAAATTTATATCCAATTATATCTAAAATCAGTTACAAGTGTACAACAATCGTCTAAGTATTATCGGGATCGAACCACAGGAACGGAATATTTAATTAATTAAGTTAATTAAACTTTGATTAACTAGATTGGAGATACAAAAGAATAATATTTGTAACAGATTAAAAGTAAAGGTTTGTAGATAAATAAAAGTCCTAAATTAACAGTTCACTGAGTTAAAAGGATTAAAATACTAATTAAAGATTAGGGGTTTACTAGTAGCTAATATTTTTCAGTTTACTCAAAAATCAGCGGCCCGCTGAAACTCAGGTCGCTGACCCCTAAGTGGGTCGCTGAAGTCTGGGATCATAGACAACCCGCAGAAACAACAAGCGACCCGCTAGGTTTGGCGCAGACTCAACTTTTTGGTTATTTTAAGTGTTACTTTGTGTAGGGAACTAATCTTAACTAAGGCTCCTCAATCCCACTTTCATTTAAGGCCAGATTTTCTATAGTTAACCTTATTTCTCTCGAGTACAACCTACATTTCAACTTCCGTTTCTTGATCTAAGTTATACAAGTTTATGCTTTACGATCTACGACTCCCTATACTTCCGTAATCGAGAAGGGCTTCAACTTCCGTTTCTTGACCCTAGCATAACCTTCCGACATCAACTCTCGTGTTAACCATACTTTAATCTATTTAGTTGAAAACATTTGGGTTTAACCACCTAACAATCAAAAGACGTCTCTCTTAATAGGTGCAAGCAATTCAATCCAAGAAAATCAATTAAAGTAATCTGGACAATTCAATCAAAGTATAAAACACAACATGCAAACAAAGAAAATAATCTCAAAGCATATTATCAATCATAAACAAAAAAGATTCACTACTATGGCCCCTAATAAATGACTACTCACAAGTATTCATCATAAAACAACAAAAGATATCTGAATAATAAAAAAATATAGAGAAAGAAACAAGATTACAACAATTAGAACCCAGATTCTCTCTTTCTGCTCTCTCTGTCACTCTTTCAGCGGGTTGCTGATGCTCCTGGCGGCCCGCTGAAAACCCTTGGCTGCTCCCTCAATAGCGATTATGTCTCTCAACTCACGAACTCCCTTTTCTGTTGCGCTCTGTTGTTTATATAGGCGTGGGATGGCTCTAAAACTGTCGAAGACGTGTGATTGAGGCACCGGAAATAGATAAGTCGGCGTAGAGGTGGATGAAGAACTTGGCAATGTTATTTTCGGCTGTCGGTTTCTTCTTCAGCGGCCTGCTGTCGAGTCCTGCAGCCCGCTGAAAATCTTCTATGTTGCCAATCTCACCTGCTACCCGCTGAGCTCTTTTGTGGGTCGCCAAAACCTTCGGTGGGCCGCCAATCATGATCAGATCTCGGTTTCTCGCTTCAAGAGTGATAAAATCAAACAGATCATGTACAAAATAAAAGTAGCCATAGCAGTACCTTGCTTCTAACCTAAATTAACAATTAAAATGTTAGAAATGCACATAATTAATGAAATTAAGTCATAATATAAGCGGTATTTATATGCATAATTCCTGCTCATCAGTGTATATGTAAAGTCGAAAGAATTGACTCAATTTCTATCTAAAAAAGTAATTAAATATAAGATGTGATGACATAAAGAACATGAGTTTGTATAAAAAGTTGTACTCCAATAATGACTTTATGCTCCTGGCGTACATTAGTTAGCTCTATGCTAATTGCTGAATTATTTAGTATACGGTGTACAAATGGTGTACCGTTTTCCATCTCTAAGAAAGATGCATGCATCGGTTTGACCTCTTCTTTTTCACTACTCGATTGAAATATTCGAAAGGCATCTATATCAAGTCCTTGCTTAAACAGAATTTTATACTAATTCATTTCATTTTCTCTGCGTTAGGTTTCACTAGCATTGATTGTGGTGCCCCAAGTGGTACTACTTATAAAGATAGCACAGGCATATTGTATGTTTCGGATGATTCATACATAGACACAGGGAAAAATTACAAGATTGACCCAAAGTACGGAAGTGCATCCAATCAAGCAACGACGCTCAGAAGCTTCCCCAATGAAACTCGAAATTGTTACACATTATGGAATGTGACTAAAGGTGAAAAATATCTTGTACGAGCTACATTCCTGTATGGAAATTATGATGGAAAACAGATGGCACAACATAGAACCCCTCTCCAATTTAACCTTTACATAGATGTAAATTTATGGCGAACAGTAAATATAACTGATGCTTCAAGCGAATATGCTCACGAAATTGTTACTGTAGCTGCAAATGATTTCATATGGGTGTGTCTGGTAGATATTAAAGCGGGAACTCCCTTCATCTCTGCTTTGGAATTAAGGCCACTGAAGAGCAATCTTTATCCTTATGCATTTCCAAACCAATCAAACGCAATTCTGTTCCGGCTCAATTATGGACCAACAGAAGGTTCAATTATTAGGTAATGCCTTTCTTTTGAGTGAAAAGGTGGTTGTACAGCTACTAAAGCATTAATATCATTTAGACAACTCAACTAATTTTCCTTACTAAAGTACTAACAACAATTAGATCAATTAAAATATTTATTTTTCTTGTGCATAATGATCTATTGTTTTTTCAACTTTAGCTTGTCATTCCATTTCAAAGAAAAAAAAAAACCTTTTTTTTTCTTTTTGCAATTTGGCTCCCAAAAAGTGTCTATAATTAGTGTATGTACCTGCTGGTAAAAATTACGTTCTCTGTTTCAGGTATCCCGATGACCAGTATGATCGTATTTGGCCCTCGTACCATTACGACACTACCATCTTGACAAGCATCAATACAACAGAAGATTTCAAACTTTCCTACAATGACAAGTTTGAGGCGCCCTATTCTGTTCTACAGACTGCGCTCACTCCAGTCTCATCCTCAAATCTAACTACAGTTTCTTACGATGCCCCCTCTAACAACTTAAACTTCCCAGGGTATTATGTGGTTCTCCATATGGCGGAGGTGCAAATACTATCTGAAAACCAATCAAGACAGTACGATGTTTATCTAAATGACTGGAGGTGGTTTAGCGCAGCAACCCCCCCATACTGTAAAGCATATTATATCTATGACCGTGTGCCCCAACATTATAGCCACATTGTGTTCACTCTTGTGCAGCTGAGGAACTCTACTCTACCTCCAATTCTTAATGGGATGGAGGTCTACTGGCCAATGAACATGGAGATCAATCAATTGACTAGTGATAGTGATGGTAAGAAGTACTTTATTTTAACTGTGTAATATATATATATTTTTTATTTTTCACTTTATGAGATAAAATAAGATCCTAGACTATATTAACATGGTGTATAGCTTACGAGTTTTAACAACTGAACGTCCAAAAATCCTGGTAAAAGTTTTTATCCTTAGTACAAACAAACCCATATAACATGGAACAGAGCAAATAGAAATAAGAATAAAAGATAAATAATTATAAGCATATTCCGTATTTTTGTCCACACTTAAGAATTAATATTTGAATTTTTTTTGTAATTTCTTTCTGTGTTGGGGTAAATCAGTTCATGGCATCATTGCTATTAAGACTGATTATCAAATTGTAAGAAATTGGAATGGTGATCCTTGTTCACCAACAAACTTTCCATGGCATGGTGTGGGTTGCAACACATATGAACCACCGCAGATTACTTCGCTGTGAGTTTCTTTGTTGACATGTCCTAACTATACCATCTCATTTTTTTTTTCAAGGCTCCATAGGAGGATTACTATCTCATCTATTGTTGAAACTGATGCGAACATGATCATTTTTTGCAGAAACTTGTCATATTCTGGTCTAAGCGGAATAATATCTTATTCCTTTGTAAAACTTCAGTCAATTACGTACCTGTATGTTTCTGAATATTATTATTAAAATTAAATATCATAGATTTTATCACTAAGAAATTGGTTTTCTGTACATTGAAGCACCTGCTCACTTGCATTATCAATTCAAAAAAAAAAAAAAAAAAAAAAAAAAAATTGACAATGGATTGAACTCTTCTTTCATTTTTTTCTTGTAGGGATTTATCTCATAACAATTTAAGCGGAGATATTCCTGACTTTCTGGGAGAAATGTCAAAACTTCAAGTATTGTAAGATAATGCATGTAGCAGCTAGCACTTATCCAAACAGGTATCTCTAATAATAGAAAAAACTAATTGTTTAAGCGTGATTTTCAGGAACTTGTCAGGAAATCACTTAAATGGGCATGTCCCCGATACTCTTATCAAAAAGAACAATTCTGGGCTGCTTCTATTACTGTACGTATGCATCTTATCCAACAGTGGATTTAGCATTAACAAACCAGAAATGAGTCGAGATTTAATACAATAGTCAATAAATACAATATATAGTATGTAAATTATATTTATTGTTAGGGATTTGATCAGCTGATGATAGTGCATACATATACATCATGCCTCTCTCTGGCTAACTCAGGCAAACTCAGGCAAAAAAATATTTGCTGAGCATACCTTGAGCACTAAATGGAAGGGAGGAAAAGAAAAAAAAAAGTAGAATTGTGAGGCCAAGGTTTTGTAATTAAAATTAACTTCAACAATGGATAATTTCAAATGTTGTATATTTTTTAACTTGGTAGGGTTGACTCTTGCACCAATTGTGAGGCCAACAGTGACAAGCGAAGTTTAGTCATCATTGCAATTGCTGCTGTGGTGGTTGCAGTTGTAGCTGTTGTTGTGGGATTACTTTTACTCCAAAAATTAGGTCAAAGGAGAAGAAGAGGTACTCCATAAGACCTGTATATATATGCATGCATCACTTATAAATGAAGAACAGCATTAGTTGTTTGAATTGGCTTCATTTATTTTGGGTTTTGGCTAATTAGTGCATTATCAAGATAAGTAGTTGCTTGTTGCACAATAACTCTCAAGGAAATTCTCTTCTTATTCACTGTGGTTCATCTATATACACTAAAATTATTTTCAATAACTTTTCACCTTGCTCCATATATAAATAGAATCTATGGTTCTTCTAACTCTATATTAAAGGAAGCGGGGAGCAAGAGACACAAATCCACAGTGAGGTGAAGAAATTCAACCATGAAGAGCTAAAGGACATAACTAATAACTTCTCACACACTATTGGTCGAGGAGGATTTGGGACTGTCTACCATGGTTATCTTGAAAATCATGCTGAGGTTGCAGTAAAAGTTTGCTCTCTGGAATCAACTCAAGCAAACAAGCAATTTCTAGCTGAGGTAAATACTGCATACTGTATTCCTTCTCAATTGAATGTACTTGCAGAATTATTGTGTACTACTAGGATCAAATCCGACTACTCTACCTTTATCATGATCTTCTCAAAATTATAGTATTTTATTATGCTATTTCTTATTTTACCTATTGTAGCCGTAAGGTCATAACGACCGTTGTTGTGAACTAGTTGTGATATGCCACAATAGTACCTCAAAGACAAGCTTCTAAGCTAACAACATGAATTGAGAATTTAACAATTTTTAATAGTTTTTGATGATGATATGGAACATTATTTAGGTTCAAGATCATTTAGGATATGTTATAAAAGACTCATGTATACATTGAGTAAATACCAACCAATTTTCACTATTTTAATATTTTACAGGTCAGTAGCTTGTCGCTGGTGCACCACAAGAACTTAGTTAAACTTGTTGGGTATTGTAAGGATGGATCTAACCTTGCAGTTGTCTATGAGTACCTCCCTCGAGGCAGCCTCTTTGATCACTTAAGAGGTTTCTATGCGAACTACAATTTTATACTAAACTACAATTTTTTAAAATTTGGCATCTGAAGACTCCAGCGTACATTAAACTTAGCAAAACATAGTGTCATTGAAGTGATGTTAATTTTCACTGTAGTTTTAAAATTATATATATATGCATGTGAATGTAGTGTTTTAATTTGTATAATTATATTCTTCCTTTAATAATTTTTTATCTTATTTGCTGAGAAATTCCTTAAAGGTGAAGATTCAAGCTCTGCTCTCAATTGGAGGATGAGGCTAAACATTGTCCTTGAAGCTGCACAAGGTTTGTAACCACAAAAGTTATTTAAAAATAATATTATACAATATTAGATTTTTCAATAATAGTAGTTTTGTTTATCAATTTTAAAATTTTATAGTGTCCTTTCTTTTTGTTTGAATTTGCGTAGCCCTGGATTATCTACATACGGGATGTGGTATGGTGCACAGAGATGTGAAAAGCAGTAATATTCTTCTGGGACAAAACTATGAGGCCAAGGTATCGGACTTAGGCTTGGCGAGGATGTTTAGTGCAGATGTGAACTCGATCATTACCTTAAGTGGGACCCCTGGTTACATAGATCCAGAGTATGTTCGTGATTATCAGTTATAACCATCTGCTAGTTCAACAATGCTTTTTTATACCAATCTCATCTCATTCCCCAGTGGAAACTAAATGAAATTACCATACCTATGAAGCATATAAATCACCATAAATTACCCATTATATAATTAAAATAGTTGGACATGTATTTGTTTAGAACAATTAATTTCCCAGGAAAATTTAAATTGCTGATAATTTTGTTAACGTAAGATTTGTCTTGTAGTTGACACTGTTACATAGTTCGAGCATATAGTATAATACCGGTAATTAAGCAAGCAAACTGTGCCTTATATAATGAATTAGATACCATAGGTGTTTTCTTATAAATTAAGATTACATTTCAATATTAGGTACCAGCTGACTTTCACGCTTAATGAAAAAAGTGACGTGTATAGCTTTGGAGTGATCCTGATGGAGGTAGTCACAGGTGAACGGCCCATATTAACTGCCAGAGAAAGCATTCACATAGTTAAGCTCGTGAAACAAAAGCTAGCCCAAGGAAGCATAGAAGATGTGGTTGATTCTAGATTCGAAGGGGAATATGACACAAACTCTGTTTGGAAGTTTGTGGAATTGGCGGTGATGTGCACTAGAGATGAAGCAGCTGATAGACCAACCATGGCTGATGTTGTTGTGCACCTCAAAGATTGTTTGCAAATTGAAGAGCACCGCCAAAAGGGGAAACAAGAACCAAGTGAGAATTCAGACACGAATACAAGTAGCATTTCAACACCACAAAGTGTTAGCGTTTCGTTTGCTCCTGTTTCAAGATAAGTGTGCACATGTTGTTTGCTGTCTGTTTTATATGTAGAAATTAAGCTATGTTTCTTCTGTTTTATATGCTTGTAGTTTGGGCAGCAAACAAATCACATCATCAGTGTGTTTATACTCTTGAAGTCTGTAACTCATTAATTTGCGACAAGCCTCTGTAATTTTGTGTGCTTTTTTTCTTTCTTATTTTTGGTTGAAGATATCTAAAAGAATTAAATTAGTAAATTGGGCATACATTTTTTTTGTGGCAAGAATGGACAAAGTACTACATTATGCACAGACAGAACTAGAAATCTCATTTGAAACGTGTAAAAACTAATTTTGCACGGGTCTGCCAACTTGGTTCAGGGAGGCAAGTCCTTTTATATTCCTTGGATTAAGGAGATTTTTCACCCTTTGTTATTTTGTGTGGAAAATAAATTGAACTGTAGTCAGAAATATCAGCATTTTATATTCTGATATTTAATTATGTTTCAGAAGAGTCCAATTTCACTGTTTGTTGCATTTTCTAAGTCACATAATTGGCATTCCTGGGGCAGTTTTTCCTATTTTCTTTTTATGCGACTGATGTCAAAACTCATGTAGGCACATCATTGGTTCTTCCTAGTTGTGAAACTTTTGTTGTGAGATTTCCTAAAGAACTAAATAAAGAATTTACTTTGGTCAAAATAAAAAAATTTGGACAGTATACCAACCTGGGCCAAGCAGGTAATTTCGGATCGGATGAGAAAATCGAAGCGAGCGGATTAGGTATAGAAAAATGCATCTCCCTTGATCCCATTATCTCATGGCTCATCTTGGTTTCTTTGAGTGAGAGATTATTTGGGTTAGGAGTTTGAACATTAGTCGAGTGGGGTGAAGATGTGCCTATAAAGCCCTAGTAAATGTATGTTAGGACTTAGGATGTGGGAGGAACTTGTTAGCGGGTTGGAATAGTAATTTCAATTCTTGACTCCAGTAATTCTAGTGGGCCTATAATCTGGGCCTTGCTGCGAAGAGTGTTGACATTTTTCTTAAAACAAAAATGTTGACTATTTCACCGACTTTATGTCTATTTTATAGTAAGGATGGTATTGACTCATTACTATTGAGTTAATAATTTTTTAAATTTTATATTTTTTGTGAAGTTTTTTTTTTCTGTATTTAGTTGCATTTTAAATTATGTATATTGTAATCAACCTTTTTCGGCTTATTATATCAATTCATATATACAGTATAGTCAACGGTTACTACATAGCCGCCGTATATATTTGTATTTTAGTAAGTACTATTCTATTAAATAGTCTGCATTCGCAGTCAATATTGCTTTGATTGATACCATATTCTTAATCTCATGTCATGAACAAATACAATAATTACTAAATGTCAATTAGAAAAATAATTTTTTAAAATTTAATATGTACATGCAATACCCCCACAATTTCGAATAACAAATTAGCACCTAAATCAATATTTATGAACATTTAATGTATTAATTAATTTGCAATAAAACCAATGATTTAAATAGCTTTCTATGTCATTAATTGTGTATTGAGAATATAGATAAAAACTCAAAAAAATATATACATAAAAAAAATCTATAAACAAAAGTATTACTATTCCAATGCGGGTCGCAACCCTGAGCCTGATCCTAATCCTGGACCTGTATCCGATCCGATTGGAATGGCCTTAGCCAGATCGTGGAACGAGCGGCTGAGTGCTCATGGTTATGTGGAACAAAGTTCGACTGGTCAAAGACTCAAAGCCTCCAAATTTTTTACTATTCCTAATTTTTATACATGTTCAAAACACATTTATTTTTGTTCTCCCTTTTTAATAATCATATAATATGCTTTTAAATCCCTTAATATAATATACTCTTAAACCAAATGCTTACATATTTTGTATTCAAAATGGAGTACGGCTGAGGGTTAGGAATGTTTCATACTTTCATCCGCTTTAGCGCGCGAGAGGCATATGAAAAATACAACGGTCCTGTAATTTAATAAGAAAAACTTGGATTGCATAATTTAATAAGGAAGTGTTGACTAACTGATACTACGCAAACATTAACTTTATTACTACTTTCAATATATTAGAGCATACTAACTACACTCAACACATATAGTAACTACCTATATTTGGTGCGCACACCTACAAGCAAGCACCTTGGTCCTATTTATACTAACCTAATGTCGGTTGAACATGTATCTTCTAATTTCTAGATTATTCAACCGACTTCATTTGTACAACTATATACTATCCAATAAGTTCTAGATAAATCGATTTATAACTTAAGTATACTTGATTCTTCTAGAAATTTCAACATCGGTCTTGAATCAAATCCGAATTGGGCCTGGGCTTCATTTGAGCTCCAGTCGGTGATGATTTCAACACTCCCCCTCAGCACCGACTTCTTAATATTTTGTCCTTCGGTATTCCACGACCATCGGGATCGTCACGCTTCTTGTGATCTCTATGATATCGCATTTCTATCGTCGGCTTATCTTCAATTTGTTTCACTGCATAATTCGATTTTGCAAGTGGTACCTGCAATTGTTGTCGTCGAGTTCCTCTGTCATCTCTTTGACAAATTGCACGACCATTCACTCTTCGTCGCGGGATCAATTGCACTTCAGCAACTTTCTCCATGACTGCAACATTATCACTCTTCTCAGTGATGGCTTCGATCGTTGCGCCTTCTTGTGGCATGTCCTCAACTGTCACCACGCAAATTCCTAATGCAATCTCCTCGTCGACTGCCTCTTCAAAGAACCATGGCTCGAAGTCTATCTCCTCTTCGGACTCTGAACCCCTCTTGTCAGCTATTGCAACGGTTGCCAAAACGTCCCACTCATCTTCACTCTTTACGTCTATTGGTGCCTTCTCCTTCATAGCCACCACGACGTTCCCTTCTTCATTCTTCAACTGGCACTCTCTCGTATAGTGTCCTTATCGTCCGCAGTTGTAGCACACCACGCTTCTCCTGCGGGATTCACGATCGGCTCTATTGCCCTCATGGCCTCTTGGAGCTCCCCCTGAACACATGCACCTACAACACTCGTGCATACTCTTCTCAGCCTTCTCGGTCACCGGTTGCCATCTGTGTTGGCTTCTGTTAGACACTCTCTGTCGACCACTGTACAGGGCCGTCTCGTCTTCTTCCTTCTTCGTCGTCAACCCGGCAAGTTGCTTGACAAGTGCCTCTTGACTTGCCAATAGACTCTCTAGATTTAACAAGGATGGTTGCGTCTGCCACCCTTGGATCGCCGTCACGAATGCGCCAAACTCTGGCCGCATCCCATTTATGATTATCCCCCGCATTCTATCTTCGCCAATCTTTGCATTGGCGTCTAGCTGCTCAATCTCTCCACATAAATTCTTAACTTTCAGAAAGTACTCACTTACAGTCATATCTCCTTGGGAGATGTTCATCAGCTCTCTCTGAAGTAGTTGCAATCGACTCGTGTTCTTCTTCGAAAACAATGCGGCAAATGTATCTCATGCTTCTTTCGGCGTCTCGGCGTCTTCGATATGCGATAATAAACTCTTATCAACAGTAGCCTTTAACACAAACAAGGCTATACCAGCCTTCACCTTCCACTTCTTGTACGCTCGGATCGAGTTTGGTGGCGGCTCCGTCTCATCACCACCGACAACGTCCCACAAGTCTTGTCCCTGTAGATAAGACTTGATACAAGTACGCCAATCCCTATAATTATAGTTGTTTAACTTCTCTATCAACCCACTCATTCCACTTAAGTCTGACATATCGACTCGAGTAATTTCACTCAAGACATACACTACTCAAACTACGACTCGACAAACTCAACTAACCCAACGAATCCTAACCGGCTCTGATACCAATTGTTGACTAACCGATACTACACAAACATTAACTTTATTACTACTTTCAATATATTAGAGCATACTAACTACACTCAACACATATAGTAACTACCTATACCCACAATTACAACACATATATTTATGTTTGGTGCGCACACCTACAAGCAAGCACCTTGGTCATATTTATACTAACCTAATGTCGGTTGGATATGTATCTTCTAATTTCTAGATTATTCAACCGACTTCATTTGTACAACTATATACTATCCAATAAGTTTTAGATAAATCGATTTATAACTTAAGTATACTTGATTCTTCTAGAAATTTCAACATCGGTCTTGAATCAAATCCGAATTGGGCCTGGGCTTCATTTGAGCTCCAGTCGGTGATGATTTCAACAGGAAGACTTGCTTCGATTGCATTATTCAGTAAGAAAGACTTTTTCCAGCACACAAATTTGAAAATGCAAGCGGCTTCGAGTTGTGTGATTGTGTGTCAATATCACGCTGAGACAAGCAAGCACACTGTGTTTAATATGATTAATAGATTGATCCTTTTACTTGACACTCTCTAAATTTTCACAGCTAGCAAGCACGATGAAAAAAAGGAAAAAAAATAAAGAAAACAAATCTTTAAAGACAATGTCAGGTCAGCTTGTGAAGTTGTGACATATTAACCTCCGCAATAAATAAATAAACTTGGAAAAAAAATGGGAAATTTTTATTATTAATGCTGTCAGCCTGTCACTGTGCTAACGTTAAATTTTTGTTGACATATATACATATTATATATATATATATAGAGTTTATCTACGATGAGTCGCGACTCACGGATGCTCCAGTGAGTCGCGATCAAAACTCTTAGATCAAATTCAAAATGACCGATCCAAACCGCCCAATACGATCTCCCTATTGAAATCTCCATGCTGACCAAATTTTTTATTTTTTCGAAATATTTAAGTATTTTTTTCGAATTTTTAAAAACGGCTGTTTTTGAATGGCTCAGAACTAATTAGATTGATGATTTTCTAAAATCTGAAAAAAATACTTAAAAATTTCGAAAAAATAAAAAATTTGGTCAGCATGGAGATTTCAATAGGGAGATCGTATTGGACGGTTTGGATCGGTCATTTTGAACCAGATCTTGGAGTTTTGAGCGCGACTCACTGGAGGGTCCGTGAGTCGCGACTCACCGTAGCTAAACTCTATATATATATATATATATGCTAATGTCCTATGGATAGGACTGAGTCCATGTCCTATTCAGTTTTTTACCGTCAGATCGCTGTATATGCTAATGTCCTATGGATAGGACTGAGCCCATGTCCTATTCAGTTTTCTACCGTCAGATCGCTGTAAACTTCGTGAGATGATGAGATCGGACAGTTCATATTTTAGCACGCAGAGAGAGCGATTCTTTAATTTTTTTCCGTTACTCGTGTATTTCCGTCTCTTACCCTCTCCGTTATCTCTCCATCTCAGTTCCTTCTTCTATTCTCCACTCTCTCTCAGCTCTCTTGCGAAAGAGACAGAAGAGAACCTGACTCCCCTCCCTTCACCGCACCTCGCACCTGAGCAACTCTCTCTCCGCAGCAACCCTAGAAAGACGATGCTCTTCGATATCTCCTCGTCCCGACCTCCGTCTCGATCTCTCTCGCTTGATTTAGCGAAACCCTAGCTTTCCTTTTCTCTCTCTCACTTAAAAGTCATGGACACCAACGCTTTGGCAATCCAAGTAAGCACTGCCTTTTCCCTTTACAATTTCTTTTCGTATTTAGCTTTTCCCTCTTCAATTTTAGCGATTCAAGTAAGCTCTCTCTTCAATTGTTGCTTCCGCGGATATAATCCCTCTTTTCCTTAAATTATACAATTTCAGAGCTAAATTATAGGTGGCATGAAGGCAATAGCTAGCGGAGTAAATTCAAAATAGATATTTTTTTGTCTTTCCTCATTATACTTGTGATAGGAGATGGCATAATTGTAGGTAACTTCAACTGCTGCGTATATATCAGAAATCAGAATGCATGTATCAGTACCCAAAAAGCCAATATATTTGCACATAAACTAATGTAAAGAACCTTTGAATTTTGCAACTCCAACTCCTCCCGGAGCTTTCTGCAGTCATCATCATGCTGCATCTTTAGGAATTTCATCTGAACTTCATGTGGACAATGGAAAGGAGTCTGATGATTTGGATTTGGATGGTGCATTCGAGTATGAAGACTGCTTTTAGTTATCTCTAGCTAATCGACCTGTAGTTAATCTATTATGAAAATTGAGTACTGGAGCTCGTGAATGAATTTTGGAATAATATTATTAATAAATTTGGCTCTGCTATCATGGAGATGTTGCAATGAGCCTTATCAATTAGTGACTTACTGAGCATCTCTCTTGACTTGTGTAAAATTTTTGTATGAGGTTTAAGGTTTAGGCCACATATGGTTTTACAGCTAAGATGAGATGCTAATTTAGATACATATTGTTATAATGTTATCTTTTTCTTTGATCTGTAATTAGATAATGATACCGACTAAATGATTGCAGCAACATGTTTTTCTGAGCCCTTAAGTGATTGCTTAAATTTTGTTAGAGTATTTTTACAAATAAATAAAAAGGAGATTGCAACCATAATTTCATTTATCTTGCAAAATAACCAATGTGAGAAAATTATTATTGTTTCTTATTGCAGGAATCTAGTGAGCAATAAGCATGACAATAGTGCAAAATAGTTAGCAAGGGCAAAATCAGAATAGAAGATGGTGATCTACATAGTGAGCAAGAGTATGATGATGAAAATAGTGCACAAGAAGATGATGTGGATTCAGATGATGGATAGAATTTTTGGATTTTGGAGTTTATAATTATTGTATATTTCTAAGAAGTGTATGTACACTTGACTGATTTGAAGAAATTTTCTATTAGCAATGAAGTTGTTGGTTCATTTAGGCCATGAATTTGTTTGAAGTGCATCTCTGGTTAATGTAACTTGGTTAACTACTTGGTTCTTTACCGTGACTGGTACCAAGTTGCTTCAGCCCAAACCATGTCTTGTGTGTGCAGGCTATTACTAAGTTGCTTCAAGCTTCATGTCTTTTGTGTCATGTATGTTTGAGGTTTAATAAGTTCTCAATTTCAATGTATTGTTATATATTGCTATACGCAAGTTAACACAAACATTTATAATCAGCCTATACAAGCAAACAAAATACGAATGATGCTGGTTCATTAGTTTCTTTAAACAATAACGAATGATGTTGTTATTCATTTCTTTAATACAGGTGGTTCTATGTTAAGCTACTGAATATTTTTAGTAGCAAGCTAAGTAACGAACTCAAGTGGTAGAATCCATAATTTCCAAAACAAAAAAAGTCATAAAAAAAAAATTAATCATGAACACAAGTGGCACGGTATGTCCCCTCAGCTATTATTCTCTAGGTACATGACAGCAAATGTAGAGTAAATAAGTAGGAATTGGAAATTAGGGAAAAAATAACCAAAATAGAAAAATTAGAGAAAAGTGAGGAGAGGGAGGCGGAGAGAAAACAAAAAAGTGAGGAGAGGAGGCGATTTGAAGGAGGTTTCTAGGTTTCCAAGGAGAGCTACTGTGAGAGGCGTGACTTGGAGGGGAGAGCAATTAACGCAAGGTAATGGAGAAGGAGATGAGTAATGGAGGTGCGGAGACGAGTAACGAAAAATTTTAACGCACAATCGCTGCTCGGCGCATCAATCCTCCCCAGACATCTTTAATCGTGCACGTATCTTACAGCGATCTAACGGTCGGAAAGTGAATAGGAAAACCCTCCGGTCCTATCCAAAGGACAATAGCCTATCTCTCTCTCTCTATATATATATATATAGATATATATATACATACATATACATATAGAGAAATGCTATGGTGCATCGCGATGTATTGAGGCTTTTGTACATCGCTACCATAATTGTCGTAGTTTTACAAATTGACAAATTTAATTAAACAAATCTAATTTATATATTGAAATCTCATTATAAACAAAATTTTATATATTTTTTAAATTTTTTACTATTTTTTCGAAATTTTTAAAATCTGCCATTTTTGAAATTTTCTTATTTATAGTTGGTACCAAAAAGGAAAGTTTTAGAAAATTCGAAAAAAAATAGCAAAAAGAACTTCAAAAAATATAAAATTTGATTTGTTATGAGATTTCAATATATATATTGGATTGGTTTAATTAGATTTGTCAATTTATAAAACGATTGACAGATAATGATCGCGATGTACAAAAGCCTACATACATCGTGATGCATCATAGCATACCTATATATATATATATAGAGAGAGAGAGAGAGAGATAGAGAGAGCACGAGAGAGAGAGAGAGAATGGATATAGAACACAAATGTGTATGGATCGTCTCCGTACACATGAGTCGTTTTTCGAGATCCAAAATTCAAACGGCCAATTCGAACCGTTCAAATTGTTCTCCATATTGAAAAATCCTTGGAAACCAAATTTTACATTATTTCGAATTTTTTTACTATATATTATAATATTTTCAAAAAACACTACAATTGGAGTATTTCAGGCCCTCCAATTTGAAAATATCATAATATATAGTAAAATAATTCGAAAAAATGTAAAATTTGGTCTCCAAGAGTTTTTCACTGTGGAAAACAACTTGAACGATTCAGATTGATCGTTTGAATTTTAGATCTCGAAAAACGACTCATGTGTACGGGGACGATCCGTACACATTAGTGTATTTTATCCATTCACTCTATATATATATATATATATATATATATATATATATATATTTCTTTCTTTTTTTCCTATAGTACTATTGTATTGAACTCCAGTACCAGAATGATCCAGCGGATAATGTCGCACTAGCTGTAGAAAATTGGCGATGCTGATTTGACCAGAGAAAACGCTACAGCAGATCTAAACTAGTTCTGTAGTGTGACATTATCCATTTAACAAAAGTGTGTCAAAATTTTAACAAAGAGCATGTTTTCTAATTATTTTTAATCAAATTTCTTTCTTAATTATGCTCCCCCCCCACCCCCCACCCACACACACACACACACACAAAACATGTAAATCATGTAATATATCGATCTAGCCTGATTAAATAGCAATGAATAAGTTTACCGATTAAGGACAACATGTGGAAAATATCATATATTACTATTAAACAATCTTAAATATTTACGTATTCATTAAAAACAAGGGTTTTTCTTGTTATTAATCGAATATTATCGCGACATGATACACAGAGGAACCTAGCCATGAATTGAAAAAAAATATTATATAATTGGAGCAGATAAATTATGAAGAAAAGAACACATCAACTTTGTATTCGTAACTTCGTATCCATTGACAATAATGGAGAATTTTGACAGCCATATAAAATTATTTATAAATTTGAAATCTGTTATGGATACTTTATGCATATTATTCATGAAAAATAATAAAATTTAGTATATGATTCATAGTTCATCAAATGAGTTTCAAAAGTTCACAATAATCGATATTTAACGATGTTTGATCAATTATTTTTAAATTTAAATTCTAGGAAAAATTGATACAAAATCAACCTATAATGCAAAAACAATGTCTGCCCTTGAAAAACTATTTTTTTTCTTACCATCTCTATTTAATTGTGGATAATGAATCTGATAAGAATAAGATAAAAGACTTTATACATACCCTTATTATCAAATTGCCGTAACTTTTTAATTGATTGACCTCGACAAAGTACTATTTTTCACTTTTAGCCTCTGCATCAGCCTTTCAAGGTTTCAACTAAACTAGGCCATTTAGACTTTTTATTTATTTTTGTCTCTAAGCAATATTAGTCATAAATTATAGATAATTTCGAATTACTTTGCAGGTTTACCTGTGATGTATACCGCATATAAAATGAGTCTTTATCTTACAAATTTGTAATTGAATTATTTGATGGTCATAATCAAGAGACGTAAGCATGAATGTTTCTTTTCCTTCTTTCAGTTATTTTTCTACTTAATTATATATTAAACATCGATGTTGTATGAAGCCATAAAAGCTCTCCTTCATTTCCTCGTCATGTTTGTTCAAACAAATGAGCTGATATTTCCTTGACAGCTTCTGTCAAGCTTTCAAAAAAAAACAAAAACAAATGAGCTGATATCACTTTATAAGATTCCAATTTGCCTCTGTTTTCTAACCAAAAATTGTAAACGGAATTCTTCCAAAGATGAAGGTTTTGTGGTGCTTTACAATTTTCTTAGCAATTTGCGCAGGAATGATTGAAGGCCAACCCAGTACTCAAGGTGCGTTACTTGAATGTATACCTGTAAGTGAGCTTAATTATTTTCTTTTCTCACACTCTCGCTCTGTTCAAGCCTGGCTTGATTTTTTTTCTTCATGCAAAAATTCATACTTTTGTATTAATGCTCAGGTTTAGTGTACAATTAGTTTTACATGCATGATGCTGCGACTTCAATAATTCGGACAATAGTCTGTTAACAGTCACCCACAAAATGATATAAGCTCATACAGATGGATCTATGTGCTACTCATCATTTTCAAATGACCAGTCCAAATCATTCAATTTTATCTCCGGAAATTTTATAGAAAATCAAAATTTATATTTTTCAAAAAAAAATTTACTATTTTTTTTTTGAAATTTTAAAATTTGTCGATTTAATTAATTAGTTTTGAGTTGCCTAATAATTTTTAAAAATCCAAAAAATAGTAGAAAATTTCAATTTTCAAGAATACGATAGGAGGCTCAGATTGATCATTTGAAAATAAAAAAATTAATATTTGAATGAATTGCACGAGATCATTTGTACTAAGCGTAACATTATAAATTATAGATTTTATTCAGCATAAAAATAAATAAAAAATATGCTATATGTCATTGGAAATTATTTAACTATACATATGTAATATGCTTCAATTTAAAAGAACGGTCAGCATCTGAGCTGTCCGGTCGTGTTGACTGTTGAGATATGTTCGTTGATCCAATCGGATGTGCATTGTTGATTGTAAATTTAAGGAAATTGTCATTTACAATTTTGCCATCGTTTGAACAAAATAAACATATAAAATAAATAAAATGAACATATAATTGATCAAAGTGAACACTTACAAATAAATAAGTTCAATAATAAAAAGTTGAATATGCATATAAAAATCTGAATAAAAATGACAAAATTTATTTGTTTGTATGTGTTCACTTTAATTTTCTATATGTTCAACTTGTTTGTTTCATATATTTATTTTGTTTAAGCGATGATAAGAGACAGCAAAACTGCATATCCTGAATTTGTAATACACTTGGGCAACAGAATCACGTTTTGAGTCCGCTATTGCCTATTGGACTCCATGGATCATCTCTAATAGCTGACGGATGGTCAGTTCATTAACTAGCATTCGCTCGCACGATCTGTCTAGAACGGTCAGGTTTTATTTCCCACAACTTCTAACTTTAAAATGACAAAATTGACCCTGTGGTAGTCTTTCTCTTTCGACCACACTCCAAAGCGTCGCCGACCGGTCTTTTAACCTCCTCCGTACTTTTCAATCTGTCGAGTGTCGATCAACCGCTCCTCTTCTCTCTTCTACGACGAGAAACAGATTACTACTATGTCGGGTCTTACTAGTAACCATTGGTCCAAGCGAGAAGCATGCACAGTACGGATGTGCTTCCACGCGAGAAGGACATCTAGCGTGCTTTCCACTGCCCATCCTTCCACATTTGTTAGCTTTTCCTCTCCTTTCCAATTCCCCTCTCTTTCTCTAACAAGTCTGATTTAGATTTAATTCGTGTCTCGACGAGTGTTTGCTGACGCTTTTCATGTTGAGCAATTAGATCCTGGAAACCAAGGTTACAATTCTTGATTCCACTAGAAAACGTTAGAGGCTATATCAATTTA
The DNA here is from genome assembly GCA_027725995.1 of Rhynchospora tenuis. NCBI lineage: Eukaryota > Viridiplantae > Streptophyta > Magnoliopsida > Poales > Cyperaceae > Rhynchospora > Rhynchospora tenuis. The sequence continues at coordinate 1,192,926 of JAMRDG010000020.1, read as the reverse complement.
GTGAAATAATTTTTCATAATATTTTTTTTTGAAGGTAGGTAGACGATTGTCTACCTACAATTTCATTGAACGGGTAAAGTCCGTACATAAAAAACAAAATAAGAAAAGATAGTTTACATTTTCATTACAAACTACAATTTTTCATACTAATTGCTCAAATGCAAAATTATTATGAAGAAAAATAATTAATGAACAATAATGTTCAAATTGTTTGTACCAGTTTGACCTTTCGTTTGAAATATTTCTTAATGTGTCTATATCACGTTCTTCTTTGTGTAGCATTTTATTACAATTTGTGTCCCTTTTCTCTGTTTTAGGTTTCATTAGCATTGATTGTGGTGCGACAAGTGGTACTAGCTATGAAGATAGCAGAGGCATATTGTATGTTTCAGATGATTCATACATAGACACAGGGAAAAATAACAAAATTGACCCAAAGTACACAAGCCCATCTAATCAAGCATCAACACTCAGAAGCTTCCCCAATGAAACTCGCAATTGTTACACATTATGGAATATTACTAAAGGTGCAAAATATCTTGTGCGAGCTACATTTCTGTATGGAAATTATGATGGAAAACAGATGGCGCAGAGTAGCACCCCTCTCCAATTTGACCTTTTTGTAAATGTTGGCTTTTGGATAACGCTAAATATAACTGATGCCTCGAGTGAATATGCTTATGAGGTTGTGACTGTCGCATCAAATAATTTTATATGGGTATGTCTAGTAAATATTAATATGGGGACTCCATTTATCTCTGCTTTGGAATTAAGGCCACTGAAGAGCAATCTTTATCCGTATGCATACCAAAACCAATCCAGTGCAATTCTATTCCGTTTCAACTATGGACCAACAGAAAACGAAATAATAAGGTCAGTATTTGTTCCATGTGAAAGGTTATACAACTATTTAGAGGACTGGTATCATATAGACAAATGTAGTTATTATAATAAAACAAAATCAACATAAGGTATATAAAATACATATTTTATAATTGCTTTTGCATCATAATTTATATTTGTCATAACTAAATCAGAGTGCAAGAATATGTTACAAATATGAAACAGTGAACTGAGAGTATGTATATGTGGAAACAAACAGAACAGATACAGTGAGAGAGAGTGGACACAAATAAAATAATATGAGAATAATTATGAGAGAATAAACAGGACACAGCATACGAAAATGAAGCTATAGCTTAACAGAAATAACATACACTGGATATATGTGCACTCTTCACAACAATTTTCAAACTTTATTTCCTTATTTTTCCTCCGGTCAATCAGATATTAGAGAGAGTTTTATATTTCCTTTACGAAAGAACTATACTTCGTATTCATAATTTCTATATCGATACACTATGTTGCAGGTATCCCGATGACCCATATGATCGGATTTGGCCATGGTACCGATACAATAAAGCAATCATAAAGAGCATCAATACAACAGAAAATATTACGCGTTACGGGGTTGACAACTACGAGGTGCCAAATCCTGTTCTCCAGACTGCAATCACTCCACTCTCCTCCCCAAATCTAACTACAAATTCTTATGATGCTCTCTCGTACATCCCAAACTTTCCAGGATATTATATGGTTCTCCATTTGACAGAGCTGCAAAAACTCTCTGGTAACCAGTCAAGACAGTTCGATATGTATCTAAATGACTGGAATTGGTATAGCATTGAAGAGCCCCCATACTGCAAGGCATCGTACATCTATAACAGTGAGCCTGACATATATAGCCACTATGTGTACACTTTTGTACAGCTGAGTAACTCTACTCTTCCTCCAATTCTTAATGCGATGGAGGTCTATTGGCCAATGACCATGCAGGTCAATCAATTGACTAGTGCCAGTGATGGTAAGATCCAAGTCCTCTCCTTTAACTGTAGAATATTCCCTTTTTTATATTTTCTCTAATATAACTCAAAAAAAGGTATGTGTCAATGTGGCTTGCCAGTTTTTAGAACTGAAAGCTAAAATTGTTAGGTAAAAAGTTATTAATCTTCAGTACTTGTCAAACAGATCCCATATAATATGGAAAAAGAGAATATAATAATAAGTATATTCCACTCTTGTCAAAACTAAGAATTCATGTTTGGATTTTTGCTCTTTGTGTTTAACTTCTGTGTTGGGACAAATCAGTCAGTGGCATCATGGCTGTGAAGGCTGATTATCAAATCGTAAGAAATTGGAATGGTGATCCTTGTTCTCCAGCGAATTTTTCGTGGCATGGCGTGAGTTGTAACACAGAGGAACCACCTCAGATTGCTTCACTGTGAGCTTTATTTCTATTGAAATACCTTAATTACATCTCATTTGTTGTTGGAAGTTGGAACTGATGTAAACTTGATCACTTTGTGCAGAAACTTGTCCTATTCAGGTTTAAGCGGAAAAATATCAGATTCCTTTGCAAAACTTCAGTCAATTACACGCCTGTATGTTTCTGAATATTATTGTTAAAAATTCAGAATGGTCGTAGATCTTAATCTTAAAAAATAAATTGAAGATTCATTAATTAACAGATTTCACTAAGCAAGTCATTATTGTAGTTTGCAGCTTTTGCTCACTTGCATTATCAGTTCAAAAGATATGTTGGCAGCAAAATATGGAACCAGACAATGGATTGAGCTCTTTCTCTCTCTTTCTTTCTTTTTGTAGGGATTTATCTCATAACAACTTAAGTGGAGATATCCCTGTCTCATTGGCATCAATGTTAAAACTTCAAGTATTGTAAGAACTCATAGCACTTATCCAAACAGACATTTTGGAAAATATGTTAAAGTTAATATTTAGATGGAATTTTCAGGAACTTGTCAGGAAATCACTTGAATGGAGATGTCCCCGAAGCTCTTATGAAAAAGAACAATTCTGGGCTGCTTCTATTACTGTATGTATCTCCTCTCCAAAAATGAGTCAAGCTTTTAATACAATGAATATGATGTCTTGTATGGAAAATTCATTTTTTAACTAGGGATATATATGACCAGACAACACTAAAACAATACATCATTCAATGGTAATTGAGCACCATGTCACTTTAGGGAAAACTCTTGCAAACATTTGTTCAGCATACCTTGAGCACAAAAATTTAATTTATTAGAGTATGTATCTTGTCTCTTGTAATTAATTTCATTAAGACCAGTAGATAAGTTTATAAGTTGTATATTTCTAACGTGGTAGGGTTGACTCTTGCACCAATTGTGAAGGCCACAGCAAAAGAAGCATAAGTAAAATCATCATTATTGTGATCTCTATTGTAGTGGTTACGGTTCTAGCTGTCATTATGGGATTACTTTTACTTCGGATGTTAAATAGAAGGAGCAGAAGGGGAGGTACTTTCTATGAATTTGCCTTGAAATTTTACAGATGTTGTTTGTGCAAACATCACTTGTTATGTAGAACGACATTGATAGCTTGAATTTGCTTTCTTTATTTTGGGTTTGGGTATATTTATTCTGGAATTGTTGTTGGCACAAAAAAGTCTGCTTCAACGAATCCTCTCATTTCTATTGTGGTTTATCTATCTATACTGTAAATTAGTTTTGAAAAAACCTTTCCCTTACTCTCGTATTGAACTTCCAATGGTTCATCTAACATTGTTTAGGAAGTGTGGAGCAAGATACACAAATCCACAGTGAGCTAAAGATATTCACCCATGAGGTGTTAAAGTCCATAACTAATAACTTTTCACAACCGATTGGTAAAGGAGGATTTGGGATTGTTTACCATGGTTATCTTGAAAATCAAACAGAGGTTGCCGTGAAAGTTTGTTGTCTGGAACCAACTCAAGCAAATAAGCAGTTTCTTGCTGAGGTAATACACTATATAATGTATTCTTAATTTCTTGGGTAAATGTACTTATGAAATTATTGCATCCTACTAGGATCAAACCGCAATACTGTGACTGTGAGGTCTATTACTGGCATGAGCTGGTCCAGACTCATGTTGACCTTTCACATCTGTCAGTTCTATTATTGATAATGCTAGCTGGGAAGGTATGAACTGACAGTTTCTGTTTTTAACTAGTGAATTTGTTATTATACTTGAAGTATGCCAGAATGTTATCTCAAAATCAAGCTTCTAAGTTAAAGGACATGAATTGAGGCTTTTACAATTTTTCAATAGTCTTTGATATCCAAAATTATTTTGGTGAAAAACTACATCTGATATTTTATAAAATAGTCTTTTAGTAAATACAGAGTTACAGACCAATTTTCTCTAATTGATCAATTGAATATTTTACAGGTCAAAAGCTTATCACTGGTGCACCATAAGAACTTAGTTACACTTGTTGGGTACTGCAAGGATGGAAATAACCTTGCTGTTGTCTATGAGTACCTCCGTCGAGGCAGCCTCTTTGATCACTTAAGAGGTTTGTATGTAAACAATTTTATCATTCCATCACTTATATACAAAATTATAAACATGGCTCCTCAAATTAAGAGCAACAGAAAGTGTGATCTAAGTGATGTCCAATATGTGAAGTGTTGGTCCGTTAATTTGTATCGGTGCCTATTTCCCTTGACTTTTGGTTTTAATTTCTGATTTATATTTTAAAGGTAAAGATTCAAGTTCTGCTCTGGATTGGAAGATGAGGCTGAACATTGTTCTTGAAGCTGCTCAAGGTTGGACACCATGAAATTAAAAGTTCTGTTTATAGATTTGCTTCTTTCAAGTATTGAACTTTCTACCTTTTTTTTTTTTAATGGTGTAGCCTTGGATTATCTACATACGGGATGTGGTATGGTGCACAGAGATGTGAAAAGCAGCAACATTCTTTTGGGACAAAACTTTGAAGCCAAGATATCAGACTTAGGCCTTGCAAGGATGTTTAGTGCTGATGTGAACTCTGTAATTAGTTTAAGCGGTACCCCTGGTTATATGGATCCAGAGTATGTTTGTGATTATCACTATCTACTATACTTACTAAAATTAATTTCAACCAAATATTTATGCTAGTGACTCAGGTCAAAATGTTTTTCTAATGTTCTCATCCTGTTCACAGTGTAAAGGGAAATTACCATACATATGTAAGCAAAAAGGGAAATTACCATAAATTGCCCATTACATAAAGCAAAATTAATTAAGACCTGCATTCTGTACAGAATACTTAAATGGTAAATACAATGCTCATGGCGTAATTTAATTTGTTGGTAATTTTGTCAACATAAGATTGGTTTCATAGTACAAGCATATAGTATGATATGGCAATTAACTAGGTAAACTATCCATTTATGTAATTAATGTAATATTAATATAAGATACCATGTATACTTGTCTAAGTGAAGACTACTTTTCCAAATCAGGTACCAGCTGACTTTCACGCTTAATGAAAAAAGCGACGTCTACAGCTTTGGAGTGATCCTGATGGAAATAGTCACAGGTGAGCCCCCCATATTAAATGCCAGAGAAAGGATTCACATAGTTAAGCTTGTCAAACAACTGCTATCCAAAGGGAGCATAGAAGATGTGGTCGATTCTAGATTCGAAGGCGAATATGACACGAATTCAGTTTGGAAGGTCGTGGAATTGGCGATGATGTGCACTAAAGATGAGTCAGCCAACAGACCAACCATGGCTGATGTCGTGGTGCACCTGAAAGATTGTGTGCAAATTGAAGAGCACCATCAAAAGGGAAAACTAGAACCAAGTGAGAAATCGGACATGAATTCAGGCAGCATCTCAACATCCCACAGTGCTGGTATTTCGTTTGCTCCTGTTTCAAGATAAGTATACATGGGTTGTTCGTTATCCATTTTATATGTTGCTGGCTTTGATTGTTTGTGGATTGAATTATGCTTGAAGTTTGGTTAGCAAACAAGTAACATCATTTTGTTCTCTTGAGTGCGGATCCTCATCAGTGCGATTTATATTCGTGAACCTTTTGATTTGTGATAAGCCTTTTTTATTGTATGCTCTTTTTCTTGGTTTTTTCGTTGAATATGGAGACAGATCAAGTACTAAACTGGGTGTATATGAATCTTTCTCTGGCTAGAATGCACTGACAGAATTGAAACTTGAACCGTATTGTAAAATCCCGTAAAACAATAAACCTTTGTCAATTTAAAAATGTGTTAATTAAATTAAAACTTCAAACAAACAAATAAAAATTTCAATTTTAAAATGCTAATTATTCAAAAATCTATTAGACAAAAATTATAGAAACTAATTAACATGATTAATTGTGAATTTAGCTGGATTCTGGCCGTCCGATCTATTATTTGAATTTTGGAATTTCCTCAACCATTAGATCCTTCTCCTTTCTGTTGCTACACTGATGGCCACACCTTTTTGGCCACAACAGATCTCGGACGCGAAGAGTCTTCTTCATGCATCTCCTCCTCCATTTCACGTCCGCGACACCCACGCCTCCTGACACCCCTGTGACGAAGAGAAACCAGGTGGTTTCGGTTCCTCTCCGCCTTCCCCTCTCTGCAAAACCACCGCAGGATGGCCCTTCTTCTTTTCCCTCTCCCTTTATCTTCTCCTCTCCTCCCTCTTCGTCTCTCACACACAACCCCTCACTGCCATTCATCTCTCCGCCATTTCCATTTCTCCCAAGCTCAACCGAAACCCTTCTTTTTCTACTTCCGATCATCTTGCTCCCCACTGCTTCTCTCTTTCCCTACACCTTGCTTCTCCACTCGATTCAAAGAACCCTATTCCCTATCTCTCCTCCAATCCGAGCCACACTAAAACCTAACTCTCTCTCTCTCACTCTCTTTCTTCTCTCTCGACTGGGCTGACAAGGTGAAGGCTGACATCGATTGATGGCTGACGGTGGCTGACAGTAGCTGAGCTCGCAATCCCACCTTCCTTTCTCCTTTGCTTTCAATCTCGGTTTGGTACTCTCTTTCTCTCTTTCCTTTGTTCTGAGCTGTGCTTGGTTGAATGTTGTGGGGCATGCACTGAATTGAATTGCTTACTTGATGTGTCAATTGAGTGCTTGATATGGTTGTGCATTGCCTCAGTTTGATCTGTGTTACATCTGTGCTTGCTCTTGGCTTTGATATGTTATGTTAATTGCTTCTTTTAGGAATTGTGCTATTGTTAGATCAATTAGGTTTGTTTAGTGTCTATTCTCTCATCTGGTAGTGTATGTAAATACTGGATTAGGGCTATTAGTCATTATGAAACTGGTTACATGCTTCTGTTAGGATCTCTAATTGTTGAATTCCCTTAAGAATCTTGCAGAATCGATTTAGAATAGAAATGCTTGTTCATTTAGGCTTTTTCTTCCTTGTCTGAACTGTTTTGGTACTTGATTAAGGTTAGTGCCTATTCTGTACATACTTAGATGTCATGTATAGCTGTAGAATCAGTCTAGAGTGTTTGTACTTAAGGTTCTAGGTTACCTCTTTGATTGTTTGGTCTGTTTAGCATCTTGTATGGCTGTTGTCAAGTCAAATGTTGGTTAATTGGACATTTAAAGCTTGTGTATTACCTTTCTGGTCTGATATCAAGCTGGTTCAGGTATGGTACCAGTCATGGTATCCCTCTGTTACTTGCTGGTACACTGTTTAAGTGTGCCATGGACTGATTTGTGAAGTTTCTCGAGTTTAGGACTGTTTTGTAAATACTTTTGAACTAAATTTGGACCTCTCTGTAGTTTTTGCTGTTATTAGGGTCCTTAGTGTAAAATTTGTGTAAATATTTTTGATTCAGGGTCCTCTGTGTAAAATATATTTAGCGGGTTCGGATTTCATCCCTGAAACCCGACTTTTCCCTGGGCTTTGTCCCTTTTCTTTTCCTCTGGGTCGCGCTGTTGGGCTGTACGAACTGGGCCCCTTTTTCTTTTTCTGTGTGGGCTCTATTAACCGAGCCTTTTTCCTCTATTTGATTTAATTTCTGGACTGGGCCAGGTTCGAAATAAAGAGATTAAAAGTAGGCTTAATTAATTAAGTTAATTAAAATGGTTAACTTAAATTGATTTAGCTAAGTGGACCGATGTTAAGGTATTTGACCCGAATATAATTTGTTGCCTAAATAAATCGGATTAATACGTAAACTTAAAAGATGGGAGATGATTTCAAATAGTCCAAAATATTTCGAAAATACAGATACAATGGAAAAACCAATTTGGACTCGTATGATCCCAAACACATTAAAACACTAACACATTAAAAAATCAACACATTAATATTTATATTAGAGTAAATTTTTTCAGAAGTCACTAAACTTTGTATGTTGTCCGATTTTAGTCACTAAACTTCAATTTGTCCCTCCATAACCGCTGAACTTTTATTTAGTCCAAATTTAGTCACTCTGTTATGATTATGTTATAATTCCGTTAGTTACTCGTGCTTGGGGTAAAATTGGGTGTGACCAATCAATTTTTTTCTTTTTCTCTTCTCCCGGACAGCTCCTTTTTATCCCTTTCTTTTTTTTCAGTCTTTCTTCCTCCGATAATGGCTCATGCCATTTATATTTCCATAAGCTCTTTCATTTTTTCTTTCTTTTGTCTCCTCCCAGTTTCGGACTTCCCACTTTTTCTTGTTTCTTCCAGCTTGATCAATCAAACTATATTTCTAGAGTGTATTCTCACTTCACTGCCACCACTTTCCTTCTACCATGGCCCATGGATAGCAATCATCTCAAGAGCAAGTGTGAAATTAACTTCTAATCCGACCAGTATGACGATTGCACGCGGAATGGCGTCCACCTCTCCCTCTCGAATACCTCAAACAATCCACCTCCGCCTCCGTCGAGCCTCTCGACATCCGCGCCACCAAAAAGTTCGTCGTCTCCTTCGAATGCCGACATTGTGAGAATCTGGAGGCGCGCACGAAGCATCCGACCGTCCAGGTCGTTTCGAGAACTCCGGGGTCGCTTTGCAAGAAGAACTCGACCACCTTCGCACCCTCGCCAGACGGCCAGACGTCGGAGCTCTACCCAAATTTGATCTCTCTCAACCTCTTCCCTCTTCTTGTCGCACGACAACTAAGACTTCGCTGCTGACACAGTTATGCTCCTATGGGATCTCACTGATGACACAGTCTCGCTCCATTAGAAGAAGAGACGAAAGAAAGAAAAGAAAGAGGCATTCTGGGAGAAAAGAAAGAAAAAATAAAAAGGGGACGATTCGTCACCCCAAATTTTACCCAGACGTGAGTAACTAACAGAATTATAACATAATCGTAACAGAGTGACTAAATTCGGACTAAATAGAAGTTCAGTGGTCATGGAGGGACAAATTGAAGTTTAGTGACTAAAACTGGACATACAAAGTTTAGTGACCTCTGAAAAAATTTACTCTTTATATTATATGCTAACTTTATTATTTATCATTAAACACTATTTCTACTTAACACTATCACATTTGTGTTTCATTTCTATACATTCTATTTGTATATGTTTATTGAGTTTCATTTATTTTGAATGGAATAAAAGTATCAACACGATTTATGTACTTATAGTTTTCTTAAAACTAAACTAAAATTTTCACGACTTAAACGTGTAGATTGGACTATAGGTTCTCGTCAAAAACGTCTTTCTTCACACCTATTTTATAAGTGGAACTCTGCCAAAATTTTTACCGAGTCTCCTCTCAGAAATCTAAATCCTTTATTCTAGTAGCTCAAACCTGAATCCAAATTGAGGGATAACTTAGTGATTGTTAGTTTTATGTGTTCTAGTTTTAGTATCCGTTCTGATTAGTCGGTTTTTCGTCAGGTGAGCAGCAGGATTACTCCGGACCTGTAGACGAGTACTACCCCGAGTTCGAGGGTGGTGACGCAGAGCAGGACTTCACGGACCTTCTTGTAGAGTAGTCTCACCGTCTTCGAATTTTCCAGATGTGGATGTCTTAGGTTTTGTTTAATATTTAGTTAGTAATTAAATCAAAACTAATTGTGTGCATATCATGTCATTAACATCAAGTAAACAGTTAAGCACATGTCATTAACTCAAAACTAGATTGCACTTATAGGATATGCATTGCATATTAATAATAATGTGATTAATAAACTTAAAAGTGTCTTTAATCAACACTTGCATCTGGTGCGGATCAGGATAGTGAGACCGAGCGTGATAAGTTCGTTTTGCTTGGGGTTTTCATTATTGGGAGATTGTCCCAAGCCATTGCCGGAGGTCTTCTTATGATAGCGATCACGGGTAATGCGATCTGATGATCACTCAGCAGACCGACCGTCAGGCGGTACTGCGGTAATTTGATGGTTATTTGCGTGATTATATTGTATTGTATCCCTTTGACTTGAGTTCTTGATTGAGTGTGTCATTTATACTTGATTGAGTCAGTATGCAGGTACCGTTTATTACTGCTCACTCCTCGACGGGGGAGTGAGGTAGGAGCTGTTGCGTGTCGAGGTGTTGCGTAGGTAGATCTGTAGGCACAGTACATGTTGGGATTTGTGAGATTGAGTTCGGATTTGTCGAGGTGTTGCGTAGGTAGAGTTGTTGCGTGTCGAGGTGTTGCGTAGGTGACTTATGATTTGACCATTGAGTGTGGGTGCTTGACTCTCGTATTGATATACTTATTCACCGTATATTATTATACTAGTATTATTCTCCGCTTCTCTAGATATTTTTCAGATTTATTTTGGCATGTCATGACTTGTAGATTTGTTTTATCATTTCTTTAAAGTTACACCTAAATATTGCATTATAGGAATTAAAAGTATTTAAGTATGGTTTAGTTCTAGCTAGAGTTAACCAGAATCGTAGGCTCACTCTATCACCACACTAAGTATTAGTGTACTCATCCAACAATATTTTGATTTGTGGAGACAGGTTCAGGTTTGGATGACACCGTAGAGGAGTTTTTGCTAGAAGACCAAGCCAACCTGGATTAGTTATCTTCCACTGCATATTTTTAATATCTTGTTATTTATGGCTGGAATTTTGATATGTATATATTTACCAGCTCCCTTTTGTTGTATGAACAATGATACCATTTTATTTGTGATCATTTGCTTTCTGTTACATTGTTTATTAGCCTTACGTGTGTACAATAGAGTGTATACACGTGGCGGGGTTGTCCATCTCGGATTATGGCTTGGTTCGGGGTGTGACATGTATGATAAAAATTATGCTAGTTGCAAAATTGGGTTCCGTGGAAAAAATATGGTTGGATACTGCGGTCTTCGGAGCAGGAGGGTTTTCAACCTCTGTTAATTGTGGGAAAAAGAAAATTGGACCGGAATTTAAAATATCAGCTATATGATCTGATATTATGTTTCAGAAGGGTCCAAATGCAATATTGCTTGCATCCCAAGAATTCAGTGGTCCTTTGATGTTCCTGTGCGCGCACTTGGGAACCCAAGCCAGGCGTTTGTTGTTTTTTTTTTTTTTTAATACATACTTTATGTGTATGCCCGGCAAACGTGCCAAACGCACACGGAAATGTCCCATTCTGTTTTCGTGCCGTTTCAGCAAATGAAACGAAATCTCTGTTTTGTTTCCGTTTCGTATTTGAAACGGCAAGGAAAATTGGTGTCACATTCCGTTTCGTTTCTATTTTCCATTATAATTCCTCATTTCGGTATTCCATTTTGGTAAAATGGTATAATTATCCGTTTCATTTTCGTTTCGTTTTCTGAAACGACATGGTAAATTGATGCCACATTCTGTTTCGTTTCTGGAAATGGAATAACATCACGTTTTTTTGGGCCGTTTTGCCAGGCCTATTTATGTGCAACTGATGCCTGAAAAACTAATCTATGCACGTTTTTTTTCTACCCAGTGATGACTGAAAATTTAAAGAAAGATAAAATGACAAAAGATCAATGAAATTTCTCACCTAGCTCTAGTGCCATTTCTTTTATACTCATGTTGACAAGAAATTAATAAAATAGGGATTATCTTTTAGAGAGCAAAATGTGGCCGCCTTACCAATCAAAAGTGCTTTCTTGGTCTGGTAGTAGAGTGCATATCACCTTGGACCCTTGGTGGCTACTACCCCATGCGAATCCTAGAGGCGCAAGAACATTTCTACGCTCTGGGAGCGTGATTCGGTTTGATTCGTACATGCTGGTTCTCAAAGCATGGTTCGGTTTGGTACTTTTGTTTGAGTACATTAAATTGGGGGAAAATGACAAACGGTCGTCTGCTTCACCTTGCGATTTAACCAGTTCACGACCGTTTTTCTATGGTTCGATAACAACCCAATTAGAGACTAACGAACCGAACCAGGGTCCATTTTCTGATTTTACCGGTTTGAACCGGTAAGTTCAACCGAGCTGGTGAGAAATTTTAAAAACTATTTTTGAGCTGGCCATTCTTGCCCTTTCCACTATAGTAAAAAAAGTAAAAATTGAGATGATGGGATCAACCCGTCTTACTGTGTTTCTTTTGTATCAGGTTTGAAATCATTCAATCTTTCATCAAATTAATGAAAAACTTGAGTCATGAAATTACATTATTTATAATTTCATTTTGTATTTTTTTTTTTATTTTGAGAAGTTTTCTTGTTGTATTTGGTACCATTTCAAATTCATAATTATTTTTGTTTTTCATTCATAATCCATGATATGGTTCACTGTATTTATTAACATTTATAGTATAGTCAATGCTTACCATACAGTCTGCATATATGTATATTTTATTATTGTTTTACATATCTATATTCATATTGCTTAAATTGCTATATTACATATATATCCTACGCTCCTCTTATATTACAAACAGAAAAAAATAGCATTGAACATTAATTGTTAATAATTATTACTAATTTCAAATTTATAGAGAACACGCATGGTTAAAGCGGGACTGGACGGAGGGTTTCACCAAATTTGACTTTATCTCAAATTTGGAATTACAGATAACTGATTGGAATTTATTAGTGTGATCCTCATATTGAAATCTCCTTGTTGATAAAATTTTACATTTTTTTACTATCTTTTTGAATTTTAGAAAATTTTCAATCTAATTAGTTCTAAATTCTCCAATAATAACAATTTATAAAAATCTAAAAAAAAATACTTAAAAATTATAAAAAATGAAAACTTTGGCCAGCCAGGAGATTTCAATATGAAAAATACATTGAGCAGTTTTGATCAGTCATTTAAATTTTTGAATTTGAGATCCAATCAAATAGTTTTGACCATAGAATTTCTCAGACAACCAAATTTATGTACATAATATATGAAAGTAACAATTGCCTATAATATGTTAGCACCGTGAATATTTGTGACCGTTTTATGACTTATGTTATGCTTTTAGTCACTTCTTTGTGAGTCGTACTTTTTTTAAAAATTTTTTTGATGATAACAGGTTTTCCTTTCGTGGTTTCTTTTGTTTTAAAAATATCAAATATAATATATAATTTCAATTATTTAAATAGCTTAGTCGTATATCATTAGTTTGTAACTTTGCATTGATAATATAAATACATAATAGCTTCGTGTATATGCATACTAATTCTATTGAGAAATGCACATGGAATTATTTAAGCGAGAGATATCGGTGACAGTTATTACAAGTTGGTTGTTGTACGTGATCTTCTGGGATTCAGATCCTCTGGTTGGCGACCAGCTGGTCGGCAGAGAATCTTGACCGTCTGATTTAATCTCAACGGCTAAAGGGAGCCCCGTGCATTCCACCACTCCCGAAAAAAAAAATTGGCCCGAAAAAAATGAACCGTTGAGATTAAATCGGACGGATCTGATCATGCGCCGACCAGGTGGTCCGCACAGTTCTGCCGACCAGAGGATCCGGATCCGATCTTCTGGTGCCTTTGCAAAGAACATAACAATAGGAATTTCGATTCTGCAATTCAAGAAGGCTCAAAATTATAAGGTTGCGGCGAATGCTGCTGTATTGTACCTGATCGATTAGGTCACTCTATTTACCCCCACCAAAAAAAAAAAAAAAAAAAAAAAGGTCTCTGTACGGAACTGATCTAGAGTGATTTTCAATCCATAAGATGAACTGTGTGCCCGTGCATATGCGTCAATTGGCTGAAATAGAAAGAAAAAATATATATATATATAACAAGATATATAAAGTCTTGCCATTGAAGATTTTAGATTTTAGACAGGGACCATATGACGTGATATGGATTACCATAATAACTTTTTAATTAATCAGTATGAGTTTTCATGTAACTTTTTTTTATTAGTTAATCAAAACTTTTCTAAGTAGGACTTTTGCCTACTTCCCAAAAAAAAAAAAAAATTTGTTAAAGGCTGATTTGATGAAACAAAGAGTAGATCCATAGCTCCTAAATTTTTATCTCTACTACTTATTAAAACATAAATGAAAAGTTATAAACAACTACACCTAATGGGTGTAAACAACTCTTTATATCAATTATTAACTATTTATTTGTGTAATTTGATCTGTATAATTTGATCTGATTTGTGGTATAGATTTTAATTTTAGATAAAAAGTTAGACTTTTTATTAGAAAAGAGTAAGTCACTACCAAATTGACTTCTAAATTTAAAATAGAAAGACTAAGTAATTTATTTTATCATATTTTTTATTGCTTAACATTTAAAGTTCTATATAAAACTAAAATAATATTAATATTTTTTTTTCTAATTTGTCCACATATAAGGGACGTCTCTGACTAATTGTTTTAAATCTATATAATCTTTGATATAAAATTGTCATTTAAATATCGGCGAGCCTCTTTTGTTTCAAACTCTAATGCTTGAATAATCATTATATGTGTCAATTATTATTAGTTTGATCATATCATTTTAATTTCGATTTTGTTAAAATAAAGTACTTTAATTGATTGGAAATAGCCACATATATAAGTAATTGTAAGTACCTGAAAATTTACAAGGAATGTCAAGGCTGTGAGTTTCTGGCAGTATTGTCATACAAGCTGAAATAAACATCATCAACGTTGAATAAAGAAAGTGCTGGATTACGTAATTAACCACAGTCAAAATCCAATTCCGTACTCAATTCATCAAAAGTTTAAAGAGACAAACAGACGAAAAAAATTCAATAAAAATGAAGGATTGGCTCAAAGACAAGGTCAGGTCAACTTGTGAAATTTGTAATATAAATATTGTAAGAAACCTCAACTCCCGTCATGGATAAATAAATAAAAGGAATTAATAAGAAATTGATTTTTTTATATTTTTTTTTTGATAATTGCCCGTAGGTCATTCATACACACTTTCAACCAGCAAATGCTGAGATTCGAACCCTGATCTCCATGGAACCAGGTAAGTGTCTTAGCCAACTGCACTAGCAGTGCTAGACGAATTTTTTTTTTTTATCGTTAACACTGTCTTTGACATTTTGTGTATAACTCCAGTCACCGGAATAATCCAGAGCATAGACGCGACACTTGCTATAGAAAAAATAAAAACACAGAGGTCAACTTGAGAAAAAGCCACAGCAGATCTAAACTAACGATCGAGTCGCATGACAGCAACCTTGGTACTCGGTATACGTCATCCATGTTAAATATTGGTTGCTGATATATCAATTTTTTTTTTTCAAAATAACTTATAGCAGCGGCTGCTATGGAACAGACTGATATATCAAATCTAATTTGATAATTTTATTTGTAAAATCGAATAAAACTCCTCAAAATTTTTCCATTTCAAATAAACTCTTCAAATTTTCAAAATCGAATATAACTCTTTCTAATTATGTTAATTAAGGATATTGACCATTTTCATTAATTTACACCATATTTTAATTATTTGAAACGCTTAATTTAAATTTTGAAGGAATTCATCCGTTAGGGGCGCGTTTGGTTGTGTAGTAAGGGGTTGCATAAGTTAAGGATGCCTAAGTGTTTATGTAGTGTTATGTAATGGATGTTTGGTTGTGTAGTAAGGATGAGTAACTTAATGCATACATATATTCATGTCAAAAGACTAAAATATCCTTGAATTTGAATTAGTATTATGTATTAATAAGACGTTGTAACCTAATTATTGTTAATTATTAATTAATAATTATTATAAAAATTAATTATTAGTGATAATAATAAATTATTTTTATTATTATGAAATATTAATAATTACTTTTAATTAAATATTATAAAAAAAATTAATTATTGACAATAAAAAATTATTATTGATTAATTATTTTAATTAATTATTATTATTTAATCATTATTATTAATAATTAATATTACTTGTTAAATTTTATTAGTTATTATTATTTAATTATTAATTATAATAATTAATCTTTATTATTAATTATGATTTTTCAATAATTATTGTTTTACTTATTAAATATTATTATTTTATTATTAATTATGATTTTTAATAATTATTGTTACGTATTAAATATTATTAATTATTTGTTAATTATTAAATATTATTATTAATTATTTCTAAGGGGTATTGTTGGAAAACAAAATTATAGGAATGAGTGCATAACTTATACAACCTATTTAGGTTGTATAAGTTATGCACCCTTAAGGCGTCTTATGTAACGGGTGTTTGGTGACTTAAGGATGCATAATTTAAGTTATGCATCTTTAAATCACAAACAAACGGAGCCTACTGTTGTTGCAGAGAATGTGTAACGAAACATCTGAATAGTACCTATTTCTGTAAATTTTCGTTAATGTGGCCGTGCTCCTTGGTGTTGGGTTATATGAAATGAGAAAAACAGTAGTGTTTTTAGGTCTAACAAAATGGTTTCACACTTTCACTCAACTCTGTATATTTCAACACTTTTAACAACTTTCAATAATTGGACTGGCTTAAATATGGAGGTATGAAAAACAGCTAAGGGATGATGAAGACGGAGACAACTGAAGAGACATCCTTAGCTAACAGCTGACTTAGTTCTCACTTTATGTTTGCTGTATATGTTTTTTAAAACCTTGTGTATGTTGTTTCTGTTTGTGATCTGCTAGTTTGTTTCAGATACTTAACCGTAAATACTGAGAGTGGTTCCCTTAAGGCGCTCTCAGTTTTATTGTTTGTTTGTACTTGGATTATTTTTTTATAATGATTAAACGTGGGTCCCTGCTTGCGGAGCTCTTGTTTATTAAAAAAAAAAAAAATGTGACCGTGCTCCAAATGTATCTATTTTTTTGTTAGTCGCTCAACCAACACCGGCCGCAAACGAGGCCCCAAGGAACATCCATATTTTTTGAAGGGATCCCACAGGCTGATAGGCATGATTAGGGGCATCACATATAATAAAGAGGATTAATTATTAATTAGAACTCTAAGGCTAAGCACAGATCGATGATTTTTGTGCTATACGTTTGTTCTCAAATTTTATGTTTTAAATGGCCAATCTAAATTGGTCGATCTCATTCTCATTTTGAAAATTTATAGAAAACTAATTATATATTTTTTCGTATTTTTCTGAAATTTTAGAAATTCAACGATTTAATTAGTTTTGATTTTTATCTCTAATTATATCTGTTTTTACAAATCTAAACGAAATGGGAAAATATTCCAAAAAATATAAATTTTTGTATCCAATGACAAATGTCAATATGAAAAATATATTGAGCACTTCAAATCGAACATTTGAAGTATAAAATTTGAATATGTTGTGCGAGTCATCCATGATACCCGTAGTATTTTAGCAAGCCACAATATATAAAAATTATAGCTATCCAATTGAATATTTATTGTTTGTACAATTGTATTTGTAATTCTATCCTGATTTTATAATTCGTTTTTTCTAATACGATTACAATTAATGAAAACAATATTCATTCTTAATAAATATGACTAGAGGATTTATATCTGAATTTGAAGATTTGATGGATTATTTTAAGATTTATGTTCGAATATGAAAATTTGAGGAGTTTAATAGATGAAAAAGATTTGAGGAGCTCACATCCGACTTAATCTTCCTAGAATAATTTTTGGGCAAATTTTGTTGTGGACTGAATTTTTCAACCGGACTTAAATTTAGATAGTTCATTTAAAATTATGAATAGATATGATTGATCAGCGTTTAATCTCGGCCTGAAAGTTTAGTCCACCATAGAATTATTCTAATTTTTATATTGGCCTTTTGTACTGAAAGCTATATATAAGAAATTCTCTCTACTTATTACAAGAAAAAACAAATAAGTATACATTTTATATAAGCATGTGCTGACATTATTAATTGCTTGTGCATAAAAATTTTTAAATTTATTGTCTTAGCCTTAAGATATGATCAATTTGCAACATTTGACGTACAACTGAGGATGGCTAACGTGCTATCCGTGGCAATGCCACCCATTTTCCATCGGGTCATTTTTCGACATCCAAAATTCAAATGGCCAATCCAAACCATTCAAGTTATTCACCATATTGAAATACCCTTGGAGACCAAATTTTATATTTTTTAGAGTTTTGTTACTATTTATTATGATATTTTCAAAAAATATTATAATCAGAGTATTTCAGGTCCTCCAATTTGAAAATGTCATAATAAATAGCAAAAAAACTATAAAAATGTAAAATTTGATCTCCAAGGGTATTTCAATATGGTGATCAACTTGAGCGGTTTGGATTGGCCGTTTGAATTTTGAATCTCGAAAAATGAGTAAATATAAAATGGGTGGCTCGTGCCACGGATAACACGTTAGCCATCCTATATATATATATAGGTATGCTATGGTGCATCGCGATGTATTTAGGCTTTTGTACATCACGATCATTATCCGTTAATTATTTTATAAATTGATAAATCTAATTAAAATAATCCATTATACATATTGAAATTTCATAACAAACCAAATTTTATATATATATTTTTTAAATTTTTTACTATTTTTTTCGAATTTTCTAAAATTTTTCTTTTTTGGGTACCAACAAATAATAAGAAAATTCAAAAAATGGCAGGTTTTAAAAAATTCGAAAAATATAGTAAAAAATTTTAAAATTTTAAAATTTGGTTTATTATGAAATTTCAATATATAGATTGGATTTGTTTAACTAGATTTGTCAATTTGTTAAAACTACGACAAATATGATCGCGATGTACAAAAGCCTCAATACATCGCGATGCACCATAGAGAGAGAGAGA
Organism: Rhynchospora tenuis; assembly: GCA_027725995.1. NCBI lineage: Eukaryota > Viridiplantae > Streptophyta > Magnoliopsida > Poales > Cyperaceae > Rhynchospora > Rhynchospora tenuis. The sequence continues at coordinate 1,173,994 of JAMRDG010000020.1, read as the reverse complement.
ATGGCTAATGCGCCATCAATGGCATGGCACATGCCACGCATTTGCCATTGAATTGTTCAAGTTGAAAATTCAAACGATGGCTCGTGCCATCGGTGGAAAATGAGTTATGCCAGTGGCGAAGCTAGGATTGGGGAATAGTGGAGGCCAAATTAATCTGACTAAATGAAATTGAGAATTAAGAAAGTGTTAATTTAAGAACGTAGAGTCTAGCACAGATGTTCAGTGGCTCCGCCTTTATCTGAGAGGTAACGAGTTCAATTTCCGCTGGACGCAGAATAAGTAGCAATAAATAAATAGATAAATAAATAAAAGAGGGATAAACTCTAATTTACAGAGTGAGCTAAAAACCTCTATAAATAAATAGCCTCTTATTAAAAAAAAAAAAAGAAAGTGTTAATTTCTTAAAAAAAATACCAGCTTTTTTAAATGTTTTCTCTGTTGGTTTCGACTTGGAAATTTAACACCACGGGAATGGAGTCAGAGAGTTTTCATTGGTATAGAGAAAAGTATGTTGGGTCTAGGAGAGTTGGGAAAACCCGTGAACCTAATACATCAATTTATTTTAATAAAATTAACATATGATGATCAAATTTCTAATTATTAGGGAGACATGGCGTTCGCCAGTCCCCTCTGTCTTCGCCACTCAGTGGCGCGTGCCATTGATGACTCGTTTGCCTTTCTTTCTCCCTCTCTCTATATATATTTGGTCCTATAATACACATTACAGAAATATTAGATTTAAAAGTTATAAATTATTTTGATTTGTCCAATTATCAATAAATCTTCATTCATACAAAATTGCTAATTTGACTTGGTGATTTGTTTACTTCATAGATAACAAGAACAGGTCATATGTGTTATTATATTTATGATTCATTGTAGTATTTTGTGTGCGGCACATGTCTTTTTCGGTTTACAACAGATTAATGATATAAGTACACCTAGTCCTACCATTATTGGTTGACATTAACAAATAAAATCTTCTGTCTGGAGCCAAAAAAATATAGTCCGAATGGACACGCGAATAAATGTCCGAGTACAGCATATGCATAATATCAAAAAATATAAAAATATTTACATAATTTATGCGTTTCATTGAAAAAAAGTTATTCTTGTTCTTATTTTAGCAAGAGGTCGGCCTTCTGTACATCAACTTTTCTTTTAATACAATTTGGGCTTTCACCCACTTCAAAAATATAATTGAGGATTTTGACAACCATAAGATTTTTTTGTAATTTCAAAATCTATATTCTGTGCTTTATAGGAATTATACTCATAAAAACGATGAAACTTTACTGTAAATTTCATCGTTCAACAAATGACTTAATGTTTAATGACATATAAAATAGAAACTGAAATTTAATTTGTAAGGGAAAAAAGGCCTAAATGCATATTTAAGAAAAAAAATATATAGTATTCCGTCGAGGTCAATTAAACAAAGGAAAACGAAAAGGAAGACTAAATAGTATCAATGCAATTCGTTATCCATAATAAACTGTTATATATGAAATAGCATAGAAATTATATTATATAGGCATTATGCAACTCTTGTCAGATTCATATTCATAATAAACTGGAAAAAGGTAAAAAAAAAAAAAGGAAAATTTATTACTTGATGAAGGAACAAAGAAAAAATTGAATATTATGACAACGGTTTCTCAAATAAAACTGAAAAAATCATTAAGAAAAAATAAACATCTCATTTGTCTTGTATTGATTGTATATCACTTTACGAAACTTGACCATTTAAACTTTTGACTTATCGTCTCCTTGCAATATTGGGTACCATAATTTATAAATTCAAATTATTGCAGGTTTAGAGATGAGGTTTTTTTTTTTTTTTCTTACAATACAGTTTAGCTGCGGTTTTACCTTAATGGATTGTACATTACGTAAACTTGAAGAGAGAGCCTTTATATTGCTATGCTTTAATAATAGAAGGTCGTAATCAAGAGACCTAAGCACGAATATTTCTATTCTTCCGCCAGATCTCTTCCTCTCGTTTGAGTATATATAACAGTCTCCACGGTTCCATGAAAAATTGAAAAGCATTAAAAGCTCTTTTTCTTTTCCTATGTTTATTCGCATAAATGAGCTAATATCAATATCCCATTCCAATTTCTCTTTGTTATCCAATCAAAACTTCCACAGAATTATTCCAGAAATGAAGGTTTCGTGGTTCTTTATAGTCCTCTTGTGCATTTGCGCAGCTGTGATAGAAGGCCAACCCAGTACACAAGGTGCGCTACTTTAAAACACAACACTGGTAACTATAAAAAATTTAATAATTAAAACATAAAAGAAGAATGGAATAGTGAGCTTAATTTTCATCTGGTCAGTAAAAATATTCGTATTGATCTAGTATATATTAAATAATGCACAATATGGTTCAAATTCCTTTACATATATATATATAATAAATAACCTAAGGTTTAAATACATAATAAAGTTTGTATGGCATTATAATTTTTTTATGTCGACGATTTCAGAGTTATCCACAAAATGAAATAAATTTAGACATTATTTAGCAAGAAGTTAAGTTGTTCACACATAATACGTATGGGCACAGATGACGAAGGACATTGGTACCTTATGTCGGTACTAGTGCAATATGAGGTAAGAGTAAGTTTTTTGTTTTGTATATTTTTTATGATTTTTATTGTTTGTAACAAGACTATGTATAATTGTTTAGCTTTCATTAATGAATTAAAGTGGTCGAGAACTAAAAGCATTAATATTTGTTTAAATATATATATATATAGCACGAAAATAAACTATAAACATTTTAGTTTGTCAATTGTCTTTTAAAATTATGTATATTAATTTGCCTCCAATTTAAAATTTATTCGATCAACCAACAAGTGCCCTAGCTAAAACTATGTTATAGAGAAAATTGTAGTTATGGCATCTCCGGAGGGTGCTAGATCAGGCATCAATTTGGTGCATAACTATAGAAGAAAAAAAATCACTGTTGTGACCTGTCAGTAGTGTTCTAAATACGTGCCGTCTCGTGTCGTGTCGCGTCATGTTGTATTTAAATATTTCACGTGTCATGCCATGTCGTGTCTAAATTCCAATGGATTGATACGACACGCCTCGTGTCCTCGTGCCGTATTTTTTCTTTTACACATGTCGTTCCGTGTTGTTTTTGAATACGTTTAAATTTCATAAAATATAGTTATATACTTATGTTTAGGGATGAATTTGAAATTCAAACTATGAAATTATCCTAAAAAATAGACAATATAAGAATTTTCTTGTTATTTTATAAAATTTCACATCTTAACCGGCATTATAAACTTGTTGTGTCTCTGGGATTTTGTCATGTCCCGTGTCGTGCTATGTTTGGACAATTCGCGTGCCGTGTCTGGACAATTCACGTGTCATGTCTATACTTTTAAAGTCGGACATGATATGCATAAAGACATGGAACGCTTAAGTTCTCGTGCCGTGTCGTGTCCATATCTTACAGTGTTGTACCACCTCCGTACCGTATTGTGTCGTGCCGTATATGGACACGCTGTGTTTTTTTAAGCACTGCCTGTCAATAGACGATTTATCTCTTCTTTTTGCATTGCTTATATCAAGTTGCATTCAAAAAGTTTAAAATTTTCTACTAAAATGAATTTAGTACTTGTGATTACGTCCAGTTTGGTCCCTTAACGATATTTTCATCTTCTTTTCTATGATTGTATATCTGTCATTGTTCTTCTTTTTTATGCATTTCTCATCTTTTGTCAAACTAAATCACTAAGATTCAAATTAATAAGTATTTAGTGAGTTACACTACTTAATTTTGGTCAATGCAATCTTTCCAAATGATCCAAGAAGAGGACCAAGACTAATGGCAAATTAATTTATGTTTTTTGATTGGTTAAATATATTTGAAATTAGGATCTTGTCATGTATAATAAAAATTACACTCAAATGGTCCAATTGCTCAAGATATTTACCAGGATAACTTTGAATAACTCCTCACTGTCAAAGTTTTCTTACGCTCTGTTTGGACAGCAGTGAGGGAATGGAAAGAGTAGGAAAATATAGGAGGGAAAGGAATGTGATGGGAAGTGATGAAAAATTAATTAACATCTGCATGATTGGATAATTAATGAAAGGGATAGAAAAAAAAAATTATTTCCCTTCTGTTCTCGATTTGAATAGTCTCATTAAAAGAGGTAAAACAAAATAAACATTTAAAGTTTTTTTTCCCCATCCATTCTCCTCCAATTTGTATAGGAGGGCAAAATCAAGAGGGAAATACTTCCTCTCGTTAAATTTTCTTTTCTCGTAATTTATTTTCATCAAAACAAGAGAAAATATTTAATTTTATAAATTTACGTCCGTTCTATTTCCATCCCTTCCATTCTCGTCTATCCAAACATAGTGTAACAAAAATAATGAAAGTCAGAGCAGATTTGCTTGTGGCTTTTACGGTAATATGTGATGATGTGGCCGAGTTTTATTTTGGTAATAATTATAGTTATTAATCAATATAATTGATAATAATAATAATTGTTATTATTATTAATATTTAAGTTAGAACAATAATACAATCTTTATTTTATTATGACCAGTTAATAATAATAATAATAATAATAATTATTATTATTATTATTAATTAATTAATTAATTAATTAATTAATTAATTCATTACTAATGTCAATTGATATAATACTCATAGGTAAAATAATTTTAGGTTATATAATTTTTTTTTCAAAATTATGAACGGCCATGATGGATTTAGGCAAAGACAAGATTCTATTTGGAAGGAAAAATTGATCAATGACATAACGTCCCAAAATTCTATATAAGTAAAAATAATATTCTCCACATACCCTTTCATGCATACGAAAAAGCTATAATTTATTTTGTAAGCTTTTCTTGAAAAAAAAAAAGCGTACGTGTCCCGATTGAATCATACGGATATGGTTTTTTCGTACCGTATCATATAATGCAGTTGCGCGGATAGAATAATATATATATTTTATTTTATTATTTATTATTATTTTTTTTGGAAACACGGCCATTTATTTATGGACATAGCCCATTCTTTATAGAGTTTATCCATCTTCCGCGTCCAGCGAAAATTGAACATGTTATCTCTAGAATAATGACGGAGTCACTGACTATCTGTGCTGGACTCCCTCGTATTTTTTTTCTTTTAATTTCTTTTTGGTTTGTTTTGAGAATGGTATTTCTTAGTATGCTCGTGCTACTCCTATGGGCTAATATTGCCATAAAGTAAATATAAAATGGAAAAAAGAGTAGCATGTGGATAGGGTTGTATAACGTGTCAAATGACAACGGAATGTTTCATTTCGTTTCGTCAACGGTACATATTATAATTTTTATTATTTATTCTGTTTCGACAGAACAACTAAATTTAAACCGTATTTGACACAAACGTTTTACGAAAAACGTACCAAAAAAAAACGTACAAAGAATCTTCCGTTAGCAGGCCTGTGGACGCTGTGGATCGTCTCTATGGCGGACAGATGGTGAGCTCCTTTATAAGCGTTGGCTCGTGCGATCTGAACAAGGATGGTCAGGATTCTCTTTCCTACACGGCAAGCCGTTAAGGACAGCATCATATATCAGGGACCTAATATTTTTTTATTTTCCTTTTTGAGAGTATCAAGGGCTTAATATTTATTGCTGTTAAGTGTTTTCCATTATTTTTTAAAAAAAAATTAGGATGCAATAATAAAATGTTTTTCGTAAATAAAATTGGACGAAACAACATTACTCTTCGTTATAAAATATTTCTTAGCTATTTCTAAATTGATTTAAGGAAAAGGGAGAAGAATGGAGCAACCCACATCTTTGTTTTTTTTTTGGGTATTTTGTTGTTGTTGTGATTATTATAACTATTTTACTATCATCACCATCAGTATTAGTATCTTAATTAAATCCAATTTTAATTTTGTCTCATTTTAACAATTATTAAAAATTATTTTAATTATAATTATAATTAGTGTCTCTCTTTTTAAATTCTCCCAAGTATCGCCGAACACTCGTTCAGTCGTTCCACCTTTACAAGTTTCGATTTCTCGCATCCTTCCTCTTTAATCAGTCGTACAATGTTGAAGTCAGACTATAACCCCCAATCAAAGCCAGAAGCGAAAACGGCATCTAGCGAGCCTGTCTCTGGTCCTCTGACATTTGTTAGCCTCTCTCTCACACACACACATCCACAGACGTGGGTGCGCTAACAATTATACGAGTGTTTGCTTGCTCTAAAAAAAATATATATATATACGAGTGTTTGTTTATGCTTTACATACCCTCAAGTGAACAATCAGACAGTTTTTTCCGACTGGAACCCAAGGTTTCAATTATTCATTCAACTAGAAATCCTTGCATGTTAAATCAAATTAATGAAGTAAAGATTGATGACAATTGATGAGTTGAGAAATGAATAATGAATAAGCAATTCATTAATTTATTAACAAGATAGTTCAAAATGTACCATTTCGACTTGAGTTAACGAAAAAAAAAAAAATCCACTTTTAATGCCTTGGAAACTTACAAATAATTGCGTGTAACAAATTGTCGCGATCATCATTGTTATTAATATTATTTATCAGTGTCGTTACCATCATCATTAATTCATTATTACTTTCTTAGTATTATACTATCATTGTTGTTGGTAATTTGATATTATCATTATTCTTATCAATTTTATAAATTTATATTCAACATGTGCTAATCCTTTATTTTATCTCATTTGCATAATTAAATGAGGATAACATGTGAGAACAAACCTTTGGTTTAGTAGCTAAGGAAAAATGTTTTATCAGTAGAGGACACATTTTTAAAATCTGATTGAATAATTTTTTATTTATGAATATTTAAAACACTAAATTTTAAGTTTATCTAAAGAAAATAAGGATAAAAATTGGTGACATGACAAATCATGAGTTAATATGGGTGTGTTTGGCAGTGTACGCAAACAAACAGTTCGCGAACAAAGCCAGTTCGCGCAAATCCAAACAAACTGCACGAACTGCGAACATCGAACAAACAGGCTTGTTCCTTGTTCCCCGATTTTTGTGAACAGACCACGAACAAAAATGTGAACAACCCCCTTGCTCTTGTCCTTGTTCACACAGCTGTTCACACTATACCAAACACACCCATAATAACTTTATGCTGCTAGGCCTTCATTAGTTAGCTCTGTGCTGAGTTACACAGTATAAGAGTGGTACAATAGTGTACCAACTTCGATCTTAGAAAGATGAATCATCGATTTGTCTTGCGTTTTTGTTTGAGTAGATATTTTTAAATTCATGTCAGTTTCTCTGTTTTAGGTTTCATTAGCATTGATTGTGGTGTGACAAGTGGTAGTAGTTATCAAGATAGCAGAGGCATTCTGTATGTTTCGGATGACTTATACATAGACACAGGGAAAAATTACAAAATTGACCCAAAGTACAAAAGCCCATCCAATCAAGCATCGACACTTAGAAGCTTCCCCAATGAAACACGCAATTGTTACACATTATGGAACGTTACTAGAGGTTCAAAATATCTTGTGCGAGCTACATTCCTGTATGGAAATTATGATGGAAAACAGATGGCGCAAACTAGCACTCCTCTACAATTTGACCTTTACATAGATACCAGCTTTTGGCGAAGGGTAAATATAACTGATGCTTCGGGTGAATATGCTTATGAGGTTGTTACTGTAGCTGCAAATGATTTCATATGGGTGTGTCTAGTAGATACTAAAGCGGGAACTCCTTTTATTTCTGCTTTGGAATTAAGGCCACTAAGGAGCAATCTTTATGAATATGCATTTCAAAACCAATCCAATGCAATTATGTTCCGGCTCAACTATGGACCAACAGAAAACGTAACAATCAAGTAAGGTTTTTGTTCCAAGTGAAAGGTTGTAGACTAAAGCATTAATATTGGATATTATTTAGGTAAATGAAGTTTGAAATTTTTCTAAATCAAAATCAGTTATAAGCACCCATCAGTAGTGGATGTACCAGGCTTTCCTTTTTTTTTTTTTTTTTTTTTTTTTTTCCCACTTACAAGTTGTAACTCCAATGACTTCTTTATCCTGGAGGCTGGTTGGCTAAATGCCACTCCAGCGATTTTACTTAATAAAACAAAAAAAGGGTTACAGTTATAGGACTGGATTTTACATAAATCTGTCTAATTGCTAAACTGTATCCCAAACCAGTACCTTAAGTGATCCCTGAGAACTGTCTCTGCATAGGTATCACAAGTTCAAAACCCGAACTGGTGCTGCAACTCCAGCTGGTATCCCAACCCCAATTGGCCCCAGAATCACTGAAAACCAAAGAGAAATTAGCGGTGGTGTTATAGAACAGCGCTTACTTTGTCTGGTACGTACCATAAGAAAATACTCATTAATGCCCCCAATCCTGTAGACTGCGGTAGAGTGAAACTTGATCATACCCAAGGACCAGGTTCAAGTTACGTTCTCTGTTTCAGGTATCCTGATGACCCGTATGATCGGATTTGGCCCTGGTACCAATACGACACTACTATATTGAGAAGTATCAGTACAACTTCAAAAATCACACAATACAGTTCATACAACTTTGAAGCGCCAGATTCTGTTCTCCAGACTGCACTTACTCCAGTCTCATCCTCAAATCTAACTACGGTTTCCTATGATGCTCCCTCTGATAACCAGAACTTCCCAGGGTACTATGCAGTTCTCTATATGACTGAGCTGCAAGAACTCACAGGGAACCAATCAAGACAATTCGATGTCTATCTAAATGACTGGAGGTGGTTTAGCGCTGCAAGGCCAACATATTGCAACGCATGGTACCTTTATGATCTTGGGCCCCAACGTTCCAGCCACATTGTCTTCACTCTTGTACAGCTGAGTAACTCTACTCTTCCTCCAATTCTTAATGGGATGGAGGTCTATTGGCCGATGACCATGGAGGTCAATCAGTTGACTAGTGCCAGTGATGGTAAAAAATCATTTCTTTTAACTGTAGAATAGTTTCAATAAAAAAATTACACTATAAGAGAATAAAATAAAATAAAATAAACATATTAGTCTACCTTGGGACCGGCTGACTGTAATGGACTGGTTCTTTTCATTGTCGGATTGCCAGTTTTTGCAATTGTAAATTGAAACTTACTGGTAAAAATTTTATCATCCTTAGTAGTTGTCCACAAAAAGCATATGATAAACAACACAAAAAAAAATGATAAAAAAATGCAGAAGTCTATTCCAGTTATGTGTTCACTTCAAAATTACTATTGGGATTTATGCTGCTCATTTAATATCTTTCTGTATTGGCATATTGGTACATAATCAGTTAGTGGCATCATGGCTATTAAGGATGATTATAAAATTGTAAGAAATTGGAATGGCGATCCTTGTTCAGCAAACTTTTCGTGGCATGGTGTGAGCTGTAGCTCAAATGAACCACCTCAGATTACTTCACTGTGAGTTTCTTTGATTGTAATATCCTAATTAATTGCATCTCATCTATTGTTGGAACTGATCCAAACTTAATCTTTTTTATTCTATTTTTTTTTTTTTTGCAGAAATTTGTCCCATTCTTCTTTAAGTGGAAAAATATCTGATTCCTTTGCAAAACTGCAGTCAATTACATACCTGTATGTTTTTGTTATAATTCAAAATGATCACAAATTTTAAGCTTAAATTGAAGATTCATTAACTAGCAGTGCTCACTCTCAGTAAGCAAGTGATTAATTGTACTTTCTATCTTCTGCTCACTGAATTATCAGTTCCAAAGGTATATTGATAATATATGATCAGGAATTATTCTCTCATTTTATGTTTTGTAGGGATTTATCACATAACAATTTAAGTGGAGATATCCCTGACTCACTGGCATCAATGTCAAAACTTCTAGTATTGTAAGAACTTGTAGCACTTATTCAAACTTATATTTTTAATAATAAGAAAATCATGACGTTTAAATGGAATTTTCAGGAACTTGTCAGGAAATCATGACTTGAATGGGCATGTCCCTGATACTCTTATCAAAAGGAACAATTCTGGACTGCTTCTATTTCTGTATGTAGCTCTTCTCTAACAATGAATTTAAAACTAACCAACTGGAAATGAGTCAAGCTTTCAATAAAATAAATATGATAGCTAGTATGGAAAAATAGTTTTCTAGTTAAGGATATGGTCAACCTGTTGTGCTTGAATACATCATGCAATGGTAAGTGACATCATGTATCTCTTGGAAAAAATCTCTCTATAGTCTATACATTCTAACTTCTCAGAGTTTTTTTTTTTTTTTGGTAATTAATTTCAGTAAGATCAATGGACAAGTTTCAAATGATGTATATTTCTAACGTGGTGTAGGCTTGACTCTTGCACCACTTGTGACGGCCCCGGCAAAAGAAACATAAGTGTAGTCATCATTGCAATCATTGTGGTGGTTGCAGTAGTAGCTGTTTTTACAGGATTGCTTTTACTTTGGATATTACACAGAAGGAGAAGAAGAAGAGGAGGAGGTATTTTTTATTTTTTCCTTGAAAATTTTCAAGTGCTGTTTGTGCATGCATGTACAGTATGTAATTAATGTAGAATGATGGTAGTTTAAATTTGCTTCATTAATTTTTTGGTTTTGAGACATTTATGCACAAGATAAGTTGTGACCTGCAGCAAAAATCTGCTTATCGTGTGGTTCATTGTTATGCACTATAATTGTTTTTAATAACTTTTTCCCCTTACTTCCATATTGAAATACAATCTTTAATTCTTCTGTTTATAATAAAGGAAGCGTGGAGCAACATTTAGAGACTCAAGTCCAAAGGGAGATTAAGAAATTTTCCCATGAGGAGCTAAAGGGAATAACTAATAACTTTTCACGCAAAATTGGTAGAGGAGGATTTGGGATTGTCTACCATGGTTATCTTGACAATCAAACAGAGGTCGCTGTGAAAACTTGCACTCTCGAATCAACTCAAGCAAGCAAGCAATTTCTTGCTGAGGTAACACACTAGATATGCTATATTCCTTCTCAATTGAATGCATGTATAAAAGTTTTGCGTACTTCTAGGATCAAACCCCAATGTGCCCTAGTAGGGGTGCAAAGGGGGGATTGGCCCCCGAAAGATTTTAAATTTCCTATATTTATAAAGCTACTTCTACATAAATATAACATTTTGCCTCCCCTAAAATGAAAAATTATGACCCCCCACCCCAACATGTTTCTCTGGCTCCGCCCCTGCTCAGAAGTCTACACTTGTTTATTGTTTTCACCGTTCTCATCAGATTAAATAAATATTATTTTATTATTATTATTATTTTTTTTTAATTTTACCGGTTGTAGCTTTAAACACATAATTTTATGTCTGGTTGATAATGGTAGGTCGCAACTATATGAATGGACAGCCATTTTTAATATCATGTATCATACTTGAAATATGCTAAATCATACTATAATAATATGATATTCCAAAAAAAGCATACATTGAGGCATTCACAATTTTTTTTTGTTGGTATGATATCCCACATTATTTTTTGCAAGACCATATTTGATATGTATAAAAGATACCGATCACTTTTCAATTATTGAATATTTAACAGGTCAGAAGCTTATCACTGGTGCACCACAAGAACTTAGTTACACTTGTTGGGTATTGCAAGGATGGAGTTAACCTTGCAGTTGTCTATGAGTACCTCCCTCGAGGCAGTCTCTTTGATCACTTAAGAGGTTTCTATTTCAACAATTTTATCATTCCATCACTAATTAAAACACAAATATATAAAAGATCAACCGAAGACTAAAGTGCTCGTTAAAATTAAAAGCAAGAGAAAGTGTAATCCAAGTAAAGTCAATTTCCACTAATCTTAAATTTACATGGGTGAAGTATTGGTCCATTTTTGTATCGGTGTCATCGTCCTTTCACTTTTGGTTTAAGTGATTAATATTTTACAGGTAAAAATTCAAGCTTCGCTCTGAATTGGAGGAGGAGGCTAAACATTGTTCTTGATGCTGCTCAAGGTTTGGCACCATGAAATTAAAAAGTTCTGTTCATAAATATATTTTTTTCAATAATATTACAAGTTTTGTTTATAGAATTTCTTTTGAGTATTGAACTGTCTTATTTATTCATAATGGTGTAGCCTTGGATTATCTACATACGGGATGTGGTATGGTGCACAGAGATGTGAAAAGCAGTAATATCCTTTTGGGGCAAAATTTTGAGGCCAAGGTATCAGACTTAGGCCTGGCAAGGATGTTTAGTGCAGATGCGAACTCCACAATTACCTTAAGTGGGACCCCTGGCTACATGGATCCAGAGTATGTTCTTATCGAAATCTATTATACTAAGTGGTTCAGATCAACGATTTCTTTATCCAAAGTACTCAGGTCAACAAGACTTTTTAACCATTCCCATAGCACACATCAGTAAGGAAATTACCATACATAGAAGAAAATATTAATCATGATAAAATGCCCATTTATTTAGATTTACTTGATACTTCAATGGATAAATACAAATAATACAATACTTGTGGGTGAATTTCGAATTTGTTGATAATTATGGCAACATAGGATTTGTCTTGTTGTTGATCGTAGTATGAGCATATAAAATAATACAGGCAATTAAGCATGTAATTAATGAATTTATATCATGTGACAAGATACCACAAGTATTTTCCTCAATGAAGATTACCTTTCAAAATTAGGTACCAGCTGACTTTCACACTTAATGAAAAAAGCGACGTGTATAGCTTTGGAGTGATCCTAATGGAGAATGTCACTGGTGAGCCACCTATATTAACTGCCAGAGAAAGCATTCACATAATTAAGTTCATCAAACAAAAGCTAGCGACAGGGAGCATAGATGATGTGGTCGATTCTAGATTCGAAGGGGAATATGACATGAACTCTGTTTGGAAGGTCATGGAATTGGCAATGATATGCACTAGAGATGAGTCAGCTAATAGACCAACCATGGCTGATGTGGTGATGCACTTGAAAGATTGTGTGCAAATTGAGGAGCACCGTCAAAGGGGGAAGCCACAACCAAGTGAGAAGTCATACATGAATATGAGTAGCATCTCAACATCGAACAGCATGAGTGATTCCTTTGGTCCTATTTCAAGATAAGTATACATGTGTTGTTCACTATCGGTTTTATTTGTAGATGGCTTGGAGCGTTTGATTGTTTGTTGATTGAGTATGCTTGAAGTTTGGCCAGTAAACAAATCATATCATTATGTTCTGTTGAGTGTGAATCTTCACGAGTGTGCCTTTATACTTGGAACCCTTTTGATTTGGGATAAGCCGTGTTTTCTTATGTGTGCTTATTTTTTTTTCTTTGGTTTTTGGTTGAAGTTGGATACAGGAATTCTAAATTGGATATGAATTTTTCCCTGACTAAAATAGGAAAAAAAAATTGCACACCGACAGAGCTTGAGATCTCACCTGAATTTACGAAAAGATTTAAGCACAGGTTTGCCAACTTGGGCTTCGAAATTCAAGTCTGTTCGGAGCAAGGAAATATTTTGTCCTCTTTTATCTGTGCTGACATATCAGTACCAATCTGGATGGTTTGGTAATCAGTACAATCCTGGTCCTGGATCACCACCACTGTACCATTATTCAACATATTAAAAAGAAAAAAAAAAAATCTGTTTGGATGATGGTAGCTCGGCTGAAATGTCAGCATTCTCCCTCTCTATTTAGATGAAAGCCATGAAACAATAGGGAAAATTTGGTTGGAGCTTCCCGAACTAGTTGAAGCCTGTTAGATAGAGGCATACGAAAAAAAAAATAGAGAAAATTTGTTTGATGCCACTATCAAACTTGTCAATTTCTAATATGCCATTATTAGATGACTAATAAAAAAATATGCCATTATAAAATTATCAAATTAGTTTTATGACACTAATTCTTTCCAAATTACATTAAATTCTATAATTGTCATTCTAAAAGTTGTCAGCATATTCTAACAATCCGAAACAACCCTTCTTATTAAGTTATTTAGTTAGGTTCGGAAAATTATTTAAAAGAAAAAAAAATCATGCCTTTCACCCACGTACGTAATATCCCCATAAAATGTTTTATTTTCCTTCTTGCTTTTAAACTAAATTAGTATAGTTTGTTATTCTAGCGCAAATGTAATATATATATTGGTTTATGTGCGAGGGGACTTCTGATGGTACCTCAGTTACATTATTTGTGTTTTAAATATATTATATGTAAAAGTCAAATACACAAATTATCCTATATAGTATCATCCCATTTATATATTGACATATTTTAAAATGTAAAATGATAAATATTTTACAGTGGAATATTCAAAAGGTTATGATGGTCATTTTAATTGATGGATGGCATAAAACTAATTTCTAATGTTAAAAATAATTAGTCATTTAGTGATGGCATATTACAAATTTTAAAATTTGGCAGTGGCACAAACAAAATTGCCCCAAAAAAATGTTACTCCGGTATAGTTTATAGATTCTTTATGTTCTTTTGACAATATGGGTTGCATTTTGTTATTATGATATTTCTAAAATTAAATGACAACAATATTATAAAGTAATTTTTCTATAATATGTAGTTATTAATTAATAGAAAAATAATAAAAAAAATTTTCGTGTGTTAGGAGCCGCTAATTGTTTCGATCACAGCGGGTCTTAAGAGTGAGAATGAAAATGTAACTCGATGGCAACAGATTTTCGCTTGTAATAAATAAAGCATGCTAGGTATGTGGTCATGTGGAGTCCAGCAAGGCAGCAAACAAAATAAGTACTCTTTATCAATCAATTACAATCAAATAAAAAATTAATTAAGTTAATTAATACGCTAAGTTCTAGAAAATTCACACAATCTCCTGTGGTATTACGAAATAAATACTGTTGTACAAATAATACTTGAGCTTTAATGAACTCAGCACCCTAAGTTCACTCGAGATAAAGGAATCTAATTTAGGTGAGATTAGCTTTTTGACAATTCCTAGATCCCATGCCTATTATTAATTAGGCCTAGAACCATCCAGCAAACAAAAAGATATGAAGATTAGAAAAAGAACATCACCGCAAACTCTAGGAATTAAGGTTAAAATGGAATAAAAAGGTACCTTTAGTTTTGGGCGCTTTGGTACAACCTGATGGATAAGTTTTATCAACATGTTTGTACTTCTCTTCTCAGAGATTCTACTACTAAATTGCATCTGAATTGAAACTAAATTGGAACAATACAGCCTTGGCAACAAAACCAAGCAACCAAAATTCCCAAAACACTCCTGAGAAGGAGTGTGACCTAAGAGCTCCTTCAATTTTCTTTCACTTGTTGGATATCCCTGAAATAGGTCCTCAACAATCTTATTGAGCACCTAAATTTGATAAAAGATAAATAAGATTATTAAAAATAAAATAAACAAACTGTGAAATACAAAATATTATAGCAGACATACAATACTAATAATCCCCACACAACCTTGTCCCAGGCCTAACATTAACCCTTTTTCCAGCTTTCATTTTTCTTTCCTTGCTGGAGTGGCAATTTGTGGTTTTAGTGAAATTGTCCCTTGTTTCATCTTTATGTTTCTTCGTTTAGTTTTCTAATACCACCTTAAATTTGCAATGAACAGACCAATAGAGTTGTCCATTGCTGTTGTATTTATCACTTGTTTTGTTATCTTACCCAAATGAATTGGTATTTTGTTTCCAAGCAGTCTAGCAATACTGGTCTATAGCCATCCAAATATTTAAAAGAAATTGTCAATTTAAAGTTTTAAAACTTAATTGCCACGGATTTTGAATGAGTTAAGCCCGATTTTGAATGTTGTTTCAGAAAATTTCAACATGTAGATAAATTTATGCCCACATTGTGTTCGACAAAATGCTTCAGAACGAATTTTGATGTAACTAACCATAATCCCCCTCTTAATCACAATCCATTACCAAATTTACCAGAAAAGAAGAAATGGATTAAATAAATATTTTACCTCCGCTTGCATTCCAGCATGTTTTTTTTTTTCACACCAATAGCATCATACAACACTATCAAACTAAACCCCAAACAATAAGGAAACAGTGAGTCGCCAACCCCATGGCAAAATGCCACGTAGGCCGTCAGAGCCGTACAAAGGGAAGAGTGCGAAGAAGGCATCCCACCAGAACTAAACAAAATCCCAAAATCCCATTTTCTCTCTGAGAAAAAAGATAATTCAGAAAAACCTTGATAGTCTGTGCCAGAATCCAAGCTACGAATCCCGAAACAAAGGTCAGATTGGCCGCCAATGTCCATAAAAAACAGTCTGACACGTGACTTGGAGTCATGCTCATGAGAATGGTACCAATGCCAGCTTGGCACTTGAACTGAGGCCTACTGGTAGGGTCAGAGAAGCCACCATGGAGGAAAGATTGAAACTTGGGTAGTGATTGAAGTAGACAAAAGATGAAGTAGAAATGAGGAATTGCATTGAATCGAGTTTGTAAGGTTTTGAATCGGGGATTTTGTTGCCCGAGGTTAATAGAAAAGAGCGGATCTTTGGACAGTCTATAATCTATAGATATATCTATTATAAACAGTGGGAATGCTTGAGAGACCACAAAAGAAATTACTAATTCAACTTTTGAACATTTTAAAGTGAGATTTATATATCATCGATTGTTTTTTAATTTCACTAATTTAGAATTATTCAAGCAATAAAGAGAATCAAATATTGTTCTTAGATATGAATGATGTTGGTTGGATTGGTTCTAATAATCAATATCCATAAGTATATAAAGAAATAATTTACAAGTCTCGGAGACAGAAAACAATTACAAAAGAGTCTGAATTTCAAGCAAATTATAATATTATATTGCTGGTTGGA
Organism: Rhynchospora tenuis; assembly: GCA_027725995.1. Taxonomy (NCBI): domain Eukaryota; kingdom Viridiplantae; phylum Streptophyta; class Magnoliopsida; order Poales; family Cyperaceae; genus Rhynchospora; species Rhynchospora tenuis. The sequence goes on along the minus strand of JAMRDG010000020.1, from coordinate 1,157,173 downwards.
AGATAATTTTCTATATAATAGCTTGCACGAATGCATAGACACTAGACAGCATTACTGTAGGCTTCTAGAATTTGAAGAATTGAAGAGTGATATGTATATAGCTCCATTAGTTTAGTTCTGTAACGTATATTATAAGCATATGTATTAGCGTCTTGAGAGTGTGTCAAAGTTCATAATGAAATTAATGTCAAGGCACTGATTTTCTGACAGTAGATATCTTAATATAGCTGAAAGAAAAAAAAAAATATCAACGTTGAATATATATAGGAAAGTGCCGGACTAATAAATTCACCATTTTTGTTCCAATTCCATAGCCAATATTTGTCGTCAAAGGTACCGAGAAAGAAAAAATAATGAAAAATAGCCTCGAAGTTATGACGTCTAATATATCGGTATGAAACTGTCATTCTCTAAAAATAAATAACTGAAGAAAATATTGGGAAAGCTTTCATTATTATGAAAAGTGTATCCGTTTTTCTGCAGAAAATATTGGTTAGTTTTTCTGCAGAAAAGTTTTTTGTATAGAATTCCAGCCACCAGAATGTATACAGAAATGCATATCCCACCTGCTGTAGAAACTAGAATGTCCACAATGCAGAGGACAATATGAGGAGAAACCACAGAGGATCAGAATAATTGATCAATTCGTGCGATAGCGACTTTTGGATACGTCATCAATTGATAAACATTTATTTTCATTGTTTTTAAAACGATTCTTTAAATTAAATTTTCAAAAAAGTAGAATATTTCTGTAAACATACTTTTTCTTTAGGCTTCTGAATAAATTGCATATGTTAAACGTTACGTTATTTAATAACTAATTAAATATTGTAAATATTATCTGTTTTAAATGTCCAACCCTTTTGTTGAAGATATAAATTACTCTTAATTTGTTTTTATATAATAACTGATACATATATGCATAGATCACAAATTAAATATTCTATTAGAAAATATAAATTAATAATAGTTGTTAAAATTATCAACTTAATTTGTTGTTAATAAATCTCTGCTCATAAAAAAATTATAAATCGGACTTAATCCTTAAACTCTTTTAATCTGCTATAATCATTTAAAAATTCGAACTAATTTGCACGTTTAACTGTGCTAGCTATTCGTTTCATGAAACTAGCAAAAAAACCCTAATATGTGAACAAATAAATAAACAAAATAATATTAGAAAATAAATATATATTGCTCAATCTATCCACGAGGTAGGTAGATATATATGTTGTTCATATTGTTTTTATATTAGACGAAAAACTAAAATATATTATTGTTTCGTATAGCGATTGATATCTAACCACAAATCATATTGATCGAATGGCAGAAACATGTTTACATGCTAGATATAGCGTACACCTCTTGGATCTGTACGTTTATAAGGAGTAGAGATAAAGATAGAGATTGAGATGTAAACCGCATGTCAACTTGACGTGAATGTCTTTATATAATTATTTTTTAATTAAATTGATTCACTAAAGGTCACAATTAAAAAATCTAAGTAAGAGTGGGTTTTTTTTTTTTTTTTTTTCCATTCTCTCGGTTGTTCTATATCCCTTTCAATATAAGCACCTTTCCATGTTCCCTGGAAAACATTTTTTTTTAAAAAAAAAAGCTCTCTCATTTTCGTCCTTTGTATTTTATTCAACAAATTCGCGCGATTCCAATAAACCGCTAATTTTCAACCAAAATTCTCCCAAAGATGAATGTTTCATGGTGCTTTCTAGTTCTCTTAGCCATTTGCGCAGCTATTATTGAAGGCCAAGCCAGTACGCAAGGTGCGTTAATTACATGATAGCATAATATATATTGTGGTTAATTTTTATTCGATCTCTCTCTTTTTTTCGATCTTGGTTTAATGTTCTATTGTTCTATGAGCAAAATTCATATCCTTGTACATATTCACGAATGCACAGGCTTAGTCACTACAACAGAAAATGCAATTTGCACCGGGTTAAAAATTGTGTTAGCACCGGTTAGCCAAACGGTGCGTATGAGGGGGTGCAAATAGAATTAGACAATCGGTGCAAACGTGCAGGTGCTAAATGTGGACTCTACACCGGTTGTTACATTAAACCGATACTAAGAGATAATCTTTTGCACCAGATTTTATATAATAACCGATTCAAAAAGGCACCCACCAGCACTGGTTTGACACAATAACTGGTGCAAATTATTTATATTTTTTTTAAAAAATAGTGATTTTTGTTCCGTATCAATGTTCTTACAGAAATATTAAAGCACACCAATTTTTTAATAACGCCAAATCCCCTGTATTTTTGTTTGTTTATACACCCTGGCAGTAGCTGCCAGGTCATCTCTTTATTTTTGTTTGCATGCTACATATATAATTATTTAAATTAAAAGAATCAGAATATGGCATCTAGAACACAACAAATATTAATAATTCAATTTAATCAAGGATCAACTCAAAATCATTCAATATTTTACATCATCAATGAAAGATAAAAGTTACAAATTTCAAGTAAATACAAAAACAGACGTGCTTCAACCAAGGGGCAAATTGAAGATACCTATATAGTAGTAAACATCACATTAGACTGAGAAGTTTTTAAAGATGTATAAAATGCAATTAAACTAGCTACTTTATGATCGCCAATTGGTATACACAAATGGTGTAAGCCTCATTGTTGGACTGATGATAACCATCACATTGATATATACAAATGATATATACATTTTTTTAAAGATGTATAAGATGCAATTAAACTTGAACTTGCATATCAGGAACACACCATAATTCTTATAGGTATATGTTGAATATCAAGTTTGGTGCAAACTTAAAAGAGTAGGCAACATGAAGACCAAAAATGAAAAAACACCAAATATGCTGTGGTAAAATACCTCATGAAGAGTTGTATGCTGCATGAGATCTGCTGCTGCTCCTACAGAACCATTTCAAAGGACTCATCTTCACTGATAAAATCAAAGTGCAAATTGAAATTAGTCAGATTTAGTGAGGAAAAACTCATAGTTCATACTTATTTTGCAAATAAATTCTTATAGGTACTGACTTTTCCATCTGGTTTTTGCATGAACTAAAAATTGGTGAAGCAGGAACTGAACATATTCATACTGAAGTGCTCATATTTTAACCATACAATAAGGTAAATTATTAACCACATAAATTTTTAGAAACATTATCTACCCATTTACAGGTGGAAAGAGGCATTATCTCGTGCTTTGCTGTAGAAACATTATCTACCCATTTTTAGAAACAATATCAGCTTATAGCTTTCAAGGCCTCCAAGTGAAAGAAATTCAAACAAGCCTATCCAGTACACAATTAAATCGTATTAGCATCAACAAAAAAAAAATCAAGAAACATTGCAGATCGAAGGCAAGAGAGAACAATTAAAGGAGATTAAAGAAATACCTTAAATTAGTAAAAGGAAGAAAGATCTTGGCTTTCCCCCTCTACCAAATCACCACCCCCATGGTTGAAACGAAAGAAAGAAGAGATAAAAGGGGGCTTTTCACGGCCATGGTATGGTCCAAAGAGAAGATCGACGGCCTGCTACTTGAGGTCGATTTAAGAGATGAGAACGAAACGAGGGAGAGCATGACAGAGACATCTCGATCTTATCGGATTCGAGAGAGACGAAAGAGAGGCAGTTGCGTCGGATGATCTTGGGCGAAACCTAGCCAGGTTAGACAGAGGTGAAGGAGATACGGCGGAATCCAAAGAGAGTGACAGAAAGAATAAATTGAGTAAAGGGGGGCGTTTGGAGTCCGGTGGGATAAATCCCAAAAGAGATTGAACGGTCCATATAATTTATGGACATATAAACATAGAACCAACGGCTTTGATTAACCTAGACTTTAAAATTTGTTTTTTGTCTAAAACATTTGTTGATAGAATAACTTTTTATCTTTGGTCATTAAAAAAAATAATATTATAGGTATTGTTTAAATAATTATCAAAGTGTGTCTAATATTGTACACTATCCACCTTGATAGTAATAATGTAATATACATTGACTATATATATAATTGACGTCTAATTAAATTCAAATAAATAAACGTTTAATCTATAAGAATAACAAATCCTAGAACAAGGATGATAATCCACAAAACAAATCCTAACCAATATTCTCAACTAAAGAATAACAAAGAACAAGGATTTCAACTTTATTTTATTTTCTCTGTTTCTAATTTGGAAAAAAAAAAAAAAAAAAGGCATAAGGCTTCTTACACAATCATTTATGGTTTTACCACGTAACCATATTTTCTGGTTGCAATTTTAGATGTTTGGTATCATATTTATTATATTTTTATTTAGTTTTTGCAAACCAACAAAAGAGTTTTACTAGTACAAGAGGAGGAGGAGAAAAATATTATCTTCCCTTTCTTTGTTATAACCTGATTTTCAAATCATTTTCTGTCTTAATAAGAGTTAGGAATTCAAGCTCTATAGCAAATCGTATGTTTTATTTTCTTAAGGATTTGCAGTTCCAGAATGAACGAAAGTTTATTTCTGACAATATTTTTTTATTAGATTACAAATACGTAAATAAATTTATTATTTTTTTCCAGTTGCAAGGTGATATTTACGTCATGTATTTTATATCACAGTAAGATATATAGGAGGGAACGGCGGATTGGACGAAAAAAATGGGAGGGAAGCCAATTTTTATTAGCATATGTATATTGAACAATGAAATAAATTCAAATAAAGTTCTAAATAAACAGCAAAAATAAAAATAAATCCCTGAATAAATAAATAATTAAGTTCTACTTGAGATTTATTCATATATGATTTTAAAATTTTTCAATAAAATTTAGAATTTAGAATTTATTTTTAGAATCTAGATTGTTAAAATTAATATAGTATGTGATTTGCTATGAAACCTCATTTTTTTTTCATTCAATAGAATCAAGTATTTGAGCTTAGAAATTGAAACTAAAATATCTATAAATAAGCAAGCCAGTGATTTTTATTGATATCACTCAAATGAGAAGGACCAATTCAATTAAACGGTTATTTTAGGCAAGTATCAATTCCATGTACCAAGTTGTATATCTTTGGTAGCCGAACATGCATATTTCTATTTCTTTTTGTATTATCTTTGATATATTTTATTTTAATTAGCCAAACGATTAATTTAAGTAACTATTAATTTTCATATTTAATTTAAACTGCATTTTATAGATTGTATCATCTGGTTATTAATGCGTTTATGTGGTAATGATCGTCACTCCCGATGTTTGATTCTAGCATATTACTTTTTAGAATGGGAGTGGCTATTGTCTAACATGTAGGATACATGCACTCGTCCAACATAATAAAATTTCAATTTTTGAGATTAGAAAATGTCAATACGAACCACTCAAATTGTTTACCATAAAAAAAATATCTGAGGACACCAAATTTTATATTTTTAAAATTTTTTAACTATTTTTTTAAAAAAAATTAATATGCTCAATCTAAAAAGTTATGAACCCTCCAAATTTCGAAAATTCTGAATATTAGTTATAAAATTTTAAAAAATATATATAAAATTTTATTTTTAAGGAGATTTTAATATAGAGATCATATTGAGCGATTCAGATTGGACGTTCGAAATTTTATCATTCGACTTTCAAATCGTGTTTGACGTCATATATGTTTGAAAGGAATGCTAGAATCAAACACATAGGACGTCAAACACGATATGAATGTCGACTGTTAAAATTTCGAACGGCCGATCCGAACCTCGCAATATGATCTCTATATTAAAATCTCCTTGAAAATCAAATTTTATAACTATTTTTTCTAGATTTTTAAAATTAGATGGTTCATAAATGAATACATTTTGATAACTGTATGCATACATATATTTTCTACCATCACTTTTTTATCAATCGGTTGTTCATTATTTTATGAGCCTCTATACTCTCTTTTTATCAATAAGATTTAGAATTTATTTTTAAAATCAAGAATTAAAATTAAAATTAAAATTAAAATTAATATAGTATATTTTTACAATGAAATCTTAAATTATTTTTTCAATCAATAAAATCAGGTATGTAAGCTTGGATGTAGAAATTGAAACTATAATAATATGAAAAATATAATCTAGAAATTATGTTATTCAGTCAATAAAATCAATTTCAGTATTTCAAAGAGATGTGATTTTGTTAAAAAAATTAATAAGGAAGGTTGTCGGCTGGAAGTAGCAACAAATGGCATCAATGGAGAATCTAATTTAACACCGGTTTAAGAAATAAATTTGCTGATCAGATTACGAGGCAAAAGATAACTGAAAATAGCTAAAATCATTTGAACCAGTTATATCAGAAAACTGGTGCAAATCTTTATGAAATTTAGCACCAGTTATTACGTAGAAACCGGTTCTAATCAATTTGCACCAGTTATTATGCAATAACAGGTGCTAACGTTTATAAAAATTTGCACCAGTTTTCTTACATAACCGGTGCAAATTGTTATCCGCAATATTTTTTTAATTCCATCACTCATCAAAACCGGTGTAAAGCGTTTGAATATAATCACAGTTATGCCACTGATTTCTTTTAACACCTATTATTTCTAAGAACCGATGCAAATGAGGCGGTGCAAAAAGTCTTTTTTGTGGTAGTGAGTGTACTGAAAAGTTGTTCTGGCGCTGCTACTATAATAATTTTGACAAATGTCTCTTGAGAGTTTTTAACAAAAATTATAGACTTTAGTTCAGCATGAATATAATTATAAACACAACTGTTATTTGAAAATTTTGAGAATCGGTTTTTAGTCTAATGGCAAAGAGCAATACATTTCGAGTGAAAAGATCACAGACTCGTAGGTTCGAAATCTGACTAGGAGATGTTTCATAGACTTTAATTTAAAAATAAGTTGAGACTTGGGAGGCTTGGGAACGAAATCCTCTGCGTGGGCACGCAGAGCGTGTTTTTTAATCTGAACCGTCTGATTTAATCTCAACGGCCCCGTGCATTCCACCACACCCGAAAAAAATATTGGCCCGAAAAAAATGAACCGTCTGATTTAAATCGGACGGATCCGCACCGTGCGTGTTTTTCTTAAAACACGCAGAGGATAAAAGTCCGGGAGGCTTGACCCAATTTACCTTGAAAAACTGTCATTTGAGATTTCAATCTTTTATATATATTAATTTGATCAAAATGTCACTAAAACAATGTTTTAGAGAAATCTAATTAGTAGTCAAGATATAAAGAGCTGAAAGCGTTACGCTTTGAAACTAGAATTTACAATAGCACATAGGAAAATTAATGCGAGGAGAGGATGTTTGATGATAAGGGGCCTCAATTTTAGCGCATAATTATGATAGGAAAAATGCTATGCAACCTATCAATAGTTGTTTTCCGAAATTTTAGCGCATAATTATGATAGGAAAATTGCTATGCAACCTATCCATAGTTTTTTTTCAACTTATCAATTTTAGCGCATAATTATGATAAGGGGCCTCAGTTGACGATTTTCGGAAATTCTTCTAAAAAAAATAAAATATTCTAAATTAGATATGGAGGACGTTAGATATATATTTTTTAAAAAAAAAATTATGCGATTTCAAGTGGGTTCAATGTATTACCACTTCAAGTGATGCAATGCAACCACAATATATTTGCATGGTAAACTCGTTTGGTTTTGCGTGTTGCATGGATTCTGTTTTATATAGGACATTCTTTCATTACTCTAAAAAAGTGAATATTTTTGTGTTTACGCTTACAAAATCTTATAAAATATAGTAAAATCTCTCGGCCTATATAAATTTCAAAGGATACTCTGATTTGAAAATACAGTGTTGAAGTTAGGAAGTTGGATATGAATATTTTGCATTGAAAAGTAAAAATTATTAAAAGTATTTTATCCGTTATTTTTGTTAATGGTATCGAGGTTGATTGCTTTAGTATGAAATAGAAAATTGATGTAGAACATCTTACTATAGTGTCTATGTGGCATTCCTGTTTAAGTAGCATTTTAATTATTTTTAATTCGTATCCTTTTCGATCTGTTTTAGGTTTCATTAGCATTGATTGTGGTGCAAGTGGCACTACTTATCAAGATGGCACGGGCATTTTCTATGTTTCGGATGATTCATATATAGACACGGGGAAAAATTACAAGATTGACCCACAGTATTCAAGCTCGTCCAATCAAACATCGACACTTAGAAGCTTCCCGAACGAAACTCGAAATTGTTACACATTATGGAACGTAACTAAAGCTTCAAAATATCTTGTACGAGCTACATTTCTTTATGGAAATTATGATGGAAAACAAATGGCGCAAACTAGTACCCCTCTCCAATTTGACCTTTATATAGATACTAGTTTCTGGCGAAGAGTAAATATAACTGATGCTTCACGTGAATATTCTTATGAGGTTGTTACTGTTGCTGCAAATGATTTCATATGGGTGTGTCTAGTAAATATTAATGCAGGAACTCCTTTTATCTCTGCTTTGGAATTGAGGCCATTGAAGAGTAGTCTTTATCCATATGCATCTCAAAGCCAATCCAACGCATTTCTGTTTCGGCTCAACTATGGACCAACAAAAAATGTAACAATTAGGTTAGTCCTTAATTTATTCCATGTGAATGGTTGTACAACTACTAAACCCTTGATATCATTTCCACAAATAAAGTTACTTTTTTGAAGTATATTAGCATTAATTAGATAAACAAATATTTACAATTGTTTTCTCATCATGCTTTATATAGAGAGAGACTACGGTACACTCTAAAGTACGGATATCAAGCGGTGTTTTAGAGTTGTTTTTTAAGATTCGAATTTTAAATGGCCGATTCAAACCGTACAATATGTTTTCCATATTGAAATATTCTCCTAAACAAATTTTTTATATATTTTTTAATTTTTTTACTATATTTTTTAGATTTTACAAAAATGCTCATAATTAGTGAATGTACAAGGCTTTTCCTTCTATTTTTCACTCACAACTATGATGACTTAATAAAATTTAAGTTCTCTGTTTCAGGTATCCCGATGACCAGTATGATCGTATTTGGCCCTCGTACCAATACGACACTACCACCTTGACAAGTATCAATACAACAGCGGATTTCACACATGTCAGCAATGACAATTTTGAGGCACCTTATTCTGTTCTACAGACTGCACTCACTCCAGTCTCATCCTCAAATCTAACTACAGTTTCTTATGATGCTCCCTCTAACAACTCAAACTTCCCGGGATATTATGTGGTTCTCCATCTAGGGGAGGTGCAAATACTCTCTGAGAACCAATCAAGACAATTCGATGTCTATCTAAATGACTTGAGATGGTTTAGCGCTGCAAGGCCAGCATACTGCCAGGCAGGTTACCTTTATGATCTTGTGCCCAAACATTATAGCCACATTGTGTTCACTCTTGTGCAGCTGAGAAACTCTAATCTACCTCCAATTCTTAATGGGATGGAGGTCTATTGGCCAATAACCATGCAAACCAACCAACTAACTAATTCCAGTGATGGTAAGAAATCTTTTCTTTCTAAGAAAATACAATATGACCCTAATTAAAAACCTCTTTTTTTAATTACGGGATTTCATTTCATTTTGTTTCATTAGAAGTTTTTTTATCAAAATAAACAGTTTTGGTGTCATTTAATTAGAATTTCTGTGTTATTTAATCCAAGAAAATCCTGAGAAATCAATTCAAATAAAATGAAATCCCATGCAAAAAACATTTTGATCAAAGACTATATGAGAAATTCTTCGATGAATACAAACTGTGAACCTACTGGAAAAGGCTCCTTGGCAGTTGTCCAACAAGTCTGGTATGATGTATAGAAACAGAGCAAGTACCCATAAATAAAATAAAATAAGAAGAGAGAGAACGGTGGGACGCGAGAGAGATGTCTTTTACCACTTTTGTGCACAATATATAAAATTAATATTAGATTCTTTTGTTATATATATGTTCTCGTTTGAGACATTTATCAGTTAGTGGAATCATGGCGGTTAAGGCTGATTATCAAATTGTGAGAAATTGGATCCTTGTTCTCCTACAAACTTTTTGTGGCATGGCGTGAGTTGTAACACAGATGAACCACCTCAGATTACTTCACTGTGAGTTCTTTTGATTGAAATACCCTAGTTATATCTCGTTTATTGTTGAAACTGATGGGAATTAACCACTTTTTGCAGAATCTTGTCCTACTCTAATTTGAGCGGAAAAATAACTGATTCCTTTGCAAAGCTGCAGTCGATTAAATACCTGTATGTGTTTCTGAATATTAATGTTAAAAATAATTAAGATTGTAGATTTTATCTTAATTCGGATAATTAATTAGCACCATCTCTTGCATTATCAGTTCAAAAGAAACACTGACAAATGACAACACAATATAGGATCCGACAATGGATTGAACTCTGCTTTCATGGTTTCGTAGGGATTTATCTCATAACAATTTAAGTGGAGATATACCTGACTCGCTGGCATTAATGGAAAAACTTCAAGTGTTGTAAGAATTCTTATTATTTATCGAAACATATATCTTCAATAATAAGAAAAAAAATAATGTTAAAATGGAATTTTCAGGAATTTGTCAGGGAATCACTTGAATGGGCATGTCCCTGATACTCTTATCAAAAAGAACAATTCTGGGCTGCTTCTTTTACTGTATGTATTTCTTCTCCATCAATGGCTAAAGAAATAATAAATAAAAATTATTTTTAGTACGGAAAATTCGTTGTGTAATTAGTTTACGATTAGCAGTAGTGTAATAAATCATACGATGGTGAGTGCTTGAACATCATGTCTCTCTTGGGTAGACTTGTGAAAAATAAATTTGTGGAGTATACTTTGATCAGTTGAATACAACGAATGAAAAAACATATGCATTATAAAAATTTAACTTCAGTAATATCAATGAATAAATGTCAATGTTTGTATATTTCTAACACGGTAGGGTTGACTCTTGCACCAATTGTGAGGGACACAGCAAGAAAAGCACAAGTATAGTCGTCATTATAATCATTGCTGCGGTGGTTTCAGTTGTAGCTGTTATCATGGGATGGCTGTTATTTGGTATATTAAATAGAAGGAGAAGAAGAGGAGGTACGTACTTCATAAAGTTACCTTCAAATTTACAAATGTTGTATGTTCATGCATCACTCGTAATGTAGAATGACACTGATATTTTTAAATTTATTTCCTTTATTTTGGGTTTTGGATTATTTATTCACAAGATCAATTGTCACTTGTGGTACAGATCTGTTTCTGAATCCTCTTCATATTCCATTGTGGTTCATCGCTCTACACTTAAATTATTTTCAATATCTTTTCCCTTTACTACCATATTTAATAGTCTATGGTTCATTGGTTCTTTTAACTCTATGATTAAGGAATAGTGGAGCAACCTTCAGTCCATAACGAGATGAGGAAATTCACCTACGAGGAGCTAAAGAACATAACTAATAACTTTTCTTACACAATTGGTAGAGGAGGATTTGGGAATGTGTACCATGGTTATCTAAAAATCAAATGGAGGTTGCTGTGAAAGCTTGCTCTCAGGAATCAACTCAAGGAAATAAGCAATTTCTTGCTGAGGTAACACATTACATGTTTTAAATTCCTCGTCACTTAAATGTACTCGTTAAAATACTGCATATTTCTGGGATAAAACCACAATAGTATACCTGTGAGGTCTAATACTCGCATCAACTGGTACAAAATCGTTTACACATGGGTTTTTGTTTCCATTATTTTTTTTTTTAATTTCACCAAGCCTTAAACAACTAATTTTCTATCTGGTATCTTTCTGACAGTGGCGGGCCAGAATCTTCAAAAAAAGAGTGAAAATTATAATTAAACTTTTCTGAAGTTTCAGGGAAGGGGGGTGGGGGTCAATATTACTGGGATTGATATAGGATTTTTATAGTTATAGGGGTATTTTGAGGGGAGGAGGGGCAGTGCCCCTTTTAACTTTTGTTTGGCTTCTAGCCTAGCTAGTTACCGGTAATTGTAGTAGGGGCAGTTGTACGAACTGACTGCCATTCTTTTTTAATTTGAATTTTGATATTCTCGGCATATAATCGAATGTTATATGTCTCAAAATCAAGAATCAAAGCTAAAAGCATGCATAAATTGAGGCTTTTACAATTTTTGTAAAAGTTTTGATATCTAACGTTGTTTTTAGCAAGCTTTGATATTGAACATTCTTTTCAACCGTCTTAGAAAAGTGTCCATGGTTTTTATTTTTTAGTGATAACTGTCCAATATTCATTAATTGAATTTTCTTTTTACAGGTCAGAAGCTTATCAATGGTGCACCACAGAAACTTAGTTACACTAGTTGGTTATTGCAAGAATGGAGTTAACCTTGCAGTTGTCTATGAGTACCTCCCTCGAGGCAGCCTCTTTGATAACTTAAGAGGTTTCTCATGAACCATTCAATCATTTGATGACTATACTACAAAGTTATAAAATAATGCATCTCAAGACTCAATTGTATCTAAAAGTTCGGAGAGATAAAAGAGTTTTCAAGTGGAGTTAATTTCACTTAGTACAAACTTCATCTGTGTGAAGTAATGGTACATTGTATTATTAATACCTTCTTTCTTTAATTAATTTTGGTTTTAATTCTGAATTATATATGATTTTGAAGGCAAAGATTCATGAAGTTCTGCACCTTTGAATTGGAGGATGAGGCTTAACATTGTTCTTGAAGCCGCTCAAGGTTTAGGATCACAAAAACTAAAACATGTTCTGTTTAATTGTTTTTCAATAACTGTGTATAATGTTGTTAATCAATCTCCTTTTTCTGGTATTGAACTCTCTATTTATTCGAAATGGAGCAGCCTTGGATTATCTACATACAGGATGCGGTATAGTGCACAGAGACGTGAAGAGCAGCAACATTCTTTTGGGCCAAAACTTCGAGGCAAAGATATCAGACTTGGGCTTGGCGAAAATGTTTAGTGCAGATGAGAACTCATTGATAACTACCTTAAGTGGGACACCAGGTTACATGGATCCAGAGTACGTTTCTATTAGCAGTTTATCACTAACTTAAACTTTCTTTGTCCTAGTGACCCAGGTCAACAGTAATCTTTTTGCCATTCTCATATTCTCATTTGTAAAATTAGTAAGACATGCAATCTTTTTGGAATGTCCTTCAGTGGGCAAACACAGGAGTTCTGGGAAATTTTAATTTGTTGACAATTATGTCAACATAAGATTAAGCAGGTGAACTACTCTTTTATATTATGAAATAAAATACCCCGAGTACTTGCCTCAATGACGACAACATTTTATAATTAGGTATCAGAGGACTTTTACTTTCACTGAAAAGAGCGACGTGTATAGCTTTGGAGTGGTACTGATGGAGATAGTCACGGGTGAGCCCCCCATTTTAACTGCCAGAAAAAACATTCACATAGTGAACTTTGTCAAACAAAAGCTAGCCAGAGAGAGCATCGAAGGTCTGGTCGATTCTAGATTGGAAGGAGGATATGACAAAAATTCCATATGGAAGGTCCTGGAATTGGCTATGGCATGCACTAGACAGGAATCAGCTAATAGACCAACCATGGCTGATTTGGTGATGCATCTAAAAGATTGTGTGCAAATTGAGGAGCACCGTCAAAAGGGAAATAAACAACCATATGAGTCTGAACTGAACATGAGTAGCATCTCAACATCCTTCAGTGAGAGTGGTCTGTTTGCTCCTTTTTCAAGATAAGCATACATTTGTTGTCGACCATATGTTTTATATGTAAATTACTCTGTTTGTTTGTGAATTGAGTATGCTTGAAGTTTGGTCACCAAACAAATTGCATCATTTTGTTCTCTTGAGTGTAAATCCTTATCAGTACGCTTCATACTCTGCACTTTTTTAAGTTTTCTTTTATTTTATCTTTTCTTTTCTTTTTTCCCCCGAGTGCCCATACTTTTAATTTCTAATAAGCATTTTTTTTTCCATTTTGTGTGTTTGGTTTTGTCTTCTTTTTTGGTTAAAGATGGATGCACAAATTTTAAATTGGATATGGACTATGGATCTTTCCTTGCTAGAATGGACAAAATCTTAACTTGGCTTAGAGATACAAGTTATGTTTATTTAATACTAAAAAGCAAAGTGATTTTCATCCTTAGTTACGCCATGGGGGTAAGAAAAGATTGGACTAAAATATTTATCCTTTAGCTAGAAGTAGAGGTGGGCAAAAATATCGTAACCCAGGAATAACTCGAACTTGTCTCGAAAAAAACTCGGATATAACTCGAATTAGCAGAAATCGAGTTGCCATAACTCGAGTTAGGACTAACTCGAAATGAAACGATGTGATTTTGAGTTGGGCCCAACTCAATCAACCCTAACTCGAGTAATCAGGTGCATCAAGGTGTAGAGGTCCAAAAATTACTCCTAGACATTTTGACTTAGTGTACCAATGTACTACACAGTAATATCTCAAGCTAAACTTAGCTTTGTGCCTTTTGTGATGAGTAATAAACATTGTTTTAGTGTACTACACAGTGATATATTAGTCTTGCATGATAGCTAAAATCAATTTCGAGTAGAAATGTCGAGTCATGAGTTAACTCGAGTTGTCACAAGTTGATTTCGAGTAAGTCAAGTGAACTCAGAAGTATCTCACAATCAACTCGAGTTGTCACAAGTTGATTTCGAGCAAGTCAAGTGAACTCAGAAGTATCTCACAATCAAATCACGAGTTAACTCGAAATGTAACGACTTGATTTCGAATTGATACTAACTAGGTCATAACTCGACTCGAAACCACCTAGCTAGAAGTTGGTGCTTCTCTCGGAATTATCTTGATCATTAATTGCGTCAGTTTCACCATATTTCTGGCCAGAAACTTCGCATATCATAGCCTTTATACTTTTCTATATAATTTCGTGTTATGGAACTGCTGCCAGAATAACTCATCCAGATGGTATTTTCCTATTTGTACTATTTTTTTCATGAGATCTGCAAAATAACTAAATGCAGATAAAAATTTGGTGAATATATAAAAGCTTGGACAGTACAACCTGGGCCACAACAAACACACAAGTATTGGACCGGATAAATTCTTAAGAATATTACTTTTTTTTATCCATTATTATACTATCACACCGAAATGGAATATAAGTTTAGTTTACAAAATTTTCCAAGAAAAAAAAGGCAACTAAACTTTTTGCGGATAAAATGAGGACCAGAAAATTCACAGAATCTCCAGTACAATTCTGAAAGAAACGCTCTGCTCTCCAGGGCATTCGAGATTAAGGAGTGCAATTGAAATGAGTTTAGCTTTTTGACTTTTCCTAAATCCCATACCCATAATTAATTAGGCCTAGAATCATGCAGCAAAAAAAAAAAAAAAAAAAAAAAAAGAATAGAAAAATAATATCACTACATCTAGGAATTAAGGTAAAAAAAAGGAACATAAAACTATATTAGTTTCTGTTACACCTGCATGACAAGTTTTATCAATATGTATCAACATGTTTGTACTTCTCGGAGATAGTACTGAATTGCATTAGAATTCTAAGCTAAATTGGAACAATACAGCCTTGGCAACAAAACCAAGCGACCAAAATACCCAAAACAGCCCCAGCAAAGACCTGAGAAGGAGTGTGACCTAAGAGCTCCTTCAATTTTCTTTCACTTATTGGATGTCCCTGAAATAGGTCCTCAACAATTTTATTGAGCACCTAAATTTCAAAACAGATAAACAAGATAAATATACAATACCCCATGAACAAATTGGAAAATACAAAATATTGTAGCAAACATAAGGATTAGTACCATATATATGCTTATAATAACCACCGCATAGTTTGGTCGCAGGCCTAATATTAACCCTTTTCAACTATCAATGTTTTACTTTTAACTTAGGGACAATTTATAGTTTTCAGGGAAACTGTCCTTTATTTCATCTTTATGTTCTTTCATTTGGTTTTCTGATACCACCATAATTTGTTTTGAACAGACCAATTGAGTACCAATCAGTACCGTACTCTTGATTCCTAATAGTATAAGTTGTAGCCATCCAGATAATCAACAGCATTTCGCAGTTAAACTTAATTGACATGGATTTTTGGATGAGTTGAGCCCAATTTTGAATGTTGTTACAGAAAATTTCAACATGTATATTAGCCATAATGTATGCCCACAATATGTTCGACAAAATGCCTCATAAAAAAGTTTGGGATACCTAATCATAATCTCGTTCTTAATTATAATCCACCACTATTTACCAGAAATTTAAAAGAAGAGATGATGAAGCATTTACCTCAGCTTGCATCCCGGCATGTCTTCTCACACCAATAGCATCATACATCACTATCAAGCTAAACCCCAAACAAACAGGAAACAGTGAATCACTAACCCCATGGCAAAATGCCACAGAAGCCGTCAGAGCCGTACAAAGAGAAGAGTGCGAAGAAGGCATCCCGCCTGAGCTAAACAAAATCCCCAAATCCCATTTCCTCTCCACAAAAAAATTCAGAAAAACCTTGATAGTCTGTGCCAGAAACCAAGCAACTAATCCCGAAACAAAGGTCGGGTTGGCTGCCAGCGTCCATAAAAAGGGACTGACACGTGACTTGGAAATAGCTGCCGCAGTCGTGCTCATGAGAATAGTACCAATGCCAGCTTGGCACTTGAACTGAGGCCTAGTACTGGGCTCAGAGAACCCACCATGGAGAAAAGACTGAACCTTCGGGAGCGATTGAAGAAGCGAAAAGATGAAGCACAAATGAGGAATTGCATTGGATTGGTTTTGTAAAGTTTCAAATCGTGGGTTTTTCAGAGGGAAAGACCTGAGCTTGGAGAAGGAAGGCGAGTATGGTCTGGTTGAAATAGACTTCAATCTTCTCGGAAAAGGGTTAGTGTTGGGTTTTCGATGGAGTGTAGAGGAGGAAACCCTAAAAGAGGGTTTCAAGCTTAAAATCTCCATGGCTGCTCCGCATCGCCACAGTAGAGAAGAGAAAGGGAAAAGAAAGAGACCCAACTGGGAGTTAGCGAACAAGCCGTTATCGATTGGGTTTTAGTTATCAGAAAATTCGACAATGTTTACCCTCGGTTGTTGGAGAAATTGGCCTGGTGAGAGAGTGAGGTGGGGAAGAGATGAAGGTTAGTTTGGTAATTTTAGATGTTCTTTGACGATATTACGGGGAAGATGCTTTGTAGGTGCGTATCTTTGCCCTATTATCGCGCTTCTTTGAGGGAGACTTTTTCGGTGAACATGGTTTACAAGAGTAGTCTGGTAAGTGAGTTATATTTTATTCTGAAAGTGGGTCCCGATTTGAGAGCTATGGAGTAGGATGATGGGTTTTTGACTACTGAGCTATCCTAACATTTCGGGAACTGGATAATGGATTCAGGAATTGACGCATTTGTGACACCTCTGTGAAATGAACAATAAATAATATGCATATGGACATACTAATGACTATGCATATGGAAACTTTATATTTTAATAATCTGGGAATTATTAAAATTTTAAAATGAACATACTAACATATTTTGATCGAATGAATAAAATATTAGGGATCGATAAGTTTGAAATATGTAGAAAATGACCTTTTTTTTATTCCGAGAGATTTTTATGAAATGTGTAGCTATAATGATTTGTCAATACGTGACAAACGGATGACGCAAACTACGTAATTCACCGATTCAAATCTCATGGTATTTTTTTTTTTTTTTTAAAGATAAATCTCATGGTATTATGCATTGAATGTTGTTGTTGTTGTTGTTGTTGTTGTTGTTGTTGTTGTTGTGTGTGTGTTTTGTTTTCTTTCTCTTGTGGATAAAATTGCCAAAATTCATTCAGAAAATCACTTTAACACATTGATGCGTGTGCGTGCGTGTTTGTGTGTATTTTTTTTTTTTTTTTTTGGAGGTGAAACTAATGTGTTGGTAGTGGTGAAATAATGGATGAAGTAATATTAATATTAAATAATAAAGACAAATTAAATGCTTTAATATAGTATATTTGTAAGTGAAATAGTAAAGTTAAAACTTATAAATAATTAAAATAAATTGACATTTAATTTAACCATCTTTTAAACTTTTTTTTTTTTACGTTTAAGCATGTTAAATCACTTTCATTTGATGTACTAAGGTGCCTTAAAAATATTTAATCGTCACTATACTTACCTTGAAACATTATATAGTTCTAAGATTGGTGATTTTATAAAAATGATTAAAAAATCATGCACATCGTGTGAAAGCTAAAAAAAAAAAGAATATGTTGTTAAAATCAATGGCTGGATAGATCCTGCTGATGATCCAATTAAATGTCTAGAATAAGAACAAAAAATAAATTAACTATCTTCAAAGGGAAAAAGTGGCAGTTACAGCCGTATGATTAAGGAATCAGATCCTCTGGTCGGCGACCACGTGGTCGGCGCGTGATCCGGACCGTCTGATTTAATCTCAACGGCTAAAAATGCCCCGTGCATAATAGGCAGGACCGGTTGGCCCGAAAAAAATGAACCGTTGAGATTAAATCGGACGGCTCGGATCACGCGCCGACAACGTGGTCGGCACATTTCTGCCGACCAGAGGATCCGTTCCCGTATGATTAAGCCTAATAAGTTTAAATTTCAGTCTCGTGGGCTTGGAAGTTAATAAACAGCCCAATATCTTTCTAATATCAGCCCAAGAAGAGATTTATCTGGGCCCCATTGGCAGTGAAGAACTCACACATCCGGTGAACCGTGAAGGGAACAATTTCTCACCAGCCTCTTCCCTTTTTGCTTCCGACGAAAGGAGAGAGTAGGAACCGTGATCGCCACCATCTTCCTACCGGAGGTACTCGCACCACTCTTCCTCAATTCCTCAATTTCGATCTCTTGCGACTTTCATCTCTCCCTTGTAATTCATTCATTCTCCCAATCTACTTCCTTCTTCTGTTCTCACCTAATATCTTCGTCTTTGTGTTTCTCTGAGTGATCGATCATGAAATTTGTACAGAGGAAGAGCTAAAATTGTGAATTTAGTAAAGGGAGAACATTTAGTGTCATTTTAGTAAGAGATTTAGAAATATTACCATATTTTTTTTCACCCGGGATTTTCAGTTTCCAGTGATGTTCTGTAGATGTTCCAATTTAATGTGAAGCTGTTAGTTTTTAATCATTGTAGAATGCATGAAATGTGTTTAATTATCAAGCACCATTTGTCTAACTCTAAACCTTATTCCATTATTTTAAAAGATTGAGCTTGATCAAATGTCCCTTTATTTGATCATTGACAGGTGTCCTAATGGAGCTCGATGAAAATTCTGACTTGGTATCTATTGAAGGCGAAGTGTTTGGAGCCGAGGATGATCTAGTATTTTCTTTCTCACAATTACATCCACACTTGTTGTTTTGTAATTAAGTTAAATTAGTACGAGTAAATGTACAATTTATTACTGTTTATATTATCATATTATTTTTTATTTATTGATATTGATGTGGCCGAATTTCTTGTGTAGGAGGATGCTACCTTAAATGGTGAAGTTTGTGTGATTTGCACAGGCGTTGTGACTGAGAGAGGTGTTCTGGACTGTTGCCATCACTGGTATGTATAGTTGAGTATTGCCAATATGTTGTAGAACTTGTTGCAGAACTGTGTTGGTCAAAGAGTGTTGATGTAATTGTTATCGTTACAGTGACTGTATCAACTAAAAGTATTGAATATTAATAGCAGGATTGGAATTTCTTCTTCTTCTTAAAACATTTTTTTATTTTTTTTTTTACAAGAAGGTCATAAAACAAGAATAGAAGATAAATAGTTTTTGAGAAATGCTAGTGTCCAATATATAGGACGGATGGGTCCGTCCAATACGATCAATTTCACATTTTGAAATTTCAAACGACTGGTCCGAACTGTTGAATATGTTCTTCATATTGAAAATTGTAAGAATCCAATTTTTATATTTTTTGGAGTTTTTTTGTTAATTTTTTAGTATTTTAGAAAATTCATGATATAAAAGTTTTGGATCGTCTAATAACAATTGGACGGACTCGATCTGTCCAATATATTGGACTCTAGCATTTCTCATAGTTTTTTACTGTGTCTAACTAACAGTACATGTTTATTCTCTGTTAAGTCCTAAGAACTAGTTTGCTGTTACGAAAATATCGAATACCCGCTACTTTTTAGTAATTGAATGATGAGTTTCATTAAATTGGCAAGTTTTAAGCCAAAATTGAATTGCAATCATGCTAAATTAATTGTAATTTTAGTTTTGGACTTAAATGGGACTTGAATATGCATTCATATCAAATCAAGGTAAAAATTTGTCTGTTTGTCTTTTATTTAATTTTAACTTTAGCATGTTATTTTTTATTTTAATGAACAGGTTTTGTTATGAATGTATTGAGCAGTGGGCAGCCTTCTCAAATCACTGCCCTATTTGCAAAATCGACTTTTATTCGATAACATTCCTTCCAGTAAGTCTGAGTGTGGAGCAGTTTCAAATAAAAGTTCTAATTTTATAGAAATGATCTTTATATCAATTTCTTTTGCAAGGTGGATGATACAAGTGATTGCACAGAAGGGGGGGAATCTTCCCTTTCAATGTGTGTATGAACATTTGTTAACTTTCCTGACATTTGTACCAATTGAATATATAAACTCTTTTAATTTTAATGCTGAATTTATGCTCTTTTTTTTTTTTTGGCCTTTGTTCAATTCAGGGAAGGTAATGATTGGTACTTAAAGGAAGGTGAAATTGACACACTCTTCTTCCCGGCTAACTATATCAGTGAAGAAGTAATAACATTATACACCGTTCTTTTCGTTACTTCTCTATGACACATTCTTCTATACAACATGTGGCATCACACTGATAAACTTGGTTTGAAAAATTATGTCACCAGATGCAGCATACTTGTAGCAGTATATATTTCACTGCAAGCTAAATTTATCAGTAACAAGAATTTTAGAGCTATGCTAATTTTAACTTTCTACAATAGAATGTTAAATGTTTGGATGAAGCTGGGTGCAAAATCAGGAGCGGTCTGGCAACTTATGGTGATTCGATTAGTGATACATCAGTTGCATGTGATTCTTGTGAGAACTGGTACCGTTTATTTTCTCAATATATCAGAATACATATGGATCATGTATGCAATTTAGCATTAATGTACATTGTTTTATTTATTTTACATTTCTGCAGTGTTTACTGCATAATTTATACTGATGGTTTATGAATATAGGTATCATGCTATATGTGTGGATTTCGACCCAAATAATAATTGTTCTGGAGGTTGGATATGCGCAAGGTAACTGTTTTCTTATGTTCTTCTTTGTGTTAAATCTGGCTATGATTTAAATTTTGCTTGGTTTTGTTCACTTTAGGTTCCACATTATCACCAATTGTGAGTTTCTTCTATTGATTTTACTAGATATGATATTCTCAATAATATCTTTCTGGTTGTTTTAGACTGCTAGGTTCTTTTCTTCTCTGCTTGGTTGGATTTTGATAAAATGTTTTGCAAATAGAAAACAAAACATTTTAATCTATTTTCAGGAATCACCAATAGTTTTACAAAAACTTTTTTTTTTTTTGTTCTGTACAGTTTTACAAATCTGCAGCTGATGTGCTCCATTTTTTGGTCATCTTCAAATAACATCTGACGAGTTAATATAAAAGTTTGAGAAGTTCTAAATTTCACTGAATAATGTGTTGTTTATTGATTTTACAAGTTGGGGTGTAGTTGTCGTACATCAGCATTTACTTTCTGTGTCCCATTAGTCCCAATGTATGGTGTTATGTGCAGCTACCAAAAAGGGAAGAAAATAGGGCAGGTGAAAAATGTGTTTTTTTTGTAAAAACTAAGTCCTATTTTCTTCTGTTCTGTGCTTCTCATTAAAAAGGTGTACTTCTGATCGTGTTCAAGTAAAACAAGCTCCAATTTCAAAAGATAGTCCCAAACGGAATTTTGATGGTGAAGCTGGTGATTTAGCCTCCTCATCATTGCCTGGAAATGTATCAGTTTCTATTGATGATGGTGAAACTGCAGTTGTGGTGTCATTTAACAAGGGATCCATGGACAACTGGGAGCAAGGGAGAAAGTCAGAATCAGAATTACTTTTAAAAGAGTCCGAAATGTTGCCAAAAGATGAAAAGTTTCCCCTGGTATTGTCTCCTATACATGACCCTGTTCCTGAAGAATCAACATGTGGTGAATCAAATTTGAAATCTGGAACCAATGAAGAAATCAAAGTGAAGGTCTGTGATGGATCAGTTGCCTTAGAGAGTAAACCAGGTACTTATACAATGGTATAAATATAAATTACTGATACTATAGCTTTTGGCATTCATGTAGTAAATTTCATATTGTAACATAATGCAGCTGTAAGTAACGAGCCTTCGCATGATATTGATATGGTTGATACTATGGTGGAAAGAGCTGATAATTTGGTGAGAGAAAATTCAAGTAATGTCTCACAGTCACAGAAGCCCATGTAAGTAAATTCTACCAACTTTTGCTATCTTTTTGTTTGTAATGAATATACAACTAGACTCTGAATACATTCACAGATTAGAGGGATTCTGGTACTCTTATATAAATCTTTTTGAATGTTTAATTTTTTTTTTAATGCTAGCAAAATTTTGATAAGGTGAAATAATGATTTAAAATGACATTTGTAATTTTTTATAAATATAGTACCAAAATACCCTGAAAGACTCTACTTTGTTTTTCTATTACTCCAAATTTACAAAATTTTACAGAAAAATTTTTAGTTTCGAGTAGGTAGGTGGGGAAGAAAGAGCCAAATGATTAACATTTTAATGTCGCATGTACGAATTGAAAAGTGCTTTGTTTAAATCTCCTCTACAAATCTTTCTATCTTTGTAGAACTGAGAAAAATCAACTCTATTTGAAAGTGCTTCAATTTTACTTGTAATCTCTAATCTTTCTTCTACTAAGTTCTACTAAGACAAACAAATTTGTGTTTCTCTATTTTCCTTCTGATCTGTCTCATCTGTCCAAACAAACACATTGTGCAAGTCATCTTCTGTACAATACAGGAATTATATTTTTGTTATTATTTTCAGCACTAGTTTACAAATTTGTGAATTGCACAAAAGTTTTCCATTATAATCCTTAATATTTTATCATTTCTTTCAGTGAACTGCGAGGTCAAACCACTAAAAGAAGATACTCAGAAATTATGATGGAACCCGTGGCTGTATCAAAGAAAGCTAAATTGGCCTCTGCAAATATAATGAATATCGTTACTGAGCTAAGTCCTAGGACATCAAACAAAGGAAAAGTCAACGCAGGGGTTAGAACAAGAACGATAATGCGAAACCAGATAGGAGAGAAGAAACCATCCGATGTTGATAAACTACAAACAGAGATAAAAACCCTAAAGGACTCAATAAATGATGATAGTCTTCTTAGGGCAGTTCGTGCTGTTATAGCTACAAACAAGGCAGGCCCATCTGCTGTGAGAGTAAAACGGCCCACTGCTCAAACAGGAAAGGCACGGCAGAATTTAATGAAAAAGATCTACAGTACATCCACTGGAAGGAGGAGGCCAGCATGGCAGAGGGACTGTGAGGTTGAATTTTGGAAATACCGGTGTAATTCAAAGGTGGATCAAGAAAAAGTCGAGAATTTGCAGTCAATTCTTGATCTTCTTAAAAAAGGTTCTACATGGTCAGAGCTTTGTCAGGGACAAAATGAGAAGAGCAAAGATTCCATTCTCTCTAGGGTTTATCTAGCCGATTCCTCAGTTTTACCAAGAAAAGATGATATAAAGCCCTTGTCTGATGTTAGTGGCGCCTCAGTCGAAAATTGTAATCTAGACAAACATGAAAATGGTGACAAATCAAGAGTTGTTCCTGTGAAGAAAGGAAACAAAATTATGGTTGGAAAAGGGCTAAGTAACCAAGATAAGAAAGCAAACCACTCTGGTGAAACAAAGGTTGACAAAAGGAAATGGGCACTTGAAGTGCTAGCCAGGAAGAATGCCTCATTGGAGTCAGGTACCAACAAAGAGATGAGTGAAGATGGATTGTTGTTAAAAGGGAATTATCCTTTACTGGTGAGTTCATTTGTCTCAACCCAATCTGCTTGTAAAGCAATTATTCTTACCATTTGTCTTCTTAATCTAATTATCATCATCATCATTATTATTGTTCTTGTTAAATTCCAATCTGCAGGCACAACTTCCTGTTGATATGAGACCTGTGCTCGTGGCTAGCCGTCACAACAAAGTTCCTGTCTCTGTTAGGCAGGTATTCTTATTATCATGTTCTTAGAATTCCTAAGTGTTGATTTATCATCATTATTCTCTCAACCAGTTCGTCTGTGTCAAGGAATAGAGACTAAAACACTCAGATGATATGCTTAGCAAAAATCAAATGAAGAACTCTAAGCAGAAGCAAAAAAGGACTGCAAATTAAAGAAATAAAATAAAAAAATAACCATTTGTTTGAAGCATCTTTTCATGTGGTATGGTTTTGGAATGCATAGCATTATTATTAGACAGAAGATTAAATAATAAATGTAATATAAACTAGTAAGTGAACAATATCAATTATTGATATACATTTTTTTTCAGGCACAACTTTACCGGATTGCTGAACAGTTTTTACGAAGAGCAAGTGGACCTTCAAATTGTTGTTCAGCAGAAACTGAACTGGCAGTTGCTGATGCAATTAACATAGAAAAAGAAATCTGTGAGCGATCTAATAGTAAACTCGTCTATCTTAACCTCGTTTCTCAGTCCCTGCGACAACACACCAACAAATCCACATTAGACACAGTACAAAACATCCAAAATTTTGGAAAAGCCGAATGTGTTGATGGTGATGGTGATGGTGATGGTGATGGTGATATGGAACAAGCTAATGATAATGATGTTGAAAAGGCTAACAATGATGATGCTGAAAAGGCTTTGAGAATGGCCGGCCTTTTGTCTGATTCACCTCCAAATAGCCCAGAAAGAAATGATGATAGTGTAGAAAATAATATTTCATTGAAGGGAGAAACAGCTTTGGTTCGTACTGAAACTGTGGAAATGCAAGATGGACAAAGGAAAGAGCCCGATATTGAGTGCATCGGCAGTGATCACCCAGAGTCAGAGAAAGAGAAAGGAAAACTAGAGGATAATATAGATCCTACACTGGAATCTTCAATATCAGATCAAAAGGCAGGTTCTGGAATACCAAAAACTAATTCAGTTGTAGTAAAGGCATCCGAGAATGAAGTACCAGATGGGAAAACAGCATCTGTTGTAGTAACTTGTGATATAAAAAAGTATGACAAGAATAAACATGTGAACAAGGATAGTAATGATAATAATAGTAGAAGAGATGACTGCAAAGATGGGTGTGAATCAGAGGGCGAGAGCTGTGCTGGTAGCAAGTCGATTTCACATAATAGAGAGAAATTGAGGTGTTCGCCTAGCCATTCAATGGTCTGTGAGAATGCCCCCAAAGAAGAGAAACCACGGGGACCTGTGAACCAAAAGCCATCTGATTCAGCACTTACTATATCAAAAAAGGTAATTCTATATAGTCTTCTTAGAAAAGAAAGCTTATTCAGGGCAACTCACCCCTTTTTCCTTCCAAATCTTGAAATTAGGGTTTTCGTTTTAGGGGGCATTTAGGATATTGTTGTTTTTGAAGGTTGTTTAAGATAGATTATACTTTCTGCTGCACTGTTGGGCTGTTAAATCCTCTCTTTTTTTTTTTTTTTTGCATTTTTAATAATTTGACCTCAGTTCTTTCTTTATTGCTGCATGATCATTTTCAATCTAGGTTGAAGCTTATGTGAAAGAGCATGTCAGGCCTCTTTGCAAAAGTGGAGTGATAAGTGTTGGGCAATATAGATGGGCAGTTGCAAAAACAACAGAAAAAGTTATGAAATATCACCAGAAGGATAAGAGTGCAAGTTTTTTAATAAAGGAGGGTGAAAAGGTAAAAAAGCTAGCTGAGCAGTATGTTGAGGCTGCTCAGAAAATGAGTGATTTGTAGTAACTAGTATCTTTAGTGGTTTAAGTCGGGCAAGAAGAGTCTTCCTATGTGTAAAATATATTTTCCAATTTTTCTCCAGTTTAGCCATCATGTACCTGGAAATTAATGATAATGTAAATATGCAGAGTTTACATCTAGCTGCTTCTGTCGTAGAATCTTTGAATACATGAAAGATCAAATGGCTTGTTTTTTTTCTGGAGTAGATGGTCTAGTAGTATTGTTGCAAGGGTGGGATTTCTAAAATTCTTTGATGAAACCTTATGGTTGTGCAGAGAGATGGGATGTCAGGTACCTTTAGGACAGAAAAACGTAATTTCATTTTTTGGGGGTAAAGTTCTTTATCTTTCTAAAGTCGTTGGGGTTCAGTGGCATGCAGTGCGGTGTGATGCACATTACCGGACCAGAAAGATTCAGTTGTTCTTATTTTATTTTATTTTATTTTTTCCTCATTTGATGTTCTAACGTTCTCTATTCAGATTTACTGGGATTGTGCATTACGAAAAGAAAAATATATGCTTGCATTTGCAACATTTTATCCCTCTCTAATGTAGAATCCATGTTATTTTAAATACCTATGAAAAAAAATAAAATGCAGTAAAAATATACATAATTTTAAAAGCATAAAACATTTTTAAAAATCCGAAAAGTCCAATACTCATGTAACTAAATTGTTACTAAAATTGAGAACAGCTATCCTAAATTGTTACTATAGAGGATTGGTAGAAGATGCACAATTGAAGATAGTTAGTAGTAGATTTAGATTAGTCTATAAATTATCAATGTAATTGTAATCATTTCAAAACACAATTCAATACAATTTTCATTTTCTATAATATAAATAACATTCAAAATGTCAGATTTCACGAAATTATTTTCTACTTATTATTAAAAATTGTAAATTAATCCATTATCAACCAATTCTAACCTTAAATTTACATTTGAGGGAAAAAAAAGTGCAATATTGTTGTACCCAAGTCGGTGCCTCAATGGGAAGAACAAAAAGTTATTCTAAGTTTTTACTTTTGAGATTACTTTCTTCAATTAGAGGGACACGCAATCAAGCAATCAGCACGCCTCAATCCTCTCACATGAGATCCCGCGATCTCTCCCCTTATCCTCACGCGCTCCCCTCACCTCCCTTGCGCACGATCTCTTCTCCCTCACCTACCTAAGTGCAATATTGAACGACTTGATTTCGAGTAGAGGTTAACTCGCTCGTAAGCATGTTAAATTTCAGATCGTGCAATATTGAACGACTTGATTTCGAGTAGAGGTTAACTCGCTCGTAAGTCGACTCGAAACCACCCTGGTCTGGAATTTAAGGTCAGGCAATAAAATATTGGGCTCTGGTCTGGAATTTGGACTTTAGAGTCCTGGACCTGGGTTTTAAATTTGGGACACTAACGAGTTACGAGTTTGGACCGATCGAGTTGGGCCTTACTCGAAATCAAGTCGTGAAATTACGAGTTGGCCTTAACTCGAGTTATGAAAACTCGATTTCTGTTAACTCGAGTTATATATGAGTTTTTTTCGAGTCGAGTTCGAGTAATTCACGAGTTACGATTTTTTTGCCCACCCCTACCCTTAGGTACGTTCCCTCTCCTCTCACTCCCTCTCCTCTCACTCGCGAGATCCCTTCCCTTTAGGTCTCATGCGCACTTTTCCTTCTCCTCTATCTCCTCACCCCTCCTCTGATTTGCACACCTCTTCCTCTCTCCTCGTCCCCATCTCTCTTTTTGTTCATCTATTTCTTCTCACTACTTCATTTTTCTTAGTTTTATGTGCAAATTGGGATTTCAATTTGACTGTTAATTCTGCTCAAATCTCAAATTCACTGTTAATTTTTCATCATCTTTCTTGTCAGTGCTCATCTTCATTATTAATCTGCTTCTGATCTTATGATTCTCTATAAGGGAGTAACTTAAAAAATATAAAAGTGTATTTTATTAAAAATAAAGGAGTAACTAATAAGTTTTTTATATGCACCTACTATAAGGCGGTCTACGCGAGAGGAGAGGGGAGGGTGAAGGCGTGAAGCGAGTGAAGCGCGCGTATGAGAGAGGAGGGGAGGGGAGGGGTGAAGCATGCACGTAAGAGGGTGAAGCACTGGATGAAGCGCCCATTCTATTTTTAGCAATGAGCGCTGTCTTATTTCCAAAAATAGTAATCTGATTGCTTAATTGCATTAGTGCTAGATTGTACTTATGAGTTTTTACATTTTAGCAAGACAAGATGAGTGATCTTCTCTTTTAGAGCCTCCTTAGTCCTGATCTAAACCATTCTAACGCGTCGCACTTGTGATCTTCTATGGCGAAGCCACCATACGTTTTCTGCAACCTCTCCAGTTAGCCACCATACCTTTTCTACAACCTCTTCAGCTACCACATGCGCAAGGGCGGAGCCACATGGGGATGAAGGGGGCATTGTCCCCCTATGCTCCCAAAAATGGTAAATTTTCTTTTGTTTTTAAAAAATTAAATAATTTGTCGCTCTAATTAAATATAAATAATAGATTTGTCTCCCTGATAAATAATTTCTGGATGCGGATCTTCTATGGCGTATATATATATTCTATTCGCGGTTGTGTGGTGTATTATTGTGTCTGAAATTTAGCTTGTTGCTAGCTCAAGTCGTCCATATCTAATGTGTGCTCCGATTTGTTGTACAAGTCTACTTGCTCTGACACGTATGTGCGTGTTCATCACCAGATTCACCACCATATTTATGAGTTATGACAGCACATGCAAAGTTTCGCGAAATGCATAAAGTACTTGCGATAGGCTTTATAATTGTTGTCCTTTTTCTCGTCTCTTGAATGAATAGTCGACATACCCAAAACTAATAAAGTTATTGTAAAAAAACAATATTTTACGAATATCTCCATGAGAACAGAGATTGCGGATACCATAAAGTTAGAGTAATCTTAAGTGTTTGATTCTAATTTTTGTAGTTACTTTTTTTATTTTAATTTTATATTGGTACGTACACAGCTAATGATCAATTCACGATACAAAATAGTATTGTAGAAGTCATGTCTGATGCTTGAAACTTGATTTAGTTAATACCAGTGAACTGATGCAGCACAGGTTATTTCACAAAAGCACATACAAATGTATATATCATATAGATGATAGAAGTATCATATTTATTAAGTGAGTGGAAATATCCGAATTCAATTAATTAACAAAAAAAATAGAGAAGTCGCAATATAAGCAATTATCTAATAAACAATTATTGGTACTTTCTGTAATTGAAGTAACAAACTGTGCTGTGTTTTGGCGAGAAATTGTTTATAACTTGCTACGCTGTATGGGCCTATCCAGCTGTCCTACAGCTAGGGTGAAAACGGATCGGACAGTGATCATACCATATTCGTATTTATATTTATTTATTTTTTCAAATTTTGATACCGATACAAATATGTTCGGATATGGTTCAGATGTTAAGTGAATACAGATACGGTTCAGATATCTGACAAAATATATCCATATTGCTAGATATGGAAGTTGGAAACTGATACGATTCAGATGTTAAGCAGATACGAATACAGTATTGTCAGATACAAAATGGATATGGATATATTTTGTCAGATACGTATCTTATTTTGCTCTATTCTTTTTTTATTTAACAAAAAAATAACATCTGATGGGTAATCTATTGTCCATCAAAAGTTTCAACCTTAGACCTTTTATATCATGAATTTTTGGAAGTATATGGAATAAAAATAAGAACTAAAACAAAGACTTGTTTTTGTTCTTGTTCTTGTTCTAGTTTCAAGATTTTGTTGGAACAAGAAATGAGCTAATTTAACCTAAGAATAAGCTATTTCATGTGCTTCCAAATAAGAAATAGTTTTCTTCTTATTCTTCTTGTTTTTATTTCGAACAAGAAATGAGGTAATTTAATCCAAGAATAAGCTATTCCATGCGCTTCTAAACAAGAAATAACATGTTCTTATTCTTCTTGATCACTACTCCTTTATACAAGTACGGATCTAAGAATGTATCACTTCTAAATCTAGCGTGTATATACTTTTTGTATTGTTCAATCGATTCGATTTGTGACTGGATGTCAATCGATAAACGAAAAGATATATATTTTGGATTTACATCTGAAATGAAAAGAGCATGGATGAGAATAACAATTATTTTTTCTATTTTAAAAAAAAGCATATATGGACAAAATTTTATTCACCTTTTAAATATTTTTGTTATAAAAATTATATATATATTTTTTATAGTATGTTTTTTATGTTGATATGCTGATTTTAATTTTTGTTAAATTATAAATAATTTTTAAATTTTTATTTGCCCAATATGGGTGGGCATAATATTAAAAATGTAATAGCTTTCAAAATAGATGTATGCAACTTGTTTATTTCGAATCTCAACCCGCCAGACCTTGGATCCAAGTACGCGTGGTTCGCTCTTCCATCGTATCCATTCTCGACTTTTTGGTTCTATTATAGACTCAACTGAAGCTGAAAGGACAGATGTGTCGTTTTTTTAGCCTTTCTTGGTTAACAATAAATCTTTAAATGATTGATCTAGTGGCGAAATATTATTGGATGGAAGCTACTTATACTTGATTATCCATCCATATATGTTTGTCACTCTTGACCCTTGTAGACGTGTAGATGACTGACTTCTGGTCAATGTTTGTATCGACGTCTGGCTGATTTTTGTCGTCGTCTAATAAACAAAACAGCTTGTCCTGTGGGTTGGATCTGAGATTGAGATGGCCATAAATTCCACAAAGGCCCCAGCGGCACTGGTCACAGTTTTAAGAGGTTTGGTTTTGAATATTTAAGTTATGAAATTTTTTTACCATAATCGATCAAACTAAATCGCACAATCCAAGAGACCAACATTTTGATATTATTCTACCGTTCATATATAGATGAAAAACCGGAGGAAAAACTCCCAAAATCCCATAATATAAACAATGCAAAATTATCACGGATTACTGTGATCAGTACTGCTTTCTGCACTGTAAGTTTTTGACAGCCAATATATTTCAATTTATTCAACATATGAGACATACCAATGACTCATGAAATATTTTGGATTAAGACTTAATAGACGTATATATATCATAAAGAACTCAAAAACTTTTTCTATCAAGAAAGAAACGTTAAAGCTTTTACTTAAACTAGCATAAGATGCCCTCATATGTGGGCAAATAAAAAAATAAAATAATGTTAGACAATAAAAATATGTTTCTTAATTTACCATCGATACAAATTGATATGTTATTCAATTGTTTCTATATTAGATGGAAAACCAATCAAATCCAAAGAAATTTTTTTCCTTCTGTGCAGCAATTCAAAACCGAGATAATTTTTTCCTTGTGTGCGCATAGAGATGTGTTGAGACAGATCTAACCATACATTTACAGATCAACGGTATAAAAATTGTTAACAAAAATTGTTGTGACCTTTCTCTAGGTGCATTTATAAGTAAGTAGAGATTTGTGGATTCAATATTACAGCAGCAACAACTTGTGAAAACCGATCGAGAAATGATATGGTGCATCGCTATGTATTGAGACTTCGGTACATCATGATCATATTCGTCAGTATTTTTTCAAATTGATAAATTTAGTTTAACTAAATTCATTTATGTTTTAAAATTTCATAGCAGATAAAATTGTATATATTTTTTACTATTTTATATATTTTTAAAATTTTTTAAAACTTGCAATTTTTAAATTTTCTTATTATTAGTTTGTTTCAAAAATGAGAAGTTTTAAAAATTTTGAAAAAAAATAGTAAATTCTTTTTAAAAATATAAATTTGGTTTGTTATGAGATTTCAGCATATAGATACAATCGGTTAGATTAGATTTATCAATTTAGAAAACATACCATAGTTGGAATCATCCGGTGCTATATCTAGAGTTCTAATGGAAGTCGGAGTAGCTTTCTTCGATTGCTAAAGAATAGAAATGAACTTCTTAGGGTCCACTCCAGAGATAGAAACTAAGAGCTATTTGTATCCACAATCTAAGCTCGTCAAAACATATCCATATTCACCTATATTAGATAGAGATAGAAACTAAGAGCTATTTGTATCCACAATCTAATTAAGCTCGTCAAAACATATCCATATTCACCTATATATATTAGATAATGATAAAAGTCTCAGCACATCACGATGCCCCGTATCATTATTTATGAAAACCATCATCTAATGTTGGTTTTGTATGCTAGTTTACATGATAGGAAGTAAATTAATGCACAAATACGGTTAATTTAACAAAAAAAAAAAATCGAAATATACTAAACAAACACCGTGAAGAGTACATTTTTAGTGACAAGTCCAAAAGTTACCCTAAAAAATTATCTATTTTATTTGTCTAAGCCCACCACTTTTCTATAAAAGAAAATGTGGAAGATGATTCAGAAAGGATATTGAACAACTCTAGTGACGAGACAGAGGAAAAAGATGTTCGTCTAACTAGAATTAGTTAGGGATTAGTTAGATTGTTTATAGTTGACCACTAGTTCCATCGGTAAAAGAGAATACAATACTCATATAAATAAGGGGTCCACAGTGTAGTAAATGAGAATTCAAATTTAATAAAATCACTTCTATCTCTCAAATCAAATCCTTTCATAGTATCAGAGATGATATAATATGCTCCTGCTTCGATCCATGGCAAAGACTAGCTCAGTGAGTCTAATCTATTGAAGCTCTCCTACTAAATTATATGATCTAATCCTCTAATAAAATAGAAAAACACAAGTTTGAAAAATCCTACACCCCATCCTAACCTTAGAGACATGCAAGCCTCACATATTACAATTAATAAATTAATCAAATTAATTATTAATGACACATAACACAATCTATATATTTATTTTATTGGTCAAGTCCTTGCTATGTTGAGCTAACATACACATATGCAATTAAGTTGGTAACACCTTAACCATAATTTGTGGAACTTAATCATCACTTAACTTGCATACTAATCTTTTATGATAATTAATATTCCTTGTAAATTATCAAGATTAGAGACCCTTTTAGAGATATTATTGTCATTCCAATAAATGACCTACAGAGATCCACAATTCAGATCATCAACCTGAATGATCGGTCAATAACAATCTCAAGGAACAAATGATCTAATATCATCAATAACATAACTAAATTAAGTCATTAAATGATTGGTTTCTAGGACATAACTCCAACAATATCTTCTTAAAGAAGGATATAAAATAATATAATTAGTCCATGTATTTTTATTAAAAAAATCAAATCAAGGTTTTGAATCGTTGCAGTATATGTTGATGATTTAAATATTATTGGATCTCCAGTAGAGATTGAAAATACTGCAAAATTATTGAAAGAGTTTGAAATGAAAAATCTTGGTGTAACTGATTTTTTTCTTAGCCTGCAGATTGAGCATTTAAAGAATGAAATGTTTATCCATCAATCAAATTATACAAAAAAAAATACTAAAAAGATTTAATATGGATAAAACTCATCGTTTGAGAACACCAATGGTTGAACGATCATTATATGCAGAAAATGATCATTTTCGTCCCCAAGAAATTGACAAAAAATTTCTTGGTCCTGAAGTACCATACTTAAGCGCAATTGGTGTGTTATTATATCTTACAAATAATACGAGACCAGATATTGCATTTGCTGTAAATTTATTGTCAAGATATAGTTCCAAACAAAGCCGAAGACATTGGATGGAATTAAATGTGTTTTTACTTATAATGGATA
This sequence comes from Rhynchospora tenuis, assembly GCA_027725995.1. Taxonomy (NCBI): domain Eukaryota; kingdom Viridiplantae; phylum Streptophyta; class Magnoliopsida; order Poales; family Cyperaceae; genus Rhynchospora; species Rhynchospora tenuis. The sequence continues at coordinate 1,123,505 of JAMRDG010000020.1, read as the reverse complement.
TGCATCTGCAGGATGTTTGTGAGGTCCGCATAAAGCAAGATCTCAATCAGGATATGTATTTACTTATAATGGAGCTGCAATTTTATGGCGGTTGACAAAACAAACTCTAACTGCCACATCATCAAATCATGCTGAACTAATCGTTTTATATGAAACAAGTCGAGAATGTGTTTCATTAAGATCAATAATTCAAAATATCCAAGAAGAATGTGGGCTGGAAAAAAGTCCTACTCTATTATATGAAGATAATGCAGCTTGCATAACACAAATTATAAAATGACATATAAAAGGAGACCCCAGAATTAGACAATCAGCGAAAGAAGTACATGCCAATGCATGTGATCGATCAAACTTCGAGGATCAACTAAACACATTGCGCCGAAATTCTTTTGGGCACATGATCTATAAAAGGATGGTGTATTAGATGTTCGAAAAATTCAATCAAGCAACAATTTGGCCGATCTATTCACAAAGTCTTTGTCAACAAGAATTTTTTAGCAACTCACAAAGAAGATAGGTCTTCTATCGATTATATGATATTCAATGATATCAAAATGATAAGAAGTATTATACACTCTGTACTCTTTTTTCCTTATTCAAGTTTTTATCCCAATGAATTTTTTTGATAAGTTTTAAATGAGACAGAATAAATGATCATGAAGGACCATATTAATGTTGATATTGAAGTATCATATTAATAGTATATAATGAAATATGAACATCCACGAAAAAATGTTATAAATCAATTTAATGTAGATGTTTCATCTAGTACATAATTCTCAAGAGTTTTATTCTTTGTTATTAATTATAAAATGCTTCATTTGCAGCTTATAAATGGAGGGAATTGTAAATTAGTAGAAACAACAACATACGAACAACAACAAGAACTCAAATAGAAATACAATTATCTTGTTTATTCTTGAGACATTGTTATTTGTGTCTTTCTTCTACCTTATATTTTAGAACAATTAAAATGAATCGCTCATAATTCGTTGTCATTGCCCGGAGACATTACTTCTGAAGTTATTTCTCATTCTTATTCTTTCATTCAATTGTCTTAAGAAAATTAGTTTCGCCTTTACTAATTTGTTTTTGCAAAATGACACTAGCTTTTTTTTATATGGATTTGTCGAAAGAAATAAATCAAAGTTCATGGACCAATATGTAAGGATGCACGTCGGTTATAATATGGTAACATCCCAAGGAAAAAAAAATGTTTTTTTATTACATATTTTGTACCAATCATTAATAATAATAAGATTTTTTGGAAAGAAAATTTATGTCAAATTTATTTAGGGACATTCTTATTTTGGACTTACAAATTTTTATCAATAAATTTTGACAAGTTTTTTACGACATATTTTTTATATTTTACATTTGAAATTTTTATATTTACATAGCGCAGCGAAGTTGTCGAATACCATTTCATTCGTGGATTCAGAATCGTAACTAATTGTATCTTTAAATTTTTCAACCTCTGCCCCAATGACAAGAAAAAAGCCAACTTCCAGACCAATTAGATTGTGGAAAGAATTGATCAAAGTACATTAGTGTAAATAAAAATCTTGTTTATCCCCCATAAAGTCATAAACTTCAAAAGCTTAAAGCTAGGAATCTGCGAAAGACCAGTCATCCCGGGGATCCTGATCTCGTCTTGCGCTACACGCCGTGTAGCGCACCCACGAGCCGTTCGATTTTGATTGGGCGGTTCATTGTTGGCGGGCCTATCAATCTGGTTATATGCACGGAGCTCCCATATCCATCCAATTCAAATCAGACGGCCCACAGCCGTGCTACACGCGGTTTAGCGCAACACCGGATTTGAATTCTCATCCGGGGTTCATCCGTTTTAAATAAATGCACTTCTATATATAGTAATTGATTAAACAATTAATTTAAATCTTAAGTGAAAGAGAAATACATCTTAATCTTAATTAAAAGATCGCACGTTCGAAACCTAGTTGGGATCTTTCATAGACATTTAATTTAAAAAATTGAGGCTTGACCCAATTTATCTTAAAAAAATAATTAATTAAAGAATATAAAACTTTATTAAGGACAGATTTCTAGGTTCTAGCTATCTTGTTTTTTTTTTTTTTTTTTTTTTTTTTTTTTTCATCATCAAGAAGTCGTTATACAAAAGATCGACACATAATATTTTTCTTTTCCCTTCTCATTTGCTATTACGGTTTGAGTTAGATCTGAAACTTTTATACTGTGATTGGAATAAACTAGAGTTAACAAAAATGATTTCCAATTGAAATTTGGTAACTTAAATATAACATAATAATGCTACCAGATTCTTTTTTACTTTATACTGTTTGCAGAAAAAAAAAATAGAGTTTGCAATGGAGGATAAGTTTCGTTTTATATGAATTTTCCTACATACAGTAGAACTGTAGAAGAGTCGTATTATTCTAGTCGACTCCGGGTCAAAATTATACCTTCGATCTATTAGCGTGGACCCGGGATCTACTCTCCATATTAACACACACCCAAAAATAAATAAATTCTCCTAGGTTCGGTACTTATTAGTGACTAGTTCTAATCTCGCGCGTTGCGCGATTCGTTCTTATCCGAATTTGTTATTAAATGATTTCTTAATGAGGGTAAATATGTTATGAAACTTTTTGTAAAACAGGCATGCAATATTAGAAATCATTATTACCATAAAATGAAATGGACAACTTTATGGTCAAGATTGATAACCACAGAGTGAATCTCGTGCGTTGTGCGATTTATTCATATAATTTTTTGACGAAATCCAGAACATCATATAAAAAATGCCATAAAAATTGAAAATACTATTCAAATATTATATAAAAGCTGCCACAGAAGCGTGCATTGCGCGACCTATCTTTCTTTCTTACTTTTTTCTAAAAATTTATAGCTATTTTTTTAGGTCCAATTAATGTATACACAATGCAATAAGAAATATCAATTGCATAGTGTATAAATTACAAAATTATAATTATCTATTCTTTTGTATGAGCTTTGTATAGGATATAGGATTGCTAATAACATGGTACCAGTCATTCTTTAAAGGGCTTCAAGTCATTCTTCTTGGATGCTGAAATTTACAAATGGCAACAGTCTTCTTCTGAAGCAGCAGTTTTTTTTTTATGTAAATAGATACAATATGCAAAAATCAAAGAGCAAGATATTAAGATGAAAGCTTGGAACATAAGAAAAGCTATCCAACATATTCAATGGAACTGTTACAACCCTCAACCTCTCACACCTTGTTTCTTCATCTTTTTGTCTCTCTCTCGCATATCTTGTAATATGGCCTCAGCTACTTGTTTCTTGAAAGAAAGCATCCCCAGAAATTTACCAGAATCTGAAGCAGATAATGATAGAATTTCACCTTGTCGATAGCTAAGACCTTATATTGGTATGCCATCCATTTGACGAACCGTATTCATCAAAATCTTCCTAACAACAGTTGCGAGTTTGATATATTGCATGACCAAAGAAAGATAGGCTTCTGCCAACAAAACTTTGCAAGAAGAAAGAGGGATTAAAATGGAAAATAATATGAGCTGGTACAATTTTGCACATGCAAGTTAGCTTTTTTATATAAAAGCACAAAATAAAATATTTATATTTCAATTCTATTCCAATTAAGGTCCTTCGCCTTGAGTCCAGTTACTTATCTCCTTCCAAATTATGTTCTAGGTAGCTAATTTTTATATTATTAGATTGATAATAATTAAAACTATTTGAAAAATTAATCGGTCTATTTGGTAACATCTATTTCCTTAAGAAATGTAATTTAACACAATTAAAAGATACAAAATTGTAAAAGAACAATACAGTTTCCATTTGATTGCACGTATGGTCGAAATGTTGCTTAAAAATAAGCAAATGCCGTAAATTTAATTTCAAAAGGAGCAATTTATTAAAGCTTCCAAGGATGCCAGCAACCAATACTGCTTCTCAGGTACATCAAAATATATGAGCGAAGGTTATAATATATCCAACGGCAAGGAACTTAGACCAAAATCAAGGTATAGTAAAAAAAAAGGGGTACACAAAAGAAAAGAATTTAAGTATGCATTGGCCGTCTGCTCCATAATGGAGGGCCACATACCGTATCAAATAGTGCTTTTTAGTTCAGAAGCCTTCCTCTATAAAATAAATAAAAAATGGACCAAAATGCTTTTTTTACTTTTGAAAGAAAATGTCATTAACAACATCAACTGGTAAAGCATAAGCTGGATCGATGGGCTTCAATCTTGGGTATTCCATTAGTGATAGTCCTGTTGATCATCATTAACCATAAAGCCAAATATCTTATCTAGTGAAAACAGAAAAATAAAGGCAGAGGAGGACAGAGAGAGGGTACCAGCAAACCCCAAAATAAGTATGAAACATGTCAACTGCATTATCTGGTCTATCTGAAATCCCTCCTTTTTCCAAGTTCTGCGATATATAGTAATATTAATAACACTAACTGAAAACAATATGGCACCGATGATTATCATACCAGTCACTCAGGCAGAATAGGTACAATGCCAGGACATGAACCAACCAATATAATAAGCCAGTACCTGAATCAACCAATACAATACTAAGCTGCAACGGCTTAACAAATTTTCTTATGCTTCAGATGACATTGCATATTAAAGGCCTAATAAAAGGAAAAACAAAAAAGCTTGTTGGTTTGGTAGAAAGAATAAAAACACTTGTATAAAAAATCCATGTTGTTATGGTGTTGAGCTGAGTACTGTAGTGCATTGTTCAGTAAATAAAGGTCCAGACCTGGCAGTAAAAAATAAATTTGGAGAGCTTATTCTTGTTGATCCAATGCACTCTTATCAAGCTTGATACAACCCACCAATAGTAACACACCTGCTCATTCCAAAATTCAAACTTAGTTGCGAAATACATAAAACCTGTCAAGGAACAGTTCCAACAATGGAAAAGAAAATGCTTACATCAGTGAGTTTTTCTGGTCGACCATTTAATCCACCATCTTACATTGCCACTCACAAAGCCACCAACCGAGAAGGTCTCAGTCTACGTGACGAAGTGACCCCGTTATTGCAAGAGCACCGACATAGCAAAAAACTACAATACCACCAAGAAATGCAAAACAGAGAAAATATAAGCATAATAATATAGGTTTAGATTCAGTTTAAAATGAGGGAAAAGATTTAGCAAATATATCTGCCATTATCTGCATTCACAATGATTAAAACTGACACATTTTACAGCAATCATAAAGCGGATTTCGTCCCTTTTTATCTAAAAATATTTACAAATCAACAGTTGCGTAAATATTTCGCAAAATTTAGGCTCTAATATGAGGTTTGGAAGTATAAAAAAAACTTTAAAATTACGAAAAATGGAAAAATCAGTATAACTAATTGGGAATACTGCACTCCTAGACTCCAGTTGATTCATACCGTAAAGAAAGAAAATAACAGTGCCAACCTTTTCACTTAATAAAATTAATTTTCCCTACAAATATCAGAAATGAAGGTGAACTTTAGAATTTGTATTGTGCTGCATTTAAACTAAAACTTAATTAGATATTTATCGATGTTTGCAGCAAGATCCCTTTGATGTCGGCCTCTCAATTGGCAAATCAATGCAGACAAAAAATTTAGTTACAGCCATGACAGAAGTAAAATTTAGATGTTTGCAACCACAATTGTTTCGAAAAAAGGTTATTTATGTACCTATTGACACTCTTTAGAGATGAAGTATCATAAAAATGAAAGCCCTCAAATCCCTTTTTGAAGGTAAAGTTCCAATACCTGAAATGGACAAAGAGAAAAGGAAAACAAATGAATGATGTACTGATTTTTCTTGTTTTACATTAAAATCAACCCAATACGTAGCCTATGAAAACCATCAAGTACTATGACCATACATGTAAATTAGGTTAAAGAGCCAATTGGCCAAACAGTACCAATGAACTCTACATTTGCTATTTGGGTGACTTGTTTACACAAACCAGAGAAACTCTAAAAAATCTATGATGTATACCAGTATCTGTAGATAGATTCTCTAATGAACTTTTACTGACGTATAACTTTGACGACATAATTTGATTTTCTTTTTGTTATTTTAGATTGGTCAGTGGCTAGCTTATTTTCATTAATTGAATGTTCCAATAGAAGGATTGTAATTTAAATAGATTACCAATTTGAAATTTTAGTTAAGTAACTTATTTCTAAATTACATCTCTTAGTGTTAACGCCTAAATGATAAAATGATTAGAAGTCATTATGCTATAGTATTTTGTGATAATTGAACAGCTATTAAAATTATGATTCATAGTTCACAAAAAAGGAAACTCCTAAATCTGAAACAGAAGAGTCATATAAAATTAAGGCAAAACAAAGCTAACCAATCCTCAAACCTGAACACCTACAAACTAAATTGAAAGAAAAAACAGCAAATTTGGCACGTGGATTAAGAGGAAGCATACCTTTCTTAACTCAGGTCATCGGGTTAAGAAGTGCCAAAAGTGTGCTCAGATGACCAAACCTACGAATGAGAAAGGAAAAATCAATCCAATAGATAGCCAAACTTCAAAATTTTAACGTAAAAAAAAAAAGAAAATGAGAAGCAGAAATGATATAAATTAAAAACAATGAACAATAATCAACAGACGATCAACACCAAGAGTCATGCCCTCTAAAATTTGAGTGGTGATAAAGGAGCATTGTTTCTGGTCGATTCCGCGAGCATGTTTCTGGTCAAATCATTGTCAGGTTAATTTCAGCAGGTTTTTTCTTAGATCATGCCGGTGTCTATTAATTTTGTCATGATATTAGCATTTCATTCAATATAAAGATGCAACTCCATATTAATCTTTCATGATCAAGTTGTATATAAAATAACATAAATTACACACCAATGAAAGTTTACTGACAACACCAAATATATCCAGTGAAGTCCTTTTGTGTGTTTGCATTCTTTATGAAAGTAAGGACGAAATTGAAAAGAAAAAGGGTGAAAACTTTTGATGTACAAAGTACTCCAATCAGCAATAACGCAAGCAATAGAAAGGCATAAATTGACCTATGGGTGTTGATAACTTGATCACGACTTCGATAGACATATTGGATGTCTTAGATGCCTTCGTCTCTAGCATTTTTCACTATGTAACAATGTAGTATTAATTTGACAGAAAAAAAAGAGTCAACCAAAAGCCGAAGAATAGATTGCTCACCCAATACAATCTGATAAAAAGGAATTGGCCTAATGTACAGGAAAGTAAGGAGTAACAATCCTCTTTCTACCACTCTATTCGATTAGTTGGGGGTAAATTAATGAAAAGATACACTGCAAAATTAATCGAAAAGAAATAATTCATAATACCTTCGGCGCCCCCAAATAAGAGAGGAGTACAACATGATGGGAACGGGAGAAGGAAGGATAAAGGAGCACAACACCAGGAGCATGGAGGGGAGAGGCGAAGACGTGCGTGGGCAACGACATGGCGCTGGCCGCACGGATCCATTAAAAGATGGACAACGCAGAGAGAAAAGGGGGATGAGCAAGATTGATGGTACGGAGGAGTTCTCTCTCGAGAGAGAGAGGGGGGCATCGTAAGGAAGTATCTAGAGAAATGAATCCAACGACTCAGATCAATTACGGAAAACCAACGGACCAGATTAAATTACTGTTCTTACCACAGTAACTCTCGTGAGATGCACAACACTCCAAATTTATATATGTTCTTTTCAAAAAAAAAAAAAAATTTATATATGTATAATGTGTACTGATCGTTTAGGTATTAAAGGGTTTAGTACGAAATGGTTATCATTTAGAAATACTAGGTGTTGTTCTATAATTGTGAAGAAATTTTCTTAAATTGAGTCAACGAAGTGGCTCATCTCCGCTATTTTTTATATCAAGTAAATTTTTTTAGAGGTTCCTAAATTTTGTATATAGTTCAATTTTAGTCACCGAACTTCAATTTGTCCTTCAAGAGCCATTGAATTTTAATTTTGTCCGATTTTAGTCACTCGGTTATGGTTCTGTCTAACTCTGTTAAATTTAATCAATCTAGGTGCATAATGGAGGCACGAATCAAAATTACATATCTTTTGCTATGGACCCACATCCTCAGTCGGCCAACCTACTGATGGAGTGATGACAATAAATCTACAAAAAAAGGAAAAATTGGATATAACCCCCTCAAATCTTCTTCAATTGGATATAACCCCCTTGAATCTTTAGAATTGGATATAACCCCCTCAAATCTACTTTACTATGGATATAAACCCTTTTAAATACCTTTAATCATTATTTAATTTATAAAAAATAATTTCTAAAATTTATGACTAAACTACCCTCTAACCATTGCTCGTTGGCTCATTGCTTGTTTCCCGACCTTCCTATTGTTTAATTTTTACGACGATAATCCTTTGTTGCTCTGTACAACTTCAAATAACCGTTCTCTGCGCTCCAAAGTCCCTTTTCTTCGGTCACTAACTACTTTCTCTAAGGTCAGAGAGAGCAAGACAAGTATCTCTCCTGACCACACCAAGTAATTGCCGGCTTCATCTCTCACTTTTGATCTGGCACCATCCAATTGCAAAGACAAGAGTGAAAATTTCTGTTAAATCTAAATGTTTGCGAAAATTGATAAGGAGGTCCAATTAAGACACTATATTGTAATTTTTGAATTGTTAGTTATCTAAATTCCTTCATGGAAAATTTTGATTTTAATATAAAACATGGACTTTATTTTAAATTGCTTGTATGAACTTACCGCACGATTAACTTCGATTACTTATTATTGACATTTTTCCCTTTACATCTAGTAGTATTCAAACTCATTCAGCTTTACTTCTGAAAATTGATAAAATAAATAATTAAAAAAAAGCAATAATCGAATCCTTCACGTTCCTGGAGATCTTGTACGTGCATTAATGGGAAAAGCAATTTTGCTAGAGATATTGCATGACAGCTACTCACTTCCATTGGCTCAAATAATTTTTGGTATCGTCAGAGAGATTGTGGATTTTGGGTATGTACAAACTAAATTTTGCTTTCATGACGACGGAGAAGACGAAAGGTCTTTAGTAGAGGGTAATTTGGTCATTATTAGTTTTTATATATTAAAATATTATCAAAATTAGTTAAAAGGGTTTATACCCTTAACAAAGAAGATTTGAGGGGGTTATATCCAATTTCAAAGATTCAGGGGGTTATATCCAATTGAAGAAGATTTGAGGGAGTTATATCTAATTTTCCCAATATATATATATATATATATATATCGTCCCTTCTCTATCTGACGATCTACTCTCTCTTTTTCTTTCCTCCGAGGTCACCAGGAATCCCACCGCCTCTTCTCGATCTCCGCAACATTTGTTCCCGAGATTCCTCCTACTTTTACTTTATCCTCCGCCTCCTCTCCATCTCCGCCACCTCTGTCTTTTGTATAAATGGCGAATTTTAGCTCGCATAGTTAAAGATGAGAAGTAACAACTAGGTTATTTAGTAATGAAGCAAGTAAACTAAAGCATTCAACTGGGGCCATCCGTTCAATTTCGAAATTAAAAGAACAATTACAACCTGGCTTTGCATGTTCAACCATTTCAAGGTGGCTTTCTAATCGATTTTCAAGGGGGGTTTTGTTGCCATCCAAGGTTAATACTCAAATTTGATTGGGAAACTAAAACAAAAGGGAATACTCTTCAAACCTCAATTGTTTGTTTTTCAATGCCCGATTTTAGAAATTAGAATAGTCAATTTCAACTTATACCTTGAAATAGTAGCGATCCAAAGGAACAGTGTGATTTTGAATGCAGCCTATGAATTGTGGCATGTACTAAATTCGCTCAATGATGCAAGAAAAAAACAATAGAAAAAAAAAGGTGCCTTTTCACACGAACTTGTTTATTTCTATACTCCCATCATCACACAATTTAGCTTGACTATGCATTGTACGTATAATCAAACTCAGATGCCTTTGGTGGAGAAAAGGAGGGATCGATCTCGACGGCGGATGTGGCGGAGATGAACAAGATGAGGCGGTGGGATCAGAGAGAGATAGGATATCGATCGAGAGAGAGAGTAGGGACATTATACTTTTCTGTTTTTTTTTTTTTTAGTTTTATCACCATCAGCAGGTTGGGCGACTGGGCGTCTGGGCCCACAGAAAAAAATATGTAATTTTGATTCGTGCCTCCATTAGGCACATCGATTGATTAAAGAAAAATTGGATATAACCCTCTAATTTTCTCCATTTGGATATAATCCCTCCAATCATTAAAATTAGATATAACCCCCTCCAATCATCTTCATAAGGATATAACCCCTTTTCACTAATTTTAATTTTTTTATATTAGAAAGAAATCAATAACGTAACTTTATGACCAAATTGCACTGCCTCAAAAGGCTTTTCGTCTTCCTTGCAACTCTCTATTCTTTCTCTGTCAAGAGAAAAGTGCAGACATAGAATCAAATGAGGGTCCTTCTAGATCCTTGACCGTTCAACAAGTAATTTCTCATTATTTCATTCAACCTTATCGATGATGAGAAACGAAAAAAAAGAATGAAATTTTTAGGTAAAAGAAATTATAAATTCAATGAACCAAAGGGGACCGCTTATTAAACTCAAATTAGATGCTCATTCTCAGATCTAAAAAAAAAAGAGGTTAGGATTCGATATTAAGATTAAGTTTAAAATTGAGCCTTCGTGCAAAGAAATGTTATGATTTTTCTAAATCCTGAACAGAACGGTTCTTGAAACCATTGTGATTTTTTCCCCCATTTCTTCTCAACTTTAAATTTTGACGAGGTTTTTCACTTGTGAATGAAATTTCCTTTTAAGAACTTGTTGATCAATAGCCTTCGTTTTATTTTTTTGATCTAAATTCTTGTTTGGTAGAGAAAGACAACAATTTAGAAGCGCAAGGAAGACGAAAATGCTTTTTTGAAGGGAGGAAAATTTGGTCATAATATTATGTTGTTTATTTTTTTCTAATTAAAAAAGATTGGAATCAGTGAAAAGGGTTATATCTTTAATTTAAAGAAGATGATTAGAGGGGTTATATCCAATTCGAATGATTATAAGGGATTATATCCAAATGGAGAAGATTAGAGGGGGTTATATCCAATTTTTCCGATGATTAAATTTAACAGAGTTACAGAACTGTAACCGAATGATTAAAATAGGACAAAATTGAAGTTCAATGGCTCTGGAAGGACAAATTGAAGTTCAGTGACTAAAACTGGACTATATACAAAGTTTAGGGACCTCCGGAAAAATTTACTCTTTAATATCCGATTACCTAGATTGGCCATTAAATGACGTTTTTATTTATTATTCCAAGAACATGAGCTATTAAATTTCATATAATTTAAATTTGTTTACTGTTCATCAATCATCAATCCTATTCGGCTATTCTACATTTCTACTTTCTTAAAGGACTGATTCAAGAGTGTATTCACCTCGTAATTAACTAGGAGTACGTGCAATCTTTAAACTTAATCTACACATTAATTAAAATTTCACTTAATATGCAGCTGGATGATTTCTCTACATGGAAAATATTTTTCATCCAAAATAAAAATTGATAGACAACTGATTTCCTGTTTAATTAAATGTTTTCCAAAAAAATTTCCCAAGATAAAAGATTTGCATTAATTGGTTGTTCTCTCTTTCAAAAAATGTAATTGTTCTGTGCATTGCACGGGTTTGGATGCTAGTAACATTACATTATCAAACTTTAAATATTACCTGGTAGCTAATGGTTTGGCCTTCAAATTTAAGAATAACTAGCTATTGAATCGCGCTTCGCGCGATGAAAGTTTAATTCGAATTTGTACTCATAGTCGTTTAGTTGGATAAAATCGAAAGAACACAGATTTAAATACAAAATATAAGTCCACAAATCAATACAATAAGTTCTGAACAATCCCAATTTACGTTTTATTACATCCTTAAGCTTACGAAACAACACAATTAAATTAAACCAATTTCAATCAAATCATACAGCTTTGATCAAACACAATGAATAATTTATGAAGAAAAACAACATAAAGCAATAAGCATCCTGGCGGCGGCATGCTTCACAGACAGCCTCTTATCCTAGAAGCAAATACCAGAATGAAGCAGGAAGCATTTATTTTATAAGATGATGAAAATCCAAAGAAAACTTGCAATTAGCACTTAAAAGTTTATTGACTTGTTCCACGTTTCGATAAAGAATTAAGGCCAAGCAAAGATATATATATCACCTTAATCTGCTCGACGACAGCATTAGCAGTATTCGTCGTTTGGGAACAACCATAATGCCAGAGTTCAACAATCAAGTGAGATTTTTACTGGTAACAGTATTTGTCAAATACCAGCAGGCCAAATCACCTTTTCTCCCTATTCTTTCCTTTGCTGATTGCTTGCCCAAAAAAAAAAATGAATAAAATGTTATACTGATAGCACATAAAAAAAATTTTATTCACAGATGCAAGTGCACACCTCAAGTATTCGCAATCCAACAAATACTGATAACAATAACCATGCTCAAGGATCCAGCACAAATGGTTCTATCCGACCATAATAATGAAGAAAAACAAAACAAAGCAAACTCGATTCTTAGCCTAACTTGGATATTTAATTTAAAACAGAAAAGTATTTATAGGCTATTGAATACAAAAGATAATAATAACAAACTCCATTTTAAATTTTTTTAAATAAAAAAGTATTGTACCTTTATTTCTTTCGCCTGTTCCGATTCGTCAAATTCTGCTATCACTCATTTTTTTACTGTCTAGCTCTTTTTCTAATCGTCTCTACTTCCTGCATTGCCGAATCTCAAATGAGTAAATCTTCAAATAAAAAAGAAAAAGTCCAAAGCGCAAAAAGGCAACCACAGAAATAGCAGCAATGATTTTCCCTTAACTTCTATGTGCTTGGAACAATTCTATTTATTATGTGATCATCCACTGTCCCCATAACCGAGGGAGCCAAATATGCTTGATCGGGGAGTTCACCCTAGGCTTAGTAGACGAAATATTAAATAGCAATAAGAGGAGGAAAGCAAGAAAAAAATGACTACAAAAATGACCTGAAAGGTATCTTACTCTAGGGCAATGTAAATCTTTATGTTAACATCTTTGAGCTAGCAAAAAAGGATAAATGAAATTATCATACTAATAATTATGTTTGTACCAAGAAATCAGTAATTGTTGCCTATTGCTGTTTTGAAAGACAGTATGCTTACTGTGTTGATCATACCCCTCCATGGTAGCAAGCCATGGAATAACATCTCAATTAAAAAACTCACCGTAATAAGCTTCCAACTGGTACAACATTGGTTTTTGAGAATAGTCGATGTTTACACCATTTTTTCTTAAAAAAAAAAGGACTTTGTTTATAGTATTTAAAATTTCTAATTCATCACCTCATAAAGGACATCTAAGAAAACACAAAAATATTAATATCTCAATCAGAATGGACAATATAAAAATGAATGATTATTCTATTCCATCCTTATATAGCTTATATGGCTATGAAATCCTCCTCTTGGGGCATAAACTGTGCTAATTGAAACTCTGTATCTATTTTTGAGAAATGCATATAAAGTTCTTCGACCCTCTGTAAGTTGAAAACTAACATTCAATATATTATTTTCTAACTAAAATGTGACATCCTTAAAAGCTAATTTGACAGTTGCGCAAGCAACTGGTATAAAAATAGTTGAACCAGGGGTAAAAATGGAAATTATTTCTTTTCTTGGTGTTGTAGCAGCAAAATTTGTTTGCTAAAAAGTGGTCAATTTAAAAATCAAGAGTAAAATCATTTCACTGATGAACTGTTCGTGTCAGGAATCAAGGCTTCAGACAGTTATTATGTGTAACAGGTACCTGCAACAAAGAACGAAGAAACAAATCAAGTGAAAATTAAATTTCTAAATGATCATTGATCAATTAATTAATTAACCAAAATAATTTTAACCAATATACTTATATTTATGGCTGAGGTTTTAGTTAACATCATATAGCAATTTACATACAGGTAAATATAGCATGTATTGGCTGCAACCAAGTTATTTATGTTGTCATTCTACCTATTGTTACTATCACATGGATACCTTTATTATTTCCTTTACTGGTTTTTGACATTTTATACAGAATTCTCTTATCATCATTAATTCCGACTTGTTGTCAGATAAGACACCAAAATTTAAGCAACATGAAACATGAGAGAGCCAAATGAAATTTAAGTTTTTTGCAAAATCAAAACAATCACAAAAATCTTTACATTCAGTCCTTGTCTATAGCGCTCAGACAAATGAGGCCTGAACTTAATCGTGAAATAAGATTTTTCTCAATCCAATTTACTCGCAATCAACCCAAAGAAACGAACAACAAAACAATAAAAAGAACTGCCAGTAATGTATATGATAGGACTACTGAAATATGAAAAAAAAATTGAGACAAAATTTTTCAAGTAAAACAGGAAAAATAAGCAAACCTTCAACGAACTCTCAGATTGGCAACATGTAAAGCTTCCTTTCATATTGTCATACGTCAAGCACCATCTCCGTAGAAATTAATAAAAACCATCAAAAATGAGGAGAGGGAAAAAATTTAAAAGGAACAATGCAACATTGCCCTGAAAAAAGAAGAACATGGAACAACATGAAGCTCGGTTATTGTCTAAAGATATGGAAAAAGGAAATCAGCAGCTAGCTGCTTAAATGCTCAACAATTAGTGCGCAACTACGTGAATGAGACAGAAATAAATCGGTGCTAACTTGAAAGGGGCACAGACCAGCGACTTGGACACATAATCAATGGCGAGTCAATGTCAGTGGTCCCAAAAGTTCACTACCTCAGTGTACTCCTTGACCCCTTATCCTTAGGCTGAGATCGTTCAAAACTACAGTGCATGATCGGCAAAGAAAGAGACAATGGCACCTGTAAATGAAGAGCTGGTTAATTGCATGTTCAAAATGGAGGAATACCATCATGAGTTTAAGACAACTAATTTAATGTTAACAATGATTATATTGTATAAATTAATAAATGAGCATTGGCACTTCCATCGTAAGTAACCGAGGTACATAAAGTACCGACTAAACATAGATAATATATTTTATCTAGAGCTTAAAAAAACATTTATATATTAACTGCTATTATAACAGGGTTCGCTGAAGATTTGATGTGCTTTAACCCCCTAGTGTTCACCAAATTTTCAAGGAAACCTAAGCTCGAAAAGGTAAAATAAAAAGTACAGATGAATTATAGAAGTTTCTAAATATAAGTACAGATGAATTATAGAAGTTTCTAAATATAACTTTTACATAATGGAGAGAACCAAATGGACAAAAATAAAACAAACTTGATGGATTATCAGGCATAAACAGCCGCTGACTCCCAGTGAAAGCACCAATTTAATTAATGAATAAAGGCAATAATTGTATCTATCTCAGAAAGGGGTAGACCTTTTTCATTGCCATTGATCCTTAATCTGAAACAAACAGCAGCTGATTTTGAAGCTCGACCTATGGATGACACTCTCGAAGTATGTTATTCTGCCAATTAAATTTTGCAAAGATAGATTCATTTAGTGTCTAAGAGAACTGAAATAAAAATCGATGTTCTATTAAGGAAGTGGATATTCTAAAAAAAAAACCACAGAGTACATGATCCAAAGAATGCCACCAAAGCTATTACTGAAAAAGGATAAATAAACCACACAACAGTTTTACCAGCATATCTTAAAGAAAAAGATATAGGCCACATACCAGCTCAACATGTAGGTCCATAATAAGGCCAATTCTCAGGCACGATTGCGCAGAACTGCTATAAAAATCCAACAGGAGCATGAAACA
Organism: Rhynchospora tenuis; assembly: GCA_027725995.1. Classification (NCBI taxonomy): domain Eukaryota; kingdom Viridiplantae; phylum Streptophyta; class Magnoliopsida; order Poales; family Cyperaceae; genus Rhynchospora; species Rhynchospora tenuis. Next base: position 1,107,690 of record JAMRDG010000020.1, on the reverse strand, counting down.
AAAGAGATCAGGCAACTAAGGAAGTTCAAATTAATTTGCATAAAAAAATTAGTAATTAACACATACTGTATTAGTAACCACTAAGAAGATCATGATGATCTTCTAAGAAGAGGGGAAGACATCAACAGCTAAAAAGCATGTACCTTTTTGTGATCTGAGCACTCCATAATAATTGCCTTTTTCTATTTCAACTCATCTGAAACAATATCTACAGTTGGTACCAGTACATGAAATAAATTATTTTCTCTAGCATACTAAAAATTTTTATGGATGAATTTAGTCTTTTTCCTTTTATGTAGACTTCACGTGAATTAAGAGGATTTGCCCCTACATGACTCTAGATCTCAGTTTTTTAGAATAGAAAATTTGTGGTTTACGCTTGATGCTTCTAGGGATTCAGAAAAATTAGGAAAAAAACTTGTAGGAAAAAAATTGGACGGAATCAAGTAAAAAAGGCGAACAAAGTATACTAAATAAAAAATATCAGTGTATGAATTAATATGAGCAAAAGCAAGTACCAGTATAAAGAATTTGACTGATGAGTACATTAAGAATTTGACTGGTAAGGAAATAAATGTCCTTATTTAAATAGTAATTAGCTTGTTCAGTAGTACGCAAAAGACTATTAATGTAGGAAAAAAAATAAGCTATCCAAAAATTAATGGAAAAATCAAGCAAAAATATAAATCAGAAATGAGGAGAAGATTTTAGTACCTAAAATCTGAAGAACGACTCATCTTCATGCATCCTTTTCAACCCAACGACCTTTCAAAATCAATCAAATCAATCAACATTGTTTTAAATCGGCCATAGCTATCAAATAGATTTGAGAGATAAAAACAAAAAAAATAGTTAACCTCTGAAAAATCTAATCACAGAAAGATAAACAAACCTAAATAGCCTCTCCATTGCATTAGCACCAACCCAAATTTTCGCACCACCCACCTTAAGAGCCTCACAACTAACAAATAAACATACATATTATTAAGCTTACTGAACTAATAATGCAACATTTTGTTAGGAATCTTAAAAGAAAACCATACATAATCTGACAGCTATAAATCCACATCTTTCTAAATTATATAGCACAATAGCTCCTGAAGGCTAACTAATGTACCTTTAGCACTAATTCAGCATTTGGTCAAACATGAGGCACTGTAAGCTTGCATACGGCTGGCGCAACATACCTATCAAGTCATACATCAAAGCACCTTATGTATTTAGATTAAAAAAAAAAAGAGATTAAAAACATTAGGCTGATGGAACGAAAAAGATCAGTCCACACAAAAAAACTTACTGAATAATATTCTTAGTTCTCAACTTAGTTCATACCTTTTTTCTTTACTTTAAAAGAAATCTATAGACTATTAATTTTTTTACATGGAGCTGATACACATGGAGCTTATCAGTTCAATTGAGCATAAGGATTCAGTATAGAGAGCTATTTTAATGCCAAAAAAATATATCACAATTATGTGGTAATTATTTTCAGAACAATTTATTTATTTGAGATGACATGCACTGCAGCATTTGCATTCAGCAAGTACCGGCATAAAGCTTAAGTAATAAGTGTTCAAGTAAAAGCTGAACCGAAGAAATTGATTAACACACAAAGAAATAAGAATAAGCTATGTAACCCTAAAAAGATCTAAGTTGTTCTAAATTGTAAATACTAATTTGAACTAAATAAAAAATATTAGAGTAGAAATTATTAGGAGCAGTAGCAAGTACCAGCATAAAGCATTTGACTGATGAACCATTATCCTATTTTTATCTAACCAACTGACAAAAACACCTGATCATCATCAATTTGAGGAAAGAGCTTTCATGTGTCATGTAGATGTAGTCATTAGACTAAAACATAGAACGAAGAAAATCGTGTGTCAATTCTACAGAAATAAAAAACATACATAAACACCTTATCATCTAATCATTCCAGAAATGAAGAGAAAATAAAAACATTTTCCAAAACGAAGCAAAAAATAAATAAAAGGCCGTTAAAAAAAGCAACATGAAAGAACTCATACCTTCTGTAGCAACTTCAAATCAAGTCAACTTTTTCATTTCATAATCTATGCTTCCATTCAAAGCAAATACAGAACAGGGGGGAAAATCACAGATGAAATTATGAGAAAACAACCATGGACAGTCAGTCAACCAAGCAAGCTGTAAATGAAGCATAAGAAGAACAGATGAGTGCAATACGGGATCTCAAAGCGAAATCCATCAGAAATTAGAAAGAAAAAGTGACCAATCTGTAGTAATAATTGGAAAAATTAGAACAATACTACCAAAGAAGAAAGAAAAGTACAGAAAGCTCACCTCATGGTTGAGCAAGACAGAGAGGGCTCATCTCATGGTCAAGCAACCTGCAAATCTGCGTAAGAAACCTTGATGCTGCCTACGACGCGAAGGTCAATCGAAACCGAGAAGATTTTTCTACCGCCGTCCCAAGAGCTGGTGAGCAAAAGAGAGAAGAGCGGAGAAGAACAGAGGCGATGTAGAAGAAGAGCAGAGAAGATGTGCCAGGGGAGAAAGGAAAAATGATGCTGATCGGAGCTCACCTAGCACAACCCTTGTCGCTCCAACACTTGATCGGAGACTGCCTAGCATAACCTGTCATTTCCTTGGTCTCTCTCTCTCCGCAAAGTGTTTGTGAAAAGACACCAGGAGATGAGGAGAAGAAGCTAGAAGCACCCGCTGAAAATAACACCAGGTGCACCTAGATCACATACACCTTGCCTTGTCTCCCATAGCCATCTTTTTTAGTCCATGTGATCCTTGCCCACGGAAGACCGATCCAATTCATGTAATTTATCTTATATAAACAATTCTCTGTATCCTTTTGCGGTGCGCCTAAATCAAAATGGATTCAAAACAATAATCTGAAGCGGCACGGGAGAACAACATGGAAAGGATCAGGGTGTGCGTATAGAAAATCGAAAGAGAAAGGGGTGCGGAAAGTTTAGTGGAGGGCAACGACGGGGATGAGATCCATCAAGCGCGAGAAAAGATCGGACGGCTGGGATTGACCCGAATTTCTACAGTAATTTCTACAGTCCCACCCAGTTTGAAATTAATATACTTATAAAGTTATGAAGAGAATTCTAATACAACAAGTTTTTGATATGTAAAATCATATCCTCTGCTTTACAATTATGTTTTAATTGAAATTCAAATATTAAATTCAACACGTTCACATTAATCATTTTCAAGAGAGATGCACGCACATTGAGTTTTATGATTTTTGGAATTTCTTATTAAAACTATGCGAACTTAAAGTTAATTACAATATTTTCAACGCACTGCTTTATAAGACATCTAGATCCAATATAAAATAACATCGGAAATAGTCAATTTTACCTGGATAATTCAATAAAATTAGCAGTTTTGGTTTAAGTTTGAAAAGTAACATATGAAAATGAGCACTAAAATTATATGGTATGTTGCATGAATACGGGTACGAGTACAATACCTGGTACGGTACGGGTATGGCGGTACGAAAATTTTCAAAAATCTCCGGTACGGGTACGGAGATATATATAATTATATATATTTTTTATTTTTTTATAACATATGTTTAAAGTTAATGTATTTGAAATTTTTGAACAAATTGAACTATAACACTAATTTTCGATAGCTGAAAATTGTGCAATTAAATTAATAGAATAGTGTATTTGGTTTGGCCACATTTATAGCACTAATTTTTCAATTTTTCAATAGTCGACTTCATCACTGCTTTCATTTATAAAGCTCCATTATTAGAAATGCTATTATTTAATATATTTTGGGCCTTGTGGACCCTGTGCTATTTAGCTGCCTAAATAAAAACAGAATTGTATTTTTGTCCGGTTTTGATGTTGATGTGGGAGTTTAGTCCCACAAGAGGTATTCACGTTAAAATGGACAAGTTAGGTGGGGTCACAAATCACAGTAACTTGAATACTTGATTGTTTATGTGCGTGGGGAAGCGTACTTGATTGTTTATGTGCGTGGGGAAGCGTAGCTGCGTAGCCAGTGTTCTAAAAAAAGCACGGCGTGTCCGAACACGGCACGGTACGACACGGCATGAAGGTGGTACGACACGGTAAAATACGGACACGGACACGACACGAGAACTTAGACGTGCCGTGTCTTAAGCGTGTCGTGTCCGACTTTGATGAAATAGACACGGCACGGCACGGCACGTGAATTTCCAAGACACGACACGGCACGGCACGACACGGGATACGACAAAATCCAAGAGACACAACAAGTTTATAATGATGGTTAAAAATGTTAAATTTTATAAAATAACAAGAAAATTCTTATATTATCTATTTTTTAGGATAATTTTATAATTTGAATTTCAAATTCATCCCTAAACATAAGTATATGACTATGTTTTGTGAAATTCAAACGTATTCAAACACGACACGGCACGACACGTGTAAAAAAAACACGGCACGACACGGTACGAGGACACGAGGCGTGCCGTGTCCTTAGGCGTGTCGTGTCCATCCCTTAGAATTTAGACACGGCACGACACGACACGGCACGAATTTAGAACACTATGCGTAGGTGACGCAGTGGGGACATGCCCATGTGCTGTTCATTATTTTATGTACAAATGTACAAATTAATTCTCTGAATCCCATCCGACATGGCACCCTGGATCCGATACAGCACTCAAATGGAACCTTATACCCGCACCCGGTACGTACTGTCGACCGTACCCGTTAGTCAAATGGTACTCGTTATTCAAATAAAATAGAATACTGGTATATACGTGCCGGACTCGCACACGTACCCGGTACCGGTAAGGCTGTTTATTACCCGTACTGAGGTAATTTATATGGAATTGAAAACTTTCTCATAATTAATTTTTATGCTAGTTAAAATTATCCATATTAACTTGTGAAAACACCAATTAAGGATATAAACCATTAGATGAAGGGTGAAAGCAATTTTAGACCAAGACAAATATGAACCACCATTGATTCTTAAGATCTGATTTCGGTGGTGTAGATGATAGCCTTAGGTGAAAAAATGATTTTCATTTAAAATAGAAAGGCTAATCAATTATTGATTTTATAATATTTTTATTAACTAATATTTACGTTTCTATATAAAATAGATATAACATCAATTGCTTTGTTTTCTTATTTGCTCACGTATTGGAGGCATTTTTGCTAGTAGCAAAAAACTGGTAATTCCTAATGCATAACAAAAAGAAGGGAAACAAAGCTAAGAGTACATCTTTCATAACGAGGCCAAAAGTCACATGAGTAGTTTGAATAAGTACATATAAACAATAATGAATTAATGACAAATATGTAGATTCCAGATCGTTCCATTAAAGAAAATATCATTGGCAAGCGTTGAAGTAAAATCCGTATATACAAGCAGAAAAAGAACTCACAAATACGGTAGAAACTGGTAATTTTGATCCCTCAACTATTGCATTTAATTTTATCTAGATAGCCTCTATCTAGCTTTGTCTAAGAAAAAAAAACTATTGCAGTTGATTTAAAGAAGCTTTTTTTTTTTTTGAGGGCCAGCAAAATGCTGACAGATTTTTCATTAAAAAAAAAGAAAAAAAAGATTACAAAAATAATTAAATCATATACCAGTAACAAAAACGGTATGAACAACAAAAGGAAAATATAAACTCCTAAAGAAGTTTATATCTATACTAGCATCAAACTGATACTAGCTAAATCAAACCCCACCATAACCTAACCGGCATATGAGCCACCCTTACATCGATACAGAAATTCATCCAATCCCAACCTGAAACCTAATTTGTATTATAGTACAACTAATTTAACTAATTCATTTAATTTTTGAAAATTGGGTACAAGTTTAATTATGCCCTTCCATCGATCAGCTATATAACCACAAAATTAACAAGATTCCGTAGCTATTAATTAATTGCAAACAATAGGTAATGGAAAGGCTCTAATTTCTAATCGAATTAGTAAGCAAATTTGAGGGGTCAATTTAAAAAAAAAATGGTTAATAAATATTGAAGCTAATTTCCAAAATAAAAAAAAAGTTATGGCGCTTTCTAACTACAATAATTGAGGGCAAATAAAATAATGCTTTCCACTGGTATATAAGGATCATATGCTTTGACTGGTTAATTATGTTGCACTTCACAAAACGTACACTCTTTGCTCACAGTATCAATTCCACTAGGAACGGTCAAACTCTATTTCTGCCAATCCTATTATCAATGAAAATGAGAGTGCTGTGTTTTCTCAGCATCATATTCATGCAACTCTTACTTGTAGATGTAGTTCTCTGCCAGAACAACCCTCCAGGTACTAGTCTACTACTCGATAACTTATAAAGGAATTAAATTTTGCTGACTTTGTTAATGTGTGGTAAATTTACCAATTGATAGTCAGAGACGGAGAGCTAGAAATTTTGTCCGAAGTAGATCAATCATTACTTGGGAAGTTGATTAAGTACATATTTTGTTCATTTTATATAATTATATATACAGGATATGGATACAGAGATGCATAAACTTGAACACTCGATCTCATTCATCTCTAAATAATATTTGATTGTTTATTATTAACACATTGCTAGACTAATATTTTCAGATATAAAGGGCTTTTAATTTAGTTCTTTTATAAAGAATAACAAAGTGTGAAAAGACGTCCACAACTAGAATTAGCAAGCTAAGAGAAACTAATTCTCCCTATCCTCATCTGGTTCCACTAGTACGTGATCCAGCGGTTCAGCAATAAAAGCAGAAGACTAGTCTCAAAAGGTCAAGAGTTCGTATCTTTAATTTCAAAAAAAAAAAAAAAAGAAAAAAAAGAAAACAACAAGTTGGATGGCAAAGTCCTACTTTTTTCTTCCAAAAAAAAATTATTTCCACTAAATTTGGTTGATTATCTGATGTAATTAATCTTTATAAATTATCCTTTTGTTAAGTTTTGTTTATATTTATTTATAAATTAAAGCAATACATATAGATTACTTGAGCAGATTTCTGTTCGGAATTATCTTGTGGGAGTTATTAATCTGTTATGAAATTCCCACAAATGTTTTTAAGCAATCAAAACCATTTTATAATTATTTAAAATTTCAAATTAAAAAAAAAATCCTTTGCCAGAATATTGCTAAGTTGGTTTCCTTCAGAGTTTCTACTTAAATTAATTTGTCGATAGTTTAAGAGGAGGGTTTCGGTACACTACTTTAAGATATCCTAAATGTTACAATATAAAAATTTTAAAATTAAAAAAAATCAAACTATTCATCTTGCTTCATTTTTACAATATATGCGTTACCATTAAATTTTATAAATTGTAGGTTTTATTTGATACTAAATCAAGAAGTTGAAAAGTGAACGTATCAAATTTAATCTCTCATAATTAACAAGATTCATTTCTTTTACCTCTAAATCTAGTATTACATGAACTCCAAAATTTATAGAATTTATGAATGTTGTGTAAAAATGAATAGCATCAGCAGTTTGAATATAAAATTTGAAATATAAATTAGAAAAATGAAATTGTCACACATTTGGGACATTAGAACCTCTAGTTTCAAATAGTTCGGTAGAGTTTTACTTTAACATTGGCTATGAAGAATAATATGTCAAGTCGCAACAAATCTAAGTTTTGTAAAAGCCATATTTTTGTGAATATACTTAAGTTTATAAATGTTTGATTTTTTTAATTTAACTTAATTGTTGATATAATAGTTTGAGATCATAAAATGTTTGAATATTATGTCAGTTTCTATTCAATATTTGTTCGAACGATAGTCTAATCATATTCCCTTATCCAAAATCCCACTTAGCAAAATTTGCCATTAACTCATATTTATTAATTATATTGTCCTCATTTAATTTGTTAATCCAGTATAAAGTTCAACATTAGGCATGTACGGATTATATGCCTTATCATGGCATAAATAAATAGTTAATCGAGCATAAAATCATACGATGAGATCCAACAGATGGAGCTTATTTAGGCCCATTGTGTTTGTTCATTCGGGTCTGGATCCATCTTACTAAATTCAGTTCATCATCTGAATCATGGTTTGAAAAGAGTCCGACCAACTCCGGCGAGTCAGAACGGACTCGGCGGAGGACGAGCCGATTTTTGACGAGTTAGAACGGAATCCCAAAGAAAAAAAAAATCGAAGGAAATAGTGGCCGGCCAGACGAGACAGTTGAGATCGAAGAGAGAGAAGCTAGACGATGAGAGAGATCGAAGTCTCTCGAAGTATCATATATAATTAATTTTTATAATAATTAATAATTAACAATAATTAGTAATTAATAATATTTAATAATTAGCAAATAATTAATAGGTAACAATAATTATTAAAAAATCATAATTAATAATTGAATAATAATATTTAATAACATTTAACAAGTAATATTAATTATTAATAATAACAATTAAATAATCATAATTAATTAAAAAAATTAATCAATAATAATTTTTATTGTTAAATAATTAATAATTTTTATGATATTTAATTAAAAATAATTATTGATATTTCATAATAATAAAAATGATTTATTATTATCATTAATTATTAATAATTAATAATAATTAGGTCACAATATTTTATTAATATATAATACTAATTCAAAATAAAAAATTAAAATTCAAGGGTATTTTAATCTTTTGACATGAAGATGTGCATGTATTAAGTTACTCATCCTTACTACACAACCAAATACTTAGGCATCCTTAACTTATGCAACCCCTTACTACACAACCAAACGCCCCCCATATATATATCTCATCCCAAGCATTTATGCAATACTAAGATCAATATAAACAATATGAGTGCATTTTTAGTCATTTTAAATTGTTAAATTCAACAATTTCCCGCTTAATTCGGCAATATTTTTTATGTTATTGTCATTAATTTGTAAATTGTTTCTATACGAATTAAAGTTTTGTTTGAATAAATTAAAAATTAACCATTGTTAAACTACACAGTATGGCACTAACATATATTGATTCACCAAATAGGAAAAGGACCAAATTAATGCTATACATTATAAATATTTTTTGTTACTTAAAAAAAAAATCCCTCTATTTTTCTATTTTTTCTCTGATATTTAGAGGCATAAAATATATTTTTTCATAAAAAGTCCGAGATCCTGATTCATCCTATTTATTTTTTAGTTAATTTGATGCTTTCAAATTTTGATGTTGTTACTTCGTTTTGTAATTATATTTTTTTTATTTTTTTCTCATTTTTTTAGATTTTTAAAGACATTAAAAGTGTTTTCATAAAAAAATTCAAATTTTTAATAGAGTCATCTGATTTTTTCCAAGTCATCTGATTCGACTTCTATTACCAACCGTCCAAATTCGAATTTCACAACTATGATTTGAATCAAATCTGAACCCAACAGCAAGGAAAAATTCAGTCAAGCCATTATGAGTTATGACAACCATAAATTATGGCATTTTCCGAATTAAACTCTCTTCCAAGAAAATATCACGGATAGACCCTGACAAGCTAGGGTTCGATACCAGTAAGATTTTTTAACACAAATAGACTGATAAACAACAACAACTAAGTCTTTTATCCCAAACAAGTTGGGTAGGCTAGAAAAGAAACCCAACAAAAGTCACCAAGTCACCGAAAAAATTATATGTAAAAAGTAGGGCTAAATATACTAAAAAATAATATAGGAAAAAATAAAGTAATAGTAGTAATAGTAATAGTAATAGTAATAGTAATAGTAGTAGTAGTAATAATAATGATAATTATAATAATAATAAATAAATAAATGAATGAATAATAAATGTATTAGTAATAAGACCTACACCCAAGCCGTGAGCTAATACTATAACCTACAAATCTAAGACAACACTCGTCTAATAAAATTATATCTCATGGCTCCGGCACGTAAATTGCTAGCTTCCATGCGGTCCTATCCAACACCAACTCGTTGGATACGTTCCATTCTTTAATGTCCATTTTTACTGTTTCCTCCTATGTCAATCTCGATCTACATTTGGCTCTCCTCGTGTTTTCAAAACGATTGAGAATTCCGCTACGCACGGGCACCTCCGGGGGCCTACGTTGGACATGCCCAAACCATCACAAACGATGTTGGACTAACTTCTCGCGATCGGTACAACCCAACCAATGATATTTCTAATCTAGTCTCTCCTCGTATGCCCACACATCCACCGCAACATGCGCATATCTTCTACACTCATTTTTTGGACGTGTCGCCTTTAGTAGCAACATTCAGCGCCATACAACATCGCAAGTCTAATCGCATCCTATAAAACTTGCCTTTTAACTTCTGTGGGACTTTCTTGTCACATAGCACTCCTCATGCTTGTCGCCATTTCACCCATCACTCTGTAGCATCGACCCCAAATACTTAAAAATGTCTTTCATAGGCACTACCTGCCCATCTAAACGAACATCTCAATTTTCTAGTCCTGCCCTACTGAATGCACACCTCATATATCTTATCTTAGTTTTACTAAATCTAAACCCTTTCGACTCTAAAGTTTGTCTCCACAACTCTGATTTCCTATCGACACATATCCTACTCTTTTCGATTAGCACCACATCATCCGCAAAGAGCATATACCAAAGGATCTCTCCTTGTATGTCCCTCTTGATCTCATCCATCACCAAGGCAAAAATGTAAGGGCTCAATGCCAATCCGTGATGTAATCCTATTTTAATAGGAAAGCCACTAGTCACACTATCACATGTCCTAAAGCAAGTAACAACTCCATCGTACATGTCCTTGATGAAGGTGACGTACTTGGTGGGAACTTTTTTCTTTTCTAGTGTCCACCACATGACTTTCATTGATACTTTGTCATATGCCTTCTCCAGATCAATGAAAATCATATGGAGATTCTTCTTTTGCTCCCGATATCTCTCTATAAGATGTCTTACTAAAAAAATGGCCTCCGTAGTGGATTGTGTGACGATATATGTTTGTGTGTATTTGTTATCTATACAAATATGTCACGTACATTATGTTTATGATTACATTTGATTAGATTCCAGAATATTGTTTACGATAGTTTTCTAGATTGTGTTTTTGATTTGTTTCTTTTTATTTGCATATCTCAATTGTATATATTTGAAGGAGAAGAAATAAAACAGAGAGCAGAATTTTACTCAAAATTGTCAGATTGTTCATTATGCACTACCGAAATAACACAAATCCCACAAAACTATCAAGTTCAAAAAAAAATCAAAGAAAACCTGAAGTAAATCACAAAATTATATATCCGATAGCAAAGCGGCTAAAGAGATCTTAACTGGCCTTTCCTTCTGACTGACTAAATTACCACGCCAAAACCCACAATCGAGAGAGAGAAGCAGAAAGAGCGAAAATTGAAATTGGTACTGCTGTAAGATAAGAACGAGTCAAAAAGAGAGAAAGAGCCAGGGAGGGCGAGAAGAGCCAGTGGGAATGAGACAGGGCTGCGATGAGAACGAAGAGGAAGAAGATGTACTTAGGGTGAATCGGATACGGATCGGATAATGATAATATCATATCCGTATTTATATTTTTTATCGAATATGGATATGTTCGGCTACGTATACAGTTCGGATATTAAACGGATATGGATGCGGAGTGGATATTGTCAAATATGGATACGAATGCGGATTTATTTTAGATATTAAATCAAATATTCATAAATTAAAAAATTAATAGGAATAATAAATAAACAAGATAATAATATCGATATCAAATGTCATCATACATTAAAATATTATATTAAATGTCACAATAATATAGATATAATGTTGAAGACCGGACTGTACGTCGAACCGGTGCATCAAATTTAATGGTAATATTTGAAAATTATAATATTTTAATTAATTACCTAATATATCTGATACGACATTTATATCCAAAATGGTAATATTTGAAAATTTGTATCCAAAATGCTATTTAAAAATTTACCAATACAGTCATGATGCACAGAAGCATTTATACAACATGATACATAATAGATTTACTCAGTTTTATTAATGTTATAATATGTTCTGAAATTTTAGTTTTCAAGAATTATATATTTATTCATTAAATTAATTTATTAGTGAGCCAATTTAATTAATGGTTGCATTGGCGGTCACTCATGCACAAATTAAAATCATATATGCATTTATTAAATGAATTATGTAACAAGAAAAAAAAATCTATGATTTGAATAAGCTTAAGATTGCAAAAGAAAAGTCACTTTTTCCATTTTAATATTACAGTCAAATCTTTTTGGAAGGTCAGATGGCAATCACCACTCCGACAAATTTTATTAAAAAAGTAAAAAGTTACAAGTAAAGATTAAAAAATAAAAATAAAAAAAAGTAAAAAACTATACAACAAAAAAAAGAGAAAGAAAAAAAAATCCTAGGAGTATCTAATCCAAGCGTTTACGTCAGCACAAATGCTCTTGAGTAGAAGAAAGGGAGGTGCACTGTTGTTATTGAAGATCTTGTTATTCCGAGCCTTCCAAATATTCCAGGAGGTTGCAGCCCAAATGATGTCCCAGTTTGTAAAACCTAAGTCCCTAGTTGACATCCAGAATTCGCAACGGTCCAATGTGAAGTCCAGAAAAGGCAACCCGTAATGAGATTGGACCAGAGACCATACGCTTATAGCAACTGGACAGTGAAGAAAGAGATGGTCTGAGGATTCGATTGGGCCAGAGATACAACTGGGACAGGCTGTAGAACAAGGCCAACCTCTTTTATGGAGATTCTCTTGAGTTAGAAGATGGTCCAAAAGTAAAAGCCAGAGAAAAATTTTTACTTTTGGTGGAGATTTGATTTTCCGGAGTGAAGGAAAGAAGCTTGAGCTGATTCTAGTATCAGAGAGCACACGATATGCACTTGAGGATGAGAAGATTCCATTCGTGTTCCATTTCCATATCGGGATGTCGTTATTATGAGAAACACTGCATGAAACATTAAAGAAGGAAATGTATTGAAGAATGTCAGATAGGCCATGAGAGACACCACAAGAGTTTAAAATGGTGTTATTCGATCGTGACGAAGTTTCCAAAGCCATTTAAGAAGCAAGGCTTGGTTCTGATGTTCAAGATCAATAATTCCCAAACCGCCATGTGATTTGGGAAGACAGCAAGGGGCCCAATTAACGAGGCAGTGGCCTCCAAGATATTTTTCTTTCCCTTTCCAAAAGAATCTTCGTCTGATGCCTTCGAGTTGCTTCAAAACACAACGGGGTAATTTAAGAGCTTGCATGTAATGAAGGGGAAGAGCAGTAAGAACAGATTTGACTAGGGTTAATCGTCCCCCTAAAGACAGGAAACTAGCCTTCCATCCATCTATCTTCCTCTGGAAGGCTGATATTAGCGGTTGAAAAAGGATCTTTCGCGGTTTACGAATGGTGAGAGGTAAACCCAAGTAGGTGATAGGCAGATCTTTGGAGCTGCAACGGAGAATAGATGAAATTCGTGAGACAGCAGGGCCATTAAAAGAAACAGAGACAAAAAGGCACTTTGCATTGTTAACACGGAGTCCGGTCAACAAAGCAAAATTGGAGAGTATCTCGGAAACAACTAAAAGGGATTTCTGATTAGCTTCCATAAAAATGATCGTGTCATCTGCATACTGCAACGCTCGAGGGGGAATGATGATAGGTCCATCAGTTAGAAGAGAAGAATTTGTAAAGAATGATTAGAGAGCATCAGTGACGAGGATAAAAAGAAGTGGGGATAAGGGATCGCCTTGTCTTAAACCTCGTTTGTGAGTGAAGTAAGGTGACAAGTCGCCATTAACCTTGACAGCAGAAGTGGAGGAACGCAAAATCATAAGGGTCCAAGAAATAAAAATCGGAGGAAAACCTCTTCCTATAAGCAGGTTTGAGAGAAAGGTCCATGAGACCGTGTCAAATGCTTTTGCAAAGTCAACTTTGTAGAGTATGGTAGGAATCTTATTTTTGTGATAAAAGGAGATGAATTCTCTAGTAACCATATAAGATTCCATGATTGAACGACCTTTTGTGAAAGCCGTTTGCATAGGACTCACGAGAGCAGTCATGAAAGGTTGGAGACGATTTGCCATAATCTTTGTGATAATTTTGACAAACGTATTTATGACACTAATGGGCCTATAATCTGAAACCTCAGAGCAAGTAAGTTTTTTCGGAACTAAAGTGATGGCGGCCTTGTTAAGTTCTTTCAAATAAAGTGAGCAGTTCTGAAAAGCCAAAAGAGCAAGTAAAACATCATCTTTAATAATGTTCCAAAACTTCTTGAAAAAATCAATTGGAAATCCATCCGGACCAGAGGTTTTACTAGAAGGGAGTTGTTTAATCGCTAGAAGAATTTCTGGTTCAGAGAAAGGAAGAGAGAGAATGGAAAGATCAACTAGGTTGCCAAGTTTACCTCTTAAGTCAAACGAAGGAGGATGTGGTGGAATAGTACCAAGAATTGACTCATAGTAGCTAGCAAAAGTAGTCCACAAGGAGGAATGATTAGAGATTGAAGAACCATCAACACAAACGGAGTCAATCGAGTTGACTAAACGCCTTGAGGAAGCGACAGCATGAAAAAACTTTGAATTTTTATCATCAAGTTTAAGTCAGGTAATGCCACTCCTTTGTTTCCATTTTTCTTCTTGATCTAGAATTAAAGAGAATGCATGTTCGTGAAGAGAAATACGAAGCAAGAATTCCTCAGAATCAAGGTTCCTAAATTCTTCTCGCAAATCAAGAAAGTGGATGATTAGCTTTGTTCGGCGGAGGAAAGTATTGCGATTTGCATACTTAGCATTTGCCTATTTGGTAAGCGACAATCTCACTGACTTAAATTTATTTAGAAGATTTCTAGAAGGAATCGGGTGTATTGGGACTTCTGACCAGGCTGTAGAAACCACATTGTGTATTTCATCTGATCTGAGCCAGAAGCATTCAAGTTTGAAAGGTCTTTTCTTCCTAGGATGGTTGGGACAGATCGAAAGCAGAAGAGGGGCATGATCGGATGTAGTTGCCGGGAGGTCCACTAAAGAATGAGATAAAGGAAGATTAAGCCAATCAGGAGAGAGAAAGACTCTGTCAAGATGTGAAAAACATGGAGTGGGTCTTTTGTTGGACCAAGTAAATTGTCGACCATGTAAAGGGATCTCAAAGAGATTGGAATTAGAGATGAAGGAATTAAAAAGTTAGAAAGAGAAAAGACTTCTTGGTCCACCGGTGGATTCAGACGGGTCACGGAGAAGGTTGAAGTCACCCAAGATAATCCTGTTGGAGTTATGTCCTAGAAGTCAATATTTAATGACTTATTTTCTTAGTTTATGTTAATGATGATATTTGATCATTTGTTCCTAGAGTTTATTATTGACAGATCATTCAGGTTGAGGATCTGAATTGTAGATCTCTGTGGATCATTCATTAGAATGACAATAATAAATCTAAATCGTCCATAATCTTGATAATTAACAAGGAACATTAATTATCATAAAAGATTAGTATGCAAGTTAAGTGATGATTAAGTTCTACAAATCATAGGTAAGGAGTTACCAACTTAATTGCATATGTGTATGTTATTGGAACATAATACAGGACTTGACCCAATGAAATAAACACATGGATTGTGTTAAGTGTCATTGTTTATTTCATATAAGTTTGATTCTAAGTTTGAGATGTTCACCTTTTCCACATGAGGATAGCTTCAATAAATATCGTCTAACGTTGATTCCTGATAAAGGCTGCTATAAGGACTTTATTTATGTTCTCTTGAATTGTGCGGGGAAAAGTTGTTCATCAAGAAAACCGTATGTCCCTCATTAATACTCTTAATGAGTGATGATATCTGTTTGGGCCCCTTGATGGAGTTGGATCGTATGTATGCAAACTAGACGATCAACTCTAGATCAAGAAATGTATAATATGCAAGAATGACACACTCCTATCTTGGATTATACAATGATATCATGTGACATAAGAATCAGACAAGGATACTTATATTTCTTGTGCAGGATTAAGATATTATAACGGTACATTATTTATGCGAATTGAGAATCATAACGTGTTGCTAGATACCGCTTATGATTATTGGAAATAAATAACGATTTATTTTCATGGCCAACTTAGCATAAATCCTCAATAGGGTCGCACAAATAGGACTCTAACCACATGGTGCATTATTTGTTTATTCACAACAGTGAGTATTGCGAAATATGATAAGTTGATTAATTAATTGTATACCGTTGTGAACCGTTATAATTAATTAAGTCAAAAGGATCATATGGAAACAAATTAATGCATTAGCTAATCCAAAGTTAATTATTAATGAGTTAATAAATAATTATGTTCAACACACTTTAATTAGTTTGAGCCATTTGGGCTTCTAGTTATTTAATTAATTAAAGACCCGATTTGAGGAAGGATGAAGAAGTAATTAATGGGATGGTTTATTGGGTCATTGCAACATTAGCCCAAAATGACCCTATTAATTTCAGCTAGAGCCCTAGTGGCATACTTGTAAATAGTTCAAAGAGAGGATGAGAGTTGTTGGCTATATAAAGGGGTCACCTCTTGGGAAAGCCCTAGCCTCCATCCACATTTTCTCTCCTCTCTTCCTAGCTGCCCCCTTCTTCCTCTTCCTCTCTTGCTCATGTGTCGAGCTTCATTCCTTCTTCTCCTCCATTAAAATAGTTAATAGAAAGAAGAGGTTCATAGAGGGGATTAGCTAAGAGCTCTTGAAAGCTAGCACTTTCAAGGAGCTCGTGGTTAGCTCCTTGGTGGGCTTGAGGTGCCATAGATGGTGGAGGTGGTGGAGCATGCACCCCATCGACTCCCATGCCATGGAATTGAGCCTCTTTGTTGCTACACAAAGAGAGGTATAAATCTCCTACTCTCATCTTGAAATGCTTGTGAATGATGTTGAAACCTAGATCTCTTGTGTTTAATTGAGTTTATGGCTAAATGGTTGGCTCAAAAATCGAAATTGAACACTTCTTAACAAATCCAAGGATGAGAAGAAAGAGATCTGATAGAGGTAAGTTCATCCAAGAAGTTTGACTTAAGTCTATCATCTGTGGGGCCATACACATCAGAAACCATAAAAGAGAAGGAACCAGCAGAGAGAATAACCGTGGAAGAGTAAGAAAGATTATGAATTGAGGAGCAGTTGAAAATATCAGACCAGACAAGGAGAATTTCACCTTTAGAACCGTTTGCATTCAGGGTCGTAAAAGAGTTAAAGCGAAAAGAACAGACGTTGCGAACTTTAAAAAAATCACAGGATAACCATTTTGTTTCTTGCAAACAGAGTAGATTACAATTCGAATCCTTAACCAATTCTTTAACCACCACACATTTATTCAAATCAGAAAGTCCTCTTACATTCCAGCAAACAGATTTAATAGAAGGATAAAACATAGAAGAATGAAAAACAAGCCAGACTAACAATTAGCTAAAAAATAAAAATAAAAATAAAGTGCGGCCTAATAGGAAGCTGAAGGTGCTTATTGAATGTTTTGAGGAGGTGCAGCAATTGAAGGATAAGGCTCAGCATATTTTGGAATGAGACCGCAATACCCCTTTAGAGATTCACGTTCCTCCTGGGATAAAGAAACTTCAGACAGTAGAGAGCTATTTAAACCAGCTTCTTTGATAGCATCTTGGATCAATTTCTTTGAAGGTCTTGATGTAGAAATTGTTCCTTTCCTCTTGTTGCCAACCTCAAAGCCCTCAAGAACAGCGCTTGGTTTTGTATTGCGAGAGGTACAACGAGGGTTTGCAATAACCGAGGTGCTGGTCTCCTTTGTGATAGGGCTTGTAGGAGGGGAAACAACAGGGAAGAGGATTTTCTTTGCGCTGCTTGGATTTCGACGGTCTGCCGGAGAGATGAACCTAATAGGCCTCGCATCAGGAAGTTTATGAATTACAGTGGAAGGGATCTGTAGAGATAGTGAAGGAGAAGGGGATTTGGATGAGGAAGGAGATATGGCCGAAGGAGCAATTAAAACCTAAGATTCGTCTGACCCAAGCAGCAAAGAGCCGATTTTATGTGCACCAGAAATTGCAATCGGACTTACAGAAAATACAGTGACAACAGGACGAATGGGCGATGAAGGAGCCGGGCAAAGTGCAATGGTGGCAGTCAGAATCGGTGGAGTCTGGGTTGAGTTTGGATTGGCGGTTTCAACCAAAGGAAAATATAAAGAGCTAAAAGTGTCCTTGAGTGGTGCCAAGACTAACTCAGATGCTGTTTCTTTGGGATTTGAAAAAGAATTGCCTACCACAAGAGTAGGATCTAATGTGGCTGAACAATGTGCAGCCGAAGAAGAATTTGTCAGGGGATCAGTTGTTGTTTAAGCACCAAGAGAGAAGAAAGTGTCAACAATTGCTGGTGCTTCAGCAGAAAGAGAAAAAGGTGGTGGGGGATTGTCTGCAAGAGCGTTGGCTCTTTGAGTAAGCTCCCAAAAAGGTGATTTTTCAAGGCTTCTCCAAAAGTCGTTTTTGAAGGATGAAGGAGGGAGTAAGGTCCATGTGGAGGGTTTCTTGTAGAATCCTTAGAAAGAGGTGGATGGTTGCGAATGTGGCGATCAACCTCACAGAAATAGGCAGCAGAAGGAGTGGGATCAAGAGGCGTTGAGGCCCTATGAGATTCCTCAATCCAACTGACAATTTCAATGGATATTGGTTTACCAAGGAATCTGTC
Organism: Rhynchospora tenuis; assembly: GCA_027725995.1. NCBI lineage: Eukaryota > Viridiplantae > Streptophyta > Magnoliopsida > Poales > Cyperaceae > Rhynchospora > Rhynchospora tenuis. The sequence goes on along the minus strand of JAMRDG010000020.1, from coordinate 1,089,040 downwards.
TACGAGATTTGCTTTATGAGGGACATCCTCAAGCTTTCTGACAGCCATAAAAACTCTTAGTTTCTCCAGACTTTGGACCCATCAAACTTAGTATGATCCAGTAAAAGACCAAAACGACTGACCAGAGGAATGAGATGCTTAGCATTCCAAGCTTGGATGGGCATGTCGATCAGATCAAGAAGAACTTTGAACCGGTAATGTATTGGCTTAGAGTCAATAGCAGGGCTCCAAGGATACAAAACCAGCCCAATTGATTCAAACTTGGGTTGAAAACAAGATAAAAAGGAGGTTCTATCTTTATTTTCTGGTAAGAGGACAAGATACCAATCTGAGCTCATATGAACCAATGGAAAAGCAGTCTTGGAGGAGGTAATCATCATGAGAGCGGCTTGGATAGAAGAAGAGTTGAAATTACCTGGTTTAAGGCGACCATCAATCACCACCCTTCTCAACAGATAACGGAGGTCATGGATGTTTTCGGCTGATTGCGGCAAAAAGAAATCAACTGATTTAACCCGGTTTCGAGGGTAATTATCTGAGCCTAAATTACCTCTGGGCTGGAGGTTTGTAACAGTTGAAGGGGGTTGATCTTAGGACAAATGGTCGCATCGTGACCAGGCTTAAAGCAACGTGCACAAGCGCAAATTGGTGCCTTGCAAGTTGACGCAGGATGGCCTCTGACCAAGCATGTGTGGCAACGATTCTTCCAACCTAGCTTGTTAGGGCCAGGTATCAGATCAAGGGAGAGTTTGCCGGTGAGGTAGGGGTCGGTCAGGTAAGCCTTTTTAGTGGCTGGATCAGTTGTATACCAAGCGAGATTGGGATCAGCCATAGCAGAATGAACAACAGATTTAGAAATGGGGAGGCTGCTGGAGGTTGAAGTATTTGAGGTAGTAGAAGGATTTGTCGAAATAGGTAATAAATCAGGGCAGGAGATTGGGATCGGTTTGGTGAAGATACGGCTGATATTGTTAGATTGCCGATGAGGAGGGGAAGGACGCCTAGATTTGCGTGAGGGGCGGCGGACAACTGTGCTCCATCCATCAGCGCCAGTGGAGATTTGAAATCGCCTGGCCATCGCCTCTCGCCCAAAGAAGAAACCTCGTATGGTTTTCTTGTCGATTTGATTTAGCTGTGTCTATATGAAATACCTACAGTCAAATTTACATAGCAAAAAACAGAAAGTGTCACGATATTGAGGATAATAAAATTTCTTAAGGCTTTTATAATTAAGTTCTCTATCAAGCTAAGGCTTTTATAAGTTCTATATTACACTAAATCTAAGGAGTGTTTGACTGCTAGATAGAGGAGGAATAACTACTCCATTCTTCATTTGTAATCAAATACTTATTAAATAACATGAAATAAGTGGAAGAACTTATACCACCGAAAGAGGTGTACATGCAAGTTAAGTTGGTGGCTCTATAAGTGAAATAAGAAATAAAATAATATTTTTTGAAACTATCATGATAAAATAAACTACTTTTATATATTATTATTATTATTATTATTATTATTATTATTATTATCATTATTATTACTATTACTACTTTTATTATTTTTTATAATATTCATTTATTTTCTATTATTTAAATTATATTCTAATTAAAATTATTATCAATATTACGATTGATTATAACAATAGTTATAAACAATAATAATAATCAATTATTATTTTATTATTAAAATTATAATTAATATTATGATTACTAATACAAATAATAATAAAATAATAACTTATGTAATCAATCCACTTATTCCACGACTGGTTACATAATTTGACATAAAAATTTATGCTACATAACTTATTTCTCCACCTACTTCACAACCTAAATGCCCCCTAAACATCAAAAACTGAGTAGATTTTCTGTGGCCAACAAGTATGAAGCATCTTGTAATTCCTATAGTCCATCTATTGTGTGCAGGTTTTATTAACATAGACTGTGGTCTTAATGACGGAGTGGTCCAAGACACCAAAACAAATTTTACGTACATCTCGGATACACCGTACGTGGAATCTGGTGAAGCTGGTAGTGTTTCAAGCGAATATTCCTCTCGGTTGCTAGAAAAATACAGGACCTTGAGAAGTTTTCCTCAAGGGACCTTCAATTGTTATATGCTAAATAATCTTTTGGCTGGTAAGAAATATCTTGTTAGGGCAGCATTTTGGTACGGCAACTATGATGGAAAGGAATCCACTCAAATCTCATTTGCCCTCTATCTTGATGGTGTATTGTGGGCAAATGTGTTCATTAAGGATGCAATGAATGGTCGCTACATGGAAGTCCTAACAATTGCCAGGACAAGCTATATGTCCGTTTGTTTGATGAAAACAACAGCAGATTTCGTCCCGTTCATAACGCTTCTAGAATTGCGACCGTTAAAGAATGGAATGTACCCAGCATTGCATCATAGAGTATCATTAAACACAATTGCCAGGATTGACTTGGGCGGAAGCACAGATATCAGGTACTTGATAGTTGATATTATGATGGTCGCTTTAAAATTTGATTCAATTGTAAATTCTAATTCAAGGAAAATAATATATAGCTTGTCAAAATATGGCCATAGAGAGAATGACCTTTCAGCGGCAAAAACAAAAATATAAATAATAATAAAAATGAAGATTGTGTGTTCGAAAGATAATATTTTTTATGAATATTTAAATTTGAATTTAATAAGTTAGGAGGATTTGAAATCTTGTCAAAAAGATCAAGAGGAAAAATGGAGGCAAAGAAATGGAGCAACATGGCTGAAGCCTTGGTGACAAGAACTCAGTTTTTCCGTGCTATGGCCTCCTCAAGATGCATCATTAATTCAATTGACTCAGTTTGTCTTAATGGAAATGTCCTGTCTAACCAGACATATCTAGTTTCTACTTTCTTTCTTCATTGCAAATCAATTCTGGGAACTTCTCCTCCGCACACTCCGCCATTAGACCTTTCTGGTAAATTAGGTGCTTCGTTCGATTTGTCAGCCCTAGGACTTCCTTTCTCGGAGGATGAAGTTCTGCTTGCAATTAAACAACCTCCTTCAGATAAGGCATCTAAACCTGACGGCTTCCCTATCGACTTCTTAAGAAATTTTGGGATATCATTAATTCAGATGTTCTACATGCTTTCTGGGCTTTTCAAAACTGCACTTTAGATCTATCACTTCTAAACAAAGCTACCATCTCTTTAGTTCCAAAAAAAGAAGCATGTACTGACTTAAAAGACTACAGACATATTAGTGTTATCAACTCCTTGATTAAAATCGTCACAAAAATTACGGCAAATAGGTTGCAACCCCACATGTAGAAGCTGATTAGCCCCCTCCAAACAGCTTTTACCAAGGGTCGATCTATTATGGAGTCCTTTATGGTCACAAGAGAATTCATCTCTTTTTATCATAAGAATAGGATCCCAGCAATCCTCTTCAAAGTTGACTTTGAAAAAGCTTTCGATAAAGTCTCTTGGACTTTCCTTACAAATGTCCTTATAGAGAAAGGCTCTCATCCAGCTTGGATTGCTTGGACTCTGTAGATTCTTCGTTCTTCTTTGTCAAAATGGAGAATTATCCTCTTATTTCTTCCATAAAAATGGTCTTAGACTGGGTGATCCCCTATCTCCTTTACTCTTTATAATTGTCACCGATGCTCTCCAATCATTCCTCAATAATGCTTCCTCTCTTGCCTCCGATAAGATCCTTATTCCTCCGCGTGCCCTGCAATTTGCGGATGATACTATAATTCTTATGGAGGCTGATCCCCGTTCAATGCGGGTGGTTTCTGAAATTCTATCCAATTTTACAGTTCTTTCTGGTCTTCGAGTCAACAATGATAAATGTCTTTTTGTCCCAATTTTCTTGCTTGACTCTTCTATTCCTTTTATTACTTTCATCCTTCGATGTCAAGCGAAACAACTTTCACTTTCGATCACTTACCTGAGACTTCCGCTTTCTATCCGTCGTCCCAAAAAAATTCATTTCCAACCACTGATCAACGCCTTCCAACAAAAATTAGATGGTAAGAAAGCAAAATTTCTTTTCACCTGCCAGACGACTCACCCTAGTAAATTCAGTCCTCACATATTCTTGCCGCTTCACTTTATGCAAGTGCTCAAACTACCTCCTTGGCTTCTAAAACAATTAGAGTGTTTCATAAGAAGATTCTTTTGGAAAAGAAATAATAATTGTCTAGGAGGTCATTATCTGGTCAATTGGAAAAAATGTTCTCCCCAAAGAAATCGGTGGATTGAGAATTTTTGATCTAGAACGACAGAATCAGGCCTTACTGCTCAAATGACTTTAGAAGCTTAAATATGATCCAGATTCAATTTGGTCCTTATCTGTACAACTCCTCTATGGCTCTAGAGAACTCTCTGCTTTGAGTTCCTCTAGGATTTCTTATGGCTTAGCTGACATTCTACAGCTAGGACCATTCTTCAATGCTTCTTTCTTGCTTGACAACAACACCCAGACCGTGACTTGGAATTGGTCTTCTCATGGTTTTTACTCTTCTTCTAGTGCTTACCATATTCTCTTACACTGAAGTTTTTTCTAATTTTCACCCTTTAATCTGGAAAATTAAATCTCCTTCAAGAGTAAAAATTTTTCTTTGGCTGCTACTTCATAATCGATTGCTAACTCAAGAGAACCTTGTCGTGAGGGGTTGGCCCTCCTCCATCTCCTGCAACAACTGCAATAATGGATTTATTGAGTCTGCTTCTCACCTTTTCCTTGAGTGCCATTTTGAGCAATTGGTTTGGTCGCTTGTCCAAATTTGCTTTCATCTACCGCTTATAGATCTAACCCTACAAATTCAAGATTTCTGGCTTCGCATCGATTTAGAGCTTCATCCAATCACTAGAATATCATTTGGGCAGCCAGTACTTGAAACATTTGGAAAGCTCGGAATAAGAAAATCTTCGACGCAGTTGACACTCATCCTGGCATGCTACTTAAGAAAATCGGTGCTTGTGTAGACAATTGGTCAAAACATGTTTACAAATTCCAACAAGCTGTATAGATTATTAATAGTTTAGATCTTGTTTTTCTTTTTTTTCGTTTATTTTTTCTTTTACTTTCTTCTTCTCTTGTAATTATTTTATTTTTATTAATAAAATTTATCGGTGTGGTGTGATTGTCACCTGCCAAAATAAAAAATAATAATAATAAGTTTTTCCCTCCAATATCTATCATTAAGAAAACTTTGACTGTATATAGATTTAAATCTCGTGATAAACCGATCATGTTAAGGATCGGATGTACTTTTTATTAATGTTCATTTCCATCTAATTCCAAGGAAAAACAAGTATTCAGCATGAATCATGTTCCTGTTAAATTTTTTCATATTCAACAACCTAGGAGAAACGGTCAATAAGTATGCATCCGTAATTTTTTTATCATATGAGTACAAGTTTTGGATTAGATATAAATATATATTGTAAATGCATGTATCTTTCTAGCAGATACCCAGTGGATCCATATGACCGGGTTTGGAAACCTACGAGCACTTTTCTTCAGACTAACCAGGTTTGGGGCAATATTGCCACCGAGTTGTGAATAAGGAATAGTGCAGATGACATTTTCGAGGTCCGGACTTTCATCCTGCAGACAGCAATCACTCCTATATATTCTAGAACCTTGGCTTTTAATTTCAGCTGGGACGTTACAAAAAATTATGGGCAACTCTATGTTTGTATGAGCTTTGCAGGGTTCAACTCTAACAAATCCACTATATTTTCTGCATATCTTAATGGACGGCAAATTATTAAGGGCTTTACTGTGCCATACCGAGAATCAATCAAGCTATATACTAGTGAAATAGTGAATTTAGCAATGTATGAGTACGCTTTAATCCAATCTGAAGACAGTGATCTTGTACCACTCCTAAATGCTATAGAAGTCTATTCGCCAATCAATTTCAGTGGCTCAGTTCAGCCCACTCATCAACAAGATTGTAAGTTTCTATCTCAGACGTACATGCTTATGTGTTGACCTTGAATTTATTATTGATACGATTTGTCATTAATTTGAAGTGTTACTGTGTAATGTGTATACTATCTTTACTTGGACTAAATGTTGTATTAAGAAAGACATGTTTATACGTTTTCTAAAATCCTGCTAGTTTATGCATTGATGTCAATCAAGCATCAGTACAAGGTCAAGAAGAACTGGATGGGTGATCCTTGCTTGCCACCTACTATTGGGGCATGGGATGGTTTAACCTGCAATTACAACAGTTCAACAGGGACAGTGATTCAAAAAGTGTGAGTTCATCTTTTGTTAAAACTAAATCAAGAATGTTCTGGCAGTTAATTTGGTTCGGAAGTATATAGTCTTGAACCTATGTTCTTCAAGATTATGCATTGCTAAAATTCTGTAAATTCAAATGTATTCGAGGATTGAGGTACTGTTTCTAAATATGGAACACTGCTTAGTCTTGAATTATTGTTTTGAACATACAATTCTATTTTATACAGGAACTTATCTTCAAGTGATTTGACTGGAGAAATAGATGCAACCTTTGGCAATCTGATATCAATTGATTCTTTGTAAGTAAAACTTGTTGCATGCTCTTATAGTTTCAATTTGATGCATACTAGCTAACCAATACTTTGACATTCAAAATTTCAGGGACTTATCACTCAATAGGCTGACAGGCCTAGTACCCGAATTTTTTGTGAATATGTCATCTCTCAGTGTTTTGTAAGTTCATTTATATTTTGCACAACAATAATTAATATTTTTGCAACACAAGATCTGACATCAAGTTCTCTTTCTTTTAATATTTAATATTCTTTTTCATATAATTACAATTTGATCCAGAGTAACCAATACTTTGGTACTCAAATATCAGGGACTTGTCATTCAATAATCTGACAGGCCCAATACCTGAATTTCTTGCTAATATGCCGTCGCTCAGAGTTTTGTAAGTTTAGTTTCTTTTTTTTTTGGCGATTTAATTACTAATTTAATCCAGGACGAAATGAATTTAAATTTTCATTTCTTATTCTTAAATATTTTTTAATACTTTTTCAGAAACTTGGCCGGAAACCAGTTATCCGGGTCAGTGCCGCTTGTTCTTCTTCAAAGGTCTAAAGACAATTTGCTTGTTCTAAGGTATGCTCTAATCTTAATAGCAACTGTTTTCTCTATTTTCTTGCTTTTTGAAAGTCCATGGAACTGTCTAATATTAATACTATATATATATGAACGTTGGATTACTTTCTAAAGGATTTTAAATTGATGAGAGAACGTGAAAATTTATCAAATAACAAGAATGATTTAGCATTATTTCCCCTTATGGAAATCATTGAGATTTATGTATCATTATATCATCTTTATATGAACATTTTTGGCATTTCAAATACAGCATTGAAGGAAACAAAGATCTATACGGAAGCGAAGCCAATTACAAGAGGAAGAGCACAAAAAGTAAATCAGCGATTGTTCTTTCAGCAGTTGTTCCAATTGTACTCCTAGTACTGTTAGCTTCAATTGCATGTTTTATTAAGAGATCAGGTAACAAGAACTAGCATTAATTCTATTTAATAATAAAAAATTAAAAATCGTGAATAAAGAGCTACAAAACTAAAATTATTCATTTTGACTATTTCCATCCTTCCTGTAGGATTTTGTAGACACAGGAATGGAAAAGAAATTAGAAATGACGGCTCAACTGATCTGGTAGATAGCAAGGGAAATATATTGCAGATTGATTCACAGCATTTCACATATAAGGATTTACAGAAAATAACCAACAACTTTGTGGAAAAAATTGGACGAGGAGGATTTGGAACTGTTTATCGTGGCGTAGAATATGATGGGACACAAGTTGCAGTCAAGTTACTAGATAGTTCTTCATCTCAAGGGACCAAAGAGTTTCTTGCTGAGGTACTTTGAATGAGAAACCTCTTCTAGCTGACAATTAATACAAATAAGGAGTTACTGTGTTTGGATACCCTTTGAATAAGAATAAAAACTAGAACAAAGAATAAAAACAAGTTATCCTATGTTTGGTTTGATCTAGAATAGCTTTTTTTTTTTAAAAAAAAAAATAATCTAGAATAGATTTTTCATAGTCCTAATAAACTTGTTTCTTGTTCCAACAAAAACATGATACTAGAACAAGAATAGAACAAGCCTTATTCATGGCTCAAATAAGTTTGTTTCTTGTTCTAACCAACACATTAGAACCAGAATGAGAACAAATCGTTCTTGTTCTTATTTAATGTACTTCCAATCAACGACTCTCGTGTTCCAATATATACCAACAACATCTGGCTGTTTTATTATCTATAATAAAAATTTTACTATTCGTTTTCATCACAGGTCCAGCATTTGTCTAGGGTTCATCACAGGAATCTTGTGGTGTTGCTTGGTTACTGTAAGGATGGAGTATGCTGCATGGCTCTTGTCTATGAATACATGTCTGGGGGGAGTCTTTGCAGATACCTTAGAGGTTGTTATGTATGCCATGATATTATACAATTGTTTGATTATTTTGTTCGACATTACATACTGACATTGTCTTGTAATTTAACAGCCAAACATATTTTCAATGCACTAATGTTATAATAGATTATGTCAGATAACAACCATGATCATACAGCATTAGTAATATATATATATATATACACACACACACACACGTTTATGAAATAAACTAGATTTAATTTAATGTTTTACTAACATGGATATAGTTTTTTCTTAGTTTGTTGCAGGATCTGGGTAAACCTGTGAGGCTGTGACACAACAGATGATCAAAACTTTTATTAACTAGATGATTTTGTACTCATTGTTACCAATTAATTAAGTTTCTAAGATCTATTCTTCTACAGGCGATGAAAATAACTCAAGGGTCTTGAGCTGGGAAGAAAGGCTACGTATTGTTCTGGAAGCTGCCCAAGGTTATATGAATTAGAAAACCTTTCCACTTTTAACATTATTTTTCGCATGTAAAATTTTTCTCAATTACCATGATCTATTTACTGCAGGGCTATTGTACCTACACAGAGAATGTAACCCGCCCATAATCCACAGAGATGTGAAAACAGAAAATATTCTATTGAATCATATGCTCGAGGCTAAAATTGCAGATTTTGGGCTGTCCAAGGCTTTCAGAAACAATTGCACTCACGTATCTACTGTTGTTGCTGGGACACCAGGATACCTTGATCTTGAGTAAGTTGGACGGCTTGTTTGAACTTTGAAGGGACAGAGTGTTATGATCAAGCCTGTCTCGCTGTTCATTTTGAAATGATCCTAATTAATCCAAAAATTATGCACAACAAAGACAGTCGAGAGCGACCCCAGAGGAAACTGATTCAAATGAGAGCGCAAAACCAATGCAGCCATTTTCAATTACTGAAATAGTACAATTATCATTACAAAATATGAATCTGTGTCAGTGCGGCAAACTATTTGGCATACGAAGTATTAAAGTAAGATGTTGAAAGAAACAGTTTCTTAAAAACAATGATGTTTTGGTTAAATTTTCAGGTACCATTCTTCATATCAACTCACTGAAAAGAGCGATGTCTACAGCTTTGGGGTAGTCCTGTTGGAGATAGTTACTGGTCAGCCTCCAATTATAGATGGTAACGACAAAATTCACTTAACATATTGGGTACGACAAAAGCTCACCAAAGGAAGTATGGATGATGTGGCTGACACAAGGCTTCTCGGAAGGTATTTAAACATAAATTTATTTTGATCTTAATATAATACTGTAAGAAATTAATAATACCATTCTTTTAGCCAATGGTTCTTGTATGCAATATTGCAATCTCAATAAAGAATCAATCTTCCTCTGTTTCATGACCTATATGTATTGTATTATTGTTGGTCAAAATTCATCTACACTACTACTAATTTCGCGCGTTGCCCGATTCATCCTATACGAATATGTAATTAAATGGTTTATTAATGAAATCAGCAACCGTGTGGTCAAGATTGATAACTATAGAGCGAACATCGCGCATAAATTTTTTTTTACGAAATTCAGAACACTATATAAAAATTATCATAAAAATTGAGAATACTATTGAAATATTATACGGAAACTGTCACAGAAAATCCACACCAAAAAATCATGCTGCACCAAAAATCTAGTAACCTGGCCACAGAGAATCCACGCGAGTTGTGCTTACCACAGTAACTCGCGTGCCTCTCACGCTGACGGAAGTTTATATATGTATAATTTAATTTTATGTTGTAAACTATTCCATTCCTAGGTATGATGTTAACTCTGCATGGAAGGTCGTGGATTTGGCAATGAATTGTTGTGCAGTGACATCTGCACAGAGGCCAGTGATGTCACGTGTGGTTTCTGAGCTAAAGGAATGCTTGGAGTTAGTTCATGGAGCCAGTAAGATCATGGATTCGGTACGTTCTAGCTCAAGCAGAAGAATTGCTTTTGAGGTTGAAAAAAACGGCGAGTCAGTGCTCCGAGATGGTCCTTCAGCCAGATAAACTAAATTAAATATGGCAGTTTAAGTACATTGAGATGCGAAGGCTTTTGTGTCCCGTAGTTTATTTTGTGTGAGGTGTTTGTGTCGTTTATTTTCAAGGATGTGACATTTGTTTGCTGTTGCTCTTAATAATGCTTGTATGGATCGAGTGGTCATTAATATGTATTGTTGTCGAAACTCGAAATCATTTTCTACTATCTCCTATTCTTAGTTCAATTTTTATTTATTGAGCGTGCTTTTAAATTATATCAAAATAGTTTAATTTGTTATGTTAGTCATTTGTCACCAATTCATTTCTTCTTTATTATTATTATTTTTTTTGAAAATAATTAAATAAAACATTGAAAAATTAATAACCCTGCGCGCTTTTATTTGGGAAACATATTTGTTTAGAGAAGTTAAGTCTGAAATGAAATTTTTAATATAATAGTAGTTTAGCTGAAAGGTTCAAACAAAAATTGGAGAGAGAGAGAGGAGTGCTCGTTTTTCAGAATGCACGTCAGCCCCATTCAACTCATGTGAAATTTGGAACTTCCAGTTCCAGGTGATTTTGTAACATCAATAGAAATCCGTGTAGCAAGTCCAATTCGAATACTAGCACTATGACCCAAAATCACTCGCCACAAATCAATCAATTGTAGTTCAATATTGGATTTCAAAATATTTAGATTTTTTTTTTTTCAAATCAGTACCACTACCACCCAACGTTAATGACAGATTGACCTGATTATGAAACTATTATTATTGAGGTGCACTGATACCACTCTCAATCTCTTTTTTTTGGTCGAAGTACTTAACAATTTAATTGATTGAAAGAAAAGGAAGATTTATTATTCATAAATGGGAACTTAAAAGTACTAGCATCAATGTTGCATTATTCGGTAAAAGTGGTTCTTAATTTAGGCCTAGCCCGGCCCAGCCCACATATATCATGCCTTTTCCAACCTTTTTTGTCGCCGCCGCTGACATAGTCGCGTAGCGATCGATTTCTACTTTCCCCCTCAAACTCGCCCGCTTTCCTCTCTCATTCAAGCAACGGAGCTCCTCTCCGAAACCCAAATCCACACTGTCTCAGCCGTTATAGAAGGCCACCAATGACAGGTGGGCCACATGACATCTATTTCTTCTTTTGGAACCGACCTCACAGGCCTCACTTGAAGCGAGGGATTGCGAGTCGGAGTTGGTAATGGAGAAGCTGATCAGATTATGAGGTAAACCAATTTACTGATTCTTTGTAGAGAGCTTTATTATTTATAAACAAAAAATTGGGTTTTTAGTTCGACTTCTTGGCACAATAAAAACAATTTCAAGTATAAATCTCCTATAAAACAATGAAAAAAAAAATTATCTCAGCAATTATTTTGGATCCTGCTCGTTTTCAAGTTCATTAAGAGTACTCTGGCAATGAGTTTGAATATTAAGTAAAATTGATCAGTTCCAATTTCTCTTCGTCTTATGACAAATGGCCTCAATGAAACTTTAAAATATTTTTTGGGGTGTTATGGTAAAGAGAAGCATGCTGATTTAATTAGATACTAAATTTAGGAGCAAATTGTGTATCTGGCTGTAAACTTTGTGAAATTAGCTTCATAGTAACTGCAAATTGTAGGCATTGGGCATGTAAACATGTTGTCCAGCATTTCAAAGGAATGATACTAACAAGGAATGTTTCTGAGTTCATAGAGGCAACAAAAATAATTGCAAGAGCCAACAAGTTTGTTTCTAGAAAATGTTAATAGAAATGCATGGTTCTACCTATTGATTTTAAGTTGGAAAATTACATCTTTTAGGATTCCTTTCTACAACAAGCTATAAAATGTCAAGTTTTACAGATTGTTGAAAGACAGAAAATAATATAATGTAAAAAAGTTTGACAAATTTCTACAGACGGATTTCTTCTGCTAAATAGATTTCTTTAATTATCTGCAGTAGCCATAAAGAAAAAAGAGAAAATCCAAAGTTCTATATCCAAATAGAGTGATAGAGTTGCACAAAAGATATACACAAATTTTACCTAAATTTACAAAATATATAATAAAGAACACAAATAAAAAATTTTCTGCCCAAATTAATGGTTGAACTTGGTAAAAAAAAAAAATGGGGAAAAAAACTAGTTGCCTTCCAGTCAAAGGGTCACAGGCTTACAGCTTACCCTTACTCAAAGAACAAATTTTTCACAAAAAATAAAATAAAAGAATAAATAATTGACTCACAATCAACAATGAGCCCAATTATCTTGCTGATGGACCCATTGAGCTCAGTGATAATACACCGCCACTAATTCCACTGTTTGAACTTTCCGTAAGAACATTCTTGCTCCTCCAGCTCAACTCCACTTGCAAGCTTTCGTCTAGCTGTGATGCGACTTCGGCCATTTTCGGCCTCTGAGCAGCTGTCTCTGCTGTGCACCTCATTGCGAGATCTAGAACCTTCCAAACAGAATAAGTATCATACTCTCCTTTCATATTTTTATCACAAATTTCGTCAATGTTTCCTTTGGCAAGCTCTCCTTTAACATGCTCAACTATGTGAACTCTATCTCTTCTTGTCACAACTGGAAGTTCTCCTGTGACTAGCTCCAACAAAACCACTCCAAAACTGTACACATCGCTTTTATCATTAAGGCTCTGCGTTCGGTGGGACCTATGCAAGAGTATAGAATAAACATATTTAGAGATGTTTTAGAGTTATATGATTTTTGTTGTAAATTTCTTGTTAAATTAAAAAGAAAGAAATGGGATTTGGATAAAATATAGTTTCCTGGTGGATTTAGGACTGAAGGTTTTTCAGATGACCATAATAACTGATAACAAATTTCAAGAAAAAGTTGTTAAGATTGGACAAACTGATACATACTCTGGATCAATGTAGCCAAGCGTCCCAACAACTGAGAAAGTTGGGGGGCTTGAATTGTTGCCAGACACCTTTGACAATCCGAAATCTGCTATTTTGGCCTCAAGATTGCTTCCTAAAAGGATATTACTAGTTTTGACGTCTCGATGAATTATATTACATCCAGTGTGAAGATAGTGCAATCCTGTAAGTAGTTTAAAATATATGTCTTTAATGCCCCCATTCATCACGTTCAGTGAAAAAAAAAAATACGTAACAAATTTTTAGGAAACCAAATCCAAGTTGCCACAAACCTTGTGCTGCGTCATGTGCAATACGGAGCCGCTCTCCCCAGTTTAAGGCTCTCGATGTTTCATATTTACCTACATATATGATGATAAGTATAACATATGCGGAAACAAAAATGCTAAAATTACCATTTATTTTAGAGATGCAAGCATATTGAGCATTACATCAAATTTCATCAATACCTTTTATTTTCAGTGAGCATCTGTGATGGTTTTTATCACTGTTTTTCACCTGTTTTTATGTATGATAAGTTGTTTTATTTTGTTCCATTTGATGTTTTTAGAATAGGAATTCTGTTTAATAATGTGACAGAATACTGCAACTTTAGTACCTTTTTTGTTGCTAATATCAATTCTAATATATTGAATTGGTTTACTTCCGCTTTACACAGGGCATCATATTCACATGATATATTCATCTAGCAAGTATGCTCAAGTATTGTACCTCTGAGATGATCATGAAGGCTTCCAAAAGGCATGTACTCGTATATGAGTGCAAGATGCTCTCGATCTTTACAGTATCCAATCAAAGAAACTAGATTCTTATGGTGAACCTGAAGTAAGTTTCTGACCTGTAAACATGGAAATGTAATGGATTGTCAAAATATCTCAAAGAAAAGCTAATTAGAAATCACTGCAAGTATGTTATTGGGTGTTCTAGGGTTAATTGTGAATAATATATATATCCCAAATCAGTTACTATTATCCTGTTACTAGTAAATTTCACCAAAATATAAATGTAAAGACTAAAGTAACTAACCTCAGTAAGAAACTGCCTATTCATGTGGAATGCTGTTGGTTGAGAGGAAACCTTTACGGCAACCTCAGTTGAGTTGTCTAATTTACCATGGTAAACAGTTCCAAACCCCCCTCTTCCAATTTCTACTGAGAAGTCATTGGTTATATTTTTCAGCTGTGTGTATGTGAAATGCCGAAGCTCTACATTCAATTCAGGATCATCATCCAATGCTGCTGACGATCTTGGAGATTGCTTTCTACTTATAATAATGAGCATATCTTCAAAGGAAACAAAATTGTCGAGTGAAATATGTGCATCATGAATATAAAATTTAGAAGTGTTATTCTTGATCTCAGGTATAACTAGTATGTATATCTTGACTGCATTGTACTTTCGTTTTTTTTCTCCCTCTGTAGTCGTTTATTTTTGAGGTATTGTTGTTGAGTTCCATCTTTTTTTTTTGGGTCACATAAATCTTTTTATTTCATAATTTCTTAAAAATGGTGATGCATCTCTAAAGGTGAGTATACTAATCAATTGAAAATATGCATTCATTTACTCCTAGGGTCCATATGTATCTTTTGCATAATATTTCTACTTTATTTTAAATATCTACAGATTGTGCTATTGATTACTGACTATGGTAATCATTTGTAAAAGCCTCAGAAAAATGGTCCTGGTCACAGATGCTGTGATTTAATAGTGTCTAAAATTACCTTGACAGTTTGGCCTGTTTCGCATGACAAGTATAATAATTATTGTAGTAATGGCTACGACTGAAGCTGGAACTACGGTTGAAAGAATTAGAATCAGAGTTTTGTTCGACTTTCCTGAAGATGGTTTGGGATTGCATGAAGGAGATCTAGCATCAATATGTACTCTTGTTAGCATGTTCTTGAAGTCAGGTTTCATACATTTAAGTAATGTAGGTGTAGTGCACCATTAAGGTTTCTGTTTGCCCATATAATTGGTTATGAAAATTGATATTTCTTCAGGTCTCTTGGTTTTTGGCGTCGAATGTCTTGGAAGCACATTACCACAAAACATGATAAAATTAAATTTTTGACTCTATAATTTTGATATTGCACACATAGAAGTTCAGCTTCCATACTAATGAATTCTGCTAAGAAACCTCAAAAACAAATTGCATCAAATTGTCCACAGGGTGTGAGATAGGGTAACACAAAAAATTATTTTAAACTTACATGATTAAGTTAATAATTCCAGCATCTGCCTTCTTTTTTAGGCTTGAAGGAATTGACCCCGTGAAAGAATTTCCCGCCAAATTTCTAAGATGAAAATAAAAATGTTTCAATTTTGCATCAACAAGATGTGTTAGATCAGTTTCAAATTTTGTTAGTACATACAAGACTTGAAGGGATGTAATTGTTGCTAATGAATCTGGAATGGCCCCTGTTAAATTGTTACATGACAAGTCCCTGGTACATGTAAAACAAAAATGGAAAATAAATTAGATTTTTTATTGTTTATGCTTCACTAATAGTACACCCTGAAAACTGGTGTAGGCTTATTAGGTGCACCACTTCACCATCAAAAGGAATTGCATCAATGGTTGGTTAGACAATGTTTAGGTATTTAATGTAAACCAGAAAACAGAGGTTATAAGGCTTTCTTCTTGTTGATCCTTAACATACCCTGATGATCTAAACACAAATCAAACTAAAAGAATATGAAGTGATTGTACAAACAGGGATATAAGTGCAGGAAGCTGCGAGAAGGATTCTGATATTGGGCCTTTTAATCCACTTGAAGAAAGGTCTCTGCATAGGGTTTGTTGACTATTAGAACTAACGTAATTGCAAAATACTAAATGGAGATATTGAAAAACTCAATTTGTTAAACAAACTGACAGATGAATGATTCTGGGTAGCTGGTTAATAAGGTAGCTACAAAGTACGCCACTCCATAAATATTGCTGTGGGCTGCAAGGATCTCCTTCCCAGTTCCGCTTTAGTTGATACTGTTCTCTAATAGTATTAATGGCAGCAACTGAGGAAAAATAGAAACGAAACTAAATAACTTGATAAACAATCATATGTTGAATTTTATATAATGTATGGGAAATTAGCTCTATAAGGGTAGTAGCAAGAACAACAACTTATGATAGAATAACAATTATGGTAATTCTGGTAGTAAATTTACTGGCTATGCATAAATTACACTCTCTGATTTTTATTTGTGTAAAGTTATTGAACTTCTTAGTGAATATATATGAGATGCTGGCCAAAAATATCACCTGCGCATAAATAAGTGATTTATATGCATGTATTTGTTCTCAATGCAAGAATATACAAAACTTTTTGTGACCTGAGTCTAAGAACCAGATGGTGCCCAGTTAACAATGTGTGTACTTGTATCTTGTTCCTTCTTTTCTATTTTTTTTTTCTTTGGTCTCTCACTCCAATACCTTCCATCTGGACCCTAAACTTTTACATACCGTCATTAAAGTCAGTGTAGAAGTTGCGCAGTGGGATAACTGAGAAGACTTCCATTGCATTGATGATCGGTGGAAGCGTCGAGTTAAAATCAGCACTGAAGGACCAGGAAAAGTAATTCCCAGGCAAAGGCTGAGGATTATTTGCATAATATTGCTGGAGGTAAGGCGGATCAGCATATGGGCCATAACTGAACTTCCCATTTAAGAAAACATTGAAAGTTCTCCATTCATTATTTGGAGGAATATGAACATTGCTATAGAAAGCAACAAAGACATAACCAATACTAGGATTATCAGGAGACCATTCAAGAAATGTGAGGTTCGTAGCATTGTTTGCTGGGATAAGGGCTGTCTGAAGGACTGCAAGGGGTGCCTCATAATTATCAGGATAAACAGTGATATTGTCAGTAGTGGAAAGCCCGGTTAAAATTTTGGGATCATACGACTGGGGGACCCATATGCGGTCGTACTTGTCATCAGGATACCTGTTATTCATATTTCCTGTTAATATTGAAGTGTTCTCATATTTCCTGTTCATTATGTAATTGTTTACTTGTTGGAAGAAGGGAACATTTCAAAAAAATAATAATAAATAAATAAATAAAATAAAAATTCTGTGTAAACATGTCTGTTGAATTTAATATGAACTCATTTCCTCTGTTTTTGACTACTCTTGCTAACCTAATATTAAATCAGGTGAAGGTTATTAATTCACCAAGTGAAATTACTTATTTAAAGCATCAAAATTTTTAAATTATAATAATGAAGCTTCCAAAAAATGCTTATAGCCATGCAATTAGTTCTTGATGCATAAAAGGGTGTTTTTGTCAACATAGTGTTGCAAACTTGCATGAATAATCAATTGCACCTTAATTTATTGGTACACTTCTAAACTAACTGTTCATGGTTTAACGAATGTGTTTGCATAAGAATAATGGCATAGACCCTGTAAAAACGAGAAGGAATCAATATTTTTGTCATATCATAAATGAAAACATACCTAATTGTTTGATTTGTGGGTCCATAATTGAGGTGAAATTCAAAAGCAATTGATTGGTTGTCAGAAACATATGGATATAGGTTCTTCGTCAGTGGCCGGATTTCCAAAATAGATATAAAAGGAGTCCCATGACCAGTATTCACAAGGCAAAGCCATATAAAGGATGTCGGAGCAACGGTTGCAGCCTCAAACCAATATGCCTTTGATGCATCCGTTATGTTAACAGTCATCCATGGATTGACCCCTATGTGCAAATCAAATTGTAAACTCTGGTTTGGCTGTACACTATTTAGTCCATCATAATTTCCATACATGAAAGAGGCTCTTATATAATACTTTTGACCCCTGGTGGCATTTGGCAGGGTGTAACAGTTCCTATATCCTGTAGGAAAGCTTCTGACTGTTTGATATTGTGGTGGTACAGTTGAATTGATGTAATTGCTTGAGATTCTGACATTTGTTCCAGCATCAGTGAACTGACTATCAGAGACGTATAGTAAGCCTGTGTTCGGATCATAGTAACTAGTATCGGTACCAATACCACAATCTATGCTTATGAAACCTGAAATGGAGGGATGAAAGCATTTTGCATATTGCTTATGTCAATGATGGATTTGGCAATAAAATGAAAAAGTTACATTTCACTAATCAATACAGTAAATGTTGTTTTCTATTTTGTGTTTGTGTGTGTCTGATTGTTTGGTTTTGCAACTCCAAACTTTCAATAAAATTCAAGGTGTCCTAATTTGAAACATCAGTTTGCAATTATGATTATTTGGACACAATTGGACAGCAAATACAAAGTGAGGCAATAAAACTACAAACGATTTTCTTCCGTTGTTACTTCTCCCATATGTTTGGGACAAAAGGCTTAGTTGTTGTTTGTTACTTCTCCCGTATGAATTTTATCTACTACTTCAGAAAGCCTAAAAACAGGGGGGGTGGGGGCGGAATTATAAACAGAACTCCTGTTTTCAAGAAGGTAGCTCCGACAAGGAGATACTAATTTGGAAAAAAAAAAAAGCTCAGAGTGATATAAATATCCATGTAAAATAAAAAGTTTAATTTGTGGACGAAGTTATGCATCAAAAGTATTTTGAATTTCCATTAACATACAAAAAAGGAGAGCTAGAATTGTAGAATCAGTTGCTCAAAACTTTTTAGGGGGGGGAAATAAAGTGAGAGAAATTTATGTTGCATAGCATACAAATTAGGAAGATTGATTGATTGATTAATTGCTTACTTTTGCTAAAAAACTAATAGCTTACAAGTCCTCTTTATATATAAAATTAAGTTTAAAGAAACAAAAAAGAAAAGGATATCACATGATTTATGTGAATAAACTTTTTCCCAACTATTAGATGCTTACCTTGAGTACTAGGCTGATCATTGGTATTAAACCCCTCAGTGAGGAACAAGGAGGAGAAAACAATGCACCATAAAACCAACATCATCGTCATGATTTTGATAAAGTGTAGTTCAGACAGCCATGGTCTCAGCCTCTTCTTTTGACGGCCAATCGACCCTTCTAATGTTCAACACGAACTGATAAATAGCTAGGTTGACCCCTGTTACGGCTACACATATTAATTCATGAAGCCCACAAAAACATTTCATTTAATTAGTTTATTTTTCATTAATTTCCTTTCCTTGGCTGTGATATTATGGATATCTAATAATTAGTTGCGTTACTTGCCTTAAAATGTTTTAATAATTATGCCACTAGTGATCAATTTTGTGTTATTTTTGCCATCTACGTGCTCTCTGTTGCCGGCGGATTAACCTTATTTGTTCAAAAACATTTTTTTATTTTCCATTTTGTTTCTTATTAAGAGCAAGTTTGTGATGGTTTTTCTTCTTAAATTTAAGCAACTTGTAGAAAGCAACCAAATGTCACTGGTTTCAAATTTCCTGGGTGGCGCATTTGAGACCGGATGTACTGTGGCAATTCACCTTCCAAGCGTTATTTGTAGTAGCTCAAGTGGCCACAATAAAATAACCCGCAATATAATGGAACCACAAGAAATTGTTCCTGGGTGGCGCATTCGAGACCGGATGTACTGTGACGTTTTACATTTCTAGCTTTATTTGTAGTAGCTTAGTGGCCACAAGAAAATGACCCGCAATATGGTAGAACCCCAAGTGGTGGAACATGAAATTTTAAGTGTGATTTATATCTAATATTTAAATGAGTTGACAAGGCGCGCCTCCCAATACTGAAGCACCTATTATTGAGATTTGATACGTCAGGTAATCAATTTCCATCTTCTAAAAAAACGAAGGGATATTTAACAAGTCAGAACAAACTCATTTATCGTTATTATATTTTAAAACTGGAAATTGGTCGTCCTATGCACGACTTTAAAAAAATTGCGATGCCACGTAATTTTCCTTTTGTTTAAAAAAAGACTTGAAATGATAGGACTCCTGATTTATTTACTTTTTCTACTCATATATTTTCTATGAAATAATTTTCATAAGATCATTATTAGAACTATTAATTTTTGTTTGGTCGACTGAGTCCTAATCAATGTAGATAGAGATGTTATTTTCAAGCCGAAGGTTTCAGAAAAGCTGTCCTGTAATAATTAATGACTACTAGTTCGATATAAGGGAATATCCGTAGCCCAAATTGAAGGCTGAACAGATCATTGTATGTATATGTATTTAATTATAATATACTAGTGATAGGAAGTGTGGTGTATGAAAAGAGGAAAAAATAAAACAATTAAGAAAAACCTTTGGGACCGTAATTTTCTTTTATCCAATTTGTAGTCAAAGCTCCACTACATTTAGGGAATTCCAGATAAATCAGGACCATTTATTTCTTATTGCACAAATCAGATCTAGGCTGGCCTAAAAATTAATTTATAACATTCACTCACCTTCTTTTTTTTGAAGGTTGGTTTCAACCAGCGATTTTGTTATAAAAAATAATTGAAAATAAATTCACTCTCGGACTCACCTTCTTAACTTTGAATAATAGAGTGAAGATAATTTTTCCTTCCAAATTTCCCTTTTACTCTGTCCCACATTGGGAAGCAAAATCTTATTGATTAGGTGATCCGTGCGTTATTATATTTAGAACATAAAAGATATAGACCTTTTCTTTTATTTTATTAGTGTTTAAAAGAGATTGTCTGTCAAGGAAAAGGCGTCACAAAATTATTTACAGAAGTTAAGATGATCATGCATGAATTTTTTTTTTTCCACGCAACTCATGTGCGCTAGACCTCGCAGTACATAAATAGCCATGTCGTGCCGACTCACTTGCACATATATATATAAAAAAAAAAAAAAACATAAAATAAAATTAGTGATATGTTTGGATTTAGTTAGCTTAGCAAGATTAAAGCACTGATTCGAATGGAATAGTTGCAATTTAAATTTTCATTAAAATAGTAAAATAATGAAATTAATGAATATTTCCCAACAGCTACCTCCTTCAAACATCAAATAGTGTTAACTAGATTACTATTATTCCTTGTCAATCCAAATTTTATATCAAAAAATGTTTTGAGGTCATCAACTGGATTAGTATAAATTATTCATTGTCATCCAACATCATCAATTTGCATCGAATCTGCTTCTTGTCTAATAATAGACGTACTCAGTAATTACATAAAAGCATCCTGCATTATCGAAATTATTGGATGATAGATAGTCTGATTTAAAGAAGGTAAACACATCACTTAATTCATAAGGACTCAATAGCAAAATTTACCTTTACTTTCTGAGATTTTTTTTTTTTTTGGTGTAAAAAATGGAGGTCAACTGATCAAGCCGAAATCTTTTCATTAATCAAATAAACGTTTTAAATTACATTTAGTAAGCAGAAAAATTAGTAAAGCCTTATTGACCGATAGCCTAAATTGTATAAAGTAAACAGCACATCTGAAAATTTTGAACCCGGTTAGGATTTATTTATTTATTATTATTTTGAGATTTCTAATGGTGAAAGGACACAAACCCCCCAACCGCAAACACACACACACAATTATACGGAGGTGGCGTGATCTGACCAAACCTGAAATACCCACCTGACCCGACCCAACTTAATTGAGTTCTCTAGAAATCAAACTGACCAGCAAAAGCTGAAACCTATCCTACTCAGCTACTCAGGTAGTGACTGGACAATCTCAATAATCAAACTGACTGGACTGACCAATCCAATTGCCACTTTAGAAGTGACAAAAATTTTTGCTTGATCAAAACAATCACCTTACCTAACCCAAGCCGCCTGTGCCAACCCATGACCCAGCAATTTTGTAATTAAAATCAAACGGACCCAACATAACCCAGCCTGATGTCCAATCGGAGAGCCATCTGGGAATTTAAGTGACCAACGGACCCAACATAACCCAGCTCACGACTCGATTTAGCGATTCACACCGATTTCAATTTAAGTGACCAAAATATCCCTCAGCTGACAGCTTGAGCTCGCGTAGCCTCTACAAACTAAAGCTTTCTTTGTCCTTTCACCTTTCTCTGGGCCCCGCAAAAGAATGGAATGGATTGCCGATTTTTTCCTCTAATACCCAAAACAAATTGGCACATATATTTACTGTATTTTAAGATGCATCATTTATTTGTATTTAAAAATTTTTAAGTTTTTTCTAATGTTAGAATATCACGAAATTAAACAAGCATTTTGAATAAATATAAAGAATTTGATGGTGTAGGTTTTTCAATTATAATATTTTTAATAATTTTTTAATTTTTAGAATATTTTTTATTTATGTATTTTAAACATGTGTAAAATTCGTGCATGTTCTTAGATAGGTTGGGACAATAAATACTATAGGGTTAATTTTACAGAACGGAAAAATTTCTTGAAATTTTGTTAGATTTGTGACATTATATGAAATTGTTTTTGTTAAAATTTTATGAACCGTTAAATTCCCTTATTTTATGATATTTATATGATATCTCATAAATTTATAAATCTAACGAAATTATATTTGATCACGAATTTACAAGATTTTGGTGATTAGATGGTAATGTGAATTTATTTGAGTGTTCTCTTATTATTTTTTTGAAGATATAACATAAGCTTTGGTGGTGCAACAATGGAATTTTTCATATAAACCACAAAAAGTTTAAGAATTAACTGAAACAATTTTGGTATCCTAACGTGTCTAAAAACTGCACAAATTTTTTAAATTATGTAAGATTTAAAATTCTGTAAATCAAATAATGTCCAAAGATTAAAATACTTATTATAAGTATTATAAATTTTAAATGCACAAGTTTCATATCGAATTATCGAAGGACTTCGTTTAATAAACTGTTTTTAGATGTATATCAAGCATTCAACAAAAAATGTAACTGTTACGAACCAGGGTAAGTGGAAATTGTCTATTTCACCAGTAGAACTTACAGATTATAATTATACACATGAATAACAAAAATCAAACATAAAAACAGTCAAATGGAAGTTATGGAGCACTTGATGCTAAAAAAAATCTGAGGGCATCTCCTCTTCTGCTAAAACATGGAACCCCCAAAAATAACTTCGAAAATGGCTTTGCACCAGAAATGATATACACCATCCAACAAAAAATCATCCAATACCATCCAATTGAACCAGCGCCATCCAACAGGCCAAAATAGCTTTTTTTCCGCGTGCTGACGTCATCAAAATTTTTTGACCAATTTCCGAAAATTTTTTTGGTGCTGACGTCATCAAATATGCTGATTTAAGGGTTCAGTTAAATGTTTTAAGGGTTGCATTAAAGTGTATAAGTGTTCAGTTAGATGCACCAATAGTTTGAAGTTTTAGTGTTTTGTGTTCAGTTAATACGTTAAGGGATTATTTAAAAGTATGTATGTATTCAGTTAGATGCAGCAATAATTTAGAATTTTAGTATTTTGTGTTCAGTTAAATACGTTAAGGGATGAACTTAAAGTGTCTATGTGTTCAGTTAGTTGCAGCAGAAATTTGATTTCGTAGTTTTTGTGTTCAATTAAACTAGTTAAATAAAAAAACAAAATGAACAAATACAACAAACATAACGAACATTTACAACAATAAACTGAACAAATATACAAATTTCCTGAGTAAGAAATAAATGATCATATTCAACATACAAAGTGAATACATAGTCATACAAGATGAACCATTAGAAAAACTAACTTAACATATCTGATCACTAAGTAATCCTTTTACAAATTATGAAGTGAAATAACCTTTGCATCAGTAACAGAACATAGCAAAATTGAGCAAAACATAGAGAAGACAAATAACCTCCGTTTTCACCCAAAATTACCAAATTCTCTCGCAACACAAAGTTCTTCCAAAAAAATTAATAAAATTTGATGCTACCTAAGTTGAGGCTTATGTAAATCAACTTCAGCAACCCTTGAAGCAGAAACTCCGTCTCTAGTTCTTCTACTACTGGGTTTATCTCTATTGGGGAGACGAAATGAAGAAGATCGAGGTTTTTGAGAGGGATACAGGGCCCACTTGTCGGTCAAAGGGAACGAAAGATGGCTTTAGATCCAAGATCGATCGGCACATTATGTAGGAGAGGCACGAGATGAAGCTGCGAGTGGCCGGAGTGGCGGTCGGAGCGGCGATGTCAGCGATGGCGACGGAGGGAGTGTGGGGTCGCCATGAGTAGTTGGTTGGTGATGAAAGAGGAAGAGAGATTTAGGTGTGGAGACAATGGTGGTTGGCTGGGAAGAGGTGGCGGTGGACTGCCGGAGACGGAGCGGCAGGGTAGTTGGCTAGGGCGCTAGGGTTTGGTTGGAAATGTTGCAATAACATAGAGAGACTAGAGATAGAGACAGAGGGGTCAGGAATGGAATGAGGAAATAAAAGGAGGGGTGCTGGATGGAATCGTATCCTCTGCCTACCTTTAAAAGGTAGGCAGAGTGCCAACCTCCTGTCTGTGGCCTTGGATTAGAATCCAACGGCGCGCTCATAGATGGGAGAAAAATAGCATTCTCGATCCCTGCCCGACTGACTGCCCTCTTCTCCGATTTCTCTTTTAATTTTTTTTTTTAATTCTCCGCTCGTCTCCTCCTCCGCGTGTACTGTCGAAAGAAAATCATAGATCGAGATCGAGAGAAAAAGAGAAATAAAGCGAGATCGAAAAAGAGAAATAAAGCGAGATCGATCGAGAGAAAAAGAGGAAGAGAGCGAGAGAGAAAACCCATCAATTGCTGCCACCTTCGATTGCCATTCGAGACTCGAGAGAGAGACAGCGCGACTGTAAACCCTAAAAGATTCTGATCCGCCTGTGTCGTCGAGCGTCGTGAGGTACCAACTCGCCTCTGTCGCTCTCACTGTAAACCATGAGATTGTTCTATAAATGCATAAACAAGGTACACATGAAATTGATGAGGAACCAACTCGGTACCAGTTTTCTGTGAGGGTTTAATTTCTCTGTCATATGTTAAAATTATGTGTTATAATGCTTTTTGTCGTTGTCACGAGTCTCTGAAATTATCATTCCCTGGATAGCAATAGTTGTAGTCTATGATCACACAATAATCCAAAATTGTGTGTTGATTTTGGAATAATTGGAATATATTGTACAGGTAATTCAAAATTGCTAGGAGCACAGTTCTCTAGCATCCCTTTTGCTTTTGGATGATTTATCTTGAAAAAGAGGGAATGCTATTCCAAAATTAAGGGATCAAATTGCAGTATTCCAAAATTGTATGCTTTTGAATGCTATACTTTTCTAGGAGCACAGTATTCTAGATCTCTCCTGGTTCCTCTCTAACTGATCCGTCAAATAGCTGTTCTTCTCACTCCTTAGAATACTCTCTAATTTTATCGAAAACAAATAGGCTTTGTAAATACAAAAAGGTAAATAGGCTTCGTAATCTCATGATATGTGTTAATTTTTTCAAAATTTTTCAATGAATAGACTACTACTGAAGCAGTTAGTGATAATGAAGGTCATATAGATATAGTGGACGAGCCTATGGCTGTGGGTGATGTACAAAACTGCACATATGATGTTTTCTTTTCATAATCAAGATATCTGATGTGCAGGAGGCTGGGAAGTACTTTGTACTTATTAGAGATGGTGGTGTCGAAATCTCCGAATGCAAAAATTGAACGGCCAATGGGGGAGTAGTGTGCTTTCAGATGGAGAAGAACAACAATGATGTGCTCAATTCCTGGGCAAGCAACCTAGAGAAGCTTCTAGATCTTGTCGAGAAGAGCTGCCACTAGATTCACAAGGAGACCATGGTGCACAAAATTGACCTTAAGATTGAACTCTACCTAGCCAAAACGTTTACTTGGTTGTACTAACGTTCTATTCTTGTGATAGTGATATTTTTCTGATTTGATTTCAATGACTTGTTACTAGTATATTTGTCATGTCGTGGTGGTTTCATGATTGTTTTTGGGTGATTAATTTCATTTACAATAGTTGAAGTTAGCACATAAAGATATAGGCTTTCAGCTTTATACACTCCACTTCTCGCAGCTTTATAAACCTTAATTTACCTTTATTACTTATAGGCTCATTTCTAATTAATTATACATAAGTCTTGTAAATCCTTTTTGGTTTGTCCTCTTTATACAACAGCGAGGCACATAATAAAAGCAAGCATGAAAAAGGACCTCAACAAAACTAAGCCTCACAAGGCCTGAAATATATTAGCAGTCCTATACTTGAAACCCCTCGTAACATATATTCCAAGGAGCAAGAAATCTCAAAAAAAAAAAAAAAACCATAGTCTTGACCAATTCCAGTGCCTTCTTATTGCCGAAGAATTTCTCAACTATAGACAGAGCAAACTCCATGGAGGTACCAGGGCCTTGGCTAGTAATCAGGTTGCCATCCTCCACCACCACCAAAGCAAACTCCTACATTTAAAGTGAATTGATATATATCGAAAACTATTTAATAGATTCGTTGAACTTAGCAAACTTATACCAGAATAATTGTGTTCTACTTTAAGTTTGTTTATTCTGTGTGCGAGAATAAATTATGACTTTTACCAAAGCACACCAAATTTACAGCAAAGGATTAAATATAAAATTAAAGGAAAAAAAAAAAGAAACTGCAAAACACAGCCTGATAGAGCTTATAAATTTTATTGTTCTCGGCTACTAAACACATACTGGTAGTGAGAGGTATGATGCCGAGTACAGTACCTGCAAGTTACAATCCCTATCACCTGAACCGGCAAGCTACATCAACCATAACATATACCAGCATGTCATACAAGACTTTTGAGAAGATTTGGGAAGATTCATGAAAATACAACTTAATTATAGCAATAGTAATAAGACAAATTAAACAATAATAAGATAATTAACTTAAGAAGGCTATGAGGCTCGAGGGCTATAGCTGGAGAAGCACATATGGCACCATATAATTTTTTGACTCAGCTTGTTTCTTTAGAAGTAAACTTATAAGCTTCTCTGAATTTGCATAAGTTTCTGCAACTTGACCTAAATAAAACAATATACGGTTGATTCCCATTTAGTTAATAACACCCAAATTAGAAACGAAAATACCCAAATCTCAACCGCAACTTAGACTAATTTTCAAGTCTATCTATTTACCTTGATTAAGCATATGCAGAACACTCTCCTTGGATTCGACTTGTCTCGGCGGCGACGCTCGACAATGCTGAACGGGAGACAGATTCTGATGTGCTTGAACGACGATGGATGACAGCTGTGTTCAGGGTTTTAGAGAGAGAGCTGGAGTGGGTATTGTGGGGTGGACGGAGATGGTCGACGATGAGAGCTGCTTTTGAAATTCAGAGAGTGTCGCAAGGTGACGGAGGTGGTGCCACCACCGTGGTGGACGAAGTCTGGTTCTTGGGTTCATCGTGCAAGCAAGAGAAGAAGGAGAGTCGAAGAGAAAGACTGGGATTTGTATATAAAATATTTTATTTATTTTTTCTAAAGAGAAATCGGAGAAGAGGGTAGTCAGTCGGGCAGGGATCGAGGGTGCTATTTTTCTTCCATCTATGAGAGCGCCGTTGGATTAGGATCCAACGCTCGAGACAGGAGGTTGGCACTCTCTGCCTACCTTTTAAAGGTAGGCAGAGGATACGATTCCGGTGCTGGATGGATGGTGTGGATGGGAATTAGATAGATGGTCAATAACAATTACCGATCTTTGGGGCTGTTTTCAATAAGAATTGCACGGGCTTAATCAGGTTGGGTTTTCTCAGGGCCTTGTCCTGGCCCAAAGTATGCAATTTCTGGATAAACCCAGACCGTCCCGCCTACAAAATACATAACGCAGATCAGATCATTACGACAAAAGAAAAACCAAAATTTCCAAATTCCAATCTAATTATCTAAGTTCAATCTTACCATTTTGAAAAAAACAATGGACTTGAATTCGTAAGCTGTAAACCCACATGAGTTTTTCTAATCTTATTTTCCTAAAAGGAATTGTGATTGAAATCAAGAGAAATTTCTTTAACTTTAAGATATCAGAAATAAAATAGTGTTTTGTGACATAATTTACCTCAACATGGCAACATCTTAGCTTCCAACCCCAGTTTAATGAGTTAAATTCTGGCCAGGGAACCCGTAATTAAACCAGAGACTTGCTCTTTTATGACCTGCAGTTAGGGGTGAAAATGGTGACTGTTTTAATCGCTCTTTCGTTTCGTTTCGTCCAAAACAAAACGAAACGGTTAAAGTTTTTAGTTGCATTTTAAAAATGAAACGGTTAACAAAAGCTTGAAACGGTTTCGTCCATATGTATTTTCGTGATTTCAATCGTTTCATCTAAAATGAAACAGTTAACGCAACCAACCATTTTCGTAGTCGTTTTAGACATTATGCACCCCTACATGCAGTGTAACAACCATATCAACCATATCTAGAGATTGGTGTCTTATTACTATCTTGTAAAAAAAAAAAAAGTACAAATAACATAAAGGATAAGTTCCCGTTAACGAAGTATTAATAATTTCATGACAAGTTTGATGTTTATTTGCAGAGGCTTTTTGTCTTGCCTCATAGCATTTCAAGTTAAAAGAACACAACAAAAAAATAAATAAATTAACTATATTAACTAATTTGAATATTGTTTCCCCTAGAAAATTATAAAATACCAACAATGGAAATGGAAATATAAATTACCGACCATGTGGGTTCTGTACTGAACAAACACCGAAAAAATTATAACTAACCTTAATTAATTAAGAAATTTTAAAATAATATATTTTTAATCAAAAATTTAAAAATGACTGCGCAGTTTCGGAATCTGAAATTCCGAAACTAATTCTGCTTAGTTTCGGAATCTGGAATTCCGAAACTAACAATCTTAAATTTTTGCCTATCAAACATTTTGTCCTATTCAATTTTGCTTTGATCGGATTTTGAAAATCCGATCTTAGCACATATATGTCATAATTTTGTCCTATTCATGGCAGTGTTGTTTTCTTATTCTTTGTCGTGCATTCATCGCTTCATCATGGATTTCAAATAAAATAAATAACACTTCTGATATGATCTAAATCAATGTGCATCATGCACAGACAAACTACATACAGCCAAACCTCCATGCCATAGATGGCCATATACCACAAAGAAAAATAAATTTGGGATTAATTTACTATTATTTAATTAGGCAACACCCGAATCATCAAATAGATAGAAGCACTCTAAATTCGTATAATCTGATTTGGATTTTTATGGAACAAAAATGTACATAAATTCTACTTGTTTATAATCTTAAGCATACATGTCACAGAACATAGCTACAATAGTATATATTATTTGTATAAAAAAAAATATGAATATAAATACATAATTGACGACTACTTTTCTCTGTTTTAATTTCCCCTGTTTTCAACCCTACTTGTATATACTCATTCCAACTCAGAAAATTATACAATGGGGTTCAAGAAATTTGTTATATTTAGCACTAATTATTTAATTGAAATAAATTCATACAACATTTAAACATAATAATTCTAAATTTTTTATACTAAAAATATATAAAATATTTAATCAAAACTACGATAGAAAGTATTTAGAAATCAAAATATAACTCATTTTCACTCAACTTGTATTTTTTTTCATTAGTAAATAATACTTTTAATTATCCACATTCGTACAATTTTTAACACAGAAGAATTGCATTTTTTATTCATTTTCTTTAATTTATATCAAAAAAATAGAAGCAAGCTCGGTTATCAAATTATACATTTCTATGCATAATTAGGAAAAAAATATTATCGCATGTTTTTTCTAAAAGTAAAACGGAGAATTGGTAACTTGGGAATTTTTTTTTGTCTCATTTAATGTGTCTTTATTCAAAATTGGAAAAATTGTTAACTTTTTACATAATAAAACACTTCATATGATACAACATGAATCAAATGGGGTTTAATAATAGAAAAATATCTTTATAGTTATGGGGTTCATATTGAAAATAGTTATTAAGAATTTTATTTTGTAAGCATGTATTTTGTATGTAAAGTAATACTTTTTGAAATAAAATGGGGGTCAATTGACATATATTTGTTTTTTCCCCCGGTTATTACTTACCAGTGAAGTATATCAATTATATCTATTTCTTCAACTTACTTTTTGCTCATTTTCAATTTGGCTGTATGTATGCACGGAAGAGTGATAGGTGACCGCCTGGACAATTTGTCAGTGCATGACGCACAAATTTATTTTTCTTTGTGGTATATGGCCATCTATGCATGATGCACATTGATGCACAAAGAATAAGAAAACAACACTGCCATGAATAGGACAAAATTATGACATATATGTGCTAAGATCGGATTTTCAAAATCCGATCAAAGCAAAATTGAATAGGACAAAATGTTTGATCGGCAAAAATTTAAGATTGTTAGTTTCGGAATCTCAAATTCCGAAACTGCGCAGTCATTTTTTAATTTTTAATTAAAAAAGAATTATTTTAAAATTTCTTAATTAATTAAGATTAGTTATAATTTTTTCGGGAACAAACATCTGAGAAGAAAGAGGGGCAGGCCCAGCACGTGGAGTGCTGTTGCATACATGGATTGATTTCATATGTGAATTTTCGTATAAGCGTTCGTGCCATACCAAAACAATAAGACCAGAACGATGACTGCACAAGATGCACTGCTTGTGATCACATAGTATCGCAAATAACTTTCTACAATATGGCGAGATTCCGATGTAGTCATGTTGAGGTCTTTTTTTTTTTATTATTCAGACCTTCGAACTAACAGATTTTAATCCAAACGGAACGCAAAAGGCTATTATCGATAAAATGAAAAGAATATTTGGTTTAATTTTTACATTCACTTTTATTTTTTTTCAAACTAAAATTTGAGAACAACATAAAAAAACAAATATTTCAAATAGCAGACCATGTATTGAATTCAACCGGATAAATTCAGGTACCGGATCCTAATCCGGTAGGCAAAGGATGTGAAACTAGGACTTCTGTGAAAGTCCGGATCTCCGATCTCGTGCTTGCCGATTTTTTTCTCAAGTTTTTCGTTAATTGTGAGTTTTGACCTGATATACTTAGCATGTGAGTTTTTCGTTAGCTGTAACAAATGAGCAAAACATTCCCCCACCCTTCCCCTCCCCCCCACCCCAAAAAAAAAAAAAAAAAGAAAAAAAAAAAGAGAGAGCTTCTCATCGCCCCTTATCTTACTATGTGTGCTAAATAAAAAAAAAAAACTTTCCTACGTCGAATCTTTGTGACGGATAAATTGCACTTTTTACTATCAAAATATTTTATGAGATAATGAGATCATTGGATTTTTGAAACAGATACAAACAATTAAATCGGTAATATCAAAACATTACACAAAATATAGTATAATTCACTTTATCCATTTCATGTCAAGTTTGGTATTCAAAACATTACACAAACATGATTTGCTTTTTCATCCCTCAGCAGATTACGTAGTTCCAAGTACCAACCATACTGACATTGAGGTATTTGTTCTTGGAGTCCCTGACTATATATCACTACAGGAAGGTGAATCAGTAGCATCGACACTTTAGCAATCGCATCAAACCTTTGTTGTTCGCATCGGTAAATTTTTGATGCCTACCTAAAAAATACTTTTATGCGACTTGCATCAATTGACGGATGCTATGAGAACAATAGAATCGAAATAGTCAATGCCCATATATGTAACTCTATTGAATCTGTTTTGTCGATGCAACTGATTTCAGTTGCATCTAAACAAATGATGCTTACAAATATATATATTTTTTATTTTTTGTTTAAGTTGTGTCTAAATGCTGTCATTTTTTATGCTAAATAATGAATAATATTTTTTAATTTCCTGTTAAATGCTGGTGCTTTCATCTAATTAACTACTAAAAATATTGGGCAATGATAATTATAATTTATGGAGACAAATTAAATGAAAGTTTGAATAATGTTCTTTAATGACTTGGCACATTTAAAACAAATGGTGTGTATATCTTGAGGCACTGCCAATTTTCCAACTCAAAGATACTTTTTATTTTAGTTTTATAAAAGCACCACATATTGCTTTTAAGGTTGCATTTGCACCACAAACTACTTTTTAGTTTTTAAAACCCGTACCGGTACTGGTACAGTGATAGCCGACCCCAATTTTTGCAAGAAACAATGATTAAAAGCAATAAGAATCAAGCACACAAAATTGATTGAATAAATATTGTTGATTTAATTATTTCTGTAAATGATCTGAATACTTTTTTTTTTAAATTACAACATATTGTTAAATGTTAATCATAAAAATGTTTTTTGAAGGTGCCGAGTAAGTAGGTGAGAGTTTTTAAAACTCTGCCAAAAAAATAAATAAACAAGAAGCTAAAGGACATCCAATTATGAAACTTTTTGAGGATCCACTAACATGTTGGGAGCGACAGAAATGTCATATATATGGCACATAGAACAATAAGCATGTGAGTTTGGTACCCAGACTTCAGTTATAATAGAACATTGAATTTTCTAAAATCGCCAAAGAAAAATTCAATAAAAATAGCAACTCTGTAACCCAGCCTTCAGTAATAGAACAGTGAACCAGTAAGGTTACTCAACACCTTAGTTTGCACCAGTGAGGTTGTGCCCCTGAATCTGGCCCCACCTTGAACTCCCTGATGTGCACCTGGACTTGGGCCCCACTTAGATTTGCAGCTGTGTTTATCAGAAGTATAGAAGTAATGTTTAGTACAATTATACTCAACACAAAGTCAATAAATTGTTAGTATAAATGACTGAAGGCTTTATCTCCTTGAGAGACAACCTCAACTGATAACAATTGAGCAACTCAATAAATACTCTTTGTAGTCAGATCTAACACATCCATTGAAAAACATTTGAGCAATTCATACTCTCATGTCAACTCCATTGAAAAACATTAGACAAAAAATCGCTGCCTACAACTAGAACACAGATCCATTGAAAAACAATAAGCAACAAAACGACATAGAAATGTTGAGAAAAGCTCAAGAGCTGGTCTAATGCAACTAAACCATGTGCTTGAATGTATCATATACCCTGACTTACAACAAAAACCATGCTATAACTAGAAACTCAAAAAATTTACATAGTCAAGACTTACTCATTCAGGGTCCGAATCTGAATCTGTAACATCATCATGATCGACACCTTCTTCATAGTCCATGTGGTCAAATTCTCTTTCATATTCACTCTCATTCTCACTTTCTGACATCTCAATTTCATGATCAGCAAGTCCTATTTGTTGCACAAGATACTGAACATCAGCAACAGATAAAGGTTCCACTGCATCATCTTCATTGTTGAATGTCACTAGAATATCATCTCCAGCACCAATTGTAAATGGGCAACAGGGACCATCTTCTTGGAAAAAATCAGTACCAATGGATGCTGAATTTTCAGCTTCTTCATTTAACCCAAAGCTTGGTGAAATTTTAGGCTTTGTTTTAATAGGAACCCACCAATTTTTTCTCTCTATTTTAGGTGATGGATACTGTAGGTAATAAACCTGGATGGCATCAACAGCAAATATAAATGGCTCATAAATAGAAAGCGTAGAAGTATGGTTAACTTCAACAAGACCATGACGCTTATCAACCTTCACTCCTCTAGTAACATCAAACCATTTACATTTGAAAAGCACAACCTTGTGTGCAAACCCGCGGTACTCTAACTCCACAACATCTTCCAGAATTCCGTAGTAGTCGTGCTCGGTACCATCATGCCAACCGCCTTTTACGCCAACCCCACTATTGCTTGTCGCCTTACCAATACCATAAGCTTCTGTATGAAACCTATATCCATTGACATCATATGCACCATAGCAAGATACTTCTTTGTATGGTAATAGACCAATATCCCTAACTGTGCGATCTATTGTACGGTCACTACTTACTTTCTTCCTAAACCACGAGACAAATTCTCGATCACGACGTTTGTTGAGAACTTCATCCGTTATCCCATGTTGCTGACACCTCACCAATTCATCATACTCTCTACAATCCAAAAGACCAATTCATCATAAAAAGGTTACTCAAATGTTAAACTAGTTGGATATCAATGAATAAGTACCAAAAATTCGAGTTCAGCTCTGATTTAGGTATAAAACCTAACCCTTAGTACTTACTGGTACAGTGGTACCCTTGTTGCACTGTTCTGTACTGCTGTTCAGCTTTATTAATTACTGTCTAAGCTATGAATTTCACCAATTACACTTGCTATCTTGTGTAAAATTGGAAACTTAACTAAAAATTGGAAATGTAAAATTAAGGTTGGTTCTGTGATGCCTGGTGGTGAGGGTGTTACAAAAAATGCCTACATTAAAAGAAAAGTGTCAAAGTAGACATGATAATATTAAACTAATTACTTACTCGATGAATTCTTGGACTTCAGGACATTATCGTCAAGCATCCTACGCGTACACTTTCCAATTGGCCTACCAGGATGTGCAAAAATCGAAGACCGATCCTCAATTAGATGGTCTCCAGCATCATCATGCCTTGGATTTTGGTTTAGTCGCGTCCGGATTGTACTGGCGAAATAAATTGAACAAAAATTAGATATATCTTCAATTAGATATGCTTCCACTATGGAACCCTCTGGATGTGCTTTGTTGCCAACTTTTTTTTTCAACCTTCGCAACTCCCTGCATGTATTATTATGATAGTATTAGATTAGCTCAACAAAATTAAATTTTGAGAAAAATTAAACCAAATCAGATCATGTAATAGTTACCTTTCGAAAGGATACATCCAGCGAAATGAAACGGGACCGCCAACTCTAGCCTCATATGGCAAGTGCAGAACCAAGTGTTCCATTGAATAAAAAAATCCAGGAGGAAAGAATAGCTCCAACTTGCATAATGTTACAAGGCTTTTCGATCAGAACCACATTGCAGAAAAATTCCAAACACAATTTCTCAGTTTGTGCTTCGAAATGTGAAAGGGCCCTATGTGACTTACAGAGAATTTCCAAAGGGTGCAAAGAAGGAATGCCTACGTTCTTTCTTAGTAAGTAGTTCCATTAGTATTTTTAAGTTTGGTTCATGTTTATTTGATTAATTTGGTGAGGCTTATGTTGCTGCTTATGGTGGTAGAAATGTATGTAGGGGATTGGTTTCAGAAAGAGAGGTGTAAAAATTCAGTGGGTTTGTCCATGGGTCTTGCTGCCTTGATAAATAAAAGAATAAGCCCAATCGATACCTGAATTTTCCTCGAGTTCAGTCTAGGCCCAACTGATAATTGAAGCAAGTAATATCTAGGGCCCAAGTGCTAACATAGACTAATTGAAAAATTAGCAGTTCATTGTCTACATTGTCAACAGACCTGTTTGTCTCAAATACGAGTGTAAGAAAATTATAATAATTACAAACATAAATGGTACAATATTTCTAAAGAGATTGTAACATTATTCAAGTTTCTAACAAGTATTTGTTGGTGGTAATACCACTTAATTTCTTTTCTTGTAGCTGAAATACTGTTGGGGGCAACAAAGAAGATGTCACACATTGCTCGAAGGTTTTTCACCGTATAGCAGGTGTTCGGTACTCGAACATCTTGTCTAAGTTGAGATCTGACCTAACAATAAAAAAGGCAAAGAGCAATGACCCAAATAAGTGGAAGTAGTTCCCTCCAAATTGGTGCAGCCCTGAGGATTGGGATTCAATGTGTGACCAATTCAACTCGCCTATATTTCGAAAAAAGGCAATTCGGAATGGGCAGAATCGTCTCAAAAATGGTATTAAAGTATACCATCGCCATGGTTCTTCCAATACGTATAATCTTTCTAGAAACATGGTATGTGTTTCCTTTATAAAAAGGTATTAGCTATGTGTTTCAATTTCTGCAAAACATGATATATTGATTCTTCTTTTTATCAGGAAGAGAGATTGAAAAGGCCGGTTAACTTTGCTGAAGTCTTTGTGGAAACACATCTAAAGAAGGAAAGTAGAGATGAGTTTTATGATCCCAAAGCTGCTGCAATCCCTGTGAGTAAATATATATTGAACAGCAGAGTAAAATGCCTTAATCTGTTTAAATTATTGGATTGTTATATGATAGAATGCCTTAATCTGGCAGCAACAAAAAAGTTTGTTGAAAAGAAAATAGATTGCCTTAATCTGGTCCAATTCATTAGTTAGTTATATGATAAAATTACTAGCTAGGTCTTGAAATACTTGTCAATTTGTTTAAACCACTTTTTCATCAAAGTGATAACAGCATGATGTTGTACAAAATAAATTTTCCAACTTGGAATCTGATGAACTACTCTCTGCATTTTTTATACTTGATTGATAATCTTTTGTTTTTTATTCAGTAGTTTCTCCTTACATTGTACCACATAATTATTAAATCCAAATTGACAACTACTCAAATATTTGTAGGAAAATTATAAGAAATTGATGAATGAAGAGTATGGCCGAGACAAAAAAAAATGGCCGCGTTTTGACAATGCAATATGGGTTCAGGTTTGTTATTTATTTGAACTTGTAGATTCGATTCTTACCTCATTTTTGAAGCTCCAGTTTGTCAACCTTTATGTTAGGATTGGTAATACATTGTGTTAGCAAATAAAATACTGCTTAAGGCATATTTTCAAGTGACAGATCACCGAAATTTGAGGATGCTCAATTATTTATTGTTTATGATAATGTGCTAGTATATAACTCAATATGCTGCAATACTATTGCAATAACTGTTTAATTGGTTTGTTCAAGCATCAGGAGGAAGAAAACGTGGCAGGATCTATGGGGTCCCGTCTGTAATTGATTCATCAAAATTACCAGGTGGCCACAAATCCAAGTTTCCAGTCTTGGATAATATCCATTCATCTACCCACAGAAATTCGATGAGTAGACATCCTGATTGGATTTTTAGTTTGAATTATGTACAAGTTGTTTGACTGGTGCATGCTTGAAAACCCTATAAAGAATATCATGAAAACCCTATAAAGAATTACCATCCATATTCCTTGAAATTGCAGAAAACTGCATGCATTCCTGTATACCCCTACAAATTATAGAAATACACATTTTTAGTTATTAGTTTTCGAATCAAATTAAATATCTGGGTACTAAATTAAGTATATAATTTGATGTTTGATTCTCATTTGCAGGGTATGGAGCAGCATTTGAGTGATGATGATTATGATGATGATGATGCGCATTATGCACACAAGCTGAGATATGATGATGATGATGAAGATGATGATGAAGAAGGTGATGATTTTGATTATGTTCCACGTTATGAAAGAGAGAAGGCACGCAAGCTTAGGAAAATAAACGACTTTGACGAATCAGAATACGACGAGTTAGAGTTTGATTTTGAAGCACCAAAAAGTGATGAAAGTGATGCTGAGGAAGATAGTGATGATGGGGAAGATGAGTATTCTTACTGGTACGTTATTTTTATGTATCATCCCTCCTTTGAATCTGTGTCAAAGCACTGTCTGGTACGAATCAGAATACGTCAAATTATTGTCTTCTGGAATGGAGAGTACTCCAATATTTGGCACATTCTGTGTCAAAGCACTTCTGTTTTCTTTGAAGAAAGAATGTCATATGTACTTGTTTGCCACTTAGCAGTCACGAAGTAGTATTTTTGGTGTAAACAAAGATGTCTTTAGGTTCAGTAGGGTATATAGCACTATCATTTGCTCAATTATGTTCCTGTTAAACAACTATCTAGAAGCAGGTTGTCATATATAACAACGTGGATGAACCTTGTTCCTCCTAATTTATAACATGGATGTCATATAAATAAATAGCAAGGATTCTTTCTATATATGTACATACACTATAAACTGGTGGCTAAAATAAATGGTTATCGATATTAAGTATGTTTATATTCAATGAAAGAGTTAAAGACTTCAAACATTATAGTCATGCCATGTCATTAAATCGTATTCTTAATTCTATCATTTAACCTCAGTGTTATGACTTTAATTTCTTAATAATTTAATTTTTTGTTGTTCAAAAATTTTGACAGGTACTGAAGGCTGGAAGTAGGTTGCAAGCTATTATATTACTTTGGTTGTTAATTTGGATTGTTTAGAAGTATTTTGTTATTATATTAGTTTGGTTATTAATTTGGGTTATTATATTTGTTTGGTTGTTAATTTGGTTGGTTTGTTATCTTCTTGAGAGGTGCTAAAAAGGATATACGACTTTGGTACACTTTGTTTTGGGATAGGTCATAGGTTGGGTATACTAAGAGATTCTCTTGTATACATGTTTAGTTTTGAATCTATTTCTGATTGTGAATAGTCATATAGTAGAAGCATAGTCTTAGAGGGTCCACTAGAATAAGATGTTAGGTTGTTGCTTATGGGTTACTTTGAAATATTGTGGTTAATAGACGTTTCAATATAAATTTGTTGATCTTATATTATATTTGTACTTCAAAATTGGAGTATATCCCATTTAATTTGTAGCTGTATAAGATTAATAATTGTTGAATAATTGCATCCACTATATTGATGTTACGGTATACAATAACATGAACTTAATTGGTGCTATAAGAAAAATTACATTGCCAAACTATTCAAATGGGATCGGCATGCTTGATGCTAATGGAAACGGTGGCATTCGTTTGCTTGATGTAAAAAATATACATTGTCATCCGTTTAGTTCATGCTAATAGAAGCAATGACATTTGTTCACTTGATGCAAACAACATGCATCATCATCCATTTATTTGATGCTAACAAAATCAAGTACATCCGCTTAGTGAATGCAATGGATATATCTTAGCATCGGCTTTAGCTAATGGTAATAGAAATAATAGTATCCGCATATTTGATGCAACAAAGATATACTATCATCTACTTAATTGATGCTAACGAACTGAATAGCATGAGCTCTACGAATGCAAAACAACAAGCGGTTGCATCCAACATGCGGTTGCACTTATGATTTTAGTTGCATTGATTTAATGTCGATGCAACTGAAATACCGTTGCTATTGATCAGTAGCATCGAAGCCGGTTACAACGGGGATTGGCCGATGCGATAGGTCTGTAGCATTCGATTGTTGATGCAACAAGCCCTCGTTAGCATTGAGACGATTGATACAATCGAAGCACTCTCCTGTAGTGTATTAACATAGTATTTTCATGACTAAAACAAAATAATAACCAAGAAACTAGTTAAGGACATCTTTATTCTAGCGCAAGGCAAATTGTTATTACATTCTTACCGGCACGGGAACAAGCATGGAAACGGAAATTCAAACATGATAATTTTGCTAAGCGTCATTTGCAATCAATCTTGACTCTTGAGTGACCACTGTGGACATATCATCTGAATTTCGTTAATGTGAGGCCGATTATGGGCTGATGTGGTCTGAAAAATATCAAGGGAAAAAGGAAGAGCGATAGAGACGTTTAATTATGCAATTTAGGAGTTACGTACGCACACGCCACACGGCACACCCAAGTTCTCTCCTCTTCGTTGACAAGAGAATTGGATTTTACTTATGTCCTCCAAACTGATGTAATACATTTTAATTTTAATCTCAAATTGCCTACGTACGGGCTTTTCCTAAAAAAAAATATTATGAAATAAGCCATTATATTTGTATTCCATCTTCTTGAATAATATATACCATTTATATATATATTAGAGTGAACTTTTGTTATAAAATAATAATTGCATTAAAATTTTAATTAGAACCTTAGCCTAGTCTCAAAAGGTCCCTGTTTTAAATCCCACATGCATCTTTAATTTTAAAAATTTGTATGATAAAGATCTTCCTCTTTCATAATAAAATTTTAATTGGAAGAGATTTCAATAAATAAATTTATTTTGGGTTGAATGACATAAATTTTTCTCATAATCTAAAGCGATTTCATTCCTGAAATCCATTAAGAAAAATAATTATGTAAACGATCGATGAAAAAATAAATTTAAAAATGACATGATTGGCGAAAGCCCTTGCTTGGTTATATATATAAAAAAGAAAAGTTAAATTTTCGTCTAATAGAACGAATAACCTTTTGAGTTTTGACGTTTAGAAGATTTTTCTAGAAGATGCATACCAAGTCCTTTTTACTCAAATTTTTTTTTTTCATCAAATTCTGAATATCAAGTTTTACTCCAGAAGGGTCCATTGAGTGCTTCATTTTCCTTTTGGGAAACTTGGGAACTAGTGGGACCGAGTATTACGCGTAGCACACTAGCAGTCTAGCACACAATGTAAGACACGGTTCACAACTTCACATACTCCACTCCACCAGCAGTTGGGATTTGCAATGTCATTTTGACGGTGGTATTATACAAAATACTTCACATACGTACTCCACCAGCAGAGAATCCGAAGAAACGGTGGATACGCCAGAGAGGAAATGATGTTCTTTTATTTTTATTTTCCTAAGTGATGTCGCCTTCCCTAGTTTTATTTGAGGCAGGGTTCACTGTCAAGTCAAAGTAGAGCCCGTCAAAAACTAGAAATAACAAGTCAGCGTACAGGCTTCATTGCCTCTGCGTCTCCGAAAGTGACTCTTGTAACAAGATTTCTATTAAGTTTAATTTGAAACTTCACACAGTTCAA
Organism: Rhynchospora tenuis; assembly: GCA_027725995.1. Taxonomy (NCBI): domain Eukaryota; kingdom Viridiplantae; phylum Streptophyta; class Magnoliopsida; order Poales; family Cyperaceae; genus Rhynchospora; species Rhynchospora tenuis. The sequence continues at coordinate 1,048,281 of JAMRDG010000020.1, read as the reverse complement.
CAATTTTTCAAATGCTCCACAAAGGTCCACAACGCACAATGTATCAGCAGAAACTAAATATAATTAAGTCTAATAAAAAAAAGAATCTAACTATGATTTGTCGACAATTAAACAAATAAAAAGGCAATAACGGAATAAATTAACTCTTTCTTCTGAATTGAATATTTTCATTTCAATATTGATTATTGATTAATAAGTATTTGTGCTGAGTCAACTAATTAAGATTGCTAGTATATATATGTAGCATTATATTCTGATAAGGGGCAGAAACAATAGATCGTCTCTCCAACGGGAAAAGAAAAAAATTGCGCAGCTTGAGTTGGGAATATGGGATGTTGCAAGTGTTGGAGAAGCATGCTTCTCTGGTGCTTTTATCTTCTCACTCTGTCGGTGATCTCCGTTTATGGTGGTAACAATGTGACGAGTTCTGACGGTTAGCTATTTATCTTAATCTCACTTTATTACATTGCAAAATTTGGAAACTATGAATTTTTTCCTGATTAAAAAAAAAATCTATGAACTGTCTCCTTTTATCTGTTGATCATTTTAATAAATATTTATTATTTCCTGTCTGATTGGAGCCAACTCAAATATGTGATTGTTCATTATTTGCACCAAATTAATTTCCTAAATCATGGAAGCTAATAATCAATCCATCATCATTAGATTATATGTAAACTTTTTTTTTTCAATTTGAATTATATGAATAACTAAAAGAAGTTGGTAAATTAATGTCATTTTTTATTGATATTCAGGTAGATTGATAGAGGGATATAAGAATATTTTAAATGAATTGATTTTAGTTTTAACTAGATTAACTTTAATTAGCTCGAGTGAATTATTAACCTAGCAATCCTTACTTTAGCTCGAACTCGAATATACACTGGATTTCTGCTCAAGATCAATTATTGACTTTTTTAATAAGTACATATATAATATTCATTTTTTTTTCCATCTAAAAGAATCTCTTAACAAATCTATCTACAATAATATATCTTATGCTATATCTTTGAGTTAGTAAGACACAATAGTTTGTTATAATAATAATTATAATCCAATAAGTCGAGCTCGAGTTAGATTTAAGACTGAAGACGAGTAATATCATGAGTTATGGACCATTTAAAGTCCTAATCAAAGACAAAAATTAAAGAGAGAGAGAATGTCAAAGAGAGCGCCGTATAAATATTTAATGAATATGAACCACAGATCGTTTCAAGTTTCATTCAATCAAACAAGCACATTGAAAAGAGCTTATATAAATTCTAATGTATATTTTGCGGCTAAAATTTTAAAAATATTAAAATAGTTTCCTTTTCTTATACTGAAAAAGAAAATAACATTATTTTTTTATTAATAGATAATACATTTTTATATAAACTATAATCACATTGAGTGTGTTAACATGAATAACTATTCGAGCCCAGAATAATTAACGAGATATTTGGATGCACATAATCGAATTATTAAATAAATACTAGAAATTATCCATATTGGTAATGAAGTCGTTCCACTGATTGATGTGTAATAATATTGGAAAAATACTAGGCCTCTTGTCCAAAGAGAAAAAATTAATGTAAAAGTAAGAAGTGCATTTATGAGCTAAAAATAAGATGAACTAGCTTTTGATACGCGCTTCGCGCGTGAAGCATTGTTCTTGTAGTTAAACAGTAAATGTTGAGTAATTTAAAGTTGGGGGTAGGGTATTAATGGTAATTGTTTTAAGACCGACATACAATTATAATAAGTGCTAGAATTTTAATATTTCAGCAAACTTACTTGGCAGCTGCTGCCAACGGGTTTCTAAAGAATATTTCAGCAAATTTTGCCAGTTTATTGGATCCCATCACTTGCGGTATATTTTGAACTTTCCTCTCTTTTTAATTTTTGATTTTTTACACCAAAAACGGAATTTTCTGGGCACATCAACTGATTGGTCAATATAGTAACAGAAAATAAATTCATTAAACATCTTTCCTAATGCAATGCAATAAATTCATTAAACAATATAGTAACAGAAAATAAACACTAATTCATGCAATTATAAAAATAATAGATTAAGAATATAATTGATCAATATAGTAAATTAAACAATCAATTTTATTTAAATTTTGTAAATATTTTATAGATACATTGATTTATTAACATCGAAAATACATTTTTATTTTTTGTAATATTTTAAGGCTATCCATAAAATTTCATAGAAAATAATTTAGGAAAAACTTGCAAACAACTAAAACAAAAGTGAAAAGATAAAGAAAATATTATAAATTTATATTTTATGACAATTAATATGCTATAATAGAAAAATATATTCTATGCATGTCTCTACGTACAGCTGTAGTATTGCAAATTTGGAAAACTAGTTGTGTATAACTCACTACATGGAATAACATATGATAACATCGCAATTGATCCGGATTAAATGCACATGCCACTTTTTTGTTTGTTGTCAAGAATCCTATATAGCGTTTTGTGTTGCGTGCACTTAAGGAAAGTTTGTAATAGATCCATTACACAAAATACAACTCACAAAAAATTAAGAGAAGAAAAATTTGGGATGACATCATCGAGTCACTGTAGATAATACTTCTAACATTGGAGTATTATTTGATGATTTGATGATTGATGTTTTTTTGTTTCGTGCATGCTGCAGATAATGTTTTAAAAACAAAGCCGAACATTGAATTGGTAGAGTCACTGGTTCAGTGGCGGATCTAGAGAAAAAATATAGGTGGGGCTAACATTTGCATTTGCATGAGTCTTGCAATTACTATGACTGGTTCAAGGTTTAAACCGGACAACATTAAATAGAAGCAGGTTCAACCCGTTAAACCTATCACAAAACCGTTCAGACCTTTTAGAGACCCGTTAAAATAAAATTCTCCTCCCTTGGGGGGGGGGGGGAGATCCACACTCCCTGTTGAGAATCTCGATCGTGCGATACTATCGATCAGTGGATTAATCGCTGCATGTCGCTTTATAATTCGTAGAAGCTTTAAAAAAATTCGAGTAAAAACATCTTAAAATCGAAATCATCTCTGTTAGTTTCACTCTGCGTGACCAAAGACAAGAATCCCGTCCAGGATACTTTTCATTAATTAATTAATTACTGAGTTTTTCTTAATTATTTGCTTGTTTTGAAATTAAACAAATTTTATTTTTTCGTTTTTTTCTATTTATTTGCTACTTCCAGATAAGATATTTTTTAGAAGAAGACAAATTAAAAATGAGATAGGCTAAAATCAACTACGACTGACGGATGGACCCGTCAGCTACGATCATATCTCAATTTACGAAGTTCTAACGGCCGATCCAAACCGTTCGTACGTTCTCCATATTGAAATCTCATTGGAGACCAAATTTTACATTTTTTTGAATTTTTTTAATATTTTTTTTGTATTTTACAAAATTCTTAATCTAAACAATTTTGGACCCGTCAAAAACAACAATTTTTGAAACTCTAAAAAAGAATAGTAAAAAAATTCGAAAAAAATATAAAATTTGGTCTCCAACGAGATTTCAATATGGAGAACACATTGAACGATTCGTAAATTGAGATATGATCGTAGCTGATGGATCCATCCGTCAGTTGTAGCTGATTTTAGTCTATCTCATTAAAAATTGATTTCTTTAATTTGTAATATAAGAAGTCTTAAATATTAACAGAACATACACTACTACAGATTTTGTTTTTTACGGCTGGTAATAAGAGGTTTTTAACAACGGGGCCAGGGTGTCGTAAATGGGGGGGGACGTTAAAAATAAATTAAACACCGCCGTAATTGCCAACTTTTTTGAGCGCTAGCGCTCTGATTTTTTTTGTTTTGTACGGCATCTTTTAACAAATAACTGCCGTAATTATCATCATTTTTACGGCTTTTATTTTTTAAACGCAGCTGTAACTGATCTTATTTACAACTTCTTATTTATATATTAAAGACCGTCGTAGAAGACCTGATAATTTTTTTTTTTTTCATTTCAATGGCTAGCCCCAATCATATATAATTTTTTTTTTCACAATTTGTATACAAAAAATCAAATCGTAAAAATTCATAGAAAATTGCATAAATTCACAAAAACTCGCATTAATTCATAGAAAATTCACATACAATCAAATGCACATTCAGAAATTCAAAAAGTACAACTAAAATTAACATTAACTATTATCTATCTGGCGCACTCCAATTCCTATAAGCTAACTGCAAGAATTAAACTAATCATAACCATTAATTATCAATGGACTTAGAAATTCAAAAAATAAATCTATTGTTTGGTTAAGCTCCTCTTCAGAATATGATGCATGTTGCAGTTCCAAAACCTGCATTGATTGATCATGACTGAGTTACAATTTAACATCTTGATTATTATGAACATATGGGCTTGACAAGATTTGAACTTAAGGGCCAGTCACTCTATAATTATTCAATTTTCAAGAGAAGAAAGTTTAGATCATGCATGTTTAGTCAGTGCTGCAAATAGAAGCATGAAGAACAATCATTGCATTTGCTACAGGTTTCCAATTGGTTCATAAATGCAAAAGTTAGGCTTTGAAAGCCAATGACAGAGGAGATGTACAATGAAGAAATTAAGAATCAAGGCAAGGTTTCACTTACACTTGGTTTCATATTCAATTTTTTACCGATGTCAACTAAACTTAAAAACAAGCATCAAAACCAAGCATATTCCTGCAAATTTTTATTTAAATTAAGTTCAAGTTGGCATACGTACAGCTCTTTCGAGAACCACCTGAGTCTTAGCATTTTCAACTATGAGGGCACCGGTCTGTTGATCTTTTTAGCCCGTGCTCTACAAAACCTGTATGCCTTGTTCTTGTCTGATTCTGAGATGGCCGAATTCAGACCATGGACCACCTCGTCTTTTTTCCACCTCATCTCGGCAGTTTTGTAACCGCCTGATCCGAGTGTGTGGGGATGGTCGACCTTCAAGGCTTTGCGCGCCCTTTCTGACGCATAATAGTAAATTCAAAGGACTTGTCAATATAATGAAAGAAGTTAAAATATTGATATTAAACAATTTTATATGATATTTTCTTTTGATACCGCAAAATTCTCGGTTTTTCTCTGTAGCACGAAATCCGCCCACTCTTCCTTTGTTATGTTGAATTCATCCCATGGCATCTTCGCATTATTCGGATTCTTCCTGAATCTTTTATTCTACAATTAGAAGTCAAATTAGTAATTTTCCTCTTATTGGTATTAAAGAAATAGAGAAAATTTCAATTAAAAAAAAAAATCAGTAATTAGAAGTACCAAAAGAAATCAGTAATCAGTAATCAGCAAATTTCCACATGGTTGTCAGCCTGTCACATGAAAGTTGAAATTAAAATCAGCATCAAAACTTGTGATTATGTGTTAAGGTCAGAAAAGTGCAGGAGCTAAAATATAAAAGAGATATTCTAACAAATCAAGGAAATATCAAATACAGGCAATTAACATCTTAACAAACTATAAACGATTATAGACCAAATGTATGCTGGAAACTCCATCTGGCATAGTTTTAAGAGTCTTGTACTGTAGGCTGGCTGATCCCCCCTGTATTTTGCATTTTTTGTGAGATGCATTAAGTTATTGGCGTTAATTTAATTAATTCAGCAAATTTGGCCCCCGTCACACAACTCTAGTAATTAAAAGCCATTTGAGGTAACTAATTCTCTAATTTCTGATAGAAGGACGTTGGTCTGTTTCTATTAAAAGAAAAAGTTCACATTGAAAATTAAAATTGATAAACAATATTCGTGATGCTTTGGTGGCCTTGATAAGAACCAGTCCATAATTGCCTCAGATTTGACTTAGACCGAGGTAAATAATTATAGGTTGTGTTGTTGTATTAAAAGCCTAAGAGTACGGTATTGCTGGACATCAATTTCAAAAAAAATCTTCTAACAAACTTTCATAATTGAATACCTCTCTAGTCTCAGAAACAATATTGCAATTTCAATCACAAAACCATAGAGCACGGTATCGGCCTCGTCTACTATCGTACCAACCAGTTGGTGGTATCGGGTTTAGGGTTTATAATTCGGGTCTAGTATTTAGGGTTCGGGTTTTAAGGTCTAGGGGTCGGGTCTAAAGGTAAAATACGAAGGAAAAGAGATAGAGGAGGAGGAGGAGGAGGAGGGCGGAGGTGGTGGAAGGCGGAGGCGGGAGGCCGATTTAGGGAGGGAGAAGGGGAGGGAGGAGAGGAAGACTAACCTTTAGGGAGGAAGCAGGCGACAGGGCCTATCGGAGTTGACGGAGGCGGCAAGGGGAGGGCGAGTTTAGCGAGAGAGCAAGGGACGGAGGGAGGAGTAACAAGGGCTGCACGCCTCTTCATGGCTAAGCGACCTCATGAATTCTCCGTGCCAGTGAGGCTGTGATGGAGGCAACGACATAGCGCCAGGGTTTTATTTTATTGTGTTTCGAAAAAACAGTTTTTACGCATAATCGAAACCGTACAAAAATAGTTTTCACCCATAATCTTCGATCACAAACCGTAGAAAAAACAGTTTTTACGCATATTCGATCCAAAACCGTCGGAAAAAATAACCGCCTTTTTTGAGTTTTTTTTAGGCTTTTCGTTTTGGAATTCAATAAATTATATTTTGTCGTATTTTTTTTTTGGTTCGGATTTTTATATTTATGCTATATTTTTTATTTTTTATTATTTAATATTTAAATACTTATACTAAACTTTATAAGAAACTTAAACAAATATATAAAAATAAAGAATAATTCTGAAAAATATAAGATGATATACATAGAATTTCATTCATTAGTATCACTCCAATTACACTTGACTTTTAGGTTATACGATTTAAAAACGGTTTTTATCTTCGAGAATTTCTCATGATCGCAATTGGGATATAATGGTATATGAGAGCTTTCATCCAGCTTTTGAAATATCCCAGGAACATATTAAAATCACCAGGTAATTCATTCAACATTTCACCTAAATTATCGTCATATTTTCTCCACCAATACATCATCTCCTACGTCAGTTCCCCAATCATTTTGCACACTATTTTTCAAATCAAATGTGTTAATGGTCGTTCTGGCATTTAAATCATTTTCCAAGTCTTCTCCATGCCAAATCCACTGGGTGTTCAACCAAATGAGTTTCAATAATGAAGACATTATCATGTCTTTAGATATTCTGACAATGACGACAAGGACAGAGAATTTTGGGGCGACCTGTTAACTCTTGATGTTTTTTGGCACAATCTATAAACTCTTTCACTCTTGCAATAAATTCCGGTGAATTTTGCGATATTCCATACATTGAAGTATTACGATCCATATGTAAAGGTAAGAACAACGAATTCCTAATGGATTAATTAATCTCGAACGGGCACTGACCTAAATAAAGTTCAAGTTCCGCAATTTGATCCTATATAATAATATAACTAATTAATATATATGCAAATTAAATGTCAATAATTAGCCATGCATTCCAATATATTTCAACCCTAATTAAATCTTATCTACTGCCAACCTAAGTGCACCCTAATTAAATCTTATCTACTGTAATAATTTTGGATTAGGTTGGGAATTATAATTTGCATTGCTAATTATTATATCGCAATTAAAAAGTAAATTGTTAATATCATTCCATTATTATATCTTGACTAAAAATGTTGGGTTATTTTTTAGAAAAGGAGGCGAAATATTATATTATGGTTAAACGCGGTCATCTAAACTATTAATTAAAAAGTCATGGGCGCATTATTGCTTTAATAATGCGGTCAAAAATAGTTGTTTATATAAATTTAAAATAGCTGTTTTATATAAATTAAATATAAATATATTTGGAAATCAAAGGTAGATATATTTGGAAGTCTAAGGTAGTTAATGTCTAATCTATTGAAAAAATAATAATAAAAAAAAATTATCCCCTCATACGACGTACGATCTGAGCCCTCCAATTTTCGTTGATCGATTAATCTAAATATATGCCAGAAGTTTACCATTCTTAATTAGATTGAAGAATAAATTGGTGTGTTAAATTATTCAATCTATTTTTTATAATGTTTTATAAATTGGTATGTTAAATTATAAGCCTCAAAAACTATCTGAAAATGAACAATTAATAATTATTTTACAATTAATTTATATTAAGAGCTCTTAAATTTTCGTTGATCGATCAATTTGAATTTATGCAAGAAGTTTTTCTTATAAAAAAGCTGACTATTCTTAAGACTTAAATATATTCGTGCCATCTATGCCTACTGGACTATCCTTAAAAATTAAATATATTCGTGTCATCTATGTCGACTTTTACTTTTAGAAAACTATTCTTTTAGAAGTTAATTTTAATTTATGTCAAGTTTATATGGGAACTTTCTATGGTAGAAAAAATATTAAATTTGAACTTACGAATTTTTGTCTAAAAATTTTGGTAAGCTTGACGAAATAGATTGGATTATTCTCAATCCAAAAATATAGCGCAGGAAGCTGTGACATCCATGTCTAGTTAAAAAAAAAACAGTTATTTGCCTTTTATATATAGGACCTCGTTAATTATGTACAATAGTTTCTCATTTGGAGTAAAAATACAAACTCTAAAATATATGCTGTGTTATTTTTAGAAACGGAGGCAAATTATTACACATATGAACAAATTAAAAACAAACTTTCATTAAAAAAAAATTAATAAAACTAAAGATGGACATACTGTTAAGGCATTTATATATATACGAATAATTAATTAAGGATGGTAGCAGCGAGATTCGTTTTTTTTCTAACTTTTGGAAATCAAGTTTTTACAGCAGTTATCAAAGAAAACGCTGTAAAAAATATTTTTTGCGGCGTTTCTTTTGTTTACCTCCGTAAAAAATCAAGAAATTGTCTTTTTAATTTCTCCGCATCTTTTTTGCGGCGTCTATTGTTATTAACTGCCATAAAGAAAGTTATTCCTATTTACTAAAATGCCACTCAACATTTTTAACGGCTGGTTTTTCAAAACCTGCCGTTAATGGGGTGCCGTTAAAAATATTTTCTGTAGTAGTGATATAACTTCCAACAAATTTGCATCCTTATTTTACTTACAACCTATGTACTTCAAACATAGGTCTTGGCTAAATCAAATGATAATCTTAATTTTTCTGTTTTCAGGCTACATAAATATCGACTGTGGTCTGGACAAGAACACTAGTTATGTAGATAGCTTCACAAAGTTAACATATGTCTCAGACGATCAATATATTGACACAGGGGCGAATTCCAAAATCTCTAGTCAGTACCCAGTAAACGAACTGATGTATAAGAATTTTGAGACTCTGAGGTACTTTCCTGACGGTTCTACTAAGAACTGCTACACATTGACCCCAGTATCAAAAGGATCGAAGTATCTTGTGAGAGCATCATTCTATTACGGAAACTATGATAACTCTGGAGCTCTTCCAACTTTTGATTTGTATTATGGTGTTAATTTCTGGAAAACTATTGTCATCTCTGAACCTGACGTGATGTACTTTCCCGAGATAATTGCTATCGCCCCTGAAAATTACATACAAGTGTGTCTAGTGAACACAGGACATGGAACTCCTTTCATCTCTGCCCTCGAGTTGAGACCATTGAGTAGCACTCTTTATGAACCTGCAACCTCCCTGCAATCTTTGGCTCTGTATGGAAGGATGAACGTGGGATCGAATGTTACCATAGTGAGGTGTGCATAAAAAGAATCCTTATTATTCTTATCATTATCATTATTGTTATCAAATAGGGCTAGTTCAACCCTAGTCGGAGACCTAGACTATAGAAATTTTTCATCTAGTCTGGTGCTTGTTGTTTCATCCTAATTATAATTTTAGCTAATTTTTTTTTCAAAGAAAGAGGAAAATCCTTGCCATCTACTTTTTTTTTTTTTTTTTTTAAATTAAAGATGGATGCGGGTATTGAACCCTTGACTTCTTAAATGCAGGACTTGAATCTTTAACCACACAAAAAAGTCACCCTAATTCAAACATTATTGTAATTAATATCCAAATCGTTATATTATTAGTTATTTTATTGAAGTCGTTATAGTTAATTGTTTTAGTTTTTGAGTTTGGGTACTGATTGAATCGTTGATCACAGGTACCCCGCGGATGCCCACGACCGGCTATGGTTGAGCTACATGCAACCTTCATGGACAGCAATATCGACTAACACCAGCATATCTGGCTTTACATTTGAGGTCCCATCATTGGTACTTCAGACAGCTGCTGTTACAACGACAGCAAACGATACGATGGATCTTGTATGGCAGGCCGATGACCAGTCAAAAGAGTGGCTTGTCATTATTCATTATGCTGAGATTCAGCTCTTGCCAAACAATAGTATTAGGGAATTCGATATTTATTCAAATAATGTGAATGAGTTCCCAGCCCCAAAAGGTCCTATCTGCCCAATTTATAATATGACAGGTTATGCTTACTTCGCAACGAAAGGATTTACAAATTACAATGTGTCGCTGAAGAGTACCCAAAGGGCAACTCTTCCACCTATACTAAATGCATTAGAGCTGTATACAATATTACCAGTCCAGTTTTGGGCAACGGATGATGGAGATGGTAATTTCTAATTCTCATATATAAATCATCTCATTTAGTATGCTTATTACAACTAGTATTAGCAAATTTTCAGAAATATCCTCAAGAAGTATTTATTTCTAGAAACATTTAGATCCATGCCACCCCTTAAATTTGAACTAAGCTTACTACCACCCTAAACTCATTTCTCTGCACATAAAAATGAGAGTAAGTAGAGATGGTGCAAGGGAAAGAAAATGAGGAGTGAAGGTATATTGGTAAAACATCTGAAAATAAAGCAAAATAATTGTATTGGGCGGTAATAATCTAATAAAATGGATTCCGGGTGGCAATAAGCTAAGTTCAAATTTTGGGTGACATTTTTCTAATTTTGTAGGTTTTAGATGGCATAAATCCAAACTTTCCTTATTTACAGGTCGCTGACATACAAAACAATATTTCGTTTAATCTTCATTACAGTAACTGCCATCAATTTAATCAAGGCAAGCTATAGAATCACCAAAGGATGGAATGGAGATCCTTGTGTTCCTACCAACCTCACTTGGTCTGGGGTTAACTGTACAATTGATTCCTCTAAAGTTCCAAGGATCACAACTCTGTGAGTTTTAACTTTACATACAGCGGTTCATTGCAATGAAATTCTTTCTGTATCCAGGATTACTTGTAGAAACCAATGACTAGGTGTTTTATTTTACAGAAATTTATCATCCATTGGGTTAAATGGGGCACTGATCCCTGCTTTTGGATCCTTGACTTCACTCGTCAAATTGTAAGTTCCTTTAGCACCAAAAAAATTTTACCAAAAAATAAACTGATGAAAATATGCTAATTGAGGACTCAACAGTTTGAAGCTAGCTAAGGAAGCATATATAAGTTCTATTCTCTTTGGTAAAACTTTCAGGGACTTATCTCACAATAATCTTTCGGGCAATGCTACTTCATTGGATCAATTAACTGCACTTACATTCTTGTAAGACACGATCATAGTCATTATTGATTTATTTATTTCCTTAATGAAGAACTCAAGTTCCTTTCATCTCATCAATATTTACTTCAAAATGCAGAGACTTATCAGAAAACAGTGGTCTTACAGGCAAACTTCCTTCTGGACTCCTGGCAAGACAAAAAAATGGTCTTCTAACAGTGAAGTTTGTCTTTTTTTTTTTAATTTATTTTGTTGAAATTAAGGTCTTATTGCAGTTGGTAACAGAATCAATAAGTTGTAGGAATTAATAAGGCATCTCGTGCAAGGTTGTTCTTTGACTGTACAAACAGTATAGATTTTGTGGTCCTCAACCGACACGAGTAACTCATAAATGACTTTTTTTTTTGTTAAGAAAAATTAAAACATTGTAATAGAGTAATAAACATTGTTTTTATTGGAGAACTTGGGTTTGGTACCATATACAACCTAATATGGAACAATTACCTAATTTAATGGAAAAGTAGCATATATACCATAGGTAATCTGACAAAAAGTCATTGATGACAGTACTAACGGTACTTCTATCACACAAGAATCCAAGAAATCTTCAAAGACTGTTATAATCATAATCGGGGCTGTAGTTATCATATTGCTGACGGCGGGAGCAGCAACACTATTCATTTTGTACAAGAAGAAGCACAAGGGTAATTGTTGCCAAATGATTAATCTTTGATTACAAATTTTTGTTTATATATTACCAGTTGAAGAATCAACTATTTGGCATATGAGCTACACCCGTACCAAAATGACCAAAAAAAAAATAATAATAATAAAGAAAAAAAGAACAAAGTAATTATCTTCTGCACATTAACGTTGCTTAACCTTTCATATTTTTATATCTAGAAAATTTTGTTTCCTAGAATAATCTAGAACTTTCAATTATATATTGCTTGCAGACATTGGTGTCAATCCACATACATCTGAATATCCCGGAAAAGTTATCAATGAAAACAGCTCTTATGTATATGACAACCAAATGGATTCTCACAAATTTGAAGCTGAAAGAAAGAGATTATCTTTCGAAAAAAGGCAATTTAGTTTTGCGGAACTGAAGCTTATTACAAATAACTTCAGTGATCAAATTGGCATCGGTGGGTTTGGCAAAGTCTATAAAGGTTGCTATCAAGATAAAAAGCTAGTTGCAGTAAAAGTTCGGTCTGAATCATCTACACAAGGAGTTAAACAGTTTATGAATGAGGTAATTTCTATTCTTTTTAATAAGTTCCTAGAAAAATCCAGTACAGATCCATCAGATAGCTGAACTGGTCAATATTGTATATATGTTTAATTTTTCTCTAGGTTGATAATTTGTCAAGGGTTCATCACAAGAACTTAGTCAAGCTGATTGGCTACTGCAATGACAGAAATCAGATTGCCCTTGTCTATGAGCATATGGAAGAAGGAAACCTACAAGATTGGATAAAAGGTAGTTAACTTGTAATAATGTAGTACTTTTTAATGTACAATATTGCAACTGTAGTCCAGTGAACCAATATTACAATGAAATACTTCTAATGTTCACTACTGGATTCTGTGAATTGTAGGTAATGCTTGGCCTCTTCCATGGAAAAAGCGGGTCCGAATTGCATATGAATCTGCCCAAGGTATATGGAAGATTTTTAGTTTATTTTAGTTTATTCCTTCTAGAAAAAAAATTATTTGTTTGAGACCACTTCTTTCCATATATTCTAGGGCTGGAGTATCTACATAAGATGTGCAATCCACCACTCATCCACAGAGATGTGAAGGCCAGCAATATTCTTCTCAGCACAAATCTTGAGGCAAAGATTTCTGATTTTGGTTTGGTCCGGGCATTCACCAGCACTCATGTCACGACCCAGGTTGTTGGAACACCAGGATACATGGATCCTTAGTAAGTGTTAACTATTCTGTTTATACAATCATTCTCATTCTAACATCATTGATTGCTTTTAGTATGCCTATGAGAAATTCATAGGAGGACATTGTGGCACTGGACCGGACTTGTTAATGATGTCAAGATATGTCTGTTGCAAAATTAGCTCATGACCGAAAATTTAAAGCAGTACATACATATCATGCATAGGCTTTCTGACCTCAGCTAGTTCAGCCATACCAATTCATTGTAGTAATGAAAAAAAGAATATTAGTGAAGTAAACAGAATTTTCACAAATTGGATCTTTTAAAAAAATAAACTGTCGGTCAAGTTGTGTAAGAGTGGAAGTATAACAACCTTTTAAAACATCTTCAGTCTTTTTTATTATTTTTACAAATGCCTAATCTTGCTACTTAGATTAAAATTTATTTTGTGGTTCATTATTTCATTTACTACTCATTATTTTTCTATTTGTTTGTTAATTTACATTATACTCCTGCAGTTATGCTTCATCCTCACAGCTCACTGAAAAAAGTGACGTGTACAGTTTTGGGGTTGTGCTGCTAGAAATCATCACAGGCAGGTCTCCTATTCTCCATGGCCCGCATAATGGCCAGCACTTGACACAATTTGTGCATCAAAGGCTTTCCAAAGGAAACATAGAAACCATATTAGACCCCAATATGGGAGGTCAATACAACATAAACTCCATTTGGAAGGTTGCAGACTTGGCACTTAGATGCACAGATCAACCAGCAAAGAGGCCTGACATGACAACTGTTGTCACAGAGCTCAAGGAAAGTCTGGAACTAGAAATATCATACAATGACATAAGTAGCATGGTTTCAGGTGACATAAGCCAAGTTAGTGATTATTCAAGAAATGACAATCAGGCTGCAGATGTGATCTATGGTGGTGATGTCGAGATGGCACATGCTGGAGGAATGCAGCTATCCGATCATGGTCCTTTGGCAAGATAAATATCAGTTAATAACATTATCGGACTGCTGCTGTGTTTCACATTGTGTTGTGTTCAGTAATTGGCTTGTGGGGTGAAAATTTGCTTGATTTCTTGTTCTGAGAGTGACCTTGTCGTGTTCTCACAATGCTTTCAGTGTTTGGACATTCACAAGGGTGATGCTCTGTTATTGAAAGTTTGTATTTGAATTGAGATTTGTTTGTTTGATAGAATATCACCATTTTTACTAATTAAAAATTTGAAATGCGGTAAATTTAAGTTTGAAAACATAAATATGATTTTTGTGTAATTTCCTTGTGATGTTTGAAATTTTTGAAAAAAAAGAGTAAATAAAGCGATGATGTAAAATTAAGGTCAAAACTCTTCCTTAACTACATTTCTTATAGTAAGTCATTTCTTGTCATGATCACACTACTGAACTGTGGTCACATGAATCCTTTTTGGGTTAATAATACTTGGTGACTATTAGGTTTTGGATTCTTTTTCCATATACACAAGACTGGAGGATGCATGTAAATACCAATTTCGTTGTCTCAGACTAGCTAAGAGATATTGTTATGAGACGAAATCGTTATTGTGTAGACTTTGGAAGACATTAGAATCAAATTCTACAAAAACATAGAAATTTCAAAGGAAGTCAATGAAGATTTTGATCTATTTATGGTCGAATTTATCGTTTCAGATTAATTATATATTTATTTTGTAGCGTCTGGTGTCAAGTACATTGTTTAGAAATGTTGAATTGACGGATGCTCAATTGTACCAGTTCTTATAATTTTGTCGATTTTTCAGCCTAACTTTCCCGAGGAATAGATACCAACTTGACATCAATTTGCACTGTGGAGGAGCGAATCAACAGCATTTTTAGGGCTTAGGTGAGCAGAGTGCTCACTTTTGATCTTTTGATCCGAGCCGTCCGATTAAATTTTTTTCGAACCTATCATTAGTATTATTTCTGGGCACCATCATTGATATATGACGGCTGGGATAAAAGGTGAGCACTCGTGTGATTCCACCTAAAACCAATCGATCAAAACTAATTGATTCGAACTAGTCCAATCTTTCACGAACCAGCCTTCCTGCCAGCCTCCGCTTACTCTTCTCATCCTCTCTGACTCATACACCACCCGCACCCCCAGCCTCTCTCGCTCTCGACCCCACAAAGCCCCGTAGCCCCCTTCATCCTTTCCCCCTCGACAGAAACAATACCCTCTTCTCTCTCTGCCGTCTCTCCTCTCTCCTCACTCTCTTACTTCTTATTCGAGAGGGAAACCCATCGGGGCCACTTTCCCTTCTCTTCTTCTCAATGGTTGGTCTTTCTCTCTCTCTCTCTCTCGGATGACACTGAGGCAAGGGTTTAGGAATTGATTCAAACTATTCATTAGGAGGCTAGAGTTCTGGAAGTTGGGAAATGCTTGTTTCTTGAATTAATGCTTAATTGCAATCTGAAGTAGTGCTTGACTAATTGCTTAAATAGTTGATTAGTGCTTGTTGTTGTGCTTCAATAAACAATACATTAAATTATAATCCAAATTCTGAAATCTAGTTTCTTCTGCTTGGTTTTGGGGATATCCTCGAATGAATTGTTATAAATGCTCGTGCTTGAATAAATTGACAGCCATGTCATCACCAATTAGCCAACAGCATGTGTGTCGAAACCTTCAAAAATATCCAGAACCACATCTGTGAAATTAAGAACTCGAAAAGATCGGCAAAAGACCATTCAATTCAATGTTGAAGGACAACCGACTGGGCTGAATGTCTCCAAATTCACGAGATACTATTCGCATGTGTGAGGCAGCATGTCAAAATCACATGTACTTCGTGGCATTTGGTTCCAAAAGAGTTTAAAAAAATGCTTTGGAAAAATGTAAAGGTAGAGTGCTAAACATCATACCCTAAACTACATGCGAAAAGTTTGACAAGAGGAAGTTGTGGATCTAATACCAGAGCAGAAGTGGACAGAAACCGTTGTCATTTCGTCATCTGTAGACTCGCCAGGCATCAGCATAAAGTTTGACAAGAGGACCTTTAACTGGTTCATGGCAAGGGCCGTAAAGACGAAAGATGGTCATTACATAATCCCAAATGAGGCAACTCTAGAGCTCCTAAAGTGAGCGGTATGTTCATTGCCCCTTGAAATTTAAAATTATATATTTAAGGACATCAAAATTCTATTGTAACATGATTTTCTTTTGTGATAGGAGTCGATGGCTGGTTCAGGCATCCCGATATGGAAAGAGATCTTAAGTGCTGTGATTGGGACACCGGTTCATCCATGGAGGCCGAGAGGATATCCTGGGTTTGTCACCAGGCCATGCGTGTATGGGAGAGTGGAGACATCTACTTCTCACAATATTCAGTTGGACTCGAATGATTTACCTCAACATCCGCTTCACAATATTCAGGTTTAGTGTTCTTGTCCCTAAGCAAAATTTTACTTTGAAATGATTAAGGCTTATAATTAATTAAGGTTTCTATTACTTGTCTCTGGGTATTCATGTTGACATGAAGACAATGCGCCTTCTTTTTTTATCTTTATTTTGCTTGCCAGATTTGCATTTATTCATGATATTTTTACTGGTTTCTTTCTGTTGGGTGGCAATAGTTTCAGCATGATTTTCATCTGGTACGGTTTGGTACTGATGGGGTTTAGAGGGATTGAATTATACGAGAGAAAGGATAATCAATGTACATGTAGTGAGGAGAAGTAGATTCTAGGTTCAATTTGGTTATATGAGTAGGCTATTTGGTGGGGGCAGCCAAGGTTTTCATGTGGCATGGGAATGATTTAATATTAAGAGGTGGTACATATAGGTTCTTCAGATTGCATACAGTAGGATCCAAATTATTGCAGTCTGGACTTGACATTGTGTATTATTTTCTCTTTTAATTATTATTAGCTCACATTGGTCATCCATATGTATCACTTTCACAGGAAATATATTTACTTGAGCAGAATGGAACATGCATATAAAACAATTTGTCCCATTTAACATTGCATTTACTTGAGCGGAATAGAACATGCATATTATTATTAACTCGCATCTTCTATCTTCTATTGCAGTCTGGACTTCTGCAACTGCCTCATCAGACCAATAGTAGCACCATCGCACCGACAATAACTGTTAATCAGTGTCAGATTGGCAAATTTTCAGGAGAAGTTGGCCGCCCTTGCAAGAAACATGGAGAGCCCAACAAATGGCAGTGTGGTCCCCTCGAACTCTATTCCAATGCACCTAGTATAATGTCTGCTGGGAGGAAAAGAGATTACAGCACCCTGCTTGGCGAGACTGGTTTGACAGGTCAGATCAGGACAGTTTTCACCTCATATAATAGAGACTGGTAAGAAAACAAAAATATGGAGTGGGAATACCACCGGGCAGCACGGAGCTAGAAACAATGCTTCATCGGTATCCAAGTCTTCTTCAACCCTTACTATCTGTTAGACCGGATAGCAGGGTGTTTTCTTTGGCTGATGTACAGAGATCGGTTGAATTGCAGAAGAGGAGCAATGCAAAGTTGTTGTCTTCAAAAATTCCAGACAGGAACACAGAAAAGGTCCTTAATGTGTCATCCACGCCTGCTTGTACCAGAACTGGTACTTTTGCTCCTAGTAACTACCAGGTCATGGCATCTGATGTGATAAGCAGTACTTGGATGCAATATCTACAGAGTCTGTTGACCCTATAATTCAACCGCATGCAGCAAATGGTGATATTGGAAATGAGAGCTTTCAAATTGGGGCCACCAGACAAACAGTATCTGAAACAACAACTGAGAAGCCAGTGACCAATAATTACACCCCAACAAGAACGCCTGCAAAATTTCCTGTATCAAATACTACATCCAAAAGTGAACCAAAACGGAGAGGACGCCCTCCTAAAGTAAAAAGACTGGTCCTGACCCCCAGGCCCCTCCACGTCCAAAGGGAAGGCCTTGTGGTAAAAAGTCAACTCGTAACTCCACAAATTTCATTGTAAATGATCCTGCTGCATTGGCATACACTCTTAATAGCAGGCTTGATATAAACAAGGAAAGCCAAATTGTACCAGGCCAGCAATGCTATGCCCTGGTTCCTTCTGATGATGGCATGGTTAAGAAGAAGAGAAAGTCACGGGCACAGGTAATCCTAGATCCAGTAACAAGCCAAATTCAGAATTTATTAATGGGGAGATAAAGGTGTTGATACTGTTAGCGAGAATGACGAGAAAGTGATGGAGGGTGAAAGAGATGTTTTTCATGGACGAGTTGATTCATTTATTGCTAGGATGCATCTTGTTCAAGGTAATGTTTTGTCATTTAATATAATTATTCTAGAATTGATATTGATCTCTAACCACAAAATCACTCTACCATTATAGGGAAACAGTTTCCTATAGATCCTAATGTTTTGCATGGTTACTATAAACATTTTTCTCACAGGTTAAATCATTTTTTTTCATATGTCATTATTGTAAATGCCATGCCAAAAACAAAGGACAGAATTGTACTTTTGAGAATACTCCACATTATTTGTGGAATTATAACTAAGGGCAGATTTGTAATTTTGAGAAGAGTCAGGGCTTATGTTAATGAAAATTCCAGAGATTAATTGCCCTGATGGTTTTGGGCCATGTAAATAAATGCTCTCAATTTGCAAAAATTACTGAATCCAATTCAGCTATTAATTCATCTCATAATTCTACTTTTCTAACAGCACCTAATGCGGAACCAAGTTCAACACTGGATATGCCACTTCAGGGGTCAGGGCAGGAGGGGAGACCACACCAGGAGATGATCCCGACAGAAGAGGTGGCAACTAAGGAGAGATCGGTTCCAATGAACAGCATGTACTGGCTGGAGAAATTGATGCAGTGCTGTCACCTGAAGATAGAGGTATCAGTCACATCTTTCCTCTTTATTCATATTTTCCCTTCCAACTATTAATGATGTCAGACACAGGCTGCGTGTTGAACATATATGTATTCCAAAGCATCCAAATGCAGGCTCATTATGGATATGTTAACTATTTTGTAAATGAAAACATCCGAAACTCAGTATGTGAGGTACAAAACTTGTTGAGCTTGAAGTTTTCAATCAGCCGTTGACATGTACCAACATTTTGGGCAGAGTTAACCTACTTTTTCTAGTGGTACAAGTATGTATTGACATTTGCATATTCTAACATGTCATCTGGCAATTCCATTTCAATTGCAGCTTCAGTTCATCACAAGCTCCAAACAATGATATTGAATCTCGGTTCCCAGCTAAAGAGCTTCCTCTCATCCTTGGATACTGACAGAGGAGAGAATTCCTGTGTAAAGGGCATTCAGATTGCATATTATAATACAAGGTTAGTGGGGCCTGAGGCTAAGTTTAAGTGGAAAGAGAAATGCCAATCAATTGAGGTTTTATGAATTATAATGATGAAATCAAAATAAAATGAAATTGCAAACAAAATAGAGATTTGGCATCAGCTTGGTGTCAAGAGTACATATCAACAATTTATTTCAAAAATGAAATTTTGATGAGAACAAAGGAATTTCCAGCTTTTTTATATTTGTTTTGTACTTTGGCAGTTTTGCTTACAGCTTGCAGCTGACAGACAAAAGTGATGTGTATAGTTTTGGGGTTGTCCTGCTAGAAATTATCACAGGCAAGCCACCCATCATTGAAGGCCCTGAATGGAGCGAGCACTTGACTGATTTTGTGAAGCAAGATCTATCGGAAGGAAACATTGAAAGCATTTTAGACCCAAATATGGGAGGCCAACACAACTTGTACTCAATTTGGAAGGTAGCTGATTTGGCACTGTGTTGTGTCAATCACAAAGAAACAGAGAGGCCTGACATGACAGCAATTGTCACAGAGCTCAAGGAAAGTCTGGAACTAGAAATGTCTAGTAATGAGACTGGTCATGTGACTTCAGGGGACAGAAGCCCTTATAGTGATTTATCAAGAAGTGAATGTTCAGTTGGCAATGAAATTTATGGTGGTAATGTTGAGGTGGCACATACCGACGGCATGCAGATATCTGATTATGGTCCTTCTGTAAGATGAAAATCAATT
This sequence comes from Rhynchospora tenuis, assembly GCA_027725995.1. Taxonomy (NCBI): domain Eukaryota; kingdom Viridiplantae; phylum Streptophyta; class Magnoliopsida; order Poales; family Cyperaceae; genus Rhynchospora; species Rhynchospora tenuis. The sequence goes on along the minus strand of JAMRDG010000020.1, from coordinate 1,027,882 downwards.
AAAACTTTTATGCGTTTTTCATATTTGTGTTCCTGAAAGTGTGGTCAAAAGTTATTTGGTGCGACCTCTTGTTATAGATACGACTAATGCTTGCCAATGAGAGAGTTCAGGTTGTCTTCTCGTCACAATAATTTAATTTTAAAATCTGGACCTTAACAGAGTTTATACTCTGTTATTGAAAATTTGTGTTGTTTGTTGTTTTTGTTTGTTTGTTATTGAAAATTTTCAAATGTAGCGAAACTGAGTTAAAGACATTAATGCGATTAAAGTAATTTTTCAAGTGATTTTTTACCATTTTTGCAAAAAAAAAAATGAATGAACAATGAATGTATATATAATATATGTGTCAAAAATTTTCTTGCAACACAATACAGCTTGACCAACTGTCGGGTTTAGGATTCTTTTTCGATATACGTGACTGTAAGAAGCATGATTGTACTAGTCCAAGTTTTTTCAAATTAGCTAGTAGATGAAATTCCATATACGTGACATATGCTTAGTAGATGAAATCAATATAATATGAATTTTTTGAAGTCATTTTGAATCAAATTTCATAAAATTAGACCAAAAAAAAAAAAAAAAAAATCTAAGGTAACTTACTCAAGATTTTGATTTGTTCTTAGTCGAACTTAGAATTTTCACAATAGTAATTAAGGATAGTTCAGAGAGCAATTAGAGTTGTAATTTTGTGTTAAGTACTTTCATACCAATGAAGCGTTTATATTCATATTTCAACATTTAGAATCGTAAATCGTTGTTTTCATTTCTCATCCTATAACAAAATAGCCTTGTAAGAATGGTTCCAAGTGAGATTCCAAGCGAAAGGGAGTGCGATGACGGAAGGGAAAGTGAAGAAAGGGGAGAGCAGAGTCAGACGAAGGGAAGGAAGATGAAAGAATGAGAGTGGAAATAAAACAATATGAGTGGAAGGGAAGGAAGGGGAAGGGAGAATGGGAAAGATTGTTTAAATATCTCATTGCTCAAAACAATTCCCAAAATTATATACAGCCTATATAAAAAAAAATAGATTATTGTGTTAATTGATGTCAAATAAATTAAGAATCGTTTAAAATATTCAACTGAAATTACAAATAAGCTTTCTTAGCACATTATATGCATTTTGTTTGTATGACATAATATTTTAAAGAAGTAGGATGTTTGTTTTATTCTAGACTGTATAAAGATGGTGTGGAACTTATTTGCAATTTAATTCAGGAAAACACAATTTAATATTATTTTAAATCAAACTTTTCGAAAATCCGGAATAAGCAGGCTCGATTTCGAGTTATTATAAGAGAAAGCATCAAAATTCAAAAGGCAGGTGCTGGGGTCTGTAGGGAATTAGGGATCGGAAGAGCGAATCACGGCCCTTGTAAAATACTTTCTTTTTTTTTTTTTTTGCTTAGGAGTCCGCTTTTTTTTTTTCCTGAGTCTCCCAACAATCCTCAGGCCCTTAATTTTTTTTTTTTTTTTCGTTCGAACATCTTTCCGTATTTTTTGATCTACGAAAAATTTTAGTCAAAGTGCTAGATTTAAAGAGACTTTTGTTTAAATTTTACGGGAAGAGAATATTTAGGCTCCCCATCACAAACGATGTTGTGGCTGTCTACTTTGTGGGCCCTACACCCTTGTTTAAACATTTTTCTAGAATCATACGGTTTTTATATGATGAACGAGGTTCCAATACATTTTGATGCTAATAATTAGGATCACGTCAATGTTGTTAAATTAATAACATCATGTTAAGCATTATGAATTGCATTCTTTCAAGCATAAAACAGCTACAAAAAAATAATAATCTGTATATCCATTTTATAAGATGGTTAGACCAAATCACCTATTGTATTATACTGATTTCAAGTTAAATGCAAGGGTGTGGGACCCACAAAGTAGGCGGTGTGAGTGTGATGGTAGCCTGATGACCTCTGCAAAAAAGGTGCTTCCAAGGTTCTTGACTTTTTTTAGAATGACCAATAAAGTTAAGGTGATTATTATGTTGGAGGATTCATATTCTAAAAATTCAATTATTTAATTTATTTTAATCATCAATATCAAAACTAAAAAGTCGGCATTGGAGTGATATTTTCTTCTTCTTATTACAAGTTACCACAAAATGATTTGGTTCTTAAAATTAAATATACTGCAGCAACTTATCAGAAAATAAAAATATCTTATTTTAAAATCAACTTCGCATGATGGAATTTTTATGTGGCGAGCTATTGAATATTCCCGCACTTATATTTGTTTTAGCGTCGAAGAATTTAATAGCTATCCATTTAAATGGATATTATAGTCGAATAAAACAAACAGGGAAAAAAAAAAAAACTCTTGGTCTTCTTTTTTAATACCACAAAAACCAACTCAACTCAAAAAAGTACATTCATCACATTATTATGTACATCTTCTTGTACTGAAATATAGGATATTAATATACATTTTTGCGTGGTCAACTGGATTGGTTATATAAGTATTAAGTTATGACTGGGGTGCAAATAATAGATTGTATCCAACAGAAAATTAACGGAAAGGTTGTTCCCCTTGGATTGGGGATGGGGTGTTGCAAGTATTCGGGAAGAATGCTCGTCTGGAGCTCGTATCTCCTGTTTGTGCTCTCTGTTTCTGTTCATGGCACTGCGCCGAGTTCTACTGGTATATTTATTTTTGCTTTATATTTCTAATTTTATTGGTTTATTTGCATTCAATGTGCGATATTAACAGTTGATTTATTCTAATTGTAAGGTGCCGGCCCTGTGAGCATTTTTGTTGTGCTATTCTTGACATTCCTATATCATACTCAGAATAATTACTTATGCAATATTATGTTGATATCGTCAAATAAATTAGAAAGAAGAAAGAAGAGATTAATTTTAAGTTAAATAGTGATGTGCATCAACTGAAATTAATCTTGCTTAAGACTGTCAACCTAGAAAGAATCAGTAAGATCTATGTTCAACGATGATCTCGCATATGACCTGGCTATCTCCCGAATTAATTCAACAAAGGAAACGCTTATTGTACCTTATCAGGTAACTGAAGACGTTCAAAGCAAATTTGATCTAGTCCGAGGCCTTAGTCTCCATCAAAACAGCCTTCTGTTATACTAAGAAGCGTCTCTAATTTATATGTATCCTTTATATATATCTCCATGTATTGTAAAAAAATAAAAGAAGACTCTCAAATCCTGCACATCCATATTAATTTGCTTTTGCGCCATAATTCTCTTAGTTATTTTGTTAGAGAAAAAAGCTTATTAGTAGGGGTAACAAGGGAAAATAAAATAAAAAAAAGGGTAGCAATTTTTTTTTTTTTTTTAAAAAAAAAAACCATTGCATCTGTAGAGACCCAATTATCAAGGCCATCGATGCACCTACTCTGCTGCCTGAAAATGTGATTGTTCCGATCAAGCCAGATTCCCCAAAGTGCAGTTGCAAATGGGCACCAAAATAGAACTTCCAGGAAACAGGCTAGCAAATTAATAAACAGAACTTTGCATTATTGTTGCTTTTTGCCAATAGGTTATTGTTTGTACCTTTACAGATAAACAATAATGTACTGCAATTTCAGAACTGTTGTTAAATATTCAATAACATTCTAAAAATTACATCACTGCATATATATAGGTAAGAAGAAGTACCATCCTTGGTGAACAAGTGAACAAGCAAAGCAATATAAATGATGAGTTCATAAATTCCTCATTGTATGACATCAAATTGATCAAGAATCTTTATGCATTTTTTTTTTTTTTGCAGGATTCATTAATATAGACTGCGGTCTTGATAGCAATAATAGCTATGTTGATTTCTCCACAGGTTTAACATATGTATCAGATGATCAATACATAGATACGGGGGAAAATGGTAACGTTTCCAGTCTGTTTAGGAAGGATCTTGATACTTTCAGGAGATTTCCTAACAATACTAAGAACTGTTACACTGTAACACCGGTAACAAAAGGAACAAAATATCTTGTACGAGCAACATTCTATTACGGTAACTTCGATGGGTTGTCGAAGCCACCGAGTTTCGATTTATACTTTGGTACTAATTTCTGGTGCACCCTTAACCTGGATACTACTGATGATTGGTTTTTCAAAGAGATAATAGGTATTGCGCCTGCTAATTTCATACATGTTTGTCTGGTCAACACGGGACATGGAATCCCTTTCATTTCCACACTCGAGTTGAGACCATTAAGTGCTGCTCTTTATCAACTTGCTAACTCCTCACAATCAATGGTGCTCAATTATAGGAAGGATGTAGGATCAAATTCTGATGTCGTGAGGTATGCAAAGTGTAGTTATTTTTTAATTTCCTCAAAAAAAAAAAAAAAAACATTCTTATTTTTTGTGTGTCTAGATTTTTCTAAAAAAAATCCGTTGGCTAAAGCCAACCCTCCAAAAAGTTATGTTTGATTGGGTGCATACTTGACAACATTAATTGGAATATTTTTACTTTGGACCCGTTTATTGAAATTTGAGTTTCGAATGACTGATTGGAACCATTTAATTTGTACTCCATATCTAAATCTTGTTTAGAAACTAAAGTTAATGTCTTTAATTTCTTTATTAATTTTTTTATTTAAAAAAAAAACATTATTATTGGAGAATTGCAACCCTCCAATTTGAAAATATAGGAATAAATAGTGAAATATTTGAAGAAAAAACCACCAAGTTTGCTTGGACAACAGAGGCACATGACCAGATTTATTGAGAACAGGTTCCCTGATGATGCACATGATCGGATTTGGGTGAATTGGACAAAGTCTGCTTGGGCGACAATATCGACGAACTCCAACATTGATGGATTTACTTATGATGTCCCCTCTGTTGTGTTCCAGACAGCTGTCATTCCCACGGATCCAAAGGGCTCCATCGACATAGGATGGTTTGCCTCTGACAAGTCGACTATGTTCTTTGTTCTGCTCGATTTTGCTGACGTTCAACCTTGGCCAAACAACAGTCTCAGGGAGTTCAATTTATATGCAAATGATGTAAAAGTCTGGGACTATCCTATTCCCGTCAGTTATCTCAACCCAAGTTTTGCTCCCTACACAACGACAGGACAGACAAATTACAGTGTGTCACTCAGAAGTACCCCAAATGCAACTCTTCCACCCATACTCAATGCATTTGAGATTTACATAATCTTACCAGTAACATCAAAGCCCACAAACACTGGAGATGGTATATCCCTATTTCTCTGTTATAGATCTGATTTTTGTATTGTCTCACTAATCAGGATACACTGTTTTCTTCAATCTCATCAGTGGTTGTGCATCTTATTGGAAACAAGTAAAATAATGTTGAAAATCGAAAAAAAAATAAAAATCTGTACAGGTATTGCAATTAACTCAATCAAGGGGAACTATAGTGTCAACAGAGCTTGGAGTGGTGATCCTTGTGTACCTGCAAATCTCAGTTGGACTGGGGTTAACTGTACAATCGATTCAGCATCCAATGTTCCTAGGATCACAGCTTTGTAAGTTTTGAATCAAAAACAATCTTTCAACTTCAAAAAAGAATCTCTTTGTTATGGACTTGTGCAAAAGCAATTAACAAATTGTATGTTTTGCAGAAATCTATCATCCAGTGGATTAACTGGCGCACTGTTATCTGCTTTTGGATCTCTTACCGCACTTGAGACATTGTAAGTTCCTTTGGTAGCAAATTTACATTGTATGCCATGACAACATATAATGCATATAGCATGCCAAAAATGCAATTAAGGACTCAGTATTTGTATAAATAAATTTAACTTTTATTTGTTCAAAACATTTCAGGGACTTATCTCACAACAATCTTTCTGGCAACATTCCCACTTCTCTGGATCAATTAGTTTCACTTACATTCTTGTAACGCATTAAATCTTCTTATTTTTTTCTAACTTCATTGTGAACTTCAATTTCTTTGGTAATCAACGTTTAATATTTTTATTGCAGGGACCTATCAGAAAACAATGGCCTTTTAGGCACACTTCCTCCTGGTCTCCTGAAAAAACAAATAAATGGTCTTCTAACTGTGGAGTCTGTCCTTTTTCTTTTGTTTCCTTTCCCAGTTTTAATTAATTTAAGGATGCTGTTATAATTTTTCTGGCTATTGAGCAGGGTTCTAGTGCCCACATTTTGAATGCCCCAAAACTCATTTTTTTATTACTTTTTTAAGAGGAGGGTTCTAGTGCCTACATTTTGAATGCCCCAAATGTCCCAAAACTCACTTTTTTGTTATTTTTTCAAAATATAAAATTCAAACTTTGAATCCAAACCGTACATCTTATTTGATATAACGATCGATGCATTTTCATACAAGTTTTATAAATTTTGAAGTTTATTTGATACTCGATCAAGATATTGAATATTGAACGAATCTAGTTAAATTTGATAGATTAATTCTAATCTGTTCATATTTTAACCTCTTGATCCAGTATCAAATAAACTTCAAAATTTATAAAACTTATATAAAAATGCATCGCTCGTTATATTAAGTAAGATCAACGGTTTGGATTCGAAGTTTGAATTTTATAATTTAAAAAAGGAGCAGGGTTCTAGTGCCCACATTTTGAATGCCCCAAATGTCCCAAAACTCACTTTTTTGTTACTTTTTCAAAATATAAAATTCAAACTTTGAATCCAAACCGTACATCTTATTTGATATAACGAGCGATGCATTTTCATATAAGTTTTATAAATTTTGAAGTTTATTTGATACTCGATCAAGATATTGAATATTGAACGAATCTAGTTAAATTTGATAGATTAATTCTAATCTGTTCATATTTTAACATCTTGATCCAGTATCAAATAAACTTCAAAATTTATAAAACTTATATGAAAATGCATCACTCGTTATATTAAGTAAGATCAACGGTTTGGATTCGAAGTTTGAATTTTATAATTTAAAAAAGTAACCAAAAAATGAGTTTTGGGGCATTTGAGGGCATTCAAAATGGAGGAGGGTTCGAGTACCCACATTTTGAATGCCCTTAGATGCCCCAAAACTCATTTTTTTGGTTACTTTTTTAAATTATAAAATTCAAACTTCGAATCCAAACCGTTGATCTTACTTAATATAACGAGCGATGCATTTTCATATAAGTTTTATAAATTTTGAAGTTTATTTGATACTGGATCAAGAGGTTAAAATATGAACAAATTAGAATTAATCTATCAAATTTAACTAGATTTGTTCAATATTCAATATCTTGATCGAGTATCAAATAAACTTCAAAATTTATAAAACTTATATGAAAATGCATCGCTCGTTATATCAAATAAGATGTACGGTTTGGATTCAAAGTTTGAATTTTATATTTTGAAAAAGTAACAAAAAAGAGAGTTTTGGGACCCATACAAAATGTTTATATTTGCGAAGTATTTCATCAAGTACCTCGTCTGATTCTGCGACCCATACAAAATGTTTATATTTGCGAAGTTGCTTTTGTTAGGAAAGTCATTTATACCACTAAAAATATTAATGATATGGTACCATATGTATTGTAATTAGAGAGCAGAGTATAGCATTCATAAAAGTAATTTGACTTTAAATCAACAATAACAGTCTTAATGGCACTGCTAGTGCGCCTGAAACCAAGAAATCTTCAAAAGCAGTTTTCCTTGTAATTGTGGCTGTAGCTATTGTGCTGCTTATTGTTGGACCATTTGCACTACTTTTCTACCTGAAGAAGATCAGAAGTAAGAATTTTTTCCCAATGTTTTAGGTTTTCATTACAAATTTTTCTTCCAGCAAAAGAATTAGAACAAGTAGCATTTTTATGTATCTGCATTGTCAACGAGACACGTATTAAATCCATAAAAATCACCCACAACAAAAAAATAATGATAGCATCAATAAGAAAGTATAAAAAACACAGCCAACTATAAATAAAATTTACAGGTACAAGGTAATTATATAACCCGATTATGAGAATGAAAATCTCCTCAATGTATATAATTGTCCAGTCACCTGCAGCCTATATTTTTATAGTAGCATGTTTCTTAGATTGAATAATTTCATAGATATTAATGATTTATTATTTTCAGATTCTCACAAAAATCCACCAACATCCCGTATAGAAAATGGAAAACTTGGCAATGATACTAGCATGGATGGATTTAATTCTGAAGCAATGAAATCAATTGTCGACAAGAAGCAATTTAGTTTTGCAGATCTGATGGTCATAACAAGTAACTTCAGTGATCACATTGGCACTGGAGGCTTTGGTAAAGTCTACAAAGGCTGCCTTGAAAACGGAAAGGAAGTTGCAGTTAAAGTGCGCTCTGAAGAATCTTCACAAGGAGTAAACCAGTTTCTAAACGAGGTAATTAGGAACTTTATTTAGTAGTTAAGTTTTCTAATATGATAAAAATCTGCCATAAAGGGTCTTTTGTACCAAAACTGATTGGTACATAGTGATACTGATACCAAACAATATAGGGACAATTTGTTTTATGCCACCGTAAAAGTTTAAAATTCGAGATATGTCATTCCAAAACAATTAATTAGTATTATGCCACTATAAAACAATAAAAATTAGTTTTATACCATCGATCAATTAAAATGACCATATTGCCCTTTTAAATATACCATTACAAAACATTAAAATTTTAAATATGCCATCAAAAATTAATTAATTAATTTATACCACTACAAAATAAAAAAAACTAGTTTTATTATATATCACTAGCAAATTGAAAAAAAGCAAGAAATAAAAAATTATTGTACGGCTAAAACCATTAAAATCGCCGCAAAAATTATTTCTTAAATTAGATTATCAGACCTCATCTTATTAGATGGTGATTTCACCATATTCTTTTGTTGATCTTGATCACCAGGAAGACGTCTGTGTCACTATGATCACTATAATTTTTCTTCAAAGTAACATGCCCTTGTGAATATACCTTCGTTGATGAACATGCTCTAAAGCCAATAAGATCTGACAAGTATACATGCATGCTCAAAATTTTATGCATATATTCATATTCAAATTAACTAAAAGCGATATTTGGGGTTAATAAAAAGTACGAGTCTTTTATGGTTTGGAAAATCGGACGAGTCTAATATGACTCGGCTGAGTCAGACCGGAATCAGCGGTTAGCCGTTTACCGAGTCAACTTTTGAGGGTTTGGAGCGGAACTCGGGGTTTAGAGAGAGAAATTGGGAGGAGCCAGTCTCACGAAAATAGTGTATTTCGGGGAGAAATTGGGAAATACGGGAGACTGGGATTGAGGAATTACGAATTACTGAATTAGGAATAGAGGCTCTCGATCTGAGATCCAATGTGGCAACAAAAAATGACTAAAAGATGAAACGGGTTGAAACTGGTATATTATTTTGAAAAATTATATTTTACTCCTTTTATTTGAAAGGACAGAGTTATATGTGAAAGATCTCAACGAAATTTTTTATCCTATCCTGAATTGCTAATCTGTAGGTTAAAAGTTTGTCAAGAGTTCACCATAAAAACTTAGTCTCGTTGATTGGCTACTGCATTGATGGAAATCACATTGCTCTCATCTACGAGTGCATGAAAGAAGGAAATCTGCAATATTGGCTAAGAGGTTATTATATTTATTTTTTTCTAAAAATGTTCTACATTCCAAAATAACAATATTCTTTCTTAGTATTTATCATTGTGCAAATTTAATATAGACCAATGAAGAAATTAACAAATTCAATCGAATTAAATTAAAATAAGTACTTCAAGGAAAGGTGTTTAAGTAGAAATTTAACTACAAATTTTCACCATTGAAATCGCAGGAAATGCTTGGCCTCTTCCATGGAAAGAGCGTCTCCGAATTGTGTATGAATCAGCCCAAGGTATAAAAATATCCGTTACTATCCACCATCACATAAAAATTGCTTCTTGTGACCTAGTGGTCAGTGGTAAAAGCACTAGACTGCCCTGTAAGGGTTCAATTCCCGCATGCACCTTTAATTTCAGAAAAAAGTTAGATGGCAAAGTCCTCCCTCTTTCTTAAAAAAAAAAAAAAAAGAAAAAAAAAAAAAGAAATTGCTTCTTGTAATCATTATTGATCACTTCTTAATTTTCATAATATCTAGGATTAGAATATCTGCACAAGATGTGTAATCCACCACTAATCCACAGAGATGTGAAAGCAAACAATATTCTTCTTACCACAAATCTTGAGGCAAAGCTCTCCGATTTTGGTTTGGTGCGGGCTTTGACCAGCACTAGCACTACTCATGTTACAACTCAGAATGTTGTTGGGACACCTGGATATTTGGATCCCAAGTATGTTCTTCCTATTTTCTCAATATGTGAACTGTTATATTTCGGTTGTAGTTTTATTTCTGTCTTCTAACTAAGGACTAGTTGCAACTTGCAAGCAGTGTGCCTGTGGAACTTTACATTTTAGAGCATAATGGCATTATGTGAGAGTTGCGCACATGTCATATGCTTTGACAAACATCATGCAGCTTATTCGCCTTATTAACTTTTAACCCAAATCAAAGCAGTTGCTAGCCTATAAGCATGTTAAAGTCTCATTTATGGTACTTAAGAGAGTACTGCAGCCAAACTCAACTAGTACACAGTTAGCAACTTAGCATCAGCCTTCATTTATATATATAAAAATAAAATTTTGAAAAGAAATGCCTATCAATAGATGTTTCTGAATAATAATAATGAAATCAAAATAAGTTGAAGTTCATAAAAAAGGGAGAGTTGGAATCTGATTAGAGTTAAGAGTACATATCAACAATTTATTTTTTAAAAATGAAAATTTTTTTCATACCAAAGGCATTTATGGCTTTCTTCATATGTTTTGTACTTTGGCAGTTTTGCTTTCAGCTTGCAGCTGACTGAAAAAAGTGATGTGTATAGTTTTGGGGTTGTCCTGCTAGAAATCATCACAGGCAAGCCAGCCATCCTTCAAGGCCCTGAAGAGAGCCATCACTTGACTGATTTTGTGAAGGAAGATCTATCAAAAGGAAACATTGAAAGCATATTGGACCCAAATATGGGAGGACAACACAACTTGAACTCAATTTGGAAGGTTGCTGATTTGGCACTGAGGTGCACCAATCACCAATCTACAGGGAGGCCTGACATGATAGCAGTTGTCACAGAGCTAAAGGAAAGTCTGGATCTAGAAATGTCTAGTAATGAGGCTGGTCACGTTCCTTCAAGGGACAGAAGCCCGTATAATGATTTCTCAAGAAGTGAAAGTCCCGTTGGTAATGTAATTTATGGCAGTAGTGAAGAGGTGGCACTTACTGGAGGCATGCGGCTATCTGATTATGGTCCTGCTATAAGATAAATATCAAGTAATAACTGTATCGTTTTTGATATTTGTGTACTTCCTCGTATAGTGTAGCCAAGAGTTTTTTGGTGCGACCTTCTGTTACTATTGTGATTTGGGTGTCTTTTGTGCAATAACAAAAGCATTTGGAGACATAGGAACTGACCACTTTTTCCAGTGAGATTGAAATTTAGAGAAGGTATTCGTTTTTCTTACACATTCTGGTTAGAATACTGATAGTGTTTCCTTTATTAAGATATTTGGTGAGCAGTTATTTCATAAATTAATAATAAATTAAGAAGGGAAAAATTTTCCCATAAAATAAATTATTTGTGTCTGCAGATTACTTTGTTCGGTGTCAGGAGCGGTGAAATCCTTCTGATTTAGTGCACCTGATTTACAAGATAGAAATATAAATTTAAAATGGAAAACAAAACAAACCTCTCAAAAGGATGATTGCTACAATAGACAAATGCATTAAAGTTTGGAATTTTTTTTTTTTGCATCCTCTTAAACCCCGATTTAAATAAACGATAGTATTACATCCGTCATTGAGGTAGTCTAGGAGTAATTAAGTTTTTTGTTTCTTCCTTTCTGTAAGTTGTTAAAGTAATGAGAAACCCCATTGTTACCGAATTTTAGAAATATTAATAGATACGGACATACGGGTTCACTAATTTTAGGCCATACAATCATTGACAAGTTTGTTTGTTTATTTATTTTTATTTTTTTTTTTTTTTTTTTTGAAGAAAAAACAAGGGTCTGGCCCTTGCCTTTTATATAAAATCATAAAAGTTCACAATTTACAAATTTGCAGCAAGGTGCTGAAAAAATAAAGTCCGAAAACAAATAAAAACGAAATTTAAATTACACAAAAACACAAAAAAAAGAACACATAAATATTGGAAGTGAACTGACAAACTGCAAAAAAACCAAGTTAGACAACCTATGTGCCAACCGTGGAAGAAATAACGAAAACATTAAGGTAGTTATAATATTACATAACTACGTCGTCATCCTTTTTACACTCTGAGAAGAATGGATTACATAAAATATGGTAAGGAATTAGAGTATTCTACTTGGAAAGGACTAAATTAAGGGCCAGGGTGTCTCAAATCTCAATCGTGGAAGATCGGAGAGACAACGAGAGAAGGTGAAAATTGAAAAAGGGGGTCTTTTTTACCAAATGTGCTGAGAAGAGTAAAACAGTAAACCAAAATGTCAAAAATGGGGATTAGGGACAGATTAAACTCTTTTGGTGGGTCGTTTCGGAAAAGGGACCAAAGAATGAGAGCAGCAATTACTGGCAAGTGCACCCGATCCGTAGCTAAAGTGGGTTTGTTTGGAAGGCAGCGTGACCCGCCTCAAGTTCATAAATACAAAACGCTTCCTCATCATCATTATCAGATCCACAATCGAATTCAGCTGAGTAACTAAAAAAGAAGCACACCCACTGATGCAATCTAAACGGTTGTACCTTTCACAGGTAACCCGTTACACTTCCTGGCACACAGATGATTTCACAGAAAACAAAAATAGTATGGCTTACCTTAAGGATTAGATTTAGTTGAAACTTTCTTTTAGTAATTTATAAGGATCGTTTAATTCTAAACCTCATGATTTAATTGTATAATTTCAGAAATATATTTTGGTTTTTAATTATTTCAGAGCGTTTTGAAATTTATAAATATAACAATCACCTCGCTCCGATTAAACAAAATCCCCTCCCATTTCTAGCTTACAAATATAGATAATGTACAAAATGTTCAGACGACAATTAGATCGCGCAACGTATTAATTAATTTGTACTTAAACTACTTAAAGAATTAAATATACATTATACATATAAAAAACAATAATACTTGAGCTCATGTGGAACTCAATTGCAGATTGATTCCGTAAATCTCAATTTAATTTCAAATCATACATAAGTAAGATTATTAAGTCAAAGTGCAAGACCTTTAAGGGACTTCTGTTTAAACAAGGGAAGATAGTAATCAGGCTAGCTGCCTACAGACCTGAGTGACCAAATAATAATAATTATTATAAATAATCAGGCTAGCCATCACAACCAGGTTGCGGCTGTCTACTTTGTGGCCCCCACAGCCTTGTTTAAACATTTTGCTCCAATCATCTGGTTTTTATACGAGGAATGAGTTTTGATACATTTTTATGCTCATAGTTAGGATCATGTCAAGGTTGTTAAGTGCATAACATCATGTTAAGCATTAATTAATAATTGCATTCGTTCAAGCGTAAGACACCTATGAAAGATCTGTATATCGATTTTATAAGATGGTTAGACCAAATTCACCTATTGTATTATTTGAATGCACAAAATTAAGGTCCTTCCAAGCTTATTGAAAAATTTAAAATTAACACCAACAAAGTTTCAGTGTTTTTATTTTTTGTGAATTCCAATTTTTAAATTTCAATTTATTTTTTTACATTATAAACATTAAAAATTCGACATTGTGTTGTGGTGTGATGTTTTCTCCTCCTCACAAGTTACCACAAATGATTTGGTTCTTGACAAACATATAGACGCAACCTATCAGAAAATAAAACTATCATATTTCAGAACAACTTCGCATGATGGGATTTTTTATCTGGCGAGCTATTGATTATTCCAGCATCTAATTAAGGCATTGGTTTCAGTGTCAATGACTCTTTTTAATAGCTAATCATCCAAATCGATATTACTCGAATTAGAAAAAAAGAAAAAAAAAAACTCTTGGTCTTCCTTTTTAATGCCACAAAACCAAGTCTTCTCCTAAAAATGAAATTCAGCACACTTATATGTATTTCTTCTTTTACTGAAATATAGGACATTAATTTATCTTTTTGCGTAGTCAATTGGATGGTTATACAAGTACTCGGTCATGACAGGGGTGCAAATATAGATTGCATCCAACAAGAAATTAACGGAAAGGTTGTTCCACTTGGATCGGGAATGGGATGTTGCAAGTATTCGGGAAGAATGCTTGTTTGGAGCTCATATCTCCTGTTTGTGCTCTCTGTTTCTGTTCATGGCACTACGCCGAATTCTAATGGTATATTAATTTTTCCATTTTTTCTCGTTTTATTCAGTTTATTTACTTTCTATGTGCGATATTTGTTAGTTGAAAGGTGCCATCAAACATTTTGGTTGTTCTATTCTTGGCATTTCTATATGATTCTCCGAATAGTTACTAATGCCATATTAAGATGATATCCTCGAAAAAAAAAAAACTGAAAGATTAAAGTAGAGCTCAATCTTAAAGTTAAATAATGATTTCTATATACTGAAATTAATCTCGCCTAACACAATGTCATGCTAGAAAGATTCATAGGTTCCTCAATGTATGGCCTCAATTTCCAGAATCCTTATGCTTTTTCGTTTTTTGTAGGATTCATTAATATAGACTGCGGTCTTGATAGCAATACTAGCTATGTTGATTTCTCCACGGGTTTAACATATGTATCAGATGATCAATACATAGACACGGGGGAAAATGGTAACGTATCCAGTCTGTTTAGGAAAGATCTTGATACTTTCAGGAGATTTCCTAACAATACTAAGAACTGTTACACTGTAACACCAGTAACAAAAGGAACAAAATATCTTGTACGAGCTACATTCTATTACGGTAACTTCGATGGGTTATCGAAGCCACCGAGTTTCGATTTATACTTTGGTATCAATTTCTGGTGTACGGTTAACATGGATACTACTGATGATTGGTTTTATTACGAGATAATTGGGATTGTGCCTGCTAATTTCATACATGTTTGTCTGGTGAACACGGGACATGGGATTCCTTTCATCTCCGTACTTGAGTTGAGACCATTGAACACTGCTCTTTATAAATTTGTGAACTCCACACAATCATTGATGCTTTATACTAGGAAGGATGTAGGGTCAAATTCTGATGTCGTGAGGTATGCAAAACATAGTTTTATTTCTTAATTAAACAGTATTAATGTCCTAAAAAAAATTTGTTTTTTCGGTCTCTAGATTTTCCTCATAAAGTTTGTTGGCTAAAGCCAACCCTATAAAAATATTAATATATGACTTTGATTAAGTACATACTTGACAAATGTGATCGGAATATTTTACTTTGGACTTGTTTATTGAAATTTGAGTTTCAAAGGACTGTTTAAAACCATTTAATTTGTACTCCATATCTAAATCTTGTTAGAAACTAGTTTGATGTCTTTAATATCCTTATTACTTTTTTTATTTAAAAAAATGTTATTATTGCAGAACTAAAAACACTTCAATTTGAAAATAGAAAAAAAAATAGTAAAATATTTGATAAAAAACTGTCACCAAGTCTGATTGGACGAACAGAAGAGCATGACCAGATTTATTGAGAACAGGTTCCCTGATGATGTACATGACCGGATTTGGCTGAATTACACAAAGTCTGCTTGGACGACAATATGGACTAACTCCACCATTGATGGATTTACATATGATATCCCCTCTGTGGTGTTCCAGACAGCTGTCATTCCCACAGATCCAAAGGGCTCCATCGACATAGGATGGTCGGCCTCTGACAAGTCAACTGACTTCTTTGTTCTGCTCCATTTTGCTGAAATTCAGACTTGGCCAAACAACAGTCTCAGAGAGTTCAATGTATATGCAAATGGTGAACTAGCCTGGAACTACCCTGTTCCCATTAGTTACCTCAGCCCAGGTTTTGATTCCTACGCAATATCAGGGCAGACAAATTACAATGTGTCCCTCAGGAGTACCGCCAATTCAACTCTCCCACCCATACTCAATGCATTGGAGATTTACGAAATCTTAACAGTAACATCATTGCCCACAGACAGTGGAGATAGTATGTCTATTTCTCTGTTATAGATCTTATAATATTGTATTGGTTTACTAATCAGGGGGGCACAGTTTTCTTAAATATCATCGGTGGATGTGAATGTTACTGGCAAACAAATAATGCTGTTCAGAATCTAAAAAAAAGTAACAATCTGTACAGGTATTGCAATTAATTCAATCAAGACAAACTACAGTGTCAGCAAAGGTTGGAGTGGTGATCCTTGTGTACCTGCAAATCTCAGTTGGACTGGGGTTAACTGTACAACCGATTCAGCATCTAATATACCCAGGATTACAGCTCTGTAAGTTTTACATGATATCAAAAACAATCCTTCAACTGCAAAACAGAATCTCTTTGTTATGGTTTTGTGCAAAAGCAATTAACTAATTGTATATATGATTTGTAGAAATCTGTCATCCAGTGGATTAACTGGGGCAGTGTTATCTGCTTTTGGATCTCTTACTGCACTTGAGACATTGTAAGCTCCTTTCACAACATATTTTCTACAATGCAAGTCAATGACACCTGATAATGGATAACATATGCCCAGTTCGTATAAATCAATGTCACTTTTATTTTGTACAACTTGTCAGGGACTTATCTCACAACAATCTTTCGGGCATCATTCCCAGTTCTCTGGATCAATTAGTATCACTTGCATTCTTGTAAGTTCTAGCACATTAAATCTCCCTATTTTTTATTTCTGACTATTTTGTGAACCTCGATTTCTTCAGTCGTCAATGTTTAATATTTTTATGGCAGGGACATATCAGAAAACAGTGGCCTTTTAGGCACACTTCCTCCTGGTCTCTGGAAAAAACAAGAAAGTGGTCTGCTAACTGTGATGTCTGTCCCTTTTTTTTTTCCCCTTCCTAGTTTTGATTAATTTCTGAATGGATTTTATAATTATTTTGGTTCTTTGTTTGAACAACCACTGCATGCTAGTAAATCCGTAGGAGTAAGATGTCCAGTGCCAAGCCAGGATGTTATAAAAATGTGCTAACAGTATTTCATGAAGTACCTGGTCTGAATCTGTGACCCATAAAAAATGTTTATAGTTGTGAGGTCTCTTTTGTTAGAAAAGTCATTTAGACCCCCCAAAAATATTAATGGTTTGGTACCATATGCATTTTAATTGGAAAGAAAAGTATAGCATGCATAAATGTAATTTGACTTTAAATCAACAATGACAGTCTCAATGGCACTGCTGCTAGTGCACCTGAAACCAAGAAATCATCAAAAGCAGTTTTCCTTGTAATATTGGCTCTAGCTATCATGCTGCTGATTGTTGGAGTATTTACACTACTTATCTACCTGAAGAAGCTTATAGGTAAGAATTTCCCAATGTTTAAGTTTCATTACAAATTTTCCTTCCAGAAATGGCATTCAAAAAAATATTATTTTTATGTCTGCACTGGCAAACAAGACAGTCATTATAATTCCATGAACACCGTCCACAACAAAAAAAAAAAACAAATAATAGTAGTAAAAAAATATATTTAAAAAAAGCCCATTATAAAAAGATTACAGTTACAGGGTAATTATAGAACCTGCTATTAGGAAATAAAAAATTTGAAAGTGTGGTCTCCTCATCGTATATAATTGCCCAGTCGCATACAGCCTATGGTTCCATATTAGGCTATTTTTATTCATAATTTTATTTTATAGATATTAACGATTTATTAATTGCAGATAATCGCAACAATCCACCTGTTGATGAATTTAAGTCTGAAGCGATGAAATTAATTGTCGACAAGAAGCAATTTAGTTTTGCAGACCTGAAGATTATTACAAGTGACTTCAGTGATCAAATTGGCAATGGAGGGTTTGGTAAAGTCTACAAAGGCTGCCTTGAAAACGGAAAGGAAGTTGCAGTTAAAGTGCGCTCTGAAGAATCTTCACAAGGAGTAAAGCAGTTTCTAAATGAGGTAATTAGGAATTTTGTTTAGTAGCTAAATTTTCTAATCTGATAAAGATCTTCCATATAGGGGTTTTTTGGACTAAAACTGATTGGTACATAGAAGTACCACACAGGGACAGGGTAAATAATCCGTAATCATGGTTTGGAAAATCGGACGATTCAGATCTAATTCGGCCAAGTCGGACCAGAATCGGCTGTTACCACATCGACTTTAGAGGGTATGGAGCAAAAGTTAGGGTTTAGAGGGAAATTGGGAGGAGCGAGGTCTGTTCTCAGGTCTATGAAGCACGAATTAGAGGAGCGAGTCTGACACATTGATCCAGATCCTAGAGGTGAGATCGAAAAGATTCTGGGAGAGAGAGGCGCTGAGGCCTGAGGAAGAAAAGTATGGACACGAAACTAGAAGATCGTGTAGCAACAAAAAATAAATAAAACATGAAGCTGGTTCCTGCATTCTCCAATCTCTGTTCATGCACGAGCTGAAACCGGTCAATTACATTGATATAATTTTTCGAATTAAAAGATTTTGATATTTTAATTGATTTATATTTATTTTACTAATGTTTTATCTGCTAACTTATTTTTCAAAAATAATAAATTTTCCTTTTATTTGATTTTTACAAATATAAATTGTATTATTCATAAAAATTTCGAGATTCTGATCCGATTCACTTGATTTTTTTTTTTTTTTTTTTTTTTTTTTTTTTTTTTTTTTTGAGTCATCTGATTCAAATCCTTGAACCAACAACTCGAGTTTGAATGATTTCTAGAATCATGATCTGTACAATGGTTTGGAAAACCTACTGAATCCAGAACCGGTAGAAGGCGACCCGAATTTGAGAGGATTGGTTTGGGTTCAGGTTATGGAGACCACTACTATTAATGTTCATCAATGAAAAGATGTGAAGAGGCGCTGGGAATGCTGTTTGTGTTTTGGGGAAAGGAAATCGTGTGGGGATGCTAGTAGGCCTGTCAAACGTGGCCCAATAACACGGAATGGGCCCAAATCGTTTCCGTTCCGTTTAAAGAAACGAAACACCAACCTGTTTCGGTAACTGTTTCGTTTACGAAACGGCACAGAAATCCGTTTCGCTTACCGTTTCACTTCATAAATAACACATGAAACGGTTTGAAACTAGACTGAAACAGTCGAAACGGTAAGAATTAGTATTTCGTTTGCCGTTTTGTTTATTAAACGGTCGAAATTGGGCTGTCGTTAATCGTTTCGTTTCGTATAAACGAAACGGCACCACGTCGTGGTTTGTTTAGTTGACAAGCCTAGATGCTAGGGATTCAGGAGGAGGCGTCACGGTTTAGGAGCGGTCTGCCCTTAGAGAAAGAGGCGAGTGTGAACGGGAAAAAAAGGAGGAATGAGAAGTTTTGATTGGACATAATATTTTGAAGTTGAAAAATAGCGTAATTCTGCCATAAATACTTTAGGCAAATTTTTTTTGGACTTAATTTTTTAGGCAAATTTTTTTGTGGACTTAATTTTGCAATCGGGCTTACATCTTGATCATTCATTTAAATTTATGAACAGAGATAAATGATCAAGATTTAAGTCCGGCTTAAAATTTATGTCCATCATAGAATTACTCAATACTTTATTATTTCATATGGTCCTAACCCTAGTCTATTCATTTCCGAATGATAGATGGTCCTGATTGATCAGGGCTTGAAATAATGGTCTAGATTTTAGTCCATATTTATATATATAAATGAGAATTATCCAAAAATGAGTAATCCAAACTTGATTTAGTTTCATATTTTATAGAAAAAATTAGATTTATGTCACTCCAGAATTTGAAAGTTAGAAAAATGCTACTCGAAATTATAACTTTTGAAAAATGCTCTAAATCTAATTTACTTATAAATATGTCACTTGCACACGCAGCTCTATACAATTTTTTTTTTACCAAAATACCACCAATTCTCAAATTTCAAATATTAATTTATGAGGCGAACATTTCAAATTTTAAATTCTAAAATTCTAAACTTTTGAACTTTAATTTTTCAAAATTTTAAAATTAAAAAAATTTGAAATTCTTAAACTAAAAGTTGAAATTTTAGAATTTTGAATTTCAAAATTTTGAAAATCTAAAATTTTATATTTTAAAATTCTGAAATTTGAAATTGTGAAATTCTAATTACAAAATTTAAAATTTAAAATTCGAATTTTGAAATTACAAAGTTTTTAGTTTTTGCATTTTGAAAATTTGAAATTCTTTTGAGAGGGTATTTGAGTCAATACAAAAAATTATGTATATGGATGTATAAGTGGCAAAGTTTGTAAATTAATTA
Organism: Rhynchospora tenuis; assembly: GCA_027725995.1. Lineage (NCBI taxonomy): Eukaryota > Viridiplantae > Streptophyta > Magnoliopsida > Poales > Cyperaceae > Rhynchospora > Rhynchospora tenuis. The sequence continues at coordinate 1,007,581 of JAMRDG010000020.1, read as the reverse complement.
CATTTGGTACGGTATTTTTCAAACATATAACTTTGGGGTGACAATTTTCTAATTTATAAATTTTAGAGTGGCATGAATTTAATTTTCACTTTTTATGTATGCTTATTAGTGTAATTATCAATATTCTTTAATATATTTTAGAGCATCGAATTCTATAACCCATCTTTCATCCTTATATTTTTCAATTCTACTAATTGTACGTGTTGGCATGATGGCATAACAGTATTACAAAGTTTGCAGCACTGTTTCTAGATATATAATATTCTGTTCCTGAAATCGCATTTGTTCGTTTCATTTCTCATCCCTATTCATAGGATGTAATGTACTGCATTGTGTTGCGATTCCTAATTTCCTTGTACCATATATTGTTCTTGTTCATATTCCTTATTTCCATCCCAATTCATTTCTTCACGCTTAATGTTGCACTAATCCAATCACCACTAGGTAAGAGTTATATGTGAAAGATATCACAACTAAAATTTATTAAGATATCCTGAATTGCAAATCTCTAGGTAAAAAGTTTGTCCAGAATTCACCACAAAAACTTAGTCTCGTTGATTGGCTACTGCATTGACGGAAATCATATTGCTCTCGTCTACGAGTGCATGCAAGAAGGAAATCTGCAATATTGGCTAAGAGGTAATTATATTGTGGAATATATTTATTTTTGATACAAAAATTGTACATTCCAAAGTAATTAACAACATTCTTTCATAGTATTAATTTATTTTTGTGCAAACTTTCTATAGACCAAAAACGAAAACTGTCAAATTCAATCGGATCAAATTAAAATAAATACTTTCAGAAATGGTACTTAAGCAGTAGTAAATTAAATAGAAATTTAACTGTAAATTTTCACTATTGAAATCGCAGGAAATGCTTGGCCTCTTCCATGGAAAGAGCGTCTCCGAATTGTGTATGAATCAGCCCAAGGTATTAAATAATCTCTGTTACTATTGGTCATTACATAAAAATTGCTTCATATAATCATTATTTAACACTTCTTAATTTGAATGATATCCAGGATTAGAGTATCTGCACAAGATGTGTAATCCACCACTAATCCACAGAGATGTGAAGGCAAACAATATTCTTCTTACAACAAATCGTGAGGCAAAACTCTCCGATTTTGGTTTGGTCCGGGCTTTGACCGGCACTACTACTCTTACAACTCAGGCTGCTGTTGGCACACCAGGTTATTTGGATCCCAAGTATGTTCTTCATATTTTCTTAAGAAGTGAACTATTATAGTTTTTGTTATAGTTCAATTTCTGTCTTCCAACTAAGGACAATATGCAAGCGCAGTGTGTGGGCCTATGAGAGTCGCGCACTGGTCATATGCTCTTAAAAACCACCATGTGCTGCTTATTTCCTAATCAAAATCAAAGCAACCTAGCTTGCTGTTTAATCGGGGGGTGGAAAAAGAACTTCAAACTGAAAATCAAAGCAGTTATTAGCCTATAAAACAAGTTAAACTCCCAGTTATGGTACTTAGTTACGTAGTCAGACTCAACTTGTACAGGGTAGAAACTTAATATCAGCCTTCATTTATATTAAACTGTAAACAAGATAAAGAACACAGGGAACACAAGGATTTAACGTGGTTCAGCACAAAACGTGCCTACGTCCACAACACACACACGACCATTTTTTATTTCTTTTCAATAATTTCGTACAAGAGAGAAAGAGAGGAGCGAGAAGAAGATAACTTGGGGAAGAGGAGATGTGCCTGCCTTCATAGAACATAGGCAGGTTGGAGGAAAATAAAATATTTCTATAATAAAATAAATAACTAAATAGAAATAACTTTCCAAGTCTGTCTGAATCGGAGTCCAATTCGGACCGAATTGAGAGGAATTCGGACCGAATTGAGCCCTTTGGCTCACATAAACTCCCAATTGAAGTTTTTTGAATAATAATAATGAGAATAATAAATAAAACAAAATTGGTATCAGATTGGAGTTATATTTACTTTAACATAGATAGTTGGTATCAGATTGGAGTTATATTTACTTTAAAAATGAAATTTTGATCATACCAAAGGCATTTCTGGCTTTTCTTGACCTGTTTTGTACTTTGGCAGTTATGCTTTCAGCTTGCAGCTGACAGAAAAAAGTGATGTGTATAGTTTTGGAGTTGTCCTGCTAGAAATCATCACAGGCAAGCCAGCCATCCTTCACGGCCAAGAAGAGAGCCAGCACTTGACTGATTTTGTGACGCAAGATCTGTCAAAAGGAATCATTGAAAGCATATTGGACCCAAACATGGGAGGCCAACACAACTTGAACTCAATTTGGAAGGTTGCAGATTTGGCACTCAGGTGCACTATTCACCATCCTACTGGGAGGCCTGACATGACAGCAGTTGTCACAGAGCTCAAGGAAAGTCTGGATCTAGAAATGTCTAGTAATGAAACTGGTCATGTGCCTTCAGGGGACAGAAGCCCTTATAGTGATTTATCAAGAAGTGAAAGTCCAATTAGTGATGCAATTCGTGGCGGTAATGCTGATAATGAGGGTGTGCGGGTATCTGATTATGGTCCTTCCGTAAGATAAATATCAAGTAATGACTTCATCGTTTTTCATATTTGTTTACTTTCTTGTAGTGGCCAGAAAATATTTGAAGCGACCTCTTGTTAGAAATGCGATTTGGGTGTCTTTTTAACAATGAAACAAACATTTGGACATATGGGAACTGACTAGTTTTCTTGTGAGATTAATTGAAATTTAGAAAATTCTTTTGCACACAAATTTTGTTTTGTTTTTTTTTAAAATGATTTACGAGGTAGAAACATTAACTTAAATTAAAATGGAATTCATCACAAAACTAACCTATCAAAAGGATGATTGCTACAATAGACAAATGCATAAAACTTTGGAAAAAATTTTGCATCCTCTTAAACCCTGTTTTAAACACTCTGACAGTATTACATTAGTCGTTGAGGTATCTAGGAATAAATATTTGTTCTTTCTTTCTTTATAGTTGTTAAAGTAATCAGAGACCCATTAATTGTTGCTGAATTTTGGAAATATTAATAGATACGGACATACGGGTTCACTAATTTGAGGCCATACAATCATTGACAAGTTGTCAAGTTATAACATGTCACTAAAGGATAATTCAAAAAAAAAATAAAAAATGGAAGTGAACTGATAAACTGGAAAATGACCAAATTAGAGAGCCTATATGCCAATCATGGAAGAAATAACCAAAATTTTAATAGTTATTGCGTTGCATAACTACTTCATCCATTCTAATTACAATCTCAGAAGAATGAATTACATAAATATGCTAAGGAATATAAAGCATACTATATGCAAAGGACTAAGGGGTGTCTCAAGTCCGAATCGTGTAAGATCAAAGAAGTAGAGAAGGTGCAAAGTGAAAACGGGGTATCTTCTACCGAAAGTATACTGAGGAGATCATTAAAACAGTGAACAAAATGTCAAACAATTAACCGTCCGATTACAATTTTCTCCGTAATGTCTTGCAGGAGGGACCAAAATATGAGAGCAACAATTACTCCCTTGGACCAACACAATCCAATTGAGACCATTATCCGACGAAAATCAAAACTCAGCTCCCGACATTATTTCCACTTTCAGAGGACGAAGCGATTATTTCAAAAATATGGCCTACCTTATTACGGTGGGCCCCACAAAACAGAATACACTGAAAATCGTTCTATCGAGTTCAGGGATGTTCTAACCTGTGAGACCAAATCGAGTCACCGTCAGGGACAACTGAGAAGTGGGCCCAATCTGTAGATAAAGAGGGTTGGTTTGCAAGGCAGCGTGACCCGCCTCAAGGTTATAAACAAAAATGCTTTCTTACCCCCATTATACGATTCAGAAAGAATTCAGCCGCGTAGCTAAAAGTGAAGCACTCCAATTGATTCAATCTAAACTGTTGTACCTTGGACAGTAACCCGTTACACTTACTGCCACACAGATGATTTCACAGAAGAAAAAATAATATTGTTGACCTTTTATGGTTTAGATTTAGTAGAAACTTTCTTTTTAGTAATTGATAATATGATGTTCAATAACTGTATCGTATTCCTTGTTTTGTGTCTCACTGAGTCATTGTGTTCGGTCGGCATATGGTGTGAAAAATTGCTTGATTTGACGTTTGACCTTTGTTCGGAACGCAACCTGCTTGGTCTGATCAGTTTACTCACAATAATTGCAGCATTTGGACGTTTGCAAATATAATACTATTGCAGCATATTTTCGATGTTCTTGACATCTTATCGATGTTAGACTTATTCTGTATAAGTCGAGTTCTTAGGATAAAAATGGTGTTTTATTTCGAAAAAAAAATTGTTCTTAACATGTACTTGTCGAGCTAAACCTATTTTGTATATATAAGTCGAATCGTAATAGTCAAAATGGTATTTTTTTCAAAATTTTTAAAACGAAAGATAATAACGGCTTAATAGTTTTAAAGAACATTTGGTATAATGTATCTCTGACATTATTTATTTATTTTCAGTGAAACAAGTGGATGACCTATTATTGAAAAACTAACAAGTGGACACTAGCTGTGTCTATTTTTCTAAAAAAAAATTGTTTATTATTAGAGTTTTAATGCCGCTCTCAATTTTGAAAAATTTGTGTGCCTCTTTAACTTATTATGTAACTCAATATGAATAATATCAACAAAATTAATTTTAGATAATAAAAAATATACTACATATAAATATATATATTGTACCGTCTTACCAGTCTCTTTACCTTTAAATATTAATTAAAAGAAATTCAATTACATAGCATAATCTTAAACAAGCTAATTAAGAAAGACACATAAAGTGTTAATTTTGTTTAGTTTTGGTACAACATTTTTAAAATTGAAAGTTTGAATACGATAATGTTGCGGATGTTCGTGATAATTTTGTACGATTGAATGGTTTTCGGTACTTCTTTTCACGTCTTCTAGAAACATAAAATGTATTGACTTTTGTTATAGCAATCCATGCCACCTGAATATATTTCCGTCAATATAAGAATGAGTTGTCATCGGCATTAATATTAATTATACAATAATGGTCGCTCAATGAATAGGCAATCACGTTATCTACTAAATACTAACTGTCAGCTAATGCGGTCAACTAGCTAGGTTTTGGATTCGTCCATATATGTAAATAGTGCAGAAATCAGTAGTAGCAGCACTGGTTCCCACAGGAAGATAAGAAGTTTGTGTGACTTGAGAGGGTTGACATGGGATACTGTAGAAGGCATTCATGGCGCTCCTATCTCGGGATACTGCTGCTCGCGATCTTTGTTTGTGTTCAAGGCCAGGAGCCGACTTCTGACGGTAAGTGTTTATTATCTGACTTATTATTATATCTCATCATTTTGCGTCTTTCCTTGTGCTACATTTTATAATGGTTTATTCTTCTTTAAGAGATGCCAATTAAAACGTTCCTTTTTTCATTTTTCTTAATTTTTGTGTGTGCGTGTGTTTCAATTTAAATTTTTAGCAAGTAAAATGAGAAGTACATTTAAAAGAAAGAAAGAAATAAAAGAGAATGTTTGGAGAAACTAATAAAGAGTTCATAACATAACACTTTCATAAAGTGGCGTAAACTGCGTTGACAACAATTGTACTTCTTTTTTGGCTGGGTATTTAAAGACTATAGTTAACGAAACCGTGTTCATAATAAACATAATATGTTACATGTAGTGATTCAAAAACACATTGCAATATGACTGAATCAAGGATTACTGTTACTAATATTATTATAATCAGGTTGTTCGAGGAGGCATATATATTAATGTGCTTCTAATTTTTTTCTTTTCTTTCATTCGAACCGGCCCCTTCTTAACTTTCTTAGCATTTAATTAATGTTTTCATGGTATAGTTTTTGTCACCTAGCTAGGCCTAAAAAAAAATATTCCTAACACGTTGCATAACTCATGTGACATGTCAGACCACAATTATGTTAGAAAGCGACATGTGATGGGTCAATGATTTTGTAGCACACCGTTATTTTTATATAAATCAAGATGATTAAGATTTATGTGACTGCAAAAAATTTAAAAATAAAAATATGTCATCAAATGATTAATTATTTTCATATTACTATAAAATAATAAAAATTAATTTTATACCATCGATCAACTGATATGACCAATCTAACTTTTTAAATATGTCACTATAAAATATTAAATTTATATCATCGCACAATTAATAATTACTTTTAGCCCATTACAATTCAATAGAAGTTCATTTATTTCATTGCAATTAAATAATAAAAATTCCTCCCCGTAGCATATGCATGCAGTCTCCTTTCCACGGATTTATTTTTCAGCACAATACTTTCTTCTTTTATTCTATCCCTCGTTTTGAATGGTGAAAAAAAAAAAAAAAAAGAATATTGTTCGTCAATTTTTACTCTACTAGACGTGTATCTCTGAGTTATTGTTAACTAGAAACAGAAATTAAGGTCCTTAAAATAAAATAAGAAACCAAAAATGAGAAGTACATTATAACAAAAAAAAAAGAAGAAAAAAGATAATGTTTGGAGAAATTAATAAAGAGTTCATAACATAACACGGTTTCATAAAGTGGCGTAAACTGCGTTGACAACAATCGTACTTTTTGGCTGGACACATCCCCTCTTTCTCTGCACGTCCTCAAAAATTGTTAAAGGGAAAAAAATTATTATATTGATAAATTTTCCTTATTTATCTAAAGTCAAAATCAATTGCACAATTTTTTTTTCCATAAAGTCACATACAAAATTCTTAATCCTATACGTTTTACCCTTTTAACTTTTTTCAATTGCAAATTAAAATCAATGAAGATGCGGTCAATAAATAAAAAAAATGAAAGAATTAATTTTGGCTCCCAAAAATACACAAAATTCCATTTTTTTCAGGTAATTACTTCCTAATTTATTTATTTTGAAAGGAATAAATTTTAGCTCTAAATAATACAGAAAATGCAATATTATCAGATAACGTCCTATAATTTAATAATTTTCTGAAGTTGTTTTCTGGTTTCCTTCGGAGATATTTGGTTTCAGAATCTTCATTTGCCATCTGGGTACGTAGCAAGCTAGCAATTAATCCGTAAAAGAGAACCGTGACTTCGTCAGCCCGTGACACCCTTCGAGTAACCCGTAATCAGAATATGGCATGTTATTCATACGGCATTTCCGTATTCGCCATGCCTTGGATCTAACTTATGAACTAGGCCTTTTTAAAATTAAAATGTGATTATTTCAAATCAAACAGTTTAGTTTGCAAACCTTTTAGTAATTAGGAACAAAATAAGAAGAAATTCCTGAAAATTCTGGAAATAATAAAAAAAGAAACATCTAAAAATTTAGAAAATGGCTCAAAATTTGGGATTGTTAGTATTCATGCTATATATAATTTGCAACAATTTTGCATACTTTTACTTATTTAATTTCTATTTTTCCACGTATTTTACAATATCTGTGAAATTATAATATGTATTAGAACAAAGTAGATGTATATCTATTAGGCACATTGGCTATGAAAATTCCTGCCTTCCGCATATAATATAATCTAATCTCTATACTTAAATTGTAAGTTTAAAAAAGGGTCAAATTCGGTTCACGTATATATCATAAATATTTAATATCAAGATGAACCCTATTTACACTTTAGAAAATTTCTTTAATTCCGTTGCAGGTTATATCAACATAGACTGTGGAATTGCAAGCAACACTACTTATGTTTATGGAGTTAGAGGGTTAACATACGTATCTGATGATCAGTACATTGAGACGGGGTTCAATAGCAACGTCTCAAGCCAGTATACCATTAAAGATGAAAATCATACAGATTGTGAAACTCTCAGGAGCTTTCCTAGCGATATTAAGAACTGTTACACTCTGAAACCTGTGATGAAGGGATTAAAGTATCTTATAAGAGCAACATTCTATTATGGGAACTATGACAAAAAAAATAATCTGCCAAGTTTTGATTTATACTTGGGTGTCAATTTCTGGTCTACAGTCAACATCACTTCATCGGATTATTTATACCCTTATGAGATAATTGCTATTGCCCCTGCTAATTACATACAAGTTTGTTTGGTCAACAAGGGATTAGGGACTCCTTTCATCAACGTACTTGAGTTGAGGCCAATTAATAACACGCTCTATCCAATAGCCTCTGACCAATCCATCAACGCCGTCTATCGGCAAGACATTGGAGCAAAATATCTATATATATTGAGGTACTCAAATGTAATTTTGTTTCCAGGGAAAAAACAAATTTGCTCCATTGTTATCTCGCCCTACTTTAGCAGTAATGATATCACAAAGAGAACCTAAATTTATTGAAATTAAAAATAATTTTATAGATAAAAAAATTTGAATTCTGTTTTGTTTCAGAAATTGAAAGAAGCTCCAGATTAAGACTGCTCAATTAATTTGCATGCTTATTGATACAAACCGATCTCGCAACATTTCTAATTATGTTCAAATTCCGCATTTTATTTTATTTTTTCCTTATGTTTATTGGTTTGGCTGTGGGATATTGTTGAGAACAGGTACCCTCAAGATGTCCATGATCGACAATGGTTTAGTGGAATGCTGACTTCATGGACCGCAATTTCCACCAACACAAGCATTGATGACATGAAGTTTGATACGCCTTCCATGGTCCTGCAGACAGCTGCAGTTCCCTCATCTGGCAATGGCTCCCTTGACTATGCATGGTCGGAAGCTTTCCTAACATGGTTGCCTACCGATAAGTTGACAACCTTTTTCGTTGTGCTTCATTTTGCTGAAATTGAGGAGGCCATGCCAAACAACAATCTAAGGGAGTTCTACATTTATGCAAACGGGGAACTTGTTTTCAAGGACCCTGTTTTGTTAGATACATATCTATCAACAAGCTATGCTTACTTCACACAGACTGGGGCTACACAATACAGTATCTCCCTCAGGAGTAGTGCAAGAGCAACACTCCCACCCATACTCAATGCATTGGAGTTGTACACAGTATTACGAGCAACATGGTTACCTACAGACGATATAGATGGTATATCTCTTGTTTTCTATTTTGTCTACTACTATTAAATTATTTGTATAAGAAATAATATAGAAGATTCTTTTAAAAACATTTCACCTTCCCACAGTTACTGCCATTAATTCAATCAAGACGAGTTATAACATCAGGAAAGGTTGGAATGGTGATCCATGTGTACCGCCAGGCCTCAATTGGGCTGGGGTTAACTGTTCAACTAATTCTTCCAATATTCCGAGGATTACAGCTATGTGAGTTTTACATCCCGTACAAATTCTACTTGCATGATATTTTCTTTCTGCAAATCATCAACTTCCTTGCGAGAAGGTAATTAAATTCTGTTCTGCAGAAATCTATCTTTCAGTGGATTAAACGGGACAATCGCATCTGATTTTGGATCCCTAATTGCACTTGAGAGACTGTAAGTTAAACTTTTAACAGAAGATAAATATTTTAGACAAGTGACAAATGATAGGATTATATATAACAATTTCCTTAAGCACTCCACAATTTCCTAATATGAAGGTCATTTTTATTTGGATAACTTCAGGGATTTATCGCACAACGATCTGTCAGGCAACATTCCTGATTCGCTAGATAAATTAGTATCACTTACATACTTGTAAGACAGTAAACCTCCCCCTTATTTATTTTTTTTTTTAGCCAGAACATTAATTCTGTCATCACCAAATATCTCTTGGATTGCAGGGACCTATCAGGAAACTCTGGCCTTTCAAGAATACTTCCTCCTGGCCTTCAGAAAAGACAAAATGATAGTCTTTTAACAGTGATGTATGCCTTTTGTTAGGTTTTCTAATTTGTTTCTTTCTTAATTGGTACCAAAATCAATAAATTGTAGCAGTGTATGTATCCCATACTAGGATGTGGTAGAAATTTGATATAAACTACTATATATAAGTATTAGTTAACATATTGAAGTTCTTTGTTTGACTTTAATTGATACTTTTTAAATGAGCTTGTTTGATCCTCTGGTAAGCTGGATTGTTTGGTACCATACGCTGGCCCATGTTGAACAATATAATTACTTTTCCATAAAGAAAAAAGCCTGAAGGAATAACATGTAAATAGATAATTTGGTAAATTTTGCCAATTACAGTTTTGAAAGCACTCCCAGTGGAACAGGACACAAGAAATCTTCAAAATCAGTTAATATTGTGGCTGCAGTCGTCGTGTTTCTGATTCTTGGAGCAGTGGGACTATTTATTTTGTACCTCAAGAAAAGTAATGGTAGCTTAATAATTACAATCTTTCTTGACAAATTTTCCCGTCTTGGATGGGATCAGATCAAGAATTATGATCTTGGGAACTGTATATAAGTATGTCAGGAAGGCTGATCATTGAATATAAATAAAAGAACCTATATTTGCAAATCTGGGAAATGAAAATTAAATTCTTGTTTTCCTTATTGAAAGTAATTGTCCGTGCAACATCATTAGCTATGGTGTCTGACTAAAATTTCTGTTTAAACCATCTAAAACTTCACTTCATAGAAACATTTCATTAATTCTATTTTGTTTTCAGGGACTCCCGTCACCCCAAAGAACTCTGCTGTGCCAGAAGCAGGAAATGAATTAAATTTCGACAAAAGGAAGTTCACTTTTGCAGAGCTGAAGCTTGTCACCAATAACTTTAGCGATCAAATTGGCGATGGAGGGTTTGGTAAAGTCTTAAAAGGACGCCTTGAAAATGGAGTAAAAGTTGCTGTAAAATTGCGCACTGAGTCATCTTCTCAAGGAATTCAACATTTTCAGAATGAGGTAACAGGCGTACCTATGTGCTTTTTGTTCGTTATATATATTAATTATAGATGTACAACAAAGGGCCCTTTGTACTAAAACTAACTAGTATACACTGCTAACACATGAAACATTCAAAGTTTCCTATATTTTGCATCAGTTATCAAGTGTATCTTTGCTCTGCGTTACTTCTTCCAGGTCCTTATGGTACACAATTATGCTTTTTGAACAAAAACGGAGGTTTAAACCAGCCAAATTTTATAAGGGGACATTTGGCATGCATGAGGTTAGCTTAACTTTTAGGTTAGTAACCTAGTTTGTTAACCTAAAAGTTAAACGGATTTGCTTATAAGTACTAACCTTAATCCTTGATCTCACTAATCTATGGTGTTGCCAAACGCTCCATTAACGTATAACCTTGACCACTTTAAGACCCTACTATGCTCCTACCATTGAACTACTTTGCAATATGCTTTGGCATCCCAATACTTAAATATACACCTAGTTTAGTTGTATATTGTAAATAAATATTAAGATCAGAATACAGTACCATATAAAAGGCACAAATCTGATGTAGAGTTTATCTCAAATTGCTATATAGGTTGAAACTTTATCAAGGGTTCACCACAAGAACTTGGTCTCACTAATTGGTTACTGCAAGGATGGAGATTGCATTGCTCTGGTCTATGAGTACATTGAAGAAGGAAACCTCGAAAATTTTCTCAGAGGTTTGCTAAGTTGTAGATCTAGAAAACCTTTTCTTGATCTAAATTAAATTAATATTAACTATACTGTAAAATTTTCATAACAGACCATTATTCAATACTGAACATGTACAGATAAAGCATATAAAATTCGAAAATTGATTCTCGATCAATATTTAGCACTCCTTTGGACTAGCAAGAATTTTACCAAAAGGTGCTAAATAATAACGTAATAAAAATCTGGCTTCTAAAAGTAAATATTGTAATATTTGAATTACAGGTAGAACTCACTCTCTGGGATGGAAACAACGGCTACAGATTGCATATGAATCAGGCCAAGGTCTCAAAAACTTATTAATATTGCCATCAAGCAACAATTTGTTGCATCATTAGTAACTCATCTTACCTCTTTGATAGGATTGGAGTATCTTCATAAGATGTGCAAACCACCACTAATCCACAGAGATATAAAGACCAGCAACATTCTTCTTACATCAAATTTCGAGGCAAAAGTTTCTGATTTTGGTTTGGTTCAGACTTGCAGCGGCACTCATGTCTCCACCCAGATGGTACGCGGCACACCTGGTTATGTGGACCCCTAGTATGTTCTATCTGTTTCCAATAGATTAATTATTCTTATTATTTTTAAAATTCTAGACCTAAATTTGTTTTGCCATGTTGTTGAACACCTTATTTTAGGACACCTTATGCCACCAAAATTGAACAAAATGCATGTTACAATATTCTTTTTCTTAATACCCAAAAAAAATCCACAGAGGATACCATTTTTAAACAAAGATAAGCAAATATTGTCACGGAGAAGTAACTCAAAAAGAGTTTAAAACGTGTCACAGCATGGAAAGAAATTGCAAGGAGTGCATCATCAGGTTAAGGTGCAATTGATGGTTTAATTGTGTAAGGGAACCAGATGAGAGGTGCATCCGGTGAAAAATCGAAGAGAGCAGTTACCATTGACACAATTGATTGAGTCAAAATCCAGGACGTAAACGAAAAGACGTACAAGACAAAATAGCCTAATTATTGATGCATTGACTAAAGGTACAACGATTGTCAAATTTACAGAAGTGGTTAGGACAGCAAGCAAAAGACAGAGAATGGGTGCAAGAGGTGACCAAAGCACTGGAAGGACTACAACTGTAGGGGAATGTAGCCACACAAATGTACATCCACGAGAATAGATCAATATTAACAATATTAAAACATCACATAAGTAATATTACTATTCAAAAAAAAATAACTCATTATCTCACAATAGCAATATATAATAAAATTAATAATTCAAAATTAATTTACTCAAATATTTTTAAAATAGAATATCGCACAACACTCTTTTCGGTTTACAGTAAGTTTTTACATCGTAATACTCCAAATATACTTTACACAATCTCTAATCTAACAAGCAGAAATACACATAATTCTATATACCTTGCGTAGAGGAGCCATATCTGTAAAGTTCTCAAATATATCCTTTGTAGGGTTTGCAATATATCAGCAGCTAATCCTTCAAAGTTCTCAATTCCGAAGCTAAAACTGATCAAATTCACCTTGATCCCAATCTTAACTATCTCAACAGCACCGTGTTCCCTACTTACATAGTATAAAAAGAAAAAACAAAACAATCAATGCACTAAGTACATCATAGATATATTGGAGTTGTATGCACTGAAAACACATTAGGCTTCAATCCTATACGTTGATTATCGATAACAGCATAATTATCTGCTTTAGAAATTTGCCTTAACTATCCAATATCAAAGTTGCAGAGCTAAGTTAAGAACCAGAATTTACCATTTACATGCAATTTTCTTATGTTGCCAAAAAGGCATTACAGTGTTTACGTAAGTACAAACAAAAGGGACATTACAAGTCAAACAAGTCAGCTAATTTTTCAAGCTCAGGTGGGATGTACCCAGTCAGCTGCTTTCATTCAATTCCCTGAAGGTTCATTAATTGGATAAAATCAAATAATCAACAAATGATGGGCCACAATCTAAATTATAAATAATATTATTTTACTCTAAATATATTTAGAACTATTATAGATTGCTAAGCCTCAGCTTGCTGCAAGCTCAGGTGGTATTGTTCCCCTGAAGTATTCAGAAGCAACAACATACTAATTATAAGCATGAATTCAAATAAAAGCTGAGTTCTCGATGTAGGTTAAGTTGAGGAATATGTCCAGTCAGTATGTTACAATTCAAGTTCCCGTAGAATAGAAGATATATTAGACATTGATTTTAAGACAGCTATAAATTAAATATATTGAGAATAACCTACAATACGACAAGATCTTGCATGAGTGAGACCAATCACAGGTGGGCTTGAACCCTAAAAAATATAAAAATAAAATAAAATAAAATATTGTTCCCTTGCAATGACCTAACACAAGTCATTAATAAATTAGATAAAAACACTCTAAAAAAAATTTTTACACATACTGGTGAGGGGGAAAAAAACTGATCCTCCGGGAAAATAATTTTGCAAAGTAAAAAAGGTCAAAACTGATTATGCATTTTAGAAACGATCTATTTCAGTTTTATTAAGTAAAATCCAAAAATAAAGCCTTGCTGATTAGTAAACAATGAGCAGAGGAACTCAAGTGAAATCATAATTCATAAATATTGGCAGTTCCGATAATCCCTTTAAATAGTCAATTAGACACATTCTACAATCAAATTAATTACTTTTTCGATTGTTGTTCAAAACAGTGCTACAGCAACTCAATCGAAACAAAGTCCAAGTCAGTTTTTTCAATTAAGCCATAATGAATCGAGTCATTACACTCCATTTATCCCCTAGTTAATGAATCAATTCAAATATTACAAATTTTGATTGCTTATTACGTTGTAAAAATAAATATTTGAATAACAAAGTTTCACATAAATCAATCCAACAGCAGCACTGACAGTATCATTTTCATGAAAATCTACCAGTACTATAACAAGAACACCCATTTTTGTTTCTGACCACAAATCAGATCCAACTTATTCTCATCTAAACCACAATTGTTTGTTAAACCTTGACCAGGAAAGAGGCATACAGTGATAGTTCAGCTGACAGATTATTAGGAACGTATAGAGGTGAATAACAAGTTAAACACAAATTCACAGTGAAATTTCATACCAGATAGTCCGGGTGGAACAAGCTTCACGGCCCTAAATCTGAAGAGGGGGAAAAAAGATTTTAGAGTTTTCCGACCAAACCTTTAAAATTCAGTACACTAAACAAAAATTCAAACTGAGAGAGAGAAAGAGACCAGCGTTGCCTCGTACCTGGGGACCCCAGGCTGGGGTTTACGAGCAAGAAAGGGGGCGAGACCGCGAGAGAGAGAGCGGGTCAGCCGTCAACCCGTCCATCGGACGAAGCAAAATGCGCCGAACGCCATCGATAGGGTTTAGAAATAGGGAGCGTGTGTTCGTGGCGAGAGAGAGGTGTGACTATCTCACATTGTGAGAGTGGTCTGAGGAGAGACCGAGAGAGAGACCAGTCAGGTTTTTTGTTACAGGGAGCAGAACAGAATGATAACTTCGGGTCTGAATTTTCAGAATTTTCAGATTGGGAAGCTGAATGAAAAGGAAATGAAAACGAGGCGATATCTGAATTTTTTATTTCTTTTAAAAAAAAGCAAAATTGGATATAACCCCTATAATCTTCTTCAATTGGATATAACCCTCTACAATCTTTAAAATTTGATATAAACTCCTCAAAACATGTTTGTTTTGGGTATAACCCTTTTTATTAACTTTAGTCATTTTTTAATTATAAAAAATCAATTATCTAATTTTGTGACCAAAGTACCCTCATGCTTCATCTTCCCTCTAGCAATTTCAGTCTTCAAATATGAAATCTCTGAAACGATTTACAACTTAATAAGATCTTTACTCAGAAATTAACATAAATAATTGCCCACAATAACATTAAAGGTGTAAATGATTAATTAAAAAATTGACGAACGAATGTGCTTTTGAGGAACTGAAATGAGTTTTTTGTTTTAAAATCTAATATGAGCAAATTGTACCAGAAAGAAAAAATTAGTTCCTGCACCTTTATGAGACTAATCTTCGTTAAATGCTTCTGATATATATAAGTGAGAAATGAAAAGTATGAAGCCTGATTTAGCCCTATTTATATTCAAGGGTACTATTTGAAAGCACTAACACTAATGCTTATATGCTGAACAGAAGTTGAAAGATTATTGACCAAAACTATGTTTATCGCAAGAGAAATTTGTAGCACAATAATAAAGTCTCAGATGCGAAAGTGTTAAGTATCTCTCTAAGATTTAGTAAGAATATAGAATAATAAATTTCAGATAAAAACCAATATGAATGTTTGGATCGCTAGACGAAGATGAAGCATGAGGGTACTTTGATCACAAAATTAGACAATTGATTTTTTATAATTAAAAAATGACTAAAGTTAATAAAAAGGGGTCATACCCAAAACAAACATGTTTTGAGGGGGTTATATCCAATTATAAAGATTGTAGGGGTTATATGCAATTGAAGAAGATTAGAGGGGTTATATCCAATTTTGTCTAAAAAAAAGCTTTATTTCCGCTCCTAGTGTTTCTATTATTCACTAGATCCATACGTCGAGCTTCGCTCCACGATATTAGATGTCATTATAAATAATATACGAAAATTTGTGCCGTTAAGTCAATAAATGTAATTATATAATTGTAGATTCTAAATGAATTAAAGTGCAAAGCAAATCAATAAAATGGAAACAATAATTACGAATAAAAAATTCGAAAGAAACATAATCATGACAATAAAAATGCAAAATTAAAATAAAAAATTCTTTTAATATATGATTTAAACATGCTCAAATTATTTTCATGCCAATATATACTATACCTTTATATTCTTTCAACATGTCGGAATTACATGCTAAAATTATTGGTATTAATTCCATTAGAATTCGCTTCAAGATCTTCAATATTTACAGAATCAATAAAGTCTTCCCATAAAACAAAATCAATTGTATGCCCTAAGATAAAAGTACATAAAGAGTTCAGAATAATAAAGATATGTGTTTTTAAATAATAAATTAATTTTAAATATAAAATACATGGTATATGTTTAAATTTAAATTGTGAGAATTATAGAATAAAGTAAATTATGCATATCTTAAAACTTAGTGTTGGAGAAATATAAAATAATTTAAGTGATAGTTATGTTGTCATTATAATAGTAAAAGATCTTTCATTAGTTAGATATATAGTTTGGATTTGCTTAGGCTGTCTTTTTACCATTACTAGAGGGTTAATCGAGCTTCGCTCGATATTTGACATGGAAATAAAAATTAAATATTTTATCATTTAATAAATATTTATTGCAATTAGGATGTTATGTTTGTAATTAATTTAAAGTGATAACTAATAGGATAGAAATAATAAATTATATCTCCATATGTTGAAATATTTTATAATTAACTATCACAAATAAAAAACGTTGTTCCATCATTTTTCATAGAAGCAACTAAAAGAGAGAGGTTGAAATAAATTATGTGACAAAAATGACGTAGTACAATCAAAATGGATCTCAATAATGCAACATAAAAGAGAACACAGCTCTAAGCAACACATATGACAACACAATAGATAGCACATAAAAATTTAACATACATCTGAAGGAACGGACTAGATTAAGTCGGAGCAGAAAAATCAAAGGTCTTGATAGAGTGTCGCACTAATACTAACTAAAACATGAACCGACACCCACACATCTTTATTTATATTATTGATTATTGATGTCTTTCATAGAAGAAAACTCATAAATCCTTCCAATGACATCTACATTAATTAGAAATGTACAAATATTAAACTATATATAAGTGACAAAAATGATAACTGATATTATTAAAAGATATTATAAAATATAAAAATTTGATTTAACAAAAAAAATATAAATACTACGTAATAAGTAAATTAGTAAATTATAATTAAGAAATATAATTTTTAAATTTATATAATTGTAGAAATTTAAACAAATCAGTGTACCTATAGGCAGCGTCAAAGTCAGTAATATTTGTTTCGATATTTTCAAAAGGCTTGAAATCAATGTAACACACAAATATGACAAGGAGATTTGATGGCAAAGGAGTAACATAAGTGTTTCTAAAACAACCAATCGAAAACATACGTGGAACTGTACGATAGCCTCCTATAATATGTTCAATGTTAAATCGTGCAATCTCGCACATGGGCCCTTCTGTAAAATCATTTTGGATCCATTGATAATATCCAATATCAACAACACCTTTTATACCTCCATGTATACCAAACTAAAAAATTCTTTTAGCAAAGAAACTGAATATTTTAAGAAAATATTATTGTTAAGTTAAAAAATTTCAGTTTTTTCTAAATTTATATATATCATAAAGTTGTCGGCCCAAATGCATAAATATGAAAATTGTGTTGGCAGCAAATTCTTATCGCACATTTGAAATAGAAATGATATAGAAATTTTTGTTTGGTGTCAAATGTAAACATGAATTTTTTTTTAAAAAAATTTACCTTATTATCTTGTAGAACAAAATTCATGTCCCATGTTTTTTTATATATATATATATATAGTTAGCTAGCTGTTTAGTTAGTAAACTGTTCTTAGTTGTTAGCTTGTTTTTTCTCTTTCTTTTTTTTTCCTTTCTTTTTTTTTTTCAGCTTTCTATCTAGTTTGTCCAAAACAAAATAGAAACAAATTTTTATTTTAATTCTTTACAACTGAATTTGCTATTTTGAACCCAATGCGTTCGCGTTTGGCAAAATCTCTCTTTACTAGGGTGCCACATCCCAAGTAGTCCCTTTTTTTTTTTGGCTCTTTTGTTTGTATTTCTCTTTCTTATCTTGCTGATCGAAATCGAAAGCCCTTAGCACCAAAGTCAGAGATGTAAATGTCATTTTAGACTTTTATCTTGTTTCACCCTACAACACTCATCTCTTTGGATTAATAACTCGAACGAAATGATGTTATGGTCACAAATTTATTGTATTTTCTTTATAGCACGGGTAGAAGACAAAAAGTCCGAACATCAACCTGAAAAGGAAGGGAGGAACAAGATTATATTGGTCCAATATTTCAAAAATTATTTCTTTTTTAATTAAAACATGATTCAAATGAATCACAGGGTGTTATATCCTTAAGAAACAATAATAGAGCGGGTTATTGAAGGAAACAATATTAGAGGGTGTTATATCCTTAAGAAACAATATTAGACGATTTAGATTTATTATTGTCATTTCGTTAAATGAAACATAGAAATCTAGAATTCAGATCCTCAACCTGAATGATATGTCAATAATAAACTCAAGAAACAAATGATCAAATATCATCAATAACATAAATTAAAATTCAATTATTAAAATATTGACTTCTAGGACGCCAACAGTTATATCCAATTGGATAAGATTTGAGGGGGTTATATCCAATTTTGCCTCCTATAAAAAAGAATATCGAAATTTGGATCATATTTAATCGTTAATTAACTGAATTATGTATTATATCATTTATAAAAAGACTACTAGATTGCACGACATTCATTGCTGCCCTATCTACAAATTAAATTTTTTTTATTAATTTTTAACCTTATACGAATTGATTAGGAAAAAATATATCAAAAATATAAAAATAATTTTATTTCTTATTTCTTACTCATTTGTTTTGTATTTTCTGCAGTTATGCTGTTAACTTACAGCTCACAGTAAAAAGTGATGTGTATAGTTTTGGAATTGTCCTGTTAGAAATCATAACGGGGAAATCACCCATCCTTCAAGGTCCAGAAGAGGGTCTGCCCTTGACTGAATTTGTGCAGCAAGAGCTATCAAAAGGAAACATAGAAAGCATATTGGACCCAAATATTGGTGGCCAATACAACTTGAACTCAATTTGGAAGGTAGCTGATTTGGCACTCAGGTGCACTGACCTGCAACCTACAAAAAGGCCTGACATGAGAGCAGTTGTTGCAGAGCTCAAGGAAAGTCTGGATCTAGAAATATCTACCAATGAGACTGGTAATACGAATTCAATTGGTAATGCAATTTGTAGTGGTAATATTGAGGCGACACAAACTGGAGGCATGAGGGTATCTGATTATGGTCCTTCTGTAAGATAGATATCAATTAGAAACTGTATGATCTGGAAAAAAATTTATAACTGTATCAATTATCATATTTGTGTTCCATTCTGGTCGTGTGGCAAAAAATTGTGTTTCGACCTCTTGTAATAAATGCGACTATGGTTTTTGTTTTTTTCATGATGACTTAAAAAACTTTTGGACAAAAGCGGACAAACTACTAAACTCTGTAAGAAAAGGAAATCCTGTTTCTCAAAATAAAAAAGAAAAATAAAATTCTTTTGCTTGCACACTCTGTTTAGAATATTTAAACAATACTTCCTCGAATAAGTTAGTTGGTTATTGTAGAGACATAAAGGATCAACAATAAAGGAAAAACAATCAAGAAGCTGCAATTTGCGTCTGTTCGTTTTGATTTAGCGCACTTGATTCACAAAAATGAATTAAAACATAGGTTCACAAAAATAAATTAAAAAAACTCCCAAAAGAAATCTGATTGCTAATTACAAAAGGCAAATGCATACAACTTTGAATAATTTTTGCGTGCTTAAGAAAATTTTAATTTTTAGAAAAATTAATAACGTAATTATTATTATATGCTAACAATTTTTTTAGTTGTTTTTATCTTTAGTTTTAAAACCGATTTTTGTATAAAAAATTTGAAATTTTTTTATATTTGTTCTTTTATTAAAGAAATAAAATTTCCTTTCTATGAAATATTTTTAATTTTCGATGCAAACCATTTCTTATTTCTCAAAGTTCGTTACATTTTGCGTCATCAATTAATCACCCAAGTCTCATTCCAATTTTCAAAACCGTACTCCCAGTAGACGCCAACTTGTCAACAACAACAAAATATTTTTTCTCCGCCGGATCACTGTTTATAACACACTGAACCAATTTTGGATATTTCGTGGACAAATAACTTCATAACTTTCAAAAAGTGTTGGGCCGAAAACAACCTTCTAATTTGAAGACTACAAAAATAGAAACAATTGAAATTTGAAATAGCATAAGACTTCGTCTCGTTGTTTACCATTATTTTAAGTATAAAAAACGTTCTAGTTTTTCTTCTTATTAGTACGGTAGCACCTTCTTACCTGATACTATATTTTTATTGTTATAATAAAAATCAAGTGGCCGGCCTTGCTACTAGTTTATCCAAAAAAAAAAAACAAATGGCCGGCCGTGGTCTCTTTCTCCAAAGGAGCAAAAAATATTTATTTATAATATATCAAACAAATTTTAATAAAAATAAAAGTAAAATAGTGGGATCCACTTTTGGCCCTATTTAACTAGGTCAGAGGCAAACACGACATTTTTTAATAAGGCAATCAGCTCCAGTTGATAATGAGGTCTCTAGCCTTGCTAGTTGATAATCATCGGTTTCCAGTTTCCGCTTTCCACCGAAGACTACAGAAAATGTAGCTGCTGATAACAGAAATTCTCTATGACAGCGATTCTGAAACACATTATGTCTATTATGAGACTTGGAGAAGCTGTTAAAATAATTGTTTGCTCCGTTAATTAGGTAGAAATACTTTTAATAAATAAATTAATAACAATGAAAGGTAGTTTACAGAATTAATCCGTTATAGTCAAATTCAAAGAATAGGAAATAAAAAGAGCGTGATTATAAACTATTAATCAATTATATCTTGTTTAAATGAAAAACAGCATCTTCAAATCATATTTACAAAAATTTAAAATAATTATTTTTGAAATAATTAAATTAATTTCTTAAAATAAGTTGCATCCAATTTTTTCTTGACAAAAGTAAATATTTTTTTTTTGAAAACAGACAATAAAAGTTACTGCGTTGCATAGTAGCTTCTTGATTTTTCAGGAAAAAAAAAAAATTATAGCATCAGATTTATAAGCCTCATATAAAGAAATTACCTTCGCAAGTTTTGCAACCTATCAAACTTAAAAGAAAATTTTCTCTGTTGCAGATTTGCTTCAATTGTACTGTATTAATGAGAAAGTTTATTTGTGTGCGTGAGCAGAGGATTGTTATTCCGAAAGTACATAATTTAGTTCCCATTTTCAGATTGAGGGTGCTTAAAATTTTACTGATACAACTAGTACGTACCGTAAAAATGAGGCTGACCGTCTCTAATACTAGTCATTGGGATATTTTAGAGGTTTTACAGATTTATTTTAGATAAAATTGGATTAAGTCAAATAATTTAAAATATCTGTAAGGAAAATTCTTCAGTTATGTTTCAGATACGCGACCACGTTATTTGATAAAAGCTGATTAAGACCAAAGCTGATTATGAGTTTTTTTTTTTAATGTTAAAATTTTTTTTTTTTTAGGATGTAAAAGGCTTGCTTCATTTGATAAAACGGAAGTATGTATTTCTAAAAAAAAAATAAATAAATAAAGACTAAGGTTAAATTTAACACTTTATCTTTTAAGAGGAAGGTTCCGCTACCAACATTTTGGTTGCCCCCAAATGCCAACATTTTGTTATTTAGTTATTTTTTCAAATTTTAAAATTCAAACGTTAAATGTAAACCGTTGATCTTGTTTAGTTTAACGAGCGATGCGTTTTCATATAAGTTTTGTAAATTTTGAAGTTTATTTGATGCTCGATCAAGTAATAGTAAAACAAACGAACCCCGTTAACTATGATAGATTCATTCTAATACGTTCATGTTTTACCCTTTGATCGAGTATCAAATAAACTCCAAAATTTGCAAAACTTATATGAAAACGCATCGCTCGTTAAACTAAACAAGATCAACGGTTTACATTTAACGTTTGAATTTTAAAATTTGAAAAAATAACTAAATAACAAAATGTTGGCATTTGGTGGCAACCAAAATGTTGGTAGCGGAACCTTCCTCATCTTTTAATTATGTTTTATTTCAAAATTAAATTTAATCTTTTGATCTGAACCGTTGATATTATTTATTTAAACAACAGATGCATTGTAATAAAATTTTATAATTTTTGAAGTTCATTTGATACTGTTCGTGATGTAATAAAGTATGTTGTCTTAGTTTAAAAGTATTAGCTATTATTTGATGGGTTTGCATTATTTTTCAAGTGTTACATTGACATTTTGACGAAGCCCGACTGAAATTCTGTCAATATCATAATGACTCGGTAATTACTATGGTCGCTCATTGTTTGTGAGAATGTGGGACCCAATATTTGATCACATTAATAGTGCTAATGAAATTTTATTTATACAATTATTTTGTGTATACTATGTTGGTACTGTTGGAGTTATGTCCTAGAAGTCAATATTTAATGACTTATTTTCTTAGTTTATGTTAATGATGATATTTGATCATTTGTTCCTAGAGTTTATTATTGACAGATCATTCAGGTTGAGGATCTGAATTGTAGATCTCTGTGGATCATTCATTAGAATGACAATAATAAATCTAAATCGTCCATAATCTTGATAATTAACAAGGAACATTAATTATCATAAAAGATTAGTATGCAAGTTAAGTGATGATTAAGTTCTACAAATCATAAGTAAGGAGTTACGAACTTAATTGCATATGTGTATGTTATTGGAACATAGTACAGGACTTGACCCAATGAAATAAACATATGGATTGTGTTATGTGTCATTGTTTATTTCATATGTTGTTGGTTCTAAGTTTGAGATGCTCAGCTTTTCCACATGAGGATAGGTTCTATAAATATCGTCTAACGCTGATTCCTGATAAAGGCTGCTATACGGACTTTGTTTATGTTCTTTTGAATTGTGCGGAGAAAAGTTGTTCATCAAGAAAACCGTATGTCCCTCATTAATATACTTAATGAGTGATGATATCTGTTTGGGCCCCTTGATGGAGTTTGGATTGTTTGGCCAACATGTACAATCAACTCTAGATCAAGAAATGTATAATCTGCAAGAATGACACATTCCTATCTTGGATTATACAAGGATATCATGTGACATAAGAATCAGACAAAGGAAATACTTATATTTCTTATGCAGGATTGAAATATTGTAACGGTACACTATTTATGCGAATTGGGAATCATAACGTGTTGCTAGATACCGCTTATGATTATTGGAAATAAATAGTGATTTATTCTCCATGGCCAACATAGCATAAATCCTCAAAGGGTCACACAAATAGGACTTTGACCACACAGTGCATTATCTATTTATTCGCAACAGTGAGTATTGCGGAAATATGATGAGTTGATTAATTAATTATATACCGTTATGAACCGTTATAATTAATTAAGTCAAAGAGATCATATAGAAATAAATTAATGCATTATCTAATCCCAAAATAATTATTAATGAGTTAATAATTAATTTTAGATCAACACATTTCAATATAAATGGTTATATTGATTAATTGGGCCGTTATTTAATAGGAAAATATATAGCCCAATTATAGAGCAACCTAATGGGACTTTAATTAGGTGAATTAAAGACCCAAATGAGATTGTGAGGTGGCCCATATAGGCCCAATTCGTGGACAGCCATAGGGTGGCAAGAGGTGTAATTTTGGGGAAGTTTTCCCTAGGGTTTGAGCTCTATAAAAGGACCCCTTTGGAGGCTCCAAGAGCTAGCCTTTCTCTCTCCTCTCTTCCTCCCCTTTGTGGCTGCCACAAACCTCCTCTTTTCTCCCTCTTTTGCTCATGTGTTGAGCTCTCTTCACCATTTAAATGAAAGATTTAATTGATAGAAGAGAGAAAGCTAATGGGATTAGGTTTGTTCTTGGGTGTGCTAGCACATACCTTGAGAACGTGGCTAATCTCCTTGGTGGACTCGAGGCCGGCGGCACAACCATGGTGGTGGTGGTGGAGAAGGCACGCCATCGACTCCCATGCCATGGATTCGAGCCTCATGAATGCGATTTCATGAGAGGTACAATTTCTCCTACCTTCTCTCTTGATTGGATGTGTGATTGCTTTAGCACTAGATCTATTGATTTGCTTGTTGTTAATGGTGATTAATTAGTTGTAATTAATCTAAAATTAAAATATGAGCATTTTCTAACAGTGGTATCAGAGACAGGTCGTGCTTAAGGTTTTTCACACTTAATTAAGTGAGAATTCGTAATTAATTAAGTTAATTAGTGATGTGCATGCTTGCTGGCCCTGGAATGGCTGTTTTCTGTCTTGTTGCTTGTTTTTCGTGGTGTAAAGCTCTCTGAAATTTTTTCCTTCTTATTGGAGGTTGTAGCCCTTTGAGTTGTGGTCGTTTTCCCACTGGAATCATTGAAATTCGATGTAAAATGAATTTTTAGTGATTTAAACGGTAACGGTGCGCAGATCTGTTATTCTGCTGCACAGTTCTGTTGTTGTGGTTGGTAACAAATAAGTTTGTATACAAAGTACCTGGAACTTTTAGATAGGATTAATCTAAACTTGATGCTCTTTCTGGATATGTAAATTTTGTTGCATATTTCGGATATTATGTGGGCGTTCAAGGATGAAAAGTGATGAAGTTGTCAGATCTGTTTTTTCAAACAAACTGATTGTTTTGAAAAACTGTACTTATTGAGAAACTTTTATGGAAAAGTGTTAAAATGGAAATGTTCTCCTTTAAGTCTGGAATCTGTGAAAATTAATTTCATAGATTTTCATTGAGATTTGATACCTCAACCGAGTGAAACCTTTTTGGTCGACGGTCAGTTCCAGAACAGGATACCTTGCTTAAATGCTTGTTATCTCGTTGATCTTGAATATAACTTGTGGATTTTCTTTTCATGGATTGATAGCCTATTGTATGTAGTATTTTTCTATGTAAATTGTTTGCTGGAAAAATATCAAAGGGATGATCATACAGATCAAAAGGTTGAGACCCATAACAGAATTTTCTCTAACGGTGCTTCGCGCACGATATGAGAATTTGTCTTTTTTGGTTCTCCCTGATGATAATTGATCTCTCCTTGAGATTTTTACAGGTAACCACAATCTTTGTAAGGAGTTCTCTGGATTTATTTCGGATTTTTTGGAGACCGAATTATTTTGAATTTTTTCGGGCCCCGAATTTTGTATTTTAATTAGTTAAAATAATTTCTAATTAATCAATTTGATGAAAGGTTAATTAGAAGACTCCTTAAATACCCTCCTTTCTGTTTTGATGGTTGGATTTAATTTAAAAGGGCTTAAACAATTAGTTGTTAAGGTTAAGCCTTATTTGCATTCGAAAAACTTGAGCAACAAGTATGCACAAAGATTCTAATTAATGAAATTAATTAAGAGCAAGTGAATCATGTATATTGTATATGTGCTAACTTTGTTTTGTAGGAGGATGTGGGTTTGATATGGCTCAAGATGTCAATGCCTTGTGTGTTGTAAAATGTTGTGAATGCATGTGATTGCTTGTAAAGTGGCCTAAGGTGCCTTGATAATTAATTGGTTAATTCTTGATGTAACTTGTGAGGCTTGCATGCCCCTAAGGCCTAGGCGGGTTTTAGAATTTTATCACATGTATTTATTTCCCTTAATTATTAGATAGGATCTTAGTAATTAGTGGGAGGGCTTGATTAGATTAGTTTCGTTACATGGAGATGCGACGGAGACTAATGCAAGCGGGAGCCATACAAACCCACGGCAATGTTTGAGATGCTTATTATTATGTGATTGTTTGTGAATGCCTTGAATTGTCATAGGTAAGTATGGGTGTATGCTTACACGACCACCAAACAAAGTCACGTAATTGCTTTTGTCCCAAATTAACTTGATTTAGCCAAATCGTCCTCCTTCTCTCTATCCCCTTCAATACAATTGATTGTCTATTGATGCATTCCTGCCGACGCGGACATCGTAGTCCATCATTGTAGTCGGGGTGTAAATCGGATTTACTAGGAGCAAATAGAGAGAAGTTGCTTTACAACGGACCCACTCGGATTGGACGTTGGGACGAAGTTTGTGGATATACTTGTGATATCTCGCAAACCAAGAATCATATGGACAAGATATGATTGGTTGGAGAACCTACCTTATCTAGTTGTTTTAGGTGTCATGCCGACGCTGTCCCCTATTTCAACGAAAATGAGGATCTTGGAAACCGACTACATTAGGGACTTTAAATAAATGTAGTGGGAGTTTTGTTTATCATTATAAATAAAACATTGCATAAACTAAATGACCTTAAATTGAAATTGTTATAGATATTAAATATGTTAATTTCGTTGCGATCAATCTTTGAAAACCTCAAGCTCGTTTCTAAGGTATTTACTTGGAGAAGAAATACCGATTTCTAAGACATGTTCTTGGAAAGGAGAAACTTGTACATGTTTAATCCCAAAACGTTCCTCGACTTCCCGAACATAGCTTCGTAATGATTGATTAGTTTTGACGAAAATTATTCAATAAAACGAATGCTTATATCCTTTTAGAAGTTCTAGACCTTTGAATTGGAGAATTCATAAGGACTAGACTAGACTTCTACACTCTCATCCATTTAAGAAGAAGTTCTTAGAGAAAGTAAATATAGACTCAATCATTTATGATTGAGTAATGGAGTTAATCAAGAGACTCTTCTTATAAGAAGATAAATGTTTCATTAGCTTGCGAACCGAAAGGTTTGAGTAGCTAATTGACAACTAGAGATATTAAGATCTCCAATATCAAGGATTGTTGATATTGTCATACAATCTCTTTATATGGATAAAGGATATATTGTTCGCACACTTGTTAGTGCTAAAAGTAATTGGTTAAAGTATTAAAGGAATACTTCACCAAGATATGAGTTGAAACTTTGAGACCCTCACTAGTGACCATGTGTCACATGAGATGTTTCATTTGCCATTTATGGGAGGCATTTGAAAGGTTGTTCGAAATACCATGATGTTCTAAACCTTAAGATATTTGTCGTTCAAATTATCTCACTATCTCTAATTCACACTAGTAATTAGGTGCTAGTTCATGTGCTCGCATTTAACGAAATGTGTAGGCAATGATGAATAAGAGAAAGTTCGAGATAAGTAAAGTAAACTCCGTTTTGGAAATGGCTTATACGTCTAAGCCGCTACCATTGAATACGTAGAGTTATCTTTATTAAGTAAAGAGTTTGTTTAGGAATTTGAGGTTGTATACCTTATTCCAAACATCTCATAAAACCTTATCTCCGTTTCATATTTGATGATGGATGATCATGTTTTGTAATAGAGAAATGCTGTTCTCTTATTGTTATAAATTTGTGTATAAGATTTCATGCATCTTAATTGAATTTGCTTGAAATAGATAAACAAATTTTGAATGACAAATATGTAAGACTTCACATAAAGTATTTGACTTGTATGTAAAATAGTCGCTTAGTCGAATATAAACAAGAATTGCATTATGAGAGTCTACGTAACGTGGAGCTCGTAAATCAATTCGATTGCAAATGAATTGAAATTCATGCGAATCGTGTTTGTTAAATGACAAAAGCGTCTTTGAACTACGAAGGTTTAAAGGACAAGTAACTTGATTAAGACTTATACATATTGATGTATATAGACCTATGGGTACTTTTGCAATTGAAAGGTTGTTGACACTTTACCACTTGACCAACGATCATTGTAGATATTAACGTATCTATTTGATATGGTATAAGTATGAATCTTTTGACAAGATCAAAAGAATTTCAAGAGTAAAGTTGAAAAACTATTCAATAAAAGCAAAAAGTCTTAAAATGGATCATGGTAAATAGTTAAGTCATATAGTTTGATATATTACCTAAAGAGTATGAAATACGTTTCATTACTCGCTCCATGAGGAACATTGAAAAATGTATCCAAAGATGGAGGTATCGAACATTGTTTGATATAGTTCGATCGGTAATAAATCAAATTGATTTGTTCGACTCATGTAAGGGATTTGTGTTTGAGGACAATATTGTTTACACTAAATAAAAATTCCATTGAAGTCTATTGAGAAAGACATCTTACGAGATCCGATCTCTAGGTATATTGTTTCTCAAGATTTGGTGTTGAGAAGCTTATTTCAAGGTTCGATTGATTGATAAGCTTGGACCCAAATAAGACGCTTATTATTTTGTAGGATATCTTGAATTAGCCAAAAGGTACTACTTCTATGAACATGATAAGAACAAGGTAGTTGTTGCTCATCATAACGTAATCTTAAGGAATAACATTCTCAAGAAGAAGTAGTGGGAGTAAATTGAGCATTAAAGGAGTTTATGCGTCACTACAAGAAGT
This sequence comes from Rhynchospora tenuis, assembly GCA_027725995.1. Classification (NCBI taxonomy): domain Eukaryota; kingdom Viridiplantae; phylum Streptophyta; class Magnoliopsida; order Poales; family Cyperaceae; genus Rhynchospora; species Rhynchospora tenuis. The sequence goes on along the minus strand of JAMRDG010000020.1, from coordinate 978,871 downwards.
ACCTTTATGGGAAACTTGTCACTCCATACATGGTGTTTAGTGGGAGTTGAGCGGAACTTAATTCACAAGTAGTTGTGAAAGGAAGAAGTTTATAAGCACGCTTGCTTCTAAAGAGTACTCAAACATCTCACAAATGGATGATGTTCGAGAAACTCGTGCAATATATTAGGATCAAGAACTTACTCTACAAGATGTTGTAGAAGTAGTTTGTTGACCTCAAGCACCAATCCTACAAAGATCAACGAGAGTGAACTGCCTAAACTGAAAAGTACATAGGCTTCACAACATCCTCGTACTTGACATATGAGGATCCGTTGATAAATACAGAAGCGATGGAAAGACCCGATTCCACAAATATGATTTGAATATGTATGATCTTTAAGTACAATCCATATACATAACAACAAGGTATAGACCTTGATTGATGTTCAAGAAGGAGCGATCCATCTAGAACATTTAGATCTTTAAAGGAAAGATAGATATGGATAGCAAGTCGACTATGTACAAAGCACAAGTTCATGATTGTTGCTATGTCTAAGTCGATAACGAGTTGACCATGTACAAAGCACGGCTTCTCGCTTGTAGCTGTGTATAAGTCAATAAAGATCATTCTAGCAATAGTTATATTTCGTATATATAGATATATGGAAAGATACATCAAAAATCGCCTTCTTCGATTGAATGAAGGAAGTTGTTGTGTATTTGACACAAACCGAGGATTTGTTGTATTGCTAGAAACACATATATATATGCTTCAAAGATCAATTGATGAATTGAAGCAAGTATTGTGGAAACTGGAATAAACATTTTTGACAAGTAAGTCAAGGAGTTGAATTTCGTCAAAAGCATCTTGTATAGACAAGATATTAAGTGGGAGCATTATTATGTTACATGTATTGTACAAGATACAACACATTAATTGGGAATAAAAAATACAGAAATGAATATTGTCAAGATCTCATTGGAGAATGTTTACTCAATAGAGAACTTGGGTAAGTCACCTAAATCCAAGGAAACAAAATCTATGGAGATAGATTATGATGGATGTCAGGTTTGAGGAAAATGTGCATATAATGACAAGGTGTTATAGTTACACAAAAAGATAGACTCCTAGAAAGGATGTCTAACCACGTTGTATGGCATACACTTGAGCTCTAATCGGTGTGTTGCAACTCAATTCGAGAAGAGTGCACGATACAATTCGAACATCCTTCTGTTATGAGTTTCATTACGTACGCCATACTTATGCACATGCCCCTATGTGTTGTACCCAAGGAGTATGACAAGCAGTTGTCAACTGGATACAAACAAAAAACACATTTGGACAATAATCAAGAATATCCTCGAGTATCTTATGAGAAAGGGTGATATGTTTTTCATCTGACAAGATGAAAGAAAGCTCATATAAATTGTTATATTGATGCTAGTTTTCGAAAGATTGATATAAATACAATTGAGCTACATATTTTGTTTAATGTGGTGTTGTAAATTTAGAAGGTGTTCTAAATGGGATATTACAACCGTTTCCGTCACCAAAACAAAAATATATAGCAACTTGTGAAGCAATGAAAGAATGTAGTATGGATCGTGAAGTTCTCAGTCAAGCTAATATGGTTCTATGCATCTCGAACCATAGCTTAAACTTGAAGAACCCAATATTAAATTGGTGATCCAACTAAGATCTATGACGATGTCACTTGATCTCACATGATGATGATCAAGAACACATATATAGGAGTATATATGTATACAGGGTCAAACAAAATTGAATAAGTTCGCGGACACAGCGAACACTCTAACTAAACCTCTACCTTAAGCGATATATGAGATGCAATTGTGCATCCATACGTGATGGACGTATGAGTAACTTGCTTTAAGCGTATAATATTTTTTGAGGTTGGAGACATATATATATATGGATATATAACATTGTTCTAAATTCTTCACTGGCTAGAAGTCACTATTGATTGACTCTAGGCCAAGTGGGAGATTGTTGGAGTTATGTCCTAGAAGTCAATATTTAATGACTTATTTTCTTAGTTTATGTTAATGATGATATTTGATCATTTGTTCCTAGAGTTTATTATTGACAGATCATTCAGGTTGAGGATCTGAATTGTAGATCTCTGTGGATCATTCATTAGAATGACAATAATAAATCTAAATCGTCCATAATCTTGATAATTAACAAGGAACATTAATTATCATAAAAGATTAGTATGCAAGTTAAGTGATGATTAAGTTCTACAAATCATAAGTAAGGAGTTACGAACTTAATTGCATATGTGTATGTTATTGGAACATAGTACAGGACTTGACCCAATGAAATAAACATATGGATTGTGTTATGTGTCATTGTTTATTTCATATGTTGTTGGTTCTAAGTTTGAGATGCTCAGCTTTTCCACATGAGGATAGGTTCTATAAATATCGTCTAACGCTGATTCCTGATAAAGGCTGCTATACGGACTTTGTTTATGTTCTTTTGAATTGTGCGGGGAAAAGTTGTTCATCAAGAAAACCGTATGTCCCTCATTAATATACTTAATGAGTGATGATATCTGTTTGGGCCCCTTGATGGAGTTTGGATTGTTTGGCCAACATGTACAATCAACTCTAGATCAAGAAATGTATAATCTGCAAGAATGACACATTCCTATCTTGGATTATACAAGGATATCATGTGACATAAGAATCAGACAAAGGAAATACTTATATTTCTTATGCAGGATTGAAATATTGTAACGGTACACTATTTATGCGAATTGGGAATCATAACGTGTTGCTAGATACCGCTTATGATTATTGGAAATAAATAGTGATTTATTCTCCATGGCCAACATAGCATAAATCCTCAAAGGGTCACACAAATAGGACTTTGACCACACAGTGCATTATCTATTTATTCGCAACAGTGAGTATTGCGGAAATATGATGAGTTGATTAATTAATTATATACCGTTATGAACCGTTATAATTAATTAAGTCAAAGAGATCATATAGAAATAAATTAATGCATTATCTAATCCCAAAATAATTATTAATGAGTTAATAATTAATTTTAGATCAACACATTTCAATATAAATGGTTATATTGATTAATTGGGCCGTTATTTAATAGGAAAATATATAGCCCAATTATAGAGCAACCTAATGGGACTTTAATTAGGTGAATTAAAGACCCAAATGAGATTGTGAGGTGGCCCATATAGGCCCAATTCGTGGACAGCCATAGGGTGGCAAGAGGTGTAATTTTGGGGAAGTTTTCCCTAGGGTTTGAGCTCTATAAAAGGACCCCTTTGGAGGCTCCAAGAGCTAGCCTTTCTCTCTCCTCTCTTCCTCCCCTTTGTGGCTGCCACAAACCTCCTCTTTTCTCCCTCTTTTGCTCATGTGTTGAGCTCTCTTCACCATTTAAATGAAAGATTTAATTGATAGAAGAGAGAAAGCTAATGGGATTAGGTTTGTTCTTGGGTGTGCTAGCACATACCTTGAGAACGTGGCTAATCTCCTTGGTGGACTCGAGGCCGGCGGCACAACCATGGTGGTGGTGGTGGAGAAGGCACGCCATCGACTCCCATGCCATGGATTCGAGCCTCATGAATGCGATTTCATGAGAGGTACAATTTCTCCTACCTTCTCTCTTGATTGGATGTGTGATTGCTTTAGCACTAGATCTATTGATTTGCTTGTTGTTAATGGTGATTAATTAGTTGTAATTAATCTAAAATTAAAATATGAGCATTTTCTAACAGGTACTAGTTTCGTAAATCTATATGACATTGATATTTCATCTGATCTAGAGGAACACATTTGAGAGGTAGTTAGCCCTAGTATCCATACTTCTGTTAAAAATATTTAATGTATATTTTGGCTTTGTGTGGATTTTGGAAATGATAAAGATATAAATCCAAAAAATAAAATTTGAAACCTCACAATAGATGTGAATATTTATCAAAAATTGTGGTTGTTGTCAATAGTTACTTAAGCAAATTAAATAAACTCAATACTTTATTATATTTCTAACATGTCTTAACTGAGTGCTTTCCAGGCTTAATGAGTGTACATTTTAAGTTGCAGAAGAAATTAAATCATTGTATTTAAAGAAAAATAAAAGAAATGTTTTGGCACGCCACTTTCAATGATAGAATTTCTTACCATCTAATAGAATAAAAGTAATTAAGAAATTAAATATACCATTCCCTTTTAAAATTCATTATATTTCATAGAAAATTTGAAAAACATATTAACCATTTTTATAAATTATTATAACATTATATTTATATTCTTATTATTTATTAATAAAGTATCAAAAACCAACTGATTAAATGAACAGCAAGAATATGCATCCAACAAAATATTATATTTCTAAAATTAATTATTAAGAATGAGAAGTGCGAGGATGAATAAAAGTGTTTCTCGTACGAATCGTACCTTATCCGGTGACCTCAAGGGGATAAGACTTTCTTCAAAAACAAAATCAAGGGGATAAAGATTAAAGAAACATAAAATTGTTGGATCCTCTACCATGCAATTATAACACGCAAAAAGGATTTCCAAGGTGTCCTTTGTAGGATGGTACAAATCTCAACACATAAAGGACAATCCGATGGGTATTTTCATGCTCCTAGAGGCTAGAGGAGCAGAGGATTGAACATAAACCGAGTCGTAAGTCAGCTGTCCATTTGAAAAAATATCCGAGAAAATACATGATAACTAACTTTTAACGTACATGATTAAACAAAAAATAGCAATCACCGAAATTTACTAAGTCGGCCGCTCGTATTAGTATGAGCACACACATCCATTTAGCTCAGTCAACTAGTAACTTATCAGGTTCTGTGTCGTTTATAAATAGTGCTTTTCAGTTTCCAGATAAGAGGCACAATTTAGTTTGCCACAAGAAAAAAAGAAATTGTCTGTGATTTGATTACCGGGGTAATATGGGATGTTGTAACTGCATAAGCAGGAGAGATTTTTGGTGCTCCTATCTTACTGGGATATTCCTGCTGGTGATCTTAGTTTGTGTTCAAGGCCAGAAGCCCAATGCTGACGGTATATATAAATAAAATTTCATTATCTTACTGGGACATTGATACTATGTTTGTGTGATACAATTTATTTTATCACAATTACCTCATTTTCAGGAAATTAAAATTTTTTATCCAGTCTATATCTTTTATTTATTTATTTTTTTCTCCTGGTAATGAAGGCCACCCTCAACTAAATTACATGTAGTATTTGAATTTGAGTCTGTCTTGATTTTGAAAATTGAAATATACTTTCAGTATTTATAATTGGAGCTTCGCTACTGTCAAAATGATGTGCCGGATGACTCCGTTAAACCCGATTAAATTTCAAATCTAAAAGCTCAAATGGCTAATTAATCTCAACTGCTCTATGTTCTTCATACTAAAAGCCCTTGTCGACCAAATTTTATATTTTTTTTCGAATTCTCGAGTTTTTTTTGGATTTTTAATTACTATTGTTATTATTGTTATTAGAGGGTTCAAAACTAATTAGATAGAGAATCTTTCAATATTCTAAAAATATTAAAATTTTTAATAAAATATCAAATTTGGTCAGCAAGAAATTTCAATATAAAAATCACACTAAATCCTTTGGATCGGTCATTTAAACTTCTGAATTTGAAGTTAAATTAAATTGGACAGAATCTTCCGTCCAAATCGCTATGATTTTAGTATTTGCCTTTATAATTGAACACATTTTGAAATAAACGATTGAATATAGTAATATGTAATCCCCACCGGTCCATGATTAGCTATACTTTTAGAAATACTTTAGAAAATAACCCACCTGTCAAAAACTATTTATCGCACATATGATTCTGCATCGTTGGTCCTAGGATTGTCTTTGACACACTTATAATTAGCTGGTCAGAAATCAGAATGACTACTGTGCCTTTATCCGTGCCGTGCCTGTCCATAGCCAAAGCTAGCGGCACCTCAACATAGGGCATGCTCTGCATTTTCAATATCCAAAGCATCTGTATTTTTTTTCCTCATTATTGCCAAAATTAATATCAAGGAAGGAGACTGGTCTTGGAATTGTCCTTTATTTCGCCCCTCAGTTATCTGTACTAATATCATTAAACCTCATTTACACTTTACGCTTCCCTCTTGCATTGCAGGTTACATAAACATAGACTGTGGAATTGCAAGCAATACTAGTTATGTCGATAGCTTCACAGGGTTAACATATGCATCTGATGATCCGTACATTGACAGGGGCATCAATAGCAACGTCTCCAGTCAGTATACATTGAATGAAAATTATACAAATCTTGAAACTCTCAGAAGCTTCCCTAGTAATATTAGGAACTGTTACACTCTAGAACCTGTAACAGAAGGATTAAAGTATTTGCTAAGAGCAACATTCTATTATGGGAACTACGACAAAACAAGGAAGCCGCCAATTTTTGATTTATACTTTGGTGTCAATTTCTGGTCTACTGTTAACATCTCTACATTGAATAATTGGTATTTTTATGAGATGATTGCTATCGCTCCTACCAATTACATACATGTTTGTCTGGTAAACACAAATCATGGTACTCCGTTCATCTCTGTGCTTGAGTTGAGGCCAATTAATAGCACGTCTTATCCAGCAGACTCCAAGCAATCATTGAACATGGTTTACAGGATCGATATTGGCTCAAATAATAAAAACCCACTGAGGTACGTAGAAACACTGATTTAATTATTTTTTCTGGAATATCACAAAAAGTTCATTTGCTCAATTTCCAGGCCATATTTTGGGTAATAAATTAATAATATCACCAAGAAAACCTAAAATTCTTAAAAGTACGTAAAATCAACAATATTAACACGACAAATTTTGATTATGCCCTCATTAGTTCCATTATAATAATTGACCTTTGAAACACTTTTCCAAATGTAATCTCAAATTGAGAGTAATTTTCAAGTTTGAGCACTCAAACTGAAGTGATATTTTAATTCAATTTACTGAAATAAAATATCCGCAAATTTGGTTTATCTTTGTTGATACGAATTCCTCTTTTTTTTTGGTTTTATATTTTTTATGTTTGTTTTGGTTGTGGGGCATTGGTTAAAACAGGTACCCTTTTGATGCCCATGATCGGCTATGGATTAGTCAGATGCAGTCTTCATGGACAGCAATATCCACTAGTTCCAAAATTGGTGGCTTTAGTTTTGAGGTACCGTCTTTGGTGCTGCAGACAGCTGCCAGTCCCTTATCTGTAAATGGCTCCATTGACATAACGTGGAAGGCCTCTGACCAGTTCACTAAGTTCTTTGTCGTGCTCCACATTTCTGAGATCCAGGTCCTGTCAAACAGCAGTCTCAGGGAGTTCTGCATTTTTGCAGATGGGGTTCAAAATTTCAAGGACCCTATTCGGTTAAATTACCTCTGGACATTGTATGCTTTATACACAGATACAGGGTGTACAGATTACAATATGTCGCTCAAGAGTACTGCAAGATCGACACTCCCACCCATACTCAATGCATTTGAGGTGTACACAATAGTACCATCAACGAAGTTCCCTACAGATACTGGAGATGGTATATATCTTGATCTCCATTTTAGGATTTATTGTTTATTATATCCTCAGCATGATTCATCTGCATACTAACCACAAAATTCTTCTTGAAGAACATTTTAGAAAATTTTTAAATTATTTTTTTTTCCTTCCAAACAGTTACCGCCATTAATTCGATCAAGATGAGCTATAATATTGGGAAAGATTGGAGTGGTGATCCATGCATACCTACAAACCTTGGTTGGACAGGGGTTAGATGTTCAATTGAATCCTCCAACATATCCAGGATTATAGCACTGTGAGTTTTACAACCATGCAATTTTACTTGCAAAGCATCTTTTGTATCTCTAGAAACTTCCTTGTGCGAAAGAGATTAAGTTGTTTGTTTTGCAGAAATCTAACATCCAGTGGATTAAATGGAGCAATCATATCTTCTTTTGCATCCCTAACTGCACTTGAGACATTGTAAGTTCGTTAAACATTTGCTTGCTAGACAAGTGGAAATGATAACATATACATGTGACCTAAAGTTCACTTATATTTGGGAAAACTGCAGGGACTTGTCTAAGAATAATCTGTTAGGCAGCATTCCTGCTTTTCTGGATCAATTAGTATTGCTTACACACTTGTAAGACTGCAAGCATCCTTTTTAATTGTTTTTTAAGACTGAACATCAGTTCCTTTCATCTCATTAAATATGTGCTAGCATTGCAGGGACATATCAGGAAACAGTGGCCTTTCAAAAAAACTTCCTTCTGGCCTTCAAAAAAGACTCGATGATGGTTATCTAACAGTGATGTACGTCCTTTATCCCCATTTTGATGAACTATATATATATTTTTATCCTTCTCACTTTATTTAACAGCTATATACTGCTATAATTTACAAATTTTATTTCTTGTTTGGTTGTTACTATAATTTATAAATGGTACTAGGAGCAGGATATGTGTACCATGCTAGGATATTGTATTACTGCTCAGAACCTATTGGGACAATAGAATTAATTTTCAGAAATAAAAAGAAAGTGTAATAGAATTAATTTGTGAAAAATTGCCAATGACAGTTTTAACAGCACCTCCAACAACACGGCTGATGGAATAGTACACAAGAAATCTTCAAAAATGTTCATTATTGTGGCTGCAGTTGTTTCTTTTCTGGTTATTGTGGCGGTGGCACTATTGCTTTTGTATCAAATGAAGAATAAAAGTAATTGTTGCCTAATGATTTTGTAATCTTTAATTACAATTTTCTCTCTAGGATGGCACCAGATAAAGAATTTATATCGGTGTCTGATTAAATAATGCGCACAATGTAAGCCAACAACATAAATAAAAGAAATTAAGAACTTATATTTGTATATCTACAAAATGGATAATTTTAATTGTCATCTCCTTATCGGAAGTAATTGCCCACTCATCTGCATTTGCTATGCTGTCTGACTAAATTTTCCACTTTCGTTCCTTATATACATTAATTTATCATTTTCTATTTCAGGGACTCCTGTCAACCGACCTTCAGATCGTGAGGGCCGCAGAAATATTGATATGGGAAGCAGCTCTAATGTATTTGAGAACCCAAAGGAATCTGTATTAGCTGGAAGAAAAGAATTAAATATTGATAAAAGAAAATTTAGTTTTATGGAGCTGAAGCAAATCACAAATAACTTCAGAGATCAAATTGGTGCCGGAGGGTTCGGAAAAGTCTTCAAAGGCCAACTTGAAGACGGAAATGAAGTTGCTGTAAAAGTGCGCACTGAGTTGTCTTCACACGGGGCTCAACAGTTTCTGAATGAGGTAACATGACAATCTTTCATTCATTTTGTATAGTTTTATACTTTTATAGAATGAAAAATGTAAAATAAGGCTGTTGTTATTAGAACTGATCACCAAGTGATATCACATGCAAGATGAATGATTAACTGCATTTTTTATATTATAACTATATTAAGTTGGGCACGTGTGAGCTCAGCGTGGAGCACTGTGGTAAGCACAGTGTTCCGGATCTTTTGTGGTGCGTGATTTTTTATGGCAAAAAATATTTAGGATTTTCTGTGACAGTTTTCATATAATATATGAATAGATTCTCAATTTTTTATGGAACTTTTTTTTAATATAGCATAAAATAAATCGCGCAACCATTTAATAACATATTCACATAGGAATGAATCGCGCAACGCGCGAGATTAGCGCTAGTTTAAACTAAGGCTGTTGTTATCAGAACTAATCACGAAGTGATATCACATGCAAGATGAATGATTAACTGCATTTTTCATGTCAAGGCAGTGCAGCTATGTTCTTCATTTGATCTTCGTGGTCCTTTTGTTATCCAAAGGCATGTAAATTGAAATAATACTTTAAAATATATATACACATCTTTGCATATAATTTACAGTCTTTATATCACAATATCATATTAAAGGCATCAATCTATTGTATATGATATTCTAAATTGGTATCTAGGTTGAGAAGTTATCAAGGGTTTACCACAAGAACTTAGTCTCACTAGTTGGCTACTGCCTCGACGGGGATCACATTGCTCTCGTTTATCAGCACATGCAAAAGGGAAACCTGCAATATTGGATCAGAGGTTTGCTAAGTTGCAGAGCTAGAAAAAGAAACAAATTAAAAAATGAATTTAGCAATTCTGTAAATTTGCAAAACAGACAAATATTTGGTAATTAACACTTTGGCATATGGATTAATGACTCAAAATGTCAACTTTGATTCTAAAAGTAGCGGTCAAAATTTTGTCCTTCAAATTTAACAATTAAATATTTAAAATTCAGGTGGTGCTCATTCTCTTCAATGGAAAGAACGTCTACGGATTGCATATGAATCTGCCCAAGGTCGAGCAACTTTATTACTCTCGTCATCAAGAAATTATTGTTTCAATGGTCACAAGTGATCCCATCTTTGCCAATTTTATAGGTTTTGAATACCTTCACAAGATGTGCAACCCACCGCTAATCCACAGAGACATAAAGAGCAACAACATTCTTCTTACAGCAAATCTCGAGGCAAAAGTTTCTGATTTTGGTTCGGTCCGAGACTGCACCGGCACTCATGTCACCACCCAAGTTATTGGGACTGATGGATATTTGGATCCTTAGTATGTTCTATCTGCCTCTGTTTTGTGTGTGTGTTCTTATTTTATTTTATTTTTTTTGTCAAAACTTTGATCATTTCGACTCTTTAAATATGTCACCGTGAGGATGTCTCTGGAACAATCATATTTGCACCATAGGTCCATAAAGCCTATTTAATCTACAAACCTAAAAAAAACAAAAACACGCAATCTTCCTTTCAAACATTACGAATTAACACAAACAGACTAGTGTTGTATAGAATTCCAAGCATTTTTTTTCATTCTTTAGGAAACAGAAATATTTATTAAGACAAGGTTTGAACGAAATCAAAATTACACAAACGGTCGGTTTAGTATTCATCAAGTGATTTGAATTACGACAATTTTTCAATTTGTATTTGTGGCATATTATTCATCATCGTGCATGTAAAATCTGTTTTTAATTTTAAATCTTATGTAAGTTAATTTTATTAAAATAAATTATTGTCAAGCTATTCTGTCTTTACATCTTTAATTTTATAATTTCTTATGTATTTCTGCAGTTATGCTTCTACCTCGCAGCTGACAGAAAAAACTGACGTTTACAGTTTTGGGGTTGTCCTGCTAGAAATCGTAACAGGAAAATCACCCATCCTTGAAGGCCCGCAAGGGAGCAAATATAACTTGACTCAATTTGTGCAGGAACGGCTATCAAAAGGAAAGATAGAAAGCATACTGGATCCAAATATGGGAGGCAAATACAACATGAACTCCATCTGGAAGGTTGCTGATCTGGCACTCAGGTGCACCGACCACCCTGACAAGAGGCCTGACATGACAGAAGTTATCACAGAGCTCAAGGAAGCCTCCAATATAGAAATGTCTACCTTTGAAACAAGTAGCGTGGCTTCAGAGGACATAAGCCAATATAGTGGTTATTCAAGGAATGATTTTCCTACAGGCGCTGAGGTCCATGGTGGCGACTTTGAGATGGCGCGTATGGGTAGCTTGCAGCTACCTGATTATGGTCCTTTGGCAAGATAATCACATCAAAACAGTAATGTGCTGTATATTTGTGTGTCCAATCCTGTCTGTTGGTTTTCTCAGTACATATTATATATAAATAAATAAGGTGATCGTTTAACTTGCTACAAAATCAGCCTGGATTTTTTCTCACAGTAACTAAAGCATTTGTACTTTCATCAGATACCTTGTTTGAGCTATTTTTTGTGAGTTTCAAAGAAAGAGAATCAAACCTATTTTATGATATGCTGTTAATGAAAATCTTTTATTCTGGTATATTAAACAATTTCTATGGATTGTGTTCGATACATTTTACTTGACTTGGATGCATTGCTGGTAACTAGAATTGATCAGGGGATTCATTCACCAAACCCTTTCATAACTGATACATGCGAATGGATAATCTTTTCAATAATTCGTACTGGCCTTTAGTCTCTGATTAATGCACTCTAACTGTAATAGTCTCGTACATGAAAGAGTTTAAACAGTTTAGGAGAAACAATTTGTGTTCCTTCCTTTTCACTGTCACTGAAAGTCTGAAACAATATCAACCAGTATAAATAAATTCTATATCCTAGCATACAGGTCTGCCGACTTGAGTCCAAACTCTTAGTTCACATGTTAAGCCATAAGAAAAAGGACACAATAATTCTCATTGAATTGCATAACAGTTGGAAGGAATCCATAACAGACAACCTAGATCAGTCAAGTCCTATCTTGCAGCTGGACCTGACACAATATCAACCCTCCTAAAATGGTCCATCTCATATGTCTGACTAATCTCTCCAGTACCACTAGGATACTTGAAAGCTTTATCATTCCTTGAATATTCGAAACTTGTGGTATACTTGGGTTTGAGTCATAACCTTTCGCATTAACAGTTTGAAGCTCCATCCATTCTTTCAACCCATCAACAACATCAGCCACAGCCTTAGACTCGATGCATGTGAAACACATCATCATATTCTCCCTGCATTTTGGCACCAACGACAACTTTGATGTGTCATTTGAAGAGGCTCTGACACACCTGCTGTACTACAAGACCCCCTTCTGGGCCTGAGATAAATCCTGAAAATGAAACATGTTAATAGTTAAGAATTCAATTAAGCAAAGTACTTACGACTGAACTGGCATTTCCACTTGGTGAGGTTCTTAAATTCATATAAAAAAATTGCAAAATGTAACCAAACAATATGATCGCTTTCAACTATACTATTTTCGCACAAGGTTTCTAAGGAGCATATCATCGAACACCTTGCGTGCATATGCAAACAATGGGGAATGTCATAACAGTCAATAAATGGAAAAAAGACCAAGATGTACCTTACCTAACCACGTGTGATACCGTCAATTCCATGTGAAGAATTGAACAACAAAGGTTAAAATAACTGCCCCTATTGATATCCAAATTCGACGAGAGGACAGTGTGCTAACAAGCAAACACTCTCTTTACATTTTTCAATTTCATCTGGTCAAACACAAGAAAAATATTATTTCTGCCTCCAATTTGTGCGATTTTTATCGCTGACAAGAACCAGTTTACCAATTCCATTATTGGAGCCCAAAAATTTCACTTAATGGGTGTATTTGAAATCCTAGTTTAATCAGGTGAGGGGCCTTAACTTTGATGACCTGGACGGCTGGACCCCACGCACAACATTTTACGCCTTAACAATCTGTTTCACAATTTGGCAGAAACCCGGAGCAACATTATTTTCGGTTTCGGGTATCGTCTTTTAAAGATTTTCTTTGTTATTATTTAACATTCTGATTGATACAGGCAAGGAAGATTGTTTCAAAATGTGCAAGGAAATAACGGATGATTTTTTTTTTTTTTTATAAATTGCTGAGCATAAATCAATATAAAATAATAATATGAGTTCCGTCACCCTACAGGCTGTTAAATTTCGACAAAAAAAAAATAAAAAAAAATATGGGTTCCCTCAGTAACTTATTTATCGGATGGCAAATAAAATTCTAATGCCGTAAGTTTTTTATGCTAGAAATTAATTTTTTTTTACGTTAAAATGTCTCAAATTAAAAAATTCTACGGAGATAATTTATGGTGCTACAAGAAAATCAATGGTTTCTTAATTTCTTGCACAACTATTTATCTAAAAGTACGTTATTCATTTTTTTTTTCCCCTTGTGCCATGGCCCATGGCCTACTAGAAGAGTAGAAGTAAAACCATTAAATAGTGGAAATTATCTTTGGTCCTAATTCAACCGCGTCAGATACAATGAGTCAAATTGATTGAACACGAGAATTGATAATCCTTGGATTTCAAGGGGAAAACCCAAGGTATCCTTAGTTTAACATCGAGCTCCTAACCTCCTTGACATCAGCAATTTGAATTGTTTAATAAAACTTGCGTTCCTAGATGTTATCATTAATCATAATTATCTCGTTTTTAATTCCCGTCAAATGACCGAGTTTATATTAAAAAGCCGTCAGTTAAACGGTTCCTTTTTTTTATTACAATTTTTAATCCTGCATGTTCCAGCCTTTTTCGGTTGCTGAAATATGAATTCAAAAGACCGGTTTTGCTGACTAGGTAAAACATATGATCATGAGTAACTTCCTTATTAGATCAAATCATCCAACTACGATAAAATTAATATAAAAGAAATTTATATTCAATAAATTTTCGAAAAACTAAATATTTTCTTTTATAAATACTGATAATTTTTTTAAATAATAGAATTTTTTGTTGGACTATTTTTAAGTCTAGTTGAACTATATATCACAATCATTCACAATTTTGAAGAAATGACTATATTCCTTTTTAGGGAAAAAAGCTCAAATAAACATTTAGTCCTCTACCGAATTTGTTCTAAAATGATTTATGAAAAAAAATACAAATAAAAAATATCATATACATATTTGTTATATCAAACTGAAACCATTTAAATGTAAAAAAAAAAAAGAAATATAAATAGAAAAACCGTTCAATCATAAACGATTGGAATAGAGTCAAATGATGAGATTAAAGAGTCTGGAAACTTTTTTATTCTTATGGATTTCGAATTATTATATAATTGTTATGTTAATTAGATCGATGGAAGCATGCACGAGAAAATATCATGAGTAACTTTTATTAGATCAGTCAATCAACTACAATAAAATTAATATGAAACAAATTTACATTCAGTAAATTTGGGAAAAGCTAAGTATTTTCTTTTTATAAATACTGAAAAATTGTACTTCTAAATGATTGACATTTTGTGTTGAATTATTTTTTTTATAAGCCTAGTTCACCTATATTATTCTGTCACAGCCATTCATAATTTGAGCAAATGATTGTCCTTTTTTTTTTTTGAGGAAAAAAGGCTCATATAAAAACTTAGTCCACTACCGAATTTGTTCTAAAATGATTTGTGCAACGAAATACAAAAGAAAAACATATCTTTACATAATATTTATTATATCAAACTCAAACCTTCTAAATAAATGAAAGACTTTTGAAGAGCCGTTCAATCATAAACGATTTGTTTGGAACAGAGTAATATGAAGAGCCGTTCAATCATAAAGAGTCTCCAAAACTTAATTTTCCTCTTATGGATTTAGAATTATTACATAATTTTTTATGTTAACCAAATCAATGAAACTATCATTAATAAAAGGTGAAAATATATATATAGATAGGAGATTTTTTTTTTTTTTTTTTTTTTTGTGAATTAAGGCATATCTTTCTTACTGAAGGTCTTTTTTTTTTTTTTTTTTTTTTTTTCTCTACGCTCAACAGGTCTCAGTAGAAATTGAACCAATTATCTCTAAATAAACGGCGACGATTGTACTGGACTTCCACATTCTATAACTGAAAGAATTATTTAATCAATTGATGTATATTTATTGTTATTAATCCTTTCATAGAAATTACCTTCCCAGGTTTTGGAATATATATGTTAACTCTAATAAGAGTTTCTCTATTATAGATTTCCTTTTTAATTGCACCGCACTACTTAGAAAATTGCGCAATTCAAATTCTAGTTTTTATTTTTTTTTTCTCTTTGTTTTTGTTTTTTTCGTTTTTTTTTTTTTCTCTTTTCATGTTTGTGTGAGAGACAGAGCAGAGGATGCACCATCCCGTATCATTTGGTTGCCATTTTTTAGTTCAAGGTTGCTCTTAGCAGTGTTTAAAATGTCTGATACCGACGATCCAGCCAGTAGAGTGGTTACGATATAATATTTTAAATCAATAATTATTTTTCGTTCATCCAGATTAAAATATATATATATATTTTGACCTAGTTTAAAGCTATATCTATTTTCAGAATTGAAATATAATGACGTTAAATTTAAAGTACAGTGACAATATTTTTATAATTGAAAGGCTTCAATAATTATTTTTCATGTCTTATAGTGATGCATTGACTTTTAACAAAGTTCACAAGAAATGGTCACTCGTTTTTTATGACAAATGTGGGACCCAATATTTGATTAAATTAGCACAACAATGGGACTTTTTTATGATTATTGTTCGGAACTTATATTGGTACCCTTTCATTTAATCCAGAGATGACCAATTAAAAGTTTGTTATTTAATTTATCTCATAAGAGAACAATGATTTATTGATCAAGATGTATATAAGAGTTATTTTTTGCTTGTTATCCATCAAGGTACAAGGAAGAATAGAATATGAATTGTAGTTAGCCTTGACATCATCATTTTTGTACTTGTTGTACTTCATCAGAATCGAGGATTTTTTTTTTTTTTTTCAGAACGACTTCGTTTTCACAACAGCTGTTAACATATGTCATAATATGTTAAATTGCTAATAATAATAATAATAATAATAATAATAATAATAATAATAATAAATATGTGATAGCCATCGAAAGTAACTTTAATTTACTGAAAAATTAAATAAAGATTCATTTCAGTTTTACTTTTACACCGTGTTAATTTTTGCTAAAATAAAAGCACATTTTAAGATGGTTACGAAATTCATCATTATAATTGAGGTGTATACTTAGCGCAAACAAAAAGGGACAATGCTTCATTACAGTGCATGTAGCCTATATAGTGAACGAACATATCTACGAAAAATTTTGGACCATGAGATTAACAAAGTAAGAAAAAAAAAAAAGTATTTTATTAAAATTTATTAATTCGTATGTTTTAGACAAATATATATATTCACGAGGAAGGTCATAATACCATAAGTTGTTGGTATCGAAAATATCATAACTTATTTTTTTCATTAATTATTTAATATATAAACGTTAAATGCACACATTTTTGCTCTGTTGATATTAGATTAAGAGATCAAATATGAACTTATTGCAATTATTTTTGTTCAATAAAAAAAATTGATTTATTTTTTGGCCTTTTGATGACATAATGAATGAACTTTAAAAGTCGTAGAAAAATTTTATTCTAATCGATATTATAACCCTCCTTTTCTCACAGTTACTTATAGATTACAAAAAAAATAATTTTATATTCTTATAATTTAATTTTACAATATTTTTTTGATAAAAGCACCCCTGAAAGAGATTTAATTTTACAATATTAATAACTATATATTCAATTAATTGAGCGTGAACATTTCTTTCTTTTTTTTTATCCAACAAAATATCAGTACAATCAAAGCAATTTCCAAAAGCGATGCTTTGGAATGCGGGCACGATACATGTTTTCATTTGTACGGTTGTACCTCATCCGTTGACTTCAAGAGGATAAAGACATATAATGGTGTCTCATCCTCCACAAAGGAAGGCAATAGGATTGTTCAATGGTACAAATTAATCTCAACGCATAAATAACAATCTGATAGGCGTTTCACGCTTCTACCATTGCAGAGAATCGGGGTAAGGCCAAGTCATGCGGCAACTGTCCAATAGGGAAAAAAAAAATTAATATAAGAGACGACGATGAACTAAGCTTTAGCGTACATGAATAAACAAGAATCTATATGCAAATCACCTACTACATCAAGTCGTCCGTTAGAACTAATAGTATTAGCACGCTAATACATGCATTTTACACGGTCAACTAACTAGGTCTAGGTTGTGGGTTGTACATAAATACTCTGGGTTGTCGATAAGAGCCACAAATCAAATGATACCTAGTTTGTCACAGAAAATAGAGATCGAAGTTTGTGTGAATATATAGAGGGGGAGATATGGGTATTTTCAACTGCTTAAGAAGCCATTTCTGGAGCTCCAATCTTAGTAGGATATTGCTGCTGGTGATCTTGGTTTGTGTTCAAGGCCAGAAGCCAAATTCTAACGGTGAATATATTTATTTTGCCTTAATCGCAATTTAATGCCTTTTATGTGATAGGTTTATTTTTTTTCGAAAAAAGGTGGGAGCGCCACCCAGTTTCATTTTGATAAAATGAAATAAATTACAAAGACCTAGATTTCCTAAACTCCCCTAAATATCAGTTCCTTATTCTATCTCCAAACATCACAATAGCAGCATATAAAGTAAGTAATAACAAACGAAGAAAATATCCAACAGCAAAATTAAACCTCCCAGATACTAAAATTATTACAACCATGACATCAACAAAATTTTTTGAATTTTGAGTTCAGGCAGCTTAAAGTTTGCTCTCAGTAGACTGCAATCCATTGTTGCAACACACTATCATCTGTAGCAGTCAAGTTCAGTGGAGTTGGCAGCTCTTGAAGTGGTATGATCTCCCAATCCGAGGGCATCCACTTTTGCACCAATTGTTTGACATGTATTTCCATTTTACCTGTCCAATAATGAATCAAAGAACAAATTTGTGTCAATACATTTCTAGTGGTAGGCAGATGTTTGAAGTTAAAAATCAGCTCATTGCGTTTTAACCACAAAATCCAACAAATAGCACTAATAACCACTAGGAAAGCTTTCCTTTCTACTCCAGTATAAACCATAGCATCATCCAAGATATTTTGAAAAGTGGTCCAGTTTTGGAACTTATTGACACACTCACCCATCCAAAACCATATGTGATAGGTTTAACAATAGATTATTCTTTCTTTCAAATCAAGTACTACAGTCAAAAAATGTTTGTTAGGTCTTTTATTTCCATATATATATATTCTCTTTAAAATCAAGGTACCATTAAAAATCGGTAAGGTCCATTACGTATCAATATTTGATTGATAAATTGATGAAACAATATGACAATAGAATGTACGGAAACTTAATAGAACTCAAACAAAAAATTGTAGCACCAAAAATAACATCAATATTTGCAGATATCTTATACATTTTTTTTTCCTATGTTGGTGTTTCTGAATGAACCGTACTGTGCACTGTATGTGTTTATCGAATTTTGTGTCTTACGAACTACTAAGCTAGCAGGGCCTGGATGTATGGCGTGCTTAGTGTTCTCCAAAATGACACGACACGAGCGTGTTGATACGACATGCACGCGTGTTGGCACGACACGTTTATAAAATTAGCACGACACGTGCATGTCGGCATGTCGTGTCAAAGTCGTGTCGTGTTAGAAATTTCCAAACATTGATACGTCTTAACACGACACGAGTTGACACGACAAAAATTAATATTATTTAAAATTTATTAAATTATACTGAGTTTATATTAGAAATTTAATGACTTTTGATTCATTATCTTTTTATTCAATCATTCATTTTTATTTTAATATATGAAATTTCAACAATTTATTATATTTTTGTACTTTAAAAATTATTTAAATATTTTTTAAAGAATTTTTAGTTAATAAATTATAAATAATTTAAATATTGTTTGGATGTTGTTGGAATATGGAATAAGAATAAGGAATTTCGGAATTCGTGTTTGTCCCTATTCCTTATTCTTATTCCTTAGTTTTGTTGGTATAGGAATAAGGCCCGGAATTGGCCCAAATTCCTTATTCCTATTGGTGTTTGGTTTGACACCGGAATAAGGAATAAGGGGCTTATTCCTATCCATCCTCTTATTCTCATGCATCCAAACACTTATTTAGTTGCAGATCCATTCACTATTCTAGCACGAAACAATGCACTGGAATGGAAATATCGTCCACTATCCATTTATCCTTATATAGCTAGTGCACTTTATTGCTAAATTAATTTTTACACTGCTCTACATATTACTTATGTTATAGCACTACATATTGTTATTTATATCATATAAAAATATATATCGTTGTACCCGTACCGGAGATTTTTAAAAAATTTCGTACCGCCGTACCCGTACCGTACCGGGTACGGTACTCGTACCCGAACCCATGCAACATAGCTTGCAATATGTCCTACGTACCTGGGTGCATAGATCTTATGTGTACTCATTAAGTCAAATTTAATTTATATAGCATAAATAATAATTTCGTTTAAGTTGATTGATGATGGGCGACCCAACAAAAAATGTAATAAATTAAATGAAAAATTACTACAGGAAATTTACATCAGCATTACTCAATTGGGAGTAAACTTAATTTATGATTTGAAATTTTGAACTATAATTATAGAAAATATTCTGTCGTTTCTTGTAGTCCTTGTTTCAAGCAAAGTAGCAAACTCCTTCCACAGCAGCATAAATAATTAATATCAAGAAACCTTTTTAACACTTCAAACATTCCTTCTATTGCAGGTTACATAAACATTGACTGTGGCCTTGCAAGCAACACAAGTTATGTCGATAGCTTGACAGGGTTATTGTACGTGTCTGACGATCAGTACATTGACACGGGAATCAATACCAACGCTTCTAGTCAGTACACAGATCTTCAAACTCTAAGGAGATTTCCTAGCAATATTAAGAACTGTTACACTCTAAAACCTGTAACAAAAGGATTAAGTATCTTGTAAGAGCAACATTCTATTATGGGAATTACGATAAAAAAGGGAACCCACCAAGTTTTGATTTACACTTTGGTGTCAACTTCTGGTGTACAATTGTCATGGATAAATTGGATTACTGGTATGCTTATGAGATAATTGCTGTCTCCCAAGCTAATTACATACAAGTTTGTCTGGTGAACACTGGAAATGGGATTCCGTTCATTTCTGTGCTTGAGTTGAGGCCAATTAATACCACACTTTATCATGCTGACTCTGAGCAATCATTGAACAATGTTATCAGGAATGATATTGGATCAAACAATAAAAATCCATTGAGGTATGCAGAAACAATGTTTTTCTCTGGGAAAACAATTAAGTTTCATTTGCTTAATTTCTAGACCTTATATCTTGTGTTGAAAAAATCACCAAAATATCCCACAATTTTCTAAGGTGAAAGCTATTTAGTGGAATGCACTATCAGATAAATTGGTGATAATGCCCCGATTAGTTCATTTCCAATATATAGCTGACCTCTAGTAGATTATTTAAAAAGAATTCCAAGTTGAGGGTAACATTCAACTTTCACTTCCCCTAGTGAAGTGATAATTTTTATTCAGTACTACCAAAATAAATTTTGCTTTACATTTTATTCCTCTTATCTATTTTGTTTATTTTTAATTTTTACTATATGATTGGTTTGTCTGTGGGCATGAATGATAATAGGTACCCTCAAGATGCCCATGATCGACTGTGGATTAGTTGGACCTCAACATCATGGACAGCAATATCCACTAACACCAGCATTGATGGCTTCAAGTATGATGTCCCGTCCTCGGTGCTGCAGACAGCTGCCATTCCCTCATCCACAAACGACTCCATTGATATAACATGGTCGGCATCTGATCAGTCCACTTCCTTTTATGTTGTGCTCCACTTTGCTGATTTCCAAGCTGTACGAAACAACAGCCTCAGGGAGTTTGACATTTATGCAAATGGGGATCTAGTTTTCAAGGACCCTACGAAGCTAGAATACTTTGGTACATACTATGCTTGGTACAAAACAACAGGGCATACAAATTACAATGTGTCACTCAAGAGTACTGCGAGAGCAACACTCCCACCTATTATCAATGCGATTGAGGTGTACACAGTATTACCTGTAACATGGTTGCCTACAGATAATGGAGATGGTATGTCACTTATTCTCTATTTTGGTCTTAATATCCTCAGTGGATATGTCTACTACTGACAAAATTTCTACTTAAAGAACTAGTTAGAGAAGTTCTAAAAATAATTTTATCTTCCAAACAGTTACTGCAATTAATTCAATCAAGACGAGTTATAGTATCAGGAAAGACTGGAGTGGTGATCCATGTGTACCTACAAGCCTTGGTTGGACAGGGGTTAACTGTTCAATTGATTCATCCAATATTCCTAGGATTACAGCTCTGTGAGTTTTACATCCCTTTTACATCCCATACAAGTTTGCTTGTGAAAATTATTTTTTATCTGTAAGTGAACTCACTTGTGCAAAAGCGTAATGAATTGTGTTCTGCAGACATCTGTCAGCTAGTGTATTAAACGGGACAATCGTATCTGATTTTGGATCCCTATCTGCACTTGAGAGATTGTAAGTTTGCTTAAAATTAATTAAGATATATAAGTCATTGCACTTAAGGAGTACTTATCATTTCTAACATGAAGTTCACATTCATTTGGAAAAACTTCAGGGACTTGTCTCGCAACAATCTGTCAGGCAACATTCCTGGTTCTCTGGATCAACTAGTATCACTTACATACTTGTAAGATGGCAAGCCTCCAATTTTCGGTGCCATAAAATTAATCCCCTTCATCTTATGATCTTATCAGATATCTATTCTGTTTGCAGGAATCTGTCCGGAAATAGTGGCCTATCCAAAACTCTTCCTTCTGGCCTCCAGAAAAAAGAAAAAGATGGTCACTTAACAGTAATGTATGTCTTTCTACATCAATTTGATGGATTACATTCTTTTGTTCCTCCATCATATTCACCGATCTATATATTGATGTAGCTTACTAAATTGTTTCTTATTTAGTTGGTAAATTAACCCATCAGTTATTGGAGCCGATTTACTAGGATGACCTAAAATTAGTTTTTAATGGTAATATAGAGGTTAAGCCTCCCAACTTATTTCTAAATTTAAATGCTCATGAAAGAGTTCCAGCTAGGTCTCGATCCGCAACCTCCATTCAATGTTTATTACTTTATTGTCCTTAATCACTAGATCAAAGGCAAATTCATGGATGTCCTAAAAGTTTTAGACTAAAACTGTGCCAAAATGAGGTTGTATGATTGTATCCTTCGCTAAGGTAGCTTGTTTGGTTTATATTCTGCCTTATGGGGAACAATGACACTAATTTTAAAATAGAAAAAAATAAAATAAAATAAAAGTTTGCATGCATATAATTTGACATAAGTTGTCAATGACAGATTTGATGGAAGTCCCCCGAACAGTGGCACCAAACAGAAATCTTCCAAACTTGTTATTATCATGCCTGTAGTCATCGTGGTGTTTCTGATTGTTGCAGCAGTGACACTATTCTTCTGGTTCCTCAAAAAGAAGAAAAGTAATTTCCTTAATAATTATATATATATTCTTTCATCACAAATTCTCCTCTCTATGTTGGCATCAGATTATTAATTAAGATTAATCCAGGACGGTACAGGATCACTGAATAATGGCCACAATCAAACACAACCAAAAATAAATAACAAAAGAACTTCTATTTAAAATCTGGGAATGAAAAATTAAAACGTTATATTTATATCGGAAATAATTTGCCCCCTCATCTGCATTAACTATGCTGTCTGAAAAAACTTTCAACACCATCTTATGTAGGATTAACATTTATTACAAATGATTTTTTAACAATTTATTATGTTCAGATACTCGCATCAACCCACCTACCGATCATGTGAGCCCAAGATATATTGGTGCTCAAAGTAGCTCTATGGTAGTTGACAACCCAAAGGACAGTGCAGTTCTTGAGGCAGGCAAAAAAGAAATAAATATCGGCAAAAAGAGGTTTAATTTTGCTGAGCTGAAGCTTTTGACAAACAACTTCAAAGATCCAATTGGCATTGGAGGGTTTGGTGAAGTCTTTAAAGGCTGCCTTGAATTTGGAGTTGAAGTTGCAGTAAAAGTGCGCTCTGAATCATCTTCACAAGGGATTCAACAGTTTCTAAATGAGGTAATAGGAGTATATTTCATTTATTATGTATAGCTTTTCTATAATAAAATCGAAGATAAACAATAATTTATTTGTACTACACATTGGTAATGCAATCAAATATGCTTAATTCTTTCTATTTTGTATCAGTTGCAGGTCCTTATGTGTTACCCAAAAACACATACTAAAGATAGTAGTTCACATTTTTCATAGTTGTATAATATGCAAATTATTTTGTATCAGCATCAAGCTGGTGTATAATATATCTGAAATTGCTACACAGGTTGAAAAGTTATCAAGGGTTCACCATAAGAACTTAGTTTCACTAATTGGCTACTGCATGGACGGCAATCAGATTGCTCTCGTTTATGAGTACATGCAAAAAGGAAATCTGCAAGATTGGATCAGAGGTTGGTTAAGCTGCATAAAACTTACTTTTGCTCCAAATATGATTGATCTAAATCATACTCCACAATTTACACAACAGTGTATTATTCAATAATGAATACTTAAGTATATATATGGATTTAGGATGCAAAATGTCAAGCTTTATTCTGGGTCAATAGTTAACTGCCTTTTGGATTTAATCATCGTCGTCAGAGGTGCTTTAACAATTATGTAATCAAGAGTTTTTCTTCTATATATAATTTTTAATATATTTGAACTGCAGGTAGTGCTCACATTCTTCCCTGGAAACAACGGGTTCGGATTGCGTATGAATCAGCCCAAGGTCTGGCAAATTTATTACTGTAGCAGCCTAGCAGCAACATCTTGTATCAGAATTCACTCAATACTTTACCTTTTTTTAGGGTTGGAGTATCTACACAAGATGTGTAATCCACCGCTAATCCACAGAGACATAAAAACCAGCAACATTCTTCTTTCAACTACTCTCGAGGCAAAAGTTTCTGATTTTGGTTTAGTCCGGGATTGTAGTGGCACTTATGTCTCCACCAAGATTGTCGGGACACCTGGTTATTTGGATCCCTAGTACGAGTTCTTTCTATCTTCTTAGTTATAATTATACTTTTGCACATGGTACCTTCGTTTCCATTCTTACAAGATGTTGGCATTGAACATTTCAGTGATACACTACATTTGGGACATATTTTGATCTGTATTGCTCGTTTTACTACCCTTATATATATTATAGACATAATTCATATAGTTTCAACATAATTCCTTCAATTTTTTTTTATTATTTAAGTAATTGTGAGCAAGCATTGTGAATATTATCAACACAAGTCATCATCAAGAGCTCCCTTATTTTTTTTGTTTGTTTGTATATTGTTGAGATATTAGTTTATTATGTTATTATAGAAGTTATGTTATTTGTAGAAGTCTAGGGTCCTATATGTAAAAGTAGAATTCTTGATTAATATAAAAGGGAGCCTCTGTACACAGAGGTCATTAATCCCTAGTTAACCTAAATCTCTAAATTCCACATGGTATCAGAGCCCCGTTGACGGCGGCGGCGCCGAACCTTCCTTCTCCTTCTTCTCTCTTCCCGCACTTTAATCTTTTCTCTGTTTCCGCTTTCACTTCACGCTGGTGAACTGCGCGTGAACCATCTCCATCGCGTGACCTTCTTGTTCGCTCCTGCATCCGTGAGCCGCGTGTAGACCAGCAATCTCCATCGCCTCTGCTGTGCACCGCGGTAGACCGAAGGAGAGTTGCTTCTGCTGTGCATCGCGCGTGTGGACCAGAGCATCAGCGCAGCACCTGTGAGCCGCGGTGGACCGGATCCCTCTCACGCGCGCTTGTGAGCTGCTGTGGACCGCGCCAAGACCGGGAAGAGCTGCTGTAGCTGTGGACCGCGCAAAGACCGATCACATACGCAGATCTGTTTATGACTATGGCTCTTTTTCATAGGTGTTTTCTTCTTTTTTCTTTTGACCATTCATCGATCTGCTCCTATAGATGTTAAAAAAATAAAAAACCGTGATCGTGTGCGTCCGCACGGTTTGTGTTTGAAGTGTGCTTGATCTCGTCCTCTAGTTGTGTTTGTGTTTGAGATACAGATCTGATTGTAAGGATGGATGATTTTGTGACTAATAAGGATTTGAAGGCCGTTATGGAAGGAATGGCCAAGTTGTTAAAAGTGAAGTTTGAGGAGTCTGATAAGACGATCGGGTCTGTGTCAGAGCCACAGGTACAGAAGATAGAGTTGTTACCAAATGATATCAAGCTTGAAGGGACGAGAAATTATTTGAGTTGGTCTCGAAGGGCGTTGTTGAACCTTCAGATGAAGGGTCTTGAAGGATATGTGAATGGAGGATGCATTGAACCAGTAGATGAGTCAGGTGTTGTGGACAAGACGAGTGTTGGGTGGATAAGATGGAGTCACACGAATTCTCTTGTAGTTTCATGGTTGTTGACATCTGTGTCTCCGGCCATAGCCTGCATGGTGGAGTCAATTAGAAGTGCAACGGATATCTGGAAGACACTAGCCAAGATGTACTCTGGAGCTGGGAGTGTAATGATGATGTTAGATGTGGAGGAAAGAATTGATGCCACTACACAGGGGGAGAAATCAGTGCTCGAGTATGCGGCAGAGTTGCGCCGTTTGTGGGCAGATTTGGATCACTATGATCCCTTGTCACTGAAAGACCCAACGGATGTTCTCAATGTGAATCAGTATCTTGAACGCAGGCGTGTGGCTCGCTTTCTGAAAGGACTGAACTCGAAGTTTGAGGCAAGAAGGGCGGCGATATGTCATTTGCCGTCTCTTCCATCATTGGATGAGGTTATTGCTTCAATGGAAGAAGAGGAAATTAGACAGAAGGTGATGGCAGTCGAGACATCGTCCGTTGTTCGCTCAGCAATGGCAGTTCCTAGAGCCCAAGTCAGAGATGACAGGGATTGTTTTAACTGTGGACAGAAAGGACACCTCAGCTACAACTGCCCTGCGCCTCGCAAATCTGGTGGTGGCCGAGGAGGCGGAGGACAGAGAGGTGGATATGGTGGTCGCGGACGTGGAAATGGATATAGGGGGCGAGGGCCTCGAGGACATGGAGGTCGAGGTGTTGCTCATTTTGCTGTGACAGAGGAGTCCCAAGCCGCGACAGAGATGCAAGGAGCAGAACTGACAGAACTGGAGGAACTGCGTCGGTTTAAGTCTCAAGTTGAGAGTTCTAAAGGCAAAGGAAAGGACTCGGATGACTCTAATGACAATACCTACTTCGGTAATGTTGCTTGTTATGCACATGTGACTAAAGGTATTCAGGCACAGGCATTTGCATCCACTAAATCTCATGTTGATTGGATTATAGATTCAGGTGCATCTAGTCATATAACAGGATCATCTAGTGAATTTGTAGAGTATTGTCCTAGTCAACAAATGCAACTTGATACAGTCCAGACTGCTGATGGTACATCCCAACCTATCGAGGGTATTGGTTCAGTCTATTGTAATTCATGTATTACTTTGCCATCTGTGTTGCATGTTCCTTCTTTTCCTGTTAATTTACTCTCTGTTAGCTCACTCATTGATCAATTGAATTGCATTGTTCTTTTTGATCAAAATATGTGCTTCATTCAGGAAAAGGAAACGGGGAGGAAACTTGGGACTGGCAACAGGCGTGATGGACTCTGGTACTTGGACAAGGAGGCTGCTATGCTCGTTGCTGCTACTGGTAAAGGAGCAGAAGCTGAAGCCATGCTACACCATAATAGATTGGGACATTTGTCTTTTGATAGTTTGAATAAATTAGAACCTGATTTGATGAATAAAGTAGATAGAGATAATTTGTTTTGTGATGCTTGTGAACTTGGAAAACATACTCGTTCTAGTTATAAAGCTATTGGTTTAAGAAGTTTGGAGCCTTTTGCACTTGTTCATTCTGATGTTTGGGGACCATGTCCTACTACTTCTGTTAGTGGATTTAGATGGTTTGTCACCTTTATTGATTGTTACTCACGCATGACTTGGATATATATGATGAAACAGAAATCTGAAGTACTCAAATGCTTTAAAGATTTCTCAGCTTGTGTGAAAACTCAATTTGGAGTACAGGTGAAGGTGCTTCGATCAGATAATGGAACTGAGTATGTCAACAAAGAGTTTGCTACCTTTGTGTCAGAGCAAGGAATTCTTCATCAAACTACTTGCCCGAACACTCCAGCCCAAAATGGAGTAGCTGAGCGCAAGAACAGGCATCTACTAGAGGTGACACGTTCATTAATGCTGACAATGAACGTACCGAAGTTTCTGTGGAGTGAGGCGGTTATGACAGCGACCTATCTGATCAACAGGATGCCATCAAGAGTGTTAGGGATGAAGACACCACGTGAGATGTTATTTGGTTCTAATGATTTTGTTGCCCCACCAAGAGTGTTTGGATGTGTGTGCTATGTGAGAGATCACAGATTGACAGTTGGGAAACTGGACCCGCGGGCGGTCAAATGCATCTTTGTAGGATACTCCTCAAGTCAGAAAGGATACAGGTGTTGGTGTCCAACTGAAAGAAAGGTTTTTGTTAGTATGGATGTGACTTTTCGAGAATCTGAACCATACTATGGAGAAATGACAGAGTTAGGCTCGTTATTTGAGGATGACTCTACCAGTACTGGTAGAGAGGGGGAGAATGTGAATGGAATTATGGTTGGTGAGTTTCCATGTTCGAGTGGTAATGGTGATCTGAGTGAGGATGGTGGTGGTGATTTGAGTGATAATGGTGATGGAATAACAGGAGGTGAGAAGCAGGGGGAGATACTAGTGTATAAAAGAAGACCAAAGCAGCCAATGCAGCATGAGCAGCATGAGCAGCCAGAGCAGTCTGTTGAGACATCGGAGGCTACATTGAATGCCAATGTCCCAAGTAACTCCTCTCCAAGTCCTTCCTCAGAATCTCACCCAGAGTTGATAGGTAACAATTCTTGTCAAATTCCACTCCGTAGAACATCTAGGACTAATGCTGGGAAACCTCCCGTTAAGTATGGTAGTTGGGGAAATGATATTGCAAATTATATTTCATATGCATCTGTTCCACCTGCATATAAGTCTTTCCTTGCATCTCTAGACTCTGTGCCTGTACCTAACACATGGCAGGTAGCTAAGCAAGATCCCAGATGGTTCAGTGCTATGCAAGAAGAACTTCAGGCGTTGAAGAAGAATGACACATGGGAGTTGGTGCCTCTACCAGCAGGAAAGCGTGCTGTCGGATGCAGATGGGTGTACACTATCAAGCAAACTCCAGAAGGCAAGGTTGATAGGTACAAGGCCCGATTGGTTGCAAAAGGATACAGTCAGACTTATGGCATCGACTATGATGAGACCTTTGCACCGGTTGCAAAAATGAGCACTGTGAGGATGTTGGTGTCGTGTGCCGCCAACTGCAATTGGCCACTACACCAGTTGGATGTCAAGAATGCTTTCTTGCATGGAAATCTCCAAGAAGAGGTGTACATGGAGATTCCACCTGGATTTGCCACTCCACAATCGGCTGGAAAGGTGTGCAAGCTGAAAAAGTCATTGTATGGGCTGAAGCAGTCTCCGAGAGCATGGTTTGATAGGTTCAGACTTGCAGTCTGTGGCATGGGGTACAAACAATGCAATGGAGATCATACTGTATTCTACAGACACTTGAAAGGTCGTATCACCATTCTGGCTGTCTATGTTGATGATATTGTGATCACTGGTGACGATACTGAGGAGATAATGCGGCTCAAGGGAAACCTTGGAAAGGAATTTGAGGTCAAGGACTTAGGACAATTGAAATACTTTCTTGGGATTGAAATTGCTAGGTCAAGGACAGGCATAGTGCTTTCTCAGCGAAAGTATGCACTGGATCTTCTATCAGAAACAGGAATGTTGGGTTGTAGAGTTGCCCCAACTCCTATCGAGCCGAATCTGAAGTTGTGTGCTGAGGGAGGTGACTCGGTGGATAAAGAGCAGTACCAAAGGCAAGTTGGTCGGCTCATTTATCTATGCCACACGAGACCTGATATTTCTCATGCAGTGAGTGTGGTGAGTAGATACATGCATGATCCTAGAGAACAACATTTGGATGCTGTTCACAGAATTCTCAGATATATCAAGGGGAGTCCTGGAAAAGGACTGTGGTTTAGGAATCATGGACATCTGAGGGTTGATGGCTATTGTGATGCCGATTGGGCAGGTTGTTTGGATGATCGCAGATCCACTACAGGATATTGTGTGTTTTTTGGAGGCAATCTTGTGTCTTGGAGGAGCAAGAAACAAGATGTGGTGGCTAGATCTACAGCTGAGGCTGAGTATAGGGCTATGGCACTCAGTCTATGTGAGTTGATGTGGATGAAAAATCTCCTATCTAAGCTGCGCGTGTTCCGAGGAGAGTCTCTACAACTTTGGTGTGATAATAAGTCAGCAATCAATATTGCGAACAATCCGGTTCAGCATGATCGCACCAAGCATGTGGAGATCGATCGCTTCTTCATCAAGGAACAACTGAATAATGGAGTGCTGACTTTGAACTATGTGAAATCGGAAGAACAGTTGGCTGATTGTCTAACTAAGGGTTTGGGTTGTAAGCAATTTGAGAGTTCTTGTAACAAGATGGGGATGATTGATATCTATCGCCCATCTTGAGGGGGAGTGTTGAGATATTAGTTTATTATGTTATTATAGAAGTTATGTTATTTGTAGAAGTCTAGGGTCCTATATGTAAAAGTAGAATTCTTGATTAATATAAAAGGGAGCCTCTGTACACAGAGGTCATTAATCCCTAGTTAACCTAAATCTCTAAATTCCACATATATATAATTCTTTTTTTTTTCTTTTTTTTCTTTTTTCTTTTTTTTTGTACTTCCGCAGTTATGCTTCAACATCACAGCTCACAGAAAAAAGTGACGTGTACAGTTTTGGGGTTGTCATGCTAGAAATTGTAACAAGTAAGTCACCCATCCTTCAAGGACCGAAGGGGAGTGAGCACTTGACCCAATTTGTGCAGCAAAGGCTATCAAGAGGAAAAATAGAAAGCATACTGGACCCAAATATGGGGGGCCAATACAACATAAACTCTATCTGGAAGGTTGCTGATCTGGCTCTCAAGTGCACTGACCACCCTGCGAAGAGACCAGACATGACAGCAATTGTCACAGATCTGAAGGAAGCCCTGAATCTAGAAATGTCTAGCATGGAGACAACTAGCGTGGCTTCAGAGGACATAAGCCAGTATGCTGGTTATCCAAGAGATGATTTTCCTATTGGTGGTGAGCTCCATAGTGACAATTTTGAGATGACACCTATCAGGGGCATGCTGCTACCTGATTCTGGTCCTGTGGCAAGATAAATAAGTTTCCAATGAGTATTATGCTATACACTTAGTGTGGCAAATCATATTAGTTAGTTTGTTAGCTACTAGTTAGATATAAAGGCGTTCATTTGACTTGTTATAAAAGTGACCTGGTTGTTTCTCACAGTACTAGAGTATTTGTACTTCAGTCAGAAGCTTTTTTAGAGCTTTTTCTTTGTGAGGTTTAAACTAATAGATTGGAAACTAATATACGTTTTACCATTATCAAGATTTGTACTCTGTTATGGTGGTATAATAAAATTAATCTTTTTTCCTTACATTTTTCTTGAAATGAACAAATAAGAAAAAATAAATAAAGAATTAATTACCTCACCAAGGAATCCTTGATTCCCTGTGCAGCCGACTGTGCCTCATTTTCACTGCAACTGGAGTTCCATCCTTAAGGTACCCTGTTGAGACTACAGAGGAGTTGTGGCATCGAGTGGCACACAGATCAAAGTGAGAGAGAGTTTCTCTGTGCGAAGAGTGCGCACACAAAGCTCACTTTCGTTTATGTTTCTAATAAAATAAAAATTAATTATAGACAATATTACAAAACAACCCCATAAAATTTGGAGATTACATGAATACATAAAAGTTAAAACTAAAGCAAAATAGGAAGAATATCAACAGTCCTCCCGACTTACAGAACGCATCCTTCAACTAACTTTATCTTTTCACGACAAGCTTAAAGGTTCAAAGACAATACCGGCTTGATCAACATATACGAACCATCTCAGTTATGTGGATTTTCTCCAACTTTCTAATATAGAAGACCTTGTTTTGAACAGTCTTACATTCATACAATTTTTTCAAATTTTTCACAATTTCTTGGCATCAATTTCAATGAGATACGATAATATAGGGAGTCATCAACCCATTGTTGTAAATTGTCTTTTGGTTAGACACTTCCCAAATTTCAGCTACAACTACTATCACACCGGACCAAATAACCAAACTATCAAAGCACCTCACCTCAGCTTGGCAGAACTTGGCGGCTAGCAGATGTGATTGGTGACTATTGGTGATTGAAGCGAAAATCGAAAACTTGGCGGCTAGGGCTTTGATGGCAGTGGTCTAATGACTAGGATTTCGACCACAATGGCTTCGACGTAGCACTCTGATACTAGTTGTTGAGACTTGAGACTAGAGAGGAGATGTGGTGTCGAGTGATAAAGAGATCAAAGTGAGAAAGTAAGCTAATTCTCACATCAGATGAGAGTAAGCTAAGTTGAAATGCTCACATGAGAGTAGCTGATGACAGGATTGCATAAGAAAATCCGGCATAGGGCCCGTTAAATTGTTGTGAGATAAATCCCTGAAAGGGGGCGGCTAGCTAGGCCGACGCCCTCTTTTCTTTTCCACACTGACGCCTTCTTTGCAAATCGGGTGTATAGCTCAGTTGGTAGAGCATTGGGCTTTTAACCTAATGGTCGCAGGTTCAAGTCCTGCTATACCCAAACCTACCTGACACTCTACTATGAGTAAGGATGCTTAGTAGCCTTCTTCAAAGATCACCCTTTGGCCCTTGGACTCGCTTCGGCGACTTTGCTCGCCGTCCTTTCAGGGGCAAGGGGGGGTGAGGTAAGGATTTGTATAAGAGTGGTTCGGTCATTCTTTGATAATATAAAAGAGACTGCTAGTGTAGGGGCTCTCGAGGTCGGACGCCTTCTTTGTATTCGCAAAAATGGAATGGAACTTTACGCTTTTCAAACAGTTATTAGTCAACATGCCCCTGCTATGAAAATGAAAATTCACTAGCAAGGGCGTTGGTATTGGTGTGCACAGTTGCAGGTTTATGCACTTGGAGCCTTTCCTTTTCAGGTACCCCTAAAGCTTGTTAATAGTAAAAAAATTAAGCAAAGTGCTTGGCTAAAGTGGAATTCTAATATAAAATAAGTCCTAAATGATACCAAAAGATGTTGTCGATTTCAAATATACTGCTATGGCACATAGGTTCTCATGAGCATATCATCAAACACCTTGCGTTCATATGTAAACAATGGGGTTGGCACGACAATTTCCCACGATGAAAACCGTGAATAGTACCAACGATTGTATACGAATTCAACAAATATCATAAACACCAAAGGGAACATACTAACCAGTCGACCATGTACAGCACCGTCAAGTTCATGAAAAAAAATTGAGTTACAAAGGTTAATAAAATGCTCTCTGCCTCTCTACATTCAAAGTGAAAACTGAGTGCAAACACCCTTTTCCAATTTATTAAATAACTGGTCAATATTTTCTGCTGAAAGGAAAATCAATAACGCTCAAAATCAAGATAAAAATGCGTTGTTCCTCCTTTTTATCTATCCACGACAAAAAAAAAAAAGTTATAAGGAAACTAAACTATTGAGCCGAAAATATTAAAAGTAATATTAAAGTAATATTAAATATTAAAAATATTACGATTTTAATCGGAATTATAAAACTAATAGTGCGATTTCGTTGTTTGAGAATCCGAAAATTTGAATTTTCGGATTCTAAAAATTCGAAATTAGCTAGTTTTGGATTCTCAAACCCCGAAATCGCACTATTTCGGATTTTCAGAATCCGAAATTAGGGATGAATTTTGGATCATACTAGTTTCGGGGTTTGAGAATCCGAAACTAGCTAATTTCATATTAAACTGATTTTTTTTAACAAAAATGGTTTTGTATTGTATGAATATTTTATTTTTTAACAAAATATAATGTGTATTTTAATTAATTGAGATGAATATTTAGTTTTTTAATTTTGGATTTTTAGAATCCGAAAATAGTTAATTTAGTTTCACTTTGATTTATTATTTTTATAAAATATTTTTTAACTATTTCTTTTTTACGTCAGTTTTTTTAAAAAAAATGTATTGGTTTTGTAACAAAATATAATTTGTATTTTGATTCTCGGATTCTCAGAATCCGAAATTCAAGATGACAACAATTTCACATTTTCATCTATTAGCTAATTTCGGATTTTATCTATTTTAATTTTTACAAAACATTTATTTATTATGTTAGGTTTTTAAAACTTTTAATTAGTTTTGTATGAATATTTGATTTTTTTTTAGAAAAAGAACATAAATTTAAGTAAAACACTTGAAAAATCGATGTTTTTGAACATTAGAACTTCAAACGGGCCTAACTTTTGATAGTAATGTCCGTTTTGGGCGTATGAGCACTTTTCGGAAAGCTGACGACGAAATACATGGTTTATCGGGGTTTACCTCGTAACGACCATTTTCGGAGCCAAAAAACGCTCTCTGACCCTCCAAAATCCACTTTGAATGTTTGAGAACCTGAAAAACATACCGAAATACATGATTATCAATATTTTGTCCATTATTTTCAATAATTTTTATACAACATTAATATTATCAATATTTTATCGATTATTTTAATATAAAAAATTAATTATCATTATTAATGTTTTTCTTTATGATGAAATTTAGTCTTCTTTTATTGACTATTATAATAATTTATGGTTACAATTAATTAGATAATTATGGTCGTTAGTAGTAATAGTTTATTTTACTTTATTATCATTATTCTAACAAAAGTAATATAATTAACATAATTATTAATAGTTTAATACAAAACCAAATATATTTTGTTAAAATACACATTATATTTTGTTAAAAAATAAAATATTCATACAATACAAGACCATTTTTGTTAAAAAAAAACCAGTTTAATATGAAATTAGCTAGTTTCGAATTCTCAAATTCCGAAACTAGCTAGTTTCGGGGTTTGAGAATCCGAAACTAGCTAATTTCGGATTTTCAGAATCCGAAACTAGTATGATCCGAAATTCATCTCTAATTTCGGATTCTGAAAATCTGAAATTAGCTAGTTTCGGAGTTTGAGAATCCGAAACTAGCTAATTTCGAATTTTTAGAATCCGAAAATTTGTTTCGGATTCTCAAACCCCGAAATCGCACTAATAGTTTTATAATTCCGATTAAAATCGTAATATTTTTAATATTTAATATTACTTTAATATTACTTTTAATATTTTCGGACTATTGAGTCCGTTGCCTAATAAACAAGAAGCCGTAATCGGAGCCCAAAAAATTAAATAAAGGTGGCCATTTGAGAATTGAGGCCCTTCTTATAGGCCCAGATAGTGGAGCGGAGCCCGATCGTTTGGGCTCATAATCTTTTAAGAATTTGTCATCTTTTCCATTTGAATTTTTTGGAAATTGATTTGTGCCATCGGCACAAATTGTCATCGCGAGCCATCGCTGAGGTGCGATGGTCTCTCATCCAGCGCAATTTTATTTCATACCTAAATGTCCAATTAGATAAGTACAATGTTCCGTTATTTAGATATAAATGTTCAGTTAGTTGCAATACAAAATATAAGTGTTATAAGCAAAAAATGTTTATTTTATTAAGTATAAATGTTTAGTTTAGAAAGTACAAATGTTCAGTTGGGTGAGTACAAATGTTCAGTTAGTTGCAATAAAAAAATACTAATACTATAAGCAAAAATGTTTATTGGATAAGTATAAATGTTCAGTTTAGTAAGAACAAATGTTCAGTGTAGTAATACAAATATTCAGATTATTAGATATAAATGTTCAGTACCACTTTTTATTTTTTTTAATAGGTGAGCGAAGGGGTCACGAACCGGACACAAAACACATGAAAAAATTAGAAGGGGTCATGAACCGGTCCGGTTCAAATTAAATTTTTTCCGACTATACCCCTGGGGCGCCTCTCTCAAAACTAACGCGCAATTTTATATTAAACCATAAATTGATGCATTTAACTGAACACTTGTGATCATTAAATGAACACATTTTATTATTAAACTGAACATTTGTAACAGACACAGATATTTTTGTTCAGCGATGGCTCGCGATGGTAAATCTGCCGATGGCCGTTATCATTTCTAGAATTTTTTTATTAAATCAGGATATGACTTGTAGAGATTGGGAAAAAAAAAGAGATTCAAGCTCTGTAAAATTTGCGAATAGTCGAAATCCCACCCTTAAATCCATTGCACGCCAATTTCTGCACGCCATAAAGAAGAAATAGAACTAATTGTGATTTAAAAGGTGAAAGAAAATAATGGATAATTTTTTTAAAAAAAATTAGAGAACTTAAATCAATTACAAGTTTACAACCTTTTGGATGATATTTAATATTTGAACTGATAAAATATTATACCATAACATATTTATTATTTTTATGCAGCGGCCAGTTGATATGATCAATTTGTCCATTTAAATATACTATTATAAATATTGAAATTAGAAATATATCAACGCAAATGAACTATTGGTTTTGCTAAGTTAAAAAAAAAAACAATTTTAAATTTCAAAATTTACATTTCAAATTTTAAAATTTTGAAAAAATAAATTTCAAATTCTTTTGTGTCATGGATGGAATTTTTGGCACTTAACGATTTAATTTATGAGGATAATCTGAGTAATTTTAGAAAATATGACGGATTTAAATTGGTAAATTTCTTATTAGTTATGTTTTGGAAGGAACAATGACATACAACTGAATTTTAGTAGTTTTTGAGTCATATATTCCTAATTATTAATATAATGAAATCGGTATAGATTGTGGTGGAATAGGTCCGATTTTGGTACAAAGGATTTTCACTCCACGAAATAGTGTATAGTTTCTTTATAGAAATTTCCGTTCGAAAAAAGTAGGCAAGGGGACGCGTCACGTCACGTGGGCTTATATGGCTTGTTTGGTTTGGGTGGGAATAGTGGGAATAGCCACTTTTCCCACTCTTCCCAACAACACTCTTTCCAACAACACTTTTCTTTCTACTTTTTCACACTTCCCAACGCTATTCCTAAACAGGAATTATAAGTGTCATCGCTAAAAAAACCATCGCGCGCCATCGCTGCACAGAACATGTGTCTGCTATAAATGTTCAGTTTAATAATAAGAAGTGTTCAGTTTTATAATCAAAAGTGTTCAGTTAAAATGCGTCAACTAATGAGCAGAGTCACATCACGGTCAAAGTCGTGCGTGGGAGAGAGGTGCGCCAGGGGGCAGGGGTAGAGTCGGAAAAAATTTAATTTGAACCGGATCGGTTCACGACCCCTTCTAATTTTTTCATGTATTTTTTGTCCGGTTCGTGACCCCTTCGCTCACCTATTAAAAAAACCCAAAAGTGGTACTGAACATTTATATCTAATAACCTGAATATTTGTATTACTACACTGAACATTTGTTCTTACTAAACTGAACATTTATACTTATCCAATAAACATTTTTGCTTATAGCATTAGTATTTTTTTATTGCAACTAACTGAACATTTGTACTTACCCAACTGAACATTTGTACTTTCTAAACTAAACATTTATACTTAATAAAATGAACATTTTTGCTTATAACACTTATATTTTTTATTGCAACTAACTGAACATTTATACTCAAAATAACGGAACATTTGTACTTATCTAATTGAACATTTAGGTATGAAATAAAATTGCGCTGGTGAGAGACCATCGCGCCTTAGCGATGGCGCACGATGGCGATTTGTGCCGATGGCACTAATCAATTTCCATTCCTAAACTCACCATCCAAACGACCTAATAATAGCACTCTTCCCACTCTTCCCACTCTTCCCACTCTTCCCACTTTTCCACACTATTCTCACTATTCCCAACCCATCCAAACAAGCCCATAATTAGCACTTTCGCAAGGGCTGCAGGCCTGCAGCATTAGCATATTCACTTATTCAGTACAACCCGTTGACTTTTGTTTATTTAAAATTTTCAATTCATTCGATTACACCCCAGGAGTTATGGAAAAATATTAATAATATATTTTTTTTTTTTGAAAAAAGAGGGAGGTATATGTCATCTAACTTTTTCTGAAATTAAAGGTGCATGCGGGACTTGAATCCTTGATCTCTTGGAGACCAGTCTAATGCTCTTACCACTGAGTCATTAGGCCATATACAAATATTAATAATATTAGTGAAATTTTTACAAGATAGTTGAATTTTGACAAGTCCCAAGAGAAAGATGCACAAAAGTTTTAGTCTTGCTGGCATCCCATTTGGTTAATTCCCTCTAGAAGGTCTAATACGAGGCTTCCATATTAAAACTGAGATTGATTGGTCATTTGAAATATAAACTTTGTAAACGGACACCTAGCACATGACATATCCGTACTTTGCATAGCATTCTAATGGCAGGATATAGATATAAAGTCAATTATTAACGAGTAAAGATAAGGTATGGATTAAAAATAAATTTTAACATGTATGAAAATGAAAATACCTCTGCGAACCCTACACTATCCATTATCCATTAAATCCAGCTAGCAATTTCATCATTAGGTCAGTCAAATTTAAATAAACACATAGGAAACATGAAAACTATATATTAATTAATTAATTGAAATTAGTTTGGGGGAAAATACTGCATCTCCAAAACATTCAGTAATTCACTTTTTACTCTACTTCCGCTAAAAGTACGAATTGATGACGCATGTAATTTAAGAACGTACGTATCAATTAATGCTTGATATAGTGAAAATAATCCTCAAAAAGAATTTCTAAATATAACTGAATTAAAAAGTACTAGCAGCAGTGCCCACCCAAATGTGTGGGCAGATATCTGCGATATCATATGTGAAAGAAAAGTCTCATTTGATACGATATGTTGTCTACTTTCAATATTCTTCGAGGAACTTTAATGTTGTTTTGATCGACGCTGAATGTAGCAGTAATATTGAACGGTTTAAATAAATAAACAATAAAGGCAGACATGTGAACAGTAAAAAACAATAATTCATTGAAAAAATATTATTTCTTAATAATATCTCCTGATCAAAAAATAAAATACAACATGACAATACGTTGAAGCGCTCCTGCTCCCCAATTGTAATGAACATTGATGACGGAAACCTGTTTTATAAAAATTATAATTATTGTTAACATTTAATAAATAAAATAATAAAATAAAATAATAAAAAAATTAAGATAATTTTATACATTGAGTGCATGTGTGAGTGTGGTATGAGAGAAATAATATTTTTTTAAATGAAATTTCGTCACCTTAACTCTTTCGTAGCACTTCCCGGTAGACAACATTTTTTGTGCATGTTCCGTCATCTGGGTCGATATTGGCGGTTGGTTTTATAAGCATCTTTGTATTTTGTCACGACACACCTCTCGATAGCGCGACTAGCGACATACAGTTGTCCGTGAGAAAAGGTTGTCCATGTGAGACACCTCTCGATAGTGTCACATACAGTTGTCCATGTGAAAATACCGGCTAAGGCAAGCAGACTCCGACATTATGGATGGTCTATCCCTGTGCCTTGTTGATTGCCATTGCAAAGCATAATCGAATAGGAAATTAAACTTCTCTTAAATCTAAAAGGGAACAAATCATCATCCGGCAGACATAGGGAAATCCTGGGAATAAATATTATTTTCCCTGCATGTACTCCGTAACGATCTCTACATCAATTACATTCCTTTCGAAATTCTGACACACCAATCTCGTGCTGTTGCAAAGTCCATTTGCAGGATCCAGATTACGTAACATAATTATTGGACATTACTTTTTAAGTTTGAGGATATGCGACGACAATCCACTCAATGTGGGCATACTTCAAAATATGTAAAATATTATTTTAACATGAATATAATCGATAAATGTAATAATAGTTAAATTAAAGTCAATCTATTTTTTTATTCATGAATCATGATTGTTACTTCTCACATTTAAAAAGGTTGAAGATTTAGGTATGAGTTTTTTTTTTTTTTTTTTTGTCTATTCAGGCTGATATTTCATTCTTTAATACGGTCATTGGATATGTAGTCGTGTAGATCCGGATTTCAAAAAAAATAAATTATTCACAATTGATTTATAAAGTTGCTGAATTTCAGCATTCTTCAAATATGTGGTGCGCACATGGAGATACAAAATTTTTTAGTTGATCCATTATTGATTTTAATTAGCGAAAGATATTATGTAAATTGAAAATATATACCATATATGTCTATCTTTGTGATTTTGATTGGTGACATGAAAGGAAGAGAATTATATCTATCGCAAAATTGGAATGCAACCGATGCCATCTCCTTCGTCTCTTCTGAATATTTTCCTTGTATTTTTCCTTACATGAATAGATAAATAAGGCAAAGTGAAAAATATATATACACAAAACAGTAAGTTCCCTCATTTTTTTGCCCCGTACGTTAGTGTGCAAAATTTCCAAATTCAAAGAAAACAAAACTTTCATATAAAAGTATAATAATTACACTGATGGAAAGAAATATTCATCATGCACGGCAAAAAAGGGGGAAAAAAAATATAAGATTATTTAGCAAAATTAGATTGTGTTGTGAAGATTGGTTTTTTTTATTCCACATAAAAGACAATATTGTTAAAACTAAATATTCAATTCACGATAAAAAAAAATAAAGCAAATTCCCTAGAGCCTTGTTTTTTTTTTTTTTTTTTTTTTTTGGTTTGAAAGGCTTGGTAGATGCTACAAAGTTAAAGAAAAAAATAATAAATAAATAAAATAACAGTAATCCCATTATCCCTAGATAAAACGTTTCTCCTGAAAGGCCTTGTGTACCATCATCTGTACCGTTCTTTGTTTTCCCCTGAACACCCTGTGGTTTCCCTAGCACCAGATAGTACAATATGATAACAGTGTTAGTGCTTTCCATCTTCTCACCTGGCTGGTAGGGAAAGCCTTACAGGTAGCAAGATATGACAGGGGTACAGTTTCCTTGACTTTTGGCAGCAGCATACCAGTGGTTTTATTATATCTCAAACCAAAACTGACATGCAAAGGCACAATGAAATATCATGTGCAAAGCCGTTTCTACTGTGTCAAAGCCACAGAAATTATATCCCGGCATGAACGTCAGATTTTTTTGTAGAGTGAGCCAAATATATTGTACATGCAACTATAAAAGGATAAAGCATGTTTGTGCTTACACCAAAAAGCAGCAAATGAATTCTAATTTTGTTATATTCAGGTTTGAGCTCGTGGGTTCCTTGATTCGGACCTCTCTTGTTGTACACACACACAGAAAATTTAGTATCTCCTTCAAAAATTGCTGCACCAATTAAACAAGACACTACTGTTAAAACCAAGATTCTACAAAGCTACACTGGTTCATATATTGAGATTTTCAAACCAAGGCAGGAGATACATAAAAGCGATTCAATGTTTTAGAAGGTCATAAATAGTAATACATGCTTGAAAGGAAAAACATAAGGGTATAAATAATTTTCAGATCATTATGTATAGAAGTACACAAAAAATTCCAACAACAAAAGATACTGAATTTGCAAGGCTTATCATACCCGTTTCTTCATCCAAAGAAGATATGAGCGCATCTAAATTATAATTTTTGATCCATGTGGCATTGCTAGCTCAAGCAATACCTACATTTCAAAAAATCGAATTTTATCAGATGCAACTCGAAATTGAAATTATATAGGCATTCAAATATAGAATATGATAAGAAAAATAATTACCAGCACATCTCCTGTAAAAATAATTATCAATTTCTAGTTAATTCTTTCACGAAATGAAACTGGTTTGGCCTAACCTGTTACCACCACTCAAATTGTTCTATAAACATCTTATAAGAGAAATTCCAGAAGCAAAACATTCAAAATAATTATAATTTATAAAGCAATTTTGTCCAGCATAGTAAACACCATTTCAAACATATCCAACTATCTTTTAGAGCAGGAGTTTGGGCTCAGACCTGATTAAAAGGATTGAACTTAATTTCCTCCCAAAGGCTAGTACAAGATCAACTTGAATAGCAGGATCCAGAAGCTCCAACCATTTTTGAATGATAAAACAAGAAATATCAACCAACTTATAGTAAAGAAATTAGCAGTTGGCTTTAAGAAGAACCAGCAGACTTCTAAAACTTCACATCATCAGAAAACATAAAACAGTTGGCTAAGTTCTTCATTTGCAATCCCTTCACTACGCATTTTAGCAACCATGACCTAATTATGCTTCAACCAGCCAAACTTCTATTTTGGTTCCTGAAATCATAAAGTTTGCTGGATATACTCATTTTAGTCCCTAAAATCTCAAGAAAACAATACCAGTACAGAGAATAACACTGGTGACAAGTACCACACTACCTTGCCATGCTCCCAACTATTTGAGCAACTTAACATCTTAGCCTTCAATTAACAATACCAGTAAACTAAAACACCTAGTAAATAGAGCAAGGAGCGTGAAATGATGTTTCCTGTGGTGTTATCTCCTTCTTCTATTCAATTAACAATACCTCCTACATTTCTTCCTGTGGTGTTAGCTCCAGTGTTACTTTTCAGCATTGTTTCCAGCGCTGCTACCAGTATTGTCAGACCTCCTGAAATGATGCTCCAGCCCAGTGCTTGTACCTGTCCAGAGGTGCATTAGATGCAAATCTGCATGAATAAAAGAAGTGAAACTTTGGCCAACTAAATTGCCAAAAGTTCTGTTTCTTTCATTCCAAACAATCCATAACCATGCATCAAATAAAGTTTTAAAATAAATTCTAGTATTAACGTCTAATCTAACTATAGAACTCCATAAGTTTCTAACTGAAGAAGTATCAAGTAAGTGTCCCTTGTGCTGTACTGAGATGACAGTATTCCAAAAAGGTTCACTATAAGGGCATTTTAGGCAAAGGTGATTGATGTCCTCATTATGGTCACAAAAACTGCAATAAGGTAACCCTGACCAGCCTCTAGTAATTAAATGATCTCTAGTTAACACTCTATTATTGTAAGCTAACCAGACCATAAGTTTGCATTTGAGTGGGATTTTCATTTCCCAAACTGAATCGCCATTACTAACCGTAATACCCCCATTACACAGGAAATACAAAAAAGTTATAAAAGTATATTGATATCTATTGTGCGTTCAACAAAACTTTTGTGCACTTACAATTTTGAGTACATAAACTTGTACTGCCTTAATTATTTTCATTAGTAGATACACATTAGCTATAATTCTTGCTAAAAATTTTCTGC
This sequence comes from Rhynchospora tenuis, assembly GCA_027725995.1. NCBI lineage: Eukaryota > Viridiplantae > Streptophyta > Magnoliopsida > Poales > Cyperaceae > Rhynchospora > Rhynchospora tenuis. The sequence goes on along the minus strand of JAMRDG010000020.1, from coordinate 936,025 downwards.
CTCAACTTCACAAAATGACTTGAATTGCTGAAAGCCATGAAATAACAGAATAATAAAGTAGCTAAAATAAATCAATACAATAAAAAAGAATTGTTTTAAATAGCTCAAATTTTTATTGTGTGTCAACTTCTATATTTGTTTTCTATTCGTGTCTGTCAGGAAAAAAAATATCCATTCTTTTTTCCCCCCATTTTCAGGTCAGAGAGCCTTCGTAGTCCATATATATTTGCAACAATCGATGAACCCTTCATAGTTCATAGTTATTTCATTTCATGCAGTATTGCACTAATCTGTGAACCTTTCTCCTAATCCTAATGGAAAAATGCATCTTTTTCTTTTGAGATTGCAGCAAATCAAATCAATAAAAAATAAAAATAAATTGCACTTAAAAATAAACCAGATCTAATCAAATAAAAATCAAAATTAATTAAATTCAAATAAAAAAAATAAGTCAAAAGAGTCAGGCAACAATACCTCGAGGGAAGTTTCTTGCTCGAGTTGTTAATCGATGTTGATTTTGTTCACCTGAAAGCAACAAAAACAAATAAAAAGTTTATAGCCTTGAACAGTAACATGGATGAAAAAATCTTCTCGTGCAAAAGAGCTGGTACCAGAAAGGTTCGGAGAGAAAAAGTAGTTGGAAATCTTCTCATACAACTATCTTTTTCAGTACTAATTGTGACACCCATTTTAGTGCTAAAAGCATATTGTAAAATGAATCATATAACAAACCCCAAAATTAGAAAGTTGTACAAAAGAATTAGTTAAAGGGACCAAATATCACCACCACCTCCGGACTCCGGAGCATAAATAAGATGCATTACTTGTACGTAACAAGAGTCATGCATAAACTATTGGTCCCCAAAACACCTAATTTTAACACCCAATGCACCACCCAATACTAAAGATGAAGTTTCAAAATATATATAAGAACTGACCTATCATATGTAATTAAAGAATAATATGCATTGAATTCAAGTATGCTCATACCAGTGTAGCACAATCAACAAGCCATGCCGTTGAAGTCTGCCTCTGTATCGCCCTCTCTTGATCCTCTTGATTAGCTGCTCTCTTGCTCCCAAAATTTCACATCAGAGTTGAACTCGAAATGCTTTGAATAGAAAAAAGAAAGGTACATATCAGATTCCAAGAACACCTAGCATACGATAAAATATTTTAATATACCGAGTGACTAAATTAACCAAAAGATTAAACCTCAGTTGAGATGCTGAATCAGGTTGGATCAAGAGGAAAGCTTTAAAAAGTGAATTAATTCAATAGATTGGGATTGTCTCGGGCCTAATTGAACAATTTCCACAAATTTAAGATAATTTTTCGGGCCTAATTCAGTAGATTGGATCAAGAGGAAAGCTTAAAACGAAGGGAATTCTTGAGTCTAACCACAATATTAATTCACTCAATTAACCTCTTGTCCTTTCTTCATCAAAAGCATCGCACTTAACTTGGAAAGAGAAAAAATGTAGGCAAAAATTGATGAAAATCAAACAAAATGAAATAAAACTTAATATTGACACCTTAAGCCACACAATTTCATTGGAGGGAGGCAGCGCATCTGTTTGTGCTCGAGTGTGGTGCACTATCTCCTCCCTAGATGACTTGTACATCAGAAGATCTGCTCTAATCGGTTCGATCAAATGCTTGAATGGAGGCGGCGACAGCTCAAGTTGAATTCAAAATCAAAATTAGGTTGAGAGCACATCGGCGACGTTATATTGTCGCTTATTAGGGTACACGGCGCGAAGGAGGGGAAACGGGGGAGGGGGAGGGAGAGTGCATTAGGCAATTGTTGCTTTTCCTTTTCTAAGAATTTGCGATGGGAAAGGGGGAGAACCGGGAAGGGGGACGCGATACCAAAAGAAATCGGAGATGAAAAAATAAAGCGCAGGAGCAAAAAAAAAAATGTGTTATTTCGGAGAATAGAACTCTTCTCGCGTCGTGCAATAACCAAACATAGCGCGCAGCGATTAACCATCCAGCGCCATGACTCTTTCCTGTCAAAGAGTCTGACCCTTAGATTTAAATACAGATCTAAACCGTAGATTGCACAGATCAATGGTTTATAATTGATGTTAACAATTATTTGAACCCCCTTTGGTGATTTTTGTTGCGACTTTTCTTTACGTGCATTTATAAGTAGTAGAGATAAAGAAGCAGCCAGAACTGTATGTTTAGTGATGACGCATAGAATAAAATAAAAGGATAATGAAGCAGCCAGAACTGTATTAACTGTTATAAGTTTGAAAATTTATATAGTTAATTAGTAGTAAATTGTTTGACATGGTCCTATTATAACTGAATTACATAAAAGATCATGTGTGCCACTATTTTTCAGCGTATCACAAGGAACGACGTAAAAAAAAATGCATCTAAAGTCTTATCTAGTTCCAATCTCTTTCATGACTGTAAATAACTAACAGGAGGAAAAAAAAACATAATGGATTTATGGACAACAGAAGCCCGGATGGGATTAATAATAGATAAGATAAAAATGTTATTTAAAGTACGATGGAAGAGTATGGATGCATTAAGTTTTTAAAATAGATAAATTCATATAAAGTTTATAAACATTAATGGAATTTTGAATAAAATAAACTTTCATAATTTTGATAATTTGTGAAAAGAGCGATATGACATATTGATAGTAGTAGTCATAACTGATAAAATTGTACGTACCAAACTACCGATAAAGCAGGGCGTCTCTGAGATCAGTTTTTTTGAAAGTCGGTAAACCGACAATTTTCATTAATAAAAAACCAAACATTACAAAGTATAAAAAGAAAAACCAAATGATCGTACCAATACGTTACACAGAAAAAGAAAAAAAATATATCCAACTGCTTTTATCAGTATTAAACTGGTACGTATACTACCCGACTACCCGACGTAACTGGTATATACGGGTCTTCAACCAAGCATAAAAAACTGACTCTGTGGGTATTCCCGTATTCTCTCGACAGCCACCATGAGCTATCAACCTTCCACCGCTACAACTAAGCGGGACCACAGCATCCACTTAGCGAACTTATCACGAGTACTTATATTAAGGGCCGTGCCAAACTGGTCACCGACTAATCAATTAATAACCATTTTGCATTGGCTAATAGTGAGACAAATCTTCACTCGAAGCAGAAGAAAACAAAGAGGGGAGACGTACATCACCGAAGGTTGCGACAATGGCCCAGTACCACGGCTCCACTCGACGACCATGGCTCAAGACTAACCTTCAAAAAAAAAGACCATGGCTCAAGACTAGAGGCTTCAACATCACACTATGCACAACTCTCCGACATCACGATTCACTAAATTCAGCAGTCCATGACATCAAAGCTCATACCGTCGCACTGTCGACTCCTTCAACCTCACTTACTGTGCCCGTCGAAGAAAAAGACGACATCGTATTCGTATCACAGTCACACAGAACCGTTCACATGGCACGGACCACACACGACTCAAGACGACACCACAAGCCCCCTCCTACCACCATAGCCAACGGCCAATGCAAAATTCAAATCTCACCGCAATTTTTGGAGAGCTGGTTGGGGCGCGGACGCTCAGAGAAGGTCTGGACTCTGGAGGTGGAGGAGGGTGCCTTAGCATTGAAGAGCGAGTCGACGGTTATCTCCGTGCCGCACCCGAAGACCATGTTCCCAAAGAAGGACAGTACGGTGTCCACCATGCGCGGAGGATCGTCTCTGAGATTAGTTATGCATGGGTGCATGGGGGTGATTATCAAGAGGTTTTATGGATCTTTTTTTTATGTAAAAATGTGGTTCTGTAAGATTAAAGTAAAGAACGCGCGTCTATATATACCATTTTTTTTAAAAAAAAATGTCTTCTAGGTTTAATTGAATGGTCACGTTCGCATATTGAGTTAAAATATATAGTTGCCTCAAACAATTCCAATATATATGTTCAAAAAATAATAATTATATCCTTCTTAATGAAAAATTGTCAGCAATTGCTGACCTTAAAAAAAAAAATTATATCCTTCTTAATTTACATTAGAGAATTATTCGATTGTCTTAGTTTAAAACGAAAATTAATTGAAATGTCTTAATTATTTATTTTAATGTATTAATACAGATGCAATGACATTTCACGAGATTCGACTGAAAATTCGTTTCAATATCATAATGAATTGTCATCCGCATTGACGTTGTAATTTAATGGGCCGCTCATTGTTTATGAGAATAAACACAATATTTGGTCATTAGTAGTGTCAATAGGGTAAATTAATTATTAAATAATTTTTTTGCGTACTATATTAATTGCTATACTATATTTTCAAAATCTGGAAGTGTCTCACATTTTTTTAACTTATAATTAATGAACAAATTAAAAACTATATGACCTAAAGATACAAATAAATGTATAGTTATAGCTATTATATCGTTTTTATTTTTTTTGTCAAACAGCTATGAATTATTTATATATACAGAACTAGGAGTTTACTTTGGCTGAATTGGTGGGCGCGCATTTCGGAAATGTGAAACTTACAAATTCGAAGGATAAATTTAAAAGTTCACCACAATTGTTATTAAAATTTAAAGTGAGGTAGCTATTCAAAATAACAATTTTAAGAAATTTTTTAAAAATACTATAATTTTGTTTTAGCAAGTATGAATTGGGTGCTTCTTTTCTTAAGAAAAAAAATATATAAATTGAGATGAGCACGAAATCAAATCATCAGTGCACTTGACAAAGAGGGGAATTGCTCAGGTAACGCCTGAGTTGCTCGCAATGGAAATTGCTCACCATCATCCATAGATTTCATCATCCTCATCATTCTTAGAATCCTCATTAATTATCTAGCATCTTCATTAATAGCATGTTTAGGGGATGAAGGGATGAGAGCAAAAAATGGAAAATTGTTCCAACGTCCCATTATTAATTCCTTCACTTTTATCTCCTCCCTAATTAATTCTCTCATCCTCATCCCGAGTGTGTTGTCTCCCTTCCTCTCTTTAATGTAAGTCATTGTTTTAGCTTCAAGCCTTCAACAGTCAGCTTAGTACTAATAATATTTTTAGTTTTAATAGTTAGTTTATTATATTCAACAGTTAGCTTGGTATCTTCAACGGTAATATTTTTAGCTTTAACAATTAGCTTAGTATCTTCAACAACAATAGGTTTAGCTTCAATTGTTAGCTTAATATCTTCAATAGTTAGCTTAGTATTTTCAACAGTAATATTAATAAATTCAACAGTTAGCTTAGTATTTCAATAGTCAAAAAATAAGTTAATATCTTAAACAATTAGCTTAGTATTTTCAACAGCAACAGTTGTAGCTTCAACAGTTAGCTGGATGAGAGGGATGAAGAACAGACGCAGGTTTGGGAATCACCGATAGAAAATAACTATATGGGAAAAACAACTTACAAAACTGGAAAGACCTAGGCGTAGGCAGGGGCGGAGCCACATGGGGGGCTAGAGGGGGCATTGTCCCCCCTATGCTCCAAAAATTGTTTAATTTTTCCATGTATTTTCTTTTGTCTTTAGAAAAATTATATAATTTGTCCCCCTAATTAAATAGAAATTATTGATTTGTCCCCCTAATGAATTATTTCTGGCTCCGCCTAGGTAAATTAAATAAGGGTAAATAAAGATTTTTACTAGAATCTGATTTCATATGAGAAACACCAAAATCTCAATGAAATACGGTAACTCCATTATATATGAGTGGAATCCCTTGAAAGCATACTTAAAAAACCGTCGCCAATTCGTGCTTCCAGAAATGGATAGAGGGAGGGAGGGAACGGAGAGACCGGAATTGATTTGGACCATCCGCTAGATTCTTGTCATCCGTCATCCTTTCCAGCACCACATTAATGACGCGTGAATCTCTCTCTCATTTTTGGAAATGTTATTAATAACGCATTTTCATCATCCCTCATCCCCTCATACCTACCTTGTATTCCTCCTCATCCATTCAGCGTGTTGTCTCCCCCTTTGCATTTTTATCACGATTGATTTGCAAAGCATTAACTGTTGAAACTATTATGGGTAACTACTGAAGATATTATGTTAACTCTTAAAGATATTATTCCTAACTGTTGAAATTACTACAACTAATTATTGAAATTATTATAATAATTGTTGAAATTATTACCTTTGAAGTTAATAGGCTAACTATTGAAGTTGAAACTATTTCTCTTGAAGTTAATAAGCTAACTATTGAAATTACTGAGCTAACCGTTGAAGTTACTAAACTAATTGTTGAAGTTGAAACTATTACCTTTGAAGTTAATAGGCTAACTGTTGAAGTTGAAACTATTACTCTTGAAGTTAATAAGCTAACTATTGAAGTTACTGAGCTAACTGTTGAAGTTACTAAGCTAACTGTTGAAGTTGAAACTATTACACTTGAAGTTACTAGGTTAACTGTTGAAATTACTAGGCTAAATGTTGAAGTTACTAAGCTAATTGTTGAAGTTACTAGGCTAATTGTTGAAGTTGAAACTATTATCCTGAGCAGAATGGAAAGGGCGCGAGTAAACAGGGAAAGCGCGAAGAAGGGGGAAAGCGCGGACCAGAATGGAAAGGGCGCTAGGAATCGCGGGGATGATTCACGCGTTTTAATTAAGATTCCAAGGGGATGATGAGGATGATGAATCTTGGGGATGATCCTTATCAGCCCCGACGGAGAGACAAATGAAAATAGAAATGATGGGAAACAGGATTCACACGTTTTATCATTAATAAAGTGTTATCCTCATTAAATATTTCAGGGGATGATGGGATGATGAATATTGAGATGATCCTTATCAGTCCCGGAGGAAAGATATTTTGGTCATTTTGAAAAAAAATGGGGAGTGAATGAGTAAGCAGAACGTGTCCTGAGCGCTCATCCCCGACAAAGAGACTCAAAGGGCAGGGTAATTATGGAGGAAATAAAGGTTCCTCAACCAGGTTTCATCATCTGCTCAAATAAAAGTAAGAAAGCTCTCTGTCCAATTTTCTTTTAAAATTATTCTTAATTTTCGAATACCAGATTTAGATTTATAGTAATTGCAGATTATAATAATATTTTTATTTTCCTATTATTTAACTTAAAAAATATTTATACGATTAATTAAAAGAACATGAATTATATATATGCATCCGAAAATATATTAGCACATCAGAACAATCTTTATTATTTCTGATCGACGATTAATTGAAGGACCAAGATAGAGCCCTGCGTCAACTGTCCATGAATAAAAAACTAGAGAAGAATATATGATAAACTAAGATTTAGTGTACCGGATTAAACAAGAATCGGCAATCACCAAATATACTAATAGTTCATCCCCTAGAATTATTTGCACACACGTTTTGAATCATTTGCTAGCTGTGACTCTCTTCTGGTGGTACTGATGCTCATTCGTAAATTTGTTCTCCAAGGGAGTTATCTAGTTTGATTTAAAAATTAGTATTTTCAACACTCATTCATTTAACGCGGTCAACTAGCAAGGTTTGGAGTCTTATATATATAGTGCATTTCAAATTAACGAAAAGAGACAAATGAATTCCTCACAGGAAACTAAGAAATTTGTAAGACTTAACATCTGAGTAGATGGTTATGGAATATTGCTTGGGCGTAAGGCATTTCTGGTGCTCCTATCTTATTGGGATATTGCTGCTGCTGATGATCTTTCTTTCTGTTCAAGGCCAAACTCCCAATTCTGACGGTGAATATCCCTATCCCCCCCCCCCCCCCCCCCCCTAATCACATTTAATTATACCATTTGCTATTATTAGATGACTATAATTACCTCCTCAACAAGTATGTCAATTTACCCTATCATATATATATGGGGTACATATATATATAAATATATATATATATATATATATATATCATGAGAACTTAATTAATTATTATCACGGATTATAGAGTTCAGTACAATATATTTATCAGTAAAATATATTAGTTGCTTAAATTAATTACTTTTTTTCATACTTATATTCGTAGAGCTTTGTCAATTACTTCATAAAGAAAAGTTTATGACCAGACTATATAATTATTTAGAGGCGTGTATGTTTATCGGAACCAAATTTGAATTAGATCCGGAGAACATAAGTACAATATGACTCCGAAAGTATTTTTGTGATCTTCAACGATAAGCATTACAAGAAAAATAGCAGCACAACAGCAACAATATTGAAAAATAATGTTCTGGTTTAGAGTTTTAACTTCTGGCTTCAGGCTGTGGATGGTTATAAATCTCGTTTGTATCCTAAATGGAAGTTGGTAATTCTAATTGGTTGCTTTTGATTAAAAAAAAAACAAGAGTACCAATATAGATTTTGCAAGTATCAAAACTAGAATCATGTGGATGGATGTGAGAATGTTTACATTTTTTAATTTAAAAATTGAAATAATCAATCTAATTCATTCAGTGTAATATATATATTGATATCTAGTAGAAACAGAATTTTGTACTCTCGACTATTTTTAAGATTTCAGGAAAGAAATAATTTTCTAAAAAATAAAAAAATAATACACAAATTAAAATACACACACAGACGTAAAATTTGGTTTTCCACATGATTTTAAAATAAAGAACACCTTGAATGGTTCACATCAAATTTTGTAAAATTTTAGATAATTATTATTATTGTTTAAATATTTTTATCAATTAATTTTTAAAGATCTAAAAGAATATAAAAAATTATTTACGTACATTGAGATTTCAATAGAAAGATCTGAATCAACGCTTCGAATTCAATCAACCTTTAATACTCAATATTCAAAGCTTATCCATTTGTCAAACTCATATATTTATTGTATGCGCGTGTGTAGTGAACACACTGGCTGGCACGTATGTGTAGCTGTTCAGAATAACATATACCGTGCCTTCATTTTGGCGGTGTGCCCTTCCATCAGCCAGCTATAACACGGTCTCAAAGTATCATATATACGTTCTGCATTTACAATACCCTACTTCGTTCATAAATCATAAGAACCTATTATCTATATACTTAGATTAGTTTGAAAAGTGAAATTCAATTTAGACATATAATAATAAGGCAAATCTGTGGTAGTGTGCTGAATTAATATTTTATATGACCAATGATGTCCAGAATGTTTCTTCAAGATTATTAACGGCTGCGATTGATCAGGGCTCAAGCCCGATTGAAAATTTTAGTCCCACCACATAATATGTCTAATAATAATATCAATAACGATTTTTACATATTTCTTTTTATTATTACAGGTTTTATAAACATAGATTGTGGAATTCCAAGCAACACTAGTTATGTTGACAGCGTCACAGGGTTAACATACGTATCTGACGATCAGTACATTGATACAGGGATCAATAGCAATGTCTCAAGTTTGTATACAGAACTTGAGACTCTCAGAATCTTCCCTAGCAATATTAAGAACTGTTACACTCTCAAACCAGTAACAAAAGGATTAAAGTATCTAGTAAGAGCAACATTTTATTATGGAAACTATGACAACACATGGAAGCCCCCAAGCTTTGATTTATACTTCGGTGTCAATTTCTGGACTAGTGTTAACATTTCTATTTGGAATTATTATTACCCATATGAGATAATTGCTATCGCCCCTGCAAATTACATACAAGTCTGTCTAGTGAACACCGGTCATGGGACTCCTCTCATCTCCGTGCTTGAGTTGAGGCCAATTAATAACACCCTTTACCAAGCAGACTCCACCAAATCATTGAACATGACTTACAGGGGTGATGCAGGATCAAATATTAAGTACACATTGAGGTATGCAGAAGGATTGACTCTTTTTCCAAAGAAAACACAGAATCTTTATTTGCTCCTTAATTCACTGGCTTTATTCTTGTAATATTATCATCGAAACATGTATACTATGTTTCTGATACTAAAGCTTTTTAATAGCACAAAGGCCTTATAGATTTTTTATTATGTCCCATATTTGTTCCTTTTCTAATAATTCACTCCAATAGAATATTTAAAAAGACTCTAATGTACCATTTGAGTTAACCCTCCTTGTAGTGAAGTTATATTTTTAATTCACACCATTTGGCATCATGTTTAGATTCCTTCTATATTATGATTGTTTTTTATGATTATTTTGTGTGTGGTGCATTGGAGAGAATAGGTACCCTCAGGATGCCCATGATCGACTATGGATAAGTTTGATGCTGCCTTCATGGACATCTATATCCACTACCTCCACTATTCCTGGCTATGTTTTTGAGGTCCCGTCCTTGGTACTTCAGACGGCTGCCACTCCCATATCTGCAAATGGTTCTATTGACTTAAATTGGCCAGCCCCTGATACATCAATTGTCTTTTTTGTGGTGCTCCACTTTGCTGAGATCCAGGTCCTGCAGACCAACAGTCTCAGGGAGTTCTACATTTATGCAAATGGGGATCTATATTTCAAGGACCCTGTTCCGGTAAGTAATTACCTATCACCAAGCTTTGCATGGTACATAACTACAGGGCATATAGATTACAATATATCACTGAAGAGTAGTGCAAGAGCAACGCTCCCACCCATACTAAATGCGTTTGAGTTGTACACAGTACTACCAATAACATGGTTGCCTACAGACGATGAAGAGGGTATATCTCTTGTTCTCTCTCTCTTTTATTTATTTATTTATTTTTTTTATCCGATCAGTAAATATATATGTATATGTGTTGTGGTACTGACAATATCTCCGATTAAAAAGTAGTTTAGAAGATATTTAAAAATATTTAAATCTTCCCCAACAGTCACTGCCATTAATTCCATCAAGATGAGTTATAGGATCAGTAAAGGTTGGAATGGTGATCCATGTGTACCACCAAGCCTGAAGTGGGCTGGGGTTAATTGCTCAATTGATTCCACCAATATTCCCAAAATTACAGCACTGTGAGTTTTACATCCCGGACAGTTTTTACTTAAGGTTCTTTCTTTCTGTATATCTACTTCCTTTAGAGAAAGAAATTGATAATTATAAGCTGTGGGTTTTGCAGAAATATATCATCCAGTGGATTAAATGGGACAATCATATCAGATTTTGGATCTCTAACTTCCCTTGAGATATTGTAAGTTAATTTTAAATTTAACAGAAGATAAATATTCCCGATAAGTGGTCAATTATAATATAAATAGCATTGAATTCTTGTACTCGAACAGTTTCTAATTTGGAGTTTTCTTTTATTTGGGAATATTTCAGGAACTTGTCAAACAATAATCTATTTGGCACCATTCCTGGTTCTCTAGATCAGTTGGTATCACTTACATACTTGTAAGACAGCAAACCTCCTTGTATTTTAACAAAGCATCAATTCCCTTCATCTCATCAAGTTTATATTGGGGTTGCAGGGATCTATCAGGAAACAGGGGCCTTTCAAGAACACTTCCTTCTGGCCTTCAGAAAAAACAAAACGATGGTCGTTTAACAGTAATGTAATTCTTTTCTCCTCATTTTGATTAGTTATGTATTTTCATAATCACCACATTTTGGGGCACCTATATATTAACTTAGTTTCCTAATTTGCTTCATGTTTGTGTTGGTACTGTAATCCATAATATTAGGACTTGTATATTTTTGAACCTTCTAAAACTGAGCAGAAACTATTCAACAACAAATGCGACATCCCCATATAACTTTCGGTGACCTATTTGTTTGTTAACGAGAGGTTGTAGTCCTTTGGTAAGGTAGACTTTTTGGTACCATATGCTGGCCTAAGTGAAACAACAGTGGTACTTTTAATAAATAAAATCGCCAAAATCTTGTATACATATAATTTGACAAAAATCTCCAAATGACAGTTTCGACAGCAAACCCAATGGAATAGGACACAGGAATTCTTCAAAAGCAGTAGTTATTATTGTGGCTGTCATTGTCGTGTTTCTCATTCTTGGAGCAGCGGCAGTTTTGCTATTGTATCTCATGAAGAAGAAAAGTAATTGTTGCCAATTGATTATATAATCTTTGAACAAAAATCTACAATGGCGTCAGATAAAAATTATTTTTTTTCCCTGCATAAATACATGAAATTAGGAGGGCGTTGGCTAATTGTATAGTGCCTAAAATCTACTACAACAAAAGAAATAAATAAAATAAACTGGTCCTTTCAAATCTGAGAAATGAAAAATTGAACATATGATCTTTCTATCTGAAGTAATTATTGCTTACTCAGCTGCTCTAGTTATGCTGTTTGACTAAAGTTTCCACATTAGCCACTCAAAGACTTCCACTTTTTAGAAGCATTTTTTCTAATATTTATCATTTACAGAGATTCGGATTAACCCACCTACATATGAAAAGATTTCTTTTCTAATAATTTATCATTTACAGAGATTCAGATTAACCCACCTACAGATCAGGAGGGCCCCGGAAATTTTGGCAAGGCAAGCATCTCTAATGTAACTGAAAATCAAGAGGACCCCGCAGTGTCTGTAGTAGGAAGAAACGAATTAAACATCGACAAAAGGAAATTTAGTTTTGAAGAACTAAAGGTTATCACAAATAACTTCAGAAATCAAATTGGCAGTGGAGGTTTTGGTAATGTCTTCAAGGGCCACCTTGAAGACGGAAACGAGGTTGCTGTAAAGGTGCGCTCTGAGTTATCTTCACAAGGAATTGAACAGTTTCTGAATGAGGTAACAGGACAATCTTTCATTCACTATCTACAGTTTATTTATATAAAACCGTACAAGAATGCTGTTTGTATCAAAACTGATCGGCACACACTGGTATAGCATGAAATATTCATGAGTAACTACATTTTTGAAGTCATATCACTGCACCTATGCTCAGCATTTCTTCTTCCTGGTCCTTTTGTTACCCAGATACTCGTAGTTAAATTGAAATAGAACTTTAAATACACTTATAATTGCATACTATGGAAGCTAATATAAAATTTAAGGCATTAATCTTTATATTATATATCTCAAATATCTAGGTTGAGAAGTTATCAAGGGTTCACCACAAGAACTTAGTCTCGCTAATTGGCTACTGCATTGAAGGAGATCGCATTGGTCTTGTCTATGAGCACATGGAAAACGGAAACCTGCAACAATGGATCAGAGGTTTGTTAAGTTGCAGAGCTAAAAGCTCTTTTATTAATCATTCTGCAAAATTTGTACAACAGACCATACTTTATAATTAGCACTTTAGTATTTGGATCTATGATGTAAAAGGTCAATTTTAATTATGCCTCAAAATTTAGTGTCCTTTTGAATGTTTTTTTATCTTACTCATAGGTTCTTAAGCAATTAGGTATTTTCCTTCTAAATTTAACTTCTGAAATATTTAAATTGCAGGTGGTGCTCACTCTCTTTCATGGAAACAACGGCTACAGATTGCATACGAATCTGCCCAAGGTCTTGAAAATTTATATTGTCCTTATCAAGAAATAATAGTTTGTTATCATAACTGTCCCCATCATTGCCAATTTTATAGGTTGCGAATATCTTCACAAGATGTGCAGACCACCTTTAATCCACAGAGACATAAAGAGCAACAACATTCTTCTTACGACAAATCTTGAGGCAAAAGTTTCTGATTTTGGTTCGGCCAGGGACTGCAGCGGCACCCATGTCACCACCCAGGTCTTGGGGACTCTAGGTTATTTGGATCCTTTGTATGTTCTATCTTCCTCTGTTGTGTGTTCTTTATCATCTTAAAGTTCATATCATATTTTTGGACAGAACTTCGATTCATGTAGCTAGGCTTTAAATGTCATCATGAGCATGACTGTGGAACAACCACAGCTTGTTTAACATGTGATTCAAACCTAACAGCACATTAACCTTCATTTTCGTTTATTATTTATTTATTACAACAGATGTACTGACTTATTTAATATAACGCTCAAAGCAATCTATTCAGTATGTTACACCAGATATTCATATCAAATAATATGTATACAACATTAATTTTTAATTTTTAATTTTTAATCTTATTAAACCTTATTTTAGCCAACATTGGTAATATTATTATACAAAAATATTGTCACGTAAATCTGTGCTTATATAATAATTTTTGTAATTTGTATTGTACTTCTGCAGTTATGCTTCTACCTCCGAGCTCACAGAAAAAAGTGACGTGTATAGTTTTGGAGTTATCCTGCTAGAAATTGTAACAGGAAAGTCACCCATCATTGAAGGTCCCGAAGGAAGCCGATCTAACTTGACTCAATTTGTGCAAGAAAGGCTATCAAAAGGAAATATAGAAAGCATACTAGACCCAAATATGAGGGGCCAATACAATATAAACTCTATCTGGAAGGTTGCTAATCTAGCACTCAGGTGCACTGACAGCCCTGCTAGGAGGCCAGACATGACAAAAATTGTCCGAGAGCTTGAGGAAACCATGAATCTAGAAGTGTCTTGTATTGATACAAGTAAGGTTGCTTCGGAGGACATAAGTCGACTTAGTATTGGTGGAGAGGTCCATGATGGCAATTTTAAGATGGCACATACTGGGGGCATGCAGCAACCTGATTATGGTCCTTCAGCAAGATAATTATCCCTTCAAAAGGGTAATATGGTCCTGTCTTCTTGTATTATCCAGTCAGTTGGTTTATTAGATAAAACTTAGATAACAAACTGTTCATTCAACTCGGGATTAATGTATTTGTACTTCCATCAGACCTTTTATTGGAGCACTTTCTTGGTGAGTTTTAAAGTAAGAGAATGGAACCTATTGATTGATATGCTGTTAAGAAGATGTAAACTCTGTTATGCTTCTATTATAAACAATTTCTCTGGGTTGGTACATTGGTTTCACTTGACTTGCATACACAAACAGTGACAAAGAACAGATCAGGGGATCAACAAAACAAACCCCATAATATAAACTACTATTGCTGATAAATACAAAAGTATAATCTTTCACTAATTTCTGCTTACCTTACACTCTGATTTAAACACTCTTAGCTGTAACAGTCTAAGGCAGCAAAGATTACAAACAGTGTAGGACAAACAATTTATGCGTCTTCGTTTAAAGTCCAAACTTCTTGATGCATTCCATAAGTTTAGTAGTAAAACATAACAGACAACCTAGTCATATCTTTTCTAGCAACTGGAATCGACAGTATTTAATAATCACGGTAGCATGCAATATCTCAGGCTCAAAAGCTATTAACAATAATTGTGCTTTCTTCTACTAATCACAATAAGTAGCACCACAAGGAAAGTGACTACTGACTGGAAAGTAAAAGGTAGTTGAAATACTTAAAGAGGAAAGTAAGTGTCAGATCCTGAGATTAGTCAGACAGTGGATCCACTAAAACAGAAGTGACCCCTTCGCTGACGGAGGATGACACTGTTAGCTTAATGGGAAATCTGGACAGTGGATCGTAAGCGGGAAGAAAAATGATTTAATCTAGAGCATTGGATGGCTCTGACAGAGTGAAGAGAAGGAAAGTGAGATGAGCTGATGTGTCACCCCTTTATTAGCAACTGGATTAGCAGTAGAATTGTCTAGTGAGCTTATGTGAACTTATCTTTATTTTCTGTTATAAAAAGATGAGCTGTAGGTTGTAAAAGGATTATTGAATATTGAAATACAATAGTTGCTCATTCTTTTATCATTTAATTCCCCATTCCTATTCTATTCTACATCTTTCTCCTATCAAATAATTGGGTTTTCTTGATTCTGAATTGGAGAAAGAACTCAACAGTAAGTGATGGCAGTAGTGCAAGAAAATCAGGTTTAGGTCCTGTTAAACTGGTGTGAGATAAATACTGAAAAGAAAGATTGTTAAAATATGTAACAATTAAGCAAACTCTTATGACTAAAGTGGCATCCTCATTTGGCGTGGCGAGGCTCCTATAATCATACAAATTTTTGCTAAACGCGACCAAACAACGGTCTTCTGTTCCAATTATACCGTTACCGCACTGGGGTTCTCTGGAGCATACCATCGAACAACTTGTGTGCATATGAAACTAATGGGAAGAGAAACGAAACAACAATGCCACAGCAATACCAACCGTGAAAACGACCAAGTTATAAATACGAATTCAATAAAGATCATAGACAAACCTTATCTAACCAGATATGTTCCTTCAATGCGAAGTGAAGAGGTGACATTTAAAGGTTCAAAATTGCCCTCCGCATGTCGGAATTTCAACGACAAAACTTTGTTTAAACACTATGTTCAATATCCAGGACGATTTCAGGCCGTTCGATTTTATTGATAGCTCCCAAAGAAAATATATCAGTTTTATATTTTGGAAGTAATTAAGGCGTGCTCCAGTATTAAAAATCAATGGAGAGAAGCGAGAGGACGGGTGAAGGGTGAGGGGTGGTGCTTTCGTAGGTGAGGAAAAGAGGAGAGGAGTTTGAGGAGATGCGAGATGAGAGGAACTTAGAAAATTTCACTTCTGGGTTGATACTTGATAGGTGAGAGATCTCGCAAAACAGAATATGACCATTATCATTTCTATTTAACTAGAGTTAAAATAATGGCAAAATTGGATATAACCCCTACAATTTTATTCATCTCGATATAACCCCTATAATCATTAAAACTGAATGTAATCCCTCTAATCAATTACATTGTACTTAGGCAACTTAAAATATAAAAGAGAAAATTGGTTTAATGTCACTCTAAAAAAAAATCAAATTCTAAATATGCCATCATAAAACAACTAATTGGATATATGCCATCATAAAACAAAACAAATTTGTTTTATGCCACTTTTTTCAACTAAAACATATTAAAATTCATTTTTTTATAAAAATAAATTATATTGTAGTGTCAGTTTTTTCATAATTCCTAAAATGCCCTCATTAATAGATCACATCTGTAGTCAATCAAACAACAAAAAACTTTCCTTCACATAACGATAGAGTGGCAGGCGGCAAGCGACTCGGCCGAACGAACTCTGCGGCCAGGAGAGGAAAGACACGGACTCCTGACCATATCTCCGAAACCTAACTTTTTCTTTTCCATTTGTTTGGTTGTTTTCGTTCTCTGTCCCCTCTATACTGATTTTTTCCTTTTTCTTTTTTCTTTTAGTTTCCATCATTTTTTTTAGCCAATCCCTTTCAACCATTTCACGAACTTGAATTGCGCCCATTTCACACCCAATTGAACAGGTCAAATTTGGACCTGTTTTACGAATAAATGAATTCCTTTCAAGCTTCAACCAGGTTTTTTTTCTATTAACCTATTGTGCATAATTTGGAGAGATATATACTAATCTAGGATTATTCAATTAAATCGTATATCATTTTTGTGAATATTTTGTAGTAAAACATAATTAGGTTTAGAAAGCGTGTTGCCTTTTTTTGCTGGTAAGTTAGATATTAGGCAAGCTACTGATGCAATTCGACTATTCAAGATACTGGTAAATGCCAGTATAATGAGTAACAGGTGCAAGCAAGATGAAGAAAACTATGGGTAACCCTTAGTTTAGAGTATAACTTTCTATTAGAGGCGCTCTTTGTAGTTTCTTTCTAGTATGCTTGCCTACTTGGGATCTTGATTATTGTTAGTACATCTATTATAGATAGTCTTACTCTGTAAACATTTGTACAATAAGCTCAATAAAAATTTACTTTACATCTTCTGCTGTTTACTCTGTCATTCTTCTATTTTACACAACTGAGCTTCTTAATTAGAAATTATCTAATTTTTGTGACAATTAGACGAACTAGGAATGTTGAAAATGGATCTGTTGGTTGTATGTTTAAAAAGAATTGAGGCAATTGAAATATTTGTCAAATTAAATTTTAAATTTTTTGCTATTGTGTTAAGGAAAAAGAGTTTTTTTATGTTAGTATTTTTTTGTAATGGTATAAAACCAATTAGCTATTTTTGAATGGCATATTTCGAATTTTCATATTTTGTGGTGGCATATTTAAAAGGAAAAAATGGTCTATTTAATTGGTCAATGACATAAAACTAATTATTAATATTTTGGAGTGGCATAAAACTAATTAGTTGTTTTGTGATGGCATATCTCTCATTTCAGACTTTTAGAGTGGCATAAACCAAATTGCCCCACTTATATATTACAATAATTGAGCTCGTGTCGAACTGGATTGTAGCTTGATTCGATAAAACTTATTTTAATTTTAAATAAAACTTTGGCCCGAACTCCGGAATAAACTGGCTCGAGCTCAACTCATTTCGAGTTATAAAAATATAAATGAACGAAACATCAAAAGACAGATGCTGATTTGTTGGGATCGGAAGAGCAAAATCACCTCGGCCCTTGCAATTACTTTGTTTTATTATTTTTTTGAGGTGTCCACATTTTATTTTCAAGTTTAACCCTTGCACATTTGATGCCGTATTTATTTTTATGTCAAGTATTAAAAATAAACGGTATTATATTTGGAGAATCAAAATGTATTAAAATAAAAAAAAAATATATGGATTTTCAGCTTGTCCCAAAAAATAGATGGATTTCTTTTTTTTTTGAACATGGGATAAAGCCCGTAGGCCCAAAAGGATAGGCCCAATGAAGGAACCTTCCAGAAAATTAAAAACAAAGAAAAAAACCAAAAATGATAACTGCCATCGGCAGATTTACCATCGCGAGCCATCGCTGAACAAAAATATCTGTGTCTGTTACAAATGTTCAGTTTAATAACAAAATGTGTTCATTTAATGATCACAAGTGTTCAGTTAAATGCATCAATTTATGGTTTAATATAAAATTGCGCGTCAGTTTTGAGAGAGACACCCCAGGGGTATAGTCAGAAAAAATTTAATTTGAACCGGACCGGTTCATGACCCTTTCTAATTTTTTCATGTGTTTTGTGTCCGGTTCGTGACCCCTTCGCTCACCTATTAAAAAAATCGAAAAGTAGTACTGAACAATTATATCTAATAACCTGAATATTTGTATTACTACACTGAACATTTATTCTTACTAAACTGAACATTTATACTTATCCAATAAACATTTTTGCTTATAGCATTAGTATTTTTTTATTGCAACTAATTGAACATTTGTACTCACCTAACTGAACATTTGTACTTTCTAAACTAAACATTTATACTTAATAAAATGAACATTTTTGCTTATAACACTTATATTTTTTATTGTAACTAACTTAACATTTATACTCAAAATAACGGAACATTTGTACTTATCTAATTGAACATTTAGGTATGAAATAAAATTGCGCTGGATGAGAGACCATCGCGCCTCAGCGATGGCGCGTGATGACAATTTGTGCCGACGGCACTAATCAATTTCCGAAAAAAACAAAGAAAATTAAAAAGACAGAGAAATGGAGGCGAGTCCGTCTCCTCTCCCAATTCTTCAATCCCGTAAATGTCACCATGGTCAAGCTATTTCCCACATACCAATCTCCTTGTGCATTGGACCGTAACAGGGAGGCTCCATCATTTATAGCTGGTCCAAAAAGGATCGGCACCTGCTCTTCACTCAGATCTGGAATGTAGCTTCAGAGTTTGTATCAATTGAGTCCGATCTGGAGAAAAATGTCGAAGGGAGTTGCATGTCTATAGAGCTCCGCCGGAATCTATTGTCAAGAGGTGGTTCAAGGAGTTCAATCGAGCTAAGATGGATTTCTTAGCATGGCCCTTTAATTTTTTTTCTCGGATAATCTTTCCGTATTTTTTGATCTACGAAGAATTTAGTCAAAGTGCAAGACCATTAAAAGGACTTTTATTTAAACTTTAAGGGTCTACTCCAGAACACGTCTATTAAAGGAGAGGAAGGTAGAGGAGAGGAAAGGTTGCCCGGCCTTGTTACCTCCAAATCAGGGTGTACAAACAGTAGAATAAACTCTACTCCGAACCACTCTATCTCTTACCTCTTGTTCTCTTCCTTTCTGCTACTCTTGTACCGACCTGGAGCGAGTAAACCTCCGGTCAGAGTAAGGTTGCTGATTATTTCCGTTACTCTCCTCTCCTCTCCCTCCGAATTGGATTTGTGGAGCACAGCCTAAGGGAAGAGAATAATCGTCCATACCAGGTTGGGAACCGTATCCTCTACCCATCGCTTTAAGATGGGTAGAGTGCCCATCGCTCCACGTCAGCCGTCTGATTTAATCTCAACGGCTAAAAGAGCCCCGTGAATTCCACCACTCCCGAAAAAAATTATTAGTCCGAAAAAAATAAACTGTCTAGATTAGATCGGACGGTCATGATGAGATGGGCACTCTACCCATCTCTATTGCGATGGGTAGAGGATACTGATCCCACCAGGTTGTGGCTGTCTACTTTGTGGGTCCCACACCCTTGATTTTAATTTTTTCTATTTTTAGAAATTATATGACGAACGAGGTTCCATACATTTTGATGCTCATAGTTAGGACCACGTCAAGGTTGTTAAATTAATAACATCATGTGAAGCAATAATAATTGCAATAGTTCAAGCATAAGATACCTATAAATAAAACATATGTAGTATCATTTAATTTATACGATGGTTAGACCAAATTGACCTATTGATTTGAAGATAAATACAAGGGTGTGGGAACCACAAAGTAGGCGGTGTGATGGTAACATGATGACCTCTGCACAAAAGGTCCTTCCAAGGTTCTTGACTTGTTTAGAAACACCAATAAAGTTTGAGTGTTTTTTTTTTGTTAATTATAATTTTTAAAATCCAGTTATTTTTTTAAAAAACTATAAATATTAAATTTTTGGCATCCGTGGTTTGATGTTTTCTTCTCCTTACAAGTTACCACAAATAATTTGGTTCTTGACAGATATCGCGCAGCAATTTATAACAAATACAGAGCAGCAACTTATCAGAAACAAATAAAAATATCATATTTCAGACCAACTTCGCATGATGGGATTTTTATCTAGCGAGCTATTGATTATTCCAGCGCATCTATTCAAGGCATTGGTTTCAGTTTCAATGACTCTTTTTAATAGCTATGCATTCAATTGGATATTATACTCCAATAAAAAAAAAAAAAAAAAAAAAAAAAAAAAAAACACTCTTGGTCCTTTTTTTTTTTATTACTACAAAACAAAGTCTTCTCCTAGAAACGAAATTTAGCAGTCACCAGTCAGCACAAATATGTACATCTTCTTGTACCGAAATATAGGATATAAATATGGATTTTTGCGCGGTCAGCTGGATTGGTTAATTATATAAGTACTCGATTATGACAGGGATAGTGCAACTAGTAGATTGTATCCAACAGGAAACTAAAGAGAGATTGTTCCACTTTAATTGGGGATGGGATATTGCAAATATCCCGGAAGAACGCTTGTTTGGTGCTCATATCTCCTTATTCTGTTGGTGCTCTCTGTTTGTGTTAATGGCACTGCGCCGAGTTCTAATGGTATATTTATTTTGCAATTTTTTTCTCACTTTATTCAGTTTATTCGTATCCCATGATTATTTCTAAATTCTACTCGTAAGGTGCCCGTTCAGCATTTTCGTTGTAGTTTTGTTGGCATTTCTATATCATGCTCTGAATTATCCCATATTAATATAGAAACAAGAGTTTAATCTTATGTTAAATTAGTGATGTACATATATACTGAAATTAATGTTGCTTACGACTTGCTTACGACAATGTCAAGCAACAAGCATCATATAAGAGATCTATTTTAATGTATATCAAAGATGTCCAAGCTATCTTCCAAATTATTTCACCACAAGAAACACTTGTACCTTAGCAGTCAACAAAGATGTTCAAAGCAAACTAAGTTTCTGTTAGTGTTTTCCTTTTTCTTTGCGTCAACACTCAACAGATTAGAAACAGGGCGAAAGGTTTGACTGTCCAAGTTGAATTCCTCTATTAACCAATTGTCTTGTAGAGCACCCAAGAAAAACATAAAATTACCAAAGAAACCTATATATAATATATGTTGATATGAGATACAGGCTCTATATTTTTAACACCCTACTTCGTTCATAAGAACCTAATATCAATATTTAGATTAGTTCGAAAAGTTAAATTCAATTTAGATATAATAATAAGGCATATCCTGCGGTGGATTAATATCTTATATGGAATGAAATCCAGACTGTCCTTCAAGATTATTATCGGCTGCGATTGATTAGGGCTCAAGCTCGATTAAAAATTTAATTTCATCCCACCACATAATATCCCTACTAATACTATCAAGAAACCATTTTTACACTTTCCTTTTTATTACAGGTTTCATAAACATAGATTGTGGAATTGCAAGCAACACTAGTTATGTTGACAGCGTCACAGGGTTAACATACGTATCTGACGATCAGTACATTGACACAGGGATCAATAGCAATGTCTCAAGTCTGTATACAGATCTTGAAACTCTCCGAATCTTCCCTAACAATATTAAGAACTGTTACACTCTCAAACCAGTAACAGAAGGATTAAAGTATCTTGTAAGAGCAGCATTCTATTATGGAAACTATGACAAAGCATGGAAGCCCCCAAGTTTTGATTTATACTTTGGTGTCAATTTCTGGACTACTGTTAACATTTCTTTGTGGGATTATTATTACCCATATGAGATTATTGCTATCGCCCCTGCAAATTACATACAAGTCTGTCTAGTGAACACAGGACATGGGATTCCTTTCATCTCCGTGCTTGAGTTGAGGCCAATTAATAACACCCTTTACCAAGCAGACTCCGAGCAATCATTGAACATGACTTACAGGGGTGATGCCGGATCAAATAATAAGTATGCATTGAGGTATGCAGAAGGATTGATTCTTTTCAAAGAAAACAAAAAAAGTTTAATTTTTTTCATGAATTTACTGGCCTTTTCTGGGAATAATATAACCGAGATATACTATATATTTCTGACGTAAAAAGGTTTTTAATGAATGAAGACCTGATAGATTTTTAATTATGTCCCATATTTGTTCCTTTTTTTTCTAATAATTGATTCCAATAGAATATTTAAATAGAATCTATTTTAGCGGGTGATTCCACCTCTTGGGAGTGATGAACTTATATTTTCAATTAACTTTTATGGGAAAATAAAATATATTTGGGTTGCCTTTTTTATGTTTGATTTGGGTCTGGTGGATTGGTGAGAATAGGTACCCTCAGGATGCTCATGATCGACTATGGGAAAGTTTGATGCTGACTTCATGGACATCAATATCCACTACCTCCACCCCTGAGGGCCGTGCTTTTGAGATCCCGTCCTCGGTGCTTCAGACAGCTGCCATTCCCTCATCTGCAAATGGTTCTATCGACTTAAATTGGTCAGCCCCTGATACATCAACAATCTTTTTTGTGGTGCTCCACTTTGCTGAGATCCAGGTCCTGCAGACCAACAGCCTCAGGGAGTTCTACATTTATGCAAATGGGGAGCTATTTTTCAAGGACCCTGTTCCTCTTAGTAATACAATAGGAAGCTATGCTTGGTATGAACCTACAGGGCATATAAATTACAATGTATCTCTGAAGAGTAGTGCAAGAGCAACGCTTCCACCCATACTAAATGCGATTGAGTTGTACACAATACTACCAGTAACATTGTTGCCTACAGACAATGGAGAGGGTATATCTCTTGTTCTCTCATTTAGTTTTTTTTTTATTATCCGATCAGTAGATATATATGTATATGTTTTGTGCTACTGACAAAAGCTCTGCTTAAGAAGTAGTTTAGAAGATTTTTAAAAATATTTAAATCTCCCCAACAGTCACTGCCATTAATTCAATCAAGGCGAGTTATAATATCAGTAAAGGATGGAATGGTGATCCATGTGTACCATTAAGCCTCCATTGGACTGGGGTTAACTGCTCAATTGATTCCACCAACATTCCCAAAATTACTGTACTGTGAGTTTTACATCCTCCACAGTTTTTACTTACAACTTTACAAGGCGCTTTCTTTCTATAAATTACCTTTTTTAGAGAAAGAGATTGATGAGTTGTGTGTTTTGCAGAAACATATCATCCAGTGGATTAAATGGGACAATCATATCAGATTTTGGATCTCTAATTTCCCTTAAGATGTTGTAAGTTAGATTAAAATTTAACAGCAAATACTGTCGCCTGGCTAAAATGGAAGCAGGCAATCCTGCTTGGGTTGCTTTTATTTAAAAAAAAAAAACTAACTGCAAATAGATATATATTCCCAATAAGTTATAAAATATAATAAATATTCCTAATAAGTGATAAATTATAATATAATAACATTGAAATCAAGTACTCAAACAGTTTCTAATGTGAAGTTTTCTTTTATTTGGGAATTTTTCAGGGACTTGTCTAACAACAATCTATCTGGCAACATTCCTGATTCTCTGGATCAATTGGTATCACTTACATACTTGTAAGACAGCAAACCCCCTTGTCTTTAACGAAATATCAATTCCCTTCATCTCATCAAGTATATATTGGGATTGTAGGGATCTATCAGGAAACAGGGGCCTTTCAGGAACACTTCCTGCTGGCCTTCAGAAAAGACAAAATGATGGTCGTTTAACAGTAATGTACGTCTTTTCTCTTCATTTTGATGAGTTATGTATTTTTATTATCACCATTTTTTCGGAGCAGCTATATATTAACTTATTTCACTATTTTGCTTCATGTTTAGTTGGTACCATAATCCATAAATGTTTAGTAACTATTCAAAAACAAATGAAATGTCCTCGAATTGCTTTCAGTACCTATTTATTTATTAGCGAGAGGTTGTAAACTTGTAATCCTTTGGTAAGGTACACTTTTTGGTAACATATATATGCTGGCCTTCGTGAAACAGTAGTTAATACTTTAATAAAAAAATAAAACGGAAAAGCTTCTGTACATATAATTTGACAAAATTCGCCAAATGACAGTTTCAACAGCAAACCCCATGGAACAGGACACAGGAATTCTTCAAAAGCAGTTATTATTGTGGCTGTGGTTGCCGTGTTTCCCATTCTTGGAGCAGCGGCACTTTTCTTGTATCTGATTATGAAGATGAAAGGTAATTGTTGCCAATTAATTATATAATCTTTGAACACAAATCTTGGATGGCTTCAGATAAATAATTATTTCTTCTTTTTTACTGCCTACATATTTGTTATCACGGAAGGCATTCGTTACTTATATATATATATATATATATATATATATATTGCCTACAATATAACACAACAAGGGAAACAAATAAAATAAACTGTTATTTTTCAACTCTGAGGAATAAAAAATTGAACTTATGATCTTCTTATCAGAAGTAATTGCTCGCTCACCTGCTTTAGCTATGCTGTCTGACAAGACTATCCACATTAGTCAATCTAAGACTTCCATTTGTTAGAAACATTTTTTTAATAAATTTATCAGAGATTTACATCAACCCACCTACAGATAATGAGGACACCGGAAATTTTGGTATGGCATGCTTCTCTAAAGTAACTGAAAATCAAGAGGACTCTACAGCGTCTGAAGCAGGAATTAAAGAATTAAACATCAACAAAAGGAAATTTAGTTTTGCAGAACTGAAGGATGTCACAAATAACTTTAGAGATGAAATTGGTGGTGGAGGGTTTGGTAAAGTCTTTAAAGGCCGCCTTGAAGATGGAAACGAGGTTGCTGTAAAGGTGCGATCTGATGAGTTATCTTCACAAGGGATTGAGCAGTTTCTGAATGAGGTAACAGTACAATCACTATGCGGAGTTCTATATAAAAAGAAACGTACAATAAAGCTGTTTGTATCGAAACTGATCGACATACACAGGTACAGCATGAAATATTCATGAGCAATTACATTATTAAAGTTGTGATACTGCATCTATGCTCCACATTTCTTCTTCCCTGCAGGTCCTTTTGTTACCCAAATACTTGTTAAATTGAAATAGAACTTTAAATACACTTATAGTTGCATACTATGGATGTCAATATCATATTTGAAGACATTAATCTTATATATAATATATCTCAAATATCTAGGTTGATAAGTTATCAAGGGTTCACCACAAGAACTTAGTCTCACTAATGGGCTACTGCATTGACGGAGACCACATTGCTCTTGTCTACGAGCACATGGAAAAGGGAAACCTGCAACAATGGATCGGAGGTTTGTTAAGTTTAGAGCTAAAAGGTCTTTTATTAATCATTCTGCAAAATTTGTCCAACAGACCATATATTATAATTAACACTTTAGTATTTTGTTCGATGATGTAAAACGTCAATTTTAATTATGCCTCAGTGTCCCTTTTTTTTTTTATCTTACTCGTTGTCGTAGGTTCTTGAGCAATTAGCCATATTGGTTTCTAAAATTTAACTTTCTGAAATATTTAAATTGAAGATACTGGTCACTCTCTTTCATGGAAACAACGACTACAGATTGCATACGAATCTGCCCAAGGTCTTGCGAATTTAATATTCTCCTTATCAAGAAATTATAGTTTTTTTTTTTTTCCACAAGTGACCCTATGATTGACAAATTTATAGGTTGTCAATATCTTCACAAGATGTGCACACCACCTCTAATCCATAGAGACATAAAGAGCAACAACATTCTTCTTACAGCTAATCTTGAGGCAAAAGTTTCTGATTTTGGTTCAGCTCGGGAATGCAGTGGCACCCATGTCACCACCCAGATCATCGGGACTCTTGGTTATTTGGATCCGTAGTATGTTTTACCTTCCTCTGTTATGTGTTCTTTTTTTATCTTAAAGTTCTTATCATATTTTTGGACAGAACCTCGATTCATTTGGGCTCTTTAAATGTCGCCATGAGCATGTCTGTGGAACAATAAAAGCTTGTTTAACATCCAAATCCAAATCCAAACCTAACAAAAAGCATATTAACCTTCCTTTTATACATTAGCTCTTGAAATAAAAACCTTTTATACATTACGAATTACATCAGATATCCAATAATATGCATATGAAATTAATATTAAGTTTAATCTTTTTTTATTTCCGCAAACATTGTTAATATTATTATACAAAAACATTGTCACGTAATTCCAAGCTTATATATATTTATTTTCGTAATTTGTTTTGTATTTTCAGTTATGCTTCTACCGCAGAGCTCACAGAAAAAAGTGATGTGTATAGTTTTGGAGTTGTTCTGTTAGAAATTGTAACAGGAAAGTCTCCCATCATTAAAGGCCCCGAAGGAAATTATAACTTGACTCAGTTTGTGCAAGAAAGGCTATCAAAAGGAAATATAGAAAGCATATTAGACCCAAATATGAGGGGCCAATACAATATAAACTCTATCTGGAAGGTTGCTGAGCTAGCACTCAGGTGCACTGACAGCCCTGTTAGGAGACCAGACATGACAGAAATTGTCAGAGAGCTTGAGGAAACCATGAATCTAGAAGTGTCTTGCATTGATACGAGTAAGGTCGCTTCGGAGGACATAAGTCGGTATACTATTGGTGGAGAGGTCCATGATGGCAATTTTAATATGGCACATACTGGGGGCATGAGGCAACCTGATTATGGTCCTTCAGCAAGATAATTGTCTCTTCAAAAGGATCATATGGTGCTGTCCACTTGTATTATCCAGTCAGTTGGTTTGTTAGATAAAAAGTTAGATAACAAACTGTTCATTCGACTCCGGATTAAATATATTTGTACTTCCATCAGACCTTTTATTGGAGCTCTTTCTTTGTGAGTTTTAAAGTAAGAGAATGGAACATATTGATTGATATGCTGTTAAGAAGATATAAACTCTGTTGTACAGTAATCAATTTCTCTGGATTTCTGTTGGTATATTAGTTTCACTCGACTTGCATACACAAGTAGTTACTGGGAACAGATCGGGGATTTACAAAACAGACGCCTTGATACAAACTAATATTGCTGATAAATACAACATTACAATCTTTCACTAATTTCTGCTTACCTTTACACTCTGATTTAAACACTCTTGACTGTATCAGTCTAATACAGCAAAGATTTCAAACAGTGCAGGTTAAACAATTTATGTTTCTTCCTTTAAAGACCAAAACTTTAAATGCATTGCATGAATTTAGAAGTAAAACATAACCCAAAAACCAAGTCCAATCTTATCTTGCAACTGGACTCGGTTGTATATAAACAATCGCAGTAGCATGCAATATCGCAGGCTCAAAAAGCTATTAACAATAATCGTGTTTTCTTCTTCTAGTCGCACTAAGTAGCATCACAAGGAAAGTGACTACTGACTGGTAAGTGAAAAATGGTTGGAATACTTAAGAGGAAAGTAAGAAGTGGCAGGAGTGCCAGAAAACAGGTTTAGGTCATGTTAAACTGGTACCAGACAAATACTGAAAAGAATGATCGTTAACATATTTAACAGTTAAGCAAACTCTTATGACTGAAGCGGTATCCTCATTTGGTGAAGTTCTTATCATCATATAAATTTGGGCTAAATGCAACTACACAACGGCGTTCTGTTCCAATTTTACTGTTACAGCACAGGGGTTCTCTAGAGCATATCATCGAACACCTTGTGTGCATGTGCAACTAAAAGGGGAACGACACAGTAATGCCACAGCAATGCCAACCGAGAAAACTACCAGGGAAAAACGAATTCAATAAAGATCATAGACAAACCTTATCTAACCAGGTATGTACCTTCAATGCCAAGTGAAGTAGTGAGATCCAAATGTTCAAAATTCCGCATGTCGGAAATTCAACAACAAAACTTTGTTTAAACACAATCTTCCAAATCCAGGATGATTTTAGGTCTTACGTCTTTATTAATAGCTCTCCCAAAAATATTATCAGTTTTATATTTTCGAAGAAATTAAAGGGTGTGAGATTTAGTTGTAAAAGTAAAACTTGATTGTGATTGTTTATATTAAACACACAAAAATTTCGGACAATGGGGTTAAATTGCGTTCATTTCGGATATTGTGTATAGGGAATGGTGTAGAAATTGTGTAACAAACTAAGCTTTTTCATAATATCGACTTGCTTCACGAAAGCTTACAGTGAGTTGGTTCCGAAAATAAAACGCACTCTTCTTTTCTTTTCCCTCTGAGCAGAAGATCATGTGGGGGCACACAGCGCAAAACGGATTTTAAATTTTTATTTATTTTTTTTAATTTTTTTTTATTAGAATGTATTGTCTTCTAATTTTAAATTTATTTTTTTTCGAACATACATATTTTTTCGTTTCTAATTCTAATGGAAACAAGACACATTTTTTTTTTCTTTCTTTGATCTGGAATTATACGTGTCTTAGTTTTCGGCTAGTATAACAAATAGCGAGGCTGGATTTGTATATCAGAACTTGAAAAGGTAAGGATGCTATAAACAATAGCCAGGCTTAATATAAGAAAAATGTTGGGCCGAAGGTGTATCTAATTTAAAAAAATGAAAATAAAAGTTGAAAGACCTTACAAGACTTAATTATTTGTCAGCTCCTTTAGTTTACCTTCTCAATTTTATTTTTTTTAAAGTATAAATATATTTTACTGTTCTTCCGGTCTTTATCACCTGTATTTCTTCTATTACATACTATACAAATATATATATCTTGTCTTTTTCCTAGTTAATAGACATCAAGTGGGCCGTCGTCTACCTCTTCAAGGTAGAAACAAAATACCTACTCAAACCGGGAGAAAAAAATATTTATAATTTTCTATTCTTATTCTTTACAAAAAATAATTAGTAGAACACTAAAAACCGTATTATTCATTCTTGGACCAAGGTTAGCGCTAACCCTGGGTTAGTGTGCTAACCTGCTTACCCTCAAAGTGCCAAAAGAATTGAGGTTAGAGGGGTTAGCTGCTACCCCATGCTAACCTACTAACTCAACAAAAAGATAAGTTAGCGATTTACCTTTTCTGCATGAAGAGAAAGTGAAGAGAGAGAAATATTAAACAAACCCTCTATCAATTATTTTTATTGTTTCTTTTCCACTTTCTCTTCCAAACGGTCGTCTCCTCCCAAGAAAAATAAATAGGATTCATTGTGGCCCATGTTGTATTTGGAAGGTATATGGGCAATCAACAACATCATTACCATTAATAATATTGTCAATTGTAATTATAATAATTATAATACGTTTATTCTAATTCTAATAACAATTATAATTATAATTATTACAATAATAATGATAATTTTTCATAATTATTATAATCCCTCTAATTATTATAATTTTTCATAATTTTTCATGAGAATTGGCCAATTCCCGGAATTGGCAATTCCATTCCCCAATTTTTCATCCAAACAGTTTTGGAATAGCCAATTTCATTCCTAACACAATTTTCAATAACACTCTTCCCCATAACACTTTTCTCTCTATTTTTCACACTTCCCAATGCTATTCCTAAACTCACCATCCAAACAACATTTCCAATTCCCGGAATAGTCAATTCCCACAATTCATGTGAATAGTATTTTTCCCTAAATTTATGTTATTCCTACCCTATTCCTAACCCATCCAAACGACACCATAATTAAAGTTATTTTATTACTCACTCTACGCACCCTTAATGAGTAATAAAATTCAATGAACAAGACGTGACATGGTTTTGAGCACTGCTAATTTTCGGCTTCCTTGGCGATTAAACTCACACTATAGAGTAATAGGGTATATTTAATTTGCATCCGCTCCACGGAGAAGTCCATGAATTGTAGCTAACGAAAATCTCTGTCTGGCCATCTGGATAGTTTGACACTAGATTCCGCATTGTCCATTACATTGTTTCGGTAGCTCATTAGATGGAATAGTTAATTGACGATTCTTTTTTAATAACAAATATAAATGAGTTTACAGAATTGTTACATCGGACTCAAATTCAGGGAAAAGGGAAAAAAAAAAAAGAACTTGTGAAAATATCCATCAATATTAATTACATCTTGTTTGGAAAAAAATGCATTGGAAGTATATTTGCTCACAATTTTCGCATTTGATTTTTCACTTCTAGCTAGCATCCACAAAAAGATGTATTAACGAGGCATATATAATTTTTTTTTTTTTTTTTTTTTTTTTTTAACCAGAGGGGATTCTCCCCTCCTCTTTTCTTTTTATTCTTGGATGTCGTATCAGCCGATAAAGCCTTTTCAAACGAAAAGCCCAAAAAGGCAATACACTTTTTACAAGACCAATATTACTCCAAACACTACCCTCTAATGCCCAATACGATACCAACCGGTATTACGCCCCAATTTATTCTATCTCCACCCACAGAGCAAAACAAATCAAACAAACAATCGGAATATCTAAACCCAAAACAAACCGGTACCATACCCCAAACTTATCCTAACAGTGTAACAATAGTGACCGTAGTATGGTAACCAAGTCCTTATCTGTCTGAAAATACCAATAACTGGTGGTATGATCAAGAAATTAAATTAAATAAATTATTGCAACAGTAAAAGTTGCGGGATTTTCTGATCTGGGAACATGGAAATGTTCAGTTTAAATTATGGAATTTTTCGATATATTTGCCACAAATATCTGACTTCTGGATTAGACTAATTGATTTATTTGAGGAATAATAATTAGAATTAAGGATGTGTCAGTTGATTGCTACACCATAAGCCACACTGTCTCTGCTACAAAGGATCTGAGGGTATTTTAATAAAATTCCGAGAGACACTCGTCTCTCCTTCCTCTCTCTTCCGACTTGGCTTTCTTCTTCTTCTCTCGATTGTTTCGACGCTCAGTCGAGCCCACTTCTCTGTTCTCCTCTCTGTGTCGTGTGTTGGTTGGCTGAAATTGCGGCGCCTCTGGGCTAGCCACTGAGCTGTAGCCACCTCCTTCTTCTTCCTTGTGTTAGCACGAGGAGTTCACCTCTTCTCTCCTCCGATCGATGTGGTTGTCAGAGAAATTAAGAGGGAGGGGTTACGTGGATGCCATGCGGAGCTCCACAGCAACTCCCCGTCTTGTCCTCTTCTCCCCACGCCGTCGAGGTAAGTTGCTTTATAGGATTAGGGTTTCGGATTGGGATTGATTGGGGAGAAGGAGATACGAGGGTTGAGTCGGCTGTGGAGACGGTAATGGTTTCTTTTCCTTTGATTTGTTAAATCTAATGTCAATTTGTTAAGAAATTGATATCAATTTTTGGTTACTGTCGCGAGGGGTAGGTGGATGGAATTGGGCTTGTTCTTGATTTGCTTGACCCTGATCTTGGCTTTGGTTTTGCTTGAATTCCTGAGACGATTTGCTAAATCCCCAGAGATAGGTATAAATCTTGGTCCTTGTATTCGATTTCTCTGTGCTTGGCTTGTCATCTGTGTTGGCTTGTAACTGGTGGCTATGTAGCGATAAAACTGATTTCCTTGATGTTTATGCAACTGTAACAAGGTTTACTTTAGTTATCTTGCGATATACTAACTGTAGTTTGTTTAAAGAGGGGTATGCTTGATGATTTCTTATTTTGTGAGAGCCTATGATGAGGTACTACTATTCTGAGGCTAATTGAAGTCTAATAAGGGTTTTGGCAGGTTCAGATTTCATAAACATGTGCATATAAGCATATACTTGGGATATAAGTAGAGATATATATGTGCATCATGCTGTTTAGAACATTAAACTTGGATCTGATGATGAAGGCAGTAATAATTGGGCATGAGATACTGATTGCATAAGGTTCATGCATATTAGTGCTATTAATAAGCATATATGGCATATATAGTTGTTATCTGTCATGGGTACATGTATAATTGGGTATATTGTGAATTGCTAGCTTGTTACTTCTTATGTTTGAGTTTAAGGTGCATATTTGGTAACCTGATATGATTATGGCTATCTGATAGGAACTGTTAGCTGATAAATTGTGCATATTGAGTTGTTCATGCTATCTGTCATAAGGATATCACTCATATATAGTTTTCTCATGTGTTATATTAACTGTTAGTGAGGTAATATGCAATTACAGAGTCTGAAATGCATATAAACATGTTAATTGATGGTTGGAATGAAGCAATAAGGCTTATAAGATGCATATATACATGTTGGATTGATGACAGTGAAGGAAAAGCATTGATATAGGTTATTATGTACATAAATGTGCATTTTCGGGCATATAAGGTGTAAATTGAGGTATCTGAGGGTTTATAGGCATATAATTTGCATATAGAACGCATAAAAGGCTGATTGGTGACTGTTGGAAAGTTGGTACCAGTCACTGGTATGATATCTGGTGATTTGGTGCGATTCTGGTAAGTGCAGCGATGTCCAGGGACGAAGTTGTAATAAAAATAATTTTTTGAGGGCTATTGTGCAAAGTCTGAGGGGTTTAATTGTGACATTGAAAGCTTGTAATAAAAGTTGTGGGTTAAACTGAGAAATTGATGGGCTTATAAATTTCTGTGGGCTTATATGAGAAAGTGGCGACTTAATGGATCGGGTTGGATTTTGTTTTGTCGGACCCGTTGCGGAAGTGGTTCGGTCAACCGAACCCTTTGACTGGGTTGAGTCGGCTGGTGTTGGGTTTTGTTTGTGGGCTGCATTTTTGTTGGGCTTTGTCTGTTCCGCTGTGGGCTGAAAAGAAAGGAAGAAAAACAAAATAAAGGAAATTCATTTCGGGCTGGATTTTTCTGTGGGCTTGATTTATTTCGGAAATACATTTAATTGTGGGCTAATTAGATATTGATTAAGATTAGATTTTCGGATTTGATAAAAATCTAATGCTAATGACGGATTCTGTTGAGCTTGATATAGACTAACTGTAGTCTAATATTATCTGTGGGCTTTTTAGGGAAATGATGATAATAGTCTGCGTAATTAAAGAACAGATACCGTGGCAAATAAACCAGACTTTCTGATCCCGCTAAAATAAAATAACTCTGATTTATATTTTCTGATTTTTGTTTTAATTGTGTTTAACGATTTCCTAATTCTGTCTGATATTTCTGTATTCTGTATCTGATGATAATTTTCGATATTAGGAAATAAATGTTAAACATTGTTTCTGATAATTGGAGAAGTAACTAAAGTAAATTTAATATAATTATGGTAAACAAAGGACTTGGAAAAACCAACTATGATGGTCACGGTTAAACATTAGAAACCAGACTCAGATTAAAGGAAACCCGTTAAACAAATATTAACGGTATTTGATCTGTGGTTTGTAAACAGGCACGGACCCTGAAACTCCAAGGGAGCAGTAAGCAGCAAGGTGCGGAATTTACGCGGTTTCTTTGTTCAAACTCGGATATCGGTATCTTTAAATTCATGCATAGCATGTTGAGAATTCGGTTGCATTTAATGCATATAGTTGTTAAGAAACCCTAAATACATGGAACTCATGTTGAATCGAACTGTTCGTTTGATTAGTAAGTAGTATGGATCTGACTTATCATTTCTTTGATAACTTTAAGAAGTCAGAATCCCAAAGACTGGAATGGCTTCCGTAAATTGACTATGTTGCATAATCTTCGTGTGTAATCGAAGAATCTGACTCTGAATTAAATCGGACCATTTTTATTCAGTCTGAATAGCATAATATAAACTTGAATTGTATTACTCTCCGGAGTATGGTTTGGCCACCTACCCGGCCAGGATTTTAGCGCTATTATTTCTGGAAATTCCCTCTGAAATCTGTACCTAGGGTTGGACCTATGGTTTGGGAAAAGTTCTTTCTGAATCTGACCGGCCGATAAGAGCTTGAGTAAATGCAATTACTGTGAAATAATTATGCTTGGTTGTTTCTGTGCATATCCATGATGCAGTATGCCGGTCATCGGACCTTTTCGTCTGGTACCAACGGTATTGATATTTTCTGTAAATAATTTTAAGCATTATTAATTGATAACTTAAAGCAAGGGAAATAGATTCCGTTACACGGTTCGTACTAAGATCCGCGTACTGGAACTAAAACCCGTACTGAGATTGTATCTCACTCTGTGCTTTGTTTTGCATGTGTCCTCATCGCTTGGGGGTTCCAGGAGAGGCGAAATGGAGTGAGGCGTAGTACTATCGCTACTATTGAGTGTAGTTACATTCAGTTTGCGGTACGGATCCCAAGTCTGAATTGTGAAGCTGTTTTGTGCATCTGTCTGGATGAGCTGCCAGAGGTACTGGCTTATCTGTATTTTGAGATGCCTCCAGCATCTCCAGCGTCTGAGGCCGAGATTGAGCCAGAGCCGAAGGCTCACTCCCAGGAAGAGGAAGCGTTCTGATCGCTAACTTCTTCCAGGAGTGTCCAGTGTGTGTGTGTTTTCTCTGGTGTGTCCGTTAGTGGGTTTTGGGCAGTATCGGTTTTTGGTATTGGTTTTCTTTTATTTTGAACTTGAGTTTTGTTCCGGGATAGCGGTCATGGCGTTCAGGAAAGTTGGGTGGTTTTTCCTACTTATTTTGTAGCATATGTAAATAGCTAGCTTGAGAGAACCAGTCCTTTGTATATGAATAAGCCGGGATTGGTAGAACTGTGGTGTGATTTGCTTTTCCTTTTGCCAAGAACTACTTATGTAAATAGTGGTTTGAAATAATGTAACATACTTTGGTGTGTTCATCTGTGATGTTGTGTGAATTCTGGGCCGAAATCAAGAAAATGGAATAAAAAAAAAATATAGTCTGTCTGTCTATTCGCCTTACGGGAGCGGAAAACTGTTCTCGTGGCGGAGGAGGTGTCATTCCCTCAGGTCGGGGTGTGACAAACAACATTCATAACAACAAAACACCTCACATCATTACACCAGTAACAGTCAATTGACACACATAAAAGTTCAACAGCCTATTCAGTTTATCTCCATTAACAACATCTCAGTAAAAATGAACTTCATCAAGGCATCACCAAATTATCCCAATCAAGTTGCAACGGAATCTCCTCCAAAGCTGGCATTACATCCTTCATCAGTCCCTTAATTTTTTCTGTCCATTAATCAAACCATTGGATAAAAATGTGGTATCAGTAAATTACTGGGTGTGATAATAGCAAGATATATATAAAAACGTTGGTACGTTTAAAAACACAAGGATATATCATTTCATTTTTTTAAAAATAAAAATCTAGTTTTAATTGAAAGATTCTGATCTTTTTTATTTTATTTTTTCATTTTTTGCTGGCTAGCTAATTGAAAGATCCTGATCATATTTACGCGAGATTTTGAATACCCTGACCGAGATCTGGTAGTTTTTTTATATGTTTAGGTATTTTGTCTCTTTTTACTGATACTCAATTCTGGTTCCTGAATCCTGATATTATTGAAAATTTCCAGTACCTGGTAGGTATTAAGAACTGTATTTAAGTAAATATATTGTTGTGACAACATATATTTAGGAAGCTCATAATTCATGGACTTGGCCTCCCCACTTGTTTTAATTTGACTAATATTTATTATAAGCTAAATTTAGTTATAAAATTGGTAACTATGTATAATTAATGGCTCCTTCAAGAAAATAAAAATTATACATTGGCTCCATTGAAGTTATTTTTCTGGCTTCGTCCTGTCAATTATTATATTCTGATTAATTTACATTAAAAAATATGTCGATCTTAGTTTATAGATATAACTGAAAGGGCCTTTTTTTTTTTCTTTATGTGTTGTACAAACCTAAAATTCATTGACTTTTTGACGAGGGGTGGCTGAAATTCGGTCAATATATATGATAATGAGTTGCTATCCGCATTGATGTGCCAATGAAAACGGTCGCTCATTGTTTGTGAGAACGTAAGACCCAATATTTTATCAATTTTCTATTTCAAACAAGCCAATGGAGTATCGAACTACCCGGACATAATGAGAATTGAGGTGAGAGTTGATGTATTTGATTGAAAAATTATGTAAACTCTTTTATTTTTTAATTGGGATATTTAAATGCCAATTGAAACGGTCACTCATTGTTTGTATAAAATAAAGATACGTATAAGAATTAGTTTTTATTTATTATTCTATATGATGGTGTAAGTTATAATATTTTAGTTAGTCCTTATATTCTTAATTATTTTCTTCAAACAAGTGTGCATTTTAGCAGAATTATTAAGTCTTTAGATTTTCTGAATGGTTGTGCATTTTGCAAATGAGAAAATAGATTTGAATAATAAATTTGGATGTTCACAATAGTTGATAAAAAAATTTTAAATCTCGGATATACGTTAAATATATTTAAAAAATTAAGAAAAATTATATTTTTGTTTTTCAATAAATAAGAAGTGATAAAAAAAATAAGGTTGAAGTCCCATATACGTTTAATTAAAAAGAAAAATAGATAACGTAGACGTCAATAATAAACTAATTAAGTGCTTCCCTTGTCTTAAAGAATGTATATTTTTGAGAGAGGTATGAAATCAAATCAGTGTTCTTACTAATAAGACTCTAAGGACAAAGTAAAATGAGTATATACATACACACACGTCAGTACAAAAACATTCAATGGTAAATAAATTTCACCGACTACTTAAATTTCTTTTAATTAAACACCATTCATAATTTTGAGAAAGCAGATGTACATTCTTTATAATTGTAGACTTCAATTGTGTCGCAACCCTCTCCCACGCATTAAGCGCACAAGGAAATAGGATTTGCAAGTTATTTGTGGGATAGTAATAGTACAAATCTCAACGCATGAAGGAGTTTCATGCTTCTAGCGCACAGCAGAGGATCGAACCAAAACCGAACCCTGCATCAACTGTCCATTCGAAAATATATATACTAATTAGTTTTAGCGTAGAGCTGAATTAAATAAAAACTTGAGTTGAATATCGCGCATTGCGCGATTCATTTCTATACGAATATATTATTAAATAGTTGGGCGATTTATTTTACATTATATAAAAAAGACATAAAAAATTGAAAATATTATTCAAATATTTTATAAAAACTGCCACAGAAAATTCTAAATACTATTTTGCCACAAAAGATCACGCACCATAGAAAATCATAGTCACTGTGCTTGCTACAGTAATTTCTGCTCACGTGTCAGGCACGATGCAGCAGATTTATATATGTATAATTAGGCAATTACTGAATATACTAATTTGTCCGTCAGAAGTAATATTTGCACACTGTTTTGAGTCGGTGTGACTCTCATCTTATAATTATGCTTTGTAAAGCTGGTTTCCACCTTGGAATTTTTTTTGTTTTAAAAATTAATATTTGCACACTCACAATTTAATGTACGGTCAACAAGCTGGGTTTGGCATCGTATTTATATAGTGCAGTCCGAGTTACCGAAATTGGTCACAAATCGAGTATTAGCTAGTTTCCAAGTTCCACACGAAAATAAGAAGATATTGTGTCACTTGAGTGGTGGGAATATGGGATGTTGTAACTGCTTCAGCGGGACGCATTTCTGGTTCGCATATATTGTCATATTGCTGCTGGTGACCCTTGTTTGTGTTGAAGGCCAGAAGCCAAACCCTGACGGTGAATATTTATTTTGCCATAATCGCAATTTTTTATTTTATTTTATTTTATTTTTTAATTTTTTTTTTTTTGAAACAAGTAGGTCTAAATGACCTACCACTTCCATTTATGGGAAGTAAAAAGTTTTACAAAACCAAAACTATAAGATTCTGTACTGGTACCAGTTAAGCCGGTGCCAGCACCCCTTTATTATCGAACCCCAAAAAGCCCACTGACTATCAACCATATTAACATCCATAGAATAACAACAAACAAGCAACATACAAGCTTAAACGACTCAGCATAAAATGTTCTAAAAACTCTCCATCCCCTAGTCCTATTCTGACAACTGCAGAAATAAATGAGTTTCAGCCATCAAATTCAATCAGCCCCCAACTCTGCGTCCCTTCCTTTGAACTGCCATCCACTGATTGTAAGGCCCTTCCAAAGTTATCTTCTATATCCTCTCCTGCCTGAATCACATCACCAATCTGGAGTGGCAAGTCTGACAAGCGTGGTGCCAATGTCTTCACGGCTTCTTTCAGCTGAGTTGGCCAAAGATCTGCCCATTATTGAATTAGTCCCAAAATCAGAACTCCATAACTGTATAAAGAAGGAGTTGGTTTGTTATCAAAACATGACTGATTCCTAATTTTCCATATAGACCATAGAATGGCCCCCACACCAGATCCTAAAAGCTGCCACAAACTGTGGTTGAACCTCCATCTCAATAATATTTAAATCTTCTAAAAACATAGGAAAAGCAGTACCAAATTGCTGTATAAACCATTGCCATATTGGACTGACATTAGAGCAAGTAAAAAAGTTATTGATTTCCATGCTACATTATTTGATAGCAGTTTAATTTTTATTTGTTTAATAGGTATATACCATTAAAAATGTTTGTTAATTTGATCTTTTTCTTTTCATATTTTGTAATTAATATTCCTAGTTAATAGTGATATGCTGTATTGAAAATTAATAATGAAGTGGAGTATTTAAGCTAAGTTGAAATTAATTTAGGTAGATTGACAAACATTGTCAGATAAATGACGTCAACGATTAAAAAAATTTTCTAAGAGACCCACGTATTTTTTTTTATAAACAGTAAAGTAAATTCTCATTTACAAATAAACGGAAAAATTAATAAGATTATTTTGCTCCTATTAGGACCAGAATATATAATCAATTAGAGGTTTGACTTGTTTGATTATTTGGCTCCTTTTCTATATTAGAACAGCATTTGGGTATATTAGAATTATGTCCAAAAATATAACCGATTATATTATTAAAATATGCATACAACTTTATGATGATTAGTTAAAAAAGTAAAATTTGAATTATCATAAATAATATCAACAAACGTTATTTATACATTACAAATTTCTTTTCATTGCAGGTTTTATAAACATTGACTGTGGAATTCTGAGCAACGCTAGTTATGTCGATCGCCTCACAGGGTTAACATACGTATCTGATGATCGGTACATTGACACCGGGATCAACAGCAATGTCTCTAGTCTGTATACAATAACTGATGAAAATTATACAAACCTTGAAACTCTCAGAGCCTTCCCAAACAATATTAAGAACTGTTACACTCTAAATTCTGTGACTAAAGGATTGCAATACCTTGTAAGAGCAACATTCTATTATGGGAACTATGACAAAACACGAAATCCGCCATGTTTTGATTTATATTTTGGTGTTAATTTCTGGTCTACTGTTAACATCTCTAAATCAGATCATTGGTATTTATACGAGATAATTGCTGTCGCCCCTGCTAATTACATACAAGTTTGTCTGGTGAACACGGAACATGGGAATCCTTTCATCTCCGTGCTTGAGTTGAGGCCACTTAATCCCATGCTTTATCCTGCAGCGAACTCTAATCAATCATTGAACATGGTTATGCGGAAAGATCTTGGATCTAATTATAAAGATGCAATGAGGTATGCAGAGGCTTTCAATTTCTTTCGAGGAATCATTTGCTCAATTTTGCACTTAGTGCTATTTATATCACCAATACAGTCTTAAATATTTTAGTACATATTTAATAGCATATGAACGGAAAACTTTATTAATTGTTTAATTTGACTGAACGTTCAACTTTTCATCTCCCCACAGTGAAGTGATATTTTTATGTCTCCTACTGAGATAAAGTAACTCCATATCTTGATTGCCCTTACTAGAATATTAATATATAGCTTAGATATCATAAGGACAATATATAGAAAGCTTCTTACTTTTACAAATTACTGCTTGTTGATACAAACTAATTTCAAATTATGTTTTCCTTTTTTCTTTTATTTTGTTTATTTAAATGTTTGGGTTGGGTGTGGGCATCGGTGAGAACAGGTATCCGCAAGATCCCCATGATCGGCTATGGTTTAATTGGACGGATACTTCATGGAAACCAATATACACTAACTCCAGCATTGTTAGAGGT
This sequence comes from Rhynchospora tenuis, assembly GCA_027725995.1. NCBI lineage: Eukaryota > Viridiplantae > Streptophyta > Magnoliopsida > Poales > Cyperaceae > Rhynchospora > Rhynchospora tenuis. The sequence continues at coordinate 895,493 of JAMRDG010000020.1, read as the reverse complement.
GGGTTCGATGTCCCATCCTTGGTGCTGCAGACAGCTGCTGTTCCCTCATCTGCTAACGGATCCATTGACATTAAATGGTCGGCCTCTGACAATTCAACTAGCTTCTTTGTCCTTCTTCACATTGCTGAGATCCAGATCGTGCCAAACAACAGTCTAAGAGAGTTCTACCTTTGTCAAAATGAGGAGAACATTCTCGACCCTGTTCCGCTAACTTACCATGCATTAGTAGATGTGAGCTACACATACAATGGGCACATAGATTACAATATTTCGCTCAAGCCTACAGCAAGAGCAACTCTTCCACCCATACTGAATGCGTTTGAGTTGTATACAATAATGCCAACAACATGGTTGCCTACACAATATGGAGATGGTACATCTCTTGTTCTCTATTTTAGGTCTTATTGTCTAATCTCAAGAAATAGTTTAGCAGATTCAGAAAAAAAAAAATATTTTACTCTCCTAAACAGTTACTGCAATTAATGCAATCAAGACGAGTTATAATATCAGGAAAGACTGGAGTGGTGATCCGTGTGTGCCTCCATTCACTTGGACTGGAGTTAACTGTACAATTGATGATGTCTCCAATATTTCTAGGATTATAGTTTTGTGAGTTCTACATCCCGTATAATTTTTACTGGAATTCTTTTCTGTATATCAATATCCTTGTGTACCAGAAATTGAAAAGATATATTTGCAGAAATCTCTCATCCAGTGGTTTAAACGGGCCATTCATATCTGATTTTGGTTCCCTAATTGCACTTGAGAGATTGTAAGTTTCTTTAACAACGATAAATTTTCTGCATATATATATGTGAGAAAGATAAAATTTATAACATTGAACTCGGTTTGTAACATGAAACTTTCTATTATTTTGGAAAACATCAGGGACTTGTCTCACAACAATCTGTCAGGCAACATTCCTGGTTCTCTGGATCAATTAGTTTCACTTACATACTTGTAAGACAAAAAACATTTAATTTTAAGTCATAACATCAATTACCTTAATCTCATTAAATCTCTCTTTGGATTGCAGGGATCTATCAGGAAATAATGGCCTTTCAAGAATACTTCCTCCTGGCCTTCAAAAAAGGCAAAATGATAGTCTTTTAACAGTCATGTATGTTTTTTCTTCCCATTGTGGATTATATATATTTTTTTAATTCCTACCGCTTACATTATTGAGAAACTATATTGATCTGGTTGTGAAATTGTTTATTCTTTAGCTGATACCATAGTCAATTACTGGATGGAGCAGGTTATATGCATAATATACCTGTAGGGATGACCTTAAACAGTGCAGAAAATGAGCCTGTATGCCGTTATATATCCTTTACTAGCGTAACTTGTTTGGTATTTTGTTCTGGCCTATGAGCAATAATTGAACTAATTTCAAAATAGAAAAAAAGAAAGGGAATATACCTTATGAAAGCTATAATTTGACATAAGATGTCAATACAGTTTCAACAGAACTGTCAACGATGGAACAGGACACAAGAAATCATCCAAAGCAGTCATTATTATAATTATCGTGGCTGCAACCGTCGCGTTTCTGATTGGTGGAGCAGCGGTACTGTTCATTTGGTACTTGAAGAACAAGAAAAGTAATTAATCTCCTAATAATTATATAATCTTTCATCACAAATTTTCTGATTGGCCCTGGATGTTTGAATAATTCCCACAATGAAACAAAACCAAAAGTTAAAAATAAAAAAAAAATTCATTTACAAATATTGGGAATGAAAAATAATTTCTGTTAGCTATATATGATATTCTATATTTCTCAAATTTGAAATATTTCATCCAAAAGTTATGTCTTTGAAAAATGTCGCATTGAGTCCAATTAAGCTAGAAATTTTCTACTTATACAACCATCTTCATACCTAATTTTTCATATTGTTGAAAACACCTTCTTTTTTCAAATTTCATAATTTTTAAATTTTAGAATTTTCAATATAATCTTAAGGAATTGTTCTCGTTCTCGAAGTCCCCCCACACTGTACGATTGGATTTTAGGATAAGCTTTTTTTTTATTTCTGGCTCTTTGATGATTTTTTCTTTTCAACCTTTTCTCTTTTCCCCCCTTATCTTTTTCCATTTTTCGCTTCACAACCGCTGTTAGATTCCTCTAAAAAACAATTTAAGAATTTTAAATTTTCGAAATTTAAATTTTAGAAAATTTCAAATTACAAATTTTCAAATTAAAAAATTTATAATTTTACATTTTCAATTGGTTTTTAAACTTCCACCACATTAGTGAATTGTTGAAACTTGACAACGGTAAGGTGTTTTGCCCAATATGAAAAATTGAGTTAGAGATAACTGTTTAAGTGATTAAATACAACTTTAGTTGACAATTTTTAAAATTTCACAATTTTGAAGTTGAATGAATCGATCCTTATAATCTTTCACCACAAATTTTCCATTCTTGGATGGCATAATATCAAGAATTACTTTATTGGTAACTGCACACATGGGAACTTCTACAGTACAAAGAAATGAGCCTTGCTTACAGGTACAGTGAATTGTTCTGTACTGAGTAGTCTAACTTGTTCTGTGCAACTCTTGCTTTGTTTATTGTACTGCAGCGATTGTTTTGTCGTACTATAGAATTTCCCTGTAACTACAAGTAATCACGGAAGGCACTAGCTTTTTGAATTATGCGCACAATCTAACATTTTGCAAATCTGGAAAATGAAAATGAAAATGAAAATTTATCTCCTTTTCTAAAATAACTGCCCCCATCTGTATTAGCTATGACGTACAACTAAATTTTGCACATCAATCCTATCTAAAACTTGTATTTCTTTAAAACATTTTAATAATTTATCAATTTCAGCTACCAAGATCAACCAACCAACGGATCATGACATCCCCCCAAATTTTGGCATGGCAATTAGCTCTAATGTAATCGACAACCCAAAAGACCCTTCGTTATCCGAAGCAGGAAGAAAAGAATTAAATGTCGACAAAAGGAAATTCAGTTATGAAGAACTGAAGGTTGTCACAAATAACTTTAGTCATCAAATTGGCTTTGGAGGGTTTGGTAAAGTCTTTAAAGGCCACCTTGAAGACGGAAATGAAGTTGCTGTAAAGGTGCGCTCCGAGTTATCATCACAAGGGATTCAACAGTTTCTGAACGAGGTAATTAAGAGCAATTTCTTACATTAATTATACATATAGGTGTTTTATAAAAATTATAAATCCAAAGATACTGGTACTGCATACATACAAGGTAAGAGCCATATCTTAAATTAATTATGCATATAGGCGTTCTATAATAAATAAAAAGATACTGGTACTGCATGCATGATTCACTAACTTTTTCATCGGTTGCCAAGACAAAGTGCATCTATGCTTTGTGTTTCATCTTCCAGATCCTTATCTTAATTACCCAATATATTGAAAGCTATTGCTCTTATCTCATATTGAAATTGAGATCGTACTTTAAATATACATATATATTAGTTGTTTAATTTGAAATCTTGAGATCAGACAGTCACAATAAACGCACCAACCTGATGCATAATATATCTTAAATTGCTACATAGGTCGAAAATTTATCAAGGGTTCACCACAAGAACTTAGTCTCACTAATTGGCTACTGCAAGGACAGAGATCACATTGCTCTTGTCTATGAGTACATGCAAAACGGAAGTCTGCAAGATTGGATTGGAGGTTGGTTAAGTTGTAGAGCTAAAAGCTTCTTTCTTTTGTTCAACTTAGCGCCATCAATCCTTCTGAACGTTCACATACCATATGTTCAATTAATAATGAACACTTTTATCGATAATTATATGGATTGAAACTGAAAAATGTCAATATGATTCTGGATCAAAAGTTAATGGCCTTTTGGTGATTGTTTTCATCTTACTCAAATGTATGCTTAAACAATTACATTGTCAAACTTTTGCCTTCTGAGTTTAATTATTTAAATATGTGATTTACAGGTAGTACTCAGTCCCTTCAATGGAAACAGAGGCTGTGGATTGCATATGAATCAGCCCAAGGTTTGGTAAAATTATTTATATCACCATCAAACAACAATTTGTTGTATCATCAGTGACACATTTGCCTATTATATAGGGTTGGAGTATCTTCACAAGATGTGTAGTCCACCGTTAATTCACAGAGATGTAAAGACCACTAACATTCTTCTAACAACAAATCTCGAGGCAAAAGTTTCTGATTTTGGTTTGGTCCGGGATTGCAGTGGCACTCATGTCTCCACCCTGGTCATAGGGACACCGGGTTATTTGGATCCCTAGTAAGTTCCATCCTTCTCTCTAATGTGAGTTCTAGTTATACTTTTGTCGTGCATATAATGTACAAAATATCTTTCGAACTCTATTTCTTTAGCTACAACATGAATATAAAATTATTTGGTTTTTAATTATTTTTAATTGATTTGAGAAATTTCGTGGATAAGTCATTGTCAAACGATGTTTTACTCTTATTTATTTGTTTGTATAAGTTGTTTACTACCCTTGCAGTTATGTTTCTACCTCAAAGCTAACCGAAAAAAGTGACGTCTACAGTTTTGGGGTTGTCTTGCTAGAAGTTATAACAGGCAACTCAGTCATCCAACAAGGTCAAAATAAGGATCTTCATTTGACTCAATTTGTGCTGCAAAGGCTATCAAAAGGAAACATTGAAAGCATATTAGACCAAAATATGGGTCCGCAATACAACATAAACTCTATTTGGAAGGTTGCTGATCTGGCACTCAGGTGCACTGACCAACCTGCTAAGAGGCCTGACATGACAGCAGTTGTCACAGAACTCAAGGAAACCTTGAATTTAGAGTTGTCTACAATGGAAACAAGTAGCGAGGCTTCAGAGAACATAAGCCAGTACAGTAATTACTCCAGATTTGATTATCCATTTGGTGGGGAGGCAGTGGCGGAGTTACATGGAACCAATGGGGTGCAATGTCCCCCATAATTTTTTTCCATTTTACCATTTTTATACATAATCTCTATGGTTTTACTGATAATTTTGTTAAAGAAACACTATTTGACCCCATAAAAATATCTCTATAATTGAATTATTAATTGAATTATTGAACCCATAGTTAAAAAATATTAATTTTAATATGATAATTCTATTGATATTGATAAATAAATTAATTATTTATTCTTAAACTATTTTGGTGAACCCCATTTTAAGATTTTCTGGCTCCGCCACTGTGGGGAGGTCCATGGTGGCACTTTTGAGATGGCACATATCAAGGACCTGCAGCAACCTGATTCTGGTCCTTCAGCAAGATAATTATCCCTTGAAATCAATATAATGCTGTAAACTTGTGTGCCCTATCCAGTTGGTTTTTCAAATAAAACTTAGATAATAAATTGTTCATTAAACTTGGATTAACGTATTTGTACTTCCATCAGACACTTTATTCAAATTTTTTCTTTGTGGATTTCAAAGTATGAGACTGGAACCTATTGTTTCAAATTCTATTAAGATGTAAACTCTGGTATGCTGGTATAATTAAACAATTTCCATGGATTTCTTTTGACACATCAATTTCGTATGACTTGCATACAGAAGTCCTGACAAGGAACAGATCAAACCTTGACATACACTGTCAAGTATATTTAAAAAAAAAAAAAAAAATAGGAACAGATCAGGGCATTCACAAAACAAACTAGAACTATTGATAAAAGTGAATGTATAATCTTTCACTAATTTGTGCTCACCTCTCCATTCTAATTAAAACAATCTGACTTTCAATCTAATCGACCACAGATTTCAAACAGCGTAGGACAAACAATTAATGTCTCTTCCTTTCAATAGTCACTAAAATAATACAATTCCTTTTACAGAACCATGGTCTATAATAAAAAGAAGACAACATAATTATTAATAAATTGAAGATTCTTAATTCAAGCTAAGCAAAGGATAGTCGACATAATTACAGGAAAGCAAGTGATGACAGGGATCTAGTAAAATCAGATATAGGTCCTGTTAAATTGGCGTGAGATAAATTCCTGAAATGAAAGATTGTTAATATTTATTTTTTTTTGAGGGCCAGCAAAGCTGACAATTTTCATTGATAAATAAAAAAGAGCTTACAATATAACATAGCAAAAACAAAAAAGAGCAAAACCGGTACCAACATCCGGTTACCAGTGATCTCCTAGCAAAGCAAAACTAACCAAATCAAACTCATACCAGTATTAATAGCTGGTATAGTAATCTTCCAACCAAAATTTCCCATTACCACTACGGAACCAACAAACCAGACCATGACTTGTACCAGTTAAAACTGGTACCACAAACTAGGTTTGTGTCAGTGGCTCAGTGCCAAAACAGAAAACTGGCAGAACCTAAGCACGTCATGATTGCTGCTTGCTTTCACCTCGAGCATCTCCACGCCGAGACCAACGTAGCAGTGTTAACAACCACCCTCGCAGAGCCGACAACTGAACCATCTATCAAATGCCTCCGCGACGAGACCAGCCAAGTAGAACGCTCTCAACGGTCGTACCAAACTCCGATCTCAACCACCGCCAAGCAACACAGTTGCGCCACGGTACCAAATTCACTGGCTGAACCAAACGACACACTTGTGACCACATTTGTCGAAAAACGCCGATCACTATACCGACGGCGAAACCATTCTCTACAACCGAAAAATAGAGAGGGCCAGATGCGAAAAATACCGGTCACCAAATTGCCGGAGAGGGAGCTAAATCGCCGGAGAAGGAAACGAAGAAAAACCGATCGAACAGAAGAAAGATGATAGAGGAGAGGAGGCGGGGAAGGCCGGTGGCGGCCTCCCCCGCCTAGGTTTTCAATTTACTTGAGGGAGAGAGCGGAGGCGGTAGTTGCGGAGGTCAGAGGGGGTGAGGAGGTGGGGCGGAGGGTGCACGAGAGAAATCGCCCAAAAATCTCTCGTGCGGCGCGTCAATTTTCGTGCGGCTAGGTTTTAAGATTGTTAATATTTAATTATGAAGCAAACTCTATATGAGTGAAGTGCCATCCTCCTTTAGAAAATTTCTCATAATCATATAAAATTTGTGCTAAATGCGACCAAACAACGGTGCTCTGTTCCAATCATATTGTTTTGGCACAAGAGTTCCCAGGAGCATATCATCGAACACCTTGCGCGCATATGAAAACAATTAGGAATGGCGCTAAAATGCCACAGCAATGCCAACCGTAAAACTACCAAGGAGGAAAAACGAGTTCGATAAATCGCAAAAACGCCAAGAGGCGCCTTGATTAATCAGGTATGGCCGTATGGCACCGTCAATTCAAAGTCTAGAAGTGAGCTCCCAAGGTTACAAAAATTAACCTCCGCATGTCGGAAATTCAACGACAAAACTTAAATCAAACACACTCTTCCAAATCCTCTGATTTAGGTCTTTCATTTTATAACTTTTATTTATAGCTCTCCCGTAAAATATTATTTTTGAATTTCGGGACAAAATTAAAGGGTTTGAGAGTTTTGTTATAAAACTTGATTGCGTACTGGGTGATTGCTTATATCAAAAAAAAAAATTCGGAGAATAAGGTTGAATTGTGTTCAGTTAGGATACTGTGTGCAAAGATTGGTGTAGAAATCGTGTAGAGGATCGAGTTTACTAGCAATATCGACTTGCTTCCCGAATGCTTACGAAGAGTTGGTTCCGAAAATAAAATGCACTTATTATTATATTTTTCATTTTTCCTCTGAGCAGAGCTATATATTTAAAAAGTTCAGAATTCAGTTATTATACTCTTAGTAATTTACATTAGAAGAAACAAATTAAAGTCTATCTTAGTTTAAAGATATTGAAAGGCCTCGATTATTTTTCATGTGTTGTACTTGTACAATCCTAATATGCATTGACTTTTGACGAGGCGCGACTACAATTCGATCGGTTAATATCGTAATGAGTTGTCATCCACACTGATTGGTAATTAAAACGTACAGTCGCTCATTGTTTGTGACAATATATAGGACCCGATCTTGATCAATAGAAGTGCCAACAAACTAATTATCTATTCAATTTTTTGTGCGTACAATTAATATTAATTGGTGCATTTTTCATTAAAACAGATCTGAGAATTTTTTTTCTTCTTATGATCTTTTAACTTATAAAAGAGTAAATATATAAGGGAAAGATACATATATGAATTATTTCTTTTTTGTTATTCTACAAGATAATGTATTATAGAATATTGTACATATATAGCCCTTATATCGGTATTTTATTCTCTTCAAATAAGTGTGTATTTTAGCAGAGTTGATAACTGTGTAGTTTGGCTGAATAGGGTGTACATTTTGCAAATGAGAAAGAAATTTATTCTAATAATAAATTTTAAAGTTCACGACAGTTGATGTATCAAAAGCTATTTTTTTAAAAAAAAATCATGTTGTATTTTTTTTAAAAATAAACAATGTACATTTTAAATAACGAACGAGATTCAAACAGTGTACTTGACAATGAGACTCCCATGACAAAGTAAAAAAAAAAATAAGGTTCTCTATTACATTGCATTTAATAGGGTGAAAAAGTCACCAACTAGTTTATATCGTCTGCTGATCAAACAAATTAAATAAGAAAAAAAAACAATTTAATTTTCTTCGAAAATCTATTCCTAATTTTGAGAAAACAGATGTATAATCATACAAGTTGGGGAAAATAAAAAGTCGCATCCTCTACCACGTACGCAACAAACGCACAACACAATTCACAAATCACAACACATGAAGAACAACTTGGTATAGAGTTTCATCATGCTTCTGAACAGCAGAGGATCGGCCCCAGACCGAGCTGCGTCATTTGTCTATTAGATAAAATTTACAAAGATATAAAAATGATAGGGTAATTTTTCTATAGCTAGATATCCATTTTTTACGCATAAATCTAAAATCATTCATTTAGAATAATGAATAATTGTGACTTAGAGTTCGAACGAAGAGTTTATATTTGATAATTTGAACCAATATATTATAAAAAATATATCCATGACAGAATCATCCTAAATGATAACTGAAATCTTTGAACTAATTTTTTAGTACAAGATTAAACAAGAATTGGCAATCCATCCGCTAGAATTAGTATTTGCAGTTTTGCACACTGTTTTTGACTCGCTATGACTCTCCTGTGTGACACTGACGCTTAGCAAAGCTGGCTCCCTCGTTGGATTTTTTTTTTTTAAAAAAAAAAGAAAATTGCACCCTCATGCATTTAACGCCGTCAACTAGTTAGGTTTGGAGTCGTATATAAATTAGCTGATGGGCACGAGACAAGTAGTAGGAGGTATATATTGTGTGGCTTGACTACTGAGTGGGAAGATATGGGATTTTGTGATAGCTTAAGCAGGGGGCATTTATGGTGCCCCTATCTTGTGATATTACTGCTGCAAATCGTTGTTTATGTTCAAGGCCTGGAGACCGATTATACCGGTGAATATTTTTTTTTTGCTTTATCTCATTTTATTCCATTTGCTATATTCAATGGCAGTTTGATTTGTTTAACATGTATTGAAGAACTTCTCAAATGTTTATGTTGTGTTGATGAGGTCCTTAATTTATTAGAGATTAATAAGGTTCATTATAGCAGATTGCTAAAAGTGGTCATACAATTGTCGTCCCTTAAAATTTTTGATGGAAAGGTGAAATAACTTAAAGACATATGGAACCTTTTTTATTAGAAAGAAAAAGCAGTAAGTAAATATGTTGTCAACCTAGCAAACATATCTGTAAAATATGCAAACAAAAACTATATAAGGCAACCAAATTTTTTTTCTAGACTCATAATTACAGACATTTTTACTTGGTTGACTATACAAAGCTACAAATAACTACAGCCATTTTGCACCTTAATTTAAATTAGCTTTATAAGGAAACAACAACAACGATAGTAGAAAAATATATATTAGTCGAACTTCTACTTTCTTTTTCCATGATTTTTATAAGAATTGTAAATATCTTATTTCTTGTGACTTCAAAACTTAATGAAGATCATACAATATAATTTTACGAAACATCTATTACGTTTCAATCCTATAACACATTATTTTTCTTATTATTTTATTAAGATGTGACCTTTATTTGATTATCTTGCACTTGAAATCCATAAAAAGAAAAGTAGCTAGAATATGATTTCAAAAGTACACCAAATTGAATTAATAAAATATTGTATAATATGTTAATATTCTTATGTCCAATTTGAAATTCACCAGAATCAACACTCTAACCTATCTTATTCAAAATTTATTGTGTCCCAATAGCAACAGTACTTTTTTTTTTTTTTAACAAACAGACTCCCAAGAAGGGAGTCCTAGAGAGGATTTATTAAACAAAACAGTCAAAGCGTTACAAACTCAGAAAATGAGCCACCAAAATAGCAAAAGGAAAAACACATAACAAAAGCAGTACATCCAGAACTACAACAAACCAAACCAAATCTAAAAAATATAAAAACGATGCAACACCAGTTTAATCTCCGAGAAGATGTAGCAACAGTACTAAACATGAATTACATCAGATGTAGCAAGCACGATAGCAATGCATGACTTGTCGCTACTAGAACAAGTGATATAAATATAACGATTCAACTTCAATAAAAAGCCATGTAAATTCATTTTCCTTCTATAATTGCAGAAGATTACATAAACATAGACTGTGGAATTGCAAGCAACACTAGTTATGTCGATAGCCTCACAGGGTTAACATATGTATCTGACGATCAATACATAGACACGGGGTCCAATAACAACGTCTCTAGTATGTATGCTGTAGATGAAGATTATTATACTGATCTTCAAACTCTCAGAAGCTTCCCCAGAAATATTAAGAGCTGTTACACTCTGACGCCGGTCACAGAAGGACTAAAGTACCTTGTAAGAGCAACATTCTATTATGGGAATTACGATAATAAAGGGAAGCCTCCAAAATTTGATTTATATTTTGGTGTCAATTTCTGGTCTATCGTTGACATCTCTACATCGGATGATTTTTACCCTTATGAGATAATTGCTATCGCCCCTGAAAATTACATACATGTTTGTCTAGTAAATACAGGACATGGGACTCCTTTCATCTCTGCGCTTGAGTTGAGGTCTGTGAATAATACGCCCTATCTAGCAAACTCCACGCAATCTTTAAACATGATATACAGGAATGATATCGGATCAAATTATACACATGCATTGAGGTACGTACGCAGAAGATTTCTATTCCTTTTTATGGAGAAACAAAATTTGCCCAATTCCTGGCCTTCTTTAATTATGTGGTAACAATATTATCAAGGCATCATGCATAATGATTAATGATTATGTGATAAATTATGCTCCGAGTAGTTCCTTTCCTAATACGTACTTAATCTCCAAGGGCTCGTTTGGATGGGATGGAATTGGCCAATTCCTAGGAATTGACAATTCCATTCCTACATTTTTCATGCAAACCATTTTGGAATAGTCAATTTCATTCCTAACACAATTTTCAATAACACTCTTCTCAATAATACTTTTCTCTCTACTTTTCACACTTTCCAACGCTATTCCTAAACTCACCATCCAAACAACATTTCCAATTCCTAGGAATAGTCAATTCCCACAATTCCTGTGAATAGTGTTTTTCCCTAAATTTAAATAGAAAACTAATTATCCAAACAGTTACTGCCATTAATTCAATCAAGACGGTTTATAGTATCAAGAAAGATTGGAGTGGTGATCCCTGTGTACCTGCAAATCTCTGTTGGACTGGGGTTAAATGTTCAATTGATTCCTCCAATATTTCCAGAATTACAACTCTGTAAGTTTTATGTTCCGTAAAATTATTATTTGCAAAATCGTTCTTTGGGTGTATCCAGTTCATTGTCAATAGCACTTAAAGAAGTTGTGTTTTGCAGAGACCTATCAGCAAGTGGATTCAGCGGGACAATCATATCTGCTTTTGGATCTCTAATTGCACTTGAGAGATTGTAAGTTTATTTAATATTAACAACGAAAAAATTCCCACATAAGTGATAAATGATAACATAATATAACATTGGATTTAAAGACTTGACAATTTCTGACATGATTGTCTTTTTTCTGGGAAAACTTCAGGGATTTGTCTCACAACAAACTCTCAGGCAACCTTCCTGATTCTCTGGATCAATTAGTATCACTCACATACTTGTAAGAAAGTAAAACTTCTTCATACTTTATTTTTGGCCCGAACATCATTCTCTTCAAGTCATCAAATATCTTTCTGAATTGCAGGGATCTATCAGGAAACAGTGGTCTTTCAACGAGACTTCCATCTGGTCTTCAGAGAAAACATAGTGATGGTAACTTAAGAGTAATGTATGTCTTTCTATCCTCATTTTGATGGATTACCTTCTTTTATTTCTCCACTTGTTTGGGCAGCTATATATTGATTTAGTTTGTTAAACTGTTTCTTCTTTAAATGGAACCATAATTTATAAATGGTAGGAACAGGGTATGTATCCCATTTTATGATGTTCTTGTTAGGTTTTGAATCCCAAGGAACGACTCAAGTGAAACTTTTAACATAAATTAAGCGGAAGCGTTACCTTGATCCATCTGGTTTATTCTATGATCTTGAATGTCTTCTATGCTCCAACAGCACCCCAGCAGCGTTTGTGCACGCACCAAGGTTGGGAAAAATGATCTTCCAAGAGAGCAAGACAACCCTTGAGAACAGTGTGCCTAAACTCGACTATTCTCTCTCACTAAAACTGATGGAGAGTATTAGAGAGGGGTGTAGCGTGTGTATTTGTGCTTGTCTTGTCTCTTGGGGACCAACCCCTATTTATAGTAGAGATAGCATCCTAGGGCAAGAAACCCAAGAGTGCCATCCAAGTATTACCATAATGGTCCATCAACATATGGCAATATTTAATTGTAAATCCACCAATATTAGGCATCACAATCATACACAAATCTCTCAAATATTATGCTTATCAGCCAAATTTATTATTGAGATATTACCATATTCAACAATCCTAATTCATTAAACAATATATGTCCATAATGATGGAATATTTCTTGCAAGATTTCCTAAATATTCCAACAATCTCCCACTTGGACAATATGCTTAATGATTATATGTTGTCTTTAACTTAATGAGCTCATATTTATATGGTACTTAATTTTGTGTCCTTAATTCCGTCCATCAGTCACAATAATAAAAGACCAAGGAGGCTATTGTGGCATAGTAACAATTACAAGAAATAAATTCTTGCAAAGTTGTCGCCACTCAACCCACGATGATCACATTACTACCATAAATGAATGACATTGAATTTTGATGTGTATAGGTGGCATGAAAATGCACGTAAGTATGGCTGTAACGTGTCTAATTTCAACTTTAATTGGTCGCCCAAAACATAAGTGAGGTCAACTTAATTTAGAGTCAGAATGAGAACTAAAAGCTGAAAACTGAATCATTTCTGCAGAAATTCTTCACATGCTGAATAAACTGAAAACTGAATATATGTCCAATCATGCACTCCCACTGAACACAAACTCCCACTCAAGTCTTAAACCCTCAACTTGAATTAGCACCCACAGGAGCAACATGCTTCTGTAACCAAATTGGGTGTTTCAAGTTTTATGAGCAGATCTGCAATTATGGAGTTTTGTTCTAATGTGCTAGATTGACATTAAATCATTCTGAACTATTTTATTTACAACCAGAAACTTAAAGTTTTATGTGCTTTAACTTATTGAAGTTTCTGTTGTTGGAGTATATGATTATTGTCACAATATATCCATAGTGATGTTTAAACAACATCCATCATGTGCAGCCGAGTGACAAAAATTCATGGTCATACTCCCAAATTTGAATGCTTTATAACATACTATAAACCTTATTTCCATTGCGAGAGATGTTAATACACACCCGTTTAACATTCTTCAAAAAAAATGGAATTATTCTTTAGCATGTTATCATGGCATTCACTAAAATCGAAGTCAGAACACCAAAAAAAAAAAACCTCAACCTATTTCTGACATCCGAATTGTAAGTGCATAGTTATATCCAATAACTAAATTTGGCTGCATTCCATAATTTTGCACTCATATTGTGCAGATATAGACTTTGCATCTTTATTATGTATACAGTATCCACATGTATACAAACTTAGATCAAATTCCTTATAACTGAATCATAAGGAGTACTTAAATTTCCAACTTTACTTAATCAACATATATGGGGTATATATAAACAAAGTGTATATATATACCTCAATCACAAAATATCCAATAGTTTGCATTTTTATCTTATCATACTACTTAAGAGCCTAATTGATTTTTATCATTTGTTTAAAGGCCTATGAACCATGAGGCCCAGTACACATGATAATATCATTTCAAGTAGTAAATCATCATAATGCAAAATATTACTCCCACTGAACCTGTGATATATACAATCATTAACCAAGTTTATCTCAAAACCAAATGAGATAATCACTTGATGAAATTTATAATATCACTGTTGAGACGCCTATTTTGAGTTCATAAATAGACATAAATTTGCAACCATTTTATTTGTATCATCCGATTCAAAGTGGGATGGTTGCACCTTATTTCATCAATGTCTCCATTGAAGAATACAGTCTTAATATCTATTTGATGAAACTCGAGATCCAAAATTGTGCTACAAGTGCCATGATTACTCCAAAAGAGTCTTTTAAAAACTAGAATCAAAGTCTCTTTATGGTAACTTCATTCCTTTCTGGTGAAGTTCTTAGTGACAGGATGTACCTTATGACCTTTTACGTTGCCTTTAGAATCTCTTTTGGTATTAAAAGTCCATTTGCAACCAATGAGTTTCTTACCTGAAGGCAATGTTACTAAATCCCAAATATTATTGTCACACAAGAAATTCATATGGCATCAATCCACTTTTATGAGTTTCAAACTCATGTTCATGAAGATAGACAACATAATCATCCGATATTGTTCGTCTTTTCTTCCTTATAGATCTTGTAAGCACAAGTTCTTGAGGTGGTTGTAGTTGTTCAATGACACTGTTATCTTCAACTTAATTATTTCCAGAGTCTCCATAGGATCTGGAACAGGATCTGTTTCCTTAATCAAACGATCCGTTTGAGTCCACAAAGGATCATTATCATTTTCAGGATCAACCCTGGGCACTGTATTGATTGAGTTCACAAAGATTAGTTTTCTCAGTTTCTTGTTTGAAGATAATATCATAATGTGTCATATCTCCCCCCACAACCAAAACATCCTCAAAGAACTTATTTTTATTTGTCTCTAAAACTTAAGTTATGGGATATAATAATTTTGATATTCCTGGATCTTTTGGCATAATCAACAAAACAACTAATTATCCCTTCATCCAACTACTCATGTGGCTTATACCGAGTTTTGTTAGATATCCCCAATATAATATTATGGACATTCCAGTCTACATATTATATGGGTTTTATAATAGTTGCCTTTAATTGATATAGAATACAAACTGCTATTCGTGAGAACTTTTTTAACTTTGCACAAAAATATATTATCTCCTTTAGAGATACAACTTAACCTTTTGTGCCAAAGTATTCATGAATTTTCAATTTTATGCATAAAAATTAGTATCTTTTATAGATTTTCCTTATATAAGCTATTATTTCCATACAAGATTGTTATAAACTGAAGAAGAAATGAATCTACCTGATTTTGGACCATGAGACAAAACCAAATTTCTATTCTTAAATGAACAAATAAATTCTTATTTGTTGATTTGAGATAGAGTTGAAATTTCATTAAAATGAAATTATAAATGTCTCATGTATGTCCAAATACGATCCATAACTAAATAACAAACTATGGTTATTATAGCTTCCTAAATTGATTGTCTTGTTGTCACTGCTATATGAATGTATCTTTCAACATCAATTGGACTTAAAACAATCATAGGAAATCCTAAAAATACAAATGTGGGAAGTTTTATCCGAATCAATCCACTATCTGTATATATATTGATACTAAATACAACTTATGCATAGACTTTAGCAAGAAACACAATATTATTCTTGGTACCCCAAGTATAATATGCTCTTATTTTCATAAAAGAAATGCCCCTCACATTCTGACTTTTCAATCAGTTTTTGAGCCTTAACTTTATTGGGATTCTTTCATGATTCAAAATTGCAGTTTTATTTTTAAACTTTATATTTCTAATTTTCTTATATTCTTGGATTCAAAATCAACTTGAGTACCATATGTCTTATCTTTAATTTTATTTTCTTCCTTCACCATATTCAAGTTGAGATTAATAAGTGTTACATAACTCATCTTGAACCAAATAGGAAGAAAAATAAGCACTAAATAACCTTATTATCTTGCGATATATTTTAGTGCTTATAATTTTGAAGCATAAACATAATATCTCCAAATGTACTCCCTTATGTTGATTTTATATTTATTTAGATACCTAAAGTGTTTCTACAATGAATGTCCAAATGTAACTATTGTCCATCTGTAAGTGCTCTTTGGAGTCTCCTTACAGACTTCAAATACCTACTTATTCTTAGCAGATACATTTGCTGAATTTTCTCCAAGAATTCTTAACCATATTGAGGAACTTAAGCGTTTTGCCATGACATACATATAAATGTAACAACTATCCATCTGTAAGTGCTCTTTGGAGTCTCCTGACAGATTTCAAATGATTACCTTCTTATTCATGCAAAACAATATTACCTCATATGAATCATTTAGCCTTAATGAAATTAGAAACAATGTCCTTTAATTCTCTCAAGAATGATCATAAGACACATGTGTTTTTGACCTCAATGGGATTATCAGTCCTTAATACATGGTCAAGATCATATCAAATTTAGAGATTTTAAATTTTAAGTTGGAATATTAAAGATGCTTGATATTTAATATATGCACTTACATTAATCTTAAATTGTATAGCAATAAATCATAATATAAAGGTCCAAATCCATCACTAGTTTTTATTCATTTATAAGTGCTCTTTGGAGTCTCCAAACAAACTTCAATCAACTAGGTGTAGTAATCAAATGTGACGATTCATAACATGTCAATCAACTAACCTTCCTTTGGGCCGATTAATTGAGTACACGTATAAACCTAATAATCATCACCCATTTACTACTACAAGAATGTTCACGTAATATGTCCAAATATTGTCCTTCCTTTGGGCCGATCCAATATCTGAACTTATTACATGCACGAAACCCTTTTATACTTTGGTTTTGAGACAACTATGATGTGAGAGCCCACTTTGGCGGGATGACAACAAAGTCAGCCCAATACACAAATATATATATTTAATACCTTCATAATGGACTTGAATTATACCCTAACATAATCTTTTCAATATGCACATTTAACTTATTTGAAAAGTTTAACAAATCTGACCTAAGATGATTTAACTTGAACCTAGTTGCAAAACCTAAAGGTATTTAAGTAACGAATCGTATGGAATACATACAAATCGTCAAGCCATTAACAGTTTGTTTTGGTAAGTAACAAACTATTCAAAAAAAAAAAAAGGACCAGAGGAGATAGATACAACCATACAAGCTAGTATGCATTGCATTAAGATAAGAAAAGAAAGCGATAGTTTTCTCTTCAGCCAGCAGCCATTGAAATTACACCACATCCAGGCAAGATTCCCAGAAAAGGTCAGGGTCATAAGGACACTTAGGCGCCGACCTTATTTTCTGCGACAGAACTTGTCCTCATGACAACATAGTGTAACCCAACGCTTACAGCTCTTACTAATGAAAACCATGGCAGGGGAAAGAAGAGGAAGAAGTATAAGTTCTTTTTGTACCTAACTAGTACAAAAGTACATAAAAAAAAAAGGTAACCAATTGCTGCTTGTACAAAACGTGTACAAACTGCATAATAACCGAGACGAAACGTTATGGCATCTAACGAATCGTTCAAATTCAATCTGGTCAATACCTAATAGTCTGCAACTAAGACTTGAACTGGAATGGATTATTTCGGAGTGAAACAAACCATTTGATGGAACGTAGATAAAGAGAAGTAAAAGTCGTCCTAAACTAATCAAGAAACCCTAAAGATTTCTCTCTTAACCTGACAACTACTTTTAATTCATCCATTTGTTAGGTCAGATTATAACATTTGGTATTTTAGTTTTCTTAATTACCAAATTTTATTCTTAGCTTAACTTTATTATTATTTTTTTATATATATAAAAAAAAAACAGAAGTTAAGAAAGAAATACAAAAAAAAAAAAAAAAAATTGGAAAGTTTAATTACCAAATCAATCCAAATCCTTACTTAAATATTGATATTTAAAACTGCCTCATATCAAAATTAAAGATTGTTACCAAAAAAAAAAAAAAAAAAAAACTTAATTAACAATATTCCAATTGTTATTACCAAATCAAAGATAGTCTCTAAAAAGAAAAAATTTAAAATAAATCTATACATAAAATCCTTGTTTAAATACCATATAATATTTAATTAGTTGCCAAATAAGAGATACCAAATTGATCTTGAAATCATTTACTCATGGATTACATACCAAATATATCTTAATTAGCAAAATCAAATAATATTTAGTTTCCTTAATGAATGACCGAAGATAAATTTCTGAAAATAACAATTTCAAAAAAAATTTCGTTGCAAGAATAAGAAATAATCAATCATAATAAAATAATTCTTATTTTTAACAAACATCAACGTAACTTTTAATTCGGTCAAAAAAAAAAAACTATAAATATAAGGAAACTTTAATTTGTCAAAAAAAGACAAATGTACATACAATATTTTCAAAATAATTTTTGATATTCCATATGCTGTATAAAAAAAAAAAACTTTTCAGCGTTACAAGAATTCGAAAATTTAAATATTTTCAAATTTCTAAAGTCTTTATTTTTTTTTAAAAAAAAAAATCAAAGATTTCAACCAGATAGAAACCAAAATGATTCAACATGAGTTGCTCTGATACCACTTGTTAGGTTTTGAATCCCAAGGAACGACTCAAGTGAAACTTTTAACATAAATTAAGCGGAAGCGTTACCTTGATCCATCTGGTTTATTCTATGATCTTGAATGTCTTCTATGCTCCAACAGCACCCCAGCAGCGTTTGTGCACGCACCAAGGTTGGGAAAAATGATCTTCCAAGAGAGCAAGACAACCCTTGAGAACAGTGTGCCTAAACTCGACTATTCTCTCTCACTAAAACTGATGGAGAGTATTAGAGAGGGGTGTAGCGTGTGTATTTGTGCTTGTCTTGTCTCTTGGGGACCAACCCCTATTTATAGTAGAGATAGCATCCTAGGGCAAGAAACCCAAGAGTGCCATCCAAGTATTACCATAATGGTCCATCAACATATGGCAATATTTAATTGTAAATCCACCAATATTAGGCATCACAATCATACACAAATCTCTCAAATATTATGCTTATCAGCCAAATTTATTATTGAGATATTACCATATTCAACAATCCTAATTCATTAAACAATATATGTCCATAATGATGGAATATTTCTTGCAAGATTTCCTAAATATTCCAACAGTTCTAAATTGTTCAAAAACTGTTGGACAACATATGCAAGGTCTCATCTGACTTTTAAGTGACAGTGTATTGATAATGAAGTTGTATCCATTGGAATCATAGCTTGTTTGGTGCCATATGCTGGCCTATGTACGTGGAAAACTGTAAGACATATCACCAACTTAAAAGGGAAAAAAAACTGAACAGCTTCTGTAACTATAATTCGATAAAAATATTGAATGACAGCTTCACCAAGAAGTCCAGTGGAACAGGACTCATGATAGCACTTATTATTGCGGCTGTAGTTGTCGTGTTTCTGGTTGTTGGAGCAGTGGCCGAATAATATTTATGGTTTTAATATTAATAATCTTTAGATCTCTTGACAGCTTCTGTCGAGTCTTTCAAAAAAAAGAATATTTAGATCAAAGTGCCATATTAAAGCCATCAACCTGATGAATAATTTTATTTCAAATTGCTATCTAGGTTGAAAAGTTGTCAAGGGTTCACAACAAGAACTTAGTCTCACTAATTGGCTACTGCAAGGGCGGAGATCAGATTGCTCGTCTACGAGTACATGAAAGAAGGAAATCTGCAAGATTGGATCAGAGGTTTGGATTGATATCAATCATGTTGCCTAAATTTGCATAATGGACCAATTTGCAATAATGAACACTTGTGTATGAATGAGGATGCAAAATGTCAACTTACTTTCTGAGCCAACAGTTTGCAGTCCATTGGATGTAATTTATCTTAAATAAAAATTCTTAAACAATTACGTATTCTAAATTTTAGTTATTCTAAAATTTGAATTGCAGGTGGTGTTCGCTCCCTTCCATGGAAACAACGGCTCCGTATTGTATATGAATCAGCCCAAGGTCTGAATAGTTTATTACTGTCCCCATCAAGCAATAGTTTATTGTGCCATAAGTGACCCCATCTTGCCTATTTTGTAGGGTTGGAGTATCTTCACAAGATGTGCAATCCACCGCTTATCCATAGAGACGTAAAGACCAGTAACATTCTCCTTACAACAAATCTAGAGGCAAAAGTTTCTGATTTTGGTTCAGTCCGTGATTGCAGTGGCACTCATGTCTCCACCAAAGTCATCGGAACACCTGGTTATTTGGATCCCAAGTATGTTTTTATCTGTCTCTATATTCTATAGCATTATTTTTTTTTTTTTCATCTTTTTCAGTTCTAACTTCTAAACATACTCATTTGGAAACCAGCTAGCGGATATTCTCTACCAGTACTATCGAAAAAAATATAAGTACAACATAATATAACATCACAAGAAATCAATCAAATGAAACAGTCCTCGAGAAAACACACAAAATGTGTGATGGCATTGCTACCGCCACATCTAACCAGTACCAGTGGCATTATATTTTTTTAACCAAATCAACCAGCTGTAGCCATATTTTTAAGATCATTGGATTCTTTACCATTATTAAAACATTTTGCCATGAGCTTGTCCGAAAGACATTGCGTATAAGTTACATATTTTGCACTGTAATGCTTCCTTTTACCTCCAAACCTAACAACAGTGTTAACCTTTACATATTGCATACTGCAATAGCCAGATGAGAGTTGTCTGAGTTCCAAATGTTTTTCATTCTTTTTTGTTTATAAACATTTATGTTTCTTTTAACATAATTTGCATATGCAATTTCCTTTCAATCATAAAAAAGAAATAGGATTGTAAATGGAATAAAATCGAAATTTACACAAAGAGTTAGCAGGATTGTAGATAAGGCCTTGCAAAGTGAACAACCAATACTGAAAACTACAGCTTAAACCAATTTTTTGTGCAGCACTACTATTTCTACCTTTCATTATATCTATGTATTTATATACTTATTTAATCGAAAAAATATCACTTAATAAATATTTGTTATTAAAAAAAAAACAAAAAATTAAGTTTAGATCTGAAATTCAACTTCATGTATTTATATAGTTTAAACATCATTCTTAGAATAAAAATTACGATATTTGGAAAATATTTTATCATTTATTAAATGAGTGGAACTTTTAAACAGTTTGAAATTGATGACACTTCATGCATCACAAATATTATACAAATTGCATGAAATATCATTAACTATATATTCAGCACTATCCA
Organism: Rhynchospora tenuis; assembly: GCA_027725995.1. NCBI lineage: Eukaryota > Viridiplantae > Streptophyta > Magnoliopsida > Poales > Cyperaceae > Rhynchospora > Rhynchospora tenuis. Next base: position 873,899 of record JAMRDG010000020.1, on the reverse strand, counting down.
TATAATTTACTTTTTAACTTTCTATTTTATTTGATGTGATCTAAGCAAATTAATGTTGTCAATATTTTCAACATAAATTATTGTCAAATGATCTTTTATTCATTTGCTGTTTGTGTACCTTGTTTTGTACTACTGTAGTTATGCTTCTACCGCCCAGCTCACAGAAAAAAGTGATGTATACAGTTTCGGGGTTGTCCTACTAGAAATTGTAACAGGGAAGTCACCCTTCCTTCAAGGAGGCCAGCACTTGACTCAATTTGTACATCAAAGGCTATCAAAAGGAAAGATAGAAAGCATTTTGGACCCAAGTATGGGGCTCCAATACAATATGAACTCTATCTGCAAGGTTGCTAATCTGGCACTTCGGTGCACTAACGAATTTGCCAACAGGCCAGACATGACAGAAATTGTCACAGAGCTCAAGGATAGCTTAAATCTAGAAATGTCTACCATGGAAATGAGTAGCGTGGCTTCAGAAGACATAAGTCAGTATAGCAGCTATTCAAGAAATGAATATACCAGTGGTGGTGAGGTCCGTAGTCACGATTTTGAGAAGGCACGTGTAGGAGGCATGCAGCCATCTGATTATGGTCCTGTGGCAAGATAAATAGTAATGTGCTCTGTACTTGTCTCCCATTGTCGCTTGGTTTGTTAGATACAAATTAGGTATATAATTGTTCATTCTACTTGTTAGAAAAGCAGTGTGGCTGTTTCCTATAGTAATTAATGCATTGCTTTTATTCAGTCTCTTTGCATGGTTCAAAATTAGAGAAAGAAATTTATGGTATTATATGTTGTTAAGGAGATCTACACTCTGTTATGCTGGTGTAATGGAACTATTTACTTGATTTCTTTTGGTACATTTCTCATTGCAAATTTGCATATACAGCTACTGACTAGAACTGATCAGAGGATTCACAAAACAAACCTGTTCAACAACTCATAGTATGGTAGACTTTGAGAATGAGGAGTCTGGGTGATACTTACAAATTAGAATGATATTTTTGAATCTTGAAATGTAGTCCTTTGGTTTTTCTTCTTTTTTTTTTTGACTTATTATCTAACATAGATAGGTACAAGGATTTGAAATACCTAGAAGTTAGTATGCCATCTTGTGACTTCTATTAGAGCTGGAGGAACAGATCCGCTGAGCTCATTACTGGACAAATCTCTGTACAAAAGGAATCATCTATGAAGAGAATAACAAATAGAAGATTCTTAATATAAGCTCGGTGAAAGATGTTCCAAATACTACCAGAAAAGTTAGTGATGGGAGGAGTGCCAGGAAATCAGGTTATAGGTCCTGCTAAATTGTTGTGAGATAATTCTGCATATGTAAAAATTGTAAATAGTTAATTACCAAGAAAAACTCAAATGAAGTGGCACCCTCAATTGGGGAGGTCTTATCCTCGTACCAAATATGTGCTAAATGTCTAAATAAGACCAAACAAGAGTGCTACGATTTATCTGTACAATTATGGAGCAGGGCTTCTCAGGAGCAATTCAACAAACACCTTGCGTGCATATGAAACCAACGGGAAATAGGGCAACAATGGCACTACAATGCCTGCAGTGATAACTACCTAGGAAGAACTGAGGATGCAATAAATTGCATAAACACCAAGAGGCATCTTATTTAATTAGGTCTGGCACCGTCAATTCCAAGAGTAGAGGTGAACTCCATAGGTTAAAAAAAATGCCCTCTGGCTGTCCCAAATTAAACGACTAAACTTATTTTACACTCTTTAAATTTCGTAAAATAATGTTTTACTGAAAGGAAAAACGATAAGCTCTCAAATCAGAAGTGCGTTGTGCCTCAATTTTGTACACCTTTAACAAATGAAGAAAAAAGCACGGAGTATGGAGATAGCCTTTCTAACGGAATTATACATCTCCGTTATCCATTCCGTTTCAGGAATGGTACAGAATTTCCGTTAACCATTCCGTTTTAGCTGAAAGTGACGGAACGATTAAACTTCATTGCACAAACATTAGGAACACGTTATGTTTATCGTTCCGTTTCAGAAATGAAATGAAAATTTATACCGTTATTCATTCCGTAGAAATGAAACGGCCACGCGTTCTGTTTTAGAAACGAAATGAAAATTTATACCGTTATCAGGCATATAAGGAGATTATTTAAGCCCGTGAAATATCTATCTAAGAGCACAAAGACTTAAATTTACAACATTTACCAAATCCAGGCTGACTTTAGGCGTTACGTATATATTGTCATATTGATAGTTCTCAGAAAATACATGTTTTATATTTTTTCGTAGAAGTCAACAGGTTTGAGATTTTGTTGCATATAACTTTGATTGTTTACTTGTATTTGATTATATCAAAAGAAGTGGTAGAGCCTAGTGTAGGCATACTTATTTTAAAAACAAACAAAATTTCGGTACAAATCCGAAACCAGATTTTTTTTTTTTTTTTTTTTTGCATCGTCTTCAACGATTTTATTTATTAATGAGAAAAATAGAATGACGACATCATACTGAGGAGAATTTAAATAATTATATTTATTAGGTGTCGTTCTGAAAAAAATATATTGTAAAGGATTTTATTTTATTCTCTTTAATATAAATTATGCAAAATCGGCTACAGAGCCCTTTATTTTATTTCATTACAATATCCCTTTATTTCATTTTAATCTCGCTAATTAGATGCTTATCCCTTTATTTTATCCCTTTAATATAAATTATCCTAACAATCTTGGATATTTTACCTTTTATTAATTTTGTAACTTTCACAAATCGGTTCGCTGTAGGGCTGTATATGAGCTGAGTTTGAGCGAGTTAGGGGCAACTCAAACTCAGCTCGGCGGTAACTCGAGTTGAGTTGAGTTGAGTTAGAAATACTTTCGAGCTTCTTAAGAAGGCTCAAACTCAGCTCGTCCCCAACTCGAGCTAGAAAGTGGGCTCACGAGCTAACTAGAAATAAACATATATCCTTCAAATTTTTATTTATTTAATTCATATATTATTCTAGTATTAAATTTTTTTAACGTATACAATATTATAAACAATAAAATTGTTGTCTTTTATATTCTTTCTATTGAATTGAAACAAAATATATCTTGAAACTCAATCTATCATGTGTAATATTAGTTTAAATAAAAATATATAAGAAGGAGATTCTTATTATTAATTTATAAATTTTTAGTACTCATAAATTATATTCATAATGCATATCTCAAATATAAATTTATTTTGTCACGAGTTGGCTCACGAGCTGCGAGCTAAGCTAACCTTAACTCAAAGTCGACTCGTCAACCAATCGAGTTAGTTTAGCTCGAGTTTTACCAACTCGAGTTTTGTTAGCTCGAGTTACAATTGAGATTTTGTGAGTCGAGTTCGAATTAGCTCACGAGTTACGAGTTTTTTGCTCACCCCTAGTTCGCTGGCCCTAAAAAATAACTTTATTTACTGAACCTGATGACAAAAATAAAAAATGCCCTCAACGATTCATGAGTTGTACATTTTAAGGTACCAAAACCAGCTCTAATTAGCGAATAACGCTACAGTTACGAAAGTTAATTCTGACAAAAGTAAATAAATAAATAAAGTATGGCAATTAATATACAAAACTTAGTCAATATTAAAGTTCTTATTAGAGAAGATTAATTGGAGGGTATGCACCATTTTTTTTTTTTAAATCAAATTGATAGCTACAACTATCTTTAAGAAACTATATAATGTATGGCAACCGACTTACAAAACTTAAAGAAATTACCATCACAATTGAATTGAAGCTGGGTGTCTCTAGAACTGGTTATAGGGTATTTTCTAGAGCTTTTATGGAATTTTTTTTTTAGGTAAAATGTGGTTCAGTAGGGTATAAAACAAAAACCCTAAAAGCGTATGTACGTTTTTAAATGAAAAAAAAAAACAAAGGTAACTTGTAATGAAAAGGTAGCGATCGTATTTTGTTAAGTAGTTGCGTAACACTTAGAAATTAAATTATGGAATCAATAATTTATGTTCATTTCAATTTACATTAAAAAAGAATGCTTTGCCTTAGTTTAAAGCCATATATTTTTAAGATTGAAAATATAACTACTATTTAATAATGATTTTCAATATAATTTTGTATAATGGAAAGGGTTTCTGTTATTTCCACGCGCGTCCTATTGAATCATGATACGACGCATTGACTTTAGTTTTACGAGGGGCACCTGAAATGGTCGCTCATTGTTTGTGAGAATGTGGGGCCCAGTATTTGATCATATTATTACGGTCAATGTGCATTGTTTATTATTAATTTATTATGTTGTCCGTAGTACGTTATTGGCACTGTTTGACTGTTTCCGTCAAACCAGATATGAAAAATGAAAGTTTCCTTTTTAAACTTGTTTCATAAGAGAAATACATTTATGAGGTAAACATATATATAAAAGCTATTATTAAATTGTTATCACCTAAGATAAATTACTATAAATTATTAGTTAGCTATTGTTGTTAGTCTTTCCAAGCCCGTAATTATTTGCTATTATTTTGTCCTAATTGTATTTTGTCAGTAGTAAGTATTTATTTTGGCTGATCGAGCGCATTTGAAAATGAGAAAGAGATTTGAAATTTGAATGATACATTTGAAGTTCATAAAATACTGTTAACAGAAGACAAAATATGCAATAGTTATCAACTGCTACTTTAAACGAAAAAAAAAAACATCTTAGTTTTGTACGAGTATTAACTGGGTGTTTATTTTCATTTTTTTTATGCTAAAATGAATGTAATTTAAGTTGGGAATTACATCGTTGTATTTGAATTGAGAATCTTGAGGGGCCGTAGAAAACCGCAATGTTTTCAGGACATTACATTAAATGATAATTAATTCTTACAATCTGATCAAATAAATTATAAAAGTAATTATAGAAAAATATTTCAACTCTTTTTAAAATCCATTCCTTATTTTTGGGAAATATTAAATATTAAATATATAAATAGCCTATTTAATTTATATTACATCAAATTAATATAATAATTTTAATAACGAACATGAACGGTTTACATCCAAGAAAAATATCTTACTGTATCAGAACAATTTTCTAATTTATTTCTTATGATCGCAAGGACGAATATTTGTTTTTCATTCGTACCTTATCCATTGACCTCAAGGGGATAAAGACGTATGTACAAAATTGTCCCACCCTCTACAACGCAAGAAACGCGCACAGAAGCCATTAGGATTTGCAAAATTGCAAGGGGTCTTTGATTTTGGGATGGTACAAATCTGATAGATACTTCACGCTTCTAGGATAGCAGAGGATCCAACAAAGAGCGAGTCCTGCGTCAACTGTCCAATATATAAAAAAAAAAAAACAAAAAGAAAAATAATAAAAAATAGTTGATGAACTAAGCTCTAGCGTACAGGATTTAAGAGGAAATAGACAATCAATGATTATATACTAATTCGTCGGCTTGAAATGGTATTAGCACGCTTACACATTTAACTGGGTCAACTAACAAGGTTGTGGGTGTCTATAAATAGTGCATTCTGAGTTCCCAAAAGGGGCAGAGTAGCAGCTAGATTGAGGGGCATTGCTTTTCTCACGGTCCTAATTTGTCATTCACGCTAAATCTCATGTCGAAGACCAAAATACCCTTTGTGATCCACTGCAAAAACCTATCATTTTCTTTCTTTTTTCGGAAGATTCATTTCTGCGAGTCTTATCATTATAATCATGATTAAGAAAATTTTGAAGGTTTCTAATCCATATTCATGCAAAAAATTTGAACTCAATAACCTTCTGGCCCCTTAATAGCAGTTTAGTTTGAGCCAAACCAAATGGCTTCTCCCAATTCAGAAAATTCGAAGCTGAAAACATGATTGAACTATAAAAAGTCCATTCCAATCAGCTCTCCCAATCAAATAAGGGTAATAATGAACGGTAACGAAGCATGAAAAAATATGGAAAAAAAATCAAACAGAAGAAGGAAAGAAGTGCTCTTCTAATTTCACTATAGTCTCGTTTCAAACGCTAGACTGAAGAAGTTCCAATTTGGTAAAAGATAATGAAGAGATAAAGATGACGCATCAGCTGCTTGAGAACGAAGCGATCATTTTTGTGCATAAATTAGAAAATTTTTCGTTGGAAATAACGATGGATGTAGGAGAGAGAGAAAATCGACTGGGAATTGGATAAGGGGGTGGGGAGACGGGAGTTGATGGCAGGGTCTAGGGATATTTTAGTCTTTAATATAAAATTTGCCGTGAATCACAAATTAGGACCGTGAGAAAAGCAACGCCCCTAGATTGAGTGGGGAGATATGGGATGTTTTAACAGCTTGAGCAAAAGGCACTTCTGGAGCTACTTTCTTACTGAAATATGGTTCCTGGTGATATTTGTTTGTGTTCAAGGCCAGAATCTCAACCCTACCGGTAAATTATTAATTTTGCTTTAATCTCACATTATTCCATTTACTATGTTTAATAGAAGGATTCATATTTTTTTATTAAAAAAAATCAAAGAATATTGTTCCTAAATCTCTAATGCTTATGTTGTATATTCTTTCTTTATTAAGAGACTAATTTAGCGAAGCATTTAAACTGACAGTAAATTAATTGTAGTAGATTTATTGATAAAAGCGATCCCATAATCGTCCTCGAATAAAAATTCAAATGAAAACAAGAAATATTCAAAAGACGTGGAATCTGAAACCAGTACTTGATCTAATGGTACCATGGACAATTTCACTCAATTGAAGATTGAGGAATTTTTTAAATTGAAAATTAAGTAGGGCTTTGACCTCAATATTTCTTGAAAGGAAAAAAAAAAAAAAAACCATGTGGAACTATTTTTTTTTAATAAGAAAACCGTATATAACCAATTCGTGTTCCAAACAACCTTGCAAACATCTGTATAATAACAATTTTACGAGTAAAAGTAAAAACATCAGACAACAATTATTAATTACTTTTTTATACCGAACCAGTTGCTGATATGGTGCCAAACGTGGATAAATGATACGGAACAAGTCGATAAGGAAATAATATGATATTTCATTTCGTTAACCGTTCTATTTTGAAAACGAAACACAATTCAGTGACAGTATTCGTTCCACTTAGAAATTGCATGTATTTTTGTTCAAAAAGAAGCAGAACAGTTCGAAACGACACAATTCAGTGTTCCGTTTACTGTTTCGTTATTGAAACAAACTAAGAATTGGTGTCGTTATCCGTTCGGTTTATTTTAACGAAACGGCATCATTGACAGGCCTAGTTGCCGATAATACCAGTCTTTTACTATTCGAAAACAATATATATTATTTTATTTATTTGTTATTTCTTTGTATTTGCGAATGGAGTGCATGCGTGGGTGCTTGTACCCAAAAACAAAAAAAAAAAATTCTACTTATTCAATCAAAATAAAAAAGGAAAAAGTACTCGCGTCAACATCCCAAAGGAAAATTTGGGAGTCATATACGTGCTCTAAAAAATATTCGTTATTTCGAGAACAGCTCTAAGATTTGGATCCAAATCTGTGTCGATTCCAAATTAACCATTTCACTTTAATATTTAATAAATATAAATTCCAAATTAACCATTTAATATTATCATAGAGATTTAATTGAAAGTTCTTATACACTCAAAATAGTAATCTATTTTGTTACCACCATTCAATTATTTAATTTTTCCTTCGAAGATAATCATTACGACGTTAAAATTTCGTGATGATGGTAATATTTTATGATCAAGTTGGAAAAAAAATTAAACAGAATCTTTGGATTTATGAACTTTAGGAGCAGAAAAAAATTATTTCGGATAAATATGATTTATTTGATTTGGTCACTAAATTTTATCCTAACTATAAGTTTGGTCTCTAAATCAAGAAAATTTTAATTTTCGGACAAATGTCAATAACTTACGAAAAAACTTTCACTTTTTATAGTTTATGATCTTTATATTTTCATTGAATTGGTGTTTTCAAAAATTCAATTTTAAAAAGCGTAGCACGTTTCCCATAAGATAAATTAAAAAAAATGCAAAATGCAATTTCGTGTTCTTCAATAAAAACCTATAATGAAAATTGGTTCTGGTTTAAAAATGTACGGTATTTCCTGACTTGTTCGAACGTTATTCCCCAGCCCAAGCATCGCATTAATTTAAAGCGATGTACCGTGCACTCTGTCTCTCTCTCTAGGAATATTGGGGCGCCTGTGCACAGAGATTCTTCGGAATCAAACACATCCAGCGCAAACGAAAGAGGACCGTCAGATGGATTTGAATGGTCTAGATTTATTGCGCTGGATGGTGTTGCGCGACACGCCGACACCTGGATTCCTAAGATTTGATTTTGATGATTACCTCTACAACAAATTTGTCAAATGACGCTGCATGTATATAATGGCAATGTCATGTATTTATCGATTTTAGTACGTAGAATTTATGGTTTGCAATCGCCTACCGGGTGATTAGATGATTACTTGAGAATTGGTTAATTAGACCTGTCAACGTTAGAAGTAAATTCAGTTCAAATATTATGAATGCCATCAAAAATAATATATAGGCTTAATTCAAAATAATTTACACTTGAGAATTCAATTAATTTTATTTATTAAAATCGATTTCTCAGAACTTCATTTGGTCTAATAAAATGAAAATTCAAATTAATCAAGTGATATCAAATCCATTTGTTTGCGATCTCGACAAGCCCTATTTCTTATTTTTCTAGGAAAGCCACAAGCCCTATTTCTTACTTCTTTTTTTTTTTTTTTTGAAATTGCCCTATTTCTTACTTTTCTTCTTGGTAAAGCAAGGGAAACTCCAAGCTTAATCTCGACACTTGAATTCCGCGCGAGATCCAGCTAAGGTAAGGAACTTCGTGTGTATAGGAGGCGGGAATTCTAGTGTCTTGTACCTGAAGCCTTGGCCCACTTTTCTTGCTAAGTAATGGGGCGTCAGTAGCGAAACATGTCACTGAGAGACTCGACTGCAAAGTTCCAATAATATGACAATTCCTTAGAATTTCCACAGGAAAAAAAAAGCTCATTCTAACAAGGACTTACTTTTACAATTTTTTTTTTTCTTTTTGTCGCAGGTTACATAAATATAGACTGTGGACTTGCAAGCAACACTAGTTATGTCCACAGCTTTACAGGGTTAACATATGTATCCGACGATGAGTACATTGACATAGGGAACAATAGCGACGTCTCTCTTCAGTACATAGTAAACGACAATTATACAGATCTTAATAATCTCAGAAGTTTCCCCAGCAATACCAAGAGCTGTTACACTCTGAAACCAGTAACAAAAGGGTTAAAGTATCTTGTAAGAGCAACATTCTACTATGGGAACTATGATAAAAAGGGGAAGCCACCAAATTTTAATTTATACTTTGGTGTCAATTTCTGGACTACTGTTAACATCACTAGATCGGACAGTTATTACCCCTACGAGATAATTGCTATCGCACCAGCAAATTACATTCAAGTTTGTCTAGTAAACACAGGCCATGGGACTCCTTTCATCTCCGTGCTCGAGTTGAGGCCTATTAACAGCACGCATTATCAAGCAGACTCCGAAAAATCATTGAATAGAGTTTACAGGAACGATATTGGGTCAAATTATACAGATCCATTGAGGTATGCAGAAGCATTCATTTTGTATTTCAGGGAAAACATCTAACCTTCATTTGCTACAATTCAGGCCTTATTTTGTGGTAACAATATACCCACGCTCGTACATTTTTCTAAAGTAAAACGTATCTTATAGGCACAATCTCATAATTTTTTTTATTTTAGCCGATTAATTCCTCATCTAATAATTGACCCTCACCATATTATTTAAATAGATTTCCATCTTGAAAGTTGAAAGTAACATTTAAATTTATCACCCCCAACAGAAAAATAGTACTTTTTAAGTCACTTCTACCGAAAATAAAAATTCATAACTTTCTTCCCCTGTTGCAGTTGAAAATTTATATAATGCAAGATCAACAATAAGCTAGACAGCTCTTTTTCCTTGACAGCTTATCAATACAAACCAAATCTCAACCCTTTCACAGTACGTTTACCTTACTCTTATATAGTTATATTTTGTTCATTTTTGGTGTTTTGTTTGTGCATTGGTAAAGGTACCCTAAAGATTCCCATGATCGGCTGTGGTATAGTTGGACGCGAACTTCATGGACAGCACTATCCACTACCTCCAGCATTGATGGCTTTGAGTTTGAGGTCCCATCTTTGGTGCTTCAGACAGCTGCTGTTCCCTCGTCTCCAAAAGGCTCAATTGAAATAACATGGTCGGATTCTGACAAATCAACTTCATATTTTGTGGTGCTCCACTTTGCTGAGCTTCAAGTCTTGCAAAACAACAGTCTCAGGGAGTTCTACATTTATGCAAATGGCGAACTAGTTTTCAAGGATGCTGTTCCTCTAGATTACCTCACGACGACATATGCTTACTACACAAGGAACGGGCAAACAGATTACAATATGTCACTTGTGAGTAGTGCAAGAGCAACACTCCCACCCATAATTAATGCATTTGAGTTGTACACAGTAGTACCAGTAACATTTATGCCTACAGACAATGGAGATGGTATGTCTTGTTCTCTATTTTTGGTTTTACTGTTTTACATCCTCATTTGATGTCTTCTACAAAATTTCTGCTTAAGGTATAGCTTTGGAGATTTTTAAAAAATAATCTAACTCCCAAACAGTTACTGCTATTAATTCAATCAAGACGAGTTATAGTATCAGAAAAGACTGGAGTGGTGATCCATGTGTACCTACAAGCTTTGGTTGGACAGGGGTTAACTGTTCAATTGATTCCTCTAATATTCCCAGGATTACAGCTCTGTGAGTTTTACACCAAATAACATTTTACTTGTAAAGCATCTTCCTTACTGTATATCAGCTTCCTTGTGTGAAAGCTTTAAGAAGATGCATGTGTTTTGCAGGACTCTGTCATCCAGTGGATTGAAAGGGACAATCGTATCTGATTTTGGATCCCTAATTGCACTTGAGAGATTGTAAGTTTGTTTAACATTTAACAACAGATCTCGTTTTTAAGTGATCATTGATAACATATATAGCATTGCACTCGAGTACTCACAATTTCTAACATGAAGGTTTCTTTTATTTTAAACTCCAGGGACTTGTCTCACAACTATCTGTCAGGCAAAATTCCTGATTCTCTGGATCAATTAGCATCACTTACATACTTGTAAGACAGAAAATTTCTGTTTTTGAGCCATAACAACGTTTCCTTTCAATCACATCAAATATCTCTTGGGATTGCAGGGATCTATCTGGTAATAGTGGCCTTTCGAAAACCCTTCCTCCTGGCCTTCAGAAAAAACAAAATGATCGTCACTTAACAGTAATGTATGTCTTTTCTACTCATTTTGATGAAAGTACCTTCTTTTATTCCTCCCAATTGTTTGAGAAACTATGTATTGGTCTGGTTTGCTCAATTGTCTCTTGTTTATCTGATACCATAGTCTATCAATGGTTGGAGCAGGTTATTTATCCCGTGCTAGGATATCCTATAAAATGTGCAGAATGAGGTTTTATCCTGTACAAATGTACCTTGTCTGGTATTTTTTGCTAGACTAGGGGGGATAATTTTGCTAATTTCCAAATAGACAAAAAAAACATATAAACCTATAATTTGACATTACTTGTCAATGACTGTTTCAACAGCTCTGACGATGGAACAGGACACAAGAAATCTTCCAATGCAGTTATTATTATTATGGTGGCTGTAGTCATCGTGTTTCTGATTGTTGGAGCTGCAGCACTACTCTTTTGGTACTTGAAGAAGAAGAAGAAAAGTAATTGTTCCCTAATGATTATATAACTTTTATCACATAGTTTCCTTTCTTTGTTGGCACCAGATCAAGAATTGTTTTCCTGGTATCCCCTTATAATCCTGGAGGGTACTGGTTAAATGAATAATGCCCATAATCTAAATCCAACACAAACATAAAGAACTCTAATTTATAAAACTAGTAAATGAAAATTTTAATTGTGATATCCTTATCAGAAGTAATTGTGCCCTCACCTTCATTAGCCATGCTGTCTGACAAAACTTTCTTATAAACATTTTATTATGTTCAGACACTCGCATCAACCCACCTTCAGATCATGTGAGCCCCAGAAATATTGGTCCAGAAAGTAGCTCTCACGTAGATGACAAACCAAAAGGCTCTGCAGTTCCTGACGCTGGAAGAAAAGAATTAAATTTCAACAAAAAGAGGTTTAGTTTTGCAGAGCTGAAGCATGTCACAAATAACTTCAGAGATCTAATAGGCGTTGGAGGGTTTGGTGAAGTCTTTAAAGGCTGCATTGAAGATAGAGTCGAAGTTGCTGTAAAAGTGCGCTCTGAGTCATCATCACAAGGGATCCAACAGTTTCTGAATGAGGTAACAGGAGTATCTTTCCGTCACGCTGGTCCTGCATGTAATTAACATGAATGATTCACTATTCTGTTGTCGAGACATAGAACATTTATGCTCTTGCATTTCTTCCATGAGGTCTACCTTAAACAAATACACGTACTTAAATTGTGCTAAAATAATTTTTATAGTTGATTAATATGCAAATCTCATCAGATCACAGTATCATAATAAAAATATCAACCTAATGTGTATTATATCTCAACTTATTATCTAGGTTGAAAAATTATCAAGGGTTCATCACAAGAACTTAGTCTCTCTAATTGGCTACTGTGAGGAGGGAAATCAGATCGCTCTCGTTTATGAGTACATGCAAAAAGGAAATCTACAAGATTGGATCAGAGGTTGGTTAAGTTGTAGAGCAAAAAGATTTTTCTTGTTCCAAATTAAATTTATATTTATATTGCGATGAAATTTGCACAAAGGACTACACTAGTTAGCTCAGGTCTAGTCTCTCACAAAAAAAATAATAATAATAAATAAATAATAAAAAAAAAATTGAACACAGCAGTATAGGACAAATATTTCATAATCAGCTATATGGATCCAGATGCAAAATTTTAAACATCATTCCAGATCAATAGTATAAGGGCCTTTCAGATATAGCTTTAATCTAAGTCACACGTGCTTAAAAAATTTGGTAATCAAAATTTCATCTTTTTATTTATTGATATTGAACTGCAGGTAGTGCTCATTCTCTTCCCTGGAAACAACGGCTCCGGATTGCATATGAATCAGCCCAAGGTCTGGCAAAATTTTTAATGTTCCCATCGAGCAGTTATTTGTTTTATCAGAACTGACCTACATTCGGCTCTTTTGTAGGGTTGGAGTATCTTCACAAGATGTGCAATCCACCGCTTATCCACAGAGACATAAAAACCAGCAACATTCTTCTTTCGACAAATCTCGAGGCAAAAGTTTCTGATTTCGGTTTAGTTAGGGATTGTAGTGGTCCTCATGTCACAACCAAGGTCGTTGGCACACCTGGTTATTTGGATCCCTAGTATGAGTTCTTTCTATCTTTTCAGTTATAGTCATACTTATGTGGCCAATTTCAGTTCTTTCCATTATCAAAAGATGTCGCAGTCGCCACTGAGCATTTCAGTGCAACATTGCATTTAGGACATATTTTTTGCATTGGGATGCTTGTTTTAGCTCTCTAAAGTCTAAACCTAAAATAAAGCACATACATTTTTTTTTTTTTTTTTTTTTGGTAGAGCAGTCTCCCAAGGAGGGAGGTGCAGAGAAAATTATTCACTAACAGAAAGTTATTGCAAGATGAGTCAATAAACCTGATCACAAAAATTAAACAAAAAAGGACCCCACAAAACCCATCCTCTCTATCAAAGACGGGCATCAAAACACAACAAAATTTTTCATTCTTTTTTGTCAATTTTAAATGTTGGAAAATATTATGTAGCATAATTCATATTAAGAAAGAAATATTTATAAGTCAAAATTGTGCACAAAGAAAAAATTTACACAAATGGTCGGCAGCATGTTTGTAGCTTGGACAAGCAATATGAAGTATATTTCCATAACTAAATTTTAATTTTATTACAAAAGAAACCTTATTTGTGCCGCTATGTTTCTATCATTCATTGCATCACTGTATTTATGTGTTTTACATATAGGAAGATATCACTTGATAATCTTGACAACAACAACAACAACTAAGCCTTTTGTCCCAAACATAATCTTGACAATCATAAGAAAATAACATTTAAATTTAAATAGTATGTCATAGACATGATTCATATAGTTTAAACATCTTTCCATTTTTTTTTTATCTTATTTCAGTTTATTTCAGCAAACATTGTGAATATTATCAAAATAAGTCATTGTCAAGTAATGCCATATTTATTTGTATTTGTTTGTGTGATTTATTTTTGTTCTTCTGCAGTTATGCTTCTACTTCACAACTCACAGAAAAAAGTGACGTGTTCAGTTTTGGGGTTATCTTGCTAGAACTCATAACAGGCAAGTCACCCATTATTCAAGGTCCGCAAGGGGGCCAGCACTTGACTCAATTTGTGCAGCAAAGGCTATCTAAAGGGAAGATAGAAAGTATAGTGGACCCCAACATGGGGGGCCAATACAACATAAACTCTATCTGGAAGGTTGCTGATATGGCACTGCGGTGCACCAACCACCCTGCCAATAGGCCAGACATGACAGCAATTGTCACAGAGCTCAAGGAAACCCTGCATCTAGAAATGTCTAGCATGGAAGCAAGCAGCGTGGCTTCAGAGGACATAAGCCAGTATAGTGGCAATTTCGAGATGGCTCATATAGGGGGCATGCAGATACCTGATTATGGTCCTTTGGCAAGATAAATAACACATGAAAGTAGTAATGAACTGTATTCTTGTGTGTCCAATCCCATGTCAGTTGGTTTGTTAAGTTAGATATAAAGTGTTCATTCTAATTGCTATAAAAGTGACCTGGATTTTCTCATAGTAACTATAGCATTTGTACTTCTATCGGTTCCCTTATTTGTGAATTTCCTTTGTGAGGTTCAAAGTAAGAAATCAAACTATTTTATGATATGGTGTTAAGAAAATCTAAACCCTGTAATGCTGGTATAATTAAACAAACTTCATGACTTGCTTGTGGTACATTTCACTTGGATTGAACACATAGCGAGTAATAGAACCAAAGTTTTAAAATGAGATTTGTATGGTTTAGCGGTTGAGTGATGATTCTGGATAAAACTGTGATAAAACAGTAAAAAAAATAGGTCATTCAGTTTAATCGGTGATAAAACAAAGCATTTTAAAAGCTTGAATAGAACTGATTGGGGGATTCACTAAACAAACCCCCTCAAAAGGCTGGTGCTGGTAAATGCAAATGGAAAATCATTCAATAATTTGAATGGACGTCAGAACTCTGATTATAAGAACTGTAACTGTAATAAGATGATAAGAGGAGAATTTATTTTTCTTCTTTTGCAGTGTCACCGAATTAATAAATGGTAAATGTAATCCCTGTATTTCTATAAGCTAGAATATATAGTTCCTTAACACAAATTTACAATTTACTCATTTTATTATTATTATGTTCCTCTTGAATTGAAACTTTGAGCCTTTTCTTATCTCTTGAATTGAAACCGTGAGCCTTTTCTTATCTTACAGCTCCTACATACAAGTGGGAAGACTTTCTAAAAGAGTTATATATTGAGAATGGGGATCTAAGGGATACTCCCAAATTTGCATGGTTACATATATGGATGTAATCCTTTGATTATTTTTCTATTTTGTTCTATTATCAAAAGGTGCAAGTTTTGGAAATACCTGAAAGTCAATTAGCCATCTCGCGATTTCTTTTGTAGATCCGGAGGGACAGATCCACTGAGTTGGTTACTCGAAAAATCTCTGTACAGAATGTATCATATAAGAAGTGTTCAGTTAAATTGAAGAATCTTTAGATAAGCTAAATAAATTATGTTTAATCGTGGGAGGAAAGACAGAAAAACAGACAGGGAGACCAAGCAATAATTCTCTGTTGCAATTATTATACCTTTTATGGCACAGGGAGTCTTAAGAGCAAATCATCGAACACCTTGTGTGCACATGCGAACAATTGGAAATTACGAAACAATGGAACAGACTGCCAACCGTGAAAACTACCAAGGAAGAAATACGAATTCAACAAAATCGCACAAACAGCAAAGAATCACCGTATCTAATCTAAAGGCACGGTGCCGTCCATTCGAAGTGAAGAGGCCAGTTCCAATGGCACAAAAAAATGCGTCAACACAGGGAGAAACAAAACATAAGGGAGTAAGGCGACTACTAAACTGAACCTGCTTACTCCTTCACCTAAGGCCATTATTGGAGTACCAAAGACTTATAATTTTGGGACAAATCGAAGGGTTTGAGATTTTGTTGTAGACTTTGTAGAACTTCGATTCGGATATTTGCTATCATCGAACGCATACAAAAGTTTCGGGAGGAGGTGATATATTTGGTTGGGTGGGAATAGTGTGAATATCCATTCTTCCCACTCTTCCCACTCTTCTCAACAATATTCTTCCCAACAACACTTTTCTCTCTACTTTTTCACACTTCCCAACGCTATTTCTAAACTCACCATCCAAACGACCTAAGAATAACACTCTTCCCACTCTTCCTACTCTTCCCACTTTTCCACACTATTCCCACTATTCCCAACCCATCCAAACAAGCCCTAAGATATAGATTAATATATATTCTATATACCTCCAAATCACAAAACGTTCCTGCTATTACTGGGCTATAACAGGTTGTTAACACAGGAGCAGTTACAAAAGCGAGATATTACAGTGCAGTAAGGTTGTGCTTTATGCCAACAGAATCAGCTTGAAACAGCCGCGCACATTTTCTTCGAGTGCCCCTTTGCTGTCTCGCTGTGGAGGCAGTTGAACTTCCATATTGTGACCAATCATGTTTCTGTACTAGAATGCTTGCTGCTTTCGTTTACCGCTGTCAAAGGAAGCAAGGTGAACTGCATTTCGTTGGCAACAGCCCTATGGGCCACTTGGTTGGAGAGAAACAATCGGATCTTCCGAAGAAGAGAAAGGCTGCCTGCACAAGTCGCGCATTGGGTTTCTGGCGAAGCAATGACGTTCATGAAATACTGTTAACCTTTCTCGGATAGCTCTGTTCTCTTTTTCACTTCTTTTCTTCTTTTTCCACTTGCCAGTCGCTGGCCAGTTTCTCTAAAAAAAAAAAAAATATTATGGAATTTTTTTTTTTCGAGAGCTGATTAATATTATGGAATTAAACATGTTGGACGGATAATTTTGGTCAAATTAGATCAAATCTCAGTTCACAAATTATTGAAAAATCAATACAAACCAGTTTCTTTGCTATTGACATTAAAATTTCCTTAGAGCCAAATTTTGTATTTTTTTAGAAAATTTTTATTATTATTTTTTTCAAAATCACATGATTAAAATATTGTGAATTGTCCAATAATAATTCTTTCCTAAAAATCTAAATAAATAGTAAATTACTTGAAAAACATATAAAATTTGGTTTTCCCCTTCTCTCATTCTCTGTATATTAGTATATTTATATGAGTCCCGTTGTAACTTATTTTTTAGATCACCAAAAAAATAATAATAATATTAAAATAAAACTATTGCCGCAAGTATTTTAAGCTGTAACGTTCAAGCTTATTTTTCGCGTTAATGTCTCTTAACTTATACTTCATAATGTAGTTTGTTAAAATAAAATTGGTAAATTTCCTAAAGAAAAAAAATTATAATTTTTTTCTCTTTTCCTCTAAAGAAAAGAATTATAATTGTTGTCTTTATCACTTTGATACCTCTGTTTTCGAGAATCATAAAACGATAATATCATTTTTCTCTCGCATTCATTTGTTTTTAATATTTACAAACTGGTGCAGCGATTTAATGTTCTAGTGAAGTTAGTGTTGCAATAGCGGTTAGCCTACTAGACTTAACGTACCTTTTCAATTTTTATTTCTTAATTCATAGACTATACAAATATAAAAAAAAAGTATTTTTCATAATTACTAGACATCAAGTGGGCCCTGACCTTCTTGTTCAAAATAAGAAAGAAAATAATAAGTCAAACTGAAAAAACCTATATACAATTCGCCATTCTTACAATTGAAAAGTAATAAAACCATAAAAACTGTGGGATTCACTGTTGGACCTTCTTTAAGATGAGTTAAAATGTCAGTTATCAATAGCCAATTTTATAGAATTAAATTACAATATATATGAAATGACAGCTTGTTTTTCACTTTTGGTTCGTTTGGATGGGTTGGGATTAGGCTAGGAATAGCTAATCCGGGACTAAATTTGAGGAAAAATACTATTCACGGGACTAGTCGGAAGAGTACTATTCCGGGACTAAGAATGTTGTTTGGATGGTGAGTTTAGGAATAGCGTTGGGAAGTGTGAAAAGTAGAGAGAAAAGTGTTGTTGGGAAGAGTGTTGTTGGAAATTGTGTTATTCCTGAGATTAGCTATTCCGATCTTAGTTCACTTCCGTTTGGATGAAATTTTTAGTCCGGGATTAAGCTATTCTCAGGATTAAGCTATTCCGGTGCCATCCAAACGAGCCCTTTTTGTCTTAAAAATGCACATTTTGAGCTAGGCACGAAATCACATCAGCGTAACTGGCGATGAGACTACGAGGGCAAAGCAAAAATAAAAATAATAAAAATGAAGCAATACTTCAGTACATTTAATGGGGTAAAAATGTTAACCAACTAATTCTGATCGTCTGCTCAACGAAAAGTAAGAAAAGCTATTTAATTTTCTTCTTCACTCCTATTTTAAGAAAACAGATGTATCATGTACGTATATTCATAATAATAAATAATTGTGAACTATAAATATAGTGTCGGATCCAATTAATACCATGCGAGAAATGCAGAAGGGTCCTTGTTTGTCGGAATCGCTGATCTCAGGTCTCAACCCATGGAGAAAAATCTGATAGGTGTTTGCAGTTTGCACACTCATTCGTTTGGCGTGGTCAACCAGTTAGGTATGGTGTGACCTCGTATATAAAAAGTGCAGTTCTAATAACCCAAAAAGGGTACAAGTCAAATATTAGCTAGTTTCGCATAAGAATTCAGAAGTTTTGATAACTTGAGTCGAGGGGATCATTATGGAATGATGTAAAAGCTTGAGCAGGACACATTTGTGGTAGGTACATGTCTTTGAAATACCTTAAAGTTAGTTAGTATGCCATCTTATGACTTCTAGTAGAGCTGGAGGAACAGATGCACTGAGCGGGTTACTGTACAAATCTTTGTACAAAGAGTATCATATAAGAAGTGAATAATAAATAGAAGATTCTTAATATAAGCTTATTAAAAAATATTCCAAATACTACCAGAAAAGTCAGTGATGGGAGACTGGGAGTGCCAGAAAATCAGGTATATATCCTTTTAAATTGTTGTCAGGTAAATCCCTGGACCTGAAAAGACTTACTACTGAATGGCACCCTCATTGTGGAGGTTCTTAACCTCGTACAAAATATGTGCTAAATAAGATCAAACAACAGTGCTCTGTTTTATTTGTACTTTTTGGGTAATGTGGTTCTTAGGAGCATATCGTCAAACATCTTGAGTGCATATGTAACTAATGAGAAATAGAGCAAGTGAGCAACAATGGCACTGCAGTGCCTGCCGGGAAAACTACAAGAAGAAATACGAGTTAAATAAACGCACAAACACCAAGGAGCACCTTTCTACTTAGGTACGGCACTCTCAATTCGAAGTGTAGAAGTGAGCTCCAATGGTTTCAAAAAGTGCCCTGGCTGTCCAAAATTCAACGTATTAACAAACACGCTCATCAAATTTCGCAAAACCTATGTAGGGTTAAAGGAAAAACAGTACGATCAAAATCAGAAATTCGTTGTGTTGGGGCGGGTTTGCATAAAAGACAAAGGAATAACAATTCTAACAGATCAAATAGCAAACCACGATAACTGAATAACTCGTTGAACCAGCAGTGGAACGGGCAGCCCCAGTCCTGAAACGGACCGTTCCAAAACACCAAAAAGTAATCTTTAAAGCGGAAGCATACCTGAATCCATAGCTACGGCCAAGATTTTCGATGCAGAGCACGTCTTGCTTGATTGCTGAGATCCTTGATGACTCGAGAGAAGCACCAAGGTGGGAGGAGATCTTCCAAGGGTTCAAGACTTGCCCTTTGATGCCTTTAGCCTAAACAAAAGCACTATATCTCTCTAATTGATGGAAGTATTAGGGAGAGGGGCAGAATAGCTGCTATCAACACATGTATGCAGCAGAAATTCTTAGATGTCTTGTCCCTTGGAGACCAATCCCATATATATAAGCCAAAGAAACTTGGCATGCACTCATCTTCTATATTCATCCATCACAAATATAGAACATGATTTCCCTAAATTAACCACTTATTAAAGGCTACACACTTTCTGTACAAAATCATACTTTTCCTTAACAGCCACGTTTAGTATATTACCATAATTAACAATATTCGTAATTAGAGAATCATTAAGCCATAATTAGCCCACCTTCTAGATTGTTTCTATTTCTGGCATGATTGGAACGGTCCGTTCTAATTCTAGAACGGTCCGTTCTAAACGTGTCCAGAGCAGTCGCCCCGACTTGGGACGGACTGGTCAGTCGACTGGTCATACCAGACCTTGGACTGTCCGTTCTGAATTTGGACTGTCCGTTCCGATCCTGGAACGGGTCGTTCCAACCAAGGCTCGTCAGCCTATTTGGCTAGAAATAATCCAACAATCTCCCACTTGGGCAATTATGTTTAATGTTATTTAATTACGCTTAACTGAAATGAGCTCCTGATTTATGGTAATAAGTTTTGTACTACAATTCCGTCCATCATTCATAATGATAAAGGACCAAGGAAGCTTTTGTCACATTATAGCCATTACAGGTTTCTAATCCTGTAAAGCCGTCGTAACTCAACCCACAATGATCTCAATATCACAATAAATGAATGACATTGAATTTAAATGTGTATAAGTGGTGTGGAAAATACACGTAAATGTGACTGTGACGTGTCTATTTTCCAACTTTATTGGTCACCCTGAAACTGAAGTGAGGTCAACTTAAATAGATTGAGAATGAAAACTAAAATCTGAAAACTGAAACTTTATTCATTTTTGCAGAAATTCTTTACATAATACACTGAAACTGAATAAACTGAAACCATTATCTAATCTAGCACTCCCACTGAACAAAACTCCCACTAAAGCCTAGAATCCTCAACTGAAATTATACCCATACTAGTTACATGTTTCAGAAACTGCTTGGGTATTAATGCTTTAGTGAGTGGATCCGCAATCATTGAGTTTGTTCCTATGTGCTCGATAGATAATTCGTCATTCTCAACCTTTTGCTTAACAGACAGAAACTTAATGTCGATGTGCTTCGAGTTGGCTGAGCTTCTGTTGTTGTTAGCATACATGACTGCTGAGTTATTGTCACAATAAATTTTTAGTGGAGTCTTGATAGAGTCCACTACACGCAGCGCTGTGACAAAATTTCGCAACCATGTCCCAAATAATGATGCCTCATAGCAAGCTATACATTCTGCTGCCATGGTTGAAGGTGCCACAAGGGATTGTTTGGCACTCTTCCATGAAACAGCTCCACCAGCCATCATAAAGATGAACCCCGTGGTTGACTTCAAGCTATCTCGACATCCCGCAAAATCGGAATCAGAATATCCTATGACCTCCAGCCTATCTGATCTCCGATATACTAGCATATAGTCTTTGGTTTTCTGAAGATATCTTAAAACTCGTTTTGCTGCCTGAATGTGCTGAACACCTGGATTATGCAAATATCTTCCTAGCATTCCTGTAATAAAGGCAATATCTGGACGTGTACACACTTGGGCATACATTATGCTTCCAATCATGGAAGAATACTTATTGTCCTTTACTTGCCCTTTTTCCAACTCTGTTTTAGGACATTGTTCAAGACTGAACTTGTCCCCTTTAGCAACAGGGGTCTCTGTTGGTTTGCATTTATCCAAATCATACCCCTTGAGTACTTGATCGATATAGGCCTTTTGTGATAGACCTAAGATACCTTGAGAGCGATCTCTAATTATCTTTAGGCCTAACACGTATGATGCATCACCAAGATCTTTCATTTCAAAATGCCTAAATAGAAATTTCTTAGTCTCATGCAACATATCCTTATCATTTGTGGCAAGCAGTATATCATCTACATACAAAACCAAGAAAGAATATTTACTCCCACTGAACTTATGGTATATACAATCATCCGCCGGGTTACTCTCGAAACCAAATGAGAGAATCACTCGATGGAATTTATGATACCATTGTCGAGACGCTTGTTTAAATGGATTTCTTAAGTTTGCAAACCATTTTCTTTGGATCATCCGATACAAAGTGGGGTGGTTGCACCATATAAATGGTTTCATCAATGTCTCCATTGAGAAACGCAGTCTTAACATCCATTTGATGAAGCTCAAGATCTAAATGTGCCACAAGTGCCATGATTACCCTAAAAAAGTCTTTCGATGAAACTGGAGAGAAAGTCTCTTTGTAATCAATACCTTCATTTTGAGTAAAGCCTTTAGCGACAAGACGTGCCTTATACCTTTCCACATTACCCTTAGAATCCTTTTTGGTTTTAAATATCCATTTGCAACCAATATGTTTCTTTCCTTCTGGTAATGGTACTAAGTCCCATACATCATTGTCATACATTGACTTTATCTCCTCATTCATGGCTTCAATCCACTTTTGTGAGTTTTGACTATCCAAAGCAGAACGAAGATCATGAGGATCTTCGTTCATCCCTATGTCATACTCATGTTCTTGGAGATAGACCACATAATCTTTAGGTATTGCTGGTCTTTTCTCTCTAGTGGATTTTCTACGCACATGTTCTTGATTTGTTTGCAGTTGTTCAATGACATCATTATCTTCTACTTGATTATTTCCAACATCCAAGTCCATAGGATTTGGAACAGGATCTATTTCCTGAATCAAGTGATGATCCGTTTGAGTCCTCAATGGATCGCTATTATCTTCATTAATTGTTTGAAGATCAATAGTTTCCTCTTCGAAGATAATATCCTGATGTGTCATTTCTCCCCCCACAACCAAAACATCCTCAAAGAACTTAGCTATAATCGTCTCAAATATTATCCTATTAGTGGGATCGTAAAATTTGTAACCCCTGGATCGTTCGGCATATCCTATAAAAAAACAACTAACTGTCCTTTCGTCCAATTTCTTCTCATTTGGCTTGTAAGGCCGAGCTTCAGCTGGACATCCCCAAATGCGACAATGTAATAAACTAGGTTTCTTACTAGTCCACATTTCATAGGGAGTTTTGTTGTTATTTGCTCTAGTTGGTACACGATTAAGTAAATAGGCTGCTGTTTTAAGCGCTTCTCCCCAAAGAGATAATGGCAGATTAGTATGACTAAGCATACTCCTAACCATGTCCTTCAATGTTCTGTTTCGCCTTTCGGCTACTCCATTCATGCTAGGCGACCCTGGCATGGTATATTGAGGGACAATGCCATTTTCCTCTAGGAATCTAGCAAAAGGCCCTGGACGTTGTTCACCTGAACCGTCATATCTACCATAGTATTCACCACCACGGTCAGACTTGACTTGCTTAATCCTTTTGTTGAGTTGTAACTCAACTTCAGCTTTAAAAGATTTGAACGCGTCCAAAGCTTGCGCTTTTTCACTTAATAGATATAGATGACCAAACCTTGAATAATCGTCTATGAAACTGATAAAGAATGTTTGACCATTCCTAGTAGGTGTAGGAAATGATCCACATATGTCCGTATGAATCAGTTCTAAGACATCATTCGATCTAATGGCATCATATCTCTTTTGGTTGGTTTGTTTTCCTTTAACACAACTAACACATGGGCCTAAATCTGTCATGTCTAAAGGATCTAAAATTTCACTTTGCACAAGTCTTTCAATTCTCTTTTGAGAAATGTGACCTAATCGCTTATGCCAAAGTGCACCTGAATTCTCATGAGTTAATTTACGCTTAACACTTCTAGTACTTATATGCAAATTTTCATTACTTGAAGCAATAATTTTCAAAGAATATAGATTGTCATACACAGAAAGAAAACCAGATCCAACACATTTAGAATTATGAGACAAACTAAATTTTCCATTTCCAAAAGAACAAGAGTAACCAAATTTGTCCAATACAGAAATAGAAACCAAATTTCGTCTAAAAGACGGTACAATAAAAGTCTCATACAAATCTAAATATAATCCAGTTTTTAATAACAATCTAAAATGCCCAATTGCTTCAACTTGTGCCTTCTTGCCATCGCCCACATAGATGTATCTTTCACCATCACTTGGCTTTCGGCAATTCAGGCAGCCCTGCATAGAGACACTTATGTGAGTTGTAGCACCTGAATCAACCCACCAAGTATCATTTTGTACTGAAGTTAAATTAACTTCTGAACAAACCAAAGATAGAGACATACCTTTCTTCTTGCGCCAGACTATATAACCTTCGCATTCAGACTTTTTATGTCCCTCCTCATTGCAGAAGAAACACCCAGTTGGATTTCTAGCTTTCTTGCCAGTCTTCCCCTTATTGGGTTCTTTCTTTGCGTCCAAATTAGCAGCATTTTTCTTATTTTGTTTCTTCTTCCCTTGATTCTTGGAAGTGGATGCAACGTTAGCACTATGTGTCTTATCTAGCTTCAACCTTTCCTCTTCTTGAACTAGATGCGAAATCAGTTCATTCAGAGTCCACTTGTCCTTAGTGCAGTTATAAGTAATCTTGAAATGGTTATACTGACTAGGGAGAGAGTTAAGCACTAGACACACTTGAATTTCTTCAGATATGTCTAACTTGAGGGCTTGTAATTTTGAAGCTAGATTTGACACTTCCAAAGTGTACTCACGAATGTTGCCTTTCCCATTATACTTCATAGAGGTGAGTTTAGCCATGAGTGTGCAAATCTCCGATTTCTCACTCTTGGCAAATCTCTTCTCAATTTCTTCCAAGTAAACCTTAGCTGGATCGGAATCAGAAATGGTACCCCTGAATGCCTCTGGAATTGTCTTCTTAATGATCATAAGGACCATGCGATTGGAGCGATTCCACTGAGCAACATTTTGAATATGCTGTTGTGTGCTTTTAGCAACAATCTCAGATGGTTTATCCTCCCTTAATGCATAGTCTAGATCTAGACAACCGAGAACTATCAATAAGTTCTCTTTCCATTCCTTAAAGTTGGAACCATTTAGCATGGGTATGCTGTTAATGCTAGCTGGAATATTTGCTAAAATAAACCAAAGACAAAATACACTAATTAATAACTGAATTGTATAAGATAAATCATAAGAGAAATATAAAGGTTTTAATCCCATCTACTAGTCTTTATTCATTTGTAAGTGCTCTTAGAGATCTTCTTACAAACTTCAATCAACTAGGTGTAGTATCAAATATAACGATTCATAACATATCAATTAATTAACCTTCCTTTGGGCCGATTAATTAATTATATGTAAAACCTTACAATCATTACCCATTTGATTCTACCCAAACATTGTACATGTAGCCTTTTAAATTATGTCCTTTCTTTGGGCCGATCCATAATTTAAAAGTCACATGCACCTTAATACACTTGTATTTGGGCTATTGAGACAACCGTTAAAGTGAGAGCCCATTAGTGGGATGACATTAGGGTTGGCCCAACTGCTCAAGTACAACTAAAGTTACCTTTATATTTGATTTAAAATACACCTTAATCTAGACTTTTCATTGTGCACATCAATCTTAATATGAAAAGCCTAACCTAATACTGACCTAGGATGATATAGACTTAAGACCCAGTTGCAAACCTTAAGGTACACTTAACTTTGGATCGTATGATAATCATGCGAACCAACAAACTTGGAACGGACCGTTTTGGTGAGGGGACAGTCCGCCCTAAATAGACCAGAAAGGAACCAAAGAGACATGCAACTCATACAGTCCAGTATGATTTACATTAAGGTAAGAAAAGAATGCGATGGTATCCCGTTCAGCCAGCAGCCATTGAAATTACACCATGTCCAAATTAGCAGCCTTTTTCTTATTTTGTTTCTTTTTCCCTTGATAGTATAACCCAACGCTTACAGCTCTTACTATTGAATACCATGGCAAAAATAAGAAGGGGAGAAGTATAAAAGTGTCATTTGTACCTAACCGGTACAAACAACACAAAAACTACCCTAAATTCGGCTTAAAATCCTACCTAATCTGGTTTGGAACGGACCGCCCTGGCATTGGAACGGACCGCCCTACTGGTTAATACCTAACAGTTTGCAACCAAAACTGAAGAGGAAACGGGCCGTCTCAGTCCAGAAACGCACCACCCCAAAGTTGGAACGGACCGTCCCAGGATGGAACGATCCGCCTTGAAAACCGCAGAAAGAGTAGAAAGATGTCGTCCTAATCTAGGTCGAGAAACCCTAATGATTTCTCTCCTATCCTGACAAACTATTCTAAATCTAAATCATCCATTAGGTCAGATTTAACGATTTTGAAACTTTATAAAATCCTTAACTAAATTTTCAAAAACTTAACTTAATTTCTCAAGAAAATCCTTTTCAATTCAATTGAAACTTAATGATTTTGAAATTCCTTAAAACATAACTGATTTTCAAAACCTTTTTCTCAAGAAAAAACAAAACACAATCAGATCTGGCATAATCAATCAAACGAATAATAAACAGTTCAAAACAGTTCATAAACAATTGCCAGAAGAACGGAACGGTCCGTTCGAGCCATGAAACGGACCGCCCTAAATATGCCAGAAATCAAAAGCAATTCAGATCAATTCAAATTCACCAAATTCAAACAACAATTCTGAATTTTGTGTTATACTGCTAGGCTCAAAACGAGTGGCTCTGATACCACTTGTTGGGGCGGGTTTGCATAAAAGACAAAGGAATAACAATTCTAACAGATCAAATAGCAAACCACGATAACTGAATAACTCGTTGAACCAGCAGTGGAACGGGCCGCCCCAGTCCTGAAACGGACCGTTCCAAAACACCGAAAAGTAATCTTTAAAGCGGAAGCATACCTGAATCCATAGCTACGGCCAAGATTTTCGATGCAGAACACGTCTTGCTTGATTGCTGAGATCCTTGATGACTCGAGAGAAGCACCAAGGTGGGAGGAGATCTTCCAAGGGTTCAAGACTTGCCCTTTGATGCCTTTAGCCTAAACAAAAACACTATCTCTCTCTAATTGATGGAAGTATTAGGGAGAGGGGCAGAATAACTGCTATCAACACATGTATGCAGCAGAAATTCTTAGATGTCTTGTCCCTTGGAGACTAATCCCATATATATAAGCCAAAGAAACTTGGCATGCACTCATCTTCTATATTCATCCATCACAAATATAGAACATGATTTCCCTAAATTAACCACTTATTAAAGGCTACACACTTTCTGTACAAAATCATACTTTTCCTTAACAGCCACGTTTAGTATATTACCATAATTAACAATATTCGTAATTAGAGAATCATTAAGCCATAATTAGCCCACCTTCTAGATTGTTTCTATTTTTGGCATGATTGGAACGGTCCGTTCTAATTCTAGAACGGTCCGTTCTAAACGTGTCCAGAGCAGTCGCCCCGATTTGGGACGGACTGGTCAGTCGACTGGTCATACCAGACCTTGGACTGTCCGTTCTGAATTTGGACTGTCCGTTCCGATCCTGGAACGGGTCGTTCCAACCAAGGCTCGTCAGCCTATTTGGCTAGAAATAATCCAACACGTTGTGCCTCCAATTTCTGCACCTTCAATTGAGAAGGATATTCATTCATAAAAAAAAAAAATGAAAATTGACAACGATAAACATGAGCTTAACTCCTCCACTTAAGCCATTGTTGGAGGCCAAAGACTTGACTGTGCAACCTTTACCGAGTCCAGGTTGACTTTAGGTCTTGCGCTTTTAATGAGAGCTCTCGTACCTTTTTAAAATTTATGATTTGGTACAAATCAAAGGGTTTGAGATTTTGTGGTAAAAAAATAGATTGTGCACGTCAGGACGTGACCCTAATGTGTTTTTGCTTCTGGAAGATTGGAGGATTTCTCCTAATTTCCAACGATTCTTAAGGCCGATGGGCAATGGCTATATTCTCTGTTTGATTTGCTTTTTTATTACATTCCGTATGATTCTAATTCAGGTGAGTATATGAATTACAGAAAAGGAATTAGGGGTGTCAAACGTGCCAAATGTCGATGGAACATATCAGTTCCGTTTTCGTTTCAATCTGGATAACGAAACAAAAATGATATTTCGTTTTTGTTCCGTTCCGTTCCATTAAACGGAAAGGAAATTCTGTTATGTTACATTTCTGAGTTCATTTTTCATTTATGTCTTTTGTCTTTCTAAAATGGAGTTTCGTTTGGACGGAGCGGAATGAAAAACGTGCTAAACGGCACGATATTGATACTCTAATAGGAAGGGTCGTTGACTCGCTGGAACATTTTGGTTAGCAAGTCGACAAATTGATTTAGAAAAAAATTGAAAATAAAAAATAAAAATAAATAGACATAATTCATAATTTGATATATATGGTTAGAGAGTAGATATCCAAAATTTTGTCAAAAAGAAAAAAAAAATTGAAGGGTAAATTTTCAATTAGAGAAGACTAAAGAGGTATATTCCTATATTTTTTTTTTCTGATAATTACTTTGAATCGAATTAATAGCTAAGAAAATATAAATAAAGTATGGCAATCAATTTACAAAACTCGAAGCGATTACCTTCAAAATTGAAGACGGGTGTCCCGTTTGCCACCTGACCCTCAAACAAAGAAGCCGGGTGTCCGTAGGACTTTAGGATATAATAAAACATAAAACATTTTTGAAATGGGCGCGTAATTTCATAAACAGGCAAATAAATTTTGGTAGCTTGTATTGAAAAGGTCACATTATATTTAATTAAGGAGCTTCTTTAAACCTTAGAAAATTATGAAATAAATATTTTATATTCTTGTCAATTTACATTAAAAAATTATGCTTTGTTTTAGTTTAAAGCTAAACTATTTTTTCATCATACAATGCATTTGACTTTTCACGAGGGGCAACTGAAAAGGTCGCTCATTCTTTCTGGGAATGAGGGACCCAGTGTTTCATCATATTATATATTAATATTGGTGCGGTCAATTAGAATTATTTATTATCATTTTGTCCTAGAACTTTGTTGGTACATGCCCGTTAAACCATAGTATGACTATTTTTTATTTTTTTTACTGAACTGGTCTCATAAGAAAATTATATTATGAGGTAAAGATACTTATGGGAGTCATTATTATTTCTTACCTTGTAAGAAAATGGACTAAAGAATAATTTAGTTAGGTATTGTAAATAACCTTAACATCCTCATTTATGTCTTACTTATTTCAGCCGAAACAAGTATTTATTTTGGCTGATCGAGCATATTTGAAAATGAGAAAAATATAGATTTAAAAAATAAACTTGGGAATTACACTGCTGTTAAAATAACCTTAACATCCTCCTCTTCAAAAAAAAAAAAAAAAAAAAAAAAAAAAAAAAAAAAACTTAACATCCTCATTTATGTCTTACTTATTACAGCAGAAACAATTATTTATTTTGGCTGATCGAGCATATTTGAAAATGAGAAAAATATAGATTTAAAAAATAAACTTGGGAATTATAACTACTGTTAAGATAAGTAAAAAATATGTAATAGTCGTTATCAAGTGCTACTTTAAACAAAAGTTCATTTTATTTTTGACGAGTATGAACTGAGTGTTTTATTTTTTTGCTGAATTTTTTGAATGTACCTTTCAGTTGGGCATGAAATTACATCATTGTATTTGAGAATAATACTCTGGTGGGAAAACTAAATAAGAATAATGCTTTATGCTTCAGATTCATTTCTAATTTTTAGGATATATAAAAAAAAATATTTTTATATTCTTATAATTTAATATTATAATATTAATAACAATCTAATAAATGAACAAGGATATGCGTCCATCAGAGCAATTTTCAAAGTTAATTCTGAAGAATGCCAGCATGAGTAATTGGTTTTCATTCGTACCTTATCCGTTGACCTCAATGGGATAAAGACATACAACAGTGTCTCATCCCCTACAACGCAAGAAACGTCCGCAAAAGGCTATGGGATTTGCAAGGGCTACTGGATGGGTTGTATGGTTCAGATCACAATTAATACATATGCATGAAAAACAGTCGGATGGGTACAGGGGATCACATTAAGAGCGAGTCCTGCGTCAACTGTCGAATAGAAATTGCAAAAATAATAGATGATGATCTAAGCTCTAGCGTTCAGGATTTAACAAGAATAGACAATCATCGAATATACTAATTCGTCCGAAGGAATTAGTATTAGCAATATTTAACGAGGTCAACTAACAAGGTTGTGGGTGTATATATATAGAGTGCATTTTTGGGTTCCCAGTTATGTGCAGAAATCAGTAGTAGCTACTTCCTCACAAGAAAAAAGTTTGTATGAATTAAGTGGGAGAGACATGGGATGTTGTAACTACTCAAGCACAAGGCACTTTTGGAGCTATAATTTTACTGGGATTTTGCTGCTGGTGATCTTTGTTTGTGTTCAGGGACAGAAGCCCAATTCTATCGGTAAATTTATTTTCTGAGATTCTTCATTGAGAGATAAAAAAGTGAAGTGATGTGTTTCAACTGAGGTTAAATTAGTTAAGGTCGATTGATAAAGTGATCAGATAATTGTCGTCAAAAAAAAAATTCAAATGAAAATAAGAAATATCTGAGGGATCTATGAAACCCCTTATTTTTTTTTTAAAAAAAAATCCATTAAAATACCGAAGTTGTCCAATTGACCAAGCCTTTTTTCACACAACCTTGCAAAAAATCTGTGTAATATCAATTTCAAAGTAAATGCCCAAGATAAAAAAAAAAAAAAATCAGGCTACAATTTATTTTTTACACCGATAACGACAGTTTTTTTTTTTTTTTTTTTGAGGGCTAGCAAAAAGTAGCAATTTTCATTAAAAAAAGAAAGTTTACAAAAGGAACAAAGTAAAACTCAAACTCGTACCTGTAATAATACTGGTACGAACAAAAAAAATAAAAACAAGGTAAACTCCTAACGAGTTTACAATCTAGCCGTAAACTACCAATAAGTTTACAATCTAGACGGTACAATCTAGACGAGTTTACAACCATGGTCAAATCACAATTGTTGATCGCACCATTTTCCAACCACCACAATTCCCCGCAGTGCAACAACCGCACTACATCGCCGCAACAACGGTCACAACGCCTCCACAACGACACTACATCCCGACAGCCGCTCCACACCACGACCAAATCGCTGACCACATCATAACAACGGTTAAACCATTTACCAAGACCAAACCACCCACAATCTCATCGTCGGCTGCACCAAAGTCGCAGCACGACCACACCAATAGCCGGCACCGATCACCAAGTTGCCGAAGAAGAAAAAACTGGTTCAAAAGCAAAGGGAAAAAAAAAAAAAAAGGGAAAGGGGAGGCGGGGGAGGCCAGTAGGGGCCTCCCCGCCTAGGAGGTTCACTTTGCTTGCGTAGAGAGGGGAGGGCGGCAGTCGCAAGGTCAGAGAGGATGGTGGAGAGGATGGGATAACGACAGTTTTTTTTACTGTAGTGATTTAAAAACACATTTCAACCTGAGTGAATCGGGAAATTTTTTTTTTCTTTTTCCAGATATAGTATATATTGTTTTTTTTTGGAGACACTAGATAGTGGCTATCTAGTTATATAGTATAGATTGTTGCAATGCTTGTACTAACAAAATAATTCTACCTATTCAATAAAAAATAAAAAATAAAAACCACATCAACCCTTTCAAAGGTCAACGTCGTAGAAGGAAATTAAGTTTGCGAATTATGCACTTCCTCTGATATAGTGTCTTCTTATGTACTTTAGCTTTTATAATTTTTGTGCTAATAATTGTGTCCATTATTTTGAGAATAAACTCTTATATACTATCGTTTGTGCGTGCGCGCGTGTTCGTTAGTGTTTGTTTGTGTCCAAGGCATAAAAATTCTTCAATCTCTGTAACAAGTATTTGATGTACTTTACCTATTACGCAAATATCTCAATTTTCGCTGCATAATTTTAAGAAGTAATATCGCATATTTTTAAGAAGTGATACATGAGAGACTAACTACCACGGACTAAATTATCAGTCCCGATTTCAAAATTACCATACATATGATAAAAACATAAAACTGCCAATTCCCGACATAGTTTTACTTGGGTTTATTATACAAAACAAACAACCATGATATATATGCATTTTTTTTTTTAAATGCGACCTTGAATCTGATTAGTCTTTCTAATAGTGACATATATTAGTCTTTTTCATTTTTTTTTAAAATGTTGTCATCTTTTTCTTATTAGTTCATAAAATATTAAGAAAATGTATATGCAATTTTTTTAAATGCGATCTTGAATCTGATTATCTCGCTCCTGATATCCATGACGGAACCAAATTTTAAAGAGACTCTTGCTTCAATTTTTTTTTTTAAAGAGACTCGGTCAATATAAGTAGAATATGATTTCAAAAGTATAAACAATTTTATGACAATTACTATAAAAATTAATATTTATGGGTGCGTTTGAATTGTTTGAAAATAAACTGACATTAGTTATTCAGAATATAAAGTATTACTTCTAAATCGTTAAAAATAAATATATTATGAAAATAAAATATATTGTTTGAGCTAGAAATTATCTTCATGGATTAGTAAGTTTTACTTAGTATTATTTTTTTCATTTTATTTTCATACCAAATAGTCTAAATTATTTTTCTAAAGTAATATTGTACACACTAGACGTTAATATTCATGCTTAATATTAATTTTTAAAAACTTATCCCAACAAAATGTTGGAATTGTTAATTAATTCGTAGTTTTTAATAATTAATTCCTAAAAATTCAATGCAAGTATAGTAGATAATAATAATATTGAAGCTAGGTAACGTGGCAACACTGCACAAGAAAAAAAATTAAAGATATATGTACAATATTGAGGATACAAGGAAAACTGTATATTGTAGGTTGACACAAGAAACCTTATTTGCATTGCATACTTTTCTTTCTCATTGCAGGTTACATAAACATAGATTGCGGTCTTCCAAGCAACACTAGTTATGTCGACAGCTTCACTGGGTTAACATATATATCTGACGATCAGTACATTGACACAGGGAACAATAGCGAAGTTTCAAATCAGTATACATTAAATGAAAACTACACAGATCTTAATACTCTCAGAAGCTTCCCCAGCAGTGATAAGTGCTGTTACACTCTCAAACCTGTAACAAAAGGATTAAAGTATCTTGTACGAGCAACATTTTACTATGGGAACTATGACAAAAAGTTGAAGCCACCGATTTTTGATCTATACTTTGGTGTCAATTTCTGGTCTACTGTTAACATCACCACATCAAATTATTATTACACTTACGAGATAATTGCTGTTGTCCCTGCAAATTACGTATCAGTTTGTCTAGTTAACACAGGACATGGGACTCCTTTCATCTCCGTGCTGGAGTTGAGGCCAATAAATAGCACGCTATATCAAGCCGACGCCGGACAATCGTTGAACTTGTACATCAGGAAAGATATTGGATCAAATTATACAGATGAATTGAGGTATCCGAAAGCATTCATTTTTTTTTCATGGAAAACACAAACTTCATTTGCTACAATTTGTTAGGAAATGCTCATAGTTTAATTTTAGATGAATTACAACTAATTAATCGCCATTAACAACAAGCAAATCAATAGATCTAGTGCTAAAGCAATCACACATCAAAACAATGAGAACAAGTAGGAGAATTATACTTCTCTTTGTGTAGTAACAAAGAGGCTCGATTCCATGGCATGGGAGTCGATGGCGTGCTTGCACCGCCTCTCCACCACCTCGAACCGCCTCACGTCCACCAAGGAGCCGACCACAAGCTTGAAGGAGTGCTAGCTCTTCTCAAGCTCCTAGCTAATCCTCTCTACCAACTTCTAATTTCTATTAACCATTTAATGGAGAAAGAAGAAGGGAGGAGCTCAACACATGAGCAATGGAGGGAGAAGGAAGAGCCATGGAGAAGAGAGAATTTTCTCTCTTCTCTTTTGGTGGCGCACAAGAAGGGAAGGGAAGAGGAGAGGGGTAGATGGAGGCTAGGGTTGGCTCTCTAAAGAAACCCCCTATTTATAGACCACCCATCTCTCATCCACACTTGTAGCTATTTACAAGTATGTCATCCACCCTAAGAGGCCACCTAATGGGCTTTCTTGGGCCATCTTAATAAAAGGCCTTTATTCATTAATTCACCAATTAATGAATCCCCTTTAATTCTCTTTATTCTTCCTTAAATCGGGCCTTTAATTAACCAATTAATTTAGAAGCCCACATAGCTCAAATAAATTAAAGTGTTGAACATAATTAATTATTAACTTATTAATAATTAATTCTTGATTAGCTTGTGCATTAATTTATTTCTAACATGATCCATTTGATATAATTAATTATAACGGTTCATAACAGTATATAATTAATTAATCAACTTATCATGTTTTGTATTCTCCAATACAAATAAACAATGCACGTGTGGTCAAAGTCCTATTTGTGCGACCCTATTGAGGATTTATGCTATGTTGGCCATGGAGAATAAATCATTATTTATTTCCAATAATCATAAGCGGTATCTAGCAACACGTTATGATTCCCAATTCGCATAAATAATGTACAACTACAATATCTCAATCCTGCATAAGAAATAAAAGTATTTCCTTGTTTGATTCTTATGTCACATGATATCCTTGTATAATCCACGATAGGAATGTGTCATTCTTGCAGATTATACATTTCTTGATATAGAGTTGATTGTACAAGTTGGCCAAACAATCCAAACTCCATCAAGGGGCCCAAACAGATATCATCACTCATTAAGTATATTAATGAGGGACATACGGTTTTCTTAATGAACAACTTTTCCCCGCACAATTCAAGAGAACATAAATAAAGTCCTTATAGCAGCCTTTATCAGGAATCAACGTTAGACGATATTTATTGAACCTATCCTCATGTGGAAAAGGTGAACATCTCAAACATAGAATCAAACTCATATGAAATAAACAATGACACTTAACACAATCCAAATGTTTATTTCATTGGGTCAAGTCCTGTACTATGTTCTACAACATATACATATGCAATTAAGTTGGTAACTCCTTACCTATGATTTGTAGAACTTAATCATCGCTTAACTTGCATACTAATCTTTTATGATAATTAATGTTCCTTGTTAATTATCAAGATTATGGACGATTTAGATTTATTATTGTCATTCTAATGAATGATCCACAGAGATCCACAATTCAGATCCTCAACCTGAATGATCTGTCAATAATAAACTCTAGGAACAAATGATCAAATATCATCATTAACATAAACTAAGAAAATAAGTCATTAAATATTGACTTCTAGGACATAACTCCAACACAATTTCCAGGACATTTTTAAGTTAACAATATGTCAAGATTCCTAAATCGTTTTATATATAGTAAAAAATATTTTATAGAACGATGACCAGCTGAATAATTTTTTTTTTATTTTACCCCAATTAGTTCCTCATCTAATGATTGATCTCCAATATATTATAAACAGGTTTCCAACAGGAAAGTACTGTTCAGCTTTAACATCTCAAAACAAGTGGCACTGCTTATCGATACATTAATTTGTAACTGATTATTTAAATATTGGAAATTTGTTCCCATTTTTGTTGTTGGAATTTAGCTGAAAGAAGCTCCACCAATTAGACAGCTCCTTAACTTCTAATCAAGGTTTTAAAATGCGATTTGTGCGGTTTAGTAGTTGGATGGTGATTTAGCGTTTATCGGTGATAAAACGGATAAAATATTAGTGCGGTATGAACAAAAATCTAGATAAAACAGCGATAAATAGGAAAAAACAGAGTTTTTTAAAAGCTTGCTTCTAATCAACATAAACAAAACTCATAATATTTCACAGTATGCTTACCTTAATATTTATTTGTTCAATTTAATTATTATTTTTTTTTTTTTGTGCACTGGTGATAACAGATACCCTCAAGATTCCCACGATCGGCTGTGGGATAGTTGGACACCAACTTTATGGACGCCAATATCCACTACCTCCAGCATAGATGGCTATAAGTTTGAGGTCCCATCCTTGGTACTTCAGACAGCGTGTGTTCCCTCATCTCTAAAAGGCTCCATTGACATAACATGGTCGGCCTCTGACAAATCAACTACCTATTTTGTTGTGATTCACTTTGCTGAGCTCCAGATCAGTCGAAACAACAGTCTCAGGGAGTTCTACGTTTATGCAAACGACGAGCAAGTTTTCACAGACCCTGTTCCCCTAAGTTACCTCTCTCCGAGCTATGCTTACTACACAAGATCAGGGAATATAGATTACAATATGTCACTCAAGAGTACTGCAAGAGCAACACTCCCACCCATAATTAATGCATTCGAGTTGTACACAGTGCTACCAGTGACATTTTTACCTACAGATAATGGAGATGGTATATCTCTCATTCTCTAATTTGCCTACTCAAAAAAATTTCTTCTTAAGAAATAGTTTAGGATATTTAAAAACAAAAGTTCTAATCTTCCAAACAGTGACTGCCATTAATTCCATCAAGGCGAATTATAGTATCATGAAAGACTGGAGTGGGGATCCATGTGTGCCTACAGACCTTGGTTGGATAGGGGTTAACTGTTCAATTGATTACTCCAATATTCCTAGGATTACCTCTCTGTGAGTTTTACACCAGATAAAATTTTTACTTGCAAAGCATCTTCCTTTTGGTATATCAAACTTCCTTGGGTGAAAGCATTAAGAATATGTGTTTTGCAGAAATCTATCATCCAGTGGATTAAAAGGGCCTATCATATCTGATTTTGGATCCCTAATTGCACTTGAGAGATTGTAAGTTTGTTTAACATTTAACAGCAGATCTTGCTTTTAAGCGATCATTGATATAATATATAACAATTGCACTTAAGTACTCAACAATTTCTAACATGAAGTTTTCTTTTATTTTAAACTCCAGGGACTTGTCTCACAACTATTTGTCAGGCAACATTCCCGATTCTCTGGATCAATTAGCATCACTTACATACTTGTAAGACAGAAAATTTCTATTTTTGAGCCAAAACATCGATTCCCTTCAATCACATCAAATATCCCTTTTGTATTGCAGGGATCTATCTGGTAATAGTGGCCTTTCGCAAACACTTCCTCCTGGCCTTCAGAAAAAACAAAATGATCATCGCTTAACAGTAATGTATGTCTTTTCTCCTCATTTTGATGAATAGTACCTTCTTTTATTCCTCCCGATGGTTTGAGAAACTATGTATTGATCTGGTTTGCTCAATTGTCTCTTGTTCATCTGATACCATGGTCTATCAATGGATAAAGCAGGTTATCTATCCCGTGCTAGGATGTACTATAAATGTACAAATGTACCTTGTTTGGTATTTTTTCTGGCCTAGGGGGGAATAATGTAGCTAATTTCAAATAGACAAAAAAAAGAAAGGAATAGCATGTTATCCTATGATTTGACATAAGTCATCAATGACAGTTTCAGCAGCCCTGACAATGGAACAGGACACAAGAAATCTTCCAATGCAGTTATTATTATTATTATTGTGGCTATAGTCGTCGTGGTTCTGATTGTTGGAGCGGTGGCACTGATCTTTTTGTACCTGAAGAAGAAGAAAAGTAATTGTTCCCTAATGATTATATAATCTTTCATCATAAATTTTGCTTTCTATTTAGGCATCAGAGCAAGAATTATTTTCCTGGTATCTTCATATAAGTAATCCAGCTGGAAGGAACTGGTTCAATAAATAATGCCCATAACCTAAATCTAACACAAATTAACATAAAGAACTCTAATTTACAAATCTAGAAAATCAAAATTTTAATTGTGATATCCCTTATCAGAAGTAATTGCGCCCTCACCTGCATTAGCTAGGCTGTCTGGCAAAACATTCTTATAAACATTTTATTATGTTCAGACATTCAACATTTTATTATGTTCAGACATTCGCATCAACCCACCTACAGATCATGTAAGCCCCAGAAATATTGGTCCAGAAAGTAGCTCTCACATAGATGACAATCCAAAAGGCTCTGCAGTTTCTGAGGCTGGAAGGAAAGAATTAAATTTCAACAAAAAGAGGTTTAGTTTCGCAGAGTTGAAGCATGCCACAAATAACTTCAGAGATCTAATTGGCGTAGGAGGGTTTGGTGAAGTTTTTAAAGGATGCATTGAAGGCAGAGTCGAAGTTGCTGTAAAAGTGCGCTCTGAGTCATCTTCACAAGGGATCCAACAGTTTCTGAACGAGGTAAAAGGAGTATCTTTCATTCACGCTGGTATTGCATGCAACATGCATGATTGACAATATTTTGCATCAGTGGTATATATAGAAGATATATCTGTGCTCTTGCATTTCTTCTTTCAGGGTCTTACTTTACCCAAATACACATACTTAAATTGTACAAAAATATTTTTGTAGTTGTGTAATATGCAAATCATCAGACCACAGTATCATATTAAAAACATCAACCTGATGTATACTTTATACTTTACTTCATATTGCTATCTAGGTTGAAAAGTTATCAAGGGTTCATCATAAGAATTTAGTCTCACTAATTGGCTACTGCGAGGAGGGAAATCAGATTGCTCTCGTCTATGAGTACATGCAAAAAGGAAATCTACAAGATCGGATCAAAGGTTCGTTAAGTTGCGGAGCCAAAAGATTTTTCTTGTTACAAAATAGATTTTTATTAATATTGTGAAGAAATTTGCAAAAAGGACCGATATATTATAAGTTAATTTATAACGAACAATTAATTTTGTATATGACTATATGGATCCAGATACAAAATGCCAAACTTTATTCCCGGTCTAGCATAAGGGCCTTTCTGATGTAGCTTTAAACTAAATCACAGGTGCTAAAACAATTTTTTAATCAGAAGTTTAGCTTGTAAATTTAATTATTTATATATTTGAACTGCAGGTAGTGCTCACTCTCTTCCCTGGAAACAACGGCTCCGGATTGCATATGAATCAGCCCAAGGTCTGGCAAATTTATTGCTTGCGTCATGAAAAAGCAATTTGTTGTATCACAAATGACCCTATATTTTCCTCTTTTGTAGGGTTGGAGTATCTTCACAAGATGTGTAATCCACCGCTTGTCCACAGAGACATAAAGACCAGCAACATTCTTCTTTCGACAAATCTCGAGGCAAAAGTTTCTGATTTTGGTTTAGTCAGGGACTGTAGTGGCCCTCATGTCACAACCAAGGTCGTTGGGACACCTGGTTATTTGGATCCCTAGTATGAGTTCTTTCTATCTTTTGAGTTATATTCATACTTATGTGGCCATTTCAGGTCTTTTCCATAACCAAAAGATGTCGCAGTCGCCACTAAACATTTCAGTGTAACATTGCATTTAGGACATAGTTTTGCATTGCAATGCTTGCTTTAGATATCTAAACCTAACATAAAGGACATTAGCATGTTTTTCCTTTTTTGGTAGAGCAGTCTCCTAAGGAGGGAGGCGCAAGAAAATTATTCACTAATAGAGTTATTGCAACATCAGTCAATAAACCTGATCACAAAACTAAAACAAAAAGGTCCCCACAAAAACCATCCTTTCTATCAAAGACAGGCATCAAAACACGGAAATTTTTTTTTTCAGCAAACATCCTTTTTATCTTATTTAAGTTCATTTCAGAAAACATAGTGAATATTATCAAAATAAGTCATTGTCAAGTAATTCCACATGTATTCCTGATTGTTGTGTTATTTACTTTTGTACTTTTGCAGTTATGCTTCTACTTCACAACTCACAGAAAAAAGTGACGTGTTCAGTTTTGGGGTTATCCTGCTAGAACTCATAACCGGCAAGTCACCTATCATTCAAGGCCCACAAGGAGGCCAGCACTTGACTCAATTTGTGCAGCAAAGGCTATCAAAAGGGAAGATAGAAAGTATAGTGGATCCCAATATGGGGGGTCAATACAACATAAACTCTATCTGGAAGGTTGCTGATATGGCACTGAGGTGCACCAACCACCCTGCCAATAGGCCAGACATGAAGGCAATTGTCACAGAGTTCAAGGAAGCCCTGAATCTAGAAATGTCTAGCATGGAAACAAGTAGCGTGGCTTCAGAGGACATAAGCCAGTATAGTGGTTATTCAAGAAATGATTTTCCTACTGGCGGGGTTGTCCAGAGTGACAATTTTGAGATGGTGAGAATGGGGGGTCCACCATTACATGATTATGGTCCTTTAGCAAGATAAATATCACATTAAAACAGTACTGTGTTGAATACCTGTGTGTCCAATCCTGTCAGTTGGTTTGTTAACTACAAATTAGATAAAGAAGCGTTCATTCTAGTTGCTATAAGCATGGAGTAGCTAATTATCACAGTAACAGAGTAACTAAAGTATCTGTACTTTCATCAGATTCCTTTTGTTTGAGGATTTTTTCTGTGAAGTTCAATTTAAGAGAATCAATCCTATTTTTATGCTATGAACCTAAACTCTGTGATGCTTGTATAATAAAATAATTCCTATGGATTTCTTTTGGCAAATTTAACTTGACTTGCATGCATAGCTTGGAATTAGAACTGATCAAAGGATTCAGGAAACAATCCCGTTCAAAAAGCTGTTTCTGGTACATGTGGATGGATAATCTTTCAATATTTTGTACTGACCTTTATTGATTAAAGTTAGCACTCTAAATGTAATAGTCTAATACATCACACAAGAATTCAAACAGTTAAAGATAAACAATTTTTTTTTTCCTTTGTAGTGACACTTAAATAAACTCCACGTAACAGAACCAGTATAAAGATATTCTGGATCCAAGCATACAGGTCTGCCATCTTGAGTCAAAACTCTTAGACATGTTAAACCATAAGTGGAAGGGTAATGAAATGCATTAAAGTTGGAATGAATACATAACAGACAATCAAGGTCAAATCCTATCTTGCAGCTGGACCTGATACTAAATCAACCCTCCCAAAATGTCCTACCTCATACGTCTGACTAATTTCTGCATTACCACTAGGATACATGAAAGCATTATCATTCCTCGAGTATTCAAAACTAGTAATACTGCTTGGGTTTGAATTATAACCTTTCTCATTAACAGCTTCAAGCTCCATGCATTCTTTCAGCTCATCAACCACGTCAGACATAGTAGGCCTTTGACTTGATGTATGTGAAACACACTTCAATGCCAGATCAGCAACCTTCCACACAGAGTTAACATCATATTCTCCTTGCATTTTGGTGTCAACAACATCTTCGATGTCTCCTTTAGAGAGCCTCTGACGTACCCACTGTACCACATGACCCCCTTCAGGGCCAGCAATTATTGGAGGCTGTCCAGTTACAAGCTCAAGTAAAACAACACCAAAGCTGAACACGTCACTCTTCTCACTGAGCTGGAATGATGTGTAGTACCTTGAAAACAAGAAAGCATCAAATGTTCAGTAAATTTCTCGACTTTTCTGATATGAGTAAATTAAGAACAGATTCAGGAAAAATTAATGAAGTCCTGATCAAATCGATTTACATTTTTCTTATGATGGGTCAAGTCATAACATAGGAACGTGTCATGTCTCACTTATTATCTTAGAACCAGACATTTATTTCCAAAAACATTAAAATTTTTCATATAGTTTTTTACTAATGTCCTTCAAAAAATTATTTAAAAATAATAAAACAAATAAATAATGATAAATCTTGGACATACTCTGGATCTAAGTATCCTGGAGTGCCGACTACAGCAGTGGAGATATGAGAGTGGATTTCATTGTTGAAAGCTTTTGACAGGCCAAAGTCAGCAATTTTTGCCTCCAACTTTGAATTGAGGAGAATGTTGTTGGTTTTGACATCCCGGTGAATAAGCGGTGGCTTGCATGCCTTATGCAAATACTCCAAGCCTAGATTACACAAGAAAGGTGCATCACTAATATATTTGTGTATAAAACTTGCCAAGTGAAATTTCAGAAACATTAAAAAGTTAAAGAAGCTAACCTTGTGCAGATTCAAATCCAATTCTCAGTCGATTATGCCAGTTCATGGGTTTTGCTTCTGCAGCTGGCCCTGTATTGATATTTCTATGTAAAAAAATTTAACACAATTGTCTGGTGTTCTTTGGTTTGTTCTTTCCATTAGTTTTTAATAGTGAATTACCTCTAAGTTTGTCTTGAAGGGTCCCTTCAGACATGTACTCATAAACTAACGCAGAGTATTCTCCATCCTTACAGTAACCGATCAAAGATACAAGGTTCCTGTGGTGAACTCTTATCAAGTGTTGAGCCTGTATGAAATCAATTCTTACTTCTACTTTTGTTCCTTTCTTGTATCAACTTGCGTGAAAATTATAAAAAAAATGATAATAACGTAAAATAAAATAAAATAAGAACCACTATATTGTTTTGCAGGAATGATGCAGGAATGCTATATTATTTTTCTTTTTCTCTCAAACACAGAGAAACATGAATCATTACAATGAACAAACAAATATAAATGAGTAAAGAATTAATTACCTCACCAAGGAATTCCTTAATTCCCTGTGCAGCCGATTGTGACCTCATTTTCACTGCAACTGGAGTTCCATCCTCCAGGTACCCAAGATATACAGTCCCAAACCCACCTCTCCCTATGTCTTTTTCAAAATCATTTGTTATCTTCTTTAACTCCTTATAAGTGAACTGTCGGTTGTCGAAGTTCAATGAGGTATCTTCATCATAATTCCCCTTAGCACTACTGCCTTGTGGCCTTACATAGGCATCTACATTTTATTTTTTATATTTAATTATGTGCTTTTTTTGTTATAAATTAAAAGCATCTACATTTTATATTTTATATTTAATTAGATGTTTTTTTTGTTATAAATTAAAATAGGATAAATTTTTTTATGATACGATAAATACTAATCCACTTATGTAGTGTAATAGTACTTAGTATACAGAACTAACATTAGTAATATGTAATGTGATCATGATCATCATAGGTCAAAAATATGATACTATGATCGGAAACTTTAAAAGATATTCAAGGAGGTGTCATTATTCGAGGATACAACAGTTGTTAGAAGCATGCAATATCACATATTTAGAAGTTCTGTATAATTACTGTGTTGCCTTCTTCTTCTTATCACAATAAGCAGCGCCACAAGGGAAATGACTATGACTGTTACAGTGACCCCACCAATAACACCAGATTTGTTACTCGTCTTTGCTGACGTATTACCACTCGAACTTGAGGTAGAATTACTGCTCGAAGGACTAGATCCACTGAGAGGTGCAGCACCAGTGCTTCCATTATCACTGGTTCTGGATTTGTCACCGAAAATAGTATAAACATTATAGATTAATAATATAATAATTAAAAGATTGTTTTAAGAAAAAAATAATTAAAAAATATATCTTGTACTTAATTCCACGAGCAACTGAAACATTTCAAAATGCAATAACACAGTTATATGGTAAATATCGTGCCATCGCATCACCTTAAAACTGTCCCTGGTCATTTCAGTTTATGTAACAAAAAGAAAAGTTATAGGAAGGGTAGTTTGGGTCTAATTTGAACAAAGTATGGTATATTGAGGATTAAGGATTCTAGATGATACCTCCTAATTTGCATAAGAGAAAGGTTTCGCTACCAACATTTTGGTTGTCACCAAATGCCAACATTTTGCTATATAGTTACTTTTTTTAAAATTTTAAAATTCAAACGTCATATTCAAACCGTTGATCTTATTTAATTTAACGAGCGATGTGTTTTCATATAAGTTTTGCAAATTTTGGAGTTTATTTGATACTCGATCAAAGGCTAAAACATGAACGTATTAAAATGAATCTATCATAGTTAACAAGGTTCGTTAGTTTTTCTATCTCTTGATCGAGCATCAAATAAACTCCAAAATTTACAAAAATTATATGAAAATGCATCGCTCGTTAAACTAAATAAGATCAACGGTTTGCATTTAATGTTTGAATTTTAAAATTTGAAAAAATAACTAAATAGAAAAATGTTGGTATTTGGGGGCAACCAAAATGTTGGTAGAACACAAGTGATATTTAACCTTCCTCTTTGCATAATTACAAGTGATATTTTGGATCCTTAGATGTAGTCCTTTGATTTTTCTTTTAAATTTATAATTATTATATAACACACATAGGTATGAATACGATTGTTTAGAATACCTTAAAGTTAGTGTTCCATCTTGTGATTTCTTTTGGAGAGCTGGGGGAACAGATCCACTGAGCTGATTACTGGACAAATCTCTGTATAGACAAGTATCAAAAAAAAAATATATATTCAACAATTGAAGATTATTAATATAAGCTAAGCGAAAGATTATTGAAATACTTACAGGAAAGTTAGTGATGGCAGGAGTGCCAGAAAATCAGGAATAGGTCCCGTTAAATTGTTGTGAGATAAATCCCTGAAAATGAAGATTATTAATAGTTAACAATTAAGCCAAAACTTATGACTGAAGTGGCATTCTCATTAGGCAATGTTGTTATCCACATACAAAGAAAGTGCTAAATAAGACCAAAAAATATGATCAATATCAATTGTACTGCTATGGCATATTGGTTCTCATGAGCACATCATCAAACACCTTGCGTGCATATGCAAACAATGGGAAATGGCACAATAGTGGCACAGCAATGCCAACCTCCAAAACTACCAAGGAAGAAATATGAATTCAATAGAGCGCTCAAACACAAAGAAGCACCTTATCTAATCAGGTATGGTACCATCAATTCCATGTGATAAATGGAGTTACAAAGGCCGGAATTGTAAGGTATTCAAAA
This sequence comes from Rhynchospora tenuis, assembly GCA_027725995.1. Classification (NCBI taxonomy): domain Eukaryota; kingdom Viridiplantae; phylum Streptophyta; class Magnoliopsida; order Poales; family Cyperaceae; genus Rhynchospora; species Rhynchospora tenuis. The sequence goes on along the minus strand of JAMRDG010000020.1, from coordinate 829,051 downwards.
CAAAAAATTTGTGTTAACAACAAAGACCCAACCTTATGGGGGTGTATTCGTTATTAACTTATTATTAAATTTTTGTTTGAATCAGGGAAGTAACTTACAGAGATTGAAGCTCTGTAATGTTGGCGAAATAAGTTGCAATCCCACCCGTCAATCCAGTAGACGACAGGTTTCTGCAAGCCAAAAATGTAGAAATGTGATATAGAAGTAGAATCAATTTGATTTAAAAGGTCAAAGGAAAAAATGGATGGTTTTCTAATTACTGATCCTAAATAGAGCCTAAACACATTCACTATACTAGCAAAAAAAAAATGCCCTCGTATGTGTGCAGATAAAAAAAATAAAACAATATTACAAAAATAAAGATATGTTGCTTAAAAATATTATAAAAACAAGATTTGTTATTCAATTTGTTTCTTTATTAGATAAAAAATCAAAATATATGCTTGTTTCGTCTAGCGATTGATATCCAACCACAGATCAAATCGATCCAACGACATAAACACGTGTTTACAAGCTAGACCTAACGTGTAACATCTCCACGGTCCGTGCGTTTATAAGTAGTAGAAATTAGGATAGTGGTATAAGGAGTTCGGTCAGTAACTTATTTATTATATCTCTAATAAGATCTCAATGCAATTTTTTGATGGTACAAGCTTTAATTATTTTATAAATTATTAATATCCCCAATTCCAAAATCCAATATCCAGGAACTGTATTGGCGCTTCAACCAATAGATGGCCCTTAATCTCTTTCGTTAATTTTTACCCGGAATTACTACCGTTGATTTTGTTCTTCGGAACAAATGACTTACTATATTTTGCTTCTTTTTAGAAAAGCCAGGGGCACATATATTGAATATACCAAAACTAATATGTTACAGTTAACTTGAGATTTATTTTTTCTTTTGAGAAAAAAACTCTTGATTTTTAATAAAATAAATAAAATACTAAAAAAAAAATTTTGAAAAATTTATGATTTATTTTTTTGGAAGAAAACTGATAGATTTATTATTTAAATTAATTAATTACGAATGTCTGTTCAAAATGCATTATGACAACTTATAGCTTTAAATATAGATTAATTCAAGAACACTTACAAAGCTATCATACGAGGAGGTGTAGCAATACCGTAGTTGCAAGTAACTCCATTCCACAAAAGTACTTTTGGATAACAAGGATCTCCTGTCCAGTTTTTCTTCAGTATATACCGTTCTCTGATAGCCATTATGGCAACAACTGACAATTTTGAAGGGTAAAATTATAAATAAACTACATATTAATATTCTTTTGACAATACCAACTGAGAAACTACAATTACAGTTTATCATGTTACCAAATTAAAGTAACTTTTTTGTTCAATTTAATGATCGAAACTTCATTAACTAACACATTTATAGGATTGAAAAAAGGAGGAGAAAAATTAAGGTTCAATGGCCTTTAAAAAAGAAGAGAAACATACAGTCGCCACTATCCGTAGGCAAATCAGCCGTTGGTAGAACTACAAATATCTCAACTGCATTTAGTAAAGGTGCCAATGTAGCATTGTCTGTCGGTTCAAGCATCAGATTATACTGGCTATAGGTAGTAGTCTGAGTATACCCATAAACTTCGCTTGTCATTAGATATTGGGGCACAACCGGAGATGCGTACCAATCATACCCATTAATAGAAATGGTAAACTCCCTAAATTGCTTCGTATTGTCATTACTGTCACTTCCCTTCTTCGGTGGTTTTTTCGGGTCAGGGCTAGGGGGGTTTGGTGGGGGCGGCTCTAGTAACTCTGCAAAGTACAAGACAGCAAAGTATGATGGGGATTTGTATTCGGGTTCAGGCAACCAGTAGAAGCGAATTTGGAAGCCTGGATCGTTGGATGAGCCAGTTTGCATTACTGCAGAAGGTGGCTCAAACATGTCATTTGGGGGGTTTTGCACAGAGGAAGTGGTGTTCACTTGGGTCCAGTCGCCAGGATTGTTGAATGGCTCCCATACCCGGTCATGCGGGTCTGCTGGGTACCTTCAATTTGACATATTCGCATGGTGAGTTGTACTAGAATGGTGTTAATTAATGTTCTCAATTAAGAGTGTGGGGAAAGTACCAAAGTATTGTTTCGGATGATTTTCTTATCTTAATTACCCTATAACTTTTGGCCCTGTTAAATAATAGAATTAGATGAGTGTTTCAATTTTTTGCAAGAAAATTCCTTAATAAAACGAAATCTCTTGTAATAGAAAAGTTTGTTTTCTTTTGCCGTTAATTATCATATTCTCAAGTGGCGATCGAAATGATATTTGAAATTTTGAAGCATTTGAGCTCCAATTTCCAAGTTATTCCTACTAAGATATTCTCCAAATCCCTGAAAATTATCAGATGTCTTTTGAGTTTTTGTAAATGAGAACCCAAAAGGAATTTTTTGCTAGAAAATTCCTTCATAAAACGAAATCGTTGTAAAGAAAAGTTTGTTTTCTTTCGCTGTTATTATCATATTCAAGTGCCAAAATGATATTTGAGACATTTGAGCTCCACATTTCCAAGTTATTGCTGCCTAAGAAATTCTCCAAATTCCTTAAAATTATCAGATGTCTTTTGACTTTTTATAAATGAGAACCCAAAAGGAAAAATGGACAATCTATTACCTTACCAACACAGAATCATCTACTCCAGCATTCAACCGCCGGTGAAGAGACATTGAAACTGAGGCATTTGCCACGGCAGGATAAAGACTAGACTTCAGTGGCCTCAAATCAAGGCTAGATATGAATGGTGTTCCTTGACCCTTGTCCAGAAGACAGACTTGTATGTAACTGTTTGTGACAACAGTAATTACTTCAGCTATGTAGAATTTAGATGCATCACTGATGTTCACTCTCCTCCAGAAGTTTACACCAATATACAGATCAAATATGGGGGGCTTATTCAACCCATCATAATCTCCATACATGAAAGTTGCTCTGATTAGATACTTTGACCCAGCAGTCAATGACCTCAAGGTGTAGCAGTTTCGAGGTCCTGTTGGGAAACTCCTGACATCATAATAATGCTTTGAAACACCAGATGTGATATAGACACCGGAGACATTGTGGTTCATTCCGGTATCAATGAATTGTGCATCTGAGACGTATGTTAAGTTTGTGATTTTGTCGACATAAGTAGAGTTAGGTGGAAGCCCGCAGTCAATGCTTATGAAACCTTGACAGGATTTTATCAAATTTTTGATTAGTTAGTTATAAATTGAAAAAGGAGGACAAAAAAAAATTGTAATGAACTAGAGTAATATAGAACTTAGCACATACTTCACAAAATTTGTAGTAATTGCCTAGCATATTCACTAAAATTGAGAAATTTATAGTCAATAGACTATGATCACGTCTCCATAAGATGTTAATGCATTCATCAAAAAATGCTTGCATTTTTGTACGTTAATGAGAGGAAATAAGTTTAATAAATGAGCAACAATACCTAGAGAGTCAGGCTGGCTAAGAACATTGACCGAGATCACGACAATAAATAAGCACCAAAATAGCATTTTGAACTTCATATTCCTTTCCCAGTGGTTTTGGTGTCTCGTTGAGGAAAAGTGCTCTAGGAGCTTCAAAGAATGCTCTATGTTCTTACTAATTAAGAAACTTTATCCATGATTCTTCAGCAGTACTCCCAATTAGCTAGCATTTCCATTATTTATATGGGTAAAGTGACCATGTATGATTTGTCCTATTGTAGTACACAAGTAATTGGAATGGTAATTATTATTGGACCAACTAAACTGTCCCTTTTTCTTCTTAACCTCGCAAAAAGTTTCCAATGCAAAAGAGCAAGTTACAGGCCACAACACCCACGGGGTGCAAGTGTGAAAACAGAGGTTCTAAGGGTATAATCTAAAAGATTTACAATTAAAAGTAATCCATTTGCCTAATCTAGTTGGCACGTCTCTAAATTGTTATTTTTGAAGGAGTTGCAGAATTCACAATTTATACAGGCGAGGATGGCACGTTTGATGGAATTATAAAAGTCTGCCCTCAAAAAACAGAGGCCCATTGACCAGATCCTCTGATATAAATAAATCAGAGGACCTTCTCATATAATTATACGAATCTGGTTCTGCCGCCTAGCATATATACGGGAATGAAACAGTATTCCAATTTTGTTATGCATATTATTTTTAATATGAAGGACCATCTTTTTTAAATTGCAATGCATTATTTGAATATTTTAATTTCGTGTAATGTATATTGATTGTTCAATATTTAATTTTTTGACTTTTTTTAGGCACAGCAGCACAGGGCTGTATACAAATAACAATAAAAATAAGCACCAATATTTAGCACTTGGACGCTGTCATGATATTTCTGGGTCAACTCTTCAGTGAATCTATTGGAGAACTTTTCGAAAACAAACCTTTCCCAATTTCACAAGGACAATAAACTGTCCATGGCCGGCTCATAATTGTACTCGGTCTCATTTTGAGTAATCAAATCTGAATATTCCCACCAGATCAAAAAATACCGGATTTCGATCGGTGGCTGGTAGAATGTTTGTGGGGATATTGAAAAGACCGATTCCCCATCGTTCAGATCATTTAGTCCCATTGAAGTTGGGCCAGTTGTTCAATTTTTTCTACTGAGTTGGGGATTATCTGCTCTCATTTTCCTAGGTTTCAAGTTGTTCTCTGGATAATATGGGCATCAAGCATTTATCTCCGATTGAAGTTTCTTTTAGATCTTTGAGTTTCTAGGATAGCTGAGTTACGTACTTACATTTGTCGTTGGTCGATCACGCATGAAATATCAGATAATGGGCTATGTCAATGTGGATCTATAATACTACAGTAACTTTCTTCTAGGTCGGGGATAGTATAGCAGGTTATATTGAGTCAGTTTAATGTACAAATCATACCTGGTACACGAGATGCTACATAATCCAATCAACAGAACAAATTTAATTAATAAAAAAGAATGCTCTCCCACTTTCTCTTATGATATTTTACATCTTATATGGCGAAGACTTCTGTGAAATGATTTGCTCTCTTCGTAATTTTACAGTGTTATTCAGTTCGTCACACCGTTAAACACTTGTGCATGCATAAAAAATCGTCGAAAATGATTAAAAATCGGAAAAATCTCGCCAAAGTCTCTAGCACACTAGCAGTCGTCTGGCATGCAGAAAAAAGTCTCAAGTAGTCCGAAACTCTGCATAGAACATAGGCTCCAGTTGAATTTCTATTCTTTTAATTTGAGAAAAAAATATTCCTATTACGTATCTATAAATAAAGAGTTCAATTTCGGGTGCCATATTTTTTAATCTTTTATTTTCTAGCAATGCAAATTGTAAGGTCACTTGAGTGGGTCCCTCACTCCATCCATGTGGTTTGCTGCCATATTTCCCCTTCATTCCGCGTGGCTATATTGACTCCAAAATCAATCAAACTTGCACAATTTTTATAGACATGCACAAAAAAATGTGAGGAATGCACTAATATAAAAATTTAAAATTAAGACTTCAAAATATTTTGCGAACTGTATTTAATTTCTATAATTTAAGAAATGTATTCATGTGTTAAAAGTGTTTGAGGGCCTTCTTAATTTTGTTTGGATGCAATTTTTACGTACATTCTCACAAAATTATAATAAAAATTATTACGGAGTAATATTTTTATTTTCGAATTTTAAAATAATTTACATAATTTTTAATATCTTATAAATTTCATGAATGATATTTTTATTTCTTTTATTGCTTCATACCTTTTCTAAAATTTTGTTATGATGATATTTTACATTTTAATCGTTTAAATTTACCAAACATCTTCTATAATTTCTTTATTATTTTTTTATTTTATTATTACATTAGATCTTCTCTTTTAGAATAAAATAAAATATGCAATATAAATATGAAGTAATGCTATGGTGCATCATGATTGCACGGACCATTTGTGCATCATGAGTTTATTTTTCATATTTTTTAATGGTAAATCTAATTTAATCAACTCATTCAAACTATATTGAATCTCATAAGAAATGCAATTTTACAATTTTTAACCAAATCGTTCAAGATTTTAGTTTTTTTATTTAATTATTTGTAACCCTTCCAAATTATTTTTTCCTGAATTTTTAATTATATATGTTTTTAAAAAATTATAAAAATTTAAACGATATGGTTTTCTATTTTTTTTTATATTTTATCAAAAATATATAGAAAAATTAATTGTGCGAAGCGTGAAAATATGGCTAGTTTTTATTAAGTTGGGGTCAACTGATATTCTCTCAATACATTAAATTCTTTGATATGACCGTCGGGCGTCGAATAACATTATTAGAATTTTTAAAACTATCGGTTCAAAACTGAAGTCCTAATAAAGCTAATAAAGATGTTAGACCTAACAAGGAAATTCTTGATATATGTCAAACAAAATTTTGTAATTAAACAACTCGTGAGAATTTTAATATTTTCTTTCAATTGTGAGACATCATATTTATTAAAAAAAGTTTTAATAACTATAAAACAAGTTGGATACACTATTTATTGGTTTATCTTAACTAGTCAACCCACAGCCAGTGAGCCCACGCCAGGACGGATCTAAGTTTTTTTTAAGCCTAGGCACAACAAATATTTTATTAAATTTAATATAAAGTATAATAATGAATTTTTTTTCAAAATAATAATTTAATATTTTTAAATTTTATCTTCAGGACTATTATATAGTATACATCGTTTTTTTCACGCACGTTACTAACAAAATAAATTATTAAGAGTTATTAAATAGTGAAAAAGAAAAAAATCATTGTACATCTAGTTGAACCAACAATCCTTGCGCACATTAGTCCAAAATGTCTAATGATACATTTAATTTAACTAAAATATCCGTATCAAGTAACATAAATACATAATTGAACTAAGATATATCAACTGCATCGCTGAAAATGTTCAATCATAGTTTCATCGATTAACAATTTACATAATAATTGAATTAACATAATAGCATTCTAACTATGTTTGATTATAATTATAAAATATAATTTGTCCTACTCGTTTCCTATGAAACAAATAATAAGTTCTAATGAGTCACTAGGTTTGAATTTTGAACATAAGTCTGTTTAAATAAATTAATTATCACAAATAGCAAGCAAATGAAAAACTATATTTCACCGGAGGTGTAGTAGGGAAACTTTTGCAATGAGCTAATCAGGAACAGAAAACAAAAAATATATGTGCAAATAACAAAGACAAGTTTAATTGCATTCAAATTAATTAAAATGGATGCAATATCGCTTGAAATGCTCCAATTCTGTCCATCACGTACATTGTTAGCAATTTATGCGCGTAATTAACATGTATAATCCAATCCTTTTGAATTTTTAAAATGATAAACTTATTTTCCACTGTATAAAGAGCTTAAATATAGATTATTGTGATCAAATAACTTAAAACGAATGCACAATCGCTTGAAATGCTCAAATTCTGACCAAAAAGAGCATTTTTTGCACTTTATGTGCGTAATTACCTTGTATAATCCAATCCTTTTGAATAAAAGAGATCATAAACTTATTCACTACTATATACAGAGCAATAAATTTAGATTATTGCTATCAAATAACTTAAAATAAATGCACAATCGCTTGAAATGCTGCAATTCTGTCCAGAACGTGCATTTTTTGCAATTTATATACATAATTGCCACGTATAATCCAATTCTTTATAATAGAGATATCATAAACTTATTCTCCACTGTCTAAAGAACATAAAAATAGATTATTGCGATCAAATGACATAAAACAAATGCACCATCTCTTGAAATGCTCCAATTATGCCCAGAACATGCACTTTTGCACTTTTGAATAAATGAGATCATAAACTTATTCTCCACTGTATAAAGAGTTTAAATATGGATTATTGCTATCAAATTACTTAAAAGGAATGCACAATCACTTGAAATGCTCCAATTCCGCCCAGTACTTCAATTTTTTTGCACTTTATGTGCGTAATTTTTACATGTATAATCTAATCATTTTGAATTTTTAAGATCATAAACTTATTCTCCATTATATAAAGAGCTTAAATATAGATTATTGCTATCACATGACTTGAAAACTAATGCACAATCCCTTGAAAATGCATCAATTCTGCCAAGGATGTGCATTTTTTGCACTTTATCTGCTTAATTACCACTTATAATCCAATCCTTTTGAATATTTAAGATCATAAACTTATTCTGCACATCATAAAGAGCTTAAATATATATTATTGCGATCAAATGACTTAAAACGAATGCACAATAGCTTGAAATGCTCTAATTCTTCCTAGAAAGTGCATTTTTTGCACTTTATGCGCGTAATTACCTAGTATAATCCAATCCTTCTGAATAAGTGAGATTATAAACTAATTCTCTACTGTATAGAGAGCTTAAATATAGTTTATGGCTATCAAATAACTTAAAATAAATGCACCATCTCTTGAAATGCTCCAATTCAGTCCAGAAAATGCATTTTTTGCACTTTATGTCCGTAATTATCTAGTATAATGGAATCCTTTTTAATTTTTAAAATTATAAACTTATTCTTCACTGCATAAAGAGCTTAAATATAATTTATTGCAATCAAATAACTTGAAATAAATGCACAATCGCTTTAAATGCTTCCAATTCTGCCCAGAACATGCATTTTTTTGCAATTTATGTGCGTAATTATCACGTATAATTCAATCATTTTAAAGAAATGAGATTATAAACTTATTCTTCACTGTATAAAGAGTTTAAATATAGATTATTGTTGTCAAACAACTTAAAATTAATGCACAATGGCTTGAAATTCTGCCCAGAGCTTGAATTTTGTGCACTTTATGTGCGTAATTCACATGTATAATCCAATATTTTTGAATTATTAAGATCATAAACTTATTTTCTATTGTATAAAGAGTTTAAGTAAAAATTATTGCGATCAAATGACTTAAAACGAATGAATAGTCGCTTGAAAACTACAATTTTGGCCAGAACGTACATTTTTTGCACTTTTGTGCGTAATTACGACGTATAATGCAATCCTTTTGAATAAATGTGATCATAAACTTATTTTCCGCAGTATATAGAGTTTAATTATGGACTATTGCGATCAAATGACTTGAAATGAACGCACAATCACTTGAAATGCTCCAATGCTGCCCATATCTCTAATTTTTTGCACTTTATATGCATAATTACCACGTATAATCCAGTCCTTTTGAATAAGTGAGATCGTAGAAATATTCTCCACTGAAATATAGATTAATACGATCAAATAACTTAAAACGAATGCACAATCGTTTCAAATACTCCAATTCTGCCTAAAACGAGCATATGTTGCACTTTATGTGTATAATTGACATGTATAATCCAATCCTTTTGATGTTTTAAGATTATAAACTTATTTTCCACTTTATAAAGAGCTTAAATATACATTATTACTATCTAATGGCTTAAAACGAATTCGCCATCTCTTGAAATGCTCTAATTCTGCTCAGAATATGCATATTTTGCACTTCATGTGCGTAATTAACACATATAATCCAATCATTTTGAATAAGTGAGATCATAAACTTATCCTCCATTGTATAAAGAGCTTAAATATAGATAATTGCAATAAAATGACTTAAAACAAATGCAATATCGATAGAAATGCTCCTATTCTGCCCAGTAAGTGGATTGTTCGCAATTTATGTGCGTAATTGACATATATAATCTAAACCTTTTAAATTTGTAAAATGGTATACTTATTCTCTACTGTATAGACAGTTTAAGTACAGATTATTGATATCAAATGACTTAAAATGAATGCTCAATCACTTGAAATGCTCATATTCTGCCCAGAACGTGCATTTTTTGCACTCTACGTACATAGTTATCACATATAATCCAATCCTTTTGAATACGAAAGACCATAAACTTATTTTCCACTATATAAGGACCTTAAATATAAATTATTGCGATCAAATGACTAAAAACGAATGCACAATGATTTGAAATACTCCAATTCTACCCAGAACATGCATTTTTTTTTTCACTTTATATGCGGAATTCACTTGTATATTCCAATCCTTTTGAATTTTTAAGATCATAAACTTATTCTACACTGTATAAAGAACTTAAATATAGATTATTGCGATCAAGTAATTTTAAAACAAATGCACAATCGCTTGAAATACTCAAATACTTCCCGGAACGTGCATTTTTTGCACATTATATGTGTAATTACGACGTATATATCAATCCTAAGCTTATTCTCCACTCTATAAAAAGCTTAAATATCGATCATTTTGATCAAATTACTTAAAATGAATGCACAATTGCTTGAAATGCTCCAATTCTGCCCATATCTCTATTTTTTTGCACTTTATATCCGTAATTGACATGTATAATCTAATTCTTTTGAATTTGTAATAAACTTATTCTCCATTGTATAAAGAGCTTAAATATAGATTATTGCCATCACATGACTTAAAAACTAAGGCACAATCCCTTGAAATGCATCAATTCTGCCCGGGACGTGCATTTTTTGCATTTTATCTGCATAATTACATCGTATAATCCAATCCTTTCAAATTTTTAAGATTATAAACTTATTCTCTACAGAATAAAGAGCTTAAATATAAATTAGTGCAATCAAATGACCTAAAACGAATGCACAATCACTTGAAATGCTCCAAGTCTGCACAGAACGTGCATTTTTGTAATTTATGTGTGAAATTAGCACCTATAATTCAATCATTTTGAATGATGAGATCTTGAACTTATTCTTCACTGTATAAAGAGATTAAATATAGATTATTGCTATCAAATGACTTAAAATAAATGCACAATCACTTGAATTTTTTTGCACTTTATGCGAGGTAATTGACATATAATCCAATCTTTTTGAATTATTAAGATCATAAACTTATTCTGGCCAAATAACTAAGTATAGATTAAATATAGATTATTGTACTTTATTCTGGCCTAATTTTTTGCACTCCATTGTATAAAGAGTTTGAATATAGATTTCTGCGATCAAATGAGCTAAAATGAATGATAATTTGCTTGAAAAGCTCCAATTCTGGCCAGACCTTCCATTTTTTGCACTTTCGTTGGATAATTACTACGTATAATCCAATAATTTTGAATAAAGATGATCATAAACTTATTCTCCACTGTATAATGAGTTTAATTATAGATTATTGCGATTAAATGACTTAAAATGAACGCACAATCGCTTGAAATGCTCTAATTCTAACCCAAAACGTGTATTTTTTTAACTTTATGTACATAATTACCACGTATAATCCAGTCATTTTGAATAAGTGAAATCATAGACTTATTCTCCACTGTGAATATAGAATTATAGATTAATGTGATTAAATGACTTAAAACAAATGCACAATCACTTAAAATTCTCAAATTCTTCCCAGAACATGCATATTTTGAACTTTATGTGCGTAATTAACACATATAATCCAATCAATTTGATTAAGTGAGATCACAAACTTATCCTCCACTGAATAAAAAGCTTAAATATAAATTATTTCAATCAAATAACTTAAAACGAGTGCAATATCGCTTGAAATGCTCCAATTCTACCCAGCACGTACATTGTTTGCAATTTATGTGCGTAATTGACATGTATAATCCAATCCTTTTGTATTTTTAAAATGATAAACATATTCTACACTGTATAAAGAGTTAAAATATAGATTATTGCGATCAAATGACTTAAAACGGACGCAAAATCACTTGAAATGCTCCAATTCTGAACAGAAAGTGCATTTTTTGCACTTTATGTGCATAATTACCTAGTATAATCTAATTTTTTTGAATAAGTGATCATAAAGTTATTCTCCACTGTATAAAGAGCTTAAATATATATTATTGCTATCAAATGAGTTAAAATGAATGCACAATAGCTTGAAATGCTCCAATTCTGCCCAGAACGCGCAATTTTTGCACTTTATGCACTTTTGAATTTTTCATATCATAAACTTATTCTCCACTGTATAAAGAACTTAAATATAGATTAGTGCGATCAAATAACTTAAAACGAATGCACAATCGCTTGAAATCCTCCAATTCTGCCCTAGAACGTGCATTGTTTGCACTTAGTTAACATAATTACCAATCCAATCATTTTGAATAAATAAGATTATAAACTTATTTTTCACATTATAAAGTGCTTAAATATGGATTATTAACAATCAAGTGACTTTACAATTAATGCACAATAGCATGAAATGCTCCAATTCTGCCCAGAACTTGCATTTTTTGTACTTTATGTGCGTAATTCACATTTATAGTCCAATTCTTTTGAATAAATGAGATCATAAACTTATTATCACTTTATAAATAGTTTAAATATAGATTATTGCTTCCAAATGACTTAAAATAAATGCACAATCGCTTGAAATGCTCCAATTCTGCCCAGAACGTACATTTTTTGTACTTTATGTGCGTAATTGGTAGGTATAATCGAATCTTTTTGAAACTTTAAGATCATAAATTTATTGTCAAAGCTATAAAAAGCTTAAATATAGATTATTGCTATCACATGACTTGAAATGCATCAATTTGCCCAGTACGTGCATTTTTTGTATTTTATCTACGTAATTGACATGTATAATCCAATCCTTTTGAATTTTTAAGATCATAAAATTATTCTCCACTGTATGAAAAGCTTAATGATAGATTATTGCAATCACATCACTTTAAAATAATCAACAATCATTTGAAATGTTTCAATTCTGCCCAGGATGTGTGTTTTTAGCAATTTATGTGCATAATTACCACGTAAAATTCAATCCTTTTAAATTTTTAAGATCATAAATTTATTCTCCACTGTATAAAGAGCTTAAATAAAGATTATTGCGATTAAATAACTTAAAACGAATGCACAATCGCCTGAAATGCTCCAATTCTGTTTAAAACATGCTTTTTTGCACTTAATAAGCATAATTACCACATATAATCAAATCATTTGGATTAAATGAGATCCTAAACTTATTTTCAACATCATAAAGAGCTTAAATATGGATTACAGCGGTCAAATGACTTACAATTAATGCACAATCGCATGAAATGCTCTAATTCTGCCCAGAACTTGCATTTTTTGTATTTTATGTGCGTTATTCATATGTATAATCCTATCCTTTTGAATAAATAATATCATAAACTTATTCTCCACTGTATAAAGAGCATAAATATAGATTATTGCTATTAAATGACTTAAAATAAATGCACAATTGCTTGAAATGCTCGAATTCTGCACTGAACGTGTATTTTTTGCATTTTATGTGCGTAATTGGCATGTAGAATCCAATCCTTTTGAATTTTTAAAATCATAAACTTATTATCCACAGTATAAAGAGTTTAAATATAGATTATTGCGTTCACATGACTTAAAAACCAAGGCACAATCCCTTAATGCATCTACTCTGCCCAGGACATGCATTTTTTGCACTTTATCTGCGTAATTGACATATATAATCCAATTTTTTAAAATTTTTAATATCATAAAATTATTCTCCACTGTATAAAGAGCTTAAATATAGATTATTGCAATCACATAACTTTAAAAGAATCAACAATCACTTGAAATGTTCAAATTCTGCCCAGGATGTGTATTTTTAGAAATTTATGTGCATAATTACAACGTATAATCCTATCCTTATTGAATTTTTAAGATTATGAACTTATTCTCCACTCTATAAAGAGCATAAATATAGATTATTGAGATCAAATAACTTAAAACGAATGCACAATCGCTTGAAATGATCCAATTCATCCCAGAATGTGCATTTTTTGCACTTTACATGCGTACATACCTTATATAGTCCAATCCTTTTAAATAAATGAGATCATTAACTTATTCTCTACTGTATATAGAGTTTAAATATTAATTAATTATGGCTATCAAATTACTTAAAACGAGTGCACAATCGCATGAAATGCTGCAATGCGGCCCATAACGTGTATTATTTGCAATTTATGTGCATAATCACCAGTTATAATGCAATCCTTTTGAATAAGAGAGATCATAAACTTATTCTCAACTGTCTAAAGAGCTTAAATATAGATTATTGCGATCAAATGACTTAAAACGAATGCACAATCGCTTGAAATGCTCCAATTCTGCCCATAACGTGCATTTTTTGCACTCTATGGACATAATTACGACGTATAATCCAATCCTTTTGAATAAATGAGATCATAAACTTATTCTCTACTGAATAGAGAGTTTAAATATAGATTATTTCTTTCAAATGATTTAAAACCAATGCATAATTGCTTGAAATACTGCAATTCTGTCCAGAACGTGCATTTTTTGCGATTTTTCTGCATAATTACCACTTATAATCCAATTTTTTTTAAATAAGAGAGATCATAAACTTATTTTCGACTGTCTGATGAGCTTAAATATAGATTACGATTAAATGATTTACAACGAATGCACAATCGCTTGAAATGCTCCAATTCTGCCCAGAATGTACATTTTTTGCACTCTATGTGCATAATTACCATGAATAATCCAATTCTTTTGAATAAGAGAGATTATAAACTTATTCTCCACTGTATAAGGACCTTAAATATAAATTATTGCGATCAAATGACTGAAATCAAATGCATAATGGCTTGAAATGCTCCAATTCTGCCCAGAATGTGCTTTTTTTGCACTTTATGTGCGTAATTGCTAAGTATATTCAATTCCTTTTGAATATTTAATATCATAAACTTATTCTCCTCTGTATAAAGAGCTTAAATATAAACTATTGTGATCAAATGATTTAAAATGAATGCACAATCGCTTGAAATGCTCCAATTCTGTCCAGAACGTGCATTGTTTGCACTTTGTGTGCGTAATTACCACGTATAAATCAATCCTTTTGAATAAATAAGATCATAAATTATTCTCCATTGTATAAAGAGCTTAAATATAGATTATTGCTATAAAATGATTTAAAATGAATGCACAATCGCTTGAAATACTCTAATTCTGCCCAGAACTTGAATTTTTTGCACTTTATGTGGATAATTGACTTGTATAATCCAATCATTTTGAATTTTTAAGATCAAATGATCATCACAATATCGCTTGAAATACTAACGTACGTTGAGGATGCAATATCACACATATATTTGAATTTTTTTTAAACTTGTCATTGAGGATGTATAAGAAATACTGAAGTCCAACATATGAGACGGATGTGGTCCATCCAACATGATCGTGTTCGTGTATCAAATTTCAAACAACAAATGTAAATCATTGGATTGAATTTTTATATTGAGATTTTGTATGAAACAAATTTTATATATTTTTTGAATTGTTTTATTATTTGTTTCGTACTTTAAAAAAAAATACTCCTAAAACTTGTATGGAATAATGGAACGTCCAATAACAACAATTTTATAGGCGTGGACCTCAATTCTCAGGGAAAAAAAAATGGTTTACTGGACCATAATTGGATCAAGCACATCAAACCCAGGCACAATTAACTATTAAAAGATTTTCAGCCGGAAAAAAGAGCAACCCAGGCACCAATTTAGCAAATCTATCTGTTATTACGATCTCAAATATAAACAAGCACATGCACTAAGTTTGATCTCACATCAATTTGGCACCTTCAAACCTTTGATTTTGACAATCAAGCCTAGACGCGCCGAAGTTTGCCCATATCTAGCTCCCTGCCACCTAGCCCAACAAAAGAAAAATGATTTTGGCCCCACAAAAATTATTTACAGTACATATGTTACACTATTATATTGGTGTTCCTACAAATTTATCGGAATGCTCGATCCCTCCAAACTGAATCTCCTTTGCTTGGCATAACGGAGCATTTTTTACCAGAGATAGAAAGACATAATTGTGAATTATTACATGATATTTAATATTACATATACCAAACTACTATATAAGTCAAATACAACAAAATTTCTTGCAAACATACAACAAATAAGAGAGTAAAAAAAAGAAAAGAAAAAGAAGAATCGCCCAAACTCTTCAAACCAATTTACTAAAAATAATAACTAAATTGATATCCATGATAAATCAACAATTGCGCTGCAACAGGTGAAAACAAACAAAATAAAATGAACACAAAATTGAATATCTTGCGGACATAAAATTATCTTGCGGTGGGAGCTGGTGCTTGCATGTTTCCCATATGAGCCATCTCACAAAAGCTGTTTTGGCTAACGTCACTCGTATAATTTTCACTCATGTAATTATGCTGATCTGCATGTATGGTCTCCATATTAAGGCTTTCACTGAGCTCGTCAACTATTAGTTTCATAGTCGGCCTTTTAGAAGACGTCTGTTTAGTGCACCGGCCTGCCAGGTTGGCAACCTTCCAAACAGAATTTATGTTATACTGGCCACACATTCTCGGGTCTACTATGCCTTTTATGTTACCTCTGGATAGATTTTCACTGACCCATTGTGTTAAGTGGCCTCCTTCTGAACTCCCAATAGGAGGCCGGCCTGTAATGATCTCTAGAAGAACAACTCCCAAACTGTACACGTCGCTCTTTGTGCTTAACTGATAAGAGGAATAGTACCTGATGGTGGAACAATTAATTTATTTCTATTTAAAAACTTAATTTCTAAAGAAGTTTATGTAAATGAGACGATACAAAACTTTACAAAGTTGAAACTCTGGTTGTATTGAGAAAACAATATCATTGGACTTGTTGGTTATTAACGTCTATTGAGGTTATACAGGGTAATGAACTTAAAAGTGTGATTAATTGTAAAGAGAATAAAAGAATTTAAGCTAGGTTGTTCGGCCCAATGGTTTCGCTCTATTTCTGTCAACCAAGTGGTCTTTGGTTCGATTCACGGAGAAAGCATTTATTTTCAAATTTCTTATAACAAAATTGTTGGTTTCAATTTTCAAACCAACCTTCAAAAAAAAAAAAGAGAATTAAAAGAAACGAAAATAAGAACCATACAAATAGAAATAAAGGAAAAAAAATAAAATAAAAGCAGTCTTACTCAGGATCCAGATAGCCAAGGGTGCCTACTACTCTGGTGGAAAAGGGAATGTTACTGCTTCCGTCCTTGTCAAATGCCTTGGAGAGTCCAAAATCAGCAAGTTTTGCTTCAAGATTCTTATTTAAAAGAATGTTGTTGGTTTTAACATCTCTATGGATTAATGGTGGATTACATGCCATGTGTAAGTACTCCAATCCTGTATTTAAATTATATGCAAAATATTTGCTTATATAGAAAACAATATTTTTTTAATTATTGAAACCATATGATCGCCTAATTAATCCGGCAGCTTAGATTTTAAAGCAACTGGTTAGGTGACACAGTATCATTGCCAAGTGTCATGAATTTGATTCCCCCAAGCCTCGATTATAAACAATAATCTTGATAAAAATAATCTTGCATGTGATATGAATGGGTTATGGGTCCTCAGTTGATTTTTTTAGACAGTTTGTTGGTTATCAGTTTCAATTTTATGTCTAACACAACAGTTTGCCATTTTACTAATATAGCTTAGTAAACTATATTCTTGCATTTCTTATTTGACAGTTCAATGGTAAACTGGCAACTAATATGTTGTGTAAGCTTTTCTTATGTCTGGTGTAATACATTAATTAAGATTGGAACACCAAAATGAGAGTCACTTTTTTTTTTTTTTGCTATACCTTGTGCAGATTCATATGCAATGCGGAGCCGTTGTTTCCATGTTAAAGGCCTTTCAGTATCTGCAATTGAATGGATTTTAAATACAAAATCTACACTGCAAAATGAATTCCATAGTCTTCGTGTTATGAGAAGATCAAAGGTTCAGTACAAAAGTAATCTTCACCTTTAAGCTTATCTTGTAGATTTCCTTCCGGCATGTACTCATATACAAGAGCCATGTGATCTCCATCCATGCAATAACCCAATAGTGACACTAAGTTTTTGTGATGAACCCTTGTCAAATTTTGAGCCTAAAAAAGAAAAAAAAAAGTTATTTATAATTTTTATTTACCTATCTAATATACTAGGTTTTGTTTGTCCCACATGTGATTAAAGGAGTCTTCAGTAATCCCCAAAAAAGGGAGTAATGCCAGGTAGTTCAATAATGTATCATAACAAAAAGTAAAGAGTATGAAGTATGATTAAACTATCTGCATAATAGTTCCATTTACTCTGTTTTACTTATTATTATCAAACTTTTACTATTATTTCATTAGAAAGGAAAAAAAAAAAAAAAACAGAGAGAGTAACTTGTGTTTTAGTATTTCCTTTTACTAATATATCATACATCGATACCACATTGTTCCAAGAATTTTGTGTTAAGAATGTTAAATGGTTACCTCAGTCAAGAATTCTCTAACTCCCTGTCTAGACGACTGAGATCGCAGCTTCACTGCAACTTGAGTTCCATTTTCCAGAGCACCCACATACACATTTCCAAATCCTCCAGTGCCAATTTTAATCTGGAACTTATTAGTAATTCTTATCAAATCGTCGTAACTGAATCGACGGTTTTCGAAATCCCACATTCCATCTCCAGCAATATTGTGTTTAGGTCCGTCTCCATTATTTGGCCCAGCATTAATACCTTGAGTGTTTGCTTCTGGTGTGTTTGCATAGTTTTTCTCGTGGTTATTTTCTGCAGGATTGGTTCTTACACTTTCATTTGATTTTGGTACTTTGGATCGGTTATCTGTAAATTAGAAAATTAAAGTCACGCATTTGAATCCTTAATTGTGAAAAACACATATTATTAGAATACAATCATTAATGAGGTTCCTGTAAAAAGGAACCAACAAAAAGATTTAAGATGATATAGAGGGGAAAAAAAAAAAACGTTCTATTTTACTGAAGATATAATACAGTATGTATTGTCAAAGGAATAAGATAGATAAGAAACACGCATGCATCTGATTTTAATACCGTACCGGTACCGAGTACCGACACTTCAACCTGCCATGTGACCGAAATCCAGAATTTTCCGAAATTTTCTGGTATTTTGTCTCACAATATCGGATACCTTCATTTCAGTAACTGTTCCGGTTCTTGGTAATACTGGAATTTTTCAAAATAATATTTGGCCTTTTTCAGTTCTCTATCGTTTCCCCCTTCCTCTCTGTCTTCCCAACTTTTTACTTTTTATCATCTCTCTCTGAGGGTCTTAGATGGACCCTTCTTGTGATACCACTTTACCAGGTATATTTTGCGGTGAACCTACGGATTTTCTGTTGCCAATTGTTCATATAGTGGGTTGCTTATAAATGATTTTTCATTTTATTTTTTAGTATACAACTTTTTGGGTCATTTTTGTTTATGCCACTGGAAATTTTTGAAATTCAAAACATATCATTAAAAATAACTAATTAGGTCTATGTCATCATAAAATAGCTAATTTTTTTTTTTTAAAAAAAAAGCAAATCGCAAAATGGAGATCTCCAAAATGCTTGATGGACATTAGTGGTTTTAAGTTTTTAACACCACACCACCGATATCAGTTTTTCACCTGAATTTATAACGATAAAGAACATAATTGTTATATCTCCAGAAGAAAATTAATATCCGACAGAGGTTGTGCTTACATTTTCGCCTTTTCAAGCACAAAATTGTTGCAATAGCAGCGACAATGAGAAGTACCACCGCCGCCACAACAATCACTATTGGAACTACCTTTCTTGGTTTCTTGCAACATACAATTGGCTCTTGATGTTTCGGATAATACCTTGAAAAGAAATCGAAAAAAAAAAAAACACACAATTTCAAATATCATTAATAGTGAGATCCCTATTTTCGTGGAAATTTTCATGCAACAAGTGAGAAATTTTCACTCTAGTAGTAGGACCGGAATTCATAAATTACAAAAAAAAAAAAAAAAAAAAAGAGACAACATAATTTCGTGTTGTGCTTCTTTATTTAAACTTGCACAGTTGCACTCTGTTCTGGCACTCTAGTTGTACAGGGACTTAACCATGTCTACGTACTTAAACAATTGGATGAGTCTTTCGGTTCATTTCCTTTTTATAAAGTCAAAGTATTATATAATGCAACAGCAGGTGGGCATTGTATAGGTACAGCTTAAATTTGTACTTTTTTGGAGAGCAGCCCCTATCTGATGACTAATAATCTAGCAAATGCCAGATCCTCAAATTAACAAATTAAAAAAATATCTGTGATAGCCTATTGGTGAAAAATAAAATTATAAATAAGCAATTTTTAAAAATTACTTGTACTCTAGCTTTCCTTCTTGCCGTCTTTTCTGAAGTCCAGAAGGAAGGGTGGTCTCAATCTCACTGTTTCCACTTATGTCCCTGAAAAATATAAAAATATATATATATATATATATATATGAATGCATGAATCAAGATTTCACTTGATCAACCGATGGATTAAGTTCATGTTCTCAAAACAAAATATTGAGGGCAACGTGGAAACATACAGGTATGTGAGGGCTGTTAATTGATCAAGAGAAGTAGGAAGGGTTCCTGACAAATTATTGTTAGACAAGTCCCTGAAAATATAAATCCCACGCGCTAGCAAAGTTAATATGAGAAAACAATGGTTTAAAATAGTAAAAAATAAGGGATGAAAGAATAATTAACCACAAAGTGATTGATGTTACATGCAAAGGAACTTACAATGATTTGAGGGCAGTTAGATTTCCAAAAGAAGGTATTAAAGCACCTGCCAAACCGCTGGAAGATAAGTTCCTACAAAAGAAATTCCGCTAGTCAGTGAGTTATTTTGTAAATCAAATTATACAAAAGTATTGTTTCGTAATTAAGCTTGATGAAGAGTAACTACTAACAAGCTTGTGATCCTTGGAGCATTGCTGGTGGAATCAGAGGTGCAGTTGACACCAGTCCATGAGACATTTGTAGGAACACAAGGATCGCCACTCCAGCCTTTTTGTACATGATAGTTTCTCTTAATTGTGTTAATCGCAGCAACTGTAGTAATGTATATATATGTTATATATACACTGGAGAATTATGACAATAAAAAATTACATAATGTTTTGAAATACAGCATGAGATAGTACTGCTAAGCCTCCATACATATATGAGATCATATTCTGACTGGACCAATGTTTGAATTTTGAATACTCGTATTCTGACTTAACCAAAATTAAGGAATGAGGACTCAAGTCTATAAAATTCATACAAAAAGACTTGATATTAAAACTACTTCAATGTTCATAGTAAAATGCATATTGTTGACAAAAAAAAATTGAAACAATTAAAAAAATCCCAAACAAATATAAAAAACCAAACTTAAAGAATGAAATTGGAGTAATTAACCAAAAAAGATCAATAGAGATAAAGAAAGAAATAGCTAACGTGTTCATCATTTCAAAAAGGGCACCATCTTGTGGACTTGTAATTACATCACTGATTCAAGGTTTCTGTACTGAGGGATGAAATAAACCAACTATAAATTAATACTATACAAGTAAATGACACTAATCAAAGAACATACCGTCTCCACCATCAGTGGGGACCCCTTTGAGAGGTACAACAATATACAGCTCAAACCCATTCAGCAAAGGTGGTAGAGTTGAATTCGAAGTGGCCTTAAGTGATATTTTATAAGAAGTGAAAGATCTGATACCATATATGACTATTCCACCCGATAATTTGATCGGTACAATATCATTAGCCACCAGTATTCCATTGATAAGTATATCAAACTCCCTCATATCAGTAGATGGTATGTTTTGGATCTCACCAATGTGAAGAATGGCTATAAATTCGGTGGAGTTATCATTGCTGTGCCAAGAGATGTTGAGTGATTGTTTGGGACTCGAGGTGATTGCAGCAGTCTGCATCACTACTGATGGAGTCTCAAAGTCTCTGTCGGGTTTCACAATGGAGTCAGTGTAGATATTCTTCCATGTCACGTCTGTATAGTTCGTCCAGAACCGGTCATAGATATCATTAGGGTACCTATTTATTCAATTTTTCAAATGTCAAAAAAAAAGAAAATTAGTTCAAAATTCCAATTTCCGAACACCTGTCTTCAATTTATTTTGAAATTCTACTTAATTGGTTGGACAAAGTTTAGCTAACTGACAAAAAAAATATATAAAAAGGTGAGATGTACCTTGTTAAAGAAATATCACTTAGTCCCAAGTTTAACCTAACAAATGTAAGCAAAGATAGTGTGGAATTCGCATCGGGATACATGTTCCTATTCAGTTGCCTCAATTCCAGTGCAGAGATAAAAGGAGTTCCTCGACCCTTATTTATGAGACAAACTTGTAGGTAATCTGTGGTTGCACTGGCAATAATCTCATCATATAATGCTTCATTATCGTTTGCCAAAGTCATGTCTATTGTATCCCAATAGTTTATTCCCAGATAGACATCAAAGATTGGGGGTTTCTGCAATTTATCGTAGTTTCCATAATAAAACCTTCCTCTTACCAGATAATTCCTCTTTGGTGTTAAGGCTAAGGTGTAGCAATTTCGGGTGCCACTGGGAAAGCTTCTTAGGGTCTTAAATACGCTGCTGCTTGAAACAGAAGATACATTCTGGATCTCCCCTGTGTCAATAAATTGATCATCCGAAACATAACTCAACTCTGTCGTACTATCAACAAAGGTGGAATTTGCAGGAAGTCCACAGTCAATATTGATGAAACCTGCACAAAGAAGGAGAGTACATATTATTTTGCACCAACTTTAAAACACAATTTTTTTTTTCAATATTAACTAATTCACATGAAATATGACCGTAAATACATGCAACTCAAATTAAGAAGAATCATTTGCACAATGAGAGGTCGACACATAAATAAGTAAATAACAAATGGAAATTGAAGTAATTGGGAAATTTGGCACATACATTTAAAATTATTCAGAAAATTAAGTGAAGATGCTATTTGCAGGAAGAAACAGAGGAGTTTTGATACGTAAGAGTCAAAACCTGATTAGATTAGCAGATTAGTGCACAGCCGTTGATCAACGGCACAAACCTGTTAATTGGATGAATTGGTTTGGCCGCCGGAACATTTATTAACCCATGACATGGAACATCACCTACAAATATTAATTTGTGAGCTTACCATTAGAATCGAGTTGGCTATCAACAGGGGTAGCAATCCCATATAGAACAATAAGAACTAAACACCACATGAGAACCATTCTACTTGTGGAAACTTTTTACTTAACGTTCTTCCTTTATGAGTTGATGACTGGGAACAATCACTGCATGTTATATATAGTGCTAGCAACTGCTTGGCCAAGCCTAGAAATCACTGCTTGATTTATAAAAGAATTTATAATTAGTGTTTGAAATGAAATCTTCAAAGTCGAATGATGAAGAGCACATCGATTTAATTTTGCTAAAAAGTGCCAATAGGCTTCTGGCTTTAAACTGGGTGGATATACAGGATGAAACCAGGGGCAGCACTGCAAAATAAAAAAAAAAAAAAAAGAAAAAAGAAAAACAAAATAAAATATGAAAAAGATATAGAAACTTAATTACTTAAAGCAGTACAATACAGAGAGTACAACACTACAAAAAAGCAGAACCGTATAATTTTCTGAAAAGAAAATATAAACCATTTAGTGATTTAAACAGCTGGGTAAGAAACAAAACTTGAGCATTGACAGTTGGATACTAGTATTTATTGTAGTGACGTCTGATACGAATATAATTGATAAAATGTGAGAACCACACTCCAATTTCAATTGTCTCTGAAGGAGATATCCTCTCATATGAAGTTTGACTTGTACAATGAAACACAACTGGTTTTTGTTATATAATAAAATGTACGTGGATCCAAAATGCCACTCTGGATTGAACAAAATATTAAAGATGATCTCTAATGAGTTCACTTGGATGTGGTTGGATCGAAGATGTAATTGACAAAGTTTTTGTTTGAGCTGTCAATGCCAATAAGTTTATAGCACAATTAATATATTCTTGTTTGTACAGAACTCCACGAATTTAATTTATTTAGGATCAATTAAATGGATAAGGATCGTCACTGAATTCTTTTTGTTTTGTAAACAAATATAGACTCCATTCTATTTGATACAGTTCCTTTTTTTTTCTAAAAAGGCAAAGTTTATGCCTCCCAATTGGCCAATATTAATACCTAAACAAAACTAGCTACTGAACTTGGAACTCGGGCAAACAGTTTATGGCACTTCATTACAAAAGATTTTATGAATTTTTTACTGATCAGTTAATTAATCATTTGAGAAGTAAACCGTACCTACGTTACAATTAAAAAAATAATAAAAAAAGCTATATAACATGTAACATATAGCTGCCAGGTGTGGTCGCGGGTAAATGTTATTGCCCTCTGTTATAGAATGGTAAATGTTATTTGCCATTCTAGCCAAGGTTGACCACGTATCTATTATTAACTATTGGCCGGAAAAATTACACAGGAATAAGTCTAAATTGACCTTTTATTGACTTTCATGAAACGAAATTGATGTAAAGGACATGCATAAGTACAACAAAGGACAATTTGATTGTCAACGGCTGAAAGGACAAATTGAAAGAGATGTGCATGTCGAGATACATTTTTTATTCTACAAATAAAGTCCACAGAGAATATGTAAAAACTCAGTACCCCTCCTTTACGCATTTCATTTTTATTTTCCCTTTTTTAATGGAAAGGATGGAGGGCCAGACCCCCATTTTTTACTATGTGTGTGTGTGTAATAATGTAAAAACTCTTTTTTCTATGGAGTAATAGTAGGCATTAGAGACGAACCAACAAAATTTCAGCGAGAAAACTTCTTTATTTAAAAAGTGGATTTCATGTTTCATTCACCTAGATCAAGCAATTTGAGTTCACAAATAAATTTCATGTTCGTCTAACAAGATTGTTCTCCATATCAAATTTCAAGCACTGATCAGAACATTAAACATTCTTCTTATTATAAATTTATAAAATCTTTTATTTTTAATTTTTGTACTTTTTCGATATTTTAGGATATCATTATTATTGGATGGTCCGTAATTCTTGCATCATAATTTTTTTTAAATACCAAAATGTACTAAAAAAAAATTGACAAAATGTAAACATTGGTTTTTTATAGTTTTCAATATAGAGAACATATTGAACGGTTCGAATAGGTTTATAGAAATTTAAACTATGAGAACCATGTATGGGATGGACTCCATTTGTCCGATATTTTGGACTCTAATATTTCTCATGAAATAAAAAATACGCCTTTTCTATCAGCTAACAGATATTAAATAAATTGAAAGAAAATTTACTAAAATTGTGCTCCAAATCATAAAATTTTAATATTTTCGTATATTTTATTTTAAATTTTTGCAAACTTTTCTCGATTTATTCGATTTTAGTTTGATTTTTTAGTACTTAAACATTTGATTGAGACCATTAGATCCAATCCAGGGCCGAAATCAAGCGCTAAGCATAAAATGCGGCCTGAATGCCCATCCCACTACGGAGCTGCGAATCATTAGTTACTATATATACTTGTTAATATTTCCAAAAAAAAAAAAAAATCATTGTGCTTGTTGTGTTTGATCAGAATTTTGATTTAGAATGTTAAATGTGAAAGTTTTGTTAGGATGCTCTAAAAAAAAAAAAAAAAATAGTATAATGAAATTGTGGAAATTTTGACGAAATATTTAAGAAACAAAATATATGTACGTAGATCTAGTATTAGTAGATTTCTAGGCCCGATCAAATTCCCTTTTTTAAAACATGGTGTTTCATTATATTTGAATTTTTCTGGTCTAAATGAACGAATTTGACATTATTTGTTGGAACTTACATGTTATTAGATCTAACGAAATTATAAAAAATCTATTGAAATGAAATGAAATCCCCAGTAAAAAGCATTTTTTTGTTCAAGGCCTAATTTTTCTCAATATTTTGAAAACCCTGCCGGCATCCCTATTTTTCATTATTCAAAATCAAATATTCTCTATTTTCTTTTTAACAGATACCACTGTTCCGACTACTGTTCCATTTTCCGGATTTAACGGTATGTAGCCAGAACAGTTTGGTATTAAAAACATTGATTTTCACAATACCTATTGTTGTGTTTGACGAAATGACGTATATAGCATCATAACTTAATGAAATAAATAAATAAATAAATAATACTTCAATAAAGATTCTTCTGAAAATTTTAATATCATATCTTCCTGATAATAAAAATAGAACCAATTTGATGCAAAACAAGATTTTTTTAAAAACCAAAAATGAAAACAAAATAGGCTTTAATGGTCATTGGTGTATTTTACTCTAAAAATTAAGACAACTCGTTCTTATATTCTAACACTTTCTCTGCATTAACAAAAATTGTTTCGTTGTTTTTCTAGAAGAACATACATAATATATTTTTATTCCAATATCAAGACAGATACAGTTGTCCGTGGTCCAGGAGTGTCAAATGTTACATTTATGCGATGCTATAATATTTTATTTGAATGTAAAATATATATATATATATATAGGGGTAGGCTAATGTTCTATGGATAGGACTGAGGCATTGTCCTATTCACTTTTTAGCCATCCGATTGCTTCAAGATCCATGCACAGATCAGATCGTGCGGTTTGAATTTTTGCGCTGAGAGGAGCTTGTGTTTAATAATTTCCGTCTCCTCTCCGTCTCTCTATCTCGCTCTCCGCTTACTTCTCTTCCTCCTTTCTCTGTAAGCGAATTAATAACCCAGAGAACGCGAATAAAACTTGTTGTTTCTAAATTGAAGAGAACCTAATATGCTATGCGTCTCAACTCTCTCATAAAAAATCGAAGGTGCGTCTCCTATTTTTTCGCTGATTATTCACCTAAAATCCCAAGATTTGTTGCACGAGGGTCCAGTATTGGGGATAATGTATAACAAAAAGAAAAAAAAAATCAAAGATGTTGCAAGTGCTTTTCCATTTTGTGTCTTTCTTGTTTTTTCTAACTATCAGACAACACAACATTCAATGCATCCATCGTTCTTAGGAATATATGTTACTTGAGCATACTTAAAAAAGGGAATTTAATTTGTCATCTGGGAAGGAATTAATTGGCTAAACTTTCTTTCAACACACCGTGATGCTAATTTGGGATTAGAGTGGTGGTTTACTGGTTTTCACTGGGCAAGTGAAATTGAGTTCTTACACAAGGGTAATTTGAGTGGTGGTGTTCATAAATCGTGTATATATAAAAGAGAATGATGTAATTAGCATTTATGTCATCAAATTAAGGATTAACTGGGATGAGGCTCACCAGATCTGTCACGAGCACCAACCTAAGGTTTCTAGGATTTCGAGACGTCTATAGTCCTAGATCGCTGAGACAACGAGGAGAAGAGGTGAGGAGGCAGACTGAGCTTTAGGACTTAGGGAGGTGGGGCCGTGTGTAAAGGAGACGAGGGTCAGGAGTTCTATGAGCGTTCTTTTTCCTTTTGTTTGGAAGAAGAAAGAAGTGAGAGAAAGGGAGCAAATCGTAAGGAAACGGAAGAGAGAAACTAACGAGAACGGAAAAGAAATAAACGCATCATCTCCTCAGCGCAAAAAAATGAACCGCACGATCTGATCTATGCATGGATCTTGAAGCAATCGAATGGCTAAAAAGTGAATAGGACAATGCCTCAGTCCTATCCATAGGACATTAGCCTACCTCTATATATATATATATATATATATATATATATATATATATATATATTTCAATACTACTATCCATTTTCAAATTTAATAGAACGAAAATTAGATGTATGCAAGTGGATTTCTTAAAAGAAAATACATTACAACGACTAATTTGCTGACAAAACGGAAGCCTTTCTTTCTCATTCATCAAAACCAAACTAAACAAGCGAAGACATTAAAATGAAGCACTGATGTAGTATTGCAGTTTGCCTTCTGTAGTTTTTTTTTTTTTTTGGAGAACTTGGTAGTGGCTACCAAGTGGAGAACAAAAAAAGAAAAACTAAAAAACTAAGAAGAAAAACAGAAGCGAGCAAAACTAGCAGTGAAGTTTGAATAGCGCCAGTTGAGAGATGATCCAGTGCAAAAGTACACTTCTGCTGTCTCCTCTGAAAATGCGGTTATTTCTTTCCAACCATGTGGCCTAAATGGCAGTGATTATAATGATTGCTTGAGGGTCTCTTGGATTGGATGCAACGTTTTGCAAAGCATGATTGAGGAGAGAAAAGACATCCAAGTATCCAGTACATGTGACAGAAGGGAAATGTGACGTTAATTTACTCCATAATTCCTGGACATAAGGGCAGAGACAGAACAGATGAGAAGGAGTTTCTACTAACTGTGAATTACACAGGACACACCCTTGTTGGATTACAATGTTTCTTCTAAGCAAAGCGTCTTGAGTGAGTAATCTGTTATGAAACGCTAGCAAGCTGAAGATTTGAACAAAGGGAGGCAGTTTTACTCTCCAAAGTAGTATGCCTTCAAAATTACATTTTCCTGCTGAGACTAGCATTCGATATGCTGATTTTACTATGAAAATGCCTGAAGAGTTCCATTTCCAAACTACATTATCACTTCTGTCATTGGTAGTCATGGAGTGTAGAGAATTGATCGCATTGGTCACCTGTAGAGACCAGGGTTGTTGTAAAAGAGCCGGAGGATTTTGCAGAATTTTGAATGCCGTTAGATGCGGTTTGGAAGGCCTTGTATTACCCTCAAAAAAATGTAGAAACCCATTTCCCTAGTTTGAAAACCAAAACAGTGTGACTTTTCCATTTTCCATACTGACAGTAGTAGAGATGCAAAAGATGTGACGCAATGTCAGCAAGTCTTTCCAGAAAAAAGAACCTCTTGCATTCCACGTCAGGGGTGTTTTATGAGATCTGGATGCAAACAGGGAGTTGGTGAGAACGGTCCACTGTGATGATGGCTGATCAAAAAGGCGCCAGAGCCATTTGAGTAGTAAAGAGATGTTAAGCAATCGAAGATTTAAAACACCCAACCCACCGAAACTTTTGGGAAGGCAGACTCTGTCCCAAGAAAGTAATTGAACGCCACTCCCTGTTCCAGAAGAACGTCCCCACAAGAAATTACGTCGCAGCTTGTCAATTGCCTTCAAAATCCATTTCGACAGTTTGAAAACTAACATGAAAAAAATTGGTAGAGAAGACATAACAGAGGAGACAAGCGTTAATCTCCCTGCCCGAGACAAAAGCTTGTTTTTCCAGCCTGCCAGTTTTTTATCCAATTTTTCTAGTAGTTCATGATAAGCTTCCTTTCTCGGTCTGGTGGCAGTGAGAGGCAAACCAAGGTAGCTTAATGGAAGATCAGTGTGCTCACATTGCAATATGGAAGTGACCATGTCGAGTTGCTGAGGAGAGAGATTGAAAGGCATGATGGAAGACTTGCTAAGGTTTAAGTTCAGTACAGAACAGAGAGAGAAACAGCAGAAGTTTTAGCGAATGAACAGCTTTTCCCTTAATGGTGCAGAAGATTAAGGTATCGTCCGCATATTGAAGAACATGAAAGGGTGAAAGCAGACGATTGGAAATGTTGAAGGGGATGGAGGTGGATGTAGCCTGACACATCTTG
This sequence comes from Rhynchospora tenuis, assembly GCA_027725995.1. Lineage (NCBI taxonomy): Eukaryota > Viridiplantae > Streptophyta > Magnoliopsida > Poales > Cyperaceae > Rhynchospora > Rhynchospora tenuis. The sequence goes on along the minus strand of JAMRDG010000020.1, from coordinate 799,586 downwards.
GAGAGGACATCGGCGACCATAATGAAAAGAAAAGGAGAAAGGGGATCCCCTTGACACAATCCCTGCTCGTGTTTGAAGATCGGTCCTATTTGATTGTTTACAAATACAGCAGAAGAAGCCGTCGTTAGCAACAAGTTTATCCAGTTAATGAATTTTGGTGGAATGCCAAAGATTTGTAACACATTCAAGAGAAAATGCCAGTTCACTGTGTCGAAGGCTTTGTAGAAGTCTAGCTTTATGAGAACAGCCGGCTCTTTGCACGCATGGAGATGTGCATCTATCTCCCTAGCGCTCAAAAAATTCCCATGAATTAACCTGCCCCGTATGAATCCAGTTTGAGAAGGAGATATTAACTCATTTATATTAGCTGCTAGTCTCGAGGCAAGTACTTTAGCAATTAATTTTGGGATGTGATTAATAATACTAATTGGACGGAAGGAAGTAAGAGTTGTTGCATTCTCCACCTTTGGAAGGAGGATGATGTGCGCAAGATTCAAATCTGTCAGATTCAGGCGCGCATTGTACAAGTCATCAAAAATAGCCAAGACATCATATTGTACAACATCCCATTTAAGTTTTGCAAACTCATTAGGTAAGCCATCTGGACCGCAGGCTTTATTGTTTGCAAGCTGTAAAACCGCATGATGTATCTCCTGGGGCAAGAAGTGAAAATCTAGCTCATTGATTAGAGGTCTGTCCCCATAAAGTGAATGAAGTGGACAAGGAAAAGCAGGAACAGATTTGCCCAGCAGATTTGAGTAAAAATCGGTGAAAACCTGAAGGATTTGGGTTTGATTGGAGATTATTTCTCCATCAACATTAAGACTGGAGATACATTTTTTTCTTAATTTGGCAGACGCCGTAGCATGAAAAAAGCAAGTGTTGCGATCACCACATTTTAACCATTGAATGCGCGCTCTCTGATGCCATCTACTTTCAATAATGCTGGCCAAATGATAAGCCCTTTCCTTGATAATGATTCTGACACGCAGTTCCAGAGGAGATAATGGTCTATGCTCCTCAATGGAATCAAGTAAGGATATGAAACGCTTAGCATTTTCAAGATGGACGTTAAGTGCCGGGAAAGTGTTCTTATGCCAGTCATTTAAATTCTTTGGTAAAAGCCCATTTTTGTGGAAAAAACTTTGGGCCGAAGGCAGTAGAGTGGGTCTGGCCCAAGAATCTTGAGTAATGTCATGAAAGGCTTTGTGCTTAAACCAAAACATTTCCATTCTTAAACTTTTTGGTATTGTTGCAAGTTGCTTGCAGTGCAGTTGAAGCGGGATATGGTCAGAAACAGACGTTGAGAGAGCTTGTAACGTGATGACAGGGAAAGATGTTAACCAATGAGGTGATAACAATAGTCTATCCAACCTAGATAAAATGGGGGAAGGCTGCTTATTAGACCAAGTGAAACGCTTATTTGTCAGGGGAGGGTCATAAAGATGTAGGTCCCTAATCAAATCATTAAAAAGTTGCATTTGTGGGAAGTCTGTGGCTATAGTAGATCTATCTGTCATCCAACGAACTATATTGAAATCCCCCAAAACAATCCAATGACAGTTATGCAGGGTGCAGATAAATCTCAATTCCTGAAAGAAAACATAACGATCTTGGTTGGACTGGGGACCATAGATAGTAGTAATGAGGTATCGAGTTTCCGTTCGCAGATCTAAAAGGAGAACTGAGATTGTATGACGAGTAGACCAAGAAGAAATATTAGTGAAGAAATTTTTCCACCCAATAACACATCCTCCCCTTGTGTTATTGGAATCTAGAACAGCCAAGCGTTTCTCAAAGAAAGAAGGTGTGAAGGAAGAAATAACTGAAAGAGAAGGGCAATGGAGCTTAGTTTCTTGTAAACAGAAAACATCACATCTAGAGGACCGAATTGTATCACAAACTACAAGCCTTTTAGTACCATCACCTAGCCCCCGAACATTCCATGATAAAAGCTTTAAAGGTTTATAAGTCATAATAAACAAAATAAACTAGAAGTGGATCACAAAAAAGCTCCTAGAAGGCAGCTAAACCACATAATGAAAAACGGAGAAGTTACTCCGTAGAGTAATCAACTAGCTCTTCATCCGAGCCAGGGATGTCTACTTTTTCTAATGAGTAACGCCGGGAAGCCTTTCTCTCTGGGTATGGCCGACTAGAACTGGCACCGGTATTATCCTGTTGCACGGTGATGCGAGAAGAATGAGTTGGATTATCCAGTAAAATAGCAGGAAAAATATCTTTCTCTTTAGAGAGAATTTGAGGGCTAACCCCAATTAAGTTCATCATATCAACTGCTTCTACCAGTTGTAGTGGCACATTAAAGAAAGCACTTGTATCAATAGAGGCAACCTGTTTAAGGGCTGAAATCTGTTTCAACTTTGTTTTATTTCTAGTCTGACAACCAGACTTGGGCTTTAACTGTTGGAGTTATGTCCTAGAAGCCAATCATTATGGCTACTTCTATGGTTTATGTTATTGATGATATTTTATCATTTGTTCCTTGATTTATTTATTGATAGATCATTCAGGTTGAGGATCTGAATTGTAGATCTCTATAATTCATTTGTTCATAAATGACATTAATAAATCTAAAGATGTCCATAATCTTGATAATTAACAAGGAACATTAATTATCAAATAAGATTAGTATGCAAGTTAAGCGATGATTAAGTTCTACAAATCATAGGTAAAGAGTTACCAACTTAATTGCATATGTATATGTTGTAGAACATAGTACAGGACTTGACCCAAATGAAATAAACATATAGATTGTGTTATGTGTCATTGTTTATTTCATATGTTGTTGATTCTAAGTTTGAGATGCTCAGCTTTTCCACATGAGGATAGGTTCAATAAATATCGTCTAACGCTGATTCCTGATAAAGGCTGCTATACGGACTTTATTTATGTTCTCTTGAATTGTGCGGGGAAAAGTTGTTCATCAAGAAAATCGTATGTCCCTCATTAGTTTACCTAGTGAGCGATGATATCTGTTTGGGCCCCTTGATGGAGATGGATTGTTTGCTAGCAACTTGTACAATCATCTCTATATCAAGAAATGTATAATCTGCAAGAGTGACACATTCCTATCTTGGATTATACAAGGATATCATGTGACATAAGAATCAGACAAGGAAATACTAATATTTCTTATGCAGGATTGACATATTGTAGCAGTACATTATTTATGCGAATTAGGAATCATAACGTGTTGCTAGATACCGCTTATGATTATTGGAATTAAATAAGTGATTTAATTTCATGGCTAACATAGCATAAATCCTCAAAGGGTCACACAAAATAGAGTTTTAACCAAACAGTGCATTATTTATTCGCAACAGTGAGTATTGCGAAAATATGATGTGTTGATTAATTAATTATATACCGTTATGAACCGTTATAATTAACTAAATCAAATTGATCATATAGAAATAAATTAGTGCATTTGCTAATCCTAGATTAAATATTAATATGTTAATATTTAATCATGTGCAACACATTTAATTAATTGAACTAATTGGGCTTCTAAATTAAATGGTTATTTAAAGGCCCGATTTGAGGTGTATGAAAGGAGCAACTTGAGAGATGGATTAATGGGCTTTGGAGCCCATAAATCCTCCGCCTAATTTCGGCATGGAGAGGGGCAGATCTGTCCATTTTATTTTGGATGAGAGACCTAGGTTTGGAGCACTATAAATAGGGGTGTCTCTTGGGAGAAAACCCTAGCCGTCACATTGCTCCCTTCCCTTCTCTCTCTCCTAGCCGAAATCTACCCAAGGGAGAAGAAATTTCAGAATTTCTTCATCCCTTCCTCTCATCTCCACCTCTCAAAGTTCATGTGTTGAACGATTTTCCCTCAAATAATTAACTAGTTAATTGCTTTGGAAGAGGGAAAACCTTAGGATTAGCTTTGCTCTCTTTGAATCGCTAGCACGAATCTTCTAGAGCTTGGTTAATCTCTTGGTGGACTCGAGGCGGCCGGCCGGCGACATAGGAGGAGTGGAGAGCACGCCACCGACTCCCACGCCTTGGAAAAACCTCACAAGGACGATTTGTGAGAGGTACAATCCTCCTACACCTTTTCTCTCTTGTGTGTGAATGCCTTGCACTAGATCTTGTGATTTGCTTATTCTTAATGGGATTAATTAGTTGTAATTAGTCTAAAATTAAAATATGAGCATTTCCTAACAGTGGTATCAGAGCTATGGTCGTGCTTAAGGTTTTTCACACTTAATTAGTTGAGAAATTCGTAATTAATTAAGTTAATTAGTGATGTGCATGCTTGCTGGCCCTGGAAAGGTTGTTTTCTGTCTTGTTGCTTGTTTTTCGTGGTGTAAAGTTCTCTGAAATTTTTTCCTTCTTATTGGAGGTTGTAGATCTTTGAGTTGTGGTTGTTTTCCCACTGGAATCATTGAAATTCGATGTAAAATGAATTTTTAGTGATTTAAACGGTAACGGTGCGCAGATCTGTCATTCTGCTGCATAGTTCTGTTGTTGTGGATGGTAACAAATAAGTTTGTATACAAAGTACCTATAACTTTTAGATAGGATTAATCTAGACTTGATGCTCTTTCTGGATATGTAAATTTTGTTGCATATTTCGGATCTTATGTGGGTGTTCAAGGATGAAAAGTGATGAAGTTGTCAGATCTGGTTTTTCGAACAAACCGATTGTTTTGAAAAACTGTACTTATTGAGAAACTTTTATGGAAAAGTGTTTAAATGGAAATGTTCTCCTTTAAGTCTGGAATCTGTGAAAATTAATTTCATAGATTTTCATTGAGATTTGGTACCTCAACCGAGTGAAACCTTTTTGGTCGACGGTCAGTTCCAGAACAGGATACCTTGCTTAAATGCTTGTTATCTCGGTGATCTTGAATATAACTTGTGGTTTTTCTTTTCATGGACTGATAGCCTATTGTATGTAGTATTTTTCTATGTAAATTGTTTGCTGGAAAAATATCAAGGGGATGATCATACAGATCAAAAGGTTGAGACCCATAACAGAATTTTCTCTAACGGTGCTTCGCGCACAATTTGAGGATTTGTCTTTTTTGGTTCTCCCTGATGGTAATTGATCTCTCCTTGAGATTTTTACAGGTAACCACAATCTTTGTAAGGAGTTCTCTGGATTTATTTCGGATTTTTTGGAGACCGAATTATTTTGAATTTTTTCGGGACCCGAATTTCGTATTTTAATTAGTTAAAATAGTTTCTAATTAATCAATGTGATGAAAGGTTAATTAGAAGACTCCTTAAATACCCTCCTTTCTGTTTTGATGGTTGGATTTAATTTAAAAAGGGCTTAAACAATTAGTTGTTAAGGTTGAGCCTTCTTTGCATTCGAAAAACTTGAGCAACAAGTATGCACAAAGATTCTAATTAATGAAATTAATTAAGGACAAGTGAATCATGTATATTGTATATGTGCTAACTTTGTTTTGTAGGAGGATGTGGGTTTGATATGGCTCAAGATGTCAATGCCTTGTGTGTTGTAATATATTGTGAATGCATGTGATTGCTTGTAAAGTGGCCTAAGGTGCCTTGATCATTAATTGGTTAATTTTTGATGTAACTTGTGAGGCTTGCATGCCCCTAAGGCCTAGGCGGGGTTTTAGGAATTTATCACATGTATTTATTTCCCTTAATTATTAGCTAGGATCTTAGTAATTAGTGGGAGGGCTTGATTAGATTAGTCTCGTTACATGGAGATGCGACGAAGATTAATGCAAGCGGGAGCCATACAAACCCACGGCAATGTTTGAGATGCTTATGTTATGTGATTGTTTGTGAATGCCTTGAATTGTCATAGGTAGGTATGGGTGTATGCTTACACGACCACCAAACAAGAGTCACGTAAATGTTTTGTCCCAAAAACGATTAAGCTAAATCATCCTCCTTCTCTCTATCCCCCTCACGTCAATTGCCAATCATGGCGCGGTCCGCCATAGCGGACGTCATGGTTGTCAAGCTTGATAGTCGGGGTACAAATGCAAAGATTTGTTAGGAGCAAATAGAGAGAAGTTGCTTATCGATGATTCCAACAAGTTTTCTTGGACATCGGGATGAAGTTCGCGTAGCGAACCAAGAATCATAGAGTTGTATGATTGGTTAAGAGAATCTACCTCGTCTAGTCATTTTGGATGTCGTGCCATAGCAGGTCCATTTTGACGAAAATGGGGATCTTGGAATCCATTACATTTAGGGACATTAATTTAATGTAGTGGAAGTTTTACTTTATGGAAGTTAAAACAAAAACCATAAACTAAATGACCTTAAATTTTGATATTGTTGTAGATGTCTTCCTCGTCTTTTACGCTACGTTCTCTTCTTGAAAAAGAGAAGCTTGCCTTCAATGGTGCCAATTTTTTGGATTGGCACCGCAACCTTAGGCTTGCCCTTAGGTTTGAGAAGAAGGAGTATCTCTTGACCACTCCCTTACCTCCTCTTCCTGAAGAGAAGGCTCCCAAAGAGGACCATGAGAACTATGAAAAGCATCATGGAGACGACATAGAGATGTCGGTCTTGATTGTTGCAGTCATGGACAATGAGCTCCAAAAGGAGTACATTGATAGTGGTCTTGGAGTGTTTGAAATCATCTCTCGTCTCTCAAGGACATTGAAGACCAAAGCTCGCACCGAAAGGGGCAAACTCATCAAGGCCGTCGCCAACACTCGTTTGGCGGAAGGTCATGAAGTTGGCCCACACGTCATGAGGATGGCGGGGTTGTTTCGGCAGCTTGAAAGCCTTGACACGCCCTTCCCACCGGAGGCTGTCCAAGACTTTATTCTCAACTCTCTTCCTCAGAGTTACTCGGGGTTCGTTGTGAACTACCGTATGAATGGCATGGATAAAAGTTTGGAGGATCTCCAAAACATGCTCATGGAAACCGAGGAGAGTCTCAAGAAAGAGAAAGGGTCTAAGGATGTTCTTGCTGTGAATGACAAGGGAAGGAAGATCAAGAAGAAAGCCCGAAGAAACAAGAGAGGCAAAGGCCCGGTGACGCCCCAAGGCTCGTCCAAGGGTGCTCCCGTGGGTTCAAAGAAGAAGAAGAACCCGGCCACTTCCGATACCGTGTGCTACTATTGTAGCGACAAGGGCCATTGGAAGAGGAACTGCCCCAAGTACCTTGCTGATAAGAAGGCTGGAACCGTCCGTCCTTCTACTTCAGGTATATTTGTCATTGAAACCCTTCTCGCTACCTCAAGCAATGACTGGATATTTGATACTGGTTCATGCGCTCACATTTGTCGAAATGTGCAGGCACTAAAGAGTAGGAGGCGGCTCGAGAGAGGCGAAGTTCAACTCCGCGTCGGTAACGGCACGTGCATATCCGCTATGGCCGTTGGGAATGTGGAATTATCTTTGCCTTCTGGTTTTGTGTTGGAACTCAAGGATGTTTATGTAGTTCCATGTATCACTCGAAACATTATCTCTATCTCATGTTTGGACTTGGATGGTTTTGATGTTGTAATAAAGAACAAGTGTTTGACTTTGTTTCGTGATGAAGTTCGTTATTGTGTTGCGCATTTATCGAATGGTCTTTATATGCTTGATAGTAATGAACTTGTTTTGAGTGTTGAAAATGACAATAGGAAACGTAAGATTTCTCATGAGAATGCAACTTTGATGTGGCATTGCCGCTTAGGTCATATCAATGAGAAGCGCATCAAGAGATTACAATCCGTTGGTCTCTTGGATCAATTCGCTTTCGAGCCAATTGACATATGCGAGTCTTGTTTGATGGGAAAGATGACCAAAGCGCCTTTTCCCAATAAAGGGACAAGGGCAAATGGCTTATTGGACCTTGTACATACCGATGTATGTGGACCTATGAGCATTTGCGCACGTGGTGGTTATTCATACTTCATCACTTTCACCGATGATCATAGTAGATACGGGTATATCTACTTGATGCGGCACAAGTCCGAATCCTTTGACAAGTTCAAAGAATTCAAGAATGAAGTTGAAAACCAACTTGGTCGTAAGATCAAAGTTTTACGTTCCGATCGTGGAGGAGAGTACTTGAGTCATGAGTTTGGTGATTATCTAAAGGAGTGTGGAATAGTTCCACAACTCACTCCGCCGGGAACACCACAATGGAATGGTGTATCCGAAAGGAGGAATCGAACTTTGCTAGACATGGTTCGATCGATGATGAGCCAAACCGATTTGCCTAAATCGTTTTGGGGTTATGCATTAGAGACCGCAGCTTTTACACTAAACCGTGTTCCATCTAAGTCCGTTGAGAAAACACCCTATGAACTTTGGTTTGGTCGGAAACCAAGTATGACGTTTCTCAAGATTTGGGGTTGTGAAGCTCATGTGAAGAAACTAATGAGCGACAAACTAGGACCCAAAACGGACAAGTGTTATTTCGTAGGATACCCTAAGGAAACGAAGGGATACTACTTCTACAACCGCAATGAGAACAAGATAGTTGTTGCTCGTACCGGTGTGTTCTTGGAGAAGGAGTTTCTCGCAAGAAGAAGTAGTGGGAGTAATGTAGTTATTGAAGAAATTCATGAACTACCACAAGACATGCCTCAAGTAGGTAATGTAGTTATTCCCAATGAGGTTCCGAATGAGGTTGTAGCCGAACCCGTTCCGCAAGCCGTTGTGGAAGAGGTTCAAGAGAATGCTCCCTCTAATGAGGACTCGAACATATCGCGAGTCGATTATGTTCAAGAAACTCAAAGTTTCGAGGATCAAGAACCAACTCCACAAGCAGTTGTGGAACAAGTTCAAGAACCTCAAGAACCTCAAGCACCAATTCTACGAAGGTCTACAAGGGAAAGTCATCCACCCGAAAGGTACTTGGGTTTGCATGATGCCCTCGTCATTGCGAATGACGAACCTTTGACCATTGATGACATGATGAAGAAATCCGACTCCAAGGAATGGCTCAAAGCCATGGAATCCGAAATGCAATCCATGTATGACAACAAGGTTTGGACCTTGGTTGACCTTCCCAACGGAGTAAAACCCGTTGAGAACAAGTGGATCTTTAAAAGAAAGGTCGACATGGATGGCAACTTGACCATTTACAAGGCACGACTTGTTGCGAAAGGTTACAAGCAAATTCATGGTATTGACTATGAAGAAACCTTCTCGCCCGTCGTCATGTTCAAGTCAATTCGGATCTTGTTAGCAATTGCCGCATTTTATGACTATGAGATATGGCAAATGGATGTCAAAACCGCCTTCCTAAATGGAAATTTGGAAGAGGATGTGTACATGACACAACCCGAGTGTTTTGTGGATCCTAAGAATGCTAACAAGGTTTGCAAGCTTCAAAGGTCCATTTATGGATTGAAGCAAGCATCGCGGAGTTGGAACAAGCGCTTTGATGAAGAGGTCAAGAAGTTGAACTTCATTCAAAGCGAAAAGGAACCTTGTGTTTATAAGAGGATTAGTGGGAGCGTGGTCGTATTTCTTGTTCTATATGTTGATGATATACTCTTGATCGGGAATGATATTCCCGAATTGAATGATGTCAAGGATTCATTGAAGAAAGTGTTCTCAATGAAAGACTTGGGCGAAGCCGCCTACATCCTAGGAATCAAAATCTATAGAGATAGATCTAGGAGGTTGTTAGGCTTGAGCCAAGATGCATATATTGGCAAGGTGTTGGAAAAACACAAAATGGCTAGTTCCAAGAAGGGTTACTTGCCTATGTCACATGGCATATTCTTGAGCAAGACTCAATGTCCGACGGAAGATGCAGATAGGAAATTCATGAACAAGTTTCAATATCCATCTGTGGTCGGATCAATCATGTATGCCATGCTATGCACTCGCCCCGATGTGGCACATCCGATTAGTGTGACTAGTCGATACCAAGCTAACCCTGGTATGCCACACTGGATCGCAGTCAAGAATATCCTCAAGTATTTGAAGAGAACACAAGATAGCATCCTCGTGTACGGTGGAGACCAAGAGCTCGTTGTAAGTGGTTACACCGATGCTAGTTTTCAAACCGATCGAGATGATGCTAAGTCACAGTCCGGCTATGTATTCCTGCTCAATGGTGGTGCCGTAAGTTGGAAAAGTTCCAAGCAAGAAACTACGGCCGATTCCGTCACCGAAGCGGAATACTTAGCGGCTGGTGAAGCAGCGAAAGAAGGCGTTTGGATCAAGGAGTTCTTGACCGAGTTGGAGGTGGTTCCAAGCATCTCAGGTCCAGTGGATCTCTACTGCGACAACACGGGAGCCATAGCTCAGTCCAAAGAGCCTAGGTCTCACCAAAAGACCAAGCACATTCTACGACGATTCCATCTTATCCGTCAGTTTGTGAATGACGGGTGGATCAAGTTCAAGAAGGTGGATGGTGCCGCGAACACAGCGGACCCTCTGACAAAGCCTTTGTCTCGAGCCGCACATGAGTTGCATGTTGCATCCATGGGGATTAGGCGTATGCCTGAGTGGCTTTGAGTTGTATCTTTTACTTTGAGGCTTTAGTATGAGACATGTATATTTTGGATATTACATTGAGTACTATGCACTTGCTAGAAGTCATTATTGATTGACTCTAGGCCAAGTGGGAGATTGTTGGAGTTATGTCCTAGAAGCCAATCATTATGGCTACTTCTATGGTTTATGTTATTGATGATATTTTATCATTTGTTCCTTGATTTATTTATTGATAGATCATTCAGGTTGAGGATCTGAATTGTAGATCTCTATAATTCATTTGTTCATAAATGACATTAATAAATCTAAAGATGTCCATAATCTTGATAATTAACAAGGAACATTAATTATCAAATAAGATTAGTATGCAAGTTAAGCGATGATTAAGTTCTACAAATCATAGGTAAAGAGTTACCAACTTAATTGCATATATATATGTTGTAGAACATAGTACAGGACTTGACCCAAATGAAATAAACATATGGATTGTGTTATGTGTCATTGTTTATTTCATATGTTGTTGATTCTAAGTTTGAGATGCTCAGCTTTTCCACATGAGGATAGGTTCAATAAATATCGTCTAACGCTGATTCCTGATAAAGGCTGCTATACGGACTTTATTTATGTTCTCTTGAATTGTGCGGGGAAAAGTTGTTCATCAAGAAAATCGTATGTCCCTCATTAGTTTACCTAGTGAGCGATGATATCTGTTTGGGCCCCTTGATGGAGATGGATTGTTTGCTAGCAACTTGTACAATCATCTCTATATCAAGAAATGTATAATCTGCAAGAGTGACACATTCCTATCTTGGATTATACAAGGATATCATGTGACATAAGAATCAGACAAGGAAATACTAATATTTCTTATGCAGGATTGACATATTGTAGCAGTACATTATTTATGCGAATTAGGAATCATAACGTGTTGCTAGATACCGCTTATGATTATTGGAATTAAATAAGTGATTTAATTTCATGGCTAACATAGCATAAATCCTCAAAGGGTCACACAAAATAGAGTTTTAACCAAACAGTGCATTATTTATTCGCAACAGTGAGTATTGCGAAAATATGATGTGTTGATTAATTAATTATATACCGTTATGAACCGTTATAATTAACTAAATCAAATTGATCATATAGAAATAAATTAGTGCATTTGCTAATCCTAGATTAAATATTAATATGTTAATATTTAATCATGTGCAACACATTTAATTAATTGAACTAATTGGGCTTCTAAATTAAATGGTTATTTAAAGGCCCGATTTGAGGTGTATGAAAGGAGCAACTTGAGAGATGGATTAATGGGCTTTGGAGCCCATAAATCCTCCACCTAATTTCGGCATGGAGAGGGGCAGATCTGTCCATTTTATTTTGGATGAGAGACCTAGGTTTGGAGCACTATAAATAGGGGTGTCTCTTGGGAGAAAACCCTAGCCGTCACATTGCTCCCTTCCCTTCTCTCTCTCCTAGCCGAAATCTACCCAAGGGAGAAGAAATTTCAGAATTTCTTCATCCCTTCCTCTCATCTCCACCTCTCAAAGTTCATGTGTTGAACGATTTTCCCTCAAATAATTAACTAGTTAATTGCTTTGGAAGAGGGAAAACCTTAGGATTAGCTTTGCTCTCTTTGAATCGCTAGCACGAATCTTCTAGAGCTTGGTTAATCTCTTGGTGGACTCGAGGCGGCCGGCCGGCGACATAGGAGGAGTGGAGAGCACGCCACCGACTCCCACGCCTTGGAAAAACCTCACAAGGACGATTTGTGAGAGGTACAATCCTCCTACACCTTTTCTCTCTTGTGTGTGAATGCCTTGCACTAGATCTTGTGATTTGCTTATTCTTAATGGGATTAATTAGTTGTAATTAGTCTAAAATTAAAATATGAGCATTTCCTAACATTAACGCAGTTGTCTTTGCATTTTTAGATGTGTTTGTGCGCTTTAAAATACTTGCTGGGCCTGTAGAGTTTCTCACTGGGCTAGAGGGAATTGGATTATTAACAGTTGAAGGCCCAGCAGGCCCAACAGGAACAAAAGGGACCAAAGGGAGCTCAACAATAGTATCAACGTGTTGTACTGGAGCAGGAACAGGTTGATGGTCAGTTAAAGGTTGGTCCAACAATAAAGTTGCTGATGGATCAGCATTTGACAGTTCAGATTGCACCCTAATTGATGGATCAGATCCATTTATCGAATCAAGTTGTGTCTTTGGTTGTGGCTCGCTTGACAGTTCAAGTTGTTTATTACCAACTTCTAAACAGGTAGAACCAAAAGCACGTGTTCAGAGGGGTGCATGACGTTCAAATTTTCAAAGACCTCTGGAAATAAGCATGCATCAACAGGCAAGTTGTCTTTAAGTAACAGAGAGGTACTGTGGGGTTGTACCTGATCTGTAGAAACTGCCAAACGCTTCTCATTCCAGGAACGTTCCAACACAGAGTTCTGAAGCTCAGTGACATCAATATTGGACAATCTTTTGGCGCCTAGATGGATCTTCTGTGGCACCTGGGAAGTGACTGTCGCAGAAGCTTCTTCCAACCGCTAAAGGGAAGTGACTTTGAAGGGAAAGACGAAGCAGAGCGGTTGCGCTAGAGGGAAGGCTGGCTTGATGAACTCCACGGAAAATGTGCTGGAATGCAGATAGTTTCAGGGTGACTGTATCCCCTTAGAGACGACATTCTTCTTCATCAGATGTCGTCGGAGGCGTGGGTGATTTTGGCTGACGGTGGCTAGGGCATAGTATTGGCTGTGGGGGTGGCGGTAGGTCAAACATGGCTTTTGGGGCCATTTGAATCCATCTTTTGATACCTACTCTGACAGGGTAAACATACGCGCCGCCCGTCATGAAAATCAGCAAAGGGATACGACGAAGATCGGGAGTAGCATTGGCGACATCCCAAGTGGCCATGATGTTGGGCTCAGTTGAAGGGATTGTGCCGAGATAAGTCGCGAACTGTCGAACAGACTCAGCTACATAGCTTTCTCTCCAGTGGTGTGGCTGAATTCCAGCTAAGGTGATCCAAACTTTGAAAACAGGTATTTCAACATTCGCGTCAATCGTCGAAGACCACTGTTCAGCTCGATAGCCTTGCTCCCACCAAATTTCAGACATAGCCATTCCTAGTTGCTGAGTAGAGATACCTCGAGGTGGTAACACTAGGTGTCTACCCTTGGTGAGATTTGCTATCTACAGTTGTTCTGGCTTCACCATGCCAGTAGAAGCAAGTTGAGTAGCAATGTCCTCAGCTGCGAGGGGTATCTCAAGGGAAGAGGGAACAATTATGAGCAATGCTTTGGAGAGTCGCTGCACTTCCTGGAGCTGAAGCTTGTCTCTTGAGATGTTGCAGTAAATCTCCTTGGGACGCTCCGATTCAGGTGGTAAGACATTGCGGATCTCAGGGTTGGAGCTGTCGAGCAGGTTGTTAGGAAATGCTCATATTTTAATTTTAGATTAATTACAACTAATTAATCACCATTAACAACAAGCAAATCAATAGATCTAGTGCTAAAGCAATCACACATCAAAACAATGAGAACAAGTAGGAGAATTATACCTCTCTTTGTGTAGTAACAAAGAGGCTCGATTCCATGGCATGGGAGTCGATGGCGTGCTTGCACCGCCTCTCCACCACCTCTAACCGCCTCACGTCCACCAAGGAGCCGACCACAAGCTTGAAGGAGTGCTAGCTCTTCTCAAGCTCCTAGCTAATCCTCTCTACCAACTTCTAATTTCTATTAACCATTTAATGGAGGAAGAAGAAGGGAGGAGCTCAACACATGAGCAATGGAGGGAGAAGGAAGAGCCATGGAGAAGAGAGAATTTTATCTCTTCTTTTTTGGTGGCGCACAAGAAGGGAAGGGAAGAGGAGAGGGGTAGATGGAGGCTAGGGTTGGCTCTCTAAAGAGACCCCCTTTTATAGCCAACCAATCCTCATCCTAAGTTGTCACTATTTACAACTTTGCCACTTGCCCTAGCTGAAAATTAATAGGCTATGAAGCCCAATTTCTCATGTGCTAAATGGGCCATTAATTCATTAATTAATGATCCATATAAATGCTCTTTCTTTCATCCTTTACAATGGGCCTTTAAATAAACAATTAATTTAGAAGCCCACATAGCTCAAATAAATTAAAGTGTTGAACATAATTAATTATTAACTTATTAATAATTAATTCTTGATTAGCTTATGCATTAATTTATTTCTAACATGATCCATTTGATATAATTAATTATAACGGTTCATAACGGTATATAATTAATTAATCAACTTATCATGTTTTGTATTCTCCAATACAAATAAACAATGCACGTGTGGTCAAAGTCCTATTTGTGCGACCCTATTGAGGATTTATGCTATGTTGGCCATGGAGAATAAATCATTATTTATTTCCAATAATCATAAGCGGTATCTAGCAACACGTTATGATTCCCAATTCGCATAAATAATGTACAGCTACAATATCTCAATCCTGCATAAGAAATAAAAGTATTTCCTTGTTTGATTCTTATGTCACATGATATCCTTGTATAATCCAAGATAGGAATGTGTCATTCTTGCAGATTATACATTTCTTGATATAGAGCTGATTGTACAAGTTGGCCAAACAATCCAAACTCCATCAAGGGGCCCAAACAGATATCATCACTCATTAAGTATATTAATGAGGGACATACGGTTTTCTTGATGAACAACTTTTTCCCGCACAATTCAAGAGAACATAAATAAAGTCCTTATAGCAGCCTTTATCAGGAATTAACGTTAGACGATATTTATTGAACCTATCCTCATGTGGAAAAGGTGAACATCTCAAACATAGAATCAAACTCATATGAAATAAACAATGACACTTAACACAATCCAAATGTTTATTTCATTGGGTCAAGTCCTGTACTATGTTCTACAACATATACATATGCAATTAAGTTGGTAACTCCTTACCTATGATTTGTAGAACTTAGTCATCGCTTAACTTGCATACTAATCTTTTATGATAATTAATGTTCCTTGTTAATTATCAAGATTATGGACGATTTAGATTTATTATTGTCATTCTAATGAATGATCCACAGAGATCCACAATTCAGATCCTCAACCTGAATGATCTGTCAATAATAAACTCTAGGAACAAATGATCAAATATCATCATTAACATAAACTAAGAAAATAAGTCATTAAATATTGACTTCTAGGACATAACTCCAACAATCTCCCACTTGGCCTAGAGTCAATCAATAGTGACCTCTAGCCAATGAAGAATTTAAAACAATGTCATATATCCATATATATACATGTCTCGAACCTCAAAAGATATAATACACTTAAAGCAAGTTACTCATACGTCCATCGCGCATGGATGCACAACTGCATCTCGTATACCGCTTAAGGTAGATGTTAAGTTAGAGTGTTCGTTGTGTCCGCGGACCTATCCAATTTTGTTTGACCCTATATACATATATACTCCTATATATGTGTTCTTGATCGTCATCATGTGAGATCAAGTGACATCGTCATAGATCTTAGTTGGATCACCAATTTAATATTGGGTTCTTCAAGTTTAAGCTATGGTTCGAGATGCATAGAACCATATTAGCTTGAATGAGAACTTCACGATCCATACCACATTCTTTCATTGCTTCACAAGTTGCTATATATTTTTGTTTTGGTGACGGAAACGGTTGTAATATCCCATTTAGAACACCTTCTAAATTTACAACACCACATTAAACAAAATATGTAGCTCAATTGTATTTCTATCAATCTTTCGAAAACTAGCATCAATATAACAATTTATATGAGCTTTCTTTCATCTTGTCAGATGAAAAAC
This sequence comes from Rhynchospora tenuis, assembly GCA_027725995.1. Taxonomy (NCBI): domain Eukaryota; kingdom Viridiplantae; phylum Streptophyta; class Magnoliopsida; order Poales; family Cyperaceae; genus Rhynchospora; species Rhynchospora tenuis. The sequence goes on along the minus strand of JAMRDG010000020.1, from coordinate 783,336 downwards.
ATATCACCCTTTCTCATAAGATACTCGAGGATATTCTTGATTATTGTCCAAATGTGTTTTTTCTTTGTATCCAGTTGACAACTGCTTGTCATACTCCTTGGGTACAACACATAGGGGCATGTGCATAAGTATGGCGTACGTAATGAAACTCATAACAGAAGGATGCTCGAATTGTATCGTGCACTCTTCTCGAATTGTATCGTGCACTCTTCTCGAATTGAGTTGCAACACACCGAGTCGAACTCAAGTGTATGCCATACAACGTGGTTAGACATCCTTTACAGGAGTCTATCTTTTCGTGTAACTAGAACACTTTGTCATTATATGCACATTTTGCTCAAACCTGACATCCATCATAATCTATCTCCATAGATTTTGTTTCCTTGGATTTAGGTGACTTGCCCAAGTTCTCTATTGAGAAAACATTCTCCAATGAGATCTTGACAATATTCATTTTCTTAATGTTATTCCCAATTAATGTCTTGTATCTTGTACAATACATGTAACACAATCATGCTCCCACTGACTATCTTGTCTGTACAAGATACCTTTTTGACGAAGTTCAACTCCTTGACTTCCTTTTCGAAATGTTTATTCCAATTTCCACAATACTTGCTTCAATCCATTAATGGATCCTTAAAGCATATATATGTTTCTAACAATACAACAAATCCTCGGTTTGTGTCAAATACACAACAACTTCCTTCATTCAATCGAAGAAGACGGTTTTGATGTATCTTTCCATATATCTATATATACGAAATATAACTATTGTTAGAATGATCTTTATTGACTTATACAAAGCTACAAGCGAGAAGCCGTGCTTTGTACATGGTCAACTCGTTATCGACTTAGACATAGCAACAATCATGAACTTGTGCTTTGCACATAGTCGACTTGCTATCCATATCTATCTTTCCTTTAAAGATCTAAATGTTCTTGATGGATCGCTCCTTCATGAACATCAATCAAGGTCTATACCTTGTTGTTATGTATATGGATTGCACTTAAAGATCATACAGATTCAAATCATACTTGTGGAATCGGGTCTTTCCATCGCTTCTGTATTTATCAACGGATCCTCATATGTCAAGTACGAGGATGTTGTGAAGCCTATGTACTTTTCAGTTTAGGCAATTCACTCTCGTTGATCTTTGTAGGATTGGTGCTTGAGGTCAACAAACTACTTCTACAACATCTTGTAGAGTAAGTTCTTGATCCTAATATATTGCACGAGTTTCTCGAACATCATCCATTTGTGAGATGTTTGAGTACTCTTTAGAAGCAAGTGTGCTTATAAACTTCTTCCTTTCACAACTACTTGTGAATTAAGTTCCGCTCAACTCCCACTAAACACCATGTATGGAGTGACAAGTTTCCCATAAAGGTACTTCTTGTAGTGACGCATAAACTCCTTTAATGCTCACTTTACTCTCACTACTTCTTCTTGAGAATGTTATTCCTTAAGATTACGTTATGATGAGCAACAACTACCTTGTTCTTATCATGTTCATAGAAGTAGTACCTTTTGGCTAATTCAAGATATCCTACAAAATAATAAGCGTCTTATTTGGGTCCAAGCTTATCAATCAATCGAACCTTGAAATAAGCTTCTCAACACCAAATCTTGAGAAACAATATACCTAGAGATCGGATCTCGTAAGATGTCTTTCTCAATAGACTTCAATGGAATTTTTATTTAGTGTAAACAATATTGTTCTCAAACACAAATCCCTTACATGAGTCGAACAAATCAATTTGATTTATTACCGATCGAACTATATCAAACCATGTTCGATACCTCCATCCTTGGATACATTTTTCAATGTTCCTCATGGAGCGAGTAGTGAAACGTATTTCATACTCTTTAGGTAATATATCAAACTATATGACTTAACTATTTACCATGATCCATCTTAAGACTTTTTGCTTTTATTGAATAGTTTTTCAACTTTACTCTTGAAATTCTTTTGATCTTGTCAAAAGATTCATACTTATACCATATCAAATAGATACGTTAATATCTACAATGATCGTTGGTCAAGTGGTAAAGTGTCAACAACCTTTCAATTGCACAAGTACCCATAGGTCTATATACATCAATATGTATGTCTTAATCAAGTTACTTGTCCTTTAAACCTTCGTAGTTCAAAGACGCTTTTGTCATTTAACAATCACGATTCGCATGAATTTCAATTCATTTGCAATCGAATTGATTTACGAGCTCCACGTTACGTAGACTCTCATAATGTGATTCTTGTTTATATTCGACCAAGCGACTAATTTACATAAAAGTCAAATACTTTATGTAAAGTCTTACACATTTGTCATTCAAAATTTTGTCTATCTATTTCAAGCAAATTCAATTAAGATGCATGAAATCTTATACACAAATTCATAATAATAAGAGAACAACATTTCTCTATTACAAAACATGATCATCCATCATCAAATATGAAATGGTGATAAGGTTTTATGAGATGTTTGGAATAAGGTATACAACCTTAAATTCCTAAACAAACTCTTTATTTAGTAAAGATAACTCTACGTATTCAATGGTAGCGGCTTAGACGTATAAGCCATTTCCAAAACGGAGTTTACTTTACTTGTCTCGAACTTTCTCTTATTCATCATTGCCTACACATTTTGTTAAATGCGAGCACATGAACTAGCACCTAATTACTAGTGTGAATTAGAGATAGTGAGATAATTTGAACGACAAATATCTTAAGGTTTAGAACATCATGGTATTTCGGACAACCTTTCAAATGCCTCCCATAAATAGCAAATGAAACATCTCATGTGACACACGGTCACTAGTGAGGGTCTCAAAGTTTCAACTCATATCTTGGTGAAGTATTCCTTTAATACTTAACCAATTACTTTAGCACTAACAAGTGTGCGAACAATATATCCTTTATCCATAGAAAGAGATTGCATGACAATATCAACAATCCTTGATATTGGAGATCTTAATATCTCTAGTTATCAATTAGCTACTCAAACCTTTCGGTTCGCAAGCTAATGAAATGTTTATCTTCTTAAGAAGAGTCTCTTGGTTAATTCACACTCTATTACTTGATCATAAATGATTGAGTCTATATTTACTTTCTCTAAGAACGTCTTCTTGAGTAAATGGATGAGAGTGTAGAAGTCTAGTCTAGTCCTTATGAATTCTCCAATTCAAAGGTCTAGAACTTCTAAAAGGATATAAGCATTCGTTTTATTGAATAATTTTCGTCAAAACTAATCAATCATTATGAAGCTATGTTCGGGAAGTCGAGGAACGTTTTGGGATTAAACATGCACAAGTTTCTCCTTTCCAAGAACATGTCTTAGAAATCGGTGTTACTTCTCCAAGTAAATACCTTAGAAACGAGCTTGTTGTTTTCCAAAGATTGATCGCAACGAAATTAACATATTTAATATCTATAACAATTTCAATTTAAGGTCATTTAGTTTATGCAATGTTTTGTTTATGGAATGATAAACAAACTCCCACTACATTTATTTAAAGTCCCTAATGTAGTCGGTTTCCAAGATCCTCATTTTCGTTGAAATAGGGGACAGCGTCGGCATGACACCTAAAACAACTAGATAAGGTAGGTTCTCCAACCAATCATATCTTGTCCATATGATTCTTGGTTTGTGAGATATCATAAGTATATCCACAAACTTCGTCCCAACGTCCAATCCGAGTGGGTCCGTTGTAAAGCAACCTCTCTCTATTTGCTCCTAGTAAATCCGATTTACACCCCGACTACAATGATGGACTACGATGTCCGCGTCGGCAGGAATGCATCAATAGACAATCAATTGTATTGAAGGGGATAAAGAGAAGGAGGACGATTTGGCTAAATCAAGTTAATTTGGGACAAAAGCAAATACGTGACTTTGTTTGGTGGTCGTGTAAGCATACACCCATACCTACCTATGACAATTCAAGGCATTCACAAACAATCACATAACATAAGCATCTCAAGCATTGTCGTGGGTTTGTATGGCTCCCGCTTGCATTAGTCTTCGTCGCATCTCCATGTAACGAAACTAATCTAATCAAACCCTCCCACTAATTACTAAGATCCTATCTAATAATTACGGGAAATAAATACATGTGATAAAATCCTAAAACCCACCTAGGCCTTAGGGGCATGCAAGCCTCACAAGTTACATCAAGAATTAATCAATTATTAATTATCAAGGCACCTTAGGCCACATTACAAGCAATCACATGCATTCACAACATTTTACAACACACAAGGCATTGAAATCTTGAGCCATATCAAACCCACATCCTCCTAAAAAACAAGTTAGCACATATACAATATACATGATTCACTTGCTCTTAATTAATTTCATTAATTAGAATCTTTGTGCATACTTGTTGCTCAAGTTTTTTCGAATGCAAAGAAGGCTTAACATTAACAACTAATTGTTTAAGCCCTTTCAAATTAAATCCAACCATCAAAACAGAAAGGAGGGTATTTAAGGAGTCTTCTAATTAACCTTTCATCAAATTGATTAATTAGAAATTATTTTAACTAATTAAAATACGAAATTTGGGGCCCGAAAAATTAAAAATAATTCGGTCTCCAAAAAATCCGAAATAAATCCAGAGAACTCCTTACAAAAATTGTAATTACCTGTAAAAAACTCAAGGAGAGATCAATTACCATCAGGGAGAACCAAAAAAGACAAATCCTCAGATTGTGCGCGAAGCACCGTTAGAGAAAATTCTGTTATGGGTCTCAACCTTTTGATCTGTATGATCATCCCCTTGATATCTTTCCAGCAAACAATTTACATAGAAAAATACTACATACAATAGGCTATCATTCCATGAAAAGAAAATCCACAAGTTACATTCAAGATCAACGAGATAACAAGCATTTAAGCAAGGTATCCTGTTCTGGAACAGACCGTCGACCAAAAAGGTTTCACTCGGTTGAGGTATCAAATCTCAATAAAAATCTATGAAATTAATTTTCACAGATTCCAGACTTAAAGGAGAACATTTCAATTTCAACACTTTTCCATAAAAGTTTCTCAATAAGTACAGTTTTTCAAAACAATCAGTTTGTTTGAAAAAACAGATCTGACAACTTCATCACTTTTCATCCTTGAACGCCCACATAAAATCCGAAATATGCAACAAAATTTACATATCTAGAAAGAGCATCAAGTTTAGATTAATCCTATCTAAAAGTTACAGGTACTTTGTATACAAACTTATTTGTTACCAACCACAACAACAGAACTGTGCAGCAGAATAACAGATCTGCGCACCGTTACCGTTTAAATCACTAAAAATTCATTTTACATCGAATTTCAATGATTCCAGTGGGAAAACAACCACAATTCAAAGGGCTACAACCTCCAATAAGAAGGAAAAAATTTCAGAGAGCTTTACACCACGAAAAACAAGCAACAAGACAGAAAACAACCTTTCCAGGCAGCAAGCATGCACATCACTAATTAACTTAATTAATTATGAATTTCTCATTTAATTAAGTGTGAAAAACCTTAAGCACGACCTGGCTCTAATACCACTGTTAGGAAATGCTCATATTTTAATTTTAGATTAATTACAACTAATTAATCACCATTAACAACAAGCAAATCAATAGATCTAGTGCTAAAGCAATCACACATCAAAATAATGAGAACAAGTAGGAGAATTATACCTCTCTTTGTGTAGTAACAAAGAGGCTCGATTCCATGGCATGGGAGTCGATGGCGTGCTTGCACCGCCTCTCCACCACCTCTAACCGCCTCACGTCCACCAAGGAGCCGACCACAAGCTTGAAGGAGTGCTAGCTCTTCTCAAGCTCCTAGCTAATCCTCTCTACCAACTTCTAATTTCTATTAACCATTTAATGGAGGAAGAAGAAGGGAGGAGCTCAACACATGAGCAATGGAGGGAGAAGGAAGAGCCATGGAGAAGAGAGAATTTTATCTCTTCTCTTTTGGTGGCGCACAAGAAGGGAAGGGAAGAGGAGAGGGGTAGATGGAGGCTAGGGTTGGCTCTCTAAAGAGACCCCCTTTTATAGCCAACCAATCCTCATCCTAAGTTGTCACTATTTACAACTTTGCCACTTGCCCTAGCTGAAAATTAATAGGCTATGAAGCCCAATTTCTCATGTGCTAAATGGGCCATTAATTCATTAATTAATGATCCATATAAATGCTCTTTCTTTCATCCTTTACAATGGGCCTTTAAATAAACAATTAATTTAGAAGCCCACATAGCTCAAATAAATTAAAGTGTTGAACATAATTAATTATTAACTTATTAATAATTAATTCTTGATTAGCTTATGCATTAATTTATTTCTAACATGATCCATTTGATATAATTAATTATAACGGTTCATAACGGTATATAATTAATTAATCAACTTATCATGTTTTGTATTCTCCAATACAAATAAACAATGCACGTGTGGTCAAAGTCCTATTTGTGCGACCCTATTGAGGATTTATGCTATGTTGGCCATGGAGAATAAATCATTATTTATTTCCAATAATCATAAGCGGTATCTAGCAACACGTTATGATTCCCAATTCGCATAAATAATGTACAGCTACAATATCTCAATCCTGCATAAGAAATAAAAGTATTTCCTTGTTTGATTCTTATGTCACATGATATCCTTGTATAATCCAAGATAGGAATGTGTCATTCTTGCAGATTATACATTTCTTGATATAGAGTTGATTGTACAAGTTGGCCAAACAATCCAAACTCCATCAAGGGGCCCAAACAGATATCATCACTCATTAAGTATATTAATGAGGGACATACGGTTTTCTTGATGAACAACTTTTCCCCGTACAATTCAAGAGAACATAAATAAAGTCCTTATAGCAGCCTTTATCAGGAATCAACGTTAGACGATATTTATTGAACCTATCCTCATGTGGAAAAGGTGAACATCTCAAACATAGAATCAAACTCATATGAAATAAACAATGACACTTAACACAATCCAAATGTTTATTTCATTGGGTCAAGTCCTGTACTATGTTCTACAACATATACATATACAATTAAGTTGGTAACTCCTTACCTATGATTTGTAGAACTTAATCATCGCTTAACTTACATACTAATCTTTTATGATAATTAATGTTCCTTGTTAATTATCAAGATTATGGACGATTTAGATTTATTATTGTCATTCTAATGAATGATCCACAGAGATCCACAATTCAGATCCTCAACCTGAATGATCTGTCAATAATAAACTCTAGGAACAAATGATCAAATATCATCATTAACATAAACTAAGAAAATAAGTCATTAAATATTGACTTCTAGGACATAACTCCAACACAGGTCACCAAACGGATGCTCATGAAAGTGGTGCTGAGTAGGAGAGGGGTGCAGAGGTGCCTTCCCTTTAAATTGCTTGAGCACTTCAGGATCGGTACACTCCTTGTAATCATGCCCAGTGCCCCAGCAAAGTACACATCGACGTGCGTTGCGACAGTCGTCGGAGATGTGACCGCGTTGAAAACAGCGAAAGCAGCGGAGGTGCCATTCCTCATGGGAAGGGGATGGGGGAAACCGAAGTGTGGTGGGGCTCTCAGGTAGTGTAGACTTCTGAGGGGTCAAAGGAACGCCCTGAAGAAGGGGTTGACGAGGCTTCAGCAGCCAGCGACGGCGACCCAAATGGGGCTGAGTAGGTTTGGTATGAGCACGTGGCAGAGAGGACGATGGAGGAGGAGGTGGTTGACGAGAAGAGGGAGGAGGAGGTGGTTGGCAAGTGGGGTTGATTCTAGGATTTTGGTATCTGTACGGAGGCTGGCGGGTGTGACTGACGACCTGAGCGTAAGTAGGAGTCTCATTATAGGTTGAGAGTTGGTAAGGGGTGTTCGCCGGAGTAGCTTGGTTGAAGTGAGTGCCTCTGCGTCGCCTGGGTTGCACCTGAGTCAATTCGCCGTCCATCGCCATGTTTTCTCCTGGGTTTTCGCCTTTCTGTACGGAGAGCTCCAAGAGAGAGAAAACCCTCTAGAGAATCTTACTATTAAGATTCTGCCTTCTGTAGTTATCATGACAAACCTTATTCCTAAAATAATATTCATTATTTTTTTTTTCTCATGTTTATAACCCTGAAACTTGACCACTACCTAAAAGACCGTTGGTACGACTAACTCGAAAATAACCAGTATTGATGTTTCTTTCATACATCACATGCTCGTGGATGGAGTTTAAGTAAACCAAATTGTCACATCCTAAACCAAGCCATAATCTGGAGAGGACAGCCCCGCCACGTATGCACACATCGCTGTGCATACGTCAGGCTATAAAACAGTGTCACAGAAATAAATAATCACAAATAATAGTCACATAATAAAGGAATTGTTGTTCATACATCAAAAGTGCTGGTAAAAATATCTACATAACAAAATTTCCAGCCATTTGTCAAACAAAATTCTATAAAAACAATTAAATGACTATTCCATCTTAGCTTGGTCTTCTAGTAAATCTTCCTCCACTGTGTCTGCCAAATCTGAACTTGTCTCCACAATCAAAGTATGTGGGCTGATTACATGAATATTCAGTATGGTAATAGAGTGAGCCTAAAGGTCCTGGTTAAACAAAAGTTAGAACTAAACCAGACTTAATTTGGTCACTTTTAAAATCCTATCGTGCAATCTCTAAGTGTTCTTAGTGTAATAATGGAGCTATTCTACATGACAATCCATGCCCAAGAAAAGAAAGAAATCTGAAATGGTAGAGGATAGTAATATAAGATGATACGAAATATAAAATATAAGAGTCAAGCACCCAATCTCATGGTCATATATATGTAAGATAAAATCCGGAGTCAATCTTCACAAATCCCAATATGACAAGAATCGTGCCTAATAATCATATATGTAGATCAACCCGAACACAGCTCCTAGCTCACATCTCTTCGCGAAAGAGTGTGAGACAGCAAACACGGTACCGGTTATACTGCACGAGGAGATCGAGAGGCAGTCTAATATATAATGGCATATAATCAAAGGCCAAGGAAAATATAGTAACAACCATACATATAATAAATAACCATGTGACCGCAGAGCCGCCAGACAGTCGACCTGCAGAGTGGTCATACCACTCGGTCTCACTATCCTGAACCATACCAAATGCAAGTGTTGATTAAGACACTTTTAAGTATATTAATACTTTTATTAATATGGATGCACAATACAAATTAATCTTGAGTTAATGACATGCACTTAGGTGTTTATATAGTGTTCATGACATGATATGCACGCAGTTAATTGTTGATCTAATTCTTAAACCAAAGATTAAACAAAACCTAAGGCATCCACACCTGAAAGAGTCAGAGACAGAGCGACTACTCCTCAAGGTGATCGATGAAGTCCTGACCAGTGCCTGCAGTCTCGTGCTCGGGATGAAAGTCGTCCACCTGTCTGCAAAAGTCTTGTTGCTCACCTGACGAACGAAACTCACACGTTAAAATCTACTTTAGCGATCTACCCCATTCTGGTTCTTGGTGTACTAAACTATACTTAGAATCTAGACATTCACAAAGGAACTCGAATTTTGATTTAAAGGAAGGTTGGACTCGAGAGTTTTCTTTTTTTTTTTTGGAAATGAATTCGCTATTAAAATATGTTATTGTATTTAAAGAAATACCTTATAAATTTTAACAGAGCTTCATTTGTAAAACGAGTGTGAAGAAAGACGTGTTGACAAAATCCTATAGTCTAATCTACACGTTCAAGTCGTGACAACTTTTATCTTGATTTTAGAAATCATGTTGAAAATACGTATTTCTTTGTTAAAGAATGTCTAATGTATATAAAGTACTTTTATTACAAATCAACTTTATCACTATTAATCTAATGTTACAAAAGTGTGTTTATAAGTATTTTATGAAACATCAGTTTATTTCTAACGAGGTCAATATTAATATTTCACTTTTGTCACTCTATATTGTAATTAACTTTATAAAGACAATTAATAATGCCATACTATTTAAAGTATATTTTATAAAACTCATTTATACAAAAACGTAACATTTGTGTCATATAGCTAGTTAAAATATTTTTAATAATCTTAAAGTTTAATGTGTTGATGTGTTTATATATTAGTGTTTTCATGTTACTTCAAAATAATGTGTACCATATTTATTTAAAACGTGTAAACATTTAAAAGTAAATTATATAAAAGAAAGACTAATATTATTTTTAATGATGCCTATACGATTATATCACTTTATTATTTATTACAAACGCTACTTCATAACCAATGTTAACTGTGTTTGAACATATGACAAATCTGAATATTATCCACTTCATTTTATAAATCGTTTAGTAATTTTACTTTGTGAAAATCCAATTAGTATATGTTATATAATAATTTATAATTTTATCCTACGTAATTCATTAACAGTGAGTTGAAGTTTTAGTTCATAACTTAGGTAGTTAGTTCCTACCATTAATTTCCATAATCTAAAAGTTACTCTCGGGCATCTCCATATTAAGCAATATACTTCAAATGTTATTCTTTTATTAAAACATGGTTATTAATCAATTTATAGTCCATTAAGTATTAACAGATTTATATTTTACAATATAAACCTTATAACAGTACCTATTACTAAACAGTCCTTATTCAGTTCAAAGAAGTTTACTAATAGGTCCTTAGCAGAAAGTTTTCCTTACAAATCAGTCCTTTAGATTTAAGAAGTGTACCAGTAAAAGAGATTGAGCAAAACCGAACTGGAATCAAGTTGGTACCTCTTATTCAGAGTCTCGTAACCAACAACTAAGCAAAATTAGAACACAAGCACTAATGGGAACTAGCAACAGGAGCACCAAGGTGTTTGTACGTGCACCAAAATTCAAGAATGAAATACTTAACAACCTAATACTCTAAGCATCCAATAAACATTCAAGTGTCCACATATATAGATACGTGTATCAACAAAATCATATTAATTAGACTTAGCAAAGAATTTAGGCAAGTACTCAATTGAGTTAAGAAATACACGACTGGTTCAAATAAGCAATCCAGTATGCACAATCATCTCAAATTCAATCATAAAAATAAACAAACAGAGAGAGAAAAGAGAGGTGAGGCCAAACCGAGATAACTTCAAAAGGAGGGAAGTTCGAGGGAGGAGAGGAGGGTTCAACCGAACCACCACCAAGCGACATTGCCACTGCCTCGGGTCGCCATTGGGGGTTGCTTGTCTTCAATTGCTGGGGTGAGGAAGTGAATTTGTGAAGGAAGAGGGGCAGTAAGAGAAAGGAGATGAGGTTGTGTGAAGGAGGAGGCGTGGTGCTCGGATTAGAGAGAAGTGGGAGAGAGAGAAGTGGAGCCTGTTGTGGGGTCCCGTCGAGTGAGGGAGAAGGAAGGAGAGGTTGTAGCTCGGTTGGGTCGAAGGGAAGAGGAATAAGAGAGAAGGGGTTTGTGCTGTGCAGAGAGAGAGAGTAGAACGGAAGGGATAAATCTAATGGTGCAAATAAATCAAGGAACCAATCAATAGATCAGACGGACCAGACATTTCAGAAATTAAGTTACTAAGTTTTAAATATTTGTTTAGCTTAATAGTATTTTATTTGTGACTTCCAAATTTTAAATTAATCCATAATTTTTTAGAATTTCTCTATAGCAGTCTTATTTAGAGTCATTTTCATATAAATTTTTAATTTACTTTCAAATTAACCACCACTTTTGAAAACAAAATTTTATTTTAATTTACGGGTTTTTATACAAATGATAATGATTTAAAAAAAAAACAAATTTATTTATGAAGTATTTTAGTATTGTGTAAGTTTTAAAAGATTGCATAATATTATGATAAAAGTTCCATGGACTACAAATTATACCTTTTAAATAATTATTATTACTATATACCTTTTAAATAATTATTATTACTATAAAATTAACATATAAAAAATATATAAATATTATACTAACACTCATTAATAAAATTTTATAACTCCAACCAGGCACACTCTCAACAAAACAAGGTTCGTAGTTTAATCAGCATCGTAGGATTTCGCGATTCACGAATCGAACTGGATGGTACGAGTCACACATCCGACATTCTACTGAGACGGGCGGGTATGGAGTGTACCATCTCGCTAGATCTGTTGGAGGGAGAGGGAAGGAAGGAGAGAGGGAGGGAGGGGTGAAGGATGGGACGGATGACAAATTCTAGAAATAGTAATTCTCGTTCCTATTTATTGTGGGCTTTGGGGAGGAGAAAGGAAACGAAACCAAGGGAACCAGGGGACTTAAAAATATAATAAAAATAAACCTTTTACTATAACTCCTTTATAATCGCGTCACTTGCAAAACAGTCTGCATATCAAAGAAATTCAAATATTTTTATGACAAAATTAATAAAATTACGGGTGTGTTTGGATGCTCACGAATTAGTATGAATAGGCCTTATTCAGAACAGGCCCTTATTCCATCGGAACCAAACAACATTTGAATAGGCTGAAATTCTAATTCTAGGTCTTATTCTAATTCCTGCCAACCCACGGAACAAGGTGCTGGAATTAGGATCGCTGATTAAAAAAATTTTGGGACGCAGTGCGCACGTGGGTTGGCATATAGCATGTGGGGCCTTCTTTTACCCCATCTGGCCATCTCTGCCATAAAGTTGGCATTTTGCCCAATGACCATTCGCCAAAAAATGAAGTTAGCCATTTCAACGACACACCATCCAAAAAATCATTATTATATTGTTTCTTTTTTATTCTTATTCACAACACACCATCCAAACAACAACTCCTTATTCATGAATAGATCATTCTATCTAATTCTTATTCACATCTATTATTCACGAATAGGCTATTCATTCTTATTCAATTTCACTTCCAAACACACCCGTATGTTCATCGGGTATAAGAAGATATCAACAATTCCCTACTAATGAACTTAGACAGAGATGAGAAAACCAAATGTTTAAAGGAACTTAATTTCATTCTCTTTCCTAACTACAACGATAAAATTTAGAAATGACCAATGCAAGTGTGCAACTCGTTGGACGTTTTCTTCTCATAACAAGTAAACGAAAACCATCTAAAATATAGATAAATTTGTGTGGGTGTCGGCCTTGATTTTTTAATTTGGAAAAGACACGGCAAATCTAATTTTGTATTGGTTGATATCTGCAGTAAAATTTTTCTCCAAATTTGTTACGGTAATTCTGTAAAATTTTTTGTGCCGAATTTTACCCACATCGGACTGACCCGTTTCATAAGTTGCACCGTAATTGGGATCACAAATTTATTTTACCCAAATGTACCATCCTTTTCCATCTTAGCTCAGCGCAAGAAAGGGGAAAAAAACAAAAGTTCCTGGGCTCTCCTCTTCGTTGCCGTTCCCAGCACACTTCAACATCCGCCGCACGAAGAAAAATATCCCGGCCACTCATCTTCTTCGGTGTTCAGATGTCCTTACCTGTTATTTCGCACCTCCTCCCTCCGTTCGTCCCCTTCTCCGAGTGATTTCTAGCACAAAAACCTAGATATGTGATTTAATTTCTTTTCTTCTTTAAGAAATTCGTTAGCTCTTAGAGCCATGCTTTTCTTTGATAAATTCATCGTTTTCTCTCTCATAGAACCATGCTTTTTTCAATTTGTTTGTTTGGCAGCCCTTTCGCTCTCAGTAATTGGTGGATGAAGTTTGAGACTAGATCGGCAGCCTATTTATTTTGATTTTTGCCGTGAAAGGGTTTGAGTAATCAAGGAGTACTGCTTAACCCTCCATGGAAACAAGGTGTTTACTGTTTATTCGAGAATTTGATTTGATTCTTTAGTTAGAAAAGTTGGGACTGTTTTTTTTTCAATTTGTCTTAATTTCTTAGATTTTAGATGGTCATAAAGCTGAAATTTTTCTCATTTTTTTATGATTATCAATCCCAGAATAACAAATGTTTTTGTACTGGATTTATACATCCAAACATCCTAGAAAAATATTTTATCAATTATTGATTCTCTTATTTTGGTTATTGAAATTAGTTTAAAGAATTTAGCATTACATGTGTGATTTTTTATAAATAAATATGTGTGTATTTTTCATAACTTAATGGCTGAAATTTGGTTGTACATTCTCTTTAGAATTTTGATGTGTGTAGATTTCGGAGTTTAATAACACAGTATACATACATGTGTATAGATGGTTTTATATGATATAAATTTTGTCCCCACTTTGTTGACCATTGTATTTAAAATTTATTTGAAATGTTAGATCTGGCATTAATTGCAGTATGTAATTTTCATTTGGGCATTACCTATTTGTATTGAAATTCAATTAGGATTGTGCCATTAACTGATGTTTAAGTTTGTGATATGTATGTCATTTCATAAAGGTTTCATTCTCTGTGTATATCTGATTTAAATATATGGATATTAATTTCTGAGATTTGCATTACAGGTTGTGCAGGGCAGCGCATTAAACCTTTTTCCAAGACATTTAAATTTCAGCCATAAATGTTGCATTAATTGAGGTCTAAAATTTCAGCCATTAAGGTAAGGAATAGCAACATATAGACAATTGATATTTGCTTGCATTTTCGTAGCAAATAATACAGAAAAAAAATATCAATAAAATTGAAAATTGTCCATAAAATATAATGTTGAGGAAATGTTAATTGGTGCACAGGTAGGAAAATCTTGGTGGATTGGCAGGTTGAGATGTTGCAGCTATAGTTGACAAATTCGTTGAGATTTCTTCAAGCGGTATGTTTTTCTTCCCTATTTTGGGTCATTTTGTTTCCTTTGGTCTTATTGTATTGCTTTATTTGCAATTTAATTTGAGAAGGTTGAAAAATCATGAGGTCATTTGGTTAAATTAATTTGGAAGGCTTGGTTTATGTGAAAGGCCATTAAAAAGGCAGGTTAGCAATTATTTTGTGCAATAACTTTTATTTTCTATTTTGGCTGCCATCTATTTTAGTTTTTAGGAGTTTCAGTGTCGATTTGAAATATTTTAGGTTGCAACTTATAAGGGATTTTTTTTCTTATTTCAATCTTTGATAATGGTTGCTTTCGTATCTTTGATCTTTTTTCAGTTAAAGACTGCAATACTGACTCCGAATATTCAACGGTAACAAGATGGCCAAAGCTGTTGTGATAGATTAACTCTATAAGGTAAATCAATACTCAGTATCTTTTTTTTAATCAAATCATAAGTCGTACAGTTGAACTTGAGAGAAAGAAGCAATGCTCATCACCTGTATATCGAAATACTACAAAGACCAAAACGTTAAATAAAATTAAAAAGGAAAAAATCATATGTACCCCAAAACGAATGTGAACAACTAAGTTGCAAAAATTTCTAATTAAGAAATTTCATGAATATAGGCTCCATATTCTTTTCACTTTGCTGGTAACATTTAATTTGTTTTATTTGCTTCTGAGCCGTATGACATGTGCTTTGAGATAACAAATACAAGTAATTTTTTCATAGCTAGAAGCAATGAGACAGCGAAGAAAAGAAAGAATATCTCAAGTTTGAAAGTATTAGACAAAATAAATGGCATACAATACACCATTGGTCGGCATTATGTCAGGAAGCAACCTAAACTCGAGTTTCAGTTGGAGCATCGGCAGAGAAGGTACGTACATACATTTTATACCGGTAACTATCAGTTTCTGTTACCATAGTCCTTGGATAGGATTAAACTCAAATTAACTGTTGTGGTTGCCAACAAGTGGTAGGAAAAATTTCTGTGGGTGTCAACAAGTGGTAGGTAAAAATATAGGCACGAATGATCCATCATAGCCAGTTCTTCAATTGGATTATGTCATCCAAATTTATATTTATAGCGTTTTTTTTTTTTGTCTTTTTCTTTTCTGAGCGCATTTCTGCTAAGGCAGCGCAAGGGAGGTGTAGCACCTTAGTTCTCTCTATTTTGTATGGCAACTGGTATGTGCAAATTCTCTTTAGTGATTAACCGAAATTTGAAATGTGTAAAATCTAAGGTTTTACTAAGAACTTCGTCTCGGGAATAAGAATGGTTATAAATACACTTCAGCATAACCATATTAAAATAGATATCATAATGATTCTCTTGCTGAATTCATTAGATTATGCATATAATGAGTTAATAGCCATTTTTGGTTAGTTAGCATTGTATTCTTGCATCTAACATTGTTCAGGTCACTGTTGTTGGGAAGAAAAAAGTATGAATTTGTATTAACAATTGTGAATAAACCAATATCTTATCATATTATAACTGTTTTGAAATCTAACCCTTCAATAATTTCATGTCAGGAAAGAAGGACCATTGAAGATAAATGGAGAATCTGTCATTGTAGATAAACAATATAGAAGATAACCTGACATTGTAGAAGATAACCTGCAGATTTTTACTGGCACATTTGTCTTTACCTTTGTTGTCAAATAAAGAATTAAAGATTTGTATAAATAAAAATTCAGAATCCAGCAAGAAAAGAGAATGTGCAGAAATGAAAAGTTGACCATTTAAGATCTATTGACAGTGTTTTTAGGAAGTCTTTGTAATTTTTATTTCTGTCCAGCTTTGTTGACATTGAATATTTTTTTCTTACGCTACTATTCTTTAGAAGTCTGCATTAATCTTTCCTTTCCTAAATAACGTTGCCCTTAATTTTGTGGTATTGTCTCTATTAATTTCTGAATAAAGATACTAATGAAGAGGCTCTTCATTTATACCATATTTGTTTTGATGGAGTGCCTATAAATATTGGACAAACTCTGGCATGTTGTAACAAAAAAATATTGAATATGTGAGTTTATTGTTTGAGAGACGTAAATAATTAAAAATTTTGACGTAATGGAAATTATAAAACACAATGATAGCAGGTGTAACAGATACTGATAAGTTGAAAAATGCCAACCTGTTATCAAATGACAGAATTGAACTTCTTCAAATAAATTAGTATAGGAAATGTACATAATGAGGGGTATATATTGATTCATATTCACATTCAAATGATAGCTAAAAAATAAAAGAAATTTCTAATAGGCAAACTGTGACGGCATTTGAGAAAAAAAAATGCGTTAATAAGGAATATGTATACAATGAGAATACGGCATTTAATGGCTATTGGTTCACAGGCTGTTAATTATAATTAATTACTCTTATTAAATTAATGAGAATTAATGAGTCATGCGTTTTTGCTATTGGTTTATTGGATGTAGAAATTAGAATTTCTCTAATTAATTAAATTAATGACAATTAATAAATGATTTAGTATTAATGTTATTTCAGAAAAATAAAGGGACGCCATTAAAGGCTATTGAAGTTTATTTCCCCGCTATTGAAGAATTGCAGCATTGATGCCGTGTCTGAAAAATAAAGATGGCCACAAATGAAAAATTTATACTATGTCTGATAATGATTATATACTATATATAGAACATGGTAAGTGCTTTACCTCTAATAGTTAATGTTGCAAGTCTTTTAATAATTACGTATTTAAAGTTGTTTCGTATAGCAACGAAGATAAGAACCAAATGCCATTAATTTAATGAGTTTGAAAATAAAAATAAATATAAAATATAAAATAAAGACATTTTTTTTTACATGTATGCAGTAACAAATTTACAATGTCGAAGACTGTTTATGGTTGTTTTAAATGATTTTTTTTTTTGCACCTTACTATCCTGTCTTAAGGGATGTAGTTGTTACATATTTTTTTCTATTATACGATGCAATTCGAATTCCAGCGAGTTTGAGCTAATTGTTGAGAACATCATTTAACTTAAACTTACCACATTTTGTTATCGCTAATAAACTCAAAACTAACCATCATTTGATGTAGTATGACATCAATCTTTTTTTTTTTTTTCCTTTCGTCGTTAGCAATGATTTTTTAACAATTAGGGATAAAAGGTAGTCCACTTTGGCCTTCAATTTACTTGCTAATTCAGCATCGAAGTCAATTGTATGGTCGCTCGGTTCTGTGACGTTTTCTCTTTCTCGCCTCCTTTTCTTTTGCTTTTAATTTTTTGTGGGGATGGAGATTATCTTTCGTTTAATTGATTGAGTAATTGTGTGTTCAATTCATAAAGTTTTAGATCTAGATGAAATAGGAAACAATTAGCTTAAGGAAAGCTTCTGTATGTCGGTATTCTGTTTTTCAAATAATGATTGAAGTCAAAATTGGTAGTTTGAGAAATAAGTTTTCTCTCTTTCCCCCCTTAACTTTTAACCTGATCCTTTGACCTTTTAATAATTGTTAATCTATAAAAGAGGTGGCTCTTTTTGTTAACATGACTTTGTTTAAAAAGTTTTATGCAAGCCAATTCTAATTGTGTAATTGAATTTTATGATTGTTTAACGTTGTTATCATATTTAATTTTTATTTCAGTTTGGGTCCTCTAATTCCAAACAGCCAAGAGTTCAAGTCTGATCTCGACATCCAGATTCCAAGCGCTTTTGGTATGTTATCCTTTTCAATTATTTGTTCAATCAACATCTAGCAAAATTATTTATATACCGCATGAATTTAATTTTAGTATCAATGTTCACATCCATCTAAGCCTACTAATTGTTAATATCAGATTTCAATCGAACTTTAATTAATTAAGCTAAATAGCCGGTGTGGTACTTTGCCATCCGACACTCAAAAAAAAAAAAAAAAAATCAAGCTATATAGAGAGTACCATTGGTCTCAAGCTTTGATGTTGAGTTGGTGTAATTGCATAGGAAACCTAATAGTATAGCCCATCCTTCGAATATCAATATCAAGACTTAATAACTATGACAGCTAATTGTTTTGTCGCATAACTATATATAACAAAAATTGGAAGTGTTGTATGGGTGTATATCCGTTTGCTGAGGCAAGCGTTGAGGAAGCAGGGGCTGGAGAAGAGAGTACATTCACATACGCATCGAACAGGGAATGGCCGCAAGAGCCTAACTACTCAGCAGTGCAGGGGAATGGCCTTGAAATTGGGACATGACATGCGTGACAAATCATGCCTAATTGTTTTTAGCCCTCTTCAGTATTGCTTTAAATCCTCTTTATAACCCCAACATTTTTTTATGCAACGATCAGTTATGAATTCATCAAGGAAATTCTCATAGAGTGAAAGTTGATTTGTTGCAAGCAATTACTAATAAAAAGTTAGTAGAATTTTATATAGATTTTTCAATTTCTAATATTTTTTTCATTGCAATATTCTCTCATTGTCAAATAACTTCACAAAAATTCGGTATCTATAGAAACATTTTAACATATTGATATATTTTATTACTTCTACACTACCGTATATTACACTTTAAATTAATTACAAGCATAACAATTTAATTATTATCAATAATTAATAATAATAAATAAAAACATATATACTTTTTATTACTATGTCAAATATCGAGCGAAGCTCGATTAGTCTCTCTAGTTTAGAATTATACTATGAGGAGCGTTCCGCTGCCAACTATTTTCGCTGCCCCCAATTGTCACAAATCACCATCCGTTAGATTTAGATCTGATCAACGGTTCTGATTATATCGTATAGTAGCATCATTCATTATTCTTTCTTCTTCATTTCACCAGGAATTTAAAACAACTCTCATTCTTTCTTCTCTCCGTGCAATCTCCTCTCTCTTGCGCTCGCTTCTCGCTCGGAGACATCTCACGCTTCACCTCTCCCGTGCGATTGCGCCCTTGAACTTTTGCGACCGTGTTCGATTGTCTCGCCACTGCCCAGATGCCACCTGCCGCACCTTTCTAACCCTAGACGTGTCCCGGTGCTCTTAACAGGTCAAGTACTAAAGTTTTTTATTGAGATGATCGATGATTATTTCCATGCTTTTTTGAGTGTTGTGGTTTCAAAAATAAAAATCGTACTGAAGTAGAGCAAAAAATTAGGCCTAAAACTGTGCTTAATTTTACGCCCCTTTCATTGTAGAATAATATCTGGGCTTGACGTCAATTGCTCTCAACTCTAATGGTTTAGTTAGGTCATATTTTTAATTCACTTAGGTTTCACTTGTAAATTAAGATTTGATAGAATATTGATGGTATTATGACTTTGGACAAAGAAATTAAAAACTTTTTAGATAAAAACTATGTAATTGAACTTGCTTTTTTTTTATTAAATGAAATTTTGATAGTGTGAAGTTGATGCTTTTCATTTTTTCAAATTAATTTGATGCTCTTCGGTACTGCTACACCTAATTAAATTAAATGCATTTTTGTTTTTTGAAAACAACATGGTACTCCTGAGATGTTCAATTTTTATTTTTTTTATCTTACCTTGAACTAAAACTATACCTTTTCTAATGTCAGGAGCCATTATCGAGCATGGATAATGAAGAGTTCTTAAATTCCATGGGACAAGAAGAAAAAAGTGTGGTTTGCATATAAGTTCAGTAATGATCATCCATCTCATGGTAAGTCCTAAAAGCAAATGTTACCTCATATCTAACAAATGCATGCCTGTAGTAGCTAAAAACCTTTTAGAAAAGTTTAATGAGTCTGGTCTTCCAATTGGAAAAGGTTCGATGAAAAGAAGATGAAAATGTTCTAAATGTAAACAACTATACCATGATGCCAAACATGTGAGCAGCATCATCAAGAATGTAAATTCCTTTTTTTTATCATCTATTAATCAATTGTTTCATAATTATGGTGCATTCTGAAATTGAATATTATATTCTCATAGGCAAGTATTATTTGCAGGTTGAAGATTAACAGATTTGTGTTTCTTAGGCCACGCAACTTGAGGGGCAGATATCTTGTTGCTTTAATTTTTGTGCCACTATGTTTTGTTAAGCTGTCTTTCCAACATGATTATATGATGTATTCTAATTTCTATATGGTCAGCTTGAATGTAAGCAGATTTTTGTGTTGATACTGAATATAAGCTAATTTATACAAAATTGTTGAGTTACTTACCCCTACCCAGTGTTTGTTTTACTGTTACTGGTAAAGTGTGCTTGTTAAATCTAGGAATTGTAGTAGGTATTTGATTTCAGCCTTCAATTGTCTGTTTAATTTTTCTGTTGGTTCAATTTAGTTGTTTAGAGCAGTTTTAAGGCTAGAAGTAGGATGTAGAGGGAATAGTACACTGATCGCCTAGATGGATGTGTTTTAATTTAATGTGAAGATATAGGCGTTTACTTTTCAAAAAAAAAAAAGAGAGAGAGGTTACAGTAATGGAAGCGCAACACAAAGAGATCAGTTGTGATGTCTAAGGTAAGTTGTTTATAAAAAGATGTGTACAGATAAAAAATGATTTTATGATAAAGTAATCCAATGTATCAAAATACTAAAACATAATGGAAACAGTAAGCTGCAACAACTTAAACACTACAAAAGCATGGTATAGTGCTGATTCTCCATTTGCATTCTTGCAAAAAAATGGTCAAAGCCATCTGTCTCATTGTATAGACCACAAAGGAACAAAGGAAATGAACACAAAAAATTACATCTCTACAACTATCTCTCTATACTTCTAATTTGCATGTATCTGACTATAACCATGTAACTAAAGATGCAATAAAATATCAAGCAAATTAACTTCTTCTCTTTATGCCTTGTTGCTAACTTACTATCACCCTGCCACCATATCGACCCCAACCATTAGTTACATGCCAGCTAATAGACGTAGCCAATCCATGGCTATTCTAGTTGCAAATGTTTGAAGCAGATGATGACAACAGCCAAAGCTACAATTAAACAATGAAATAATGTAAGCTTCTAATCAGACATGACAGAACAAAACATAACTTGATAAATATACTGCTAAAAAAATTCTTTTTAAACGAATAATATGTTACAATAGATAACCCTATTTTACTGGCAATCAAATATGACAAAATAAAATACAACTTGATCAATTATATAAACTGCTCAAACAAATGTAATTTTAAATGAAGTGAGGTTCAAAAACAATATACCTCAATCCATGATCTACCAGAAGCTATAAGCAAATGCAGCATTGCATGTTTTTAGTTCGACAGTGTCACCAGATAACATAGACGCTGCTTCTTCTAGCATTTATGGGTGACACATAGAAATTAAAATTGCCAAGTTTTTCTCTCAGTAAAACTTGGAATAAAATAAAAACTTGGAATAAAGTGCACCTTTGCTTGATTCAGCCCCATTATGTTTTTGT
This sequence comes from Rhynchospora tenuis, assembly GCA_027725995.1. Lineage (NCBI taxonomy): Eukaryota > Viridiplantae > Streptophyta > Magnoliopsida > Poales > Cyperaceae > Rhynchospora > Rhynchospora tenuis. Next base: position 761,240 of record JAMRDG010000020.1, on the reverse strand, counting down.
CACAGTATTTCAAGTCTCCTTTGTTCTAGTGACATCACTGTAATTATTAGAAAAAATGAGATATGCAAATTAACATTTGGTAACTCCTCTGGAGTGGTAACAACTTACGAGGTAATAATAGGATATCTTCATATCCGATAAATTTCAAATGTTGGCTGGTATGAACAATTTTTTATCTAACTAGCTGAAGCCAAAGTTGTTAATCATGAACTCCCTACTATCAAACAAACTCAATTAGAGCCAACCCTGATTATAAACCCTGTCAAGCAAACTCAATCAACACAAGATTAGGAGAGATACTCTCACCTCTTATTTTGACAGTAGTAGGATGGCTACAGTGAAACGGTAGAGGATCTAGGGTTTAAGTGAGATCGATCGAGGTTGCGGCAGTAAAAGCGAGAGTAGGGGTTTGAATCGTAAGAGAAGAAAGGTAGAGCGATGGGAAAAGAGAGAGATCCAGAGAGGAGAGACGAGGGTAGATCGAGCTGTCGGGCGGAGAAAAGAGAGGTCGTCGCCTCATCGGAGGTTTTAATTTCTCTCTTTCGTTCTTTGTTTTTTCTATTCAGAAAGAGACGGGGTATGGGTTAAGAGGTCACAATCCTGACCGCTTATCAGATTTTGATCCAACGGCCCGTGATTTGTGACAACTGGGGGCAGCGAAAATCGTTGGCAGCGGAACGCTCCTCACTATACTATAGCCTTATATTTCAAAATAAAATATCTCACAAAAATATACTAGAACCATGATCATCCCGATAAAAAATATATCGTACGTATGGTGTCTGCCTCTACTACCCACAATACATATCAAAAAAAGCCCAATGAAATTTCAAATTGGAATCCAAAAAAAGAAGCATGTCAGCCTGTCGATTCCTTACCCAAAAGGCAAAACACAGCAATTTTCCATTTTTCGAAACTCCACAAAGATATAAAAAAAGACGGTCGAGATTTGACCATGAGAGATCGGTCGATCGAAAATATCTTCCCTTTTTCTATTAAATAAATCGAATTTTGTTCGACAAACCTCAAAAAACCCTAGTTTCCTTTTCCACTCCGATTACTTGTAAAATTCCTTGGGGAAGAGTATCAATGGCGGCGAAGAGGAAGGCCTCCTCTTCCTCTCTACCTCCACCTCGCTCTCCGTCTTCCTCTTCCTCTTCCTCTTCCTCCGACGGATCCTCGTCGGAAGGAGAGCAGGCCCACGCTACTCTTCTTTCCCTTGCTAAAAACCCTCCTCGCACCGAGCAGGCTAACAAAAAAGATCCTGAACCGCCCAAGGCAACCCCCAAGGCGCCTCTGAAACCCTCAAACTCCAATTCTCCTTCTGACGAATCAGAGGAGGAATCAGAGAAGCCCAAGTCGACAGTCGACAAGTCTGAATCCAAACCTGACAAGAAGAAGCTGAAGGTGTCTGCTCCAGATCAGTCTGCGTCTGCGTCTGTGAAATCCTCGTCCGCGTTCTTGAGAATCTGGAGTGATGAGGATGAGATGGCCATCCTTAAGGCCTTGACTGAGTATCATGCCAGAAATGGACATCTTCCACAGGCTAAGGATTATGCTGCCTTCCTCTCCACCGTAAGCGGCTCCATTGGCTTCCCTGTTACCGAGAAACAGCTCGCTAACAAGATTCAACTATTCAAGCGCTCCTATGACAAGAAGATCAAGAAAGGGTCTCATGCTAATCTATCAAAACCTCATGACAAGGCCGTTTTTAAAATGTGCGCTAAGTTGTTTGAAGGTAGAAGCAGCAAGGCAGTATCTGAGAAAAAGGTTAAACTGGAATCTGGTGGTGTTGTGAAGACGGAGAGTCGCGGTGCCACCAATGGTGGTGTGGCGGATAGTGGTGTGGCTGATGGTGCTGGCACGTCAAGGTCCTATAATTATCTTAGGGGGTTCATTGAGGAGCTGATCAAAGAACAACAGTTTCCTGCTACTGGGGGGCTTTCGACAGTTGAGGATGCCATTGCACTAATTGGGGATCCCATAGCGAAGAAGTTTGAGCCAAAGGTTAAGACTCTGAAGATTGATATGACTAAATTGTTGGCCAGGAAACAAGCTATCAGAGCAAAGTTGTTTGGTATAATTGCTGATGAATTGGCTGATGATTGATCAATGAGAGATTGGTGTTTGATTTTTGGAGTGTGCTCTGTGTTTGCACTTGTATGTGTGTTGGCTTGGGAGATGCTAGTGGTATGTTTTTCTGGTCCTGGTTCTGGTACTATTAGGTAGTAATTTTGGTTCTAATTAGTAGGTTCCGGTACTTATTTTGAGCATGCCAGTTAGGACTATGATGTTGTTTTAATATATGTTATGATGTAATTGAGTGACCCGAAACAGTCTTAATATATTTTGACTTTGTATCCAATTTATTATATACCGTAGTTTCTGTGATTGATTGCCTAATCAGGGATGTTGGACTTAGCTTTGATTCAATGACAGTGCTGTGGTTTTTAATCTTATTAGTTATCCGACTATACTTACGGATCTGGTTGTTTGCTAGCAGCTGCTTGGCCAAGCCTAAAAATCACTGCTTGATTTAATAAAAGAATTTATAATTGGTGTTTGAAATGAAATCTTCAAAGTCGAATGATGAAGAGCACATCGATTTTTGCTAAAAGTGCCAATAGGCTTCTGGCTTTAAACTGGGTGGATTTACAGGATGAAACCAGGGGCAGCACTGCATAAAAAAATATATATATGTAAAAGATATAGAAACTTAAAGCAGTACAATACAGAAAGTACAACACTACAAAAAAAAACCATATAATTTTCTGAAAAGAAAATATAAACCATTTATTGTAGTGTCTGATATGAATTTAATTGATAAAATGTGAGAACCACACTCCAATATCAATTGTCTCTGAAGGAGATCCTCTCATATGACAAACCTCTCAGGCCTAGAATTAGCTTCAAAGATGCTCTCCATATCTTACCGCACTTGCTGCCCATGCCCAGAGATTATTTTTTTGCTAACATAGTTGCAGCTGCTCCTTTGCTTGCACCCAACACTTCGGATTCAATTACCTGGAAATGGAGGGCTGGTGGAAAATTTTCTGTTTCATCTCTATATAACCTGCTCTCAACTGCTGGTAAGGTTTTATCACCATGCTGCAATTTGTGGAAGTTCAAGCTACCCCCTTCCCTGAAGCTTTTCATGTTCTTTTTGTCCAGCAATAGGCTACTCACTCAGCAACAGTTGAGTCGCAGAGGTATGCAAGTGCAGCCAGGGTGTGTTTTATGCCAGAATCACTGTGTAGAGGACACCTTTCACCTCTTTTTCACTTGTCCTCTCACTCTTGAGTTATGGAACAAGTTGCGAAGAACCTTTCAGCTGCCTACTCTTGCTACCTCTGACTCGATCGAGCATACAGTCGCTGATTTGATGCAACAAGTGGCCAACGACTCTTTGCTCACATCAGTTGCATGCACTGCTTTCTGGTCTCAGTGGCTGGAACAAAACAATCGTATTTTCAGGCATTCTGATGCTCTACTGCAATGGATTTTGGCCGAGTCAAGAGATTTCTGCCGCTACTGTTGATCTCCTTTTCTGCTCTTCTAGGATTGTAGGATTTTTCGTTTATTTACTTTTCTGTTTTTATTTGACAGTCGCTGTCGAATTTTCAAAAAAAGATATCCTCTTATATGAAGTTTGACTTGTACAATGAAACACAACTGGTATTTGTTACTGTAATATATAATAATATGTACGTGGATCCAAAATGCCACTCTGGATTGACGAAATATTAAAGATCTCTAATGAGTTCACTTGGATGTGATTGGATCGAAGATGTAATTGACAAAGTTTTTGTTTGAGCTGTCAATGCCAATAAGTTTATACCACAATTAATATTATTCTTGTTTGTTCAGTGCTCCACGAATTTAATTTATTTAGGCTCGATTAAATGGATAAAGATCATCACTGAATTATTTTTGTTTTGTAAACAAATATAGACTCCATTCTATTTGATGTAGTTCCTTTTTTCCTAAAAAGGCAAAGTTTATGCCTCCCAATAGGCCAATATTAGTATCTGAGCAAAACTACCAGCTACTCGATTTGAACTAGCGCATACAGTTTATGGCACTTCATTACAAATGATTTTATGCATTTTAAACTCTTTTTTTTTTTTTTTTGAAGATGAAAGTGCCCGTAGGCTTATGCATTTTAAACTCAGTTAATCATTTGAGATGTAAATCGTACCTACATTACAATTAAAAAGAAAATAATAAAAAAGCTACATAACTTGTAACATATAGCTGCCAGGTGTGGTCATGGATATGTATTGTCCTCTGTTTTATATTATTTGCCATTCTAGACAAGGTTGACCAGGTATCTATTAACTATTGGCCTGAAAAATTACACAATAAGTCCAAATTGACCTTTCATTGACATTTACAAAAAAAAAAAAAAAAATGTAAAGGACATGCATAAGTACAACAAAGGACAATTTGGTTGCAAACGACGGAAAGGACAAATTGAAAGAGACGAGATATATTTTTATTTTCTATGATTTAAGTCTACGGACTACATACAATATGTAAAAACTCAACCATCCTTGCGCATTTCACCTTTTTTCCCTTTTTTGATGGAAAGGATGGTGGGCCAGACCCCCATTTTTTACTCCAAAAAAAATTATATGTAAAAACTCTTTTTCTATAGAGTAATAGTACACTTGTAGGCACTAGAATTGAACAACAAAATTTCAGGGACGTGAAAAATTCTTTATTTAGAAAGTGGATTTCATGTTTCATTCACCCAGATCAAATATTTTTGTGTTCACAAATAATAAAATAAAGAAAATTCTACTGTTTAATATATGGCCAGATCGGTTCGTCTAATAAGATTTCATGTATCAAATTTCAAGACATTGATCAGAACAGTTAATATGTTCTCCTTATTGTAAACTTATAAAAAAAAACTAATCTTATATTTTTTTTTTCAAATTATTTTACTCTTTTTATATTATAGAAAATAATTATAATTAAATGGTCTATAATTCTTTCATCATAATTTTTTTTAAATTACCAAAAATTAGTAAAAAAATTTGACAAAAATAAATATTGGCTTTTTATAAGTTTTCAATATTAAGAACATATTAAACTGTTTGAACCGTTTGATAGAAATATAAAATATGAGAATGATTGTATGGGACGGTAGGGCTGTACAAGAAAAAATGAAATCCGTCCGACCCGTCCAACCCGACCCTTATTTTAACGGGTTCAAATATTATTCGGGTTAGATCGGATTTTAAATTTACTAACCCGTTATACTGGGTTGGGTTATATTTTTAACTTTGATGATCCGTCTAAATCCGGCCCGTATAAGTTTATGATCAATTATTCAATTTGGAGTAAAAAGTATGTGCTAGATTAAATCTTCCCTAGATCTGACAACCCTTTCACACAATCCTAGTCCCTATTCAATTTGGAATAAAGGGCTTGTTTGGATGGGTTGAGAATAGTGAGAAGAGTGGGAAGAGTAGGAAAAGTGAGAAGAGTAGGAAGAGTACTATTCCTAGGTTGTTTGGATAGTGAGTTTAGGAATAGCGTTGGGAAGTGTGAAAAAGTAGAGAGAAAAGTATTGTTGGGAAGAGTGGGAAGAGTGCTATTCCAAAATCGTTTGGATGTATTAGGAATAACCAATTCCGGAAAGAGGCTCTATTCCCACTATTCCCAATCCATCCAAACAAGCCCAAAAAGTATAAGAGTGACGCCTTGGCTCTGCCTCAAGTAATTATATTTGTACCCTTGAAAATTGTGTCGTTGGTTTGTGCATCTGGTCTGGTGTGAAGAGTGCAAGTACAATGCACATTCAACCTCAAAAAAAAAAAAAAAAAAAAAAAAAAAAAATACAATGCACACCTCATGATTTTTCTTTTTTTTTTTTTTTTTTTTTTTTAAGCTGTAAAAAGTTAACAACTACATGTAAAGTTGTAAACTAAGAAGTTTGATGCCGATTTCATTTTTTATTTGTATATTGACATTATCCCATCAACGGTTACAATCAGAGGTATTTAACAATTCTATTTAATCTTTTAAATTTTTGTTATTTTTTTATATCAAAAGAATCACCAATTTTCAATCAACTTGTAGTAAATCATTTTATTGTACAGCTTGGGCGGGAAGTGTTCAATCTCATTTATATGATCATATTTATTTTTGCACAATTGAAAATTACAACCCGTTTGACCCACGTAACCCGTAATAACCCGTATGTAAAAAATTATCTGGGTTGGATTTGGTTACGGGTGGGTCGATTAAATTTTTTTTTCTACCCGATATAATTGGGTTGGATTGAAATTTTGATTAAAAAATATTAACCCGCCCATTGTACATCCCTGTGGGACGGAGTCCATTTATCCTATATTTTGTAGTCTAATATTTCTCATGAAATGAAATATGCGCCTTCTCTATTAGCTCACATATATTAAATAAATTGAAAGAAAATTTTAAAATTTTGGTATATTTTAATTTAAATTTTTTTAAAAAAATTCTCTGTTTATTCGATATTTTGGTACCTAAACATTTGATTGATACCATTAGATCCAATGCAGGGACGAAATTGAGAGCTAAGCATAAATTGCGGCCTGAATGTCCATCCCACTACGGACGCTTTTATTGCTTTACAATCATTAATTACCGTACTTGTTATTATTTCCAAAATATAAATTATTGTGCTTGTTGTGTTTAATAGGAATTTTGATTTCGAATGTGGCATTTTCGTTAGGATGCTTTACAAAAAAATTAGTGCAAGGAAATTGAGGAAATTTTGAGGAAATATTTAAGAATCAAAATATATGTATATCTATTTTTGGTAGATTTCTCTTAATTTTCCCCAATATTTTAAAAACCGTGCCCGCATCCCTATTGGTCATTATCGAAAATCTGATATTTTTCCTTATTTTTTTAAAGGATACCATCGTTCCGGTTACTGCTCCGTTTTCCGGATTTATTGGTATTTAGTCAGAACAGTTTGGTATTGAAAACATTGATTTTCACGAAACCTATTGTTGTGTTTGATGAAATGACGTATATAGCATCATAATTTAATGAAAATAAATAAATAATACATCAATAAAGATTCTTACAAAAAATTTAATATTTCTTTCATGATAATAAAAATAGAACCAATTTGATTCAAAATAAGAATTTTTAAAACAAAAAATGAAAAACAAAATAGACTTTAATGGTCGTTGGTGTATTTTACTCTTAAATTAAGACAACTCATTCTTATGTGCTAACTATTTCTCTGTTTTTCTAGAAGAACATACAATATATTTTATCCCAATATCAACTCAGGTACAGTGTCCGTGGTCCAGAAGAGTCAAATGTTACATTTATGCGATGCTATAATATTTTATTTGAATGTAATTTTTTTTTAAAAATTTGAACACTACTCTCCATTTTCAAATTCTATAGAACGAAAATTAGAAGTACGCAAGTGGAGTTCTTAAAACAAAATACATTACAACGGCTAATTTGTTAACAAATGGAAGCCTTTGTTTCTCATTCCTCGAAACCAAACTAACAAGCGAAAACTTTAAATTTTAAAATGAAGCTCTACTATAGTATTGCAGCTTGCCTTTTTCTGATTACGATGACAAATCTTAATCCTAAAATAATATGAGCAAGGTACAGTATCACCACTTTGAATGCCACAACTTCATATTTATAAATATTTAAAATTTAAAATTTAAATCTAAATCATTGATCTTGTTCAATTTATTACCAAGTGATACATTTCTATATAAATTTTATAAAATTTAGAGTCGATATGATACTCGATCAAGTGGTCAACAAATAAACAAATTTGATTAATTATGACAAATCAATTCTAATAAGTTTTTAAAAGACTGCATAATATTATGATAATTGTTCCATTAACTACAAATTATACCTTTTAAATAATTATCATAACAATATTAACATTTGAAAAAAAATAAGGTTTGGAAAAAAACATTTGAAAAAAATATATATATCATACTAACACTCATTAATAAAATTTTATCTCCGTCTAGGCACACGCTTACACGAATCGAACCGGACGGTATGCCATACGAGTCGCACATCCGACATTGCACTGAGACGGGCGCGTATCGAGTGCGTCGTCCCGATTAGACAAACCAGGATTCACGCGTATCGAGTGTTGTAAGCGGAATGCCTAGTCGTTGTCAGTGTTGTAAGCGGAATCCCTAGTCCAAGCACGCGTCCCGAGAGGAAGGATTCGCCAACAAGTGATAGAGAGAAATTGGAGCATGGAAGCAGAAGACTCAGGAAAAATGGGACACGACGGGGAAGGTAAATAGGTAATACTGATCCTTTCTTTTTTCTCTCCTTAAGCCCAAGCTTTATTTTTTTGGGCTTTTGAAATTGCTATTTGTTTTTCTAGGATGCTTCAGATTCCAATTCCTCATTCTTGATATTTCCATGGTCCGGGCTATTTTGTACTTTAGATTTGAGAAAAGGGTATTACGGATGAATTTAAGCAATTAAGCCCCTAATTTTGCATAAAATTTATTGGAACCATACACGCATTTAATTAATGGTAGTAAAAAATGATTAGAATAAGGATTCAATCAAAACATATCTTCACTGAGAATGAAATTACAGGTCATAAATCTGAGTTAAACCAATTGGATTAGCTAGGTTTGCTAAAGAAGTTAAATTAAACCAATTTCCAGCACCAAATCAATCCCCAACCTTCAAATAAAACGTTAATCAAAATTTAAATATGGAATGCAGCAAGAGGGGTTAAAAATATATTAATACATTCAAGAAAATCAAGCATAAGTTATACATTATAACTTCAATTTGAAGAAATACGGTATTTCCATGAGAACTGTAAAATAGCAAAAGATCTATCTTGAGATCAGACTATAGTCAACTACAAAATTGAAATTCACTAAACATGACATCAATGCTGTCTTGTAATTGTGGATAATTAAAATTAGGGTATCTTGTGATCATATCTTGTGATCACTTAATTTTTGGGGAAAAAATAACTCAATAACAATTCAATTACTGTACTAATCAACACTCATAATAAAATTATAGGGGTACAAAAAGTGTTGGTACTGTGATTTCAATTTATCTGGCAGTAGGACTTGGTACTGGTATGTGACCCAAATAAGCCGTATCTGAAACACTATTACCACTAACATCACTGATGAAGTTGTTACTGCTTGAGTAATTATTCTGGCTCGTGTATGTTTGACTTGTTTCACTATATGTCTCCTCTGTTGCAATCTCAAGATCCAGGCTTTCCTTGAGCTCTGCAACTACTGCACTCATTGTCGGTCTCTGAGTAGAGGTCTTCTCAATGCACTTGCATGCAACATCAATAACCTTCCAAACAGAGTTTACATCATAATGGCCGTGCATTCTGGGGTCTACTATGGAATCAATGTTTCCTTGAGAGAGTTTCTGACGCACCCACTTCCCCAAATGCCCGCCATTGATAATTGCTGGCTTGCCTGTGACGATCTCTAACAGAACAACTCCAAAGCTGTACACATCGCTCTTTTGACTTAGCTTGAATGAAGAATAATACCTGAAGGTGGAAGTCGGTAAGCATCAATAAATATGCTACAAACTAGAAAGGAAACTGCAATGTTGAAAGAGAGAGGATATATCTTACTCTGGGTCCAAGTAGCCCGGGGTCCCAACTACAACTGTAGAAACACTAGTTGCAGCCATATTAAAATCCCTTGAGAGCCCAAAATCTGCAATTTTTGCCTCGAGATTTGCATTTAGAAGAATGTTGTTAGATTTCACATCTCTGTGAATCAGTGGGGGATTACATCCTCTGTGCAGGTATTCCAGTCCTGCATTATAAAAAAATAAGCACAAAATACTAACCAATTCTTTTATGATGTGTAGAATATAGTCAACTGTAGGTAAATGTATCTAGGTAAAGACATAAAATGGAGTCTTATTTGTTTTATAGGATAAGAGGGAAAAACTACAGAGTATCACAGGAAATGGTCACTTCATTAGCAAATTGTTATAAACTGTTTTAGGATCATTTTTGATGTTTTTATAATTATCTGAATGCCTCATTATGATTGAAATTACTTTCCGTTATGATCATTCTTTCATCAATTCCCTTCAAAAAAATCCCTCTGTCCCTTATAGATCAATTTTTTATCATTTAGTAATTCAGAAATTCATATTTAAATATTTAGAAAAGTTATTTTTTTTTCACAAAGAATATTTAGAAATGGTAAGATTGCTATTGTATGTGCTAGTGCATGCTCTGGTACAAAAAGCAGGAGACTTGTCATGATTATCTTTTTTTCCAACAATTTTTCCCTCTTTTTTTCTACCCCACTTGTCTCATATTCAGGAAGAATATCATAGGTGGACTCTAATTTTTTGTCAACAAGCTTTCATCATGTGTAAGAACTTTTCTCATAAGAGGCCAGGGTGTAACAAGTTGGGTGACAAGATAGAAGACTCTCAAAGGGAGTCCCATTTGAGTTCATTTCCAACCCTAATGAGAGCGCTGTATGTGGCATTTGGCTCATCAACACTAGTCGTGGTACTGTAAACAGTGTAAGTATTATATCCTTACAGAGGCACTTCAATTGATGGACAAGTGGACATTAATGGCCTTATCATAATATCAGAAAATTAATGGACAATTCTTTGTAATTACTGTCATTACCAACCAAGGATCTAAGGCTTTACTTCGGTCCAAATGCGAGCACAAATAGCAAAGACAGTTGCTGTTGCAATGGATTTGATTGCTGTAGAAAAGCAATCAGAGTGCTTTATTTATTTATTTATTTTTTTTACTGATGCAGCAATCCTGCTTAGGTGTGGGGCAGCCATAGAGGTGCCAGGCATTAAGTTTAAATGATTTGGTCTGGTCTTGTCCTATAAATCTTGTTGATAAATTATTATGGGGTATTGCAACTTTGTTAGAAATGTGATCTGGACCATTAATATCTGACTCCAAGACATGAACAGTCCAAATGTAGTACTTTGGTTTATGTCATATTTTATTCTATAAGTTTCTGGATTCTTCAAAATACCTAGAGAATTGATTACAACATGTTCGTGCAACAATTCCATCATGCATATATAGGAATTTTTTTTTGGAAATGTGGTGTATAACAAAAGCATTGTTATTTAGAAATTTTTTTTTTTTTACTTCTTTTCAAGATGAATAAAAATGTTTTTGTGAAACTTCTGTACCTAGTGCAGATTCATATGCAATTTGAAGCCGTTGTTTCCATGTAAAAGGCCTTGTATTATCTGCATCCAATTAATGTTGTTATTAATTGCAACATTATAAATTTCTAGAAAAGATAGATATGGATCATTAAATGCCTTTGAGCTTGTCTTGTAAAGTTCCTTCCTTCATATACTCATAGACAAGTGCCATGCAATTCTCATCCAGACAATATCCCAATAAAGAAACCAAGTTTACATGATGAACCCTTGTCAAGTTTTTAGCCTGTAAACAGGCCGACAAAAAGCCTCGTTAATATGTTCTGTAAGTTTTAGGCGTTAGATGAATTTACTAAATGGAATGTAGTATTACCTCAGCCATGAATTCTTTAACTCCTTGTGAAGATGAGTGTGATCGCAACTTCACTGCAACTTGAGTTCCATTTTCTAGAACACCAACATATACACTTCCAAAACCTCCAGTGCCAATGTTATTTTTGAAGTTGTTTGTGATTATCACCAGATCATTGTAACTGAAATGTCGGTTTTCAAAGTCGAGCTCATGGGCTACTTTATTGGAGTGAGATTGAGATGTTTTATTGGATTGAGATTGAGATGTGTTTGAGCGAGGTTGGCTTGTAATAGCATCATCTATATAAATAGGCTTTCTTCTTTTACCTGCATGGATTAAAGCATCATTTGTGTGCTTGATGGGTTGGTAAATCGATCCATGTACGAAATATTTCGGGTACTTGATTGACAACAACACTGGTGAAAGGTATACGCCAATTGTAAGTTGGTTTTTGACTCGATTAAGTTTCATGTGGCTAGAGTTTCTACTTGTTAAAGTTGCATTACACTCAGAAGTAACTTATTCTGGCATATATAATCTACAATTCTTTTGATAAATTAAGTTCTAAGTGGTTAGTAGTATATGTATGAATATAACATTTTCTAATTAATGTTCACCAAGCATTTGATCACATCTTACATTCAAGATAATGGTGCTCGAAAAAAAAATCTCTTCTAAGCCTGATTAGACACAACAAAACAGTAATCATAGACTCTGTTTTGTCCTTTGGCTACAAAATCTCCAGTAGGTTCATAATTGTGGTTGGTGCTTATTGTGAGATTCTAGCTCCACTTCTTATGTAGTGTGGCTAATTATTTATAGAGATGGAAACAAAAATGAAAGAGGTGACACTTAATTACCTTTGCATTTTATACAACAGCAACATAATGCGACGACGACCAAAAGAAGAATTGCGGCAATTGCCAAACCTGCCCCAACAACAGCTAATGTCGGTACTACTTTGTGGACCACCGGAAGCCCTGACAAAATATTCCTCATTACATGACTAGTCAAGGATCACAAGTACAATGAAGAGTTGAGGACTGGTCACTTAAAATAACACGATTCATGCAAGAAACATGACTGTTCTATGGACTCAGGAGGAGCAGTCAATGTTGGAGATGAGTTCCTCAACTTGTCCTTATTTACATTATTGTTTGGCAGTTGTTGTAAATTACACATTTAGACCCATTTCAGTTTGCAAATTGAAACATGGGAATTGATAATTGAAAATTTTAAGCATAAATTAGAGAAGAAATTTGAATTTTGATTGTCTACTTGATTTTTTTTAAGAACATATTGCAAAATATGTTATTTATTTATGAAAGTGTATTTAAAGGTTGAAATATGGAAGTATGAAAATTAAATTACTCTGTAATTAATAAATAAAATATTATGTTTTTGAAATGTAATATTATGTCATTATGATTTTGGAACAGGTATAAAGTCATATTGATTTGTGAAAACCTTAAACAATTTTTCTTTTTATTTGAGCAAATGATATTAAAAGTAGTTGTTTCCGATGGGGGAAAATCAAATTATATATGTCGTCGCTTAAGATTTTGTTAACTATGAAGCTAGTATAAAAAACCTGGGGACCATTAAATTAAAAGAATGCTTTGAAATCGACTCTGAACGTCGTTCTACTACTTGATGTGTCTACACTTTGGTAAAGGATTTAAAAGGGAAGAAATTATAGATGACATATTGTTAATTAATATGTTATATTGTTATTGTAGAAGTATTCAAACGAAACTTGTTTCCAATTTTCGAGAAGAAACCATCAATTAAAAATTAGTTCATTTATTATAACAGCAAGTAGGGAATTAACAAATAACAAAAATAAGTTGATGCAGTAAGAACTAAAGAACAGTTGAGCACTTACGAGAAATAAATCTATTAAGGACATATTTCGTTGTGACAAAATATAAGTTTATGAATTCTTAGCTATTGCTAGAAAAGTTTGAATCATTCAATTGTATTCCTTTTATTCGTTCATTATGTTTTGCAAATTATTTATATTTTAAACAAAAAATCTAATATTATAGGTTGCAAAATAAATTAATCAATAAAAAAAGATATATAATAGAAAAAAAACGTGTTAACCACTTATAATTTTTTATATTAAAAAGAACACCAAGAGATACGTTAGACGTGAGCATCTGCCAAATTCATGTGCAGAAACGTCAACAAATAATTGAGACCAATGGGAAAAGACGAGGTATGAGACTTGTCCGAGATATATGTAATTCTATTGTGTATCTATATTTGAAATTCTTAAATAATCATCCAAAATGAGTAATACTAGAGTCAAACACATTTTTCACTTGAGTTCATCAAACACAATTAGATTTTAATTTTCGAGATTGCATCGGCAAATCCGAACTATTCACTTTGTTCACCATAATGAAATCTCCTTGAATAAAATTTTACATAGTTTCGAATATTTTTACTTTTTTTATCTAAATTTTAGAAAATTCTCAATCTAATAGTTCTGGACCATTCAATTTTAAACAATTTGAAAATATAGTTTAAATTTTTTTAAAAATATATAATATAGTCTCTGACAATATATAGATCACATTGAGCAATCGACCATTTGAAATTTGAATAGTTGAGGCTCAGATCACGTTTGATTCTAGCATTACTCTAAAAAAGTCATCCAAAAAAATGAATAGTAATGCTAGAGTCAAATATGTTTGACGTCAATCTCGATCCAAACCTCAGCTTTTAAAATTTCTAACGGTTGATTTGAACAGCTCATTGTGATCTTGATATTATTGAAATATCTTCGGAGACCAAATTTTATATTTTTTTCAAAATTTTTAATTTTTTTCTTATTTTAAAAATAGCAAAAAATTGAAATGAAGTTTTAATTCATAAGTCTTGCGTAATCAAATTAAACATCCGTCAGATAATTAAAAATTTGTATCTGTTGCCTTTGATTTACTTTCTTTTGATCATGTGTTTAGATATTAATGCACCAGTCCCCTACTAGGGAAAAAAAAAAAACGAAAAATGACTCGAAGAAAATAAATATTAAAAGGAAAACCAAATGTATTACACAACTCGGCATATAGAAAGCTTACTGACGGAATGGGGCAAACCATCGACGCCGGTAGTTGCCAGACAAAACACCAAAATATTCAAGTACAACAGAGCCATTTTTCCTCTGGACAATTGCGTGCTCCAATGGCCTTGAAGACTTGACAGGGAATGACTACTTTTATATGGTCTGCATGTTTGATGAAGTTATGCTCTTACCAACAAGATATGGCAATATGATAATTAATACTCAAAACAAGGACAACACGTTGTTACCTATTAACAAGGTCAACCGACGCCTTTTCTACTGGATAGTAGATTCTGACATGATTATAGGATTGAACTGCCATCCACAACGATGGACAATTGACAGGCGGCATCTCTACGACATGACAGAGTGAGCCGTATTATCTTGTGAAATTCGTACACGTGTCATGCCAACAAACGAATCCTTATCCCGTGCCTCTCAGAATCCGAACTGTCTGATCTGATCTGATCTCAGCGGTTAATTTTTTTTTGGGCCTATCAATCTGGTATTATTCATGGGACACCCAACATTCATCGGACGGTTAGAATTCTGCACGGCACGATTGCCGCGCCCTGAATGTATATTGTGCCGATACGATACGACTGACACAGCACGATTTTAATTAAAGCTCTATGCATATACATTTTTCTAAACACATCTTTCAATCATATATACATTTTTGTGCAAATGTTTAATAGGCATTTTTGCTATAACAAAGCAGACAAATTGCTTATAAACAGCCAATTTCAGTATCCACACGAATTTTCCTAATTTTTCTTTAAAAATCGTATTACATCGAAAGCATGTTAATTATCTCATAAAATATGAAAATCATATTCTAATTTTTAAAAATCTAAAATTAAATTATAGAGAATTTTAATTAACCAACAACTAATGATTTTAGAATGCATTAACGAACGAAATCACAATAATTGCAAAAACATATGGGATCTAGAATTAGAATTTAACTGATCAGTAAGGCTAATAATTAATATCCTTAATCAGAATATTAAATTAGATAAAAAGAGTCGGATATTTGGGGATTAGCCTCTTAAAGGTGCATATCAAATGGAATCAAACAAATTGCAATTAGGCATCGGACGTATGTACGTAATTGTGGTTTTATTTTTTATTTATTTTTTCCTGGTCAAAGGTTAGTCCAAAGGAAATAAATTGGCAAAATGAGCTGCGACAAGAGATTGTGTGTTTGAATATTTATTTATAGGTTAAGATTCAATGTGAAATGGAATTTAATTAATTATAATAATTGGAAATTTTAAAATTTTACGTTTTAAGTATTAACTGGTTCAAAGCAGAAATCCTAAACCCCTAACCGCAAGTATATATGCTGTGCATGTGCAGACAGTTATTGTCTGCATCCTCACATGATAAGCAAACAAAGTGTGTATATATTTTTTGTTAGTAATGTATTATACATCTGTTAAGTAAAAATATGTTATATATGTTTAGATAAATATGCCACGAAATCTTACACATGTCAATTTTCTAATATTAAAAAAATAACTCAGTTGTTAATAACTTTGTGTTTTCACTTTGCAGATAGTTTATTACGATTAATAAATAATAGTTAGCGGCTGTGAGATTATTTAATGCTTGTTAAGGTAACTACTGCCATGGGTATAAGGCTGTACAACGATATAATAATATCCGAAGGGTACGTCAAATAAGTGATCGCTGCATATATATAAGTGTTGTTTCTGTTTACGCACTCGCTATTTTACAAATTTAAAAAGTTAGCTGAATATTATTAAGAATTTAAGATGGATTTTGAACGCCCCAAAACTGGCAAAAAAACTGACAAAGTTCATGATGGAACAATTCAATTGTAAGCAATTTAGGTTATGTTAGTGGTGAATGGTTAGTAACAAATTTTGATAAAATTAATTAATTAATCTGTGGAGAACAAAAGAGGAAAAAAAAAAAATGAAAGTACAGTATTTATTATTAAATCGTCAAAAGAGGTCAGCACGTTCTTATAGGCTGACTTTTTCTGTGTATTTATGAAAGTGCGCATTAGCTAATTTATGTATTATTATTATTATTATTATTATTATTTATTTTTTTTTTTGAGAATAAGGCCCGTGGGCTAGCTAATTTGTGTTTACATCACATTACGAAAAAGTACAATTATTTAAGAAAGTGTCTATTCATGGTAGTGGAGGAAATTACATGAATCCCATCCTGATCGAGATAGATATATATGTGCTTGACTTTTTCAATTAGTAATATAATTACAAATATCAGAACAGGAAATGGTCAGCAACAAAAAGCCGTGGCAGTAATAATATTATCTGTTACAATTATTAGCAAAATAAAATTAAGAAAATCCAAATGGAAGTACAGTAAAAAAAAAAAACAAAAACAAAAAAGGAGGAAGTTATAAAGACAAGAAATCCTTTATCACTCAATAGAGTTTTGATAAGAAAAAAAAATGGTCTAGCCCTTATATTCTTATATAATAACACTAATATTATAAAGACGATACATAATTATTGCAACTTATTCGCCTGAAGTTCCAAAAGCCCCCCAAATTACTTTCTCATTCATATTTCTTTTATCTGATTCATATTTACCAATTCAAATTTCTCTTGATTGAAAAGGGGATCGAGTTTTATCTACAGAAAACTTAATTTAAATGACAGTTTCAATATTTCCATCCATTTATCATGACAGAACCTATATAAAGAAATATTTAGATAAATTAAGAAAATAACCTTACTTATAAGAAATTTAACTAAAACCCGACTGGAGTCGTTCATAGACATTTAATTTAAAATAAGTTGGAACGCTTGATCCAATTTATCTTTTAAAAAAAAAGAAATTTATCAAATTTGGTTCCTTGCATAGAAAATTAATTTTAGAAAGGGATGAAGAAGATCGGTTGTCAAGAGTAGAAAGTAAAAAAGCTAGCCTTCGTACATTTTTGTATCGATGTTTATTCTCTTGACAATATCAGCTTTTCCTGAAATTCAACAAATTTGAGAAAGAATTATATGGCTAAAGTGCGGGGATCGCAACACCAAATTTTTCCATGCCACTGCATCTGCTAAGATGAGGAAAAAAACAATTTCAAGCCTACAAGCTGATGGTCGTGTGATCACAAATCATAATGCTATTCTACAAGCTTTCACAGATTTTTATTCCTCTCTTCTAGGCGGTTCGACACCTGTTCATTCTTGCTCCCTTCATTCCTTGTATGGACAGAGACGTTTGCTTGCTCAACTTGACATGCCTTTCACTGTGTTTGAAATTCAAAAAGCTGTACAGAATTTAGCAAACAACAAAGCTTCAGGTCCTGACGGTTTACCTAACGAGTTTGCCAAATTAAAGTGGGATCTTTTAAGACAAGATATTCTGGACATTTTTACGGATTTATTTCTGGGTGACCTGAATCTAGATGGTCTCAACTTTGCACACATAACTTTGCTCCCTAAGCAACCAGGGGCCAATGTTCTAACAGCTTTCAGGCCTATTAGCATCATAAATTACATTACCAAATTAATTTCAAAGGTGCTTGCCAATCGCCTGAGTGTACACATACAGAATCTCATTTCACCAACCCAAACAGGTTTCATCAAGGGACGTTTGATTCATGAAAACTTTCTGGCAGCAAGAGAAATTGTCTATCATCTCACCAAAGCCAAAGAGCCGGCTATTCTTTTAAAGCTAGACTTCTTCAAAGCTTTCGATACTGTCAATTGGGACTTCCTTTTAGAGGTTCTTAAAACTTTTGGAATACCACACAAATTTGTTTCCTGGATTGAACTGTTGCTCTCTACTGCAACCTCAGCAGTCATCCTAAATAATCATGTCGGTCCCACTTTCAAGCACCAGCAAGGCCTACGACAGGGAGACCCTTTGTCTCCATTCTTGTTCATTATTGTGGCTGATGTCCTTGCCAAAATGTGTGAAGCTGTCGGCACTTCAGTGCATCACACCATCTCAAGCCGGCTGAGCACTCCCTTCCACCTTCTTCAGTATGCCGACGACACATTAATCTTCTCTACCGCTAAAGGAAATGCAGTACAAGCACTCAAGTTCACCTTAACAATGTTCTCTCTATGCTCTGGTCTTCAACTTAACCTTTCAAAATCTGCCTTCATTCCTTTTAATCTGACTGAACAACAAGTGGATCAAGTCAAGGAAGTTTTGCTTTGTTTTACCTTACTTAGGCTTACCTCTGACTGCTCACAAACCAACCAAAGAAACTTATCTCCAGCTGCTCGAGAAGTTAGAGAACAAGTTGGCTGGATGGAAAAACAAACTACTCTCCAGAGCAGGACGCATAACTTTGGTCTCCTCAGTCATCTCCTCCATCCCAATCTTTTTTATGTCTGTCTTCAAACTTCCTTCTTGGTTAATTAAAGATATTGACAAACTAAGGAGAAACTTCATTTGGGTTAAGTCATTGGGTAACACCAAAGGAATTCCATTATTAGCTTGGGACAGAGTTTGCCTGCCTAAAATCTTGGAAGGATTTGGCATTTTAAATCTGAAATTGTTAAACATTTCCCTTCTTTTAAGGTGGCTGTGGCGACTTTTTGACAATCCCTCCTCTCAATGGTCCCAAATTGCACATTGCATAATCGCATCCAGACATCAAACTCCACCCCTATCTTGGACAGCACATGGCTCCTTTTTTTGGAGAGATTTGTTGCAATTAAGGCATATCTTTTCAATTTCAACTAATGTCTCCATTGCGGATGGAAGTAACTCACTTTTTTGGTACTCAAATTGGGGCCATGGGCACTTGAAGTTTTTCAGTGACAACTCCAAGCCTTCAAACCCAAGCTGACGGTTCAGAAAGTTCTCAACAACCCGGCAATCGCAATCTCGAGACCATGGCCCCTTCAGGTTCACAATGCAGTACTTTCCTTACAAAACATCTCCCCTGCTTCTGACAAACTGAGATGGAATTGGAGTTCCTCTGATTCTTTTTCAGTTAACTCAGCCTACAACACTTTGGTTTCAGCAGGAAAGGTTAATTTTGGAGCTTACATACTCTGGAGAGTGAAATTGCCCCCAACAATCCATGTTTTTACCTTACTGCTATTTCATAATCGATTGCTGACACGCGAAGCCTTATTCAAGCGCAACATTGCCGCACACATGGGTTGTATTTTGTGCAATGACAGCACTGTCTTTGTAACACCCTAGAATTTTTCTATGCTGCATATATATTGCATATTAATTTTTTTATAAAACGTATTCTTTTATTTCAAAATATATTTGATGTACTATATTTGATATTTATATCTTCTTTGAATTTTTGAGCGGTCCTGTTATGGTGGTGTATTTTTATAATGTTGCCATCAATTAATTCCTATCTTTCTATTTATCATTTACAATTTTATTTATATATTCATTTATTTCTAATCTTCCAACGTGGCAGCCCTTCTTGTAAACAAAAATCTCATGCATAATGTCCTTGAATGTTTGACCGGAAGCACTATGCATTTCCATAAATTTAATATTCGATTTTATATCTTTTCTCGTTTGAATTTGATTCCTAGCAAGCACTAATTAAAAAAAATAGATCATAGCCTTTATGAGTCCTTTCTATTATATTGCGGCAGCCATTTAATTTCTTTTGTTTGTTCCATTTTAAATGATGGCTCAACCAACCTATGTATCTCCATAAAGTCCATGTATTCCACTTGGTAATTTCGATAACCGTATTTTTGTAACTGCATTTTATTAACTATATCTTTCCACCAATTAAATTTCATAACCGTGCCTATCTCCTTTAATTAAGCAATTTATTTAAATCGTTTTTCTTTCTAATATCAAACCCTATTTTCGGTAACTCCTTTAATCTCTCTGAGTGTATCTATGGCAGTTATATATTGTAAAATTTTATTTAAAGGCCCACCGTTTTATCTACCTTACTTCCTTATACAAATTTGATTTTATTAAAATATTATTTTGCTTGTACCCCACGCACCGAAAGGTTATTAAAATCTCTTATTTCCTTCTGTCCTTCATCCGTGAAATGAAACTTCACATAAGATAGTCTAAACAAAACCCATAATCCTGAATTTTTATTGAGGCAGCCGATTATTTCCTTCTAAAAACGGATTCTTCTTATAACCGTCACGTGAATACACCTCTCTCCTCTTTGAAATTTGATTGGCCAGTTATAATAATTATATAATGGTAACTTCCTTGAGAGGTGTCGGTTCCATCCGTGCACAAATCCAGTTCCCTAATTATTCTCATTAACTTTCATTTGCTCCATATTATGTCCAGGCATCCGAAACCCAACCTCCATTCAAAGAAACATAAATAATTCTTTTTCTTATCTCTGCTTTTGATTCTCTTTGAGAATCGATACAAATTCTATTTGAAAAATCCAATTGATATTTGGTCTACCGATTGAAGTTCTAATCCGACGTCCCATATATGTCTAGATAATCGTTGCAATTCCTTTATGATTTCTAAACGGCTCGTCGTCAGCTAATCGGACTTCTCTATAATTTAATTTTCGTATTGATTGATTTAAATATCGTTTGGCTTATTGATGAATTGAATTGATATATGAGAATTGTGATTGATGTATTTTGCGAGTCAACGGGTCTCTAATGTGATTTGAATTGAAGTGGAAAAGTGGAAATGAAATAGTGGAATGGAATATGAAGCGGAATCGCCTAAAGAGGGATTCACACTAGTGGAATAGTGATATGAGAAAGTGGATTTGAAAAAACCTAGACCCGTTGATCTCTGTAAAATATACTAAATTTGTTTGTTATTGATGTGTGGATTAATCTGATCGATTGATTTTTGGTTATATAAATTGGTTATAGAGAAGCTGCGTCGTTAAATAACCGGTTACTCGGCTTTGTAGCTGACTCCGTTTGCTTTTATTTCTTGTGACGTAGGTTGCCGGGCCGTCGGATGGATGTGAAAGATACTGTCTCACCTCACGCCTCGTATTTCGGATACGGGGTGTGACAGTCTTTGAGTCTGCCACACACCTGTTTTGTGATTGCCCTTACGTAAAAGAGTTGTGGATCAAAGTTAAAGCAGAGTTTCCCTCTGTTATCTCTACTGATTTTCATGATGTGCAATCCCTGCTTCTCAATGCTATCTCGTTAGTCAAGAATGACCGAAGACACTTAAAGGCTGTAATCTCCATCACAACCTTGTGGGGGATTTGGTTGGAGCGAAATAATCGCATTTTCAGGAATGAATTGCGAGGTGTCGATGCCTTACTACACTGGGTGAAGTTTCAGCAAGAGCAGTACAGAAGATACTGTTAATTTTCATGCTTTGTTGCTTTTAGTTTCTCTTTTTTTTTTTCTTTTCTTTCTCCCACTTCATAGTCACTATGAAGTTCTGTCTAAAAAAAAAAAACAAATTTGAGAAAGAACGAGAATACAAATTGCTGAATTTAGGGTTAGCGATAGGAGAAGAGGAGATAGCATGCGCGAGGAACAACTGGAGCAGAGAGATAGAGCTGGCGCACTCCATCACCATATCACGCGCAAGCGGATGGTGGTTGTCGCCAAATTCATGATGGCGGTAGGCAGGGCCGAAGCTAGGATGTCGCGCCAGCAGGGTCAATATAATTTTTAAAAATTCTATTTTATCCGTTGTATCTATATTTTCGTTTATACCGCATAACGATTTTATCCGTTTTATTGTCGTTTTATCATCGGTAAACGCTAAATCACCACCCAACCGCTAAACCACACAAATCACATTTTACAACCTTTCATCTAATATAGACTATCATAATAATTTTTAAATAAACAACTCTAAAATAATATCACATAAATAAACATGAGAAATCAAATATATATTATAATAACAACATAGGATCTAGAATAACATTTTCAATATATATATATAATAATAATAATAATAATAATAATAATAATTCACGAGTCAATGGTCATTCATCCAAGAATTTATCTTAATAAGATTCATTGCGGAGGAAGAAATAAGACGATTCATTAGGATGAATATGACATGAGTCCATGTACGATATTTTAGGAGTCGTTACATAATTCAAATCTAACATGACATGTCCAGCTGGATCTTTCAAATTTTTAAGATGGGTCCCTAACTTCTTATATATATATATTTTTTTTATTTACAAAAGTACTAAATTGCATGTACATTTTTTTCAGGTGGGTCCATGGACCCACCAAAACTAACGTGGCTTCGCCACTGGCGGTAGACCTAGTTACTCTCCTCTCCTCTGTACAGCACAAGAAAGTTTGTTTGGGGAAAGAAGGGAAGAACGTTAGGAGAAGAGAAAAAGAAAGGTGATGAGGCTGAGAGAGACGGAGGAAAGAAGTGACCAGAAAGAAACGAACAGTCAAAACTCAAAAAAAGTAAAATGAAGGGACACGTGAAAATTAAACGCTTTAACTGACGCCAAGTCGCTATATAGCATATCCATTTGACAATCCAAATACGCATGCGAATTATATTTGAATTTTGATTCTGATTAGGATAGGATATTAACTTAAATTAATTCTTCGTTAAGAAATATGTTGTGCTCATTTCCTTTAGAACATACAATTAAGTCAAATGCGTACGGTTGACTCTCAATATGCAAATCTTCATGTGACATTGACTTCCAAAAGTTAACACTTCATTTAATAAATTACATTGCAAACAGTATCAAGCACTACCCAAAAAAAGGCCTTTAGCACCGCCCCATTAGCAAATAACTGGTGTAAACAAAATTGAGTGGCATAATCGATATTTTATTAAAGTAGCTAACACCGGTTTTTATAAATTAAGGAATTAAAAAATAATGGACGCGAACCTCTACTCGCCGATATCTATTTGCAGAGGCTTGGCAAGCAAAGTAACTTTCTTTACAATGTGTTGATGGCCCAACCCCCCGATGAGAATGTATTTGATGTCACATTCTCTGAATTCAATCATGAGGGCATAATGAAGGTGAACTTGGTCGACATCCTGAAGGTTCTGAAGAAAGATTGGGTTAATGTCTCGATTATGAAAATTTTCTGCATGTAAGGATCTTCTAATTACTTACATTTCTTATATTTATATTAATTTGCAAAATAAATATGAGATATATATATACATGCATGCAGGTTAGCAGCAGATGTTTGTAAAACTGCTGGTTTTACAAACGTCTTGTTTATGGATCCAGAAAAGTGTAAAGCAAAAACTACTGAGGTGGCTTTCGATAGTACGTCTAGATACATCGCAGAATTCCTTTTGAGTGTCAAAGATGCTTCTTCATTCATTTTTTTGCCATACAATCAGGAGTTAGAGTACTAACCTTTTAAAGTTTAATGTACTTAACTACTTATTCCTAAAAACTGTTATCTCACAATTAAGAGTAAATATGTTATTGTAGGGAACATTGGGTACTTCTTATTATCCAAATGTCAGGACCCACTGTTTATGTTGTGGATTCTCTAAATCCTGAAGGTGCTCTAAAATTAGATATCAAGACGGCACTTGATACGTAAGTATTTCCATTCTACCCAACACCTACACACTTGTATACTGTAATTAAAATTAGACTCACTTTATTTTTTTCATCTTTCTTGCAGAGCGCTACGACATTATTGGATGCACCAAAATAAGAACAAGCGTGGCACGAGGTTTGATTGGGTTAAAATTGAGGTACACATCTGGTGTCACTTCACATATTGCATCTTAAGCCATAAAGCATGCTCCTTTTTCTTCTATGTGTTTGATGTGAATGAGCATAATTGATTAGTAAAGTAAAGGGTCTGTGGAGTACTTGCTAAATTTTGTGTTTGACAAATGGATGTTAGTAATATTCATCCCTTGACCTGAAATTGTTAGTCTTTTGCATTCCTCGAATTCATATGAATCAATTATGCATAAAGCAATTCTGTCTCCTATAATTTTATAGACCAAACTGCAAAACTGACATTTTCCTGGACTAAAAATAAAAAGCCTAAGATCCTTTGGTATTAATATGGAACAGTGTGTATCATTGGTATGAAGCATATAGTCAGATCTGCCCTAACTGTGAAAAATAGTGAAATCGTAGACTCTAGATAAGTAAATATTGTATATAAAATTTGATACATGCATTATTGGCTCTGCCTGTTTAATTGGTCTATCTGTTTAGAGTAAATATTGTATATAAAATTGATACACAAGTTGTTATGTTTTCTTTCTTTTAGAGTCCTACACAATCGGACGAAACACAATGTGGTTATTATGTTATGAGATCGATGGTGAATATAATAAATGAGTACCTCGCTTCAAGCAATTTGCCTTCGGTATGTAAATCAATTTTTATTTATGCTTTTCTCATTTTTAAAATCATCTAAATGAAACATGTATCACACTTTAATTTGATAACTGTTGATGATAGGTAATAGGGGCTTTTTTGGTAAGAAGGGATGTTGTTGAGGATTTATTTGAACCTGTTTTGTATATGCTGTTGATGATTTATTTGAACATGTTGATGATTTTTTTTTTGGTAAAGTATTTGGCAACATGGAATTACTTGGTTGCAGCATTAAATGATGACCACTTAGTTCAAGAAGAGAATATGATCAGGGAGTTCCTGAACTTAGGTTTTTGCCTTGTATGAGACCAGACTTTAAGTAAAAAAGAGCTGTTGTCAATTATCAAGTAGGAAAAGATATGGTAGCTATACTGTAATAATAATTATGGGGTTTTGTTTGTACTGTTAATACCTGATTCGAATTTAGTTGATAACAAAAAGGCTTACTTCATGAGTATGAGAATATAATGAAACTGCAGGGATCAAAATTCATTCTAAAAAAAAATTGTAACCTCTGTACCGGTCTTGGAAATTTGTCAAAAGTCTTAAATATTTTGTTTCATTAAATGAATGCAGGTTCTTCCACCAGGCCCACTTCAGTATTCTGATAGCCAACTTGATGAGGTTAAAGAAATGTTTGCTGAGTTTATGAGAAGAATTATTTGATGACTTCTGTGGATGCTTTCTTCTTGTTTTGTTGTTAAGCTGGTTACTTGCTGTTTTAGATTTTAATTAGGAATTTTGGTTTTAAGTGACTAGTTGTTGATCTATGAAAAAAAAAATGTGTAGGAACTAGTTGATGATTAGGCTTCTTATATTTTGAGAGGTAGTTTCTGAACTTGTTGGATTGGGGAAAAATGATTTTGTGCTTTGTATCATGTGGAATGATTATGACTAGTTTTAGTTTTACATAATTTGTATGCTTGTTAGATAATTTGTATGACTTGATATGAATTATGATTTTGTGAATTATGACTGGATCATATATGTGTGTGTTTATTTGAATGTGCTGTGATTACAATTTGAATGTGTCATGATCATAAATTAGATTAAATGATAAAAATATATGGTTAGCAACATGGGCTAACCACAGATTAAAATATTTTTTAAAAAAAAATACAAAAAGTTTGCACCGGTTTCCAATTGAAACCGATTCGAAGTAACTAATATGTTAGCACCAGTTTTAGTAGAAAAACCGATTCAAATTGGGAGCCATGTTTGAAAAAAAGAATATAACTTTGAACCGGTTATAATCTATACCCAGTGCTAAGTTTTTCAATTTGCACCAGTTATTATGTGAAACCCGGTGCAAATTAGTAGGAATTTAGCTCCAGTTTTAAGAGATAACCGGTGCTAACCTTTATATTAGCACCGCCTCTATTGCACCGGTTGTCTATTTTAATTAGCACCCCCTACCATCCGCACCGGTTGGCTAACCGGTGCTAACCCCTTTTTTAACCCGGTGCAATAAGTATTTTTTGTAGTAGTGAAGTCATCTCTCTTTACACTGGGGCTGTAAACGAGCCAAGATCGAGCGAGTTGGGTACAACTCAACTCGACTCGATAGTAACTCGAGTTGGCTCGAGTCGAGTTAGAAATACTTTCGAGTTATTTAAGTTAACTCAAACTCAACTCGTCTCCAACTCGAGTTGGCTCACGAGTCACGAGCTAGCTCAATATAAATAATTATACTTAAAATTTTCTTTTTCAATTCATCTATTATTTCAATATTAAAATTTTGTTGATATATATAATATTATAAATAATAAAATTTGTCATCAATTTTATTCTTCTTTCTATTGATTAGAAATAAAATATGTTTTGAAACTTAATATTATGTATTTTATAACTATTTAAAATAAAAAAATATACATTAAAATAATTATTATTTTATTTCATAATTTTTTATTACTCATAAATAATATTGATAATATTACTTAAATTTAATATTTATTATGCCACGAGTCAGCTCACGAGTTAACGAGCCGAGTTAAGCCCAACTCAAACTCGACTCGTTAGTTATTCGAGTTGATATAATTCGATTTATTCTGGCTCAAGTTACAATCGAGCTTTTACGAGTCGAATTCGAGTAACTCACTAGTTGCGGATTTTTTGCTCACCCTACTTCACACCGAAATTGTAGGAAATTATTTTTCCGCGAGGTCAAAATTTATTATTTAAAAAGATAACGGAACTGGAGGGTGTAATAATTGTAACAAGAATATTAGTAGGGACTAAATGTGATTTGTATCTATTGGACTTGAAAAGCGAAGTTTAAATTTCAGAGAAACTTTACAATCTTGACTAAGGTACATGAAAAACAGAGGCCACTCAGGCCAGAGCTTGCGCTTCGAGAATCAAGACTAATTGGAACACATCTGTGGGTATAACTGTAATTTTTTCACTATGTACGATGATTTGAATTAATCATCAAGCATATGATATGATAAAGAGATCGAAAGTCAAAAAATCTAAGCATACGATATGATCATCAATCCTTGTCCAATAAATAGTCCAGTAAAGTCTAAGTCCGAATCAATATATTAGCTTTATTTTACCAAAGGTTTTGAATTAATCAACGAGCTTAATAATTAATTTTTAAACTTAAGCACTCCATAGTAGAAGAACTAGAGCATTACATTTTCGTAAGGAAGCCAGACAAATTGAACTTAGTTTGTCTTACATGTTGACGGAAATTAAGATTACTTGTTTGGAAATTTATTTATCTACAGGAATTCACATTGAAAAAACAAAGTTTTTTTTTGCATCTTTTATCTTTGTAGCTCTCTCCAGACAGTATGGCCGCGGTTTATTTCATGATCGGTGCCAGAAAATTGGAGTAAATGCAGGAACTGAAGCCGCCCTTCTGAGATCGGATTCAAGGATTCTGTCTCGACTTTGGTGCTCGCAAGGCTGTCAATGGAGTCACCGAACTGACATTCTTGCCGATATTCTATTGTAATGGCTTCTATCTCATGTGTATCAACGATGTCTTGCGGGATGCCCTGGTTATATTGTTGTGTTAGATATGATATTTCATTTAAAACAGTAGTAGGTGAACAGTACTGTAATTTCATTAATTTATCTTGATCTTAAATACAACTATATAGAATACTGAAATCATGGACTCTATAGTGAATTTCATTAAAAAAAATTGTTTCATCGAAAAACATATTTAATGTTCAGAAATAATTAATTTATTTAAAAGAAGGCAAATGAGACTCTTAGAGACAACTACAATTCTATAAACTTCTCGTAGAAGTCAAACTATTCTGACATTGTAAATTAAGATCAAAATTCAAGCGCACCTGGAGAAGCCAACTATAGTACGTTACGTTGTTGACATGATTGTTCATATCTAGGTCTGCTCTTCTTGGCTGTAGCATTGTTTTAGAAAAGCTCAGTTTCTAAATATAAATCACTTAGGAAACTATTAGTTTAGAATATCCATTTATGCCGGAAATTGTCAGATATATACACAAAGTGAGTCCGGTACACGGGGGTCCATTGACTTGATTAATTTTCTTTTCAAAAAGATTATGGCTGGTATAATTCAAGTTCCTACTTAACCTATTTTCTATTGCAGTCATGCCAAAATGTGACGAATAATATCTTTAAAATGTTATACGAGCTTAGTCAAGTTCTTGGTGTACTTGATATAATAATTGTTTGCAACTTTGTATTGACCCAGACATGCAAAACAGAGACTTAAGTACAATGATTTTCAGTTTCTCTGTTTTCCTCTGTTTCATCGTTTATTTTTCTAATTAATAAGGTTGTTTTAAAAAAATTAAATAGTTATCATGTGATTAAAGCAACTACAATGATAACTGATTATCCTATGTGGCAGTTCGTTACAGGATTGATAACCTGTGTTGGTACTTGGTTGAGAATGATTTTAGGAGCTGAATAACCAATAACATATGGTTGCATTTTATACTTGCGCAATATAAAGTACGATGGAGATGTACAATGCAAACTCCCAAGTGTAAAAAGAAACATAGTTGGAACTTAGAAGTACTTACCTTAAGGCCGAGTTGAGAGTAGTCTGCGGGTTTGTTGAGCTTAGATATTTTCTTCAAACTTTGATTATTCTCCTCTGCAAAAACATACCTATAAAAGGAGAAAATTATAATATTGACTATTGAGTTTACTCAGGATGTGTTTATTACCTTGAGATATCGTTTAGTACTTTAGTTTTTAGTAAGTTGAAATTAATGTACAATAAACATACTCCAAGTCCTAGCAAAAGAAACCAGGGAAAATAGGTAATTTCAGAACAACATAGTCATATTAGTAAACCACTGACATCAATCAGTAAACATCTACGAACCTAGGAGATTTTGTGCACGAGGCAAGAAATTCATCCCTCACTTCCCCGGTCATTTTTTGTAGCTTGCGAGTGTCTTTGTTCATCATCAACCACTTGCTGCAACCCAAAATAAACAAAATCAAACAAATGAACTTCTGAGACCATAAAAATCACCATTTGGCGTTTTTCATCAAACGAAGCATGGACTCCAGCCATGTGTATTTGGTTTTCTGCTACATGGATTTCTAAGTATGCCTTTTTTAAACTTCAATTTAGTCCAAAAAAAAAACTAAATAAAAAATACACAATTTTTATGTCAACAATTAACACAATAACACCAACCATGAACTTTTTTTGAATCAGGCGATGCTATTCTTAGCATTATTTTTTATTTATTTATTTCTTTGTGAGGCTTTTTGGCGATTGCTAATCCGGAAGATTTCATAATGAAAGAGAATGTTTTACATATATTCAAGAAGCCTTCCACATCAAAGTTACAGCAGTTATAGTGTATTTCTTTCCTGTACCGTACTGACCTGTGTCAGCTTCTCTGAGAAGTAATGCCTGCTCAGGAGTCAAGACGTCTACTACTCTATTACTGTATTACACAGATTATGGTACCAGTTATTCATGCTTGGTAATCTGCTATGTACCAGTAATCCACTGTGGATCGTACCAGCTACTGTGTTGTGATATGTTTAATATTACTTGCTTCATACATAGAAGACCGCAATTTTTATTCTTTATCCACAACTCATGCAAAAGGAAGTCATGTGTTATATCATTAAATTATTATATTCATAACTTGAGTATCTGCACTGACAAAAAAATCAGCAAGAATATACTGCCCTATAGGTGGGGTGCTGCATGCAGCAACGCGCAGTAGGTCACTATATCTATTATCTCTTGCATAGTTGCATTACAGAGGAACATTATTTTCTTGCATGTAAGAAGATTAACAAGGAAAACAAAAATAACCTTGTTGAGCGACCCATCACCTCACCGGTGGATAAATTCCTTATGATGGAATCAAGCCTTGCTGCAATTCTTCCATCTGGCTCACACCAATGTTCTATTTCCACCACGTCACCCCTGGTTCAAAAAACTCAAAATAATATCCCATGGATCGAAGCATATAATAATATCTTAACTATTAAAGAGCAAATTTTTTGTTCATAAATAGAGGAAAGCATATTACAGCTAGATATTTTGCAGAGGATATCGCTCTCATTATTTTATTTATTTTTTTAAAGCCTTTTTTTTATGGCTTCCTCAATATTTAGAATATCATAAAAAAATTGTGTGTATATATAAACGATAGTGTACCAGGCAGGATACTTGTACATCTCAATGTGCACACGAGAAGTTACCCAAGTGAGACGATGCTTCCTCATTGTGGGTGGAGTTGGAAATCCATCAGCCAACCATCCAAAACAAATAACACGGTTGCAAGCTGTTTCCTATTTATTCATTACAATTAGTAATTGAAAGAACATTTAGTACACATGAATGTTCCATTTAGAAGATCTGTAATTGTGCAGGGAAATTAATGACTGCTTAGATTGAACTGCAAGCTTCTTTAGTAAACATTTCCAAGCAAAGTTTATTACAAATTTCCACATCAAGTGCAAATCAAACACAAATCACCTGCAACAAACTAGCAATGGTCTCTATAGTTGCTGTTTTGTTGACACCAACTTGAGAGCTCCGAATAATGAAGCTTTCCTTGTAAACTGTTTTGTCATTCTCGAAGCTTCCGGATGTCATTTTCTCACGGAGTGTCATTCCAGGTGTAACAACACTCTCAGCCATCGTCGCATCGTCATTCTGTTGATGCGGCACAAAGTATGTGGTGGGGCGCCCCACAGTAGCAGTACCGTTGACACCCTTCCATGTTGGACTTAAGTTGCGCTGGTGGCATTGTACTGGTACTAATTTGATTGATAGAGCCGCCGCATGAAGGCTGAACATTTTAAAAGCCTATCTTACTTCTTTTTTTTCTTTTGCTTGTTTTTGTTTCTTTTCCTCTCTTTAGTATGCTCTGCTTTGGGGTAAATGACTCGATGCTCATTTTCGGATGTATTTATAATTTGGATGAATGTGCACTTTTTATTGCTTTTTTTTTAAAGATAAGATGGATCAATTCCTCTAACTTATTTTGAAGTTATAATGTACATTTTTTTTTTTGTTTCCGGTGTAGAAAAATATAAGAAAACGAATAAAGGAAACAAAAAATATCTTGCTCCGTACTTGACCACTTGAATCTCCAGGGAATGCAATATATGTTTCGGCATCGCGTGATGAATCTTAAATTCTAACTTCAAAAGAGATGTCATAAGTTAAGTCTGTGAGCCCACATTTAATATAAAAAAAATTTAAAAAATTGAAACCACCATGACAAAAAATATTTTAATATTACTATATAATTATAATTATCACTAAAAAAATTCAAACCACCATGATATAGTGCTTGATCCAAAAAACGGAGAAAATATTTATTTCAAATTTTTTAATAAATAAAATCGTTGGTTACAAAATTTTAACCTTTAAAAAAAAGATTTCAAATTTATCCAATAGTTCAAAACCTCAATGAAATATTACATAAATAAAATACCATCGTAATGCATCGGACCTTTCAGAAGATGTCAGCAAATTGTGGTTGAAGACAAATTTTCTGACTTTGCATAAAGACCTTATTTTATTCATAAATTGCTATATAGTACGTACCTAAAACAATGAACATATGCAAAACTACTTAACATTTTGATTAAAGGACCAGATAATGAAACTTAATCCTTTTTTGTTGTGCTAATAACATAAAAGCGATAATGTTATAAACACCGTAGAACATTTATCAAAATATTAGAATGTTGACAACAAAAGATAAATTAAGTATAAATATATGAATGAGATCTAAAAGAACACAAAATGGAAGGGTTTAGACAAAACTAAGGCAAGGTCACAGTCTATGTTTCATCTGCCTCCGCTGCAATCTTTTATTTACACATAAAGACTTCTAGAGATACAATAACATGCATAATTTATTTATACAACTTAATCAATTACCTTGCCAGCGACGGTGGCATAAAAAATGAAAGAAACCAGAATATTTTGCTGGGTCCTGTTTGTGAGTTCATCTAAATTTGACTAGTTGTTTGATTGCTTTTGGTCAATCATCACAAAATACTCCAAATTGAAGGTATTTTCTACGGTGTTTTTGATGATGCTCTCATGATATCATCTCCTCAAGTGCCATCATCTCCATTTCACGGTTTAATGAAAACCTCCATTTATAAATTTCAGATCAAATATAGTTTTATTTTTAAATTGTTAAGATGCCATTAAAAATTTATTTGGCAATAAAAAATTATATGCATGATAAAAAAATGTACGATTTAGTGTTATATTCTTTTTAGTTATAGACTTATAAAATATTTTAAATAATTTTCTAAATCTCATAAAATTTAATTTTCATGAGAGTTTAATTTTTAATTGTTTTGAGGCCTCGAAAAAATTATTTGGCTATGAAAATTTATGTACTTACTCAAGGATATATGAAGAATTTAGTGATATAAAATTTATGAATTATAGACTTATAAAATATTTCAAATAATTTTCTGAATCTCATAAATTGAATCTCCATAATTTCATAAAAGTCATTATGTTTTAAATTATTCAAATAAATTTGAAATTTTATTTGTGCATTAACCAAAAATCTAATCATGCCATAAAGATATTTTTATTCTAATCATAAAATTTTATGAAATATGAAATATGTGGTACTTTTTAAATTATTTGTGGATATTTATTAATTCAATTGGCCATACAAGAATTTTATCCTTTATCACAAAAATATGAAAATTCAGCAATATAAATTTAATAGTTATAAAATTTTAAAATATTTTCTTTTCTAATTTCTAAATCTGATGACTTAATTCTGCTATTTCAGATGTATATTTGTTCCAAACCTTTCTAAATTTTTTTGATGTATAAAATTTTATATACATTATAGAATAGTATTTAAAATATTGGGTTGTTGATAGAGCTTTCTAGATTTATTTTTGTTAATAAACTTTATATGTATGCATACAAAATTATACATAATCGAATGATATTGATTTTTTTCAATATTTACAATAATTTTCATGGTTTTCAATTTTTACAAATTCTGCTAAATTGCATTATAATTTTTAATTATTTGATAAAATATTATGAGAAAACAACTGATGCGAAGTATTTTAAATTATTTTTAAGATTGTTTTCAATTATATTGGTATTCAATTATAGATTATTGGTAACTGAAAAAAAATAAAAGTTGACCGAATTTGTATAACTCAAATGAACCTTAAGGATGCCCAAGATAAACATTGTTGGTTTTTTTTTCTCATAATTCTAACACATTTTAATAAAAAATATATAAGGATTACACGCCAACTTGAAGACAATCCTTCACTTTCCATATATTGAAAATGACATAAACAATTAAGGTTCCCTAAAAACAAACTAACACCCACAAATAGTTCTGATATAAATGACAAATATATTAAATATGACACGCAAACCAAACTATTCAATTAATTACAATCAAGAGATCAATTATAAGATAGTTTGGTATTTAATTATTTATTCAAATAATTATGATCATAATTCTAACACTTATAATAATTACATGTCGTATGTGCCTTAATACATCCCTTATTGTGCGGATCGCAAATTCGTAGCTAGTTGATATAAAATTGGACCCCTCTTGCAGATGTTTCAATCTTTTAAAGCACATATATAAATTACCAGAGAAAAGAAATCACAATTGGGACGAAGAAAGAGAACATGAGATACTGTACGGAAATTCTTTTACCACCAAAGTGGCTGATTCAATTAGCAATCTCTCTCGATCACGGATCACCAAGGCCCAAGGGGCGAGACTGTCGATCGCATAAAGATATTGAACGGAAGTGTTTCCTTCCCATTCGTTCGATCAGTTTTGATATATCTAATTCTCTATATATGCTTATAGGTTTATAAGCCTAAACCATCACATTTAATGAAATTAAAATTATTAATTAACAAACGCTGAGATGATACTAATATTTATTTCATTTTTCATTTTTTACATTTTTTCGAATGAATTTGATTCAAAATGTAATTTTTGAAACATTTTGCACAACGTACATCCACATAATCGGAATATCTACCCATATGCTTCCGCATATTGTACATGCACTATTAAAAATCATATTTTAATTTTTATTGGGAAGGAAGAATGATATTGGTTATAAGTAGAAATATGACAATAAATTGTTTTAATAAACCATAGTTAGCTTTTCTCTATAATACGTGTTGAAATAAACAAACCAGAGAGAGATACAACAAAAAAGTTAAATTCAGGATTAATCACATGATTATTCGATAAGAAAAGACACTATTAAATCACAAATTAACCTGCCACTAAATTCGAATTTGGTTGGTCCAGTTAGAATGCTAGATTGCCATGATCATAACAGCACGTTCAAAGCACCAAGTTCCAACGGTGGAACTAGATGCGTGTAAAATATTCGCCATTACCAACAAGCGGCACTGTCTAGTGCCTAGTCCTATCGCTCAAGCACAACTAGGCTAAAGGAATAGAGCTGGATCTTCTGTGGCTATCTTGTAATTTGAAGCGTAACGAACCGGTTGTAAACATGTTATTAAGTTGGTGTGACACTGTTACCCAATACGTGGAAACATCAGTCGTACCCGTACCACCGGGTATGAACCAGATACTGGTACCGTACCCGATATGTACCATACGCTCAGTGGTCAACAGTCAACAGTCAATGTGTTGATATTAGTGTTTATGTCATTTAGTTGTGTAAATTCTAAGTTTATGTCATTTATTTGTGCAAACTCTAATCCTAATTAGCTAAACAAAATTATGTTATACACATTATATTTTGTATAATATAATATAATTATAGATCAATAATATATTCAAATATAATATATATATCGTCGCATCCGTACTGAAGATTTTTGAAAATTTTCGTACCACCGTACCTGAATCGTACCGGATACCATACTCATACCCGTACCCATACAACATAGGTGTGACATTTAATTGTGTGATTTACTGAGCTTATCCTATTTTAATCGCATTATTATAATTATAAATATTTAACAAAGGTTAAATTAAATTTTAATTCTCTGTGGCAATACACTACTAACTACGTTC
Organism: Rhynchospora tenuis; assembly: GCA_027725995.1. Taxonomy (NCBI): domain Eukaryota; kingdom Viridiplantae; phylum Streptophyta; class Magnoliopsida; order Poales; family Cyperaceae; genus Rhynchospora; species Rhynchospora tenuis. Next base: position 725,841 of record JAMRDG010000020.1, on the reverse strand, counting down.
TCTGCCACCTTGTCTTGTTTGTATAATCGGACAGGAATGTTCTAGGTTTTGTTTCTCATTCGAATGAAATATATCCATCATATATTCTATGTAATAAAAGTACTGAAAGTAATACAACTCATTGTCTAATGTCTGCATAAATTTCATATATTGCCTTATTTTCCATTATACAAGATTTTAGTATTAAGAAAATATTTGTGCGTAAAATTTTTTATTAGTAATTTTTCAAATGTTTTCTATTTTGAAATTTTAATTCTTTTAGTAAGTACTTTTTAATTATAATAAGGGAACCAAAAAACCAATCCTAGTAACAACAGTTTTATTTCAGAAATATATAGTAAATGTACAAAATGTGCACTCCACGTACTGATTCAGTCCCTCGTAATTCAAGGATGCAAATTAAATCCATAGAAACTTGGAAACTAAATCTGATTGATCATATGACCAACAGATCTGACCAGCACATTTTCAATCAAGTCTTTGTAATATGCTATTTTAATTGAGAATTAATTTTTTATTTAATCTAACTAGTGAATTTATTGTTGACATGAACAGAGCCAACATGCGACTATTGGGTGGAGTGGGGTAAATAAAGAGATGCTGAAGTATTCTCTAGAAAATGAAAAATACGCGAATATGCTCAGCATAGGCAAGTATTTGCTGCAGCCCGTGTCACCAACTTAAAATGTTCCCAGCTTACAGACGACGGCCCTTAATCGTAGCTCCTATGTACTTTTCTCTTAAAAAGAACAAAGCTGATGGGCCTCATTTTACCGTTATGCTTTATTTTCGAAGTTGCGTTTTGCCCGAAAAAATTATAACTAACTTTAATTAATTAAGGAATTTTAAAATAATTTGGTTTTAATCCATATTTTAAAAATATGCGGGCAGATTCTGATACAAATTCAGCTTAGTATCGGGATCCCGAAATCCGATACTAGCTAGTATCGGAATTCCGGAATCCGATACTAACAATTTTGTTTTTCACTATTTATTATTAATCGGCAAAAATTTTGTTTCATGTGTCAATTTTTTTTTATGTGTCAGAAGGCTTAGATCGGATATTCAAAATCCGATAAGCCCATCAATTTGGTAGGAAAGGACAAAACATGGTAAGAAATATTCATTGCATTTTTTTTCGATTTGCTCCCTATATGATTTATATTTATAAATTAAAATAAATGATGTACTATTCTTTGACATTTGTATATCATGCTCCCAATAGTTACTTGTGTCATATAACGATGATATCCTCGAAACAATAGAAACCAGTGCTCAATGAATCTTATGTTTAATTAATTAGAAGATGTAACCAAGAAAGAGCATACAGCCGATTATGTTTAATAAATTCACAGATGACCAGTCTATCTTCCACATTAAGTGCACCCTGCAGGAAGCAGTTGTACCTCATCAGGTCAATAAAGATGTTCAAAAGCAAATATCATCTAAACATAATATGTCCGAAATCTAATATTCTCTGCTATTCATACACCCGAAAGTCCCTTCTGTTATACTAATAAGCGTCTCTCTTTATATGAGTACTAGTCTTTATATTATTTTTCACATCATTTCAAAAGATACTCTCAAATTCAATCCTACATATCCGTAGTTTTAATTTATTCCATAGAATTTCCATCTATGACGTTTCAAAATTTTTTAAGTTGCCTGATAACATCTCCACCCTTGAACCCGGTATGATATTGATATAATGCCTTCGAATTCTCTTGACTAAGATATTGATATAATGAATGTTTTACACAGTTCGGTTATGTAATTTCACTTCAAAGTTCTAATTCCGTTTTGCACCATTCATGAACAAAACTTAAAAGGTCAATGCATTCATTAATGGGTAATACAATGTGAAGGGGAAAAAAGTAAGTTTTATATATTGACTGCCCAATTCATTTTGTCAATTTAAGTAGTTTTTTGCCCATAAACCAATGTATCATGTATGCACCTATAGAAAAAATTATCCTGCATTTTCAAAACTGTTGTAAAAAAGCTTAGTAACATTTCTAAAAAGTTTGGTGGAGCAACTATTGCCATATTATTTCTCATATGAATATAATCATTGGACAGAGGTCATAACAATTATAGATATGATAACTTTAATAAGTTCCTAAGTTTATGAGCATCATAAATTTGTTCAAGAAACCTTACTTATGTTTTTAATTTTTTTTTTTTTTTTTTTTTTTTTTTTTTTTTTTTTTTTTTTTTTGTAGGATTCATTAACATAGACTGTGGTCTTGATAGCAATACTAGTCATGTAGATTTCTCCACAAATTTGACATATTTATCAGGTGACCAATGCATTGAAACAGGAGAACACGGGACATGGGACTCCTTTTATCTCTGTACTCGAGTTGAGACTATTGAATAATGATCTTTATCAAATTAGTGTCACACTTAGAGTGACATTATCAATTAGTAATTCTATTTCCGGTCATATGATCGGCCTTTCATGATTTCACCTATATCAATTAGTACCCAGAATGCAACTTTCCCACCTATACTCAATGCATATGAGATTTACAGTCTTACAAGTAACATCATTGCCCACATATAGTGGAGATGGTACATCTCTTGTTCTATGTTATAAATCTTATTATTGTTTTGACTCGCTAAACAGGGGACAAAGTTTTCTTTAATATCCTCTGTAAACTATTTCATGCTTTTGGATCTTCTGAGAATATGACTATAATTAATTATTCAAGATTAAGAGAGTTATTCCTAAATAATTAAGAATAAATAAAAAATAAAAATATTGTTTGTTGTAAAGCATCCCTCTTTGTTGTTTATTAATTTATTTTTACTTAGCGTCATATTTAATTTCATACATTAATATTAATTTTCAAAATTAATATTACACATCAGATGTTAATCACTCTCTTCTCTGATTTGGAATAGTTCCTTAATTTGAATACATTAGGATTACTATTTAATCTGGATTACTAAAGTTAATCCAAAATAATTTTATATTTTCACACATCCAAAGTCAAATTAAATGTACTAAAAATACTCATTTCATGCATATAGATAGAACGAATAAGTATAACCTAAGTCATGCGATTTGCATGGAATAAATTGAGATGCAAGGGACTAAAGTACGGTTTTATTTGCTACATCATTTATTTTAATTTATAAATATAAACCATATAAGGAGCAAATTGAAAAAAAAATGCAATGAATATTTCTTACATGTTTTGTCCTTTCCTACCAAATTGATGGGCTAAGATCGGATTTTCAAAATCCGATCTAAGCCTTCTGACACATAAAACAAAATTTTTGACACATAAAACAAAACTTTTGCCGATTAATAAATAGAGAAAAAAATATAATTGTTAGTATCGGATTCTCAGATTCTGAGAATTCGATACTAGCTAGTATCGGATTCCGAGATTTCGATACTAGCTAGTATCGGATTCCAGGAATCCGATACTGCTATGAATTTGTATCACTGCGAGCATATTTTTCAAATTTAGATTAAAATCGAATTATTTTAAAATTCCTTAATTAATTAAGATTAGTTATAATTTTTTCGGTGCGTTTTGCATTTTTTGGTTAGCTGGAATAACTGAATAAGGACCTTTTCCGTCCGTCCTGTTTTGATCATCGGGTTGCTATCTTGAAATTTAGTCCTGATATGGGACATCCCGCTATTTTTGACATCCTGTCATCCCAATCAACCAAGTGCACGCGATTCTGGGCTTAAATGGGCTTGCGTACTGTATTTTACACGTTCAGCGAAATTACGACGTCATCACGTGAATTTCTGACGTCATCGCTCGATTTTAAGTTGCTGATGTCACCTTCACGTTCATTTAAAATAAAATATATATAGATACTCCCTTGATCATATATAGATACTCCCTTAAGTAAAAATATATACTCCCTTATGTTATAACATAACAAGATACTCCCTTATGTTATAACATAACAAGATACTCCCTTATGTAAATATAATTACTCTCATGAAATAAGTTAAATACTCCTTTAAAGTAAATTGATAACTGAAAACATATTTGACACTCTTTTAATGAATCTTACATACTTCCCTAAAATTAGTTAGTTACTCCCATAACAAAAATTATGTACTTCTATAATAAAAGACAAATGAAAACATATTTGACACTCCCTTAATGAATCTTACATATTCTCTTAAAAATAATTAGTTACTCCCTTATCACAAATTAAGTTCTTCCATGATAAAAAAAAATAAATGAAAATGTAAGGGAATATATATTTCAACACAAGGAATTAAATTATCCGTATTAATGGAGTACTTATTTTTATACACAACAATTGAAAATTGACATTCACATGAAGACACCAGCTAACATTCCTAATAATAAGCCAACATTAAAACCAAATTAACTGTATCATTTCTAGCAATAAACTGATCACCTTTTCAAACATTACAACCAAGTTCAAATTAACTATTGATTCAAAATAATCATAAAATAATTCCAACCAAATTCAAACATTCTAACAAACTTAATAGTATCACTATAAGAACAAACATTAATCATTGAAGTCAGAATAAGAATGGATCATCTCAGGCAAGAAGAATACACTCTGTCGTTTACTTCTTTGTTGACAACCTTTATAATAGATGACATCACCTGAAATAAGTAAAACGAAGGTATCAACTTATTATATACTCTCTTTCCAGTATATATTTACTCTTTTAATGAAGTTAGTTACACTTCTACATGAAAATACTTAGCATAGATTAATTAAAATGCATTATCTAAAATATACTCCCTTGCATCATATAAATTACTCCCTTAATGAAACATAAATACACTATGAAAATAGATGGCATTATCAGATGAAAATTATTCTCCATCTTTATACATACTCTCTTGCACAATATAATTACTCCCTTATTCTAAAAATAACTACACTTCTATGTACCTACAAAAAAAACTAACAAATTAATGTCTACATTAAGCAAGAAACTTATATTAATTGTCATATCTTCAGAGCTGATAATATGATCTCCACTAAACTAACTACACTAGAAAAAAATTTATAAATTAAAGTAACTAATAGTGATTCATCTGTAGTAGCAAAAAGAATACATAGCCTTAGTATATACTCCCACTGTAGTTGCTATTCACTTCCTTAATTTAAGTTAATTGCACTTGTATGAGACAAATACATAATTGACTAATAATACACTATCTTGAATTCTTGATACGTATATATTTACACCATATTTACTTCCTTATACTAAGATAACTATACTAGAAATAACATAGCAAAAGTAACTACTAAAAATTCATCTTTAGTAACAAAAGAAGACATAAGCTCAGTATATACTCCCATTGCAGTTTATATTTACTCCCTTAGTTTAAGTTAACTGCAACTAAATAATTTGCTGGTGCATCAACCTGATCTACTATAAACATTAGATTCAATTCACAATTTACAATTCTAATATGTTCAAACATTGCTTCAACCTTTGCATTAGCAAAAAATTCAAACAGAGCAGATCTAAACCTATTTCCTATTTCAAACCAAAATTAAATAGAAGTAAGATCCGTACCTTTAAAAACGATTTATTTGATTTCAAATGCATGCCTTAAATGCCAAAGTAGCTGAATATATATAATCTCCCACATAGATGAATATACTCCCTTAATAAAAGTATCTGACACAGTATATTTAGATATATACTCCCTTTATCAATATATTTAATATCCCATATCAACATATTTAGATATATACTCCATTATTCTCCCTAATTCAACATATTTAGATATATACTCCCTTAATTAATATATTTAATCTCCCACATTGATGAATATACTCTCTTAAAAAAATTAGTCGATACGTGTTCCTTATTCAGCATATTTACTCCCTTACACAATATATATTTACTCCATTGCTCAATATATTTACTCCCTTGTACAATATATTTACTCTCTTGCACAATATATCCACAAAAGAAGTAATATATTTACTCCCTGGTACAATATATTTACTTCTTGGCACAATAAACTCATCTGATCCGTATTGATGTCAAAACGAATCACAATTAAAGTTTATAATCTCATAAATCATTGCTCATTTTGTAATTCATTATTTACAATTCAAATCTAGTAATTAACATCTCAAAATAAATCAAAATTACTGTTTCTGATCTCATAATCCATAATTTACAATTAAAATCGGGTAAAATCATAGCTACAATATCAGAAAATTGATTTCCACTAAAATTTGAAAGACTATAACAGATCTGAACATATTTCCAATTTCAAACCAAAATTAAATATAATAAAGATCAGTACCTTGAACGAACGATCTAATTGATGTCAAATGCGTGCCTTAAGTGCTCAAACGAAGCTTCAGATCTAATCTGATCAAGAATTCAATACGCATAAAACACAAATCAAACAACATAATTGTAAAATTGCAAAATTGATGAAAAAGTTTGTCATTCTGAACTGATAAACATAAAGATATACTGACCTGATTCGCATTGATGTCAAATTTGTCTCTTAAAAGCCAAAACAAGCTTCAAATCTAATCTCATTGAGAATTAAACACGAAAAAAACACAAATCAAACAGTAGAGATGAAAATTGCGAAAGGAATAAAGGTTTTCTGATCTGATCCGATCGAAACAGGGATGAGGCGAGATAGAAACGCACCTGAAAGAGAAAAATGAAAGATCGATGCCTCTATAGAGAGAGAAAGAGAAGACCTCCGTTAGAGAGAGAAAGAGAAAGATCGATGCCTCCGTAGAGAGAGAAAAATAGAAATATAACGAAGAGAGAGAAAGGGGTTTTGATCGATAGATTTTGATCGGATTTCTAAAATTGGTCTGACGTGCAAGTCACGTGAGTACGGAGAATTTGATGGGCTTTCAACGCACGAGTCCGTAAGGATGGTAGGATGTCATTTCCGTAGGATGGCAGAAAGTATATTTGTTTTAAATTGCCGAGTTTAAATAGCTCTTTAGTTTTTTTGATCCACCATGGGCTTATCTTTTTTATTTTTGACATAGTAATCCATTGGACTTGGGATGTCTCTTTCTAGTTACAAAGAGGAAATCTAACTGCTGCTCGTGATATGGCCCAATTCGGTCAATTGGAGTTATATAGCTGTTGCCTGTTGCTCCCTGTTGGCTGTTGCTACAGGCCTATTTAACTTGTATCTTTTTTTGTTTATTGAAACTTAATTCAATTAATATAATTAAATTACAAAAATAATGCATACAAAATTTATAGTATAAAATTTTCTGACTTTGAATGAAAAAAAAAATTCCTTCAAACAGTACCAATGCGATGTCTTCTTGGATAGTTATGATGGTTTATTTATCTGCTTTGTTCTTCCGCTGGTGAGATCTCTAGGTCCAGCCTTTCTAAACAGAGTTTACATCATACTGGCCTCCATTCTGAGGTTTTACTAAATAAGTAATATGAACAAACCTTTTATGAAGGAATCTAGAGATAGATCTTACAAATAGATTGAATTTATTTCTGAATAAACATTATGTGATGCATATTTTTCATGATCAATAAGATTTTACAGATTCATATGAAGATCACATAAATAGAAAAATCTAATACAATTAATAAATAAAATGTTTTCCTTTTTTTTTTTTGTAGCAATGCATCATATTTTATATTTGCACCTTGAGTTTAACACAAATACGCAAGTTAAGTTCCCCGAGATATAAAACAAGTCGTATTGAGTCAAATTATGAAGAAATTAACCCAGAAGGCCAGAACGAGTCAAATATGATAAAGTTCCCCCAATAAAAGGACGGTCCTTTTGACATATATAGTACAACGGAAAGCCGGAAGGATTCAAAGTCATAGGAGCCACAGCCTGCTATAATTGTCCAAAAACTAATTTCCGGTTAAGTATCAATGATTGATTCGTACAAGCGGGCAAGTACTGGCTATAGATAATTATATATTTATATTAGTCCAATAATTATGATTTATGATCCATTCAAAATGATTAACTACTAAAAAGGGGTGACAGTAGTCCTCCAGTATATTGTATTTTTTCTATTCGGCTATGCTAACTATCGCCCAAAATTCATGTTAATGCAATTTCAAATCTGATATAAATATATAGAAAAGAAAATTTCAGCAAACTGATTTTGATAATGAATATTATTATATTCTTCAAATTATTTTTACTTAGAAAATATGTTATATTGGGAAAACATGTTCCGAATTGTGTCATATCTATGTTTTTTTTTCCTAATAAAATATCATGTTGTGCATTGTCATGTCACGTCAGACACACATGTTTCCTTATTTAAATTTGTTTTGCTAAGTATGAACGGCATACAAATTTATTTACGATTGGCATTTAACACAACTATTTCCCGGATTAACTAATGAATTCTCTGAAATAAATTTCACTTACTCTTTATACTAACATGACATTTGGAAGAAATAAACTTAATTTTTTTTCGATTTTTACTTTGAATATTATTTATAATGTTTCATTGGAAACAGGATTTTAACCTAATTGTCATCTTGCATTAGCTGAATTTCATATGCTGTGATTTTTGCTAATTATAGTACGTGATTCTTTTTTCTGCTTATGAACCTTAATTATGATAAACGTGACACTTTCGGGCGATAGTTAGCCTAACCTTATAGAGAGAAGTACAATACCGTGGTGGAATTCATGTTGGCAATTTTTAGTAATTAACCACTATTGTTGAGCTAATATAATTTTCTGTCGCCAGTTGCCTGCTAGCAGTAATCAATATTGATAATTAAATTTTAATAATTTAATGAATAGTCATTAGACTTTGAATTCTTCCGGTTTTCCGCTTTACTATAAATTTTTTTTTTTTTGTGTGTGTGTGTGTGTGTTTTTTTTTTTTTTTTTTTGGAATTTGGCAAGTTTGACTCGTTCTTATTTGGAATCTGACCCAGAAACGGCTTATCTGATAAAAAAACAAATGACAAAAAAATCGTGGAAGTTGCCTTGTGTTAAAAAAATATTTCAAATTTATATAATGTATTAAAATTTCATATTTAATTGGTTCTTATTAGATTTTATAATAGAGCTTATTGATAATGCAAAATATGAATCCAATAAAATGATACTCATCACCTCTTAAATTCACATTTAAATTTAATAATTAATATATTCTTACTATGTATCTATGCTGTCAAATTGTCACTACACATGAGGCAATACGCTGTATATAAGTAGGAAATTAATTAAGATCTTGTTGACTTTCCTTTTGGCCCGGATGGGTGGTTGATTTTTTATATTACATCACATTGCAAGAATGTTTCTATAAATGTGACGAAAAAAATATACTTGTAATGTGGCATGTTCATTTTTTTTTTTTTTTTTTGTTCTTGTTCATGCAAGCACGTTTTGTCCTTTTGTTCTGGAAAACTACCAATCAAGTGGACATTATTTAATATGTGAAAATTTAAGGTAGATTACTGCTTAAATAGATTACGGCAGTAGAACTATAAAAGCAACCGTTTTCTGTCGAGTCTGCAAAACGAATCAACGATAAACAAGCACGAAATACCTGTCATTAAGAAGAATGGCTCTGGAGTCGCTAACTTTCCTGCTACTTTTTGTGGCTCTCTTTGGAGTTGAGAGCCAGCTTGATTCGCTAGGTAATCCTGAAAATCTAGCTGGTAGTACATATATTTATTTTTTCTATGTTTTTGATCTTTTTATAAATTAATGACGTTACAAAAAAATGGTACGAACATGAAATAATCATGTCAATAATGAAGACGCAATTATTTAGTTAGAAACCAAAAAGATTCGGTAGTATAAAAGAAAATGAACGTAAAGAGCAACAAATGAACTGTGGTTTTGTTTTAGTTGAATTAATTATGAAATAAGTAATTTTTTGATGTACTGTTGGCTGGATTCTATAAATAAATTAATTTCTTGGATTTCCTTCCTAGCATAATTAGCAAATAAAATCTATTTTCACATACTTTGTTCCGCACTATTCTAGCTCCGTTTGTGACACCTAAGAATAAGCTTATTCGTGGATTGGGGCTTGTTCTTGTGTTGCCAAACAACCATTCGGGAATTAGTTTGGACAATCCTTCAAATTGTCATCCCATATCATCCTCCCTTCAGTAATTCTCTCCTCCAATTTCAACACCATTGCTCTATTCCTCTCTCACTCCCTCCCTCCTCCGACCTCCGACCTCTCCTCCTCCGTCTCAACCTCTCCTCTTCTGCCTCTCCTCCTCCAACCTCCGACCTCACCTCCTCCGCCTCAGCCTCTCCTCCTCCGACCTCTGATCTCTCCTCCTCCGCCTCTCCTCATGCGACCTCCGACCTCCGCATCTCCTCCTGCGACCTTCATCCTCCGTCTCTCCTTGTCCTATCGCTGTCTCTCCTCCCTCATCCTTCTTTGCACCTATCACTCCGTTTCTCCTCCATTCTCGGACCTCGGTCTCCTCCCTCCGTCTCTCATCTTACAACCACAAATGTCAGATGTTATAATAAGAGATCTTATTGTTACAATAAGGAATCAGATTGTTATAGTATGATAAGAAATGATATTGTTATAATAAGAGATGAGATTGTATAATAAGGAATTATATTGTTGTAATAAGAGATTAGATTGTTATAATAAGATATCAGATTGTATAATAAAAGATTAAATTGTTATAATATGATAAGAAATGAGATTGCTATAATAAGAGATGAGATTGTTAGAATAAGAGATCAGATTGTATAATAAGGGAACAGATTGTTATATTAAAGGATCAGATTGTTACAATAAGATATCAGAATATATAATAAGGAATCATATTATTATAATAAGATATCAGATTGTTATAATAAAGGATCAATTAGCGAGCTTCTTTCTCATATGATGATTGATGAACGTATAAGAGATCATATTGCATATATCAGAGGAAAGAGGAGGGGAGGGCAGCGCCAAAAATAGAAAGCATCCTTTTCATTTTTGGTTTGGATGCTACATGATTACAAATTAGGAAATTGTACTTATAACATCCCAAACTTTTCATATAACAGTATTGGAAATTGGGGGATTGATTTGGACACCCCATACTTTAGTCCGAGCACCCCCTGTTTTTTCAAAATGACGAAGTTAGCCTTTTCATTTGTATACTGGCTGAATTATAACGTCCGATTCCTTTCCTCCTTTCATATAATGCCTTCAGTACAATTTAAACTATTAATAATATCGTGCATTTGAAAGAAAACTTCGAATTTATCATTCTTGGAAGAAAACTTCGAATTTTTCCTCATCGGTATTTTTAAGTGGTGGAGGTCATCGGTCGGTTGATGGCTGCTTGTCAGGGCAAACAAAGTAAATATATTAAACATACAAGGGTAATTCCGTCTTAAGGGGTGTTTGGACAGGGTGCCCGAATCAATTCCCTGGAAATTGGAATAGTGGTTTATTACACTCGATTTTTCTCAAACATAAAACTTGCACGCTATCCAGAACTAATATGGAGATCAGGAGACACTAAAAAAGGATGGTCTTTAGTAAGACTCATTTTTTCTAATATGTCCTTAAAAGTCTAGTAATTTTTTTTAAAGACTTTTCTTATTCTATTAGGTGTGTTTGGATGGGAGGATAATAGAAATGAGTGTATTCCTTATTCTTTATTCTAATATCAAGGTTTTGTTAGAATATGAATAAGGGTCCGAATAAGCCCAAATTTCTTATTCTTGTGTTGTTTGGTTTTCATCCGAATAAGGAATAAGGGGCTTATTCCTTATTCTTGTGATAATATAGCAATGTGCTACTCATAGATTTTTCCCATGTGTTGGTACAACTTAAAAAAAAAGTCTAGCAAATTGGTAATTTGTCTAGTCATACCTCTAATATTTTTAAAATACAGCTACACCAAAATTTATCTCGCAAGAAAATCTTGCAACATATCTAGAGTACGTCAAAAATCCAGTAAAAAAAATCTATGTAAATACCGACTTTCTTGTAGTGAGAAATGGTAACCTTCTATTACTGTTGTAAGTACCTCCATTTTTATTACTAAACTAGCTACATTTCACATTAATGTACAACCGCATATATCATCATTTCTGCAGTTAAATGCTCATGTTAATAAATGTATAGAAGACTATCTATGTATTGATTGTATGCTAAATATAATGGCAACCATATGTATAAAATATTTAAATGGATGGATGTTGATTTAAAAAATTTATAGAAAGGAATATTAATTTCTGGCTTTCTACAGGTTTTATTAACATCGATTGTGGACTCTCAGATTCCAACATTGTTGCAAATGATGGTGGGAATTTAATTTTTTTACCAGATAAGCAATTTATAGATACAGGAGTGAACAACCAAATCTCTTCCCAGTATCAATCGAAAGACCTAGCCAACCTATATTTTACTGTAAGAAGCTTTCCCAATGGATCTCGGAACTGCTACACATTGAGATCCTTGACGGTCGGATACAAATACCTTGTAAAGGGAGCCTTCTTTTATGGAAACTATGATAACTTGAATAACCCTCCGACCTTTGATATTTACTTGGGGGTCAACTATTGGTGTACGGTGAATTTAAAGACTTATTTAGTTTACTATCCGGAGATAATTACCACAGCTACTGCTGATTACTTGCAAGTTTGTCTTGTAAATACGGGCAGTGGCACTCCTTTTATCTCTTGGTTACAATTGAAGAAACTGGACATGACAATGTATCCAGATCTGAATCCCTCGCAATCCTTGCTTCCTGTATATAGGAATAATTTGGGAGCAAGTTATCGTCCTCTAGTAAGGTACTTGTTACGAATTAATTATTTTTTTTTTACCTTTTTGTTGTATTTTCTGTAATTTATCTTCTGGAACTTCTACTTATTCTCTTACCAATCATTCCTAGGATGCATTAATTAGAACTCCAACAGAATGTCAATTATCAACGAAAGGCAGGGGCGGAGCCAAGGTTACGATAGGGGGGACCGGGGGACAAAATTTTAAAAATTGAACCATTCATGATTATCAGGGGGCAAATTATAGGAAATTTCTAAAAAATAAAGAAAATATACATAAAAGTTTAATTTTTTTTTAGCACATGGGAATCAACAGCCCTATGTACCCCCCTATTGGCTCCTCCCTTACGAAAGCGTAAAAAGAAGAATGCAAGTCAATTCGAATTCCAGAATAACGTTTGTTAAATACTTAAATGTTACTGTTGTTTGAGTTTCTGAGCAAAAAATCAAAGCCTTTCTTTTAAAGGAATATTAATTGAATTACTCACAGTAGATTTGGAAAAAAGAGAACAGAATTATATAACGAGTATTTAGCAAGTACATGCACTAAATTGACTTGATGACAACTCCTTGTAGATATTCATCTACTTCTTAACTTAAAAAATGTAAAAACAATGAAAAATATAGGTATCCTGATGATCGGTATAACTCCTTTTATTCCAGGGGTGATATATACCATCCAGGATTTTTCCATCCAGCGCCATCCAACAGACCTGGACAGGCCAAAATAGTTTTTTTCTTTCCGCGTGCTGACGTCAGCAAAATTTTTTTATCAATTTCCGAAAATTTTTTGGTGCTGACGTCATCAAATATGCTGATTTAAGGGTTGAATTAAAGTGTATAAGTGTTCAATTAGATGCATCAATAATTTGAAATTTTAGTGTTTTGCATTCAGTTCAATACGTTAAGGGATGAACTTAAAGTATTTATGTGTTCAGTTAGTTGCAGCAGAAATTTGATTTCGTAGTTTTTGTGTTCAATTAAACTAGTTAAATATAAAAAATAAAATGAACAAATACAACAAACATAGCGAATATTTACAATAACAATATGAACATTTACAATAATAAACTGAACATATATACAAATTGCCTGAGTAAGAAATAAATTATCATATTCAACATACAAAGTGAAATAAATTATTGTTGCATCTAACTGAACACTTACACATTTTAATTCAACCCTTAAAACAGCATATTTGATGATGTCAGCACCAAAAAATTTTTGAAAATTTTCGGAAATTGGTAAAAAAATTTTGCTAACGTCAGCACGCGGAAAATCTGAGTTTGGATGGCATTGGATAGGAAAACCATGGATGGTCAATACCAATTCTGCTTTTATTCATCTACTTCTTAACTTAAAAATGTAAAAACAATGATAATATAGGTATCCTGATGATCGGTATAACCGTTGGTGGTGGAACTACACCTTACAGTCGTGGAAAGAGGTTTCAACCAACTCTATTGTGGGTACCTCCAACTCTGCTTTCGATCCCCCCTCTTTCGTATTACAGACTGCGGCCGTCACTTCAAGCACCAATGAACCGTTTAAGATCGAATGGACCAGCGACAGTCCATCCACAATATTTTACGTTGTTCTTTATGTTGTGGAGGTCCAGAACATACCAAGCACTGCTCTACGAGAGATTGATATATTCTACTATAACCAAAATTGGTTTCTGCAGTCCTTCATTCCAGGTCCAATTAGTGGCAGCAACACCAAAACTAGCTTGTGGGGATTCACAACAGGTTACACTTCTTACACATTGTTTCTTCAAGCTACTAAACGGTCGACTCTCCCACCTATTTTGAATGCGTTTGAGGTGCATCGTATCACAGAATCCACTGGGGTCCCTAGTGACAGTAGAGACGGTACCGTTCCAAAACATTTTACATCTTAATTTAGCTTTTTTTTTTTTGTAATTTAATTTTGTCCAATAGATCTTCTAATACCATTTCTAGAGTTTAATAGAGCAAAAGAATTGAATGAAAGAAGGGAACAAGGGTACAAAATATTTCAGTATAGAGTAGGGAGAGGGTACTCTGTGTCACATCCCTCCCCCCCAAAATAAAAAATAAAAAATAAAAAAAAGAAGAAGCAAGAACCATATTTCAAACATTATACATATTGTACATGTGTATCTTATATATAATTGACAATACTTTAATTCTACATAACTTTCAACTATTATTATTTTTTTTTTAATTTGTTCAAGCACTGAACAAAAATTGTCATTCTTTTTTTTAACATTCTAATTGAGATCTGCAGACTACATAGACATTCCTATTGTTGTGATGCTTTTATATATAATATTTTGCTTGCAGTTATTGCGATCAATGCAATCAAGGAGAAATATCGAGTTGACAAAGGATGGAGCGGTGATCCATGTGTTCCTGTCAACTATGCTTGGACTTGTCTTAACTGCAGCCTGTACTCAAACGTTCCCAGGATCACTCACTTGTTCGTAATTACAAATTATTTCTTTATTTGAGACCTTCGTAAGATATATAAGGCTCAGTTGTATATTACAATCTCAGTTATTTTTGGTGTTTATTTTGGCATTTATTTTGGCACTGTAAACAACAAAAGACTGAACTATTAATTTCTTTTTCTTTTCTAGAAACCTATCTTCCGCTGGCCTTACTGGTGAATTAATATCATCTTTTGGAAATTTAACTGCTCTCGTGTCTTTGTAAGTTCATTTAATATCTTAATAACAAAGATAAAGACTCTTTCTTTTCTTGTATTAAATTTTTTACAATTCATATAGCTTACCATATTACATTGGTATATCTTTCCCCACATTCCTATTTCATGTCTCTTTCCTTTCTTCAGGGACTTGTCCGAAAATGACTTGTCAGGGTCTCTTCCTGCTTTCCTTGATCAGCTAGTAGCTCTCACATACCTGTAAGTGTTGGCATTAATTTATATTATTCGTAAAAAAGAAGGATAATCATTGTATGATAATCATTTCACAAAATTTTCAGGGATATAACAGGAAACGAAAAAATTTCTACCACCCTTCCTCCTGGTCTTCAGAAGAAACAACAAGATGGGACACTAACATATAAATATAAGTATGTTTCTTTTTTTTAATTTAGTGTTTTAATTAATAAATATAAGTACGGCTTGTCACACACATAACCCAGCAGTAAAGATCAGTTCAAGTCAAATAAAATCATACTGCATTATAGTCACACAGATAAAATAATAATAATAATAATAATAAAATATATATAAAAAAACAGTCACACTATTTATACATGAAAAATGCAAAATGGGCAAGGTTCGATCTTGATGCATGCAGATGCTGAAAATTAGCCAAGCCCCCTAATTTATGCATAATGCAAACCATGGTGCTGGTACTTGATTCAGATGGGAAACGTCTGATAAGTGGTGTGCTCAAAAGTAAAAACGAATCGTGCAAGTAAAAATTACACCAGAAGATCTGATTGCATTCTGGCTCCACCAAAATCAGAATACACTCACAAGGGCTTGAGTGAAATACTTTTTTTTTTTGAGGGTCAGCAATGGCTGATTGAGTGAAATACTTACTGGAAGCCTCATTTGTAACCAAAAAAAAAAAAAGGAAAAAAAAAAAAAGCACTTCACTTGCTGGGACTAATTCAAGCATCTAATATTGTTAATGTTTTCAATTGATTTTTTGCTTCATAGGTTTGTAGATTCTACACAGCAGAGTGACAAAAAGAAAGTACCATTTGATTCTACACAGCAGAGTACGAAAAAGAAAATACCAGTGGTTATGATAGCAGTAGCCATTGGGGTGGTTGTACTGCTTTTCCTTACAGTTGCAATTATACTTATTGTGTGTTTGAGGAAGCGTGCACGTAAGTTCTTCTTTATATCTGCTTTTACCTTTCTACATAAATAAAATGACTGTTATCAACTCGATTTTGTTTCATATGATATGGTTTTAAATGGGAAGTAAACTCCTACAGTAACATCTAGACATCAGGCCCTGAAATTTTGGATTTAGTTCAAAACTTAGCTAGATAGTTCAGGAGGTGGAAAACATACCAGTTTGGGTTCTATTTCTTGTGCTGATTTATGAAATTCTTCTCTTCCATTTTTATGTTGATTATTCGAAAGTTTAACCTAGCACCACCAAATCATTATAAACTTAATGCTGGCGAACGTCTTCACTAATTTAAAACAGAAAAAACCAACTTTCACATCTGCTCAAATCTAATTTTATGGTGTCTTTGTTAAATTCAAAGCTGAAAAGATATACCTTCTATTTATTATTTTTCAGGCAACCAAATAAATATCCCAAAACCAAATGAAAGCTACGGAGAATCCCCTCTAACAAATAACTATGCGGGAAACTATGCATATAGCCCAGAAGCAAACAGTCCTCATATCAACAATGCTGGCCAAGGTTATGAAAATATATCCCAACCAAATGGACCAGGACAACACATGCCTGCACCAGGTCCCATAGCAACATAATTCATCAGACTCTTACCTTGGTGGATTGCTTTGTTCTAATCTTTATAATTATCACCACACCACAGGAAAAAAGAATCGGTAATTCTCTGTGGACAAAAGTTGACTTAACTATCCAAGTAAATTGCATAAGAGTATTCTGGGGAATCCTTTTTATTTTGTTTCTTATATTGCTTCACTATTATTTGTTTTTCTTTTTGTTAGGACATTGCTGTAGTGGACATAAATTCTTGTCCAGTGAATGTGATATTATCTAGCATATGTTATGTAACATTGTTTTTGACTTCTTTAAAACTGCTTCTACATAGCACATGAATCCATACGAGGCAGCGAAATCTTCGCATTGATTTATCATTCTATTTCATTGTTATTTTATTTTCCAAAGACAGAAAATTTTTCATTTAGTCACAGTACAATAAGCTGACCTAGCATTTCTGTACCAGATACTTATTTTATAATTATAAACAATTTGTAATATCAAGTATCTGATAAAGACACACCGACTTTATCTATTATAAGAAACCAGTTTGGAATCCAAACTTAAGTGAAATCCAGGTTGGCTTCTTATGTCATTTTGTAAAGAAGAACATTTTTATAAGTTGTAATTATACAACAGACTACTACCAGTTATTGTTTACATGCCCATAGATATAATTGAAAAACTAACTATTTTGTAGGTTTAACTAAGTTTTAAGCCTGAAATCAATAAAAACACCAACTTTTAAGTCACACGCACTGAGTCCTAACAATTCTTAATTTTATCATCCATTTAAACAACTTGTCAAGCCACCTATGGTTCATTTGAATAAGTTCAAGTTCAAATAAACTGGAAATGCCAAGTTGATTTAGGATTGTGGAAATTGTTATGTAGTTCATACTTCATAATTCATATAATTCATCAATTCGAGAACCAGTTATATTGTTAACAAATTTGGTATTTTGGGTCATTAGTCTAAAACATCAACAAAGTTTCCATCAGATCCGCTTAATTTAAATCACCTGCCCAAAATTATAATACCAAAACCCTTATTTTCAACCAAAAGCTGCTTATGGGCTTATGGCTACCTCCAATCATGAAACTGGAGCCAAAATGAAAAACACAATGCAACATAAAGAAAGGAAGCAAAAGTTCAATAATAAGCTGGAGAACCCCGTTGGAGAAGTAACAAGGGGAAGTTGGAGAACCCCGTTGATTGATTTTTTTCGGCGTCAGCGACAGAGAGAATTTGGGATGGTTGATAGAATAAGCTGGCGAAGAGCGAAAAGGAAATGAAGAGAAGAAAAGGTACGACTAATGACATCAATTAAAAATTAACTAAAGCAGCCGAATTGAAATTTTCTTAAATTTTATATTTTTCATATTTTTAATTATTTCTTCTGATTTTTTAAAATTGAATGTTACATGATTAACTAATTAGATTGAGCATGGTTTATAAGTATACAATAATTAAAAATTGGAAAAAAAAAAATTCTAAAGCTTAATCAGGACACAGATTTTTTTTATATAGAAAATAAATTGACAGTGTAATTTCAAAAATTGCAATCCGAACACATTTGAGAGTCTCAAATGCTAAATATATATATATAATATATTTGACTCTAATATTACCTAAATCAACATTTTTACACCAGTGTAATACTCAGTTTTCGGTTCTGTAGAATGTTTAAGTTTAGTGTGTCAATTTTCTGTTGTTTCGGATTTTTCGAATTTCTGATCAGAATCTGCGTGCTTAACTGTATGTTTGTTATTAGCATTTTAAAATAGTTTGAATACTATATTTGGTACTAAAATATTTTAGTAAAAGAGGTTTTGAAACCGTTGTGTGATTTCTAAAGTTTTTGGAGGCTCAAAATCTGAAATTTATTGGTGTTTGGAATTTAGAGAAAACCTAGGGGGTGTTTTGCAAGTTTCTGCCACTTTTCAACCACCCCACAGTCTCCTCTTTTCCCTCCCACGTTTTTCCACCGACCCCCATTTCTTCTCAACTTCCTCTCACTCAAACACACTCCAACACACTCAAACAAACTCAGAAAAATCTCACAAAATTCGGGAAAAATCGGAATTGAAGAGAGGAGACCGAGGAGAGCACGTTCAACCCACTTTCTTTCGGATTTGAGCTACTTTGGGTGAGTTTTCTTTTGAAGCTTGTTGTATTTCGTGTGTAAGCAAATTTCTGAAATTTCGGAGCTTAATTTGAGTCAAAAGCTAAGTGTTTGGTTTGAGTTTAGTGGTTTGTAATCTTATTTCGAAAATGGATTTGATTTTCGTTGAATTTCGGATTTCTTTGTAGAAGTGAGTTGTTCTAGATTAAATTTCTGAAATGTGTCTTGAAATCAGTTTGTTTAACTTAGTTTGAGTCTTAGAAAGTTAGGATTTTGAGTATTTTAAACTTTCGAAATCGATTCCGTCATTTTCTCAGTTTTCTGCTGATTTTACTGGTACCAGCGTTGTATAACGCACTGGGACGTTGCATAACGCAACAAGTCATTTTCCCTGACTCGAGCGCTGAAATCTTCATTCAAAAATCGAAATCTTCACTCAACCGTTATACAACGTTCCGTTCCGTTGTGTAACGCTTTACCAGAACGTCGTGCAAGTGCTGTAACGTTGTACAACGTTCTGGCAAGGTTGTTGAGTCGAGATGCACTGTTGAAGTGCGTTGTACAACGTACTGTAGCGTTGTACATCAGAGTTGTAGCGTCGTACAACGTTGTCTTCCGTTGTGTGACGCTATAGTTCTGCAGATTTCATGGAGTTTGGGGACATGGCGTGTAACGTGTGTTCCGACTGTATGACGTTTGATCTGTAGCGTTTCATGACGCTACCTTGCGTCGTGTAACGTGTCTGACAGTGTTTCTGAATTTCTGAATTTCTCAAGTTTTCTGGGAACGTCGTGTAACGCTCTGGAGAGTTGCATGACGCATCCTTGCGTTGGGTAACGCCTCATGGCGTTGTATAACGTTTCACCAGAACCTAGTTCGTTTTAAAGCTTTTGTTGCACTCTTTACGTTTCCGACCGTTTTAAAGAGTGGTTTGGAGTTGTATTTAGTTATTCTTGCTTGTTTTACTTGTTTCTAGTGTTCTTTGCTTAGAGTAATTGTTTTTGTGTAGATTTGGACAGAGACGTGTCGGGACTCGGGGAGACCGATACACGTGGTGGTAACTAGGATTGCTTGCTTGATTGTCTGCTTTTGTTCAGGTGCGGATGCACACAAATCTTGATGTATATCTGAGTTAGGAATTTAATTACATGCATTGCATCTTGGAATTGTTTAATCTCTGGCATGCATAATTTGCACGAATTGTCATATAGCTATAGTTATGATATTATTATTATATGCATGATGAATGGTTACCATCTTGGAAATGATTACTATGAATGAATAAATGATGCATTCTGATTATCTGTTGTGAATCTGAAACTGAATTAGAGAGTGGTTGAGCTGTACCCCTTGGATTGTGAGATTCCAAGTAAAGTAAAACTCAATATATCCTTCGGGATTGGTTTGTGGGTTCCGAAAAACCCAATAGGTTGCGTACCCTTGGATTGTGAGATCCAAGTAAAACTAAACTCAATATATCCTTCGGGATTGGTTAATGTGTTCCGAAAAACCCAGCGGTCGCATACCATCGTTTGTGAGTAACGGAAGAACTCTCAAAAACAACCATGATACTCTCGATCTGCTTATGAGTTCGAGGAACTCTTTATCTGACTTGATTTGATCTGTTAACCAGACTTGCATTAGATTATTGGCCAAATGTACAAGTCGAGTGTTTGATCCGGCTTTGATAATTGATGAATAGAATGAGAACTCGACTTTTGGATTGCATTCATATTTGTGTACATTGAAATGTAATGTTCTGAACTGTATATCTGAATTTAATATATGTTGTATTATTTTCCGTCTTGGCCGGTGATTAGTTCCTAAACATGTACCTCCGGGTTTGTGTGACTGGAACTAAATACCGCACTGAGATGATTATTTATAATTATCTCATTCTTCCGCTTTTGTGGGTTCCAGGTTGTAGATCGAGCGGGGAGCATTTTGCAGAGTAAGCCTACACCTTGACTAGGGGCATGAAGTGTGGGATATTTAGATGCCCTTTTTGTATAGTTAGCTTGTACTTTGTTGTTGTATAGCTAACCGAAGCTACGTGTACAAGTGTAACTCGTGAAGCTTACCTTGTTTATGTTTAAATGAAATTGTTCTATTAGTCTGAAAAACTTTTGTTTACATCTAAATTTGTGATGCTTCATGCTTTTGAGTAAAAGGTGTTTAGTTAGGTTAAGCCTTACGGGTGCGTGAAGGTAAGCACGCAGTCGCGGCTGGGCCGTGGCACTCCTGTTTTGGTTACGGGGTGTCACAACCAGCTTCTACCATTACAGAGAAACTGTGAAACCCATTTAGACACGAGGACAAAAATCTAGATGAGTCACGACACAGTAATGCGCATTTAAGGGTATATCGAGAACAGATCATCAGCACGATAAAACGGCAAAGTTTGATCCCGTCTGCTACACGGGCAATTTAAAGACCCGTTATAGTGGAACCCGTCCGTAAAATAATATGTCGTTAAATTTTCACTAAAATTTACAAATGTCGCATTTAAAGTTTTAAGAATTTGTTTTTTTTTTTCGAAAATAAAAAATCTTACAATTGTTAAGGCAATTGTTCAGTTGATTTGAGATAAAAGTTGTTTTTCTTTGGGTTTTTTTTTTCCCTCTTTGTCTCTTTGATGATTGACGAAAATCGATATTTGAATTTCATAACTTTTAGTAGATGGATGCTATGGTTTTTAGTAGGGACAGTGAGCATTCAGAAAAAGAAAAGGGAAAATTTTGAGAAATGAAAGACAATTTGTGGAAAACAGTGATTTAAATTGCGGCCTTTAGCGGTGCAATAGCGGCGCAATAGCGTTTCCATCAGTCAAACGCTATGCTGCTAAACGAAATATGTAAATTAGCGTTTTTGACGATAGCGGTTCGTTAGCGGTAATTATCGGTTATATATCGGGTATTAGCGGTATATTGCGGAACTTTAGCGCAATTTAAAAGTTTCTGCTTATATTGGGCTACTTTATGACAATTAGAGATTTCATTTGATTTTTATAGGCTGGCCCAGTATAGCATGACGTACCTTCCCTCAAAACCTCGACAAAATTGGAAACAAATCGCAAAATCAAAGAAGAAATCTCAGGTGCATCAAGTCTCGAACACAGTATAAAATCTTCATTTTTCTTTTATCTCTTGCCGTAGTCACAAATTGCTAAAATATAGCAATATGATATATATATATAATATTTATTTGGATTGTAAATTATATATAGCAATCTTTCACTTGCTAAAATATAGCAATATGATATATATATAATATTTATTTTGATTGTAAACTATATATAATGTGCATATTTTGGATCTATATTTTTAATCCGCTATGATCCGATAGCGGCCGATAAATAACCGTTATCCGCAATCCGCTATGACATGAGTCTATCCGCGACGGAACCGCTATCCGCTATTTAAATCATTGGTGGAAAATGGAACGTCTGCTCAAGTAAAAACCGCTCTGTGTAAATTTTGATATAATTAATCCGCTGCTTAAATTTTCGACTAGGTCTACAGTAATTTTTCTATGAAGCTTACATGTGGCATGTAAAAATCAATCGGATTTATTAAATTGTACTCGTTACACGGATTATACAAAATCCAAGAGCATAAATAATCCTAATGTAAATTTCATCTTTCTCCAGTCTCAACGCAGTCAGATTAGATGAGACGGTCGTGATGAGATGTCTAGAGTGGACAGCTCTCCAGCGGATACTGGTCCGTCAGTGATCTCCGGCTCTTGCGCATGCGCAACCAAAGCCCCAAGAAAAATGGAAAGTGGAAACCCCGTAATCTTAATTTTTTTTTCCTTCCAATGCCACGTTGGATTTTTCTACGGCGTGAGTCGAAGGCCGGCGACAAAGCACGGAGCAATGAAGATTTAGAAGTCGCACAGCCTCGCATAACTTAAATAATACAGCATGCAAGAGAGTTTTGATCGTATTGTTGGAGTATTCCAACTGGCATTTGAGAATTGAGAAGAAGAGGTGCTTCAGTGAGCTATTAACCATACTGGAGGAGAAAGTGGGATACTTGATAATTGTTCCGAGGTATTGAACTTTTGCTTTCTTTTTCATTTTGGCTTCAACTGTGTTTGGTTGAAAACAAGGTTTTGGTGTCTTCATGTCGGTCACCTAATTTTAATTAAGTGGTTCTGATGGAAAGTTTGTTGGTATCTCGATTAAATTTGACCCCAAGTTCCACATTGACAAACAAATATGACCAATTTTCAAATTGACCAACAATATGAATTCTCAGTTGCCCAAACATTAATAAATTGACTTGAAATTTCCAATTTGTTTGAACTTGAGCTGATCCAAGTGAACTGGGAATTGCTCAGGGCACTGCTTACTTTGCAAAACACTCCAATTTTTTAAGTGAATAGACCAAAATATCCTTAGTTTCAGGATTTTTATATACAAACAGCTGAGGGTATTTCAGTCGTATCACTGGATGATAAAACTAATAATTATTAGTTGGTGGCTTAAAAAATTGTAGTTAGACCTACACACTTCTACTTTGGCCTTGTAATTACTTATTTTTATTTTGACTGTTTTTTGTACATATCTTTTTTATATTAATGAAAATCTTGTAGGATTAACCCTACCCTCAAAAAAAAAAAAAAAGAAAAAAAGAAAAGAAAGAAAAACAGATAATTAGATAGAATAGACCTTCAATAAAGTGTTCTTTTTGAAAAACTTACATCAAAAGTTAACTTTCCTATCCATCACATAGTACTAGCCAATCTGGGTTTGACTTAAGTAGAGATGCCAAATTGGGTTTCTCAAAAGAGAAATGACTCTGCATAGTTGTCTGTCACTTGAGTACATTTTGTTCATTAATATGAGTATCTGATTCATCGCCTTTTTTGTAAATTTTGTACTGAGTTCCAATTAGGAAATATAATGGTAGTATTTGCTCAGGTCACACTGCTATATTTTATAATATTCCGGGTCAGTTATCATTGACACTGAGATGCTTAGTCAGCTTATTGTATTATTGCCACATGAAAGCTCTTTTCTCTAGGAAATACATTAACATATAGATGAAATAATAAAACAATGATATAAATATTCCTCTGCCTCAGATGGATTCATCTCTTCATCAGAAGCACTTTTGAAGAAGTATATTATTGCATGACATATTATATAACATATCACTTTAGCCAAAGTAAATTAAAGTCAACGCAGAAGGTCTTACACAAGAAAAGAAATAGTAATAATAAATAAGTTAAAATTAATGTCCAAATTACTTCCATGCAATTACTAAAAATATCACAATTCTTGTCCACAGTAAACGGACAATTCATTTCCATGAAGTGATTATCAAAAGTAAAACAAAACAATCTTCCAAGAAAAGAATATGACAAATTATCTTGCTATAGGACCTGGTGCAGGCATGCCATCCATATAACCCATTTCAAAAACACTGTTCTGACTAACATCACTTATGAAATTGTCATTCCTTGAATAATTATGTGGGTTCATGTTAATAGTTCTCCCACTACGGGTCCCCTCTGTGGAGATCTCCAAATCAAGGCTTTCCTTGAGTTCTGCAGCTATAACGCTCATCGTAGGCCTCTGAACAGAACTATGCTCAGTGCACTTGCGCGCCAGCTCAGTAACTTTCCAAACAGAGTTTATATCATACTGCCCATGCATTCTTGTGTCCACTATGCTTTCAATGTCCCCTCTGGATAGTTTTTGACTCACCCATTTTGCCAGATGGCCTCCTTCCGGGCCTGCGATTATAGGGGGCTTGCCAGTAATTATCTCTAGCAGAACTACTCCAAAGCTGAATACATCACTCTTTTCGCTTAGCTGGTATGATTGATAATACCTGAAAGTGCATATTTAATGACATCTGATGAGATAGTTTAATCTATTTTGTACAAATAGATTTTTGATCTAAAGCAGCAGACGTTATATATTACAATTCAGATGGTGTAACAAAATGTAGCCTATCTCCAAACTGAAGGAGTTGACTGATTATGATGTTTGTCATTTGTTACTGTACAAATACCCAGGTAAATTCTGTGATAAATTAGTCTTTAATCAGTGAAGGAGAAGAAAAATTTGTATATGATGAAAAAGCTGGTTATGATGTTAATAAATTAAAAGAATAGAAATCTATATCAAAATAAAACAGACAAGGGGTCATACTCAGGGTCCAGATAGCCTGGTGTGCCAACTACTGCAGTTGAAACATGACTACTTGCATTGTTAAAAGCTCTAGAGAGCCCAAAATCAGCAATCTTTGCATCAAGATTTGAATTTAAAAGAATGTTGTTGGTCTTCACATCTCTATGGATTAGTGGTGGATTACACGCCTTATGCAAATACTCCAACCCTTCATTGTGATTGTAATCTCTACTACTTATAAAAGCACGTAACGCATAGGTGTTACACTCTAGGTCTAGAGAGTAAACAATTTTTTCTGCCGTTGGATCGACTTGATCTGTGGTTGGATGAGAATCGCTAGACCAAATAACACTATCATTTGGTTTTCCATCTAATATAGAAACAAATTGAATAACAAATCTATTTGTATCGTTGGTAAATTAAGTAATATATTTTTATTGTCTAACATTATTTTGTTTCTTTATTTGCCCACATATGAGGGCATCTTATGCTAGTAATAATAACACTTGGTTATATGGTGGTGTTTCAATATAATCATGCCAAATTTTTGTGATATGGTCTGTATTTGAAAATATTGGTCTCTCAAGTTTTTATTTTTGTTATATGATTTATATTATACAATGAAAGGATAATAGTTGAAAAACAAAACAGATATAAAAGATGAAGAATAAAACATGGAAAGGATTTCAAAGAATTGTACTAGTAGTTATTGCATCATTGTATTCAGCATTCTTGTCTGATTTACTATATTCATTTATATGATGTATGTGCTTTATGTTATTAATAATTATTCATCTGAAATATATTTAGTTGCTTAAAAATTTTGAATATTGAAATGTTATTGTACCTTGAGCAGATTCATATGCCACTCGGAGCCGTTCTTTCCAAGTCAAAGGCCTTCCCATTATCTGTATAATTGATGGGATGAATTCTCCACGCCTAATTAATCTTTCCCCAGGTAATGATTTCATTAACCTCATTATTAGAATATACCATGATTGAGTAAAAAGTAATGACCTCTGAGCTTATCTTGTAGAGTTCCTTCCTGCATGTACTCGTATACTAGTGCCATGCAATCTCCATCCATAGAATAGCCTAGTAGTGACACCAAGTTCTTGTGATGAACTCTTGTTAAATTTTGAGCCTGAAAACAAAGAAAAACAAAATAAAAAGAATACATCCTTTAACACACTTTCTCCTAATAGTTCTGTTAGCTGCTTTAGGATTTGATTATTTTTTAAGGAAAAAATAGATTTTTTTTTTTTTAAATAAAAAAAATCCAAAAAATATCAGACTTATCAGTAAAATACAGCTTATATGGGTATCACCTTTAGCAAGGGTGAAGGCAGGAAATATAAGATAAAATGCTTACCTCAGCTAAGAACTCTTTCACTCCTTGTGATGATGAATGAGAACGCATCTTCACTGCAACTTGAGTTCCATTTTCAAGAACACCCATATACACGCTTCCAAATCCTCCAGTGCCAATATTATTTTGGAAACTATTTGTAATATTCTTCAGATCATTGTATGTAAATTGTCGGTTCTCAAAATTTAACATCCCTTCGCCTGATACATTTGGCTTGGATGTGTTTGCGTAATTCTGAATAGCATTGTTTCCATGAGAAATATTTGCTGCTGGGCTATATGCGTAGTTTCCCGCATAGCTATTTGTCAGAGGGGAAGATCCGGTGTTTTGATTTGGTTTAGGTATATATATTTGATTGTCTGCAAAATGAGAAGATTTAGAGGTGTATATCATTTCAGCATGAAATCTATAATTGCAAATTTAATGGGAAATTTAAGCTGATGCTGAAGTGAGTTTTTTCTTTTCTTTTTTTTTTTTTTTTTTAAAATAATTCATGGAGATGTTTTTCCAGCAGTTAATTCATATTCATTACCTGGTATTAGGATTTATCACCTAAATTAACAAAATAAAAATGGAAGAAATGCGCTCTATATAAACATAGAAAATCAGGATCGGAATTCGGCCCCAAAGTGATACAGTTTAATGATATAATTAGTTTATCGGAATTAGAAATGCCACTCTATATGAAAGGTTTGATCGAAATATATGGTCAAGTGCTAAACAAAATCCAAAATTGCAGGGCCTGTTTAATGATATAATTAGTTGGCATTGTACGCTTTAACAGCGCATTGAGTAACCCCACACAACTTGAGAACATTTTTTATCCATCTGAAGGAGGAAAGTAGGTAAAACACGGAACCTACCTGGGCGCTTTCTCAAACAGAAAACAAATACAATTGCGACTGCCAGTAGAAGCAGCACAACTATTCCAACGACTGCTATTAGAACTACTGGTGCTTTCTTTTTCTTACTCTGCTGTGTAAAATCTCTTAACCTAAGA
Organism: Rhynchospora tenuis; assembly: GCA_027725995.1. Classification (NCBI taxonomy): domain Eukaryota; kingdom Viridiplantae; phylum Streptophyta; class Magnoliopsida; order Poales; family Cyperaceae; genus Rhynchospora; species Rhynchospora tenuis. Next base: position 698,008 of record JAMRDG010000020.1, on the reverse strand, counting down.
AGTAAGAAGTGAATATAAGTTGAAAAGGCCAATAAAATTAGATGCTTGAATAGTCAGGTCTATGTTTTTTTACAAACAAGGCCCAAAGGATTTCACTCGAGGCCCTGTGCAAGTATTATTTGTAGCTTGTAGTGAAATGGAACAATAATGTAATCAGTTTAAATCACTCGAATGTCGAATGCAGTATGCTTTTGTTGGACTTGGACTTGTTTATTTTGGTGGGTCGTATCTGCAACGAGTACTAATAAATAATATAATCCTGGAGTATAGTCAAAATTTTCAGTCATTTTAACTCGTTTCAGTGGTATATGACAAGGAATTAATTAACACAATAACACCATTGAAACACAATAAAACATACTTAGATTTAAATGTCAGAGTCCCATCTTGTTGTTTCTTCTGAAGACCAGGAGGAAGCGTAGATGAAATATTTTCGTTTCCTGTTATGTCGCTGAAAATTGTATAGAATAAGTATCACAAAATGAGTATTTTTCTTGTTTAAGCAAAATATAAAATAATGACAACACCTACAGGTATGTGAATGCTACTAGCTGATCAAGGTAAGTTCCTAGAACCCCTGACAAGTCGTTACCAGACAAGTCCCTGAAGATAGGAAAAAGACAAGGCAAAAGGAATGTGAGGGGACAAAAAAAGGTTGCAATCTACCAATGTATAGGGAAAGATAAATTAATTGTAAATGTTTAATACAAGAATGATTCTTATCCTTGTTAAACTATTAAATGTACTTACAAAGATACGAGAGCAGTCAAATTTCCAAAAGATGATATTAGTTCACCTGTCAAGCCAGCAGAAGATAGGTTTCTAAAAAGAAAACTTTAAAAGTTAGTCTTTCGTAGCTTCTTATTCCAAAGTAAACACAATTATCGAGATTGTAATTACATTACTAAGCCTTATATTTCTTGTAAGAATTTACAAAGAAAAATAACTTGCAACTACGTACAAGTGAGTGATCCTGGGAGTTGGAGTATACGGTGCAGCGAAGTCCAGTCCAAGCGTAGTCTGTAGGAACACATGGATCACCGCTCCATCCTTTTGTCACTTTATAGTTCTTCTTGATTGCGTTAATGGCAGTAACTACAAAAAAAAAAAAAAAAAATCCTTTATAAATTTGCTCTACGACTACGGATTTGAAAGACAAACAGGTGTAAATTGTAATGTGTGAAATATGGTTCTTAAGAGTGCCGGTCTTTGTCCTAGTTGTAGCCTAGTAGGGATGACAAAGAATACCTCAGCTGATTCTACTAATATTTTTGGAGTAAAAACATCTTTTTTATATAAAAAATCAATCCTTGTGCTCTGCTGACTCTACAATCTATAGAACAAATTTAAATACCCAAAACCAAAATGATAAATTAAGCTGTAAGAAACTTCCAAACCTTACCATCTCCAATATCGGTAGGGACTCCTGTGACATTTGCGATTTTATAAACCTCAAATGAATTCAAAAGAGGTGGGAGTGTCGAGCGTGCAGTAGCCTGGAGTGACATTAAATAATAAGTGTCGCCTGTTGGTCGAAATGTCAGCCAGTTTGCAGTAACATTTTTGCCATTAATTTGTGTAAAATAACGGCCTGGATTGACGGATTTGAACCACGTATCTTGGTTACAATTTATATCGAACTCTCTAAAATCACTGCTCGAGATGTCCTCAATCTCAACAATATGAAGAACAACAAGAAATTTGGTGGATGGATTGTTGCTTGTCCAGTAGATACGAAGTGCTTCTTTGGTACTTGAAGTGAAGGCCGCAGTCTGGATTATGAAAGAGGGGGGATCAAATTCAGGGTCGGGGTAACCCACAGAAGAGTTGGTCGAGTCCTCTGTCCATGTGTCAGAAGTCATGTTCCACCACCACCGGTCATAATGATCATCAGGATACCTGCAATTTTATGTTTTTTTTTTTCGTTTTATAATTTAGCAATGGATGAAACAATGTGATTGCTCACACTATAAATACTATTTAATAGACTTAGGTTCGTAGAAGCACTTAATACATGAACACATATTAAGTTCCTTAATTATTACTAAAAAAAACATAGTAAGCTTCTTTTCCACTTAACTTCTTAATCAGGCAATCAATTAATAATACTCTGTCAGAGGAAGTAAGTTTTACTTTTGATTTATTATCAGCAGTAAATTTATGCTATAAACCAAGACAAAAATGCAGCCATTGTAATTTAGAAGAGATACGTTACACATTCTCTTTTCGACTTTTGTTGATATTTTGTTGGGATTTTAATGCATCGATCCAACGAAGGACCAGCAAAGGGAACATGTAAGAAGTCCAGAAGATGATTAGACATATTTTTACAAAGAACAAAAGAAAAAAGAAAACAACTAATAATTAGTACCTTACTAAACGACGATTGCTTGCTCCCAAATTATACCTCGACACGTAAACCAAGGATTGGGAGGAATTCACAGTTGGATACATGCTCGTTTCCAATTCTTTCAACTGTAACCAGGAGATATAAGGCGTGCCTTGACCCGTATTTACGAGGCAAACTTGCAAGTTATCAGCAGTAGCAGTGGCTATAATCTCAGGATAGTAAGAATTAAGAGTACTTGAGTTTACTGTATCCCAATAGTTGACCCCCAGGTAAATATCAAAGATCGGAGGTTTATTCAAGTTATCGTAGTTTCCATAAAAGAACGCTCCCTTGACAAGGTAATTGTTTCCTGCCGTCAAGGAGCAGTTCCGAGTTCCATTGGGAAAGCTTCTTACGGTAAAATAAAGGTTGGATAGGTCTTTCGGGTTGTACTGGGAAGAGATTTGTTTGTTTATTCCTGTGTCGATGAACTGCTCATCCGATAAAAATTTTAAATTCCCCCCAGTATTGTCAACAATGCTAGGATTTGGAAGTCCACAGTCAATGTTTATAAAACCTGTAAAAACGCCATAAATCAAAATTATTTTTTATAAGTTTTTTTTGTAATGCAACATCACTACAACAGATTTGATTATTAAAACCGGATTTTAAAGATTATTAGAACCGGTTTTGCACCGGTTTTAAAAATACGTGGTTCTAAAGATATATAAAAAACCGGTTCTAAAAATGGCGGTGCTACAAATAAGCTACTCTTGGAAACGAATTTCAGAATATTTTTAGAACCGGATTTTAGTAATAATCCGGTTTTAATAATTTATTTTTAGAACCGTATTTTTAGAAAAATCCGGTTCTAAAAATGACATTAATTTTATTATTTTTAATTCATTTTTTATTCAAAATTTAAATTAAATTCAGATATTAATTATAGTTTTAAAACCGGATTTTTATTAAAAATCCGGTTCTACAAATGAAAATAATTTTATGATTTTTTAATTCATTTTTTTATTCGAATTTTAAATTAAATTCAGATATTAATTATAGTTTTAAAACCGGATTTTTATTAAAAATCCGGTTCTACAAATGAAAATAATTTTATGATTTTTTAATTCATTTTTTATTCGAATTTTAAATTAAATTCAGAAATTAATTATATTTTTAGAACCGGATTTTTAATAAAAATCCGGTTCTAAAAATGAAAATAATTTTATGATTTTTTAATTCATTTTTTTATTCGAATTTAAAATTAAAAACAGATTTTAATTATATTTTTAGAACCGGATTTTAACCAGAAAACCGGTTCTACTTAATTAAAACAATTAAAATTTTTTTTTTGTTTGGGCTAGCCCCATTTTTGCTAGCCATACCAATTGACATTTATACATCACAACAAACACAATTAACATATCAAAACAAACAATTTAACAATAAACATTTCATACGCACCAAATATACTAATTCGCATTCAACAATTAACAAAACAATTTAATTTAAACACATCACAAGTAAGTTTAACAATAACAAACTCATACATGCTTACGTAAATAACCGTACAACTCATCACAAGTAAGGCTAAGGTCTCCGTCACTATAGGGTTCACCCGGCGGATGCAAAACCTACATTCAATTAAACAAATTCAATTTGTAAAAATAAAACTATTTGGTTTCAATAAACTTACTAATATCGATTTTGAAATCCTACACTATATATAAGTAAACTCTCATTCTAAACCTATAAACTTCAAACTCTAAGGCCTAATTAATTCTTAAACATTTATTTTAAGTATATTATAATTTATACCTTTGGCAATTGACGGTATGCCATGTAATTAGTCAGGATCATATGCAAATTCCTTATTGCATAAAATCCGCAATCAGTACTGTTTGGTTGACGTGGACTCTACAAGCAAAAACAAAATTTGTTACAATTAATATAGAATCTAATAAATGAGAAATGAAATGAAACTATTTAGTCGAGCTATGTACCGGAATGAAGTGAATATCGAATTTGGGACCTATTTTCAATCTGGATAAAGCACTGCAATATTAAAATATAAAGTTAGAAAGAATTAATTTCAAGATATTTACTTACTATATATAGATAATGCATGTGTTGACTAAAACAACTTACATGTTATATGCCTTTATCATTGGAGAATCAAACATGTCATCATTTAGAGAATCTGCAATCCACATTGTTTTTGTCGAGGGCTGTGCAATAATAACCACAAAATGATGCCTGTAATTAAATATTAAAGCTTGTTAATAAAAATCCGGTTCTAAAAATATACCGTATTGAAATTTAAATTCGTTTCTTTAGAACCGGTTATTATAAAAAATACGGTTCAAATAAATATATTTGTAGAACCGGATTTTTAAAAAATCCGGTTCTAAAAATAAACAGATTTTTTTTTTTTTTAGTCAAAAAATTAGAACCGGTTTTTATAATAATCCGGTTCTAAAAATAACCACAGAAATTTCGAAATTGCCACTGGCTATTATTAGAACCGAGTTTTTATAAAACCGGTTCTAATAAGGCGTTTCCAAAAATCGAATCTGTTGTAGTGCATCTATGGCCCGGCCAGGCCGATAACTATTGAAAGAGCATGGTTTAAAGTAACAAAACAGTTATAATTAAAAGAATAACAGAAGTATTAATTTGAAATAATATTTAGTTTGTTCAAAATGATATAAAATTATAGTCAATAATACCATGTTCCGGCCCTTCCTGTCTAAAAAAAAAAAGAAAAAAAATACACTTAATAAGATTTTAAAGATAAGGAAGTGGAAAATGATATGATCACGGTTGACCAAGAAAAATGAAATTATGCGTTTATAGCTAGGCTTATAGCACTTAGCATTATTTAATATATTTGACCTCAAAGCTCTATGATATTTCCTATGATTTGTACCTCCTCTGGCTTCTTGTGCCTAATAAATATATCCTCAAAAAATTTTGGTCGCAGTTAATAATTGTCCTTTGGGTTTTGATAAAATTTATTTTACTTATACTATTCAGACTTAAACAATGAAAATAATTAAAATAGGTAAAGTATGATACAATCGGTAAAGTAATTAATATCAATCAGAGAAATATATATACAACGTTTGTTAGCATCCTGACATGCAAAGAAAACAATATATACGTGAATAGACATGATCTTAATTAATATTAATTAAATAAAAGGCAGTTCCAGAAGTAAGTCCATATAAGGAAAATTTGGAAAGATCTAGACGTATACTATACCTAAAAATGTTTCTCTGATAATGAAATTCTCAACTGTAATTTGCATTTTTTTTTTTTCGTATTGCCTGATTACAGGGCTTTATTGTTTATTATTACTTGTAGTTATTTTACACCACTAAGGCACTAATATCAAGAAAGAAAAATGAAAATGAAAGAGAAAGGATTAAATAGCAGTCTTACCGAGAGAATCAAGCTGGCTATTGACTCCGGCAATGGCGATACCCAGCACCAGAAGAACAAGGCAGCTGCAGCCAAGCATTTTTCTCAAGAGCATTTCCTGTTCCTGTCTTCTTGAAAGCCTGATTGAGAACGACTGTGTTTTTATACAAGTGCAACTAATAATTGTAAGGAATCTTTACGGATTCCCATCCTCAGCAGCGAAATAAAAACGCAGCTGAGGATGCAGACCAACAGAGTCCGTCGGATTTGTTTGACTGGAAATAAACGGTGGGATTAGGAGCATATCATTTCCATCATTAAAAAAAAAAAAAGCGCTTCTTCGCCACACCAGTTCTCCGCTTCCTTTCTCCTCCTCTCACTCGCACTCCACCCCCAACCTCCGTCTCTCTGCCTCTCTCGCTCTCGACCGCACCAGCTCTCCCCTCTTTTGTTCACTCGATCACTGCTCTCCACCGAACCAAAGGCTTATCTGGCTATCTCTCACTCCCTCGGACTCGATTTGTACCAGATTCCCCAGCTCGAATCAAGATCGCAAGATTGCAAATCTGTACAGTACTTGAGTGACAGTGGGATTATTAGTTGATTCTCCAATTTGGCTAAAAATGCGAAATTTATTTGCAGTGTCTCGAGTCCTTTTGACGAGTCCTTTTGTAGTCCATACCAGAGAAATGCACAGGGAATATCTGCCCCAAGAAAAGAATCAATTTGGACATATAGTCACATAATTTCTAATGCCATGACTCACAAACTTAAATAAAACTTCTATGTGTTATTATTGTATACAGAGTAACAGAGTAACATTTAGTACAGTTGATGGACATGAAAAGAGATGAATTTGCAAGTCTAAATAACCACAGCACAAACATTGCTAATGGACGCATTGTCATTATTCATAAATTACACCTTCTGTAATGCTTCACCATGCTGGTACTTTCTTGGATGAAGGATTGAGCTTTCTTGAATACAAACAGAACAATTCATACTGATACTCTTATACAACTACCATACAAAACATAGGAACTCAAAAGCGACCCAAAACATAATTGTTCCAAATACAATTTATCCCCTCCAGCAATGATTCATTAAAAAAAAAAAATCGATACCTTTTATCAATTCAACTCAAGGAACCACAATTAGCCTCTGATTTAAGCCAATTACACATATTCTACCATAAACTAAACACCTTCAAAAACAAATGAGGAAGCGAATCAAAGTGCAAAGAAGATCGCAAACTTGATGAATCGGAGGATACATGGAATTGGTACAAACGGGGCACTCGAGCAACTCATGCCAGATAGGCCTTTGGTTCGGTGGAGAGCAGTGATCGAGTGAACAAAAGAGGGGAGAGATGGTTCGGTCGAGAGCTAGAGAGGCAGAGAGACGGAGGTTGGGGGTGGAGTGCGAGTGAGAGGAGGAGAAAGGAAGCGGAGAACTGGTGTGGCGAAGAAGCGCTCTCTTTTTTTTTTTTAATGATGGAAATGATCTGCTTCTAATCCCACCGTTTATTTCCAGTCAAACAAATCCGACGGACTCTGTTGGTCTGCATCCTCAGCTGCGTTTTTATTTCGCTGCTGCTGAGGATGGGAATCCGAATCTTTACTATCTTTTCGGAATAAACTAATATATAATATCCACATAATTAGCTCGTACTAGTCTTCTTGCAAGGACAGAAGCACAACACGTTCATGCATGTGAATCTGGACGTAATTAACAAAAAAGTCAACCAGCCATTGCTTACGTCAGACAATTTGACGAAGTCCAAGTAAACGCATGCTCTGATAATTAATAAATTACTTAATTGTTTTATTATAATAATGCCTTTCCATGAGATGACAAGTATTGAGTTCTTATCTTTAAAAGCTTTTAGATTAAACTTTTTTTTATTAAATTTGTGCCGTAAAATAATATTAGATTTCAGAACTTGAATATGTTACAGGTCTAACACCGTCGAGGATGCAAACATACAATGACGTGACCAAATACATGAAAATACAAAATAACAAAAAGTTCTAAAATCTAAATTACTATTATGTAAACCAAATTAATTGACCCATATTTTGTTTTGTGACGAGGAACAGTTATTCTTATATACGTTTTCTCTCGATTTGTGTTTTCTGGGCCATTTCAACTTGAGCCGATGAATCAACCCAAAATAATAGGCAAATCTAATGTATTTATCCTTCCGAAATTTTTTATTATAATTATATTAAATCTTAATCTTAAAGATATTATTAAGTTAATCTAAATTTTAATATCAATACCTCACCGATTGAAAAATGAAATGTATGTGTCTCGGGCCTCCAAAATATTGCAAGATCCTAAATCAAAGACCGATGCAATTGCATATGCCCCACATGAGCGTAATAGAGCAGTGTAAAGGATGACAAGCATGCGTCCAAACTAAGAGTTCACTTCATTCTTTGGTTAGCTTGTGAATAATTTGTGTTCAGTCCTACAAGTATTTAATCACTTATAATCAGAAATGATCATAATTGTCATCTATATTTTTGTCATCGCTTGAACAAAATGAACAAATAAGTTCAATAGAAATAAGTTGAATATGCCTATAAAATTTTGAATAAAGATAAAAAATAAAATCTAACTCATAATTGAAATAAACAAACTGGAAATATAATTGAATAAAATGAAAAAAATACACACGCGATAGTAGGAGATGACGTCCGGAGAGATGATAGATAGTAATTTTCAATTATAATTAGTACAACTTAAGTAAATGCAACATATTTGAGCCTCCAATAGGTGAAGCAACACTAGAAGGGCCGGCATGAGAGAGACTAGAAGTAGAACGAGGCAATGAGAACTACAAGGGTCGGCATCCAACCAATGCCTTTAATGTTGACATGCGCGCTCTGGTGCTCGTCTATGTCGTATATTGACACTAATTTAAAGAAATAATTATTTTACTGTGTGGACTTTTTCGTCATTTCTCGAAGAATGATAGGGTTTCCTCAAGAACGGGAATAAGTCTTAGATTCACCCCTCACGAGTCTAGATTCAAGCGCAGAAATGCTTCTTGACAACAAGAAAAACATTAACGAGAATCCATTCTCATGAGGGTTTATTAATTTTGTGGATCCTTTCCTTCCAATAGGCGCAAGCCCCTATTGTTAATTACCCCGTGACGAATCACGAGAACCTCTGATTAAGGGATTCGAGGAATTGTATGTCATTGGCTAGAAAAGTTGTTATCTCAATTTACTTTCTATTTAAACTAAACTCAATTGATGTTACCAAACTTAATTGACGGGGCACAATTGAGAAAACAAAAGATTTAATTCTTTCAGTTTAAATCGTACTCAATTAACGGTACCAAACTTAAGCGACGGGACCTAATTGAGGGCTCTTAAGAGTACTTTATCTAAGACTGAATCTTGGTCATTTGGCGACTTATAAGACTACGGGAGTTCGTTTTCAATGATTCCCGGCCATTTGATAGCTTGGAAAAATCGGGTCTTGGTCTTGGTGACTTATAAGACTTGGATAGTTTGATTTGGTGATTCTTGGCTATTTGGTAGCTTGGAAGAATCGGGTCTTGGTCTTGGTGACTTATAAGACTTGAGGAAATTGGATTTCAAGGTTCTTGGCCATTTGGTGACTTGGAAGAACTAGGTCTCGGTCATTTGGTGACTTATAAGACTGGAAGAATTGGATTTCATGGTTCTTGGCCATTTGATGGCTTGGAAGAACTGGGTCTTGGTCATTTGGTGACTTGTAAGACTGGAGAGGCTTGATTTGGTGGTCCTTGGCCATTTGATGGCTTGGAAGAACAAAAGATATTTTTGACTTCATGTCAACTTTGATCCCGATTTTATTGAAGAGGCTTTTCTTCGTCTCGAAGAGGTTTTGTGTTATGTTTGGGTGTTGCATTTGGACTTTTAATTTTCTAATATTTCTTTCTAGACTTTAATGATTTATTTTGATTTTAAAGTACAAAGGTTTCAAATTCCTCTTAAATCTTTGAAAACACTAATTTGAAAATACTTAATTGAAAATAGTCCCTTGAATATTGCTTTGTTATTGAAATTATTTAAACTTTATTTCAAAATTCTATAGTAGGTTTATTTAAGATTTATTGTGTTTATTATTTTTATGAAATTCAAAATTTTTTTTATGACGAAAATACTTCAAAAATACAAAAGGCTAATATTTTGAAAGGTTTTAATATAAAAGTATCAGTAAATCTTGTTTCTACGGATTTTTAGGATTTCGTGGATATTTTATTTGAATTTTTCTGAGTTTCCTAATATTTTTAGTGAATTTTCAAAGTTTCAGCTTGATTTGTAAAAGTTTGATTGGGCCACGTGGCAATAGGAGCTGAGGTGGCTGTGAATGAATTTGATGGTATGGCTGGCTGGAATAACGTTATCGGGCTTCATTACTTCTCTTTACTGGGCTTGGGCTTCATTCATTTTGAGTCATAATTCTTATGTTTTACTCACTTTTCCTTTTTAATCCCAATGGGTTCTTGTGTAATGAATGAACGATGAGCCACACGACTTATATGCCACAGACGATCAAGGAGGTTTCGGCGCTGCTCTTAAACGAAGAAGAAAGGTTTTAATTTCTCCCTTAACGGGCTCGCATGGCAGCGGGTTTAGATCCGACATTGATTCCGATCACCGCAAGGTCAAGTAATGGGTTCGACGGCATCGTGGTGCTGAGAGGAAGGCATCCATGGACTTGGTTTTTGGTGCGTCGGTCTCTAGCGGCGAGAGAACCACGCTCAGATTCGACGATGCAATGATGATCGCTGGTGAGATTTTTAAGAGCTCAATTGTGCCAGAGAAAGGTTCAATGGCGTCAGGAAGTGAAAGAAGAAGATTTTCCAATCCCATTTTTTTTCTTATTTGCTTGGTTTAATGGAGAATCGATCGGTGGGAATGGGTACAGTGAAGTGGTACTGATGGTACTCGAAGATGTGAGGTTATACCAGAGGCAAGTGATTTGCAACATGGCAATAAGGAGAAAAGTTTTAAGGGTTCGATTATTATTGCACTTGTCTAATTTAGGGAGGAGTAGAGATTAGGTTCTAAATACAGTAGAATAAGGGAGTTGATGGATATGATTTGGTTTAGTATAGGTACAAAGTTTCACTTTTAATTTTGTTTGGTTTAAATTCAGCATGCATATGTTAATCAGTAGCCTAAGCTTTCTAATTCTTCGATCTTATTCCCGTATTTTTATGTCACATGTGGTCTGGTACAGAGATTCTATGCTATGCACTGAGTATAACCCTTGTGGGTACGGTCTATGCTTGTTATCATTATTAATACATGCTCTCACCTTAGTAATTCTATACCATCAATTATCACTACACAAATCCATAATATCATCACAGAAAGTCAGCTGAGAGCAATTCAAAAGAATAAAAGAGTAATTAAACATGTTGTATGCATATGCGCTCTGGATACAAGGAACTTCATACTATACACTTAGTATAATTCTCATTGATGTGGCATATGCTTGGTATAAGTATCAATCTATGATTCCGTTCTAGTTATTCTATACCACTAGTCATTATCTTGGATATGTTTACTTGACAAGATTCAAGTTACTCATGCTACAGGTTTTATAATTAAAGTACTTTGTTATGGCAGTTCACTGTTATCAAAACAAGAAGAAAAGGTCTAGCTATTTTTACATACGGATCTGCAATTTCATCAAAGAAAGGTCAGTTGAGAGCAACGAATTAATAAAAGAACAATTAGCAAAAGAAATCAACTTCAGAAGGAACTTCGACACAAAGTTATAAATTCAGGGGTAACTTTTAATGCCTGAAAGAAATCAAATTCTGGTACTTATCTAAGGTCTGGTAAGACTTCTTTCTTCTTCTTTTTTTTATAAGTCTCTTACTTTGTAGTTATTACTAAACACATATGGCAAGAAGTACAGTAATTGTTGATTTCTCACAAGCTAAATCTTATGCAACCTATTACCTGTAAAAGATCAGTTCTTGAACAAAATCACTAGCTGTACATGCTACACTGACTTACAAAGAGATATAGTAACTAACTACAATTATAATGCGGAGATCCAGATTCACATCCAAGAAGAGACTCTATTAAAGTCCAGTAAACCTTAAATACTACAACTCACTTCTATTGTTCAACCGTTTAAACATCAAACTCAAATGTACTGCTAACACAAGGATCACCGTCGAATCAATTAAGAAAATTTCATATCCCAGCCCTCATGATCATCACAGTTATTCAATTAAAGTCAGATTTCTACAAAACTATAAATAATATTGGATTCTAAGTAAAAATGGACAGCACCTCCCCTTTGAATTGCTTCTCAAATCATCTCTAACCACGGCCAAGGCCAGTTAGAGAAGGCTACCGAGAGCTGGAGAAACTCCAGTCGAGGTAAAAGGAGCTAGGAGCTGGAGAAACTCCAGTCGAAGCATTTTTAAGCCAGGATCTGAGTAAAACCCAGTCGAGGCAGAACTGAAGATCAGGACCTGGAGAGACTCCAGTCGAGATCAAGTAGAGAACCGCAAATTACTCGATCGGAGCTCAAAACGAACCGTAATTGAAAAGAAAAAAAAGGGGAAAGGAGATGCAATTCAATTCAAGAAGATCAATTGAAAGAAAATTAAGACTAATTTGAATAATGCAAATCGAATTTGAACACTAAAACCTTCAGATCAGCACACGAATGACGAAATCTCCATTCACTACTCAAAATATCTCAAATTTCTTCATTTAAATTCAAATTGATTACACAATGCTGTTTTTTTTACCTTGTTTCTTACCTTTCTCTTCAATTACAATCAAAGAATCGCCTTCAAATTCTCTCAATTTCGCTCTTCCTCACTTGCACTTCAACCGTTCGTTGAAATGCCTCTCTCCTCTCTCTTTTATCTAACCTAATTTCTATTATGATTTTTCTCTAGAAGAAGAAAAAACTATCTCTCCTCAAGCTGCTCTATTTATAGACGAAGTTCCCATCCTCGTTTCCGTCCAGGTGCGATGAATCATCGATGAAGCCCGGCGGTTTTCTGCGTAACCAACTTGCTCTAACAAAAATCTGTTGGAGCTCTCCCTCTTTTCTATCTTGGTTTTGGCTGCCTTTGGTGCACAATGCACCGTGCTTGCGCTTCGTGGGTCCAGCTGTTTGCGCCTCACTTGGTGCATCTACCCCAGGTGCACTCAGCTTTCATCTCGCGAAGGGATCATTTTTTGAACATCAGCGACAAAAACATTCTCCCCTCTGTTATTTTCCTTGTGTGCATTTGGTTCTTGTGAACCGCCAAGAGTATGAACACTCATTTGTATTTGGCGTATAAGAGAACTGGTGCATCCATGTTTCATTCTCACAGGAGGGAAGATTTGAACGCCCCTGGATTCCTCTCCATTTCTATGGGCTTGGGTTATCTCCATTTATTCATTTTTATTATTTCCCAAGGCTGTTGAAATTGAATAATTTGTTTGAAGCACCTCCCAATTGAATTTCCGTATGAAATTTCACATGTAGACTCACAAAATTATGTAGAATCTCGTGGTATCAATAATTTTCTGAAAATACCTCTCCAATCATTATATATATTTTCTCAAAAATCAGGGACCTCTTTGCATAAAATAGGAGCTCTGCAATACTTTTGATCATTCTGAAGATTCCATAAATTTCTTCATGCTCCATTGGATTTTTGGGTAATTTTTCATAATTTTTGGAGACCATTTGATATTTTCCATGATTTTTCTAGGCCTCTTTTTATTTATTTATCCATGAAATTGCCCAATTATTTTCATGAATTTAGCATCATAAAATTGGGTCAAACATTTACCAAACATTACATTTACACAACTTTACTTAGCTTAATTACATTAATAACAAGTGAATTACTAATCATTTGAACCTAAATTCTTGTGGTTGCTAGAATAATATTAATTTGATGCAATTTCGGCAAAGTAAACATCATTTTTGTCGAAACCACCGGGTTGACTAAATTACACAAATACTAGGTCAATTGGCTATAATTATATGGTTAATTTGACTTAGTCAATATAATTTTGACTTAACTACACTAATAACAACTCAATTAGACGTAATGTTTACCTAACTTGGCTTTAATGACGAAATTTTGCGGTTCAACATGTTTAATTACAGTAATTTTGGTTTAAATAAACTATGCTAATTTATTTCTTTTTCTTCTTCTATTTTGCCATATTTTCCTATTGAATTATTATTTTTTAAATTATCTTCTTTTTTAAAAAAAATTTCCCATATTTTTTACATTAAAATAAATTTACTAAAAAAATATTGATTTATAATTTTTAATTTCCTATATATATTTTATTTTTATAATTTCCTTATAATTCTCAATATTTCCTAGTTTAATATTTTTTTAAAAAATATTGAAGTATTACATAAATGAAAATATAATTTATTTAATTGGAATTGTTTATTTTTATTCTAAAATTTTTAATTTTTTTTCTAAAATGTTATAATTTTCCAAAATTTTCTATTATTTATGTACATAAATAAATAATTTAAATACTTAAATACTTAATATATATTAAAAAAAACTTAGTTGAAGAGATCTTTCTAAATCCGAAGAGGAATGGAGCGGAGAAGAAGGGAGGGGTCGCACACATTTATATAGGTGTAGCGTACTTTGAAAATTCGAGATTACAATAATAGTATGAAAATTTCGATTCAATTGATAATATCTTCAAAATCTTATTTATTGTAATAACATTAATAAAATTTTCGGCTTCTCTCACTAAAATTAAATCCGTTTCCGACTCGACCCTACTTTGGTTTCTCCAGTCTTCTGGGTATCACTCATCTCCGGCTCTTTTCCTGTCTTTGATGCGGCTGCAGTGCCACATTCGAGATTAGAGATTTGAGAAGAAGAGGTGCTTGCGTGAGCTATTAACCGCATTAGAAGCGATAGTTGGGTACTTATTTTGTACAGAGGTATTGAGCCTTTGCTTCCTTTCCTTATATTACTTAGTCTTTTTCATTTCGTTTCAAATTGGGAGTGAAATAAGCTGCTTTTGGGTGAACTCAAGGGTTTGGTATCCTAATCTTGGTAAATTGATTTCAGTTTAGTTTGACTCCAAGTTCCAATTTGACTAACAGTATGAAGTCATAGTTACTTAAACTCCAATTTAGTTGAACTTGAACTGATTCAAATGAGCTATGGGAGACGAGAGATGTTGTTTAAATTGATGATAAAACCAAAATTTATTAGGAGTTGATGGCTGTATTTTACAGGTTTGTAGTACCCTTGATTTCAGATATCTAATGAAATAAAGTTTGGCAATTAATTCTATAGTATATAAATGATGAGTTGTGTGTAAATTCCTTCAATAAAATGTTAATTTTGAAAGAAAAAAACTTCAATAGTTAACTTGATTATTTATCCATCAGATTGTACTAATAGAGAAGCCAATCTGGGTTTCAAAAATACAAATACCAAATTGGGTTTCTCAAAATAGATATTGAATCTACTTGGAAATTTGTCACTCGAGTACATATTCTTCATAAGCACGAGTATTTGATACACTCTACTAATGTCACTTTCTTTTGTTTAGGTTTAGCTGAGTGCCGATAAGAAAATGTGTGATAATTGATTTTTTGTTTAGGTTGCACTGCAGAATTTAAAATATTTCATTTTCCAGGTCAGTTGTCATTGGGGCTGATATGTTAAATCAGCATACTGTACTATGGTTACATGAAAGTTCTTCCTTCTCAGAAATAAATTAATGCAGATAAATGAAATAATAAATCAAAGTATAGATTATTTTTCCTCAGATGGATTAATTTGTTTGTCATAAGCACTTTAGAAGTAAAAGATTATGTTATTTATTTCATAACATATGCTAGATAATATTGCTTTCACCAAAATAATAATAATAATAAAATACGATAAATAAAAGTTAATGCCCAATATTTCTATGCAATTTACTAATAGAAATACCACAATTGTAAAACAAAGCTATTTACCAAGGAAAAAATCTGACAAATTATCTTGCTGCGGGACCTGGTGCAGGCATGCCATCCATATAACCCATTTCAAAAACACTGTTCTGACTAACATCACTTATGAAATTATCATTCCTCGAATAAGTATGTGGGTTTGTGTCAATTGTTCTCCCGCTACGGGTCCCCTCTGTAGAGATCTCCAAATCAAGGCTTTCCTTGAGTTCTGCAACTGCAAGACTCATTGTAGGCCTCTGAGCAGAGCTGAGCTCAGTGCACTTTCGTGCCAGTTCTGTAACCTTCCAAACAGAATTTATATCATACTGCCCATGCATTCTTGAATCCACTATGCTTTCAATGTCCCCTCTAGATAGTTTTTGACTCACCCATTTTGCCAAATGCCCTCCTTCTGGGCCTGCAATTATAGGGGGCTTGCCAGTAATGATCTCTAGAAGCACGACTCCAAAGCTGAACACATCACTTTTTTCACTTAGCTGGTAAGATTGATAATACCTGAAAGTCCATAAAAATGACATATACTGTGAGAGATTACTCTATTATAAATTAATAATTATTTGCTCAAAAGCAACAGACTGTAAATATTGCAATTCAGATGGTATAAGAAAATTGACTCTATGTCCAAACTAATGGAGGTGACTGATTATGAGATTTGTCATTAGTTAGTGTACAACTACTAAAGTGAAATAGATAAATTAGCCTTTAATGAATGAATGAGAAGGAACATTTATTATGTAATAAAAAATCTGTTTATGTTGTTAAAAAGGTTGATGACAAGAATTGAAAGAAAGCTAAATCTAAATAAAAAAGAAAAGAATCTTACTCAGGGTCCAGATAACCTGGCGTGCCAACTACTGCTGTTGAAACATGACTATTTGCATTGTTAAAAGCTCTGGAGAGTCCAAAATCAGCGATCTTTGCCTCAAGATTTGCACTTAAAAGAATGTTGTTTGTCTTCACATCTCTATGGATTAGTGGTGGACTACACGCCTTATGCAAATACTCCAATCCTTTGTTGTGATTATATTGGTAAACACTTGGTTATATGATGGTGTTTCAATCTAGTCTATTCAGATTCATGAGATATGATCTATATTTGAATATTTTGGTCTCTAGTTTTTATTTTGTTTGATATCAAGTTAAAGGCCTTTCTTTTTATAATGCTCCTATAGTCCTTTTGGTTTAGTTTGCTGAAAGGTTAACAGATGGGAACAAAAGAAAGAAAGAATTTTGAAGCATTCTAATTGCTATTGCTTCATTATATATAACATTCTTGTATGATGTGCCATATTCATTAATATGATATATGTACCTTTATGTTATTATAATTATTTGTCTGAAATATGTTTACTTAAGATTTGGATATTTAAATGCTGTTGTACCTTGTGCAGATTCATATGCAATTCGGAGCCGTTGTTTCCATGTCAAAGGCTTTCCATTATCTGCAATTAATGGAATGAATTCTCAATGTGTATTCTTTACCCAGGTAATAAATTCACTAAACTCATCTTTGTAACAGACTATTGTCAAGTAGAAAGTACTGACCTCTGAGCTTATCTTGTAGAGTTCCTTCCTGCATATACTCGTACACTAGAGCCATGCAATCTCCATCCATAGAATAGCCTAGTAGTGAGACCAAGTTCTTGTGATGAACTCTCGTTAAATTTTGAGCCTGAAAACAAAGGAAGTTTGGAAGAAAAAAAAATCCCATAAGAGTTAAAAATGATCGAACCTATACCAGTATGTACAGCTCATTCATGTAGTACATTAGCAAGGGTTAAGGTAGGAGATATAAGATAAAATGATTACTTCCGCTAAAAACTCTTTGACTCCTTGTGATGATGAGTGAGAGCGCATCTTAACTGCAACTTGAGTTCCATTTTCCAGAACACCCACATACACACTTCCGTACCCTCCAGTGCCAATATTATTCTGGAAACTATTTGTGATTCTCTCCAGATCACTGTATGTAAATTGTCGGTTCTCAAAATTTAACATTCCTTCTCCAGATCCATTTTGTTTGGATATGTTTGCAAAATTTTGACCAGCATTGTTGCCATGAGATATGTTTGCTACTGGGCTATATGCATAGTTTCCAGCATAGTTATTCGTCAGAGGGGAAGATCCAGTGTTTTCATTTGGTTTTGGTATATTTATTTGATTGTCTGCAAAATGAGAAGATTAGTGGTATATCTTTTCAGTGTTCAATTTTAAAATGCAAAATTAAAGGTAAGTTTAATCTGATGCTGGTACTAGGTTTTATCAAAGTGAGTAATTTTCTGTTTTTCTTTTTCATGACTATGTTTTTCAGCAGTCAATCCATATTCGTTGCTGGTATTAGATTTTATCACCTGAAGTAACAACAAAAAAAAAAAAAAAGGATGAAAGGAACTCCATGCAACCATAGAAAATAATGACCAGAAAAAGACCCCAAAACTAGTACAAGTTAGGACTGCCTGGAATATATGGTCAAGTGCTAAACTAAATCCAAAACTAAAGGGGCAGCACATTGAATAATGGCAGTCAACTTGATAACAGTTATTTTATTCATCTGGAAGGGGAAAAGCAGATAAAATGAAGAACCTACCTGCGCGCTTTCTCAAATACAGAACAAGTATAATTGCAGCTGCCAGTAGAAGCAGCACAACCACCCCGATGACTGCTATTAGAACTACTGGTGTTTTCTTTTTGTTACTCTGCTGTGTAATATCTCCTATCCTAAGAAATGAAAATAAATTGGAAAGGCCAACAGAATTAGATGCTTGAATTGCTCAGTCCCAGCTATGTTTTTTTAAACGTGAGGCACCAAGCAGGGAATGTAATCAGTTCTACTGGTGTTATTTTTCCTTGAACAATTTATTTTAATCACTCAAATGAGGTACGCATTTGTTTGATTTGGACTGATTGTTTCTGCTGGGTCATGTATATGACGAGCAGTAATAAATAGTTTAATCTTAGAGTAAAGTCAAATTTCTGTCATTTTACTGCATGGGAGTGAAAGCAGACAAGAAATTAATAAAAACCATTCAAGCAAAAAGAAAAATACTTAGTTTTATATGTGAGAGTCCCATCTTGTTGTTTCTTCTGAAGACCAGGAGGAAGCGTGGCGGAAATTTTTTCATTTCCTGTTATGTCCCTGAAAATTTTATAATATAATTACCTTTAAATGATTAGTTTTTCTTGTTTAAGAAAAATACAAGTTGATATCAACACCTACAGGTATGTAAGAGCTACTAGCTGATCAAGGAAAGCAAGTGATCCTGTTAAGTCGTTTCCGGACAAGTCCCTGAAGAGAGGAAAAGACAAATTAGGCAAAGAGGAATCTGCGAACGTGTCTGTTAAAGATATTTCAATAGTAAACATATATAAGTTGTGTGAAAACCCAAAACTTTGTTATTTGTAATTAACTTAGTTAAGCCAAAATTTATAGTTTAATTAGTGTAATTTATTAATTTATTATTTTAAAAGGACAACATCTCCCATTTTAGAACCAAATTTTATTGCGAGTCCGATACAAAATTATTCCGGTCCACTGTTAAAATTTCTTTGAGTTAAATTTGTGTCAAAATCCAAGTGTTACTGCTTGTTTAATTCGATTTCTAAAAATCCTTTGATTTGAGCCGTTTGATCGAGTTTTAAATCGGTTGATTTATCTGAGCCGTCCGATCCCTCTTCTTAACCCCTCCTTCTCTCTCTCCCTCGTATTGTTTCCGAAACGGGTCACCAGCACGACCCGTTCCTCTTTTCTCTCTCTCTCCCTCGGATTCTCCTCTCTCTCTCTCTCTCTTGGCAGAGAATCGCGACTAAGTCGCCAACCACTCGAACCACTCCCGTCACCTCTCCTCTCCGCCTTGGTCAAGATGACCCACGCGCTGTCCTCTCCTACCCGTCGCCTCAGCAGACCCCACTCCACTCCACCTCCACTCCGCGCCTATTTGAAGCCACCCCTCTCCTCTCTCTTTGCTCTGACCCACGAGACCCACAGAATAAGAACAGAAAAAGAGAAAGAAAAAGAAAGAGAGAAAGAGAAGGCGGGGGCTCTGTAGTCGGAGGAGGAGACGGCGGCTGTCGGCGGGGCTAGGCGACGGCGTTAGCGGTGAGACGAGCGAGTGACTGATGGCTGGCTTTGCTCTTTTGCTTCCTTGTCCCTTCTCTGTTGGTATTGAATCCGAAACCCTAGTTTTCTCTTGTTGCGATTTTTGTGCTGTGATTGACTTTTGTTGAGGCTTGCACAACATTTGAACTTGTGCTCTATGTGTTGCTTAGTGAATCGTTTGGTTGAATGTTGGAGTTGTGCAATGCCTCCCCTTGAACTGCTCTGCTGTGAATGATTGTGTTGATGAATGCTTTACTGAACTGTTAGAGTAGTTGTGTTTGCTTTTTGTTCCATCTGAGCCCTTGGCTTGTTCTAAATGCTTGATTGAGATTATTAGCTCATCTTCCAATTAGTTAGCTTTCTGTGCTTGATTTAAATTGTCAGTGGTTATGCTTGTCCGATAGCTCGATTGATTTATTGAATACTGTGTTGAACTGTTCTGTCAAGTAACTTAGAGTAATGGATGTTAGTTTCGAGTTATTCCTCTGAAATCTGTGGTTTTTGTGTGTCGTTTAGCATCTGAGTTGGTTGTTTAAGCTTATACTCTGGTTGTGAGGCCTATCTGTATGCTTGTGCTGTGTTGTTTGATGCCTCTGGTATCGGTACAGGGCTGTTTCAGGCCTTGTACCAGTCTGGTACACCTTCTGAATTGTTTAGGGACCTTTTTGTGAAGTATTTTGTTGCCAGGGACTGATTCGTAAGAAGTTTTGAACTATGATAGGACTTTTCTGTGGATATTACTGTTATTAGGGTCTAAAGTGTGAAAGTTGTGCAAATAAAAATGATCTGGGGTCCCTTCTGTAAGTTTCCGTGTTAGTGGGTCGGGCTTGATCTTTGTTGGGTTCGGATTTGACCCCCGAAAACCCGTTTCTCTTCTGTTGGGCTCTGTTCCGACTTGGGCCTTTTGGGCTCTCTGTTCCGTCCCTGTTTTTCCTCTGTGCTTTGGGCTAGCGTGGCCCCTTCTTCCTTCCGTGTGGGCTCTCTTAACCGAGCCTCTTTTCTTGTGTTGGACTTTTATTTTCTGGACTGGGCCAGGTCCGAAATGATTAAATAATTGTGGGCTTTTAGATAAGAATTTGATGCTTGGACCCAAATCAATAAAACTAGAACTTGACCCTCGTCCCGATTTTGTTTAGCTAAGTGGACCGAGAAATTGGTATTGGACCCGATTATAAATTGGCGCCTTAAATTGGGAGATGATTAGATTGTCCATTAATTTATTTTCTCTATCAGATACTATGTTTAATTCGGACACGTATGATCCCAAAATAGATTTATACAAACTAAGTTCTATTTGTTTATTTTCGTATCTCGTATTTAAACGTTATTTATCTTTTTGTGAGTTTTAATTAATTATTTTCATACTTGAGCAAAACACTATTATTTTTAACTAAACTGTTTCTGTTTGACTTTTCGGAGTTTTTAATTAAACCTTTGTCACGACTTAACGCGTAGATTGGACTGTAGGAACTCGTCTTAACGTCTTCCTTCCAACCTGTTTTAGAGGAAACTCTACCGAAATTTTATTTAAAAGTATTTCTTTAATTAAAGTAATATATTTTAATACCGAGTCCCTTTTAAATTTAAGTAGGAGTTAAGTCTAGTGTAAGAAAACAATAACCAGAACAGGGTAGATCGTTAAGAGTAGATTTTAACGTGTGAGTTTCGTTCGGCAGGTGCTCCGCAAGACTTCTCTGGACACGCAGACGACTTGTGCCCCGAACCCAAGACTTCAGACGCTAGACAGGAGTTCACCGACCAACTTGAAGAGTAGTCGCTTCGTCTCCGACTTTTCCAGGTGTGGCAGTCTTTTTATGACTTGTGGATGCCTTAGGTTTTGTTTAAACTTTATATTAAGAATTAGATCTTAAATTTAATGTGTGCATAGCATGTCATTATCATTAAGTAACAGTTAAGCATCTTTCATTTATTAAACATTAGCTTTGCATGGATAGGTTATCATCCATATTAATAAAAGTGATTAAAATACTTAAAAATGCCCTTAATCAACACTTGCATCTGGTTTGGTACAAAAGAGTGAGACCGAGTGTGATAAGTTCGTTTTGCCTGGGGTTTTCATTATCGGGAGATTGCACCCAAGCTAAATGCCGGTGGTCTCCTTATGATAGAGATCGTGGGCAACGCGTTTCGGATGATCACTCAGCAGACCGACCGTTAGGCGGTACTGCGGTCACTTGGTAGTTTATTATTATTGTTAGGTTGTTGATATATATTTATGTCCGCTTGATTAGACTGGACCCTATGGGGTTTGTTTGCCGCTATCTGTTAGACTACCTCTCGATCTCCCATGATTCAATACCGGTATTGACCTACTCCTCGACGGGGGCTGTAGGCTTGGAGCTAGGCCTTTGATTTTATCGAGCTATGATTCTTTATAAAGAATGTAGGTAGATCTATTTTTAGGCAAGGTCCATGTCATATGGGGATATGTGAGGATTGATTCTGGATTTGCTATGATTATGACTGACTACTGAGTGTGGGTGTTTGACTCTCGTATTTATACGTATATGATTATCTCGTATTATCTTATATTACCAGAAAACCAGATATTTTTCTCTTCTATCTTTGGGCATATCATGATTGGATAGGCAAGCATCATAAACACATAAAATTATATTTTAGAACTGCATAACTTAGGAGTTTAAAAGTGTTTAACTGAAGTATGGTTTAGTTCTAGCTTTAGTTTAACCAGAACCCTGTAGGCTCACTCTTTCACCACACTGAGTATTCGTGTACTCAGCCCACATAATTGCTTGTGGAGCAGGTTCAGGTTTGGCATACGTATCGGAGGAAGATGTACTAGAAGACCAAGCCGAGCTGGAGTAGTCTTTTATGTGTTATTTTAATATGGTTTTGTTTATCATCTGGAGGGAGATTTTGATATGTATATATATTATTTTCCATCCCTTTTTATGTATGATTGACACTACCGTTATTTTGTGATTATTATTGTGCCTATTTGTTTCTGTGACACTATTTTATAGCCTTACGTGTGCACAGTAGAGTGTGTACACGTGGCGGGGCTGTCCATCCCGAATTTCGGCTTGGTTCGGGGTGTGACATCCTTCGGTGGTATCAGAGCAAAGGTTTAAAAATCACAATTACTCCAGCTAAAGAACCAAATTGTTACACTTAGTTAACCTAACCTTAGCCTTAACCTTAGTGCTTAAGCGGGCTAATCCTAAGTTGCAGTCCTTCATGTTTTAAGATTGCTATGGAAGTGCCTGCTTCGAAGCGTGGTCGCAGTCGGGGGAGGCATCGTGGTGCAAGACAAGAAGAAGCTGTGCGTGTGCAACAACTAGTTCCTCAAGTAACCAAGCAACCAAAGAAGCAGACCTCACAGCAACCCATGAGTTCTACCAGTCTTCGGAAGAAACGCGTCTTTTGCAAGCATTGTCGGAGGTCTTATCTCGGTCCTTGTGTTCGCCATAGCGGCAGGTGCTACTTGTGCAATTCACCGGACCATTGGGTGGCTGACTGTCCTTTTTTGCAAGATCGACCTTCTGGTAATTCTGGTTTCAGAAGGATTAGTCAAGCAAATCAGCCAAGTGGAGGAGGAACGATTGGCCAAGATCAGGAAAATCCAAGGCGCGGTCTAGGAAGAAATCAAAGACGTTACCACTGCAAGACTTGTGGTAGAACCTATCCTACTCCATGTGTTTACCATGGTGGCAGGTGTGTCATTTGCAAGTCAACAGATCACTGGAAAGCAAGTTGTCCCCAACGACCTGTTGATGGCTCCAGTTTAGAAGGTGATGGCAATCAGGCAAGACGAGATGCAACTCGAGTTCATGCAACCGTTGGCCAAGAGTACCCAGCGATTGAGACTTGTGAGCAGTTTGCGCGTCAACTCGGCACGTCAGGTTAGTTTTTCGTTCGAGATCAGAACGTCTTACTTAGGATGGGTAGTTTTGGAACCTCTTTTTAAGTTAGACAATTTTTGGGGAAACTTTTTGCACCTATGAGATAATTTTGGGCCAAAGATTTCAAGCATTCGATCCATTTCTTCAAAACGTGAATTTCTACTGACCTACAATTCTTTTGGTCATCTACCCGATCTATTCCCTTAAAACATGAATGTATTTGATTTGAAATTTTGCTAATCATCTGACCCAATTCTCAATTTCCTGAAATTTTCACTGTTGCTCATTCTGTTCATCGTCCTATTTTACTTAATTTGAGTTCTGAACCCTTGATATTGCAAAACAGACTATCGTGTCTTGACTTGTTATTTGGAAAGTTTCTAAGACACTTTTGAAATGGTTTAACCCAATTACTGCGAACTTGAATTTTTAATAATCTTAATCTAGTCGCTTGATTCAACACCTAAGACCCTCGAAATTTTGACTTAAACTTGTAAATCCTTTGTTCACCTTTTGATGTCATTTGATTGAAGTTTGAACCATTGATATTGCAAGTCCAACTAATTTGTTGTCGAAAACTTTTCTTTCCAGACTTTGTATTGGAACCTTTAAATCTCTTTCGAAAATTTGGCTTGTGTACTCCAATCGTTATTTGTGAATTAACCAATTTGAAATTTAGCGATTGCTCAATTTTCTTTTGTTGTCCCAGAGTCGCACCAAACCGATTGACCATCAGATTTGAGTAATTGACTCCGACTGATATCAAATTTCATCATTTCTTCATTGACTGATTACCCATCAAGCGAGACACCACATTTGATAGTAGCTTAATAAATAATACTTTCTAGATTTGACTTAAACAATCTTCTACATGCTGAGATTGATTATTGTTCTGTTCGAAATTTGACTCTAGTATCTCGATGGGATAAATGTTTAATTGCTTAATTTGGAATTTTGGAAAATCATTCGATTTGGCTGTCCTTCAATCTTTGGCTCAAGCCTCTTTTTGAATTTCGAGGGCGAAATTCTTTTAAGGGGGGTAGACTGTGAAAACCCAAAACTTTGTTATTTGTAATTAACTTAGTTAAGCCAAAATTTATAGTTTAATTAGTATAATTTATTAATTTATTATTTTAAAAGGACAACATCTCCCATTTTAGAACCAAATTTTATTGCGAGTCCGATACAAAATTATTCCGGTCCACTGTTAAAATTTCTTTGAGTTAAATTTGTGTCAAAATCCAAGTGTTACTGCTTGTTTAATTCGATTTCTAAAAATCCTTTGATTTGAGCCGTTTGATCGAGTTTTAAATCGGTTGATTTATCTGAGCCGTCCGATCCCTCTTCTTAACCCCTCCTTCTCTCTCTCCCTCGTATTGTTTCCGAAACGGGTCACCAGCACGACCCGTTCCTCTTTTCTCTCTCTCTCCCTCGGATTCTCCTCTCTCTCTCTCTCTCTTGGCAGAGAATCGCGACTAAGTCGCCAACCACTCGAACCACTCCCGTCACCTCTCCTCTCCGCCTTGGTCAAGATGACCCACGCGCTGTCCTCTCCTACCCGTCGCCTCAGCAGA
Source organism: Rhynchospora tenuis (assembly GCA_027725995.1). Lineage (NCBI taxonomy): Eukaryota > Viridiplantae > Streptophyta > Magnoliopsida > Poales > Cyperaceae > Rhynchospora > Rhynchospora tenuis. The sequence goes on along the minus strand of JAMRDG010000020.1, from coordinate 672,712 downwards.
CCCCACTCCACTCCACCTCCACTCCGCGCCTATTTGAAGCCACCCCTCTCCTCTCTCTTTGCTCTGACCCACGAGACCCACAGAATAAGAACAGAAAAAAGAGAAAGAAAAAGAAAGAGAGAAAGAGAAGGCGGGGGCTCTGTAGTCGGAGGAGGAGACGGCGGCTGTCGGCGGGGCTAGGCGACGGCGTTAGCGGTGAGACGAGCGAGTGACTGATGGCTGGCTTTGCTCTTTTGCTTCCTTGTCCCTTCTCTGTTGGTATTGAATCCGAAACCCTAGTTTTCTCTTGTTGCGATTTTTGTGCTGTGATTGACTTTTGTTGAGGCTTGCACAACATTTGAACTTGTGCTCTATGTGTTGCTTAGTGAATCGTTTGGTTGAATGTTGGAGTTGTGCAATGCCTCCCCTTGAACTGCTCTGCTGTGAATGATTGTGTTGATGAATGCTTTACTGAACTGTTAGAGTAGTTGTGTTTGCTTTTTGTTCCATCTGAGCCCTTGGCTTGTTCTAAATGCTTGATTGAGATTATTAGCTCATCTTCCAATTAGTTAGCTTTCTGTGCTTGATTTAAATTGTCAGTGGTTATGCTTGTCCGATAGCTCGATTGATTTATTGAATACTGTGTTGAACTGTTCTGTCAAGTAACTTAGAGTAATGGATGTTAGTTTCGAGTTATTCCTCTGAAATCTGTGGTTTTTGTGTGTCGTTTAGCATCTGAGTTGGTTGTTTAAGCTTATACTCTGGTTGTGAGGCCTATCTGTATGCTTGTGCTGTGTTGTTTGATGCCTCTGGTATCGGTACAGGGCTGTTTCAGGCCTTGTACCAGTCTGGTACACCTTCTGAATTGTTTAGGGACCTTTTTGTGAAGTATTTTGTTGCCAGGGACTGATTCGTAAGAAGTTTTGAACTATGATAGGACTTTTCTGTGGATATTACTGTTATTAGGGTCTAAAGTGTGAAAGTTGTGCAAATAAAAATGATCTGGGGTCCCTTCTGTAAGTTTCCGTGTTAGTGGGTCGGGCTTGATCTTTGTTGGGTTCGGATTTGACCCCCGAAAACCCGTTTCTCTTCTGTTGGGCTCTGTTCCGACTTGGGCCTTTTGGGCTCTCTGTTCCGTCCCTGTTTTTCCTCTGTGCTTTGGGCTAGCGTGGCCCCTTCTTCCTTCCGTGTGGGCTCTCTTAACCGAGCCTCTTTTCTTGTGTTGGACTTTTATTTTCTGGACTGGGCCAGGTCCGAAATGATTAAATAATTGTGGGCTTTTAGATAAGAATTTGATGCTTGGACCCAAATCAATAAAACTAGAACTTGACCCTCGTCCCGATTTTGTTTAGCTAAGTGGACCGAGAAATTGGTATTGGACCCGATTATAAATTGGCGCCTTAAATTGGGAGATGATTAGATTGTCCATTAATTTATTTTCTCTATCAGATACTATGTTTAATTCGGACACGTATGATCCCAAAATAGATTTATACAAACTAAGTTCTATTTGTTTATTTTCGTATCTCGTATTTAAACGTTATTTATCTTTTTGTGAGTTTTAATTAATTATTTTCATACTTGAGCAAAACACTATTATTTTTAACTAAACTGTTTCTGTTTGACTTTTCGGAGTTTTTAATTAAACCTTTGTCACGACTTAACGCGTAGATTGGACTGTAGGAACTCGTCTTAACGTCTTCCTTCCAACCTGTTTTAGAGGAAACTCTACCGAAATTTTATTTAAAAGTATTTCTTTAATTAAAGTAATATATTTTAATACCGAGTCCCTTTTAAATTTAAGTAGGAGTTAAGTCTAGTGTAAGAAAACAATAACCAGAACAGGGTAGATCGTTAAGAGTAGATTTTAACGTGTGAGTTTCGTTCGGCAGGTGCTCCGCAAGACTTCTCTGGACACGCAGACGACTTGTGCCCCGAACCCAAGACTTCAGACGCTAGACAGGAGTTCACCGACCAACTTGAAGAGTAGTCGCTTCGTCTCCGACTTTTCCAGGTGTGGCAGTCTTTTTATGACTTGTGGATGCCTTAGGTTTTGTTTAAACTTTATATTAAGAATTAGATCTTAAATTTAATGTGTGCATAGCATGTCATTATCATTAAGTAACAGTTAAGCATCTTTCATTTATTAAACATTAGCTTTGCATGGATAGGTTATCATCCATATTAATAAAAGTGATTAAAATACTTAAAAATGCCCTTAATCAACACTTGCATCTGGTTTGGTACAAAAGAGTGAGACCGAGTGTGATAAGTTCGTTTTGCCTGGGGTTTTCATTATCGGGAGATTGCACCCAAGCTAAATGCCGGTGGTCTCCTTATGATAGAGATCGTGGGCAACGCGTTTCGGATGATCACTCAGCAGACCGACCGTTAGGCGGTACTGCGGTCACTTGGTAGTTTATTATTATTGTTAGGTTGTTGATATATATTTATGTCCGCTTGATTAGACTGGACCCTATGGGGTTTGTTTGCCGCTATCTGTTAGACTACCTCTCGATCTCCCATGATTCAATACCGGTATTGACCTACTCCTCGACGGGGGCTGTAGGCTTGGAGCTAGGCCTTTGATTTTATCGAGCTATGATTCTTTATAAAGAATGTAGGTAGATCTATTTTTAGGCAAGGTCCATGTCATATGGGGATATGTGAGGATTGATTCTGGATTTGCTATGATTATGACTGACTACTGAGTGTGGGTGTTTGACTCTCGTATTTATACGTATATGATTATCTCGTATTATCTTATATTACCAGAAAACCAGATATTTTTCTCTTCTATCTTTGGGCATATCATGATTGGATAGGCAAGCATCATAAACACATAAAATTATATTTTAGAACTGCATAACTTAGGAGTTTAAAAGTGTTTAACTGAAGTATGGTTTAGTTCTAGCTTTAGTTTAACCAGAACCCTGTAGGCTCACTCTTTCACCACACTGAGTATTCGTGTACTCAGCCCACATAATTGCTTGTGGAGCAGGTTCAGGTTTGGCATACGTATCGGAGGAAGATGTACTAGAAGACCAAGCCGAGCTGGAGTAGTCTTTTATGTGTTATTTTAATATGGTTTTGTTTATCATCTGGAGGGAGATTTTGATATGTATATATATTATTTTCCATCCCTTTTTATGTATGATTGACACTACCGTTATTTTGTGATTATTATTGTGCCTATTTGTTTCTGTGACACTATTTTATAGCCTTACGTGTGCACAGTAGAGTGTGTACACGTGGCGGGGCTGTCCATCCCGAATTTCGGCTTGGTTCGGGGTGTGACAAGTTGCACAACACAGTGTGAATGTGATACATAATGACTTCAACAGTGTACAGGAAATTTCGGAAAAACATTAATCTCAGCATAAATTACTTCATAAAAGAGGAGCCAACGATGACTTGAGGGGGAACAAATGGGCTCATGGACAGTCCTAAACTGATCTGGACATTTAATTTTATACTACATCTTGATCCTATACCAATTTTGTCTGCCTAATCTTCTCATGAAATTATCAGGCTTCTAGTTGTAACCATAGGGTCTATTTAGGGTCAAAATCTGCTTGGGACTACTCTACAATTGAAGAAATATGAAACAAACATGATCGATTTTAAGACTTCAATGAACTTACAAGGATATGAGAGCAGTCAAATTTCCAAAAGATGATATTAATGCACCTGTCAGGCCAGAAGAGGATAGGTTTCTGCATAGGAAAACTTTTAACTGTTAGTCTTTTTCTAGCATCTTGTTCCAAAATAAAAACAAAAAATGATTGAGATTGTAATTATATGACCAATCCTTATATCTTGTAAGAAAATTATAATTACGTACAAGTGAGTGATTCTGGGAACATTGGAGTATAGGGTGCAGTTAAGACCAGTCCAAGCATAGTCTTTTGGAACACATGGATCACCGCTCCACCCTTTGGCCACTCGATAGTTCGCCTTGATTGCATTAATGGCAGTAACTGCAAATTTTGAATATAAAATTGGTACAAGAAGCCTACAACCACCGAGTAAATGACTATTTTATAAAACGTTCCTATTGCAGCGAAACATTTGATTAAAAAAAAAAAACAGTGCTTTGACAAATTAAAGAAAGAAACAAATATTATGTCACTAACATATAAGATTTACTGATTTATATAACAAGTATAATGTGTGAAATATTGTTCTCAACCTGCCTAGGTTGTCCACCCAGTTGAAGGGATGATAAAAATACTTAAGGACTCCACTAAATATTTTATTGGAAAAATGTACTAATAACAAATGAGTATACTACAAGATCTTTTGGACCTATTTAAAAAAAATATGAACATGATAAATTAAGATGCAATAAAGTAGCAAACCATACCGTCTCCATTATCGGTAGGGACTCCATTGGCATTTGGGATTTTATAAAGCTCAAATGAATTCAAAAGAGGTGGGAGAGTTGAGCGTGGAGTAGCTTGAAGTGACATTAGATAATAAGTGTCGCCTGTTGCAGTGAATGACAACCAGTCTTTTGTGAGGCCATTGATTTGTGAGACACCTGGATTGATGGAATTGAATAGTGTACGGTTGTTACAGCTTATATCAAACTCTCTTAGGTCAGTGCTCAGCATGTCCTGGATTTCAACAATGTGAAGAACAACGATAAATTTGGTGGATGGACTGGTGCTTGTCCAGTAGACTTTAAGTGGATCTTTGGTACTTGCAGTGAGGGCCGCAGTCTGAATTATGAAAGCTGGGGGATCAAATTCAGGGTCAGAGGATCCGACAGTTGAGTTGGTGTAGTCCTCTATCCATGTCTTAACGGTCATGTTTGACCACCACCGGTCATACTGATCATAAGGATACCTATATTTTCATTGTGTTTAATTTTCTATGTTAAGCGATCAATGAACAAAATGAGTTTTCATCAAAATTAAATAATTAGTAACCACTTTAATTTACTAAGGTACAAGTACTCATTAGTAATATATTCTGTTCTTTAGTCATTTTTTCTCCAATATATTGTGATAATTAATTTAATCAGAAATTCAATTAATTAAAACTATTCTAAGAAAGGTTGTACATTGTATTTTGTACTTGTTTTGATTTTCAGTCAGCAGCTTATTTAATTACAAAAAAAGTTCAATTCAATAAACACTGTTGTTGTTTTAATACTTCCCACTAGTGATTGGAAAATAGTATACGTGAAAAGCTGCAGAATATGATTAGATTTTTCTTCAGAAAAAAATGATAAATTAGTTACAAGTACCTTATTATAGTATAATAACTTGCTCCCAAATTTTTCCTAGATACAGTAACCAAGTTTTGTGAGGAGTTCACATTTGGATACATGCTTGTCTTCAATTGCTTCAACTGTAGCCAAGAGATAATAGGAGTGCCGTGCCCTGTATTTACCAGACAAACTTGCAAGTAATCAGCAGTAGCACTGGCAATAATCTCAGGATAGTATAATTCTGAAGCATTTACTGTATCCCAATAGTTGACCCCCAAGTAAATATCAAAGATCGGAGGCTTATTCAAGTTATCATAGTTTCCATAAAAGAACCCTGCCTTTATTAGGTACTTGGATCCTACTGTCAAGGATCTAAACGTATAGCAGTTCCGAGTTCCATTGGGAAAGCTTCTTACAGTAAAGTATAGGTTGATTAGGTCCGTCGGGTTGTACTGGGAAGAGATAATGTTGTTTACTCCTGTGTCTATGAATTGATCATCTGATACATAAATTAATTTTGATGGACCATTTTCCACAATACTAGAATTTGAAGGGAGTCCACAGTCGATGTTTATAAAACCTGTACAAACAAAACAAATCAATGTTCCTACATATAATTTTTTTAAAAAAAGTACGCATCATTACCAAATAAATATGTGGGGAACAGATGAATTAAAATATAGTACAAAGAAAATATCACGCTATCCATTCTTATATAGTAATAGAACTATATATAGATTCTTTTTTTTTTTTTTTTTGGTGTAAACAACTGAAGAGTACTTTTCGATGTAACCAGGAAAAGGAAAGTCACAAATTTACAAACATACTATCTTAAAATTTTTCTTTTTTCCACAAACATAGAGAAGTTGACCGCCAAAACAATGATATATTGGGTTGTACTGCAACGTGCACTGCAAGATTACTACTTGAAAGTTGAAAGGACATCATGAAAGAGAACAAAAACATTGGTAATTAAAAGAGTTTAAAAGAGTTATAGTAATTTGCTCTTTGCTCTTTCGACAATGGAAAATAAAATATTTTCAAAAGTAATCCCCCCCCCCCCCCCCCCCCCGACATTTTTTTCCAAAAAAGGAAAAAGATGAGTTAATTGCTATATTTAAATTGTGAGTCGGTCTGTTAATACTTAGAAAATGCATTGTTTCCCCCAAAGACCCATAATTTATATTAGCCACTTCGGCTTCTTGTGCCTAGCAAATTCCAAATTTTTTTTGGTCCCTCTTAACAGACCCCAAATATAATAATAGTTGGACTTTGTCAATATATTTTATTATATTGATACTTTGACCAATAATTTAAAGTTTCCTCATCTATGTTCGTTACCTTTTTTTTTTATTTAATGATTGTTCATAACCCGGATATTAAAACAGGTAATTAACGACTCTAAAATAGTCTCTTTGCGACTATGGAAAATTTTGTAAACTTAATTGACATCAACCAGAAAGATTTATATATACAATATTTTTGTTAGCATCCTGTTAAAATCAAGAAGGGATACGGACATGATTTCATAATTAAGCCAATAAAAATTAAATTTACTATTTCAATAAATCCGAAGGTTTTTGGGGTTCATTGTTTTGTTCTTCCCAAATTCTTTTACACAAATATCATCACTTCAACAACAAAAATAAATAAATAAAATATAAAGGAAGAGAAATGAGAGAAAAAAAAAAAGTAATGTATTACACTAGCTACAAGTAGTAGTCTTACCAAGAGAATCAAGCTGGCTATCGACTCCGACGATAGCTATACCCAGTACCAGAAGAACAAGGCAGCCGCCAAGCATTTTTCTCAAGGACATTTCCTGTCCCTGACTTCTTCAAAACTTGACTGATAACAACTGTTCTTATAAGTGCAACTAATAATGTTAAGGCATCTCCATTTAATTTTCAGAATAAAGAATGTCTTACTTGATTGATTTGTATTAGTCTTCTTCCAAGGACAGAAGGAACATCACGTTCTTGCATGTGTAATTAACATAAAAGTCAAATAGCATTTCTTTTTATTTTTCTAAGGACCAGGTGGCGATTGGCACGCCAAAAATGATTTAATTAAACCAAAAGTTGCAGATTACAAATTACAAACCCAAATTTGAGTTAATCAGAATTTTGTTTTGTTCTGCTATGCTCTGTATTTTCCTTTCCTTTTCTTTTGTTTCTTTTCCTCTTACAACGTTGCTTAGTCAACAAGCATTTCTTACGTCAGATAATTTGACTCAGACCATCTAAAAGCATGTTCTCAAATAAACCACTTAATTGAGTTGTTGGTTTTAATTAGGGCTTTCCATGTGATGACGAGTTGAGTCCTTATCTAAAGCTTTAGAAAAATGATGTTTCATCAAAATGTGTGCGTGGAATAATTTGTTATAATTAATATTATTAATTATAATTAATGTGGCCTATATTATTAAATATAAACCATGTTCATTTAGTATATTTAATTAAAGGGTGCATTGGATTTTGATGGAAAATCTAATGGACCATATTCATTAAAAATTCTGATCTCTTTAATTGCCTTAGTCTATTTAATCTCTTTGATTCTGCCATTAAGAAGCACCCTTTTGCTTAATTTTGCCCAATTAAAGAAAATAGGCAGGAAAGAGTGAAAACGCCATTTTTGCCATCAATATCGACTAATGAAAATTGAAGAAGGTCAGAATTTCCGCATAACGCCATGTCTTCTCTCCAGTCCTGTGAGTTTTTATTACGATTTATTGATTTTATATGAAATACGTGATTCTGGACATTAATTAATAAATATTATTATGATAAAATATTTTTTACGTCTAACATAATTTTCTTACAAACTTGATTGCATAATTGAGTATGTACTCAAGACATTTAATTTCAAAATAAATTGGAGAATTTGACTCGTATCTTATCTTCAAAAAAAGAAACTAGCTCTTAATCTAGTGCCAAAAATCACTAAATTTTCATCGAAAGTTACAAGTTCAAAATCCGTCTGGAACTCCTTTGTGACATTTAATTCAATAAGTTAGAGAGCTTGACTTCCATCTTATATTTTCTTTGTTAAAAAAAGGACTTGTTCTATGTCCTAATTATTCTATGGGAGGAACTATGTTAACTGCAGATATACCGGCCAAATGCATGAAAATTAAATAACAAAAAAGAGTTCTTCAAAATATAAATTGCGATTATGAAAACCAAATTAATTGATCCATATTTTGTTTGTGGATGAGGTACAGTTATCCTCCTTTGCGTTCATTCTCAATTTATGTTTTCTGAGCTATTTCAACTTGTGCCCGAGTATCAATCCGTTTCTTTGTTTGCTGCGTCAACAACAGCCAGGGGTTTGCAAATGACTATCAAAATAAGTAAACAGCCAGGGGTTTGCTAAGATGGGCGAGAGGAAAAAGAGGAGGAGGAATAATTAGTAGACGAAAAGAAAAAAAAAATGTGACTCATTAGAAGTGATGGTAATCTTTCCTTTTATGTTTCTCTTACTTTTCTCTTGTAATTCACACTAGCACCGTGATAATAAAAATTGTGCTTCAAGTCTCTATGCAATTAATAAAAGGAAGCATGAAGCATCCCATATGTTTATTGGCAGCAGACGGAGATAAAACCAGAGATTGTTGTAGTAGAGGTCCATAGGAGAAAACCTTTCTTGTTTCAATTGGGTAGGAATTAGGAAATGCTTTTGAGAAGTTTTCCCTGATTAAGGAATCATTTTAAGTAAAAACAGCCATGCTGTACTCTTAGTTTAATAGATATATCAGGGTATGTAATCTAGTGCACACAAGATGTTCGATATAATGTCTAAGTGGCAACTCCATCAGTATGAACCACAATTTCAAATTGGCTGATGGCATGAATTAACAATCACTTGAATACATAATTGACTTGAAATTCCCAATTAATTTAAACGTCAATTGATCTAAATCGTTTCAAGGTGGCAAGAAGCAAAGTAACATTAAAATGTGATTTCTTTCGGATCCATGACTGGTCAAGCGTGAATGTATTAGTATTTATCAAAGCGAGTTTTACCTTTGATTTTGGGTGTAAGCCTATTGAACCAGATTATAAATTTGGCAAAATTTTCAATAGTTTATACTTTATACCGATATCTAGTAGTTTGTAAAATAAACCTGAAGAAATAAAATGTATTTTTTTTTAACGAAAAAATAGATATAAAATTTCATTGTAATGACATTACTGGAGATTTACAAAGGTGGAGAAGCCAGAACTTACTGTAGATAATCGAGGATTTGTTGCAGGATACATCGCTAATTTTCATCATAATAAAAATATTTTCTGGTCTAATTGGCGTTGGGACTAATATATTGGGTTAATAGACAATAATAAAATGATATTTCTGACGTTCTCTTTGGACTTGAATTAAATTATATAAAAGATTAAAAAAAAAATACAACGATTTCATTGACTGAGTCATATACATTTGTTTAACAGAGCACAAACACCTTTGAACAAATTGTGGAATAAAACAGTACTAGACATGGTAGTCGTAGATTCGCTACGTTATGTTTTATAAGATGACAACAATTCAATATGAAATACTGATAAGCGGGAATTATGCATATAAATGCCGCTTATATTAGGACTTAATTTCATTAATTATGTGTGTTTCTAATGCTTTAATTGTTAATTTAGGTTAGAAGCAAGGTACTTCTATGACTACTTTTATTTTGTACAGAATCTGTTTGATTTTGCCACTCTTGAAGCGAGAAAATTGAAATCTGATCATGATCTGCGGCCCATCGAAGGTTTGTGTGACCCACAGGAAAACCCAGCGAGTAGCAGGTGAGACTTGGCAACACAGAAGATTTCGACAGCGGGCCGCAGGAGAAGAAACCGACAGCCCAAAATAACTTGACCAAGTTTTGCACCCACCTCTACGCCGCCTCATCTATTTCTGGCGCCTTGATCACACGTCCTCGACAGTTTTGGAGCTATCTCATGCCTATATAAACACCAGAGCGCAATTGAGAAAGGAGTTCGTGAGATTTAGGGAAAATCTGCTAAGTAAGAGAGCAACCAAGGATTTTCAGCGGGCCACAGGGAATATCAGCAACCCGCTGAAAGAGTGGCAGAGAAGGCAGAAAGAGAGATTCTGGGTTTTTATTGTTGTAATCATGTTTCTTTTTCTATGTTTTCTTATTATTCAAATACCTTTTGTTGTTTTATGATGTATACTCGTGAGTAGTCGTATATTAGGGGCCATAGTAGTGAACCTTTTTAAGTTTATGATTGATAATATGCTTTAAGTTATATTTTCTTTGTTTGTATGTTGTGTTTTATGCTTTGATTGAATCGCTTAGATTACTTTGACTGAATTGCTTGGATTGAATTGTTTGCACCCGTTAAGTTAGACGTCGCTTAATTGTTAGGTGGTTAAATCCAAATGCTTTCAAGTAATTAGGTTAAAGTATGGTTAACACGAGAGTTGGTGCCGGAAGGTTATGCTAGGGTCAAGAAACGGAAGTAGAAGCCCTTCCCAATTACGGAAGTATAGAGAATCGTAGGTCGTAAAGCATAAACTAGTTTAACTTAAACCAAGAAACGGGAGTTGAAATCTAGGTCGAATTAGAGAGAAATAATGTTAACTATAGGAAACCTGGCCTTAAACGGAAGTGGGATTTAGGAGCCTTAGTTAGAATTAATTCTCTACACAAAACAACAATTAAAATATGCAAAAAGTTGAGTCTGCGCCAAACCTAGCGGACCGCAGGAGGTTTCTGCGGATTGTCTATGATCCCAGACTTCTGCGACCTTCTTAGGGGTCAGTGACCTGAGTTTCAGCGGGCCACAGATAATCTCTGCGGGCCGCTGATTCTGGAGTAAACTGAAAAGTATTAGCTACTAGTTAAACCCCAAATTCTTAATTAGTGTTTTAATCCTTTTAACTCATTGAACTGTTTAATTTAGGACTTTTATTAATCTACAAACCTTTACTCTTGATCTGTTATAAATATTATTTCTTCATACCTCTAATCTAGTTAATCAAAGTTCATTAAACTTAATTATTTGAATATTCCGTCCCTGTGATTCAACCCCGATAATACCTAGACGATTGTTGTACGCTTGCAACTGATTTTAGGTATAATTGAGAATAAATTTAAGAGCGAATATTTCACATCAAACACCTTAGATTTATAAATATATTTAATTCTAAAATTAAATAATGATTGGTATGATCATTTTAAATATATTCAAACATAAAAGTGAAAATTGTTTATAATTAAAGAAAATGCAAAAATAGAAAATTATTTTTAATTATAGAAATAGCAGTGACGGATTTTAATTAATATATTATAGTTTTAAAACAGTACTATGTTTACATGAAAATATGGCATCATATTTTGCAAAGACCAATCTAGTTATTAAATTGAGTGCAGAAAACCAAACTAAACTTGATAATAAAGAGAATTTAATATAAAAACAAGAAAACAGAGCATTCCGCCAATTTTTTCCCCCGGAATTACCTGTGCTGTGCTGTTGTCAACAAAAATTACCAACTCATGCGGTCATGCCTCGTGAGTAGGCCTGTCAACCATCAGAAACGGCACGGAAATGAAGGATTTCGTTTTCGTTCCGTTCCAAATAACGAAACAGATATAAGTTTCGTTTCCGTTCCGTTTCGTCAAACGAAGCAGAAAATAGTTTCGTTTACCGTTCCCTTCATCATTTACCATTGATTTCAGTTCATTTTCGTGTTCCGTTTCGTTCCATTTCGGTAACATTTAGAAATACCAGTTTTGTTTCCGTTCCGTTGTCAAAGACGAAACATATTTCGCCTTTCGTTTTCGTTTTGCCGGCACGGAAACGGGACGCCAAACGTTCCAACTGAACGATTTTGACAGGCCTACTCATGAGGGACCGACAGAAATAGAACAGAGCACTCAACTGAAAGAAAGTGACTGGAAAATTTAGCACACTGTGGGACCTGGTGTGTGCATCCCACCCATATAAACCATCTCAGAAACACTGTTCTGAGTAGTATCACTTCTGAAATTGTGATTCCTGGAATAACTGTGTGGGGTTGTTGTTAGGAAATGCTCATATTTTAATTTTAGATTAATTACAACTAATTAATCACCATTAACAACAAGCAAATCAATAGATCTAGTGCTAAAGCAATCACACGTCATGAGAAAGGAAATAGAATCATTACCTCTCCTTAAATCGTATTAAGGAGGTTAGATCCTAAGCATAGGAGTCGATGGGGTGCTCTCCAACTTCGTCTCCCCTCCAATGGCGGTGCCGGCCTCGAGTCCACCAAGAGAACTAGTCACTAAGTCTAATTATTGTGCTAGCAACAAAGACTAGTGTCTAATCCCTTTAGTTTCCTCCTTGCACTAATCCTATTAGATGTATTTGGTGGAAGAAATGGAGCTCAACACATGAGCAAGGAGCTGAAATTTTCAGCTATGGAGGCGCAAGAGAGAGAAGAGAGGAAGAAATGGGTGGAGGCTAGGGTTTGCTCCCAAGGGGACCCCTTTATATAGCCAACAACTCCTATCCTCTCTTTGACTTATTTACAAGTTCGCCTTTCTCAAGTCGCCTCCTACTCTTTAGTGCCTGCACATTTCGACAAATGTGAGCACATGAACCAGTATCAAATATCCAGTCATTGCTTGAGGTAGCGAGAAAAGTTTCAATGACAAATATACCTGAAGTAGAAGGACGGACGGTTCCAGCCTTCTTATCAGCAAGGTACTTGGGGCAGTTCCTCTTCCAATGGCCCTTGTCACTACAATAGTAGCACACGGTATCGGAAGTGGCCGGGTTCTTCTTCTTCTTAGAACCCACGGGAGCTCCCTTGGACGAGCCTTGGGGCGTCACCGGGCCTTTGCCTCTCTTGTTTCTTCGGGCTTTCTTCTTGATCTTCCTTCCCTTGTCATTCACAGCAAGAACATCCTTAGACCCTTTCTCTTTCTTGAGACTCTCCTCAGTTTCCATGAGCATGTTTTGGAGATCCTCCAAACTTTTCTCCATGCCATTCATACGGTAGTTCACAATGAACCCCGAGTAACTCTGAGGAAGAGAGTTGAGAATAAAGTCTTGGACAGCCTCCGGTGGGAAGGGCGTGTCAGGGCTTTCAAGCTGCCGAAACAACCCCGCCATCCTCATGACGTGTGGGCCAACTTCATGACCCTCCGCCAAACGAGTGTTGGCGACGGCCTTGATGAGTTTGCCCCTTTCGGTACGAGCTTTGGTCTTAAATGTTCTTGAGAGACGAGAGATGATTTCAAACACTCCAAGACCACTATCAATGTACTCCTTTTGGAGCTCATTGTCCATGACCGCAACAATCAAGACCGACATCTCTATGTCGTCTCCATCATGCTTTTCATAGTTATCATGGTCCTCTTTAGGAGCCTTCTTTTCAGGAAGAGGAGGCAAGGGAGTGGTCAAGAGATACTCCTTCTTTTCAAACCTAAGGGCAAGCCTAAGGTTGCGGTGCCAATCCAAAAAGTTGGCACCATTGAAGGCAAGCTTCTCTTTTTCAAGAAGAGAACGTAGCGTAAAAGACGGGGAATACATCTACAACAATATCAAAATTTTAAGGTCATTTAGTTTATGCTTTTGTTTTAACTTCCATAAAGTAAAACTTCCACTACATTAAAATAATGTCCCTAAATGTAATGGATTTCAAGATCCCCATTTTCGTCAAAATGGACCTGCTATGGCACGACATCCAAAATGACTAGACGAGGTAGGTTCTCTTAACCAATCATACAACTTTATGATTCTTGGTTCGCTACGCGAACTTCATCCCGATGTCCAAGAAAACTTGTTGGACTCATCGATAAGCAACTTTTCTCTATTTGCTCCTAACAAATCTTTGCATTTGTACCCCGACTATCAAGTTTGACAACCATGACATCCGCTATGGCGGACCGCGCCATGATTGGCAATTGACGTGAGGGGGATAGAGAGAAGGAGGATGATTTAACTTAATCGTCTTTGGGACAAAACAATTATGTGACTCTTGTTTGGTGGTCGTGTAAACATATACCCATACCTACCTATGACAATTCAAGGCATTCACAAACAATCACATAACATAAGCATCTCAAACATTGTCGTGGGTTTGTATGGCTCCCGCTTGCATTAATCTTCGTCGCATCTCCATGTAACGAGACTAATCTAATCAAGCCCTCCCACTAATTACTAAGATCCTATCTAATAATTAAGGGAAATAAATACATGTGATAAAATTCCTAAAACCCCGCCTAGGCCTTAGGGGCATGCAAGCCTCACAAGTTACATCAAAAATTAACCAAGCAATCACATGCATTCACAATATTTTACAACACACAAGGCATTGACATCTTGAGCCATATCAAACCCACATCCTCCTACAAAACAAAGTTAGCACATATACAATATACATGGTTCACTTGCTCTTAATTAATTTCATTAATTAGAATCTTTGTGCATACTTGTTGCTCAAGTTTTTTTCGAATGCAAAGAAGACTTAACCTTAACAACTAATTGTTTAAGCCCTTTTAAATTAAATCCAACTATCATAACAGAAAGGAGGGTATTTAAGGAGTCTTCTAATTAACCTTTCAACAAATTGATTAATTAGAAATTATTTTAACTAATTAAAATACGAAATTCGGGGCCCGAAAAAATTCAAAATAATTCGGTCTCCAAAAAATCCGAAATAAATCCAGAGAACTCCTTACAAAGATTGTGATTACCTGTAAAAATCTCAAGGAAAGATCAATTACCATCAGGGAGAACCAAAAAAGACAAATCCTCAAATTGTGCGCGAAGCACCGTTAGAGAAAATTCTGTTATGGGTCTCAACCTTTTGATCTGTATGATCATCCCCTTGATATTTTTCCAGCAAACAATTTACATAGAAAAATACTACATACAATAGGCTATCATTCCATGAAAAGAAAAACCACAAGTTATATTCAAGATCAACGAGATAACAAGCATTTAAGCAAGGTATCCTGTTCTGGAATAGACCGTCGACCAAAAAGGTTTCACTCGGTTGAGGTATCAAATCTCAATGAAAATCTATGAAATTAATTTTCACAGATTCCAGACTTAAAGGAGAACATTTCTATTTCAACACTTTTCCATAAAAGTTTCTCAATAAGTACAGTTTTTCAAAACAATCAGTTTGTTTGAAAAAACAGATCTGACAACTTCATCACTTTTCATCCTTGAACGCCCACATAAAATCCGAAATATGCAACAAAATTTACATATCCAGAAAGAGCATCAAGTTTAGATTAATCCTATCTAAAAGTTACAGGTACTTTGTATACAAACTAATTTGTTACCAACCACAACAACAGAACTGTGCAGCAGAATAACAGATCTGCGCACCGTTACCGTTTAAATCACTAAAAATTCATTTTACATCGAATTTCAATGATTCCAGTGGGAAAACAACCACAACTCAAAGGGCTACAACCTCCAATAAGAAGGAAAAAATTTCAGAGAGATTTACACCACGAAAAACAAGCAACAAGACAGAAAACAGCCTTTCCAGGGCCAGCAAGTATGCACATCACTAATTAACTTAATTAATTACGAATTCTCACTTAATTAAGTGTGAAAAACCTTAAGCACAACCTGGCTCTGATACCACTGTTAGGAAATGCTCATATTTTAATTTTAGATTAATTACAACTAATTAATCACTATTAACAACAAGCAAATCAATAGATCTAGTGCTAAAGCAATCACACGTCATGAGAAAGGAAATAGAATCATTACCTCTCCTTAAATCGTATTAAGGAGGTTAGATCCTAAACGTAGGAGTCGATGGGGTGCTCTCCAACTTCGTCTCCCCTCCAATGGCGGTGCTGGCCTCGAGTCCACCAAGAGAACTAGTCACTAAGTCTGATTATTGTGCTAGCAACAAAGACTAGTGTCTAATCCCTTTAGTTTCCTCCTTGCACTAATCCTATTAGATGTATTTGGTGGAGGAAATGGAGCTCAACACATGAGCAAGGAGCTGAAATTTTCAGCTATGGAGGCGCAAGAGAGAGAAGGGAGGAAGAAATGGGTGGAGGCTAGGGTTTGCTCCCAAGGGGACCCCTTTATATAGCCAACAACTCCCATCCTCTCTTTGACTTATTTACAAGTTTGCCATCCATACCCTAGCTGAAATTTACATGGGCTTTTGGGCCTTTTTCTCCATTTGATTTGGGTCTTTAATTCATTTAATTAAAACCCATTTTCAATGCTCTTTAATTGGACTATTCATTTGCTATGAAATGTTGGCCCAATTAATTAATATAACTATTTATATCAATATGTGTTGACTCTAAAATAATTATTAAATCATTAATAACTATTTTGGGATTAGATAATGTACTAATCTATTTCTATATGATCCTTTTTTGACTCAAATAATTATAACAGTTCATAACGGTATATAATTAATTAGTCAAACTATCATATTTTCTCAATACCCATTATTGTGAATAAATAGATAATACACTGTGTGACTAAAACTCTATTTGTGTGACCCTTTGAGGATTTATGCTATGTTAGCCATGGAATTAAATCGCTTATTTAATTCCAATAATCATAAGCGGTATCTAGCAACACGTTATGATTCCCAATTCGCATAAATAATGTACTGCTACAATATGTCAATCCTGCATAAGAAATATTAGTATTTCCTTGTCTGATTCTTATGTCACATGATATCTTTGTATAATCCAAGATAGGAATGTGTCATTCTTGCAGATTATACATTTCTTGATCTAGAGTTGATTGTACATGTTGGCCAACCAATCCAACTCCATCAAGGGGCCCAAACAGATATCATCACTCATCAAGTATATTATTGAGGGACATACGGTATTCTTGATGAACAACTTTTCCCCGCATAATTCAAGAGAACATAAATAAAGTCCTTATAGCAGCCTTTATCAGGAATCAACGTTAGACGATATTTATTGAACATATCCTCATGTGGAAAAGGTGAGCATCTCAAACTTAGAATCAAACTGATATGAAATAAACAATGACACTTAACACAATCCAAATGTTTATTTCAATGGGTCAAGTCCTGTACTATGTTCTACAACATATACATATGCAATTAAGTTGGTAACTCCTTACCTATGATTTGTAGAACTTAATCATCGCTTAACTTGCATACTAATCTTATTTGATAATTAATATTTCTTGTTAATTATCAAGATTATGGACATCTTTAGATTTATCATTGTCATTTATGAACAAATGAGTTATAGAGATCTACAATTCAGATCCTCAACCTGAATGATCTATCAATAAATAAATCAAGGAACAAATAATAAAATATCATCAATAACATAAACCACAGAAGTAGCCATAGTGATTGGCTTCTAGGACATAACTCCAACAGTTGTATCATTTGTAGTCCAGCTACGGCTCTCGTGTGTTGCGGTCTCCAGATCCAACCTCTCCTTGAGTTTGGTGACTACTACATTCATTGCCGGCCTATCAGCAGCTCTGTTCTCCCAGCACTTTAGTGCCAGTTTGGTGACCTTCCGAACAGAGTTTATGTCATACTGACCATGCATTCTTGGGTCCACTATGCTTCCTATGCCTTCCCTAGGCAGCTTTTGCTTTACCCAGTGTGCCACATGTATGTAGCTTCCTTCTGAAACCTCAATTACAGGAGGCTTTCCTGTGATAATCTCCAGGAGAACAACTGCGAAGCTGTACACATCACTCTTTTCACTTAGCCGGCCTGTAGTATCGTACCTAAAGGTGCACAAATGTACTTATGGAAATATAAAAGGCAATTTAGTTTTAATCTTTTTTGCAAAAGGACACTTCCATCTGAGGCATCCCATTAAAAACATTTTAATTGAGGTAGGCCAACAAAACTTAACCTGTACTCAGGTTGGGTCAGTTGATCATTTCAACTGTCATTGTAATTCAGTGATAAGTATTAAAGTTAACTTTTAGATAAAAAGGTGTTAATTTCATAAAGAGAAGAAATTATGAAGAATTGAAATATAGATACGAAAAGAAAATAAAAAAGGTCTTACTCAGGGTCAAGATAGCCAGGGGTGCCTGCTACTCTTGTTGAAACATGGGTTGCATCATTGTTAAAAGTTTTGGAGAGCCCAAAATCAGCAATATTTGCTTCAAGATTTGCATTCAACAGAATGTTTTCAGACTTCACATCTCTATGGATTATAGGTGGATCACACGCCTTATGCAAATATTCCAACCCTTCATTGTTTATGTTTAGATCAATAATTAATTGAAAGATGATACTGCAATCGAGTCACCGTAATTATATTTATCTAATATGATTTCTTATTGAACGTAGCCCTGATACCTATGAATAGTTTGGTTTGTTAAGGACATAAGAGGATGGCGCATAAAATATGTTATGGAAGCTCAAGCCATTGTGGTAACTGCCAACTGGTAATTACAAGTATTGCAATTTAAATTTGGTGTTCTCAGTTGGTGTACAATATTGAATTAATTATTTTATTAATATTTGGTGCTTATCTGCTTTATATTAACGATGAACGTTCTAATGGCTTGAGTCTTTTGAGTCTTTACCAAGTGCAGATCCATATGCAATCCGAAGCCTTTCAATCCAAGACAGAGGTCCGGCATTATCTGCAATTGATGGATTTGTAACCTTACGTAATGGAATAATTTCAGTAATCCAACTCTCGAGAAAAAATCAGAAGTTTGAGTGAAAAGCTAGTAATCACTTTTGAGCTTATCTTTTAGAGTCCCTTCTTGCATGTAGTTGTATATGAGTCCCATGTGATCTCTGTCCACGCAATAGCCAATTAGCGACACCAAATTTTTGTGATTAATTCTTGTCAAATTTTTTGCCTGGAAAAGCAAATTGTCAATCATTATGTATGGTAAATACTATTAATGTAATAACTTTTATTTGAGAAATCGAAATTCATCATTATGTATGGTAAATACTATTTACCACGTGTTGGTTTTGAGGAGCTATCAGCAAAGTAAGAAAGTTTAAGATAAAAAAATAATATTACCTCAGCCAAGAACCCTTCAACTCCTCGTGGAGATAAGTGTGGCATCTTCACTGCAACTGGTGTTTTATTTTTTAGGACACCCAGATACACTTTTCCAAATCCCCCTTGTCCAATTTCATTCTTGAAGTTATCAGTAATACTCACCAGATCATCATAACTGAATCGACGGTCAAAATTCAACACATCTGGTGTTGATGCTGTATTAGAAGGGACATTTTTATTAATAATGGGAGAAGTGGTGGTCAAAGTTAGCTCACTAGTTAAAAAATAAAATAAAAATTCGACATTTCTTTCTCCCTGCTTCCCTTTTGGTCTAATAAGATTTCAAAATTTTAGACAGAATTATTCCCTGTATTGTTTAATTCTGGAATATATATATTTCCATAGTTTCCGGCGTGATTATTATATTATATGCTTGAGGTGTGGAGTTATTTTCATTTGGTTTTCACATGTAAGAAAAGATGGTCCGAGATTTACAATTTTGTACTTGAATTAACAAAACCAAATATAAAGCTAGACTTGGACAACTGAGACTTTTTCCCATTTAAGCGAAGTTGTTCCACAGGGGGTATACCCTAATGTGTAGAAGCTGTTGTGAACTCCTTTTAATCTGAGAAAACCACTATCTGACTGCCAGACTAGTATAGGTTCAGGTCATCAAGAAATTTTTTTTTAAATGATGAAGTGAATCCAAATCTAAGTCGTTCAATTTAAATAATCCCTAATCTTACGTCAGAATAACTGAGGATATTTGAGGATATAATACCACAAAATCAAATCCCTTATCTAAAAATTACAAACTAATAAAGAATTATGATCTTATGGGTGTACAATGAAAACTCGTGAAAAATTTAGAAACTTACATGTGCGCCATTTCAAGTATAGAATTGTTATGCAAGCTACAAGGAGAAGCACAAACACCACAGAAACTGCTATTGGAACTGCTATGCTTCTCTTATCCTTAATCTGCGGAGATGGAGGTAAAGATAGAGGCAGAGCTGCATTTCCGAACCTAAGAAGAAAACAAATATTGAGAAGGCCAACAGAATTGGAAGCTTGATTAACTCAATCCCAGCAAAGGCATCAAGTAGAATGTATTCTTCCTTGATTTAATTGACTCTTTGTCTGTTGATGTTGTTTTCTCTTACATTTCATTATTTCAACATTAAAATTTGTCCATACTTATTAGGCCCATAATCGTCCTGATCAAGTTCCACCTTTCTGATAAAAGGAGAGATAGAACTCTTCAGGCACGCAATAAAGCACCACAGGGGAGAAGGCCACAAATGTAATCCTAATTCTGCTGTCACTAATGGGTCCTGGTAACCTTGTATCCTCTGTCATGTCTATGCAATGAGCGAAATCGCAGATAGAGTTTACAATTATGCTTTTTGATTGATGTGACGTATTGGCTATACATTTAGGTTTTCTAACTTAACTTGTGTTGTGTCCTCTCTTGATTTACTGGCAAGCAGAAGTGCAGAATATCCATACATTTTTATTTCACCGGCACATTATTGTGAATTTAAACTATATTAAGCTGATAAGTTCATTAATAACATTTTGTGTGTGTGTGTGATCATACGTTCATTTCTGTGATTTGAACTTAGTTTTTTTGTTTATTAATATGTCTATACAAATCTGCAGAAAAACAAAAGTCAACCTAGTATGTTAAAAAATTGCAGAGCAATTTTACTGTACAGCTAGCGGACAAAAAAAATGTCGAAGAAAATAGCTCCCAAAGACAATTAACCTTACCTAAAAGTTAGATCCCCATCATGGTTTTTTTTCCTGAAGTCTAGGAGGTAGGGTTGTTGAAATATTGACATTTCCTGTTATGTCCCTGAAAATTCCAAATAATAATATTCCAATTGGTAATATTATTGTTCTATCATACCTTTATTTTCATTTTCATTTTTAAAAAATGAAATGGGTGGCGCTTCCACTTTTTTTGAAAAGAAATTATTATTGTTCTACCGAATATAAAGTAAAATTTAATCTGGGCTTACAGGAATGTAAGAGCAACTAATTGATCTAAAAAAGCAGGAAGAGGCCCTGATAATTTGTTATAAGACAAGTCCCTAGAAAAATAGCAACAGAAAAATTAATTAGTATGAGAATACAAACTAAATTCACTAATCAGGGAAATAACTGCAAGGTATAAATTTCGTACGACAGAAAAATGAAGGAACATGCTGTTGACCTTTACTGTTTTCCCACATAGATTAGCACAAAAATTAGGAATGTCAAGGACTCAAGGTATACGCATTATTATTGCCAAACAAATTCATCTTGAGTTTAAAGGAACATACAATGACTCGAGAGCACTCAAATTTCCAAAACAAGATACTATGGCACCTGTAGTCCACTGGATGAAAGGTTTCTGAAAAAAAAAAATATATTTTGCTAGTCAGTTTCTGAAGTTCCTTTTGTGTTTCTAAAAAAAATAAAAATAAAAATAAATTGTATGAAGGCATTAAAACACTCACAAGGCTGTGATCCTTGGAACATTGCTGGAATCAGAGGTACAGTAGACCCCAGCCCACGAGAGTTCTGTAGGACCACAAGGATCTCCATTCCAGCCTTTGTTAATTACTTTGTAGTTTGCCTTAATTTTATTCATCGAATTAACTGCAATTGAACATCTATACATCATGTTATATGGATCACTTTGTGACATAAGGCATGGTTGAATTTTCTTCAGATTAATGTTTGAACATTAGAACTCTATCATGAATAAAGGTACGTTAGGTAGCAGAGCTTAATTACAGGGAAAAATGGTAAAGAAAAAAGGCGGATCATATAAAATCCAGCAAAATGATTTGAATGGTGATATGCTCAGACAGAAAAATCTGTTGTTGTACAGATTTTGATTCTTGTGATTCAAACCGCTAATCCAAGCAATTCACACATTGAAGAGTACACATAAAATGAGACTACTAGGATCAAACTTACCATCTCCATTATCAGTGGGAACCCCAGTGGCAGGTGTAACAATATAAAGCTCAAATGCATTCATAAGTGGTGGAAGAGTTGAGTTTGGTGTAGCCTTAAGCGAAACATTGTAATGAGTGTGAGCTGTGTGCATGTATGATGCCCATCCAGAATATAGTATATCCGGTACAGTGGAGTTGTATGCTAGCTCTCCATTGGCAAATATATCAAACTGTCGAAGATCATTGGCTTGTATGTCCTGGATCTCGCCAATATGAAGAATTATCAAAAATATGGTGGATGTATTGTCACTGAACCAGGAGAGATCAATAGAATTTTTGGTGCTTGAAGATGTGACAGCAGTTTGAAAGACGAGAGAGGGGTGTCAAAGTCTGTGTCAGGTTCTACAGGTAAGCTAGTTGAGATCTTTTTCCACGTTCCCCAAGTGTAATTCCTCCAAACCCGGTCGTAAGGATCGTCAGGTATCATTTCATGATTTTAATCATTTATATTTTTTTTGTTTGTAATCTTATAAAGAGAACATGAATTTCTAATGGGAACTCTGTATTTTTCTTTTTATTTCGACTGGACCAAGTAGAGAATAACTTGTATACTGACAAAAATATAGAATTTTTAAAAATTCTTGTACATCTGTAATTTATTAAAACTTCTATTATTGTAACTTCAATTAGTCACACCTTATTGTATATAGTATCTTTAGATAACACAGGAAGTTTCAAGATACATATATATAACGATATTCCTGGAAAACAGTTGGTAATCACCATAATTAACTATATATTTTATTTACCTCAGTTGATGGCTTCCTCCTAAATTCAGCCTGTCAGCGTAAACCAATGATTGGGTCAAACTTACAGCTTGGTAAATGCTCGTCCTCATCTGCCTTAATTCTAGTGCAGAAATAAAGGGAGTGCCAAGATCTTTATTAACAAGACAAACTTGTAGATAGTCAGAAGTGGCTGTAGCCATAATCTCAGTAAATAACGCATCATCTACAGTGGTTATGTTGACTGTACTCCAATAATTGACTCCCAAATGGATATAAAAAATGGGGGGCTTATTTAAGTTATCATAGTTTCCATACATGAATATTCCTCTTACAAGGTACTTCGATCTTACTGTCAATGATCCAAAAGTGTAGCAATTTCGGGTTCCATTGGGAAAACTCCTGACGGTTAGAAGTTGCTTGATTAGTCCATCTACAGCATACTGAGAAGTGATTCTATGGTTTACTCCCGTGTCGATGAATTGACTGTCGAACACATAAGTTAACTTAGTATCGCTATCGACAAAACTAGAATTTGCAGTAAGTCCGCAATCAATGCTTATGAAACCTGTAAAATGATCATCGTAATTTAAATTTTGGTAATTTTAAAATCAAGCTAAAAATATATCATCAAAATTAAAAAAAATGACCATGTAATATACCCTATCTAAATAAATAGTACATTATCCGTGATATAAGAGGCAAACGAAACAAAAAAAGTAAATAAGTAAATACAATAAAACAATGCCTAAATGCAAACCTTTAGAATCGGATTGGCCATGCACTCGTATGGTAGACACAAATAAAACAAGAAATAAGCACCATAAAACCATTCTCCTCTAAGGATTAATTCAGTCTTTTACTTGTCCCTTAGGCTTCACTGAGAACAAAGACTTCTAATATAAAGCCACTCTTCAATTCTGTCTAAACTCTAAAGAATGATCATTTGATTTATAATACATTGACCCCTTCTAGGCTTCAACGAATCAATTAAGGGAAAGCACGTAAATGATTATGACGTAATACAAAACAATCACCCGTTTTATATAATTGGATGTGCATGCACAATCTTGTTCTCTGATAAAATCTTTGACCAAAGCTTTGATTATGCACAATCTTAGTCTTTTATCATTTTTTTTATAGTGTCTTTTAGTATAATAAGCTAAGTACATGCATTTGAGGTGGTTTAAAAGCTTAAGATCTTGCAATCCATGCAATAACATTTCTGGAAAATGAAAATTGCAGGTGAGATGACCGTTGTCTTTTTTTAATGATAAATCTGAGGGTCAAGTGTTCCAGTTTATTTATCTTAAAATTAAATGTTCATGAAGTATCTCCAATTGAGTTTTGAACAAGTGACCCCACACCAATTGAGTTTTCAACAACCGACCCCACATTCAAAATGAATTGTCTTTTATTTTTATTACTAAATCAAGAACAGGTTCTCAAATTCATACCATTGTTTTAGTAGATGAAGGGGTGACAGACCGATTAAAGTTAAGAATACATGGCGTGGTAGTGGATTTTTAATATGATGTAATATTTGGTACATACGAGGGTTGTTATTCTTCAATTAAATTAAATACTAGTTAGCTAATAAGAATGTTTATGTTTTTTTGGTTTACTTATGAAGTACAGCTCCTTTAGGATGGGTATTTTATTTCAAAAAAAAAAAAAGACAACAAAATCTAAGGAATATTCTAGCTAACAGCTAGCATATTAACACTTTTTTTCTCTTTTAATTTATAGCTTGTGCAAACATATAATCTGTAGCTTGTTGTACTTCTCGTACTTTCTATGGGTATTTTGGTAAAGATGCTATTATCAAACCACATTTAAAATATAAAAAAGCTATAGTTAAAGAAAATCAAGACAATCTAAATTATTGAAATCCACTGTCATAATATTAGTTTGTACATAAACATATTTTTGTGATGTTAAACATGCTTTTAGTGTTATATCTCTATCAAAGTCCAATAAAAAAATATACAAATTATGGAGAAATCTAATTGGGCAAAAAAATTATTAGTCATGAAGGAAAGTATTTACTTGTTAGGAGTACTGCTGGAGTAAAAAAATTTCGTCACTTGGCCCATCAAACATAATTAGATCTCAATTTTCGAGATTACAATAGTCGATTCGAACCGCTTAGTTTATTCTCCACAATAAAATCTTTATAGGTCAAATTTTATATATTCTTTTTCAAAATTTTTACTATTTATTTTGATTTTTAGAAAATCTTCAATCTAATTAATTTTGAACCCTTCAATTCTAAAAAATCTGAAAAGAATAGTTAAAAATTTTGAAAAAAAGATATAATTTGGTCTCTAAGAATATTCCAATATGAAGATCATATTGAGCTATTCGGATCGGTAATTTTAAATTTCAATATTTGAGTCAAAAACCGTGTTTGACGTCAAATGTGTTTGATTATAGCATTACGATTTGCTTATTGTAAAAAATCGGATTCTAATAAATAAAAAAGTAACGTGTGACTGGTCGGATGGTAACGTGTCTTAGTTGCCTCGGTCGCTCGTCTTAGTTTACACACGCATTGGAATTTAATAACATGGTTGGGCTAACGGATTCACTATCCAATAGGTGTATTATAATTTTTTCTTGTTCGTTCCTCTCCAGTATTTACGCTGTCCGCGTGGGGTATAAGGCATCAGCGGCGACGATGCATGGAAGAGTGCAGATTGAGCGGTGGCGCTGCCTCTCGCATTATTAAGGATTAAGCGTGGAAGTGAGATTGCTCGTATTGGTGGAGTATTCGAACTGGAATTTGAGATTTTGGAATAGCAGGTGCTTTGGAAGAGCTGTGAATTAACCATGGAGGAGGATATAACAGGGTGGTTGATAATTAATTGTACAGATCGAGGTAATATTGAACTTCAATTTTAGTTCAATTTCATGATTTGGGGGAGCCATAATTAAGCTGCTTTTGGTTTTAAAGATTTTGGACCTTTTGGTATTATATTGCCTTGGTATTTCATAATCTTTAGAATGAGTTTGACCCCAAGTTCTAAATCTACTAACAAGTAACAAATATGACCGGATGCATTCCAAAGATGTTACTATAAATCAACACGAACAAAGATTCCTTGGCCCAGATGCTTTCACTTTGTTCAAAAGAAAACACTTTTGGAGAAGACATAATGTTATTATTATTATTATTATTATTATTACATAGCATGTGCTAGGGACTAATACATTCACTAAAATGGAATTTAAGTCAAGATCCAGCAAAGTCTAATAATAATAAAACAAATAAATGGGACGCCCAGAATGCTTCAATGCAATTTAGTAACAAAAATATCTCAAGTCTTTGTTTTCACAAAACTTCCAAATCAATTCACCATGTAAAAAGTCTGACAATCTACCTTGCTGTGGGACCTGATGCAGGCACATCATCAATGAATGCCAGATATCTAATGTATAGTATTAATCCTGAAATATTAATTATAACTTTATAAACTTATAATTCACAAAACCATTCGGATACACGCGAATTCACAACATCTGCCAGCTATCTAACACAAATCATACTCATCTTAAAAATGCTAGAAAATGCCACTCATATAAATCTCAGTTGGGTCCCTAATCATTTGCCTAAGCAGGTGTCCCTCATGTAGTCGCACAAATGAGAGTTGATCAATTGTGTGCTTAACATGCACCCAGCAAATGTCTGCATCACATAAACAGATAAGCTTTAATCTATTTTTCTTTGATTATTTCTTGCACCCATTATTATGACAAATCTCATATGTTTCAGTAATTGCAAATCAAACACTAGGAAACTCAAGCTCCCCTTCCATAACTTTTAAATGCATGAACCCAATTAATTCATTCTTAAAATTCCTTTCACCATGATACCAATGATTGGAATCTTAATATTTTGATGCACTAAAAGTATGATGCTATCTGAAATTTTCATCCACCAGGAACCCAATTCACATTATAGTTTGTCATTAGAGCCATATTAGACAGTTTCAACTTTCAACATCTCAATTTCTGTTGAATTATGATTTGGGCATTTTAACAAACATCTTATAAGCACTTTTGAAAGATTTGGAATCCATTACAATTGTAAGAAATTGTAACTGCCTGATCTGATTCATCTGAATCAAACTCCAAAGTCCAACCCCTTTAAGGTGAAATCCATATCTCTTTAAATATGCTCCTGAGATAAGAGAATTAAGTCAAGAATTTTACTCAAATAACAGAAGGTATGATGCTATCTTGGTTTCAATGTAATGAACAGAAAATGCACTATAGGTATGATGCTACCATATTCAGGTATGAGTGCCAATGTCTAATTAAGATGATCTCGTTGCAGTTCATCATTAGAGCTATATTAGGCAGTTTCAACATCTCAAACTCTGTCAAAATCTCGTGCTAAAGAGCATGGAGGTTCGAGTCCAATTCAAGGCATAATATGGAGCTCATATTAATTCTGATTGGGGCATTTTAACAAAAATCTTATAGGCAAATTGAATATGTTGAATTGGCAAACACATTTATTTAGGCCTATGCCCTATAGAATGGTATACTTGGTCTACGTGTGTTTATACACGCCATAACACAACACTTCGAAGGAAGACATGGCATGGAGGCACGATCTGTGGCTTGATTTGAAGCATGTTGTGTCCATCTAATGAAACTTAAAATTCAGCAGGGCACAACACAGCACTAAGGCACAGCATGACACTATACGTGGCCTGGAGCCCTGGACACGTCATATCTGGTCCAATGCGGCACAGTATGCATGACATGACATGGTTTTGGAACACAAGATTCCATCAACCACATGTGATAAATGAATAAAAAGGTGCTTACTTTGTGAAGTTTCTGATTTTGATGTTGCATGAAGCCACAAGATGCTGAACTGAATCACCACAACTTGGACGTTTATTTTATTATAACATTTTTGCTTGGTTAGTGTGCTAAACATAGTTTTGAATTTGCCTTCAAAATGGGAGTAATTACGCAATAAGATATTCGACTTCTGTTTCCATCAAAAAATTAGCATCCCCCACCTTCTACCTACATATAAATATGGTTTTGCACCAAAGACCTTAGTTTTTAAAATTTTGCAATATTCTCATCAGATAGGAATATATGAATATGATCAGAAAAGAAAATATATCCTATGATCAGTATCAAACAAACAGTTGTGCATGCTACAACTAGATCAAAGCATATAATACATTTCTACACGACTAGCTCAGTTGTGTTGTGTCTGCCATCATATATACAACTAGATCAAATATGTCGTATCCGAACTTTATTTTCTTTAGTTTAGTTGAGTTCAGATGAAAATTCTATACAGACAAACTTGCGCATTTGCTAGTTCACATGGCTTAGTAAAGTTATTAGATGGTGACAACATTAAGCTTCTGCTTTTCATTAGAAAGTGAAATAAAGCTAGATAAAATAATATGAATTAGATTACTGGCTTCAGAGAATTTATTTGTTTAATAGGACAGAACCAAATTTCAAGAAGAGTATTATTAATCATTACAAAAATAAGTTAGCTTATATCACATACACCAGACTAGATATAAAGGTCAAATTTCTAACAAGGAACACACAGAAAAAGGAAAATAAACGGAAAAAAAAAAGATAAGAGGAAAATTCCATATTGCCTCTCGCCAATTTTCTGGGAGAATTGCTGAATAGTTGTCAACAAAAGACTGCCGATTTATTTTCCACTGGTGACTACAAATGTAGAACTATTCAATCAACTGAGGAAATAAAAGGTAAAATTATCTTGCTGCAGGACCTGGTTTAGGGACGCCTCCCATTTGAGCCATCTCGTAAGCACTGTTCTGACTAACATCACTTACAAAATTGTCATCCCTCGAATAATTATATGGATAGGAGTTAGTTGTGTGCCTACTACGAGCACCCTCTGTTGAAATCTCAAGATCAATGCTTTCCTTAAGTTCTGCAACTATTACACTCATGGTTGGCCTCTGAGCAGAGTTGAGCTCCGTGCACTGGCGTGCCAGTTCGGTAACCTTCCAAACAGAGTTTATGTCATACTGCCCTTGCATTCTCGGGTCGATTATGCTTTCTATGTCTCCTCTAGATAGTTTTTTACTCACCCAGTGGGTCACGTGGCCTCCTTCTGGACCCGGAATAATAGGATGGTGCCCTGTGATGATCTCTAGAAGAACAACTCCAAAGCTAAACACATCACTCTTTTCACTTAGTTTGTATGAGGTATAATATCTGAATTGAACAAAAGAATTCTCCTTTAGTTTAATCTTTGATGTTTGGATGATAATAGCGCGAATTTATAAATGATTATTCCGAATTATCCTGCTCTTGAATGAATGGATAACTGTTGGGACTAATCTCTAACCACGCTGTACACTGTTTCAACCTAAAGTTTGAGACAGCAGCTGCTCCAAAGACCCAAATTGATGCGCTAATTAAGGTCCCTAACACAACTCTTGATCCAAACATAAAAGTGGACATCTTTTCTTCAGTAGCAAAACAAGACTTTACCTTTTTTTTTTTTTTTGAAGAAAACAAGACTTTTACCTATATTTACGTTGAATAATTAGTTGATTACGAAAACAATTGGCAAGCAACAACAACGGTTAATTAAAACAAATCTGATTTTTTACTTATGAAACATCAAAAAATGTAAATTTATATTATGAGGGAGAAAGAAAAAAAGCAAAAGCAAAATAACACAGATCTTACTCTGGGTCTAGATAGCCAGGGGTGCCTACTACTGCTGTTGAAACATGAGTGTTTGCATCATTGTCAAAAGCCCGGGAAAGCCCAAAATCAGCAATCTTTGCCTCGAGATTTGCATTCAAAAGAATGTTGTTGGTCTTCACATCTCTATGGATAAGTGGTGGATTACATGCCTTGTGCAAATACTCCAAACCTTCATTGTTTATTTAGATAGAACTTAATTCTTTTTTAAGAAAACACAAGGTAGCAGAGTGCAACGAGCTTCACTGAACATGAAACTTGAAATGATTATTGGCCGTAAAAGATAGTTACCAGCAGAAATACCTGGTACCTCCACAACATGGAATAAATACTTGATGAAACATTAACAACAATTAGTCATTATGTCATATCCACCCATAAAATGTTTCTTTGTTACATCATCGTTTAAAAACAACATTTACAGTTTATATCACTAATCTAATTATTCAAGGAAACGATTAAAAAGTATAATATAGTTAGTTTTCACATTATAATAGCATATCTTGTATTTACTGCTGGTGTCCCTAAAATGCGAAAGGGGATCTGAAAAAATATAAGGAAAGCCAAACCACTGCAGTAATTGACGGTTGCATTTGTATTCATGCGTAAATTTGATGGATTATTATCTAGTGCTAAATTGTGGCATTATATGAGTGAATAGTTTTCTAATTGCGAATCTAATTTTAAAGATATTCTGTACCTAGTGCAGAATCATATGCAATTCGAATCCTTTGACTCCAAGTAAGAGGCCTTGCATTATCTGTAATTCAGATTTGAAGCCATATGTAACATTAGTTCCTTCACGAGCTAATGGGTTGAATATCTTGATATTGATGAAGAAAATGTGAATAAAATACAAAATCCACCTCTAAGCTTATCTTGTAGAGTTCCTTCTTGCATGTACTCATATACAAGTGCCATACAATCCCCATCCATGCAATAACCAATTAGTGTCACCAAGTTTTTATGATGCACCCTTGTCAAATTTTGAGCCTGCAAATAAAGCAAATTACAAATGCCATACCTGAATTTGATTTTAACTTCACAAGATGGTTCATTTAGCCATATTAACGTAATATTTGTTTCAAAAGCCAAACTGTTTTAATACCTACATGCTGCAACCAGCGTTTCGCCATATTTAATTTTTGCCAAATCGAAGGTAAGGAATTGTTAGATGAATAATTACCTCAGCCAAAAACTCTTTGACTCCTTGTGAAGATGAGTGAGAGCGTGTCTTCACTGCAACTTGTATTCCATTTTCGAGAGCACCCACATACACACTTCCAAATCCTCCGGTGCCAATATTATTCTGGAACTTGTTTGTGATCTGTATAAGATCATTGTAACTGAATTGACGGTTCTCAAAATTCAACACTCCTTCTCCTGCTCCATTTGGATTAGGTACACTTGGATAGTTTGAGCCGCCAGTATTCCACTTAGGACTGTTTATTACTGGGGTAGATCCATGGCTTTCATTTTGATTTGGTCTGTGCAATTTGTTATCTGTAAAGTAACATAATTAGAGTAATAGCTTTCCATCCTCAAGTTAGAAAATAATAAAAGGATACAGATGTACATTAGAATAAAAAAAATAATACTGGTACATCTGAGAGAAAAAAGGTCTAAGGTGATCGGAGCAGAGACCTTTCAGTTTTTACTGGAGTTGCACCACGCGCGGGAGGTAGTTGCCAACATATAGCTACTATATTTAAAATTTTCAACACACTTTCTGATATAATAAGAATGATATATACTCCATAATCCATATACGCTATAAAACCTGTTTCTCACAGAGAGCCTTATTGATACTGGTTCAGACCACCTCGAATTTTCCTGTTAATTGCTCAAATGAATCGAAAATATTTGTTTCCATTTAAACAATGTCCCACCTTATGTTTAGAATGGTTTGTGCAAATTAGAGTACTTAGTTCCACAAAGTCAACTGTTTTATCTTAAACTACTATCTACTATTAAACAGTGAATTTATTTATTAAGGAAAAAAAAAACAGAGAGAAGGCAGAACTTACAATTGCGTCTTTTCGAGCACAGAATAATTATAATGACAGCTGCAATGAGAAGCAACACGACTACACCAGCGACAGCTATTAAAACTACTGGGCTTTTCTTTTTATTATTACCTCCATACCTAATTAAGTAAAAAAGAAAAGAAATAAAAAATTGAAAAGGCCAACATATTAGGAGGTTGGTTACTTGGATATAGATAAACCCAAGCTAGGCAACTAAACGACAGCAAGCAATTAGACTTTTTTTTGAAGAAAAACAAGGGTCAAGCAATCAGACTTAATGGTAGTGTTTATCAATTGAGAGAGGTGAAAGAGCATGGAAACACTGTCAGAGGTGGATAAGAGCGTGGGAGGCCAGTGGAACGGGTCACGAGGCAGGTGGCACAGGACCCCCATTTGCTCTAACGGACAACAGGAAGGGGGAGCTAGGCTGGTGGGAACAGAGGGAGAGAGAAGGAGAAAGGTCGAAATGGATTGTCCATTCCATTTTTTATTATAATTTAAACCTGATCCAACGTTCCATATTTTTCCAGGTATGAATTTTATTTGAAAATAAAGAGATGCTTGGTCCAACGTCCAACGAATGTACACAAAAATATATTTTTATATGAAACATTTTTATAATGAAATCTCAATTTAATTATTTTCAAAATATCACTTCAAGAAAAATCTGAAATTTTATATTTTCAAGCTTTGATAATTGTATTACATCTGTATTCGGTTGATTTTATATTTCCAGCATTTTGCTTTTTAACTTAATTTTTGTACAATATCTTTTTGTTTTTTTTTTATTTCTACAAGTTCTGTCCGACTTTAAAGACTAGAAAATATGTTTTCAATGAAAAATTAGAAACAAATTATTTTTCTACGAAACATATTATTGACATCTCAATTTAGTTGTTTTTCAAATTGGATTAACTTTCTGAAATATCTGAATGTCGCAGCTTAAGCTTTCAAAATATTATAATATTTAAATATTTTTTTATTTTATGTTTCTAATGTATGTGAGTCCTCGTAAACATTTTGCAATTACTCGCATACATTTCTAATGTATGTGAGTCCTCGTCAATGCCCTCTCGTGTATTTCTTCAGCACACCAATTCCGTGAATAGGCTATATATATGTACGCGGTACGCCGAACCGCCGATGGTATGTACAATTACTCTGTGTGGTGACAGATGTACTGGTTGTATAATTAAAATTAATTTTAATATTGTTATCATATATAATCATCATAATAGTAGGAAAAAAATTAATTTCATATTACTATTAATCATTTGTGCTATTAAAGATATAATAAACGTATTAATATCTATCGGATATGGATATCCTCATTCATATTTTTTTTGTCGGATACAGATACGGATATGTTCGGATACAAATACGGATTGGATATTACACATATTTTTCGGATACGGATAAGGATCGGAGCGGATAAATCCGCTCCGTTTTCATCCCTAAATATAGTCCCCCAATTTGTGATAAAACGAACAAAAGAGATTCTCTTCAGTCTGTTTGTTTGTATACTATGGATGAGCATGTACCAAAAAGGATATTCATGGACACCTGATTATGGATTACTGCATCCTGGTTCTGCCGATCAAAATGAGATCTGTATTGTGTTTTGGGAATCTGTAAGCACATCTATGCCACAACTACGCAATTTATACAGATTTAGAATTACTCTGTGAGGTACTGAGGTTTAATTACGAGATGTGCAGACACTGAGACTCTGACAGTAAAGCTTAATCTTCGTATGGATTCTTACGAACAAAATGGTTGTGATCTATTTTACTCTGTAAGTTTTTTTTAGTTTCTTTTTTAAACGAGTAAAAATAAAGTTAAAGTTTAGTATGACAAAAACTGTCCATCTATTTTGTTGCATATTTAAAAAAAAAAAGAAAACAAAATTACAACTCAATAAAACATACCTAAAGGTTAGTTTCCCATCCTTATTTCTTTTCTGTAGACCAGAAGGAAGGGTGGCTGAAAGCTTGCTGTTACCAGTTACGTCTCTGAAAGTACCATAAAATGATTACCCATTTTGTCATGTTACTTTTGTTGAAGAAAATAATGGTTAATTTGAAAACCTACAGGTATGTAAGAGAAGATAATTGATCTAGAGAAGTAGGAAGATCTCCTGATAAGTCATTATATGATAAGTTCCTGAAAAGAAATTGTACCAAACAGTATGAGAACCTGGAACTACGTACGTGCAGTTTGTAAAAGTAGATATTTAATTTGCACACCACAAAATGAAAATATTGTCTACTATCAATTGTAGTGCAGAAGCTTTATTTAAGGTATAAGGCATCAATTAATATCAACAACTAATTTATCTTTTTCTTAGGAACATACAATGATTTGAGACTGCTTAAATTTCCAAAAGACGATATTATTTCTCCAGTCAGTCCAGCGAATGATAAATTCCTGCAAAAAAATAAAAAATAAAAAAAAGGACGAACACTTTTACCAGCCAGAGATTTTTTTTAGTTTCTATTCTTTAGAAAGTTAAATGAAGCCTACGGGCTGTTTCTACTCAAAAAAAAAATAATAAATAAATAAAAAAAATGTTAAATGAATGAGAAGTTGAGAACAATGAGGTACTCACAATAATGTGATCCTTGGAATATTGTTGGAATCAGAGGTGCAGGTGACACCAGTCCATGAGTATTCTGTAGGAACACAAGGATCTCCACTCCAGCCATTGTTTACTTTGTAGTTTGCCTTAATTTTATTGATGGCAGTAACTGCAGTTGAATTTATACACACACACACACACACCAAGGATTGATTAATAATAAAACAAATTATTAGGTATGTTTAATTTTATCTCTTAAAAATATGTTTCTGTTGTGATTTGTGAATAAAGGAAGCTGAGCTCAACTTTGGAACTATGACATTGCAAAAGAGGTGGAAACTATACGTGGAATATGGAAAGACAATAATATAAATGGTCAACTGAGACAAAAGGAGACTTTTACGAATAGATGAAAATTTTCTATATAGTTACTTGAAGAAAACCTACGATTAACACATTTTTTAAAAAAAAATAAATATAGTGAAAATTAAAAGACTTCCTAGTGCAAATGTTTATGTTTCCATCACATCACCTATAAATTGAAAACTAACTCATGTTTTTTTGATGGAAATACAAAACTTAATTAGTGTGGCCAAAAGAGAGAATTATGTATGTAATTTAAGAGACTTTTTGTGTTTTCAAATCTAGAAAAGTATATGTGTACAATTGTATTTCCTGAAATGTTATTAATAAAAATAATTATTGGATGAAAGTATAATTCAAATATTCACATGTCACTACACTATAATATTGTCTCCTCGATAAGAAACTCGCATTTCTCAGATTGGGAACTAACATAAGGAAATAAGGTAATGCTAAGCATCAAACACGTTTGATTCTTGAGTCCATCAAATGCGATCAAATCTCAATTTTCGAGACAACAATGGCTGATTAGAATCGCTTAATTTTTTCTCCATAATGAAACCTCCTTAAAAATCAAATTTTTATAATTTTTTATTTTTTTTACTATTTATTTCAAAGTTTATAACATCCTTGATTTAATTAGTTCTGGTCTTCTAGATCCTCCAATTTTACAATATCCGAGATAAATTGTTAAAAATTTGGAAAAAAAAATATTTTTGGTCTTCAATAAATTATCATTACGGAGATCATATTGAGCATTTCTAACTGATTGTTTGAAATTTCAATAATTTAGTCTCGAATCGTTTTTGACTCCAGCATTAGTCGAAGGGAATTATAGCATCATTAATTGAAGTATTCAGAATGAGACAACTATGATATCAAACTTACCATCTCCTTTATAGGTTGGGATCCTGGTGGCGGGTATAATGAAATATATCTCAATGGCATTCAATAGAGGCGGGAGAGTTGAGTTTGAAGTTGCCTGAAGCGACACGTTATATAGAGTGCCATCTGTGTCCGTGTATGATATCCACCATGGGTCTAATTTAGGTGGTACAATATGGACGTCCGTGTTCAATAGGATTCCATCTGAAAGTATATCAAACTCCCTCAAAGCAGTGCGTGGTATGTCCTGGATCTCAGAAATGTGAAGAATTATATAAAATACACTGGATTTATTGTTCGACGTCCAGGGCAGATCCAGTGATTGTTTCGTGCTTAAAGTGATAGCGGCAGTTTGCATAACGGCAGAGGGAACTCCAAAGTCTGTGTCATTTGTAATCAGAGTGGAGTTGGTTGAGATAGCTGTCCATGTGTCCAATGTGTAGTTCCCCCAAATCCGGTCATATGAATCTTGTGGGTACCTAGTTTTTTTAACCAAGTGGTGGAAGAAGAATACATATGAGCGATGACCATATTTATACTAGGAGGTGAATGGATAAAATATACTCATGTGTACGGATCGTCTCTGTACACATGAGTCGTTTTTCAAGATTCAAAATTCAAATGGTCAATCCGAACCGTTCAAGTTATTCTCCATATTGAAAAACGCTTGGAGAACAAATTTTACATTTTTTTTTGAATTTTTTTACTGTATATTATAATATTTTGATATTTTCAAATTGGAGGGCCTGAAATACTCCAATTGTAGTGTTTTTTGAAAATATCATAATATATAGTTAACAATTTGAAAAAAATGTAAAATTTGGTCAATAGGGGTTTTTCAATATGGAGAACAACTAGAACGGTTCGGATTGACTGTTTGAATTTTGGATCTCGAAAAACGACTCATGTGTATGCCTGTACGGGGATGATCCGTATACATTAGTATTCTATATCCATTCTCTTTTTGCTAGTATATGTTGATTGTAATGATGTTTTTTTTTTTTTTTTTTATCATCTTAATCTGTTAAAGATAGAACATGACATGAATTTCAGAGGACGAATTTATATTTCTTTTTCTGATAAGTTTGGACCTAGTAGATAATCACATGATTCAGTTAAAATTTAGAAGTTTATAATTATTACTACTGCAGCTGCTGCTGCTGCTGCTGTTATTAGTACTAGTACTACTAAAATAAGTGAGCAGAAAACAAAATTTTCAGTATAACATTAAAAATATATATTCCAGAAACAAGTAAATCTAACTACCAAAAATTCATTAATAGCAAGTTAATTTTCCTTTCTTTTTTTTTTTTCTCTCTTGTGATGAGGTTCTAATTTAGCATGTTTATTGTTTACCTTAGTTCATATCTTCCTCCTATGTCGAGCCGTGCAAAGGTTACCAATGATTGCGTAGCATTTGCATATTTATAAAGGGTCGTCTCCATTTGCCTCAGTTCTAGCGTAGAGATAAACGGAGTGCCAAGATTCTTGTCTATGAGGCAAACTTGTAGGTAGTCAGAAGTGGCTGTCGCAATAATCTCAGTGAAAAATGCACCATCTGAACTAAGAATCTTAACGGTGTGCCAGTAATTGACTCCCAAATGGATATCAAAAGTCGGAGGGTGATTTTTGTTATCATAGTTTCCATACAAAAATGTTGCTCTTACAAGGTATTTTGATTCTGCTGATAAGTTTCTAAATGTATAGCAATTTCGGGTTCCATTGGGAAAACTCCTGACAGTCAGAAATTGCTTGAGTAGGTTATTAGAGCCATATTTGGAGGAAATATTGTAGTTCACTCCAGTATCAATGAATTGATCATCAGACACATAAGTCAATCCAGTATCATCCTCAGTAATGGTAGAATTTGCAGAAAGCCCACAATCAATATTTATAAAATTACCTGCAAGGGGACATTAAGGAATATTAATTCTCTTTTAGAGAAGTAAAAATGTATGAGAAACTTGGAACATCCTCAAGTATTGTCATTTCAAAATCATATATCATTCATACATTAAGCATGGTTTTGAATACTCTACCGGGTGCTGGAAAAACCGGGTACCGGATCTGGACCCGGTAGGAAAAGGCCTAAATATCCGTTAGTCTGTGAACCGGATAAAACCGACAATATACACTATAAACCGGAATTCTACGGTACTAAACCGGCCGGTTTTAAAACCCAACAATAAAATCACAGAAGTCTACGTAAAATTTATAATATGCAAATATGGGATTCGAACTTCGGTGAGCACTGTTGGAAGCGACCGCACTATCAACTCGGCCGAAGAGGCCTTTTGATGCCATGTTGGTCTATTTGTCAAACGGGTACTAAACCGGCATGTACCAGTAATACCGGTAAAAGCACGTACCTCCATCAGCGCCGGTTTGATGGCCGGTAGGGTATTAAAAACGTTGTTACAAAGAGCATTTAATATCATCGTATGTTAACTGTGATTCAAAAGCCAATAATAATAAGCGCTATGTTTGAGAACAATATGTACTCGTTTGCGCAACAATATTGTAACATAGATAAATTCTGCGGTATATCAATTTTTCCATGGGTTTTTTTTTTTCCCAGCAAAAAAAAAAAAAAAAATCAATCGCTCAATATATATTATGAATGAATAAATGATTTGAACAAAAATAGGACACAAGTCAGAATGGAAAAACTGGTCAATGCATGCAGGAGATGTACCTTTAGTATAATAATAATGAACTCCAGATTTCTAATAACTTGTCAAAAGTAAGGCTTGGTTTACGATCTTAAAAAGGAAAGCACATACAAACCATTTTAATTTTTGACAAATATATTTCCTGACTATCAATCATTTCAAATGGTACCGACATTCTTTAATAACTATTTTGGTTTTCGGTTGGACATTTGGTACAACGCATGCAGTTTTTTGCAGAGACTTCAGCGCGCATGTTTTGAAATTAATCTTCTCCCAATATTTTATTTATTAAATGGCATGCGGTCCTTAATACATAAATTAATAAATATACATGTTCATTCGTGTTTAAGAAAATCAATAATATAAGCACAAAAATTAAAACGAACATCGAACAGATAAAGGATGTGTCTAATCTTTAACATCCATTGATACAAATGCAGCACTTTATTGGTATAATCCTAAGTACCCCTTATAAAGCATCCATTTAAGGATGTTAAACAAACTAGATAAAGAGTGTGTCTAATCTTTAACATCAAATATGAATAAGTGTTTGTTAATATGATATGATCAGTGGTCTAAATTTGAATATCAAATAAAAAGATGGCACTTTTGACTCAAAAGGCTAAAGTCACTGGCTGGAAATTAATTCTAAATAAATATGCACAATTGGATGAGCGTTTTATTCTAAATGAAAATAAATTTATCATTCGACTTCAATATCTTTTTCATAATAAATTATTAGAAATAGATAGGAGGTGAAGTAATATCAAAGTGAGAAACAAGGTAGTCTGGTAAAAAAAAAGATATAATTTATTAATATACTAATCAATATGCTATATCAGAGAGCATATATATATATTTCTACCAACTTGATAGTCTGGTCATTACCAATTTGATATTTATTTAAAAATTGAGAGACTAAATCATTAATTTTTATCATATTTTTATTGTCCAATATATAAAGTTTTATATAAAACAAAAATAATGTCAATATTTTGTTTTCTTTATTTATCCACATGCATATTGGAATAGTAAATAAAAACAAAACAACATACATAATGGAAAAACAAATGTGATAATAACAATGTTTTGAAAACCTGACCAGATCGACCAGTTGAACCGGTTCAACCGGATTTTGACCGGTCCGATTTTCAATACATTAGATAACTTACCGTCAGAATCATTCTGGCTATCAACCCTTATAGTAGAGACGAATATCACCAGAAGAACGTAGAACCATAAAGCCAGACTCTTGAAGGCGATATTCATCTTTCTTATCCTATTGGAGCCTTGGAGAGCTATTTGAGAGCAAATACTCCTTTTATAAATCTATGATGGTACTACGTGCACGGTTGACAAATTAAATCTAAAAAAGTCTATTAATTTAATAAAAAAATGAAAATCTAGAACAGACTTACCAAAGCGATTAATGACAGCACGTTGATACATAACGTAA
This sequence comes from Rhynchospora tenuis, assembly GCA_027725995.1. NCBI lineage: Eukaryota > Viridiplantae > Streptophyta > Magnoliopsida > Poales > Cyperaceae > Rhynchospora > Rhynchospora tenuis. The sequence continues at coordinate 633,073 of JAMRDG010000020.1, read as the reverse complement.
TAAAATAGTGTCAACAACCTATCTGTGCAACCAGACTTACCAAGCTAATATATTTTCATTCGTTGAATGTGCAACGTAATATATTTTCTAATGCATGACGTAATCTGAAACGTACAAAACTACTATCTGTGGGCTCTCTGGATACTATGTAATATGTTTCTCTAGTGATAGTTCAAATACCCTTGGCTCTTGGTCCATCTTTCCGAAGACCGTTCTAAAATCCGGACTGGACCGGTCCTTTGGGGGCAACGGTCATTTGTTTGTAAATGTTCACTTTGATCATATATATGTTCACCTTGTCTATTTTATGTGGTCACTTTGTTCAAGCGATGGCAGGATGACAAAATTGTAGATGACAGTAATTAATTTCCAAAGAAAATACGTCTTTTAAGGAGATGATGGGATGATAAAATCTAAAAATGATCCTAATTATCACCTCGTATATTTATAGACAATAATTACCAAATCTTGTGTGCAAAATACATACATCTCTACTCATAAAAGCACATATTCAATAGTGATTGCACGTTAGATCTAGTGTGTAAACAAATGTTAGTTTCGTTCGATCGATTATATCTGTAATTGGATATCAATCATTAGACGAAGCAACAATATATTTTGATTTTTCGTATAACAAGTAAACAAATTGAGCAACATATCTACATGTTTCGTTGATAGATTGAACAATATATTTTTATTGCCTAATATTTTTTTTTAGTCGCCCACATACGAGGGCATCTTTTGCTATTTAAACCACTATTCAATATCCTATCGATTCCAAGAAATTTCAGTAACATTGGATACCGTAACAGTGAACGAAAAGACAATATTTGGTACGAAGAGAGGAAATATCGGAAAATTTTAGAAAAATACATGATTTCGGCCATTGGCTGGTAAGGATACCGGTAGGTATTGGAAATATTGGTTTAGACTAAAAACTATGTACTAAAGTCTAAACTTACAATTTATTCGAATTTTGATCATGTTAATTTACGTGAAATACGTTGATGATATCCTTCGAAAATAAAACAACGTCGAATTTTCGATGATTTTTTTTGTCATATCCAAAATTTTCAAATCTTATTTTCGTACTTATTTTTCCAAATTCCAACATTTATAAAAAAAAGGCCTTGTACACGGTGCTACTCCACAGGCTGGAACCGTGTCGACTTGTTAATATTATCATTGTAACATAGAATTAACATAGTATTTTTCGAATATATTCTGTATAGTCGCTTTGGTTTCCACTACCGGCAGCGAAAATAAGAATTTAGAGTTCCATCTGGATTCCATTAATCAGAGGACTCTGAGTCTGGTGTTGCTGTTTCGAGTATACGCAGTTTCATCAAACGTGTCGGATCGAATCGGAATTTTCGGATGACACTACATATAGACTGGATGCAGTCAAACGCGTCGGTTTTGGTATCCAAATATTGCTTGATAATATTTAGAATAAGTTTTGACCCCAAGTTCTAAATCTACTAACAAGTAACAATAAGATCGGATGCAGTCAAAAGATGTTACTATAAATCAATACGAACAAAGATTCCTTGGCCCAGATGCTTTCATTTTGTTCAAAAGTAAACACTTTTGGAGAAGACATAATGTTATTATATTTAGTACATAACATTTTCTAGGCAATAATACATTTACAAAACTGAAATTTAAGTGAAGAGCAGCAAAAAGTTTAGCAATAATAAAACAAATAAAAGGGACGCCTAGAATGCTTCAATGCAATTTAGTAAGAAAAATATCTTATGTCTTTGTTTTCACAAAACTGCCAAATCAATTCACCATGGAAAAAGTCTGACAAACTACCTTGCTGTTGGACCTCATGCAGGTACATCATCAATGTATGCCAGATATCTAATGTATAGTATTAATTCTGAAATATTAATTATAAATTTATAATCTTATAATTCTCAAAACCATCCGGATACATGCAAATTCATAACATCTGTCAGCTATCTAAGCTGACTCATACTCAACTTGAAAAAGCTAGAGAATGCCATTCGTATAAATCTCAATTGGTTCGCTAATCACTTGCCTACGCAGGTGTCCCTCGTTTAGTCACACAAAATCAGAGTTTAAACTCTCATTCGATCAATTGTGTGTGCTGAATATTCCCCCAGCAAATTAATGTCTGCATCACATAAGCAGATAAGCTTTAATCTATTTTGCTTTCATTATTTCTTACACCCAATTATTATGACAAATTAATATCATATGTTTCAGTAATTGTAAATTAAGCACTAGGAAACTCAAGATCCCCTTCCATAACTTCTAAATGCACGAGCCCAATGCATTTTTAAAATTCCATCCACCATGATACAAATGATTTGAAATTTTGAATCTTAATTTTTTTAATGCACTAAAAGTATGGTACTATCTTAAATTTCCGTCCACCAGGAACCCAATTCACATTACAGTTTATCTTTAGATTTAGAGCCGTATTAGACAGTCTCAACTTTCAACTTCTCAATCTCTGTTCAATTCTGATTGAGGCATTTTAACAAACAACTGATAAGCACTTTTGAAGGAGCTGGAATCCATCATTATTGGAAGAATTAGTAAACTGCCTGCTCTGAATTATACTCCAACCCCGTTAGGGTGAAATCCATATCTATTCTATTACATATTCTCCTGAGATAAGAGAATTAAGTCGAGGGTTTTCCTCAAATAACAAAAGGTATGATGCTATCTTGGTTTCAGTGTAATGAACAGCAAATGCAGTATAGGTATGATCCTACCATGGTTAATTGGCTAATGTCAAATTAAGAGGATTTCATTGCAGTTTATCATTAGAACTATATTAGGCAGTTTCGACATCTCGATCTCTGATTAATTCTATCTGGGGCATTTCAACAAAAATCTTATAGGTATTTTGAATGAGTTGAAATGACAGATACATTTACTTAGGTATATACAGAATGGTATATTTGGTCTAGGTGTGCCTGCACGTGTCATAACACAACATATCTATGGAAGATTCGGCATGTTTGCACGATTTGTGGCTTGATTAGAAGCATGGAGTGTCCGCCTAATGAAATTTTAAATACAGCATGGCCCAGCTCAGCACTAAGATACAATATGACACACGTGGCCTGGACACGACATATTTGGTCCAACGTGGCACAGTATGGCATGATATGACATGGTCTTAGAACACAAGATTTCATCAACCGCATGTGATACATGAATAAAAAGAGGCTTTCTTTGTTAAGTTTCTGATTTTGATGTTGCATGAAGCAACAAGATGCTGAAGTGGACCACCACAACTCGGCTTTTTATTTTATTGTAACATTTTTACCGGATTAGTGTGCTGAACATAATTTTGAATTTGCCTTCAATATGTGAGTTACAATAAGATATTCAACTTTTCTGTTTCCATAAAAAATAATTGATTCACGCACCATCTACCTATAACCATGGTTTTGCACCATCTCATCAAATAGGAATTATGATCAGATCTGTATAATAGTGGAAAGGAAAAAGAAATATGTACTATGATCAATATCAAATAAACAGTTCTCTATGTAACAATTAGATCAAAGCATATAATACATTTCTATACGACTAGCTCAGTTGTGTATGCCGTTATATATACAACCAGATCAAATGTGTCCCTATTCTATCTTTATTTTCTTTAGGTTTAGTTCAATTCAGATCAAAATTCACTGCAGAAAAATTTGAGCATTTGCTAATTCATTGCTATATTTATTCTTCTTATTATTATTTGTTTTTTTGGTCAGATGTCACTAGGGATGGGATTGCTAAGTCAAGTTATTAGTTTATGGCAACATTAAGCTTCTTCTGTCCACTAGAAAGCGAAATAAAGCTAGATAAAATAGTATGAACTTAGATTCATGGTTTGAGAGACGAATATATTTTAACAGGACAAGCAATTTTCAAGAAGAGTACTATTAATCGTTACAAAAAATATGTTAGCTAATTGTGGTGACTTTTTCGTCATTTCTCGAAGAATGATTAGATTTCCTCAAGAACGAGAATAAGTCTTAGATTCACCCCTCACGAGCTTGAACTCAAGTATTAATGCCTCTTAACGATCAGAGAACATCGACTAGAATCCATTATCATGAGGGTTTATTAATTTGTGGATCCTTTCTTTCCAATAGGAGCAAGCCCTTATTATTAATTACCCCGTGGTTTCCCACGAGAACCTCTGATTAAGAGATTCGAGGAATTAAATGTAATAGGCTAGAAAAATCGTCTTTCAGGTGATTTTTGGTATTTAACAAGCAGTTTATTTCTTTTGGTTTAAACAAGATTCAATTAAGGCACCAGACCTAATTGACGGGGGCACAATTGAGAATATCGGAGATTTGTTTCTTTTGGCCTAAACCAGACTCAATTGGTGATACCAGACTTGATGGACGAGACACAATTGAGGAAAAATACATAACCAAGAATATCTAAACTAAAACTAGTTATTTGAAATGTTATATTTTTTTTATTAAGGGGGTTTGAATTTTAATTTAATTTAATTTATATTGATTTATTTGGGATTATGATTTTTAAATTTTTATTTTTTATTTTATTTTTTTTATTATTATTTAGTTCAGGATTTTAAATTTGATGAATTTAATTTGGATTTAAGTTTAACTTGGGTTTATATTGATTTTGGATTTTTTTATTTTTTATTTTTTATTTATTTGCTTCAAAGATTTAATATTTAAAGTTTAAGATGCCATTTTTATGTCTTTTGGAGAAATTCTTGAAATTTGAAATTTAATTTTTTTTACAAACTTTGGTTTGCATTTGATTATTGAATCTTAATTTGAATTAGATTTTGAACTTTAATTTGATTTTGGCTTTAGATTTCGACATGTTTTCGATTTTGATTTTAATTAATTTTTTTATTAGGATTTGGAATTTAGAACTTGTTATATAAAGTAAATGACGAGAAAATTATTTTTAATTAGGAAAATATTTATAAATTTAATTTAGAAGTTTTATGAAGAGATTTTAGGATTTTGTAGAGTTCATATAATTTAATGTTCATAATAAAACGCTTCAAAAATATAAAACCCTTTATTTTATCAAAATTAATATAAAATAATATTAGATCTTGTTTTTTTAGGTTTTTAGAAATTTTTAGATATTTTATTTGGATTTTTCTGAGCTTCCTACTATTTTTGATGAAATAACAAAGTTTTGACAATTTATAAAATTCAATTCTAAGGGAAAATACTTTAAACATATAAAAGAGCACAAATTGACATAATTTCATATTAAAATATCAGTAAATCTAGTTTCTACAGATTTTTAGGATTTTATGGATATTTTATTTGCATTTTTCAGAGTTTCCTACTATTTTTAACGAATTTTTGAAATATATGCTGATTTGGAAAATTGTGATTGAGCCACGTGTGTGCGTTGACTGGGCTAGATGACGCTGCCTTTTTCTGAACTTCGTATAGTGAGTGAGCTGACCTGCCACACGAAATTCGCCACAGAAAATCTAGCCAGACACGGATTCGAACTCTTCTCCCTCCGTCGACTCCAACATTTTTGCAAATAAGCCTCTCCTTCTTCACCGACAAAATTACAATGCCTCCGGCCACCATATCCGTCGAATCTAGGCGCAATCGAATCGTGGAAAAGAGTGGAGCACATTGGTGGGCTCCAATTTCGTTGTAGAGGCGTGTCGCTTCGTAACACCTGATGAAGCCCGGGGAGCCATGGACGACGTTATACACTCTCTGGCCATCTTCTTCTGCTAAAAGGAGGTCCATGGAGTTCGTGAGTGTGCAATAAAGAAAAATGGAGGATCAATTTCTCTTAGAGAAGCTTGGAAGAGGGTGTACTCAACTGAGGCACCTCGGCTGCACTGTTAGACTGTTCTGACTTAGGTGATGGGACCCACGGAGTGGCTTTTTTGTGCCAGAAATCATCTAGGGAGGTTTAGGGGATCAATTTTATGAAGATTGTGCATTTGATTTGGTTTGAAACGTCTCAATTTAGTAGGAGAGCCATAGAGGCAGAGAGCACCGAATTTTGTGTTCTTTATTCAATTTTCATTTTGCGTGTAAGTTCATTTACAGCAAGAGGGTTTGATTCAATGTTCAAATTAGGCATATTTAGATGTATTTTGAGTGTTCAAAACACCACAGGAAGCAAAAGCAAGGATTCTTGTATTTTTCTCAATTTTTAGTTTTTATTTTTAAGGAATTCATCCACTGTTTTTAATGATTTTGATTTTTATTGGTTCAAATACAGTAAAACTGCTTACAGAGGTTCTATTAGCGCTATTAAATGTAATTAGTTCAACAATTTTCATTCAAGGGACTGGTTGGGGTTTGACATAACCTCTTTATGTTTTTATCTTTGTTTTTGAATTTATTTCACTCATTGAACATGGATAGACCAGAGCCATGCTCTGGACCTAAACCAGTTCAATTGAAACCTTCCATGAGAGAGTTAAGCTAGGCTCCAAACTCTCTAATGGAGGCTAGGGGCTGACCTTACCTTTAACATGAGAATACCACATGAAACAAGGAGCTAGGCTCCAAACCTTCATGTGGCATCTCTACTAGTGGCATCCTATGGCCATGACTGATGCTAGGCTTCAGACCATGGCTCAAAGGAGCTGCATTTTTATGGGTCAAGCACACTATGGACTGGTGGTTGAACCAGAGAAGAAGGAACAAAAATGCACCAAATTAATGCTTCAAACAAGCTTTTTTCATTAACCCAAATATCATTACAAGCTAAAATCACTCAATTCTACCTTTCTTTTCCCTTTCCCGACTGTTTGATGTAATGCCTCTCCTCTCTCCACTGCCTATACTATTACAAAATGTCTAAACCAAATTTCCTTTTGCGGCTAGTCTCTCCTCCCCTTCTGTAGCTCCAATTTGGTGTATATATAGTCATTACTCTAGGGTTTCGCTCCATAGCCCGATAGTTCATTTCTACCGTCCATCTTCCATCAACGGCTAAGAACCACCTGGTTTAGAGTTTGGTTTAGTGAAACCATGGGCGGGGTAACGTGGTTTTGGCATTTGTGGAACTGGAGGAAGCCACGTTGACGGGAAACACCTATTTCACCATTTTACCCGGCGTCACGCGGTAAGAAATCGTGGTTTTCATCTTTTTCTTTTTACTCAGCGAAGGAGATGGCTCTAACGCTCAGGGACCCACATGTCATGTTTAATGAGGGACATAGAAATAGGTGGGCTTGATCTTTCGTGAGCCAGCGACAGCTCAAGGGATTTCAGTGCTTTCGGTTCATGCGCCTTGTGCATCCAAGTTTTGCCTATGGGCGAGTAAATTTCAAAGAGGAGCGACGTCGCAGACCCCTTCCGGATCCTCTGCAATTGGTCGCACGCGCCAATTCCTTCGATTTTTCTGGGATTTTTCGACATTTCCTTTAAAATAAATCATTTATTTTTACTTCCAAATGAAAATAAATCATTTGAAGCCCTTCCCTTGGGTATTTTTGGATGAAATTTTGTGGGTAAGTTCAGAAAAATATAAGGAATTTAATGGTTCAAATATTTTTGTAAAATTTCTTATGGATTTATTTTTGATAATTTTGTGGAGTTTTGGGGTTTCTTTGCAAAATGTGGAGTTTCTGTTGGAATTTTTGGGATTTTAAAATCATGATAATTCATCATAAATCTTAAGGGATTTTTGGGTAATTTTTGGAAATTTTTGGAGTTTGTTTGGTATTTTTTAAGTATTTTTGGGTTTCTTGTATTTATTTGTTATAAAATAGGTTGGTTATTTCATGTCTTTTTGGCATACTATTTTTAGGTCAAACACTAATGTCACATACACGTACACCAGACTAGATATATATGTTAAAGTCCTAACAAGGAAAACGGCAAAAAGGAAAATAAGCAACAAAAAAAAAAAAAAAATTAGAGGAAAGTTCCAAATTGCCTCTGGCAAATTTTCTGAGAATTGCTGAAAAATTGTCAGCAAAAGACTGCTAATTTATTTCCCAGTAGTGACAACAAAAGTAGAACTATTCAATCAACTAAGGAAAGAGAAGGTAAAATTATCTCGCTGCAGGAGCTGGTGCAGGAGTGCCACCCATGTGAGCCATCTCGAAAACACTGTTTTGACTAACATCACTTACAAAATTATCATTCCTCGAATAATTATACTGGTAGGTGTTAGTCATGCTCCCACTGCGAGTACCCTCTGTTGAGATCTGAAGATCAATGCTTTCCTTGAGTTCAGCAACTATTGCACTCATGGTTGGCCTTTGAGCAGAGGTGAGCTCTGTGCACTGCCGTGCCAGTTCGGTAACCTTCCAAACAGAGTTTATGTCATACTGCCCTTGCATTCTTGGGTCGATTATGCTTTCTATGTCTCCTCTAGATAGTTTTTTACTCACCCAATCCTTTATGTGGCCTCCTTCTGGACCTGGAATAATAGGAAGGTGCCCTGTGATGATCTCTAGAAGAACAACTCCAAAGCTGAACACGTCACTCTTTTCACTTAGCTTGTATGAAGTATAATATCTGAATTGAACAAAAGAGGCCTCCTTTAGTTTTTTTTTCCCCAAAATTTCCTTTATTTAATCTTTGATGTTTGGATGATAATAGAGCGAATTTATAAATGACTATTCCAAATTGTCCTGATTTTGAATTAATGGATAACTGTTGGGAATAATCTCTAACCCCGCTGTACACTGTTTCAACCTAAAGTTTGAGACAGAAACTACTACAAAGACCCAATTGATGTGCTAACGTGCCTAACACAACTCTTGATCCAAACATAAACGTGGACATCTTTATCTAAAGTCCCCAACTAAAAAAATTTTCTTCGGTAGCAAAACAAGACTTTTACCTATATTTGGGTTGAATAATTAGTTGATTATGGAAATAATTGGCAAGCAACAACTACGGTTAATTAAAACAAATCTGGTTCTTTAGTTATCAAACCTCAGCAAATGTAAATTTATATTATGGAAAGAAAAAAAAAAAAAAAAAAGCAAAAGCAAAACAACACAGATCTTACTCTGGGTCTAGATAGCCAGGGGTGCCTACTACTGCTGTTGAAACATGAGTGTTTGCATCATTGTTAAAAGCCCTGGAAAGCCCAAAATCAGCAATCTTTGCCTCGACATTTGCATTCAAAAGAATGTTGTTGGTCTTCACATCTCTATGGATAAGTGGTGGATTACATGCCTTGTGCAAATACTCCAAACCTTCATTGTTTATTTAGATAGAACTTAATTCTTTTTAAGAAAAAACAAGGTAGCAGAGTGCTACAAGCTTCATTATGAAACTTGAAATGTTTATAGGCCGTAAGAGATAGTTACCAGCACAAATACCTGGCAGGAATGATAAGTGTCATCCAACAAAATGTCATCCACGCCATCCAAAAAAAATAAAGTGAACATATACGCATACAAATTGAACATATATAATAAACAAATTGAACCAATGCACTTATTGGATACTGTTTTAGTATTACTGACTGAATATATACTAGATACTTGTTATAACTAACTGAACACTTACGCATATTAGATGTATACTTATTAAAACAAATTGAACATTTAGGCAGTAAGAAGCTCACAGAAAAAATGGAGATAAAGATGAACAAGACTAAACGGAAGGAGGTAGGGGAGGGATAGAGGCGAGAGCGCTAATGAAAGGAAGGGAAGGGAGGGAGATGAGAAGCGAAAGGAAGGGAGGGACAAATCACGCCGAAAAAAAGATAAATAAGATTTTTGATGACATGGATGGCATTTGGATGGATGACAAGAAACAATTACCAATACCTGGTACCTCCAAAACATGGAATAAATACTTGATGAAACATTAACAACAATTAGTCATTATGTTATATCCACCCATAAAATGTTTCTTTGTTACACCATTATTTTAAAAAAAATATTTAGTTTTCATACTATAGTAACATATCTTGTCTTCACTGCTGGTGTCCCTAAAATTAGTTTTTTGTTGCTAAATTCGAAACGGGATCTTAAAAAAATACAAGGAAAGCCAAGACATTGCAGTAATTGACGGTTGCATTTTTATTCATGCGTACATTTGATGGATTATTATCTACTATCTAGTGCTAGATTTATTGTGCAATTAATATTAGTGAATAGTTTTCTAATTAAGAATCTAATTTTAAAGATATTTTGTACCTAGTGCAGAATCATATGCAATTCGAATCCTTTGATTCCAAGTTAGAGACCTTGCATTATCTGCAATTCAGATATGTAACATTAGTTCATTAGTTCCTTCACGAGTAATAGATTGAATATCTTGATATTGATGGGGAAAATGTGAATAAAACACAGCATCCACCTCTAAGCTTATCTTGTAAAGTTCCTTCTTGCATGTACTCATATACAAGTGCCATACAATCCCCATCCATGCAATAACCAATTAGTGTCACCAAGCTTTTGTGATGCACCCTTGTCAAATTTTGAGCCTGCGAATAAAGCAAATTACGAATGACATTCCTGAATTTGACTTAACTTCACATGATGGTTCTTTTAGCCCTATATTAACGCAAGATTTGTTTCATAAGCCAAACTGTTTTAATACCTAGCTACACGCTACAAGAAGCTTTTCGCCATATTTAAAGTTTGCCAAATCTACGGTGAGGAATGTTAAATGAATTATTACCTCAGCCAAAAATTCTTTGACTCCTTGTGAAGATGAGTGAGAGCGTGTCTTCACTGCAACTTGTATTCCATTTTCGAGAGCACCCACATACACACTTCCAAATCCTCCAGTGCCAATATTATTCTGGAAATTATTTGTGATCCTGATAAGATCATTGTAACTGAATTGACGGTTCTCAAAATTCAACATTCCTTCTCCTGCTCCATTTCCATTAGGTACATTTGGATAGTTCGAGCCACCAGTATTCCACTGAGGACTGTTTATTACAGGGGTAGATCCGGGGCTTCCATTTTGATTTGGTATGGGTAATTTGTTATCTGTAAAGTAACATAATTAGAGTTATAGCTTACCATCATTTAGTTGGAATATAATTAATGGATACAGCTGTACATAATAATAAGAAAAATAAATACTGGTACGTTTTTACTGGATATGCACCACGGGAGGTAGTTGCCAACACATAGATTCTATATTTTAAATTTTTAACACACTTTCTGATATAAGAAGAAAGATATATACTCCATATACGCTAAGAAAACCAGTTCCTCACAGAGAACCTCAATTTGGTACTGATTCAGACCACCTCAAATTTTCCGGTTACTCAAATGAATCGAAAATATTCCTTTTTATTTAGACAATGTCCCACCTCATGTTTGAATGTTTTGTGCAAATTAGTGTACTTTGTTCCACAAAGACAACTTTTTTATATTAAAGTACTATCTACTAGTAAACAATGAATTAATTTATTAAGAAAGAAGAAGAAAAAAACAGAGAGAGAGAAGGCAGAACTTACAATTGCGTCTTTTGAAGCACAGAATAATTATAATGACAGCTGCAATGAGAAGCAGCATGACTACACCAGCGACGGCTATTAGAACTACTGGGCTTTTCTTTTTGTCACTAGATGTTGTAGAATCTACTACTGGGCTTTTCTTTTTGTCACCAGATGTTGTAGAATTTGAAGATAATGTTTTATCTCCAAACCTAAGTCCAATAAAATAAATTGAAAAGGCCAACAGATTAGAAGGATGAATGTAGATAAACCCAAGCTAGGCAACTAAACAGCATCAAGCAGGAATCCATTCCAGACATTATGCTAATATTCATACTGCTATTGGATTAATTTTTCACTTATTGATTTGGATTGAAATCGGTCGTAAATTATCCAACTTAATGGTCGTACGTGTTCATAAATGGAGAGAGGTGAAAGAGCATGGAAACGCTGTCAGAGGTGGATAGCAGCATGGAGGCCGGTGGGACGGGCCACAAGGCGGGTGACACACAACCCCCATTTGCTCTAGTGCACAACGTGAAGGGGGAAGAGGCTGGTGGGAACGGGAGAGGGATTGGAGGAGAATGGTCTGAAATGGATTTGTCCATTCCATTTTTAATTATAATTCAAATCTGATCCAACGGTCCATATTTTTCCAGCTATGAATTTGATTTAAAAATAAAGAGATGCTTGGTTCTAAAATTGATCCAAAAATAATTAAAAATCCTAAATTTCGTGCTCTGTAATCCTATCCCTTACATTAAAGTGTATCAACGAACGTAAATTACAAAAAATATATTTTTATATGAAACATTTTTTATTAATGAAAACTTAATTTAATTATTTTCAAAATTTAATTTCATTAAAAATCTGAAATTTTATATTTTCGAGCTTTGATAATTGTATTATATCTGTATTTAGTTGATTTTATGTTTCCAATGTTTTGCTTTTTAACTTGATTTTTTAACAATATCTTTTTTTTTCCCCGATTTCTACAAGTTTTGTCCGATTTTGAAGACTAGAAATATTGTTTTAATGAAAAATTAGACACAAATTATTTTTATAACGAAACATATTTTATTATTGACATCTCAATTTAGTTGTGTTTTTAAATTTTGTTTTCTGAAATATCTGAATGTCGCAGCTGTAAGCTTTCAAAATATTATAATATTTATATTTTTGTTGATTTTATATTTCTAATGTATGTGAGTCCCCATACACATTTCGCAATCAATCAATTACTCTCATGAATAGGCTATATGTACTCTTCCTTAATGGTAAGGAAATTAAATTTATATATTCAGCTCAGTTCACAAAACAGTTCGATCAAATCTTTGACTGCATATGTTTCCATCCCTGCATTCTGCATTCAGCAGATGCAGACTTATATAACTAACTCAAGCGATGACTATATGTATCTTTCTTTTGTTTCCAATTTTTTTGAAGAAACTTTTGTTTCCAAATTCCAATTATTTTATTTTACTGTCTGATTAAATATGCCTTTTCTTACATTAAGCGAATTTTATGTTGATTCATAACGAAGATGTAAAGCAGAGCAAAGTTATTAAAGGAAGTCAACTTAGAAAGAATAAAACACACCTGAACGTCAGAGTACCATCCTGTTGTTTTTTCTGAAGACCAGGTGGAAGGGTATTTGAAATTTTGCTGTTTCCTGTTATGTCCCTGAATGTTTCATAAATTTATCACCCAATTAACATGATATCGTTCTTGAACAATAATAAAAGTCAATTTAGAAACGCACAGGTATGTAAGAGCAGATAATTGATCTAGAAAACCAGGAAGATCCCCTGACAAGTCATTATAAGATAAGTCCCTGAAAAAAGAAGGTAGCAAAAAACAACAAATTAAGTTAGCATGAACACACAAAGTGCATTCTTAAATTGCAGGAAATGAAATACATTTTAATAGCAGTAGTTCAACAAAGCATTTGCAAAAATAGAATATATTAAAAATAAAATTATCAACTCAAAGGATGGACATGGTTTTTGAGGAACATACAATGACTTGAGAGAGCTTAGAATTCCAAAAGAAGATACTATGATGCCACTAAGTCCACTCGATGATAAGTTTCTGAAAGAAGATTAACTAGTCAGAGTTTCTGTAGCTTCTCTAGTTTTGTAACATGAAATGTGTGAGGCATTGAAATACTTACAAGGCTGTGATCCTTGGAGTGTTGGCAGAATCAGAGGTGCAGGTGACACCAGTCCATGAGTGTTCTGTAGGAACACAAGGATCGCCACTCCAGTTTTTGTTTACTTTGTAGTTCGCCTTAATTGCATTCATTGCAGTAACTTCAATAGAAAATTATGCACAAAATTCCATGATTATGTTAGCAAAATTAAATGGCATGTGAGCAGTGTTGTCCTCCAGGTAATGTTTCAAATATGCTAAAGATTATAGTTCTTTTGTGGCTGAAGGAAGTAGGAACTAACTTTTGAAACAGATTGTTACAAAAAGGAGACGGGAACTTATGAAACACATTGCTTGTGGATCAATAGATTCATGGAATAAAACCTATAATTTATTCGGGAAAAAAAAACACCATCGCTGGTGCAAAAACTATCATATTTTTATCATATTGTCTGTTATTCAACAATTAAACCTGGGTTTCTTACAGTGCAAACTGTAAAGACTAATAAAGCAAAACATTGCAAAATATTTGAACAAATTATGAAGAATGAAAACGGTTATTATAAACTTACCATCGCTGCTGTAGGTGGGGATTCCATTGGTGGGTGTAATGACGTACAACTCGAATGCATTCAATATAGGTGGAAGAGTTGAAATTGAAGTCGCCTTAAGCGAAACATTATAATCAATGTAAGTTGTGTGTGTGTATGTCGCCCATCCAGCATTTAGTTTCGGTGGTATATTGGAGCCAAATGCTAGTTTTCCATTGGCAAATATATCAAACTGCCTAAGAGCATTGGGTGGTATGCTCTGGATCTCACTAATGTGTAGAATCACTAAAAAGACAGTGGATCTGTTGTTGCTGGACCAGGAGAGATCAAGGGATTGTGTGGTGCTTAAAGTGGTGACGGCAGTTTGCATCACAAGAGAGGGGGTCGCAAACTCTGTATCTGATAGCACAGGTAAGCTGCTTGAGATAACAGTCCATTTCACCGATGTGTAGTTATACCAATACCGGTCATATGGATCAAATGGGTACCTATTTTTGTTTTTTAAACAAGAGATGGAAGAATAATATGAGTGGGGCCCATACATATATAATTATATTTTGATTGACTTACCTTTTTACTGAACAATATCGCAACTACTTGGATTTTTTTATATATACATTTCTTTTAGTCCCTCGACATAATGTGAATTGATATCTTTTCATATGGTAACTATGGACCTATTTGGGAACGAACTTTCATTCTGATAAAAATAAATGTTGGAATATGGTGTCACAGAAGATCATGGTTTGGATCTAATATGACATCTGACTTGGCAAGGAAGAAATGCTAGACTTGGAGCACAAGAAACGCTTGACTTGGTGTGCAAGTCATGAGTGACTTGATGTGCAAGAAATCTTTTCTATTTATATGCTTTCTCTCCTTGTATTGTAACAATTCAGATTTACAGAAAATAATAAAAAGAGAGGTGTGCGTGTGTTGTGGACGTAGGTACATATTGTACTGAACCACGTTAAATCTTTGTGTTCTCGTGTTCTTTATCTTATTTACTTTCTTTACATGGTATCAGAGCGGTAGGTTCTGAGATCTGTGTATTTTCTTTGTCTTGTGCGAGTTACTGCACAAGATTGAATCCTTTATCCCTGTGCGAGTTACTGCACAATTTGATCTTTTCGACCAACTCTTATCTCACCGAAATCCTGACCAGACCTGCGATTTCGGACCAAAATTAGTCCATTTCGCACCAAAATTCCTTACTGACTTGCGTGTTCTTTTTTACTTGTCCTTTTTCTTGTGCGAGTTACTGCACAGTTGGACTTGATATCTTCCCTGCACAAGAGATTTGTGTAGATAATCTTTACTGGAGACCATGGCCCTTATTCAAAACATAAACGAATCTTGGATTATAGATTCTGGAGCAACAGATCACATGACTTACAACAAGGACGATTTGATAAGAGAATCTCACCCAAGAAAGACTGAGATCGCCAATGCGAATGGGGAAGTTTATCCAGTCACAGGGGCTGGAGATGTTCAATTTTGCTCATCTTTGACACTCTCAAATACTTTATTGGTCCCTTCTCTTTCATCAAGACTATTGTCTGTAGGTCAATTATGTGAAGAACTTAATTGTGTCTTACTCATGTATCCTAGATTTTGTCTCTTTCAGGATCTCATGACGAAGGAGATTATTGGTCGTGGTACTAAGAGGGGAGGACTGTATCATTTGGAAGACATAGCTGCCGGAAGAGCTCACTTATCAGCTGGCTCAAGTTCAAGTAGGAAGTCTTCGATTTGGATGTGGCACAGACGTCTAGGCCATCCTTCTTTCGGGTACCTAAAGAAACTTTATCCAAGTTTATTTTCTGGATTTGAGAATGAATCTTTTGATTGTGAAGTATGTATCAAATCTAAGAGCCATCGAGCCCATTTTCCTAGAAACTTGGATAATGACAATACCACTCCTTTTGACCTGGTTCACTCTGATGTATGGGGGCCTTCTCCGGTTGAATCTCAAGTTGGTAACAGATGGTTTGTGTTATTTGTTGACAATTGCACTAGAATGACTTGGATTAATGTGGTAAAACATAAACATGAGGTACCACTTGCCATCAAATCTTTCATTACCATGGTAAAGAACCAGTTTGACAGGAATGTTAAAATTTTCAGAAGTGATAATGGAAGGGAATTTGTCAACAAAACATTAGGGGAATTCTTTAACACCAATGGAATTATACATGAAACAAGTTGTGTGGGCACCCCTCAACAAAATGGCATAGCAGAGCGAAAGAATAGACAAATTCTAGAAATGACCAGGGCAATGATGCTAGAAAATAATGTACCTCATTCTTATTGGGATAATGCAGTTACATCTGCAGTTTACTTGATGAATAGGTTGCCTTCTGTGGTACTTGACTTTCAAACACCCTTGCAAGTACTTTCAAAGTATTACTTAATTCCCTCAGTTCTTACGATTCCACCAAAAATATTTGGTTGTATAGCCTATGTTCATATACAAAAAAATCAAAGGTCAAAGTTAGACCCATGTGCTGAAAAGTGTGTGTTCATAGGTTATGGTCAACGTCAAAAGGGATATAGGTGTATGAACCCGGCCTCTAGGAAAATTTATACCACAATGGATGTAACCTTTATTGAAAATGAGGGGTATTTTCTGAAAGAGCAGACTCATTCTCAGGGGGAGAGTACAGTAGAGAATGAGCTTTGGTTTGATGCAATGACAGATGATGAACCTCAGTTCGGTTTGAATTCTAGTGGTTTTGGTCCAAACGGAGATACCAGTGGAGATACTAGACCTTTGTTCGGACCGAACTCAGAACAATTCGGTCAGAACAGAGAAGGAACAGAGAATGACACCATGTATTTAGGTCCGAACTTGTTGGATTTCGGTCCGAATTCAGAACTGGTAATTGAGAATTCTTCTGATCCAGAAATAGACCCTCTTGATAGTTCTGGTCCATCAGATGATGTTGAAGATGAAGAAATGATACAGTCCCCTCCATCACCACATGACCATACTCCGGAGTCAGAGGTAAGTGTTTCTGAACCTGTTACTACTAACCCTAGTTACCAGTTGCCTCACAGGGTTAACAGGGGCATACCTCTGAAAAGATATCGACCGGATGAAAGTGGTGAAGGCAGGTATGCAATGGCTAACTTTATGACTTTGTCTCACATGCCGGAACAAGTGAAAGAATTTGACAAGGTTCTTGCCTCAGCTCATGTTCCAAGAAACCTGAATGAAGCTCTCAGTGACCCAAAATGGGTTGAAGCAATGAAGACAGAGATGGATGCATTGGAGAAGAATGAGACTTGGGAATTGGTAAGAAGGCCTAAAGATAGAAAAGCGGTAGGTTGCAAATGGATATTTACAATCAAATATGGGCCTACTGGAGAAATTGACAGGTACAAAGCGAGGCTGGTGGCAAAGGGTTATTCTCAAACTTACGGAGTGGATTACCAAGAAACTTTTTCACCAGTAGCCAAGCTCAACACTGTCAGGATTCTGTTGTCCATTGCAGCAAATCGAGACTGGCCTCTGCATCAGTTTGATGTGAAGAATGCTTTTCTACATGGAGATATAGATGAGGAAATCTATATGGACATTCCACCAGGATATGGTTACTCAAGTGAACAACCTGTTGTGTGCAGATTGAAGAAAGCACTGTATGGTCTAAAACAGTCGCCGAGAGCTTGGTTTGGACGATTCTGCAGTGCCATGGAAGGGTATGGATACACCCAGAGTGATGCAGATCATACTTTGTTCTTTTTGAAGAATAAAGAGAAGATTGTTATCTTGATAATCTATGTTGATGACATGATAATCACAGGTGATGACTCTGAAGGAATCCGAGACTTAGAAGAAAAATTATCGAAGGAATTTGAGATGAAGAACCTTGGAGGCTTGAGGTACTTTCTTGGAATAGAGGTGGCACGAAATAAAGAAGGTATATCTCTATCTCAAAGAAAGTATGTACTAGACTTGCTAGCTGAGACAGGGATGCTAGATTGCAAACCTGTGGACACGCCATCCAAGCAGAATACGAAACTAGGAGTGCTTCCTGGTCAGGTACCAACGAACAAAGACCATTACCAGAGGTTGGTGGGAAGGCTTATTTACTTATCACATACTCGGCCTGATATTGCTTATGCCGTGTCTGTGGTAAGTCAATTCATGCATGCTCCTAGTGAAGAACATATGGAAGCGGTTATGTGGATTTTGAGGTATCTCAAGGGATCCCCTAGACGAGGTATCTTCTTCAAGAAAAATGGTCATCTTCAAGTTAAGGGCTATACAGACTCTGACTGGGCAGGAGATGTGACTGACAGGAAATCCACATCTGGATACTTCACCTTTGTTGGTGGCAACTTGGTCACTTGGCGAAGTAAAAAACAGAAAGTAGTAGCTCTGTCTAGTGCTGAAGCTGAATTCAGAGGAATTGCTAAGGGTGTTCAAGAATTGTTGTGGATTAAAAGGGTACTCAAAGACCTTGGTCTTTATGATGGCGAGGAGATGAAGTTGTTCTGTGACAACAAAGCAGCTATTGCTATATCTCAGAATCCTGTACAACATGATAGGACCAAACACATTGAAGTGGATCGACATTTCATTCGACAGAATCTTGAAGAGAAAATTATTGGCATTCCTCATGTAAGAACTGAAGAATAGCTGGCTGACATACTGACAAAAGGAGTGTCCAGTAACATCTTTCATACTGCAATTGGCAAGTTGGGCATGCGAAATATCTACCTGCCAACTTGAGGGGGAGTGTTGGAATATGGTGTCACAGAAGATCATGGTTTGGATCTAATATGACACCTGACTTGGCAAGGAAGAAATGCTAGACTTGGAGCACAAGAAACGCTTGACTTGGTGTGCAAGTCATGAGTGACTTGATGTGCAAGAAATCTTTTTTATTTATATGCTTTCTCTCCTTGTATTGTAACAATTCAGATTTACAGAAAATAATAAAAAGAGAGGTGTGCGTGTGTTGTGGACGTAGGTACATATTGTACTGAACCACGTTAAATCTTTGTGTTCTCGTGTTCTTTATCTTATTTACTTTCTTTACAATAAAAAATAGAACCTTCGCACTTTATTCCTCTGTAATTAGTCAAAATTATAATTATTACAGCATACTGTTAATGAGCATAAAAATTTCTCAAAATTCAAGGAGTTAGCAATCGCATTTACCTTACATTACTTCCTCCTAAATTCAGCCTTCCGAAGGAAACCAAAGATTGAGTGGAATTTGCATCCTGATAAATGCTCTTTTCCAATGGTCTCAAATCTATCAAAGAGATAAAAGGAGTGCCAAGATCCTTATTTATAAGGCAAACTTGTAGGTAGCTAGAGGAGGCGACGGTGATAATCTCACTGACATATGCTGCATCTGCACTAGTTATGTTAGCTGTGTCCCAATAATTGACTCCCAAATGGATATCAAAAATCGGAGGCTTATTTAAGTTATCATAGTTTCCATACATAGAAACAGCTCTTACAAGATACTTCGATCCAGCTGCTAAGGATTTTAAGGTGTAGCAATTTCGGGTTCCATTTGGGAAGCTCCTGACGGTCAGATATTGCTTGCCTAGGGTATTAGTGGCATATGTTGAGGCGATTCTGTAGTTTACCCCCGTATCAATGAATTGATCATCAGACACATAAGTCAACTTAGTATCAACATCAATAGAGGTAGAATTTGGAGGAAGTCCACAATCAATGCTTATAAAACCTATTAAAAGTACCACAGTAGTTTTTTTCTTATCAATTTAAAATTCAAACACTAAGATGAGGTGGAAGTAGATTATACATTACAATGTACTCTAAATTAAAATAAAGTGGTATTAAATTAGTATTCAGGCTTACCATTTGAATCAAGCTGACTATGAACCCTTATTGTAGAAACAGCAATTATCAGCAGAACAAAGCACCACAGCCCCATTCTTTTTCAGGTATTTTAAGCTTTCTCTCCTCCTGAAGAATTTGCTAAGAAAGAGGACTGCTAATTGTATAATGCAATTTGTTTGTACCAAAGTCCACGGCATGTCCGACTTTTTTGAGAAAAATAAAGAATGTCAATTTGATTTATGGATACACAATATGCGAATTTGTTTCCAAAGAAGCATTCAAGGTCAGCACGTTTATGTACATGACGTAATAATATGTGGTCAACCGTCTAATTTCTGTCATCAAATGTGCATCATCCTGTCTCGTTGAAAAGTTCTGACCAATGGCCCAATGCCTTAACTAATCAAGTACATACAACGAGTATTTTGGTGGGCCCTTACACTCATCAGGCCCTGATTTGGATTCCAGGCGGTGGCCCTTTCTCTGTTCGGCCCTTAGCTATATGGACTCTCATCTGTCTTTTGACTAGTAGGCTTAGGACGCTGACCCATCTCCAGTTCTAACTATTTTTCATGAAATAATGACACATCTAGATCAATTACTTTACATTTTACTAATTACGAAGAAGGTATAAAAATAGTTTCGATCTTTTGTGTGTGTGTTCGATCTATATTGGTTATTCAAACAGTTTTAGACTTGACTTAGATCCTCAAAGTTTTAATTAGGTCATCATTCTAGCTGGATGTGTCCAAACTTAGATTTAAAATATTGATTAGTTTTCATAATTTTAAATTCTTCTTTAGAAAATATGTAAAAAATTAAAGAATATGCATAAATTTGTCAAATCGTCATTTGATGATTAATTCAGTATAATGTTCGTCCCGTCCTAATTAATTTCAGATTAAATTTTGATAAAATAAAAAAAAAAAAATCGGTAGAGGGTTAAAGTAAGAACTAAGTAATAGAAAAAAAAAATAATATAATAAGAGGAGCATTTATATGCGTTGCGTTTCCAGAGCCACAATGTGCACCATATTACTGCGTACCCATGTATCCTCTAATTTCCAGTTGCCACTAGTACTTTCTGTAAATCTAGTCGATTGATATAATGTAACAAATGGAGTTGTTAATATAATAATTTTAATAAAAAAGGAACATCTCGTGTATCTTCCTTTCCTTCTTTTTTTTTTTTTTTTTTTTTTTTCTTTTTTTTGCCATAGAGGAGCAAAGAATGTACTCAACGTTACAGATTCCTCACTGGATATTTACAGCTTCCAGTACTGGAGGAAGGGAAACAGCTTTCAATTTTTTATTTTATTTTTATTTCTTATGAAACTTTTACTCCCATTTTCTTGTTAAATGACCAAAATACCCTCCACACCTAGGGGTGACGACGGTATACCGTTTACCGTTTTTCGTGGACGTTCCGTCCAAACGGAACGGTTGACGAAATGTTTCTTCATTTCGTGGTATAGGACGGAACAAAAGACGGAATGACATGCGGTAATGTTGGTATATAAGGAACGTCAGACGAAACAGCTGATTTCATATTCGTTCCAATTCGATCCGTTCTAAATTCTATGGAAATGGAATACATGTGATTGTAGAGGTTAATTGGGCAAAGAAAAATACAAACCCAGACCCAGACTTTTTGCCTCCCTCCTCCTTTCTTCTTCCTTCTTGGGTCGATTTCAAAAGTTTTCTTCATGAAAAAAACTGATGAAATCTTTTCTCCAACCCCAAACTACCCGTTTTCCTTCTTCCTTCTTCTTCAAACTCCCTTCTTCCTTTACTCCAACTCCAAACTCCCTTCTTCCTTTTCTCCTTTCTTCTTTCTCCTTCCCCGACTCTAAACTACAGCGAGTTAAACTGCTCGTCTTCTTCCCCGACTTTGATCGACGTTCTGTAAATGTTATCAACGTTTATGAGAACGGAACAACAACGAATCAAAATATTAAATTCGTCCATTAAACAAAACGATTTACGGAAAAGAATTTTCAAATCGTTCATCAAACGGAACGAATAACGAATTTGTATGATTTCATTGCCGTTGTAAACGTTAAACAGGTCTATCCACACCCATCTTTCTTTCTCTCTGCGCTAGAAAAGTAAGGTATTTTAATAAAATATGGGAGTGAATCTTCTTAGAGCGCTGCTTTTTGCATGCTTTCCATTAGCAATGCACGGCAAAAATTTTATAAATGACGAAAATATCCTTCCTCTAAGGTCCTATCCTACTACTATCTAACTTCCTCTCTCCTTGGTTCCACCCCATTTCTAACTATTTTTTTTTTCTTTCTGACTTTATCTGAGATCGTACTCCTCTCGGTAGATCCTTGATCAATATTTGTTCGCTCCTTTGTCTTCTCAGTTCAGTCCATGCCCTTATGGATAAGACCACTTCTCTATTAATTGTCTCTTCGCATTCCTTGTAGCATCATTTCTAGTGACGTACAGATTTTCACTATTTAGATATTTCTTCTCAATTTCTTGCGCATATAGATTTAGGAGTACAGGAATTTATTTTGATTTATACGTTCACAGCTAAGAACGAAGAAGCAGAAAATGAAAAATAAACGTTTCTCTGAGATTGTTATAGCGGCTGAGGGTATTTTAGTCTAAATATAAAGATTTACCGTGCATTGCTAATTGGAGCCGTGAGAAAAGCAACGCCCAAGACGTGTGCAAAGCGATTCCCCTACCCAACCTGTACGGCTGTACCTCCGACAGCGGCGGAGCTGTCCTCCGCATTCCGCACCCTCCTCTCCTCCTCTCAGTACTGGACCTGAGCTCTCTATCGGCAGTTGTCGCTCAATGGCTCAAGGCATATATATAGACATGGATGTCTCCTCGTCTCAGTACCTCCGACAGTGGCATGGAACCCTTCGATCAGACGGTTTGTGAGATTAATCTGATTGCCTTGGAAATTCTCTTTCAATTTTTCGTAGATTTTTTGTTAATGATGGGCTATCTTGATGTAGATATTAGAAGAAGACTGGTCTAGTTATTAG
Organism: Rhynchospora tenuis; assembly: GCA_027725995.1. Lineage (NCBI taxonomy): Eukaryota > Viridiplantae > Streptophyta > Magnoliopsida > Poales > Cyperaceae > Rhynchospora > Rhynchospora tenuis. Next base: position 610,139 of record JAMRDG010000020.1, on the reverse strand, counting down.
AGTCTCTTAAGCTGCTAGAAATCAAACAAAGGGGAAGCTCCCAAATTTAAATCAGGATTTCCTTGCTATATCAGGTAATTAAAATCCACCTTATTTTGAATTTTTTTATGCTCCAGCTCCAGATCAAAATTCTAAATTATTAAAAAAATTGTCTTTCTGTGTGGAAAATTTCTAATTACTATGTTGGCAACATAATATATCTACTTATATTTGGTGAAAAATAGTGTTCCTTGATTACAATTTCTGATGTGATTCATAAAGTTTGGTACCTGAGCATCCATTATATTCTTCTTCTCTTTTTCTTAATAAAATGATAATAAAAATTAATCAAACAAAACAAGTGTTCATAGCTTCGGAAAAATTATTTATTTAACATAATAGAACCAATGGTACTGCATTATTACATATGCTTGCTAAAATCATATCGACCAATCCAGATTTAAATCCATGTTCAGGAAACAAAATAGAACTTTTGAAAATAAGAAAAAGAGAGAGAAGAAATTCTCAAAATACTTCTACCAAATACATTGATAAAAAAGGCTGAATTGTTATCAACAAAAAGACACCCAATTTTTTTTCCATAACGATTACCAAAAATAGAGTAAATAAATCAACAAACAAATGAGTCTGGAAAATTATCTCGCTGAGGGACCTGGAGCAGGACCAACCATGTAAGCCATCTCGAAAGCACTGTTCTGACTAACATCACTTACAAAATTGTCATTCCTTGAATAATTATGTGGATTAATATTAGCAGTGCTCCCACTACGAGTCCCCTCTGTGGAGATCTCCAGGTCCATGCTTTCCTTAAGTTCCATGACTACAACATTCATAGTCGGCCTATCAGCAGAACTGGTCTCGGTACACTTGCGTGCCAGATCTGTAACCTTCCAAACAGAGTTTATGTCATACTGGCCTTGTATTCTCGGGTCAATTATGCTTTCTATGTCTCCTCTAGATAGCCTTTGACTCACCCAGAATGTCACATGACCGCCTTCTGGACCCTTAATAATAGGAGGCTGGCTTGTGATGATCTCGAGGAGAACAACTCCAAAGCTGAACACGTCACTCTTTTCGCTAAGCTGGAATGAAGAATAGCACCTGAGGATGCACTTGTAGATGTAAACTCAAAATAAAAAAATGAGCATGTCGGCACTGTGTGAACAGTAATGCGGAAGTCAAAAATAGTGGCTGTAACAAACAGCTGGAATTGGCTGGAGCCAGAAAACAGAGGCGGTTTTGCTCACCGCCATATTCTTGTTATAAATAGATATGCCTCTTGTACTTTTGAGAGGTAACATATTGAAATCATATTTGTAAGAGAGAGTGAAATTGTAATTGAGTGATAAATGAATATTAGAAATTGAGAGATATTGGAATTGAGTCTCCATATTAGAATTCTATTTGTAACAAATTGGTATCAGAGCCGATGGCGAATACTGGTGTGACGTCGATCGGGCACTTGCCGTTGCCGAAACTAACGAAGTCAAATTACGAAAATTGGTGCATCCATATGAAAGCGCTGCTCGGTGCTCAAGATGCATGGGAAGCAGTCGAGACCGGCTACGAAGAGCCGACAGAAGCGGCTATGGATGCCATGACGGTGGCTCAAGTGAAGGCGTTAAAGCAAAAACGCAAAGGTGATAAAACCGCACTTTATCTAATTTATCAAGTGGTTGATGAATCCGGTTTCGAGAAAATAGCCGGTGCGACAACCTCAAAGGAAGCATGGGATATACTCGAAAAGGCATATAAAGGCGCTAATCGAGTCAAGCAAGTGCGGCTCCAAACCCTACGAGGCGAGTTGGAGGCCATGAAAATGAAGGAGACGGAAGGAGTCTCCGATTTCATCACCCGTGTGCAAACGGTGGTGAATCAACTCAAACGAAATGGCGAAACCCTAACTGATGCAAGGGTTGTAGAGAAAATTTTGCGATCTTTAACCGACGACTTTGAGAATGTCGTCTGTGCTATTGAAGAGTCGAAGAATCTAGAAGAGATGACTGTCGACGAGTTAGCCAGGTCATTAGAGGCCCATGAGCAAAGAAAAAAAGAAGAAGAAGGAAGAGTTTATTGAAGAGGCGTTGCAAGTAAAAGCAACAATTAAAGAAGAAGATATTGCGAATGATCGATACGATCGTCAAAGAAGAGAAGACGGTAGAGCAGGCCATGGTTATGGTCAAAATCGAGGTTATGGTCGAGGTCGAGGCCATGAATATAAACGAGAAGAAGACCAAAATAAAGATGAGAGAAGACAACAAAACTGGCATGGTAGAGGACGTGACCGCGGAAGAGGTGGTCGTGGATATCGTCTCGATGTCGATTGCTACAACTGTGGGAAATATGGGCACTATGCAAGGGAGTGCAGGCTGCCAAAGAAGATAGAAGAAAATATAAATTTTATTCAAGAAGAAGAGACAAGTGATGATGATGTTCTAATGATGGCACATAATGATACCACTCCCGACAACGACACTGTATGGTATCTCGACACTGGTGCTAGCAATCATATGAGCGGGCACAAACATTTATTTACAGAGATGCAAGAGATTGAAGATGGACACGTGTCATTCGGTGATGCGTCAAAGATCCAAGTAAAAGGCCGAGGTAAAATCAAATTTTACTATCATGGAAAAGAAAGTGCAATTGAAAATGTGTATTATGTGCCGGACATGAAAAACAATATCCTAAGTATAGGACAATTAATGGAAAAGGGTTATTCGGTTTTCATGAAAGACCGGATGATGCACTTGAAGGATAGAAGAGGCCGCTTAATTGCTCGTGTGAAAAATGGCCCAAAATCGCATATACAAACTAAATTTAGAGACCGTGCGAGAAAGATGTCTGAAGATCAATATGACGCATAAATCATTTCATCATAAAAACATAGTGTGCTATAATTGTGGAAGAAGAGGACACTATGCAAGACAATGTTGGCACAAGCAAAAGGAAAGTTATGTTGCCAAATATTATATAAAGAAAAACTTAGACATGAATAACATGGTGAAGCAACAAGAATTGCAACCGAAGTTCAGTCAAACGAAGATATCTCATAACGAAGGCGAACCTTCAACCGCTACACCAATAATTACACCGATAAGTCATTCAACTTCTGATGATGAAGACGAGCCAAAACAGTCGAGAATGAGAAATTTGCAAGACTTATACGAATCAAGAGGTGAAGTACACTTGGTATGTCTTTCGGCATATACTGAAAATATTAATTTTGAAAAGATGGTGGAAAAGAAGAAAAGAAGTGATATTGAGGAGCTCGAGAAGTCGCCAGAAGAAAATCGGTCTATAAAAGCTCAAGACAAAGTTGAAAGGTATAAGACGAGACGTGTCGTGAAGGAATATCGACAAAAGGCCAAGACCGGCAAAGCATATTCAAAATATATTGAAGAAAAAAGTAATAAGAGCAATCCCGTACCAACACGGATGGAGCTTGGTGCAAAGTCATATAAGTTCGAGGGAGGATGTCGTGAAGATGCAAGCGAATATCGAAAGAAGAATTTTGAGTTTAAGGGAGGAATTTGTAGATGTAAACTCAAAATAAAAAAATGAGCATGTCGGCACTGTGTGAACAGTAATGCGGAAGTCAAAAATAGTGGCTGTAACAAACAGCTGGAATTGGCTGGAGCCAGAAAACAGAGGCGGTTTTGCTCACCGCCATATTCTTGTTATAAATAGATATGCCTCTTGTACTTTTGAGAGGTAACATATTGAAATCATATTTGTAAGAGAGAGTGAAATTGTAATTGAGTGATAAATGAATATTAGAAATTGAGAGATATTGGAATTGAGTCTCCATATTAGAATTCTATTTGTAACAGCACTGCTTTTATCATGGCTATGTAAATGGCTTTCTATAGTTTAAATATTTTATGAAATTAACAGTCCATATTCATGTAGCCAATCGGAAACAATTTTTTTCAGGTAGTACTTTGGGTTGGCTCAGTGATTCATTGCATACATGATTAAAATTTGGTGGGCGATTATTAGGGTTAATTCATAGATAAACAGGTCTTCTATGACTAAAATCAAAATAATTACATTGATTATGTTGTGAAAAGAAAAAGAAAAAACGAAATAATTTAAAATAATGTCTTACTCAGGATCCAGATAGCCTGGGGTGCCCACTATTGCAGTTGAAACATGACTTCTTACATCATTATTAAATGCTCTGGAGAGCCCAAAATCAGCTATCTTTGCCTCAAGGTTTGCATTTAAAAGAATGTTGCTGGTCTTTACATCTCTATGGATTAGTGGTGGGTTGCACAACTTATGCAAGTACTCCAACCCTTCATTACATTTGTATAATAAGTTAGCTAAAAGATAATACGATTGAGCAATGATGTCGTAATCTTTTATTATAATTTATGGCTGATGTAGTCCGAGTGTCTCTATATTTTAGTTCTTTTTCCTAAACAGTCATAAGCAGGGAAGAAAAAGTAAAGTACTGCAACAATTAATAACATTGCAATCATGTGCTTTTCTAGGTTGTTGTAATTTACTTATTTGGGATATCTGGTGCTTCTTCCAACTCATAGTAATCCAAGAGAAAGTTATGCATGTATTTTAGATTGTAAAAAGCTTGTGTACCAAGTGCAGATTCATATGCAATTCGGACACGTTGTTTCCAAGTCAGAGGTCTGGCATTATCTGCAATTGACAGATTTAAAGAATCTTAAAAGTAAATCCTAACTAAATAATATATTTTATAATCCCAGTGTTGAAAAACAAGAAAGATTCGCATAAGAAGTGGTAATCACGTGCGAGCTTGTCTTGTAGAGTTCCTTCTGGCATGTACTCATATACAAGCGCCATGCAATCTTCATCCATGCAGTAGCCAATTAAAGACACCAAATTCTTGTGATGGACTCTTGTCAAATTTTGAGCCTGGAAGCAAAGAAAATTATCAGATCATAATTTGACATATGTTCAAAAGATTGCCTTATTAGCCTCATTATTAATGCCTTAATCTTTTTCAAAAGCGAAACTGTATTAATATGAATTACCAACATTCTCCATTTGGGTTATGCAATAGCTAAGTTATGAATGTTGGTAGATAAATGGTTACCTCAGCCAAGAACTCTTTTACTCCTTGTGATGATGAGTGAGACCGCCTCTTCACTGCAACTTGAGTTCCATTCTCTAAAGTACCCACATACACACTTCCAAATCCCCCAGTGCCGATATTGTTTTGGAAACTATTTGTGATTTTCTTCAGATCATTGTATGTAAATTGTCGGTTCTCAAAATTTAACATCCCTTCGCCTGATCCATTTGGTTTGGATATGTTTGGATAATTTTGAGCAGCATTGTTTCCATGAGAAACATTTGCTTCTGGACTGTACACGTAGTTTCCCGCATAGCTATTTGTCAGAGGGGAAGATCCGGTGTTTTCATTTGGTTTTGGTAGTTGTATTTGATTGTCTACAAAATTAGAAGATTTAGAGGTAAATCATTCCAGCATCAAATGTTAAAATGCAAATTTGAAGTTAAATTTAAGCTGATATTGAAGTGAGTTTTGTAACTGAATGACGGTTCTCGAAATCCCACATTCTTTCTGGGTTATTTGCATAATTTTGGCCAGTGATATTAACTTTTACATTTTCTGGGCTATCTACATAGTTGCGGACCTGATTATCTTCTTGAGGGGTCGATCCTATGTTGCATGGGTACGGGTACGTGTACTGTACCCGATACGATTCGGGTACGGTGGTACGAAAATTTTCAAAAATCTCCGGTACGGGTACGACGATATATATATATTATTTTTTATTGATCTATAATTATATTATATTACAAAATATAATGTGTATACTAAGGCTTAGAGTTTGCACAAATAAATGACATAAACATGGAATTTACATAAATCAATGACATAAAAACTAATATCAACACGTTGACCATTGACTGTTGACCATTGACCGTACGGTACGTACCGTGTATGGTACCAGTACCTGGTTCGTACCCGGTACGGGTACAGCTGATGTTTCCACATACCGGGGTAACATAGGGTCTTTCTGTTATTGCCATTTGGTTTTGGTGTTTTTAAGTTGTTGCATGTAAAATGACATAATCTGAGAAATGTCCTTTACATCCTTAGTTGCAAAGAGCAGTATTTTATTACAATAACATCATTAATGAGGTCTCGGAAAAGAGTTAATTCATAGATTTTAGATGACGTATAGAGAAACGGGTTTTCTGTTTATACTGAAGATACACCAGCATGTATTTCCTAAGTAATAAGATTGAAAAATTCCAATCATCCTAGAATGGCCAGTTTCAAACTGCACTGGACAACTAAACTGTCATCTTATGTTTTGAATGATTGGAGAATATTAGAGGCCTTAACACTTCACAATTAACCCCTCCATCTTAAATAAATATCCAAAGAAGAACAGCATTTTTTTTTTTTTTTTTGAAGAAAAGATAGAACTTACTATTGTGCCTTTTCAAGCACACAGCTGCCACAATGGCTGCTGCAATCAGAAGCACGACTACACCAACGACTGCAATAATTACTACTGGAATTTTCTTTTTATCATTTCTGTTTGACGGTGATGAAGCGGGAGGTGCACCTCCAAACCTAAGTATGGGGAAAAAATTTAAATAGATGCATCAAGCAAATATTTTTTCCTCCAGCATTATGCAAATATTTTTACTGCTAATGGATTAACTCTTTTTTTTTTTTCTGCAGTGCTGATTTCATTTTATCTGCCACATGAGCTTATGCTACATTTATGGGCTAATATATTCACCCAATTTGTGATAAATGAACAAAAATAATGTCTTTTTGATCAGTTTGTCTGCATACTATGGATGAGCAGAGGTACAAAAAAGGATATCATGGAAGCCTGAGCCTGATTGTGAATTACCGCATCCTGGTTCCACCGATCAAAATTAGATCTGCTAAAAATTTTTCCGTGTTGTATTTTGGGAATCTGTAAGCACATATATGCCACAACTACGCAAAGCGTACAGTTGTAGAATTACCCTGTGATGTTTACGAGATGTGTAGACAGTAAAGCTAAATCTTGGGATGGGGTTCTTATGAACAAAATGGGTGTAATCTACCCTGCCATAGTCTTTATTAGGCAGTAATTTCTTCTGCACGCCCTATTCATTTAATAAAAATATCTGCTGATTATCTTTATTGCGGTGTTGATTTAATTTGGACTTTTCTGAGAACTTCATAAAACTGAGAGCTGATTATTGTTCGTTTCTTCAGATACTTTTTAATTTATTTGTGTAATTATCATACTATTCACTTGTTCGAATTCAGTGGCTTTGCTAGTTAATTTCTTAAACGAGAATAAAATAAAATTGAAGTCTAGTATAACAATTAACAAAAACTGTTCATATATTTTGCTGCATATCAAAAAAATTACAACTCAAAAACATTAAGACATACCTAAAGGTTAGTTTCCCCTCCTGAATTCTTTTCTGAAGGCCAGAAGGAAGGGTGGTTGAAATCTTGCTGTTACCAGTTACGTCTCTGAAAGTACCAGAAAATAATTATTCATTTTTCCATGGTAACTTTTCTTCAAGAAAATAATGGTTTATTCGAAAACCTACAGGTATGTAAGAGCAGATAATTGATCTAGAGAAGTAGGAAAATCCCCTGACAAGTCATTATATGATAAGTCCCTGAAAAAAAAAAAGTCGTTAGCAAACGGCACGAAATTCATTAATATGAGAATCTTGAAGTACAGTTTATAATTTGTAAAAGTAGATGTTATAAATTTTCGCATCACAAAATAAAAAAAAAAATTATATATTATTAATTGCACTGTGGATGATTCATTTAAGGTAAAAGGCATCAATCTCAACAACTTTTATTTTTTTCTAAGGAACATACAGTGACTTGAGACTGCTTAAATTTCCAAAAGAAGATAGTATTGCTCCAGTAAGTCCAGCGGATGATAAATTCCTGCAGGAAAAAACTTTTACCAGTCAGAGTTCTTGCAGTTTCTCTCTTTTTCAGCAAGTTATAATAATGAAGACATTAAAGTTCTCACAATGATGTGATCCTCGGAATACTGTTGGAATCAGAGGTGCAGGTGACACCAGTCCAGGAGAATTCTGTAGGAACACAAGGATCTCCGCTCCATTCTTTTTTTACATGATAGTTGGCCTTAATATTACTAATGGCTGTAACTGCAATTGAAATTATATCATAATGCAATAATTTATTATTAAGAATACTGCCTACTAGGCATGTTTGAAATTCTTTTGTTGCTGAAGAGATAGAAACTATTTGTGGAAAGGAAAAAGAAAAACAAAAATAATAGACAAAAGTCTGTGATGAATCTAGAGTACCTAACAAGCATATATATTAATTGAAAAACAAAAATTAGACAATTAGAAGGATTCAAGCATTGCTAAATGGATCTAAAACAAAATGGATCTTTCATTTGACAAACACTTGTCTTTTTTATTAGATAATAAAGTGCTGATAAAATTAATTAATTAAATTTTGTTCATATTTTAATTTAAAATTTTAAAAAATATATATATAATTACTAAAATTATAAATTAAGGATGGACTGGGCATAAGCTTGCTCATATTTTTAAATAGAAATATGAGACAAAAGGTAAACAATAAGTAAATGCAATAAAATTATAAGAGAATAGTGCAAAAGTTCTCGTCCATGCAACTTGTTATTGCAAATTAAATCAAAATTCTCATCTTAATTTGGAAAAGTGCGTACTTAACAATAAAGACAATGAAACTTACCATCTGCACTATAGGTGGGGATCCCAGTGGCGGGAGTAATGACATATAGCTCAAAGGCATTCAATAAAGGTGGGAGAGTTGAGTTTGACGTCGCCTTAAGCGACACGTTATGTACATCATATCCTGTGCTGCTGTATGTAGCCCAACCAGGATATAGTTTATCTGGTACAATAGAGGTGAATAATGCAACAGCTCTTCCATTGTAAAATATATCGAACTCCCTAAGATCATTGGGTGATATGTCCTCGATCTCCCCATAGTGGAGAATTACTAAAAATACAGTGGTTTTGTTCTGATAATCGTAAAGGGTCCAGGATAGTTCCAGGGGTTGTTTGATGCTAGAAGTGATGGCGGCAGTTTGCATCACGATAGAGGGAGTTCCAAAGTCTGTATCGGGATCAAAAGTGGAGGTGGTTGAAATGTTTGTCCATGTGTTTAAAGTGTAGTTCCTCCAATACCGGTCATAGGGATCATCAGGGTACCTATTATTGCGAAAGCAGAATATGAGCGCTGACCATATTTACAATATTATTTTGATTTTATTGCTTTTTTAAATGAAATATATTATAATTATCTGGTCTTGAGAGATTTGGCATGTCTGTGGAGGGTGGATGGATAGCAGTTTGCCACTGGTTAGTTGATTCACTGTAGCAATTTTTTTTTTCTTTTTTTTTTTTGAGGGAATTATGCTTTATGTTAATGCAAAATTGCAAATGGTAGAACATTTTTTGCTCTTCTTAATTAAATAAATGAATAAAATAAAATAAAAGTCAAATTTCACATGGCCGTGAAATTTATGGCATATTTCAGAAATTTATTATGACATTTAATTATCATCTTATTATTTAGTGATAGAGAACAAAAATGTTTCAGAAGAACATTACAGTAGCTTGGTATCGGCCAATAATTAATATATCGGCAAATTAACTTCGTTTTAAATTTGCAAATTAATTTGGCATGTTTACCTGAGTCGATGGCTTGCTCCTATATTTCGCCTGGCAAAGTAAACCAATGATTGTGTAGCATTTGCATCTGTATAAATGGTCGTCATCACTGGCCTCAGTTCTAACGCAGATATAAACGGAGTGCCACGATCCTTATTTATAAGACAAACTTCTAGGTAGTCAGAAGTGGCTGTGGCGATAATCTCATAAAAGTATGTACTGTCGGCACTAGTTAACTCAACTGTGTCCCAATAATTGACTCCCAGATGGATTTCAAAACTTGGAGGGTTATTTTTGTTATCGTAGTTTCCGTACTTGAAGAATGCTCTTACAATATACTTCGATCGAGCCGATAAGGATCTTATGGTGTAGCAATTTCGTTTTCCATTGGGAAAACTCCTGACCGATACATATTTCTTATACAGGCCATCCGTGATGTATTTGGAGCCGATGTTGTAGTTCACTCCGGTGTCGATGTATTGATCATCAGACACATAAGTCAAATTAGTTTCATCGTCAACAAAGCTAGAATTTGCAGCAACTCCACAATCAATATTTATAAAGTCTACAAAGCGAAAAAAAAAAAAAACACATTATTCTTTTTAGCAAATTATAAAAAAACGAGACATGCACTTAGAATGTTGAAGCATGCATATCGTTTCCACTATATTGAAAAGTCATAAATCAAATTCATACTTTCCAGAGAAAATTATCAGCATTAATTATATATGTCAACGTCATAAGGTTATACATTCATTCATGAGAAAAGGTCTACTCATTTGCAACTAGAAGCTATGTTTGAGAAAAGACCTGCTCATTTGCAACAATTTAATTCTGGACCAAATGTTGTATATAAATACAATGGATTTTGAAATATATATATAATGGGAAAAAACTAAATTTTATAATTTTGTAGTGGCATAAAACTATTGTTTTTCTTTTGTGATGGCAAATTTTTAATTTTATGTTCCAGTGGCATACTGTTAATATTAATATTTTATTCTGGAATTTTTACAAGGGCTAAATTTTCATATTAGTCTTCGATGGCATAAATCTAATTTTGCTATTTAGTAATGGCACAAAAATAATTTAGCGTTTAGTGATGACATATCACTAATTTCTAACTTTTGCGGTGGTATAAATGTAAATCACCCATTATTAATTAATATCATGTAAGAGATATATATACAATATTAATTAGCATCCTGACATGGAAAATAAAACAAGTGATACAAATGAATGGACATGATATTAATATTAAACCAAGAAAAGGCAGTTCCAAAAGTATAGAGCCAAAGTATGGAAAGATCTACACGTACTAAACCTAAAACAGTTTCTCCATTAATGAAGTTCTCTACTGCAATTTCCTTTTTATCTTTTTTTCTTCATCATTTTCTCATTTCAGGGCTTTTATAGCTTTACTATAACATGTAGTTATTTTATACTACTAAAATCAAGAAAGAAAAATGGACAATGAAAGAGAGATGGTACATAGCAGTCTTACTAAGAGAATCAAGCTGGCTATTGACTCCGGCAATAGCGATACCCAGTACCAGAAGAACGCAGCTGCAGCCGTCAAGCATTTTTCTCAAGTTCATTTCCTGTTCCTGTCTAGCTTCTTGAATGCCTGACTGAGAACGACTGTTTTTATACAATCAAGTGCAACTAATAATTGAAAGGAATCTTTACTTTGGTTTCGGAATAAACTATACATAATATAGAATATCCACATAATTACTAGTCTTCTTCCAAGGACAGAAGGACAGCACGTTCTTGCATGTGATATGGACGTAATTAACAAAAAAGTCAACCGATATATATTTCTTATATATGTCAGAAAATTTGATCAAGTCCAAGTAAACGCATGCTCTAATGATAAATTACTTGTTGGTTTTAATAAGGCCTTTCAATGTGATGAAAGTTGAGTTCTTATTCTTTAAAAAACTTTATAAAAACTTGTGTTCTATCAAAATTTGTGCCGTAAATTAAATAATCTTGAATTTAAGAACTTGAACATGTCTAGCACCGTCAAGGATAAAACTCAATTTGTTCTTGGTCAAAATAAATGAGACTCGTTAAGTCTGACGGAAAATAGAAAAGACCTTTAATTCTCGTTGTGTTGCAGTCTTGCAGAAGAGATAGGGTGTCAATGGTATCCTTTAATCATTTATTTAATTCGTATCTAGCAATGAGCTGACTGAGTGATGCAAAAGGGTTATTTTTTGAACCAAAAACGAGGGTCAAAGCTAGCCCCCATTTTTTTAAAATTAGCTTGAGGGTAATTACAAAATAAATGTTGCAATAGTAATTATTATCAGTATTTTGTCTATATTTTCTTCATTCAAGCTCCGTTTGAGATGATTATAAAATCATTGAAAAAGCTTACGACTCTACATCGTCAATGGTTAATACAAGTCATGTTTTTGTCTAAATTTGCATAAAAGTAGAAAACTATGGTAGTAAATAAATTTTGAAACAAAATCCTAACAAAGCTATCCGTAAAATGCTCTCGTCAAGAGCGACTGTTTTCAGAAGTCCAACTAATAATTGTAAAGAATCTGATCTACTTGAGTTTCGGAATAAAGAATGTTCACTTCATTGACTTGTACTATCTTCTCCAAGGACAGAAGGACATCACGTTCATTCATGTGAGTCTGGACGTAATTAAAAAAAGTCAACCAGCTATTTCTGACGTCATGCAATGATGCAAATTGACTAAGACCAAGTAAACGCATGCTCTCGTCATAAACCATTTGTTGGTTTCAAATGTTTAAATAGCGGATAACGGACTAGTAGCGGACAGGCTAATGTCATAGCGGATAGCGGATAGCGGTCATTTCACGGCCAATATCGGACCATAGCGGATATTATGTTGTTTATATACATAACATAAAACATGCATATCATAAGCAGCAACTTGGTCGAATGGTCGTTGCATTGGACTGTATTTACCACATCATAGTCCTTGTTTTAACAATATAAAGCAGCTTTTTTTCTGTCCGGTTTTCAACTCAACCTTCAGTCCCACATGGAGTATCTAAGGTCTACATGGATAATATATAATGAGTGGGCTAGAATATCGGTTGTAGCAGCTTAATTAATTGGTGCGCGTGGTCAGCACATAGAATTAGCGCTAACTGCCCGCTATATGTGCGATATTTTCCGCTAATTGCCCGATATCACCCCGCTAAATACGCTATGATGATGACCACATAGAATTAGCGCTAACTGCCCGCTATATGCGCGATATTTTCCCCTAATTGCCCGATATCACCCCGCTAAATACGCTATGATGCGCGATATCAGACAGAGCGCTATATTCATAGCGTGGTAGCGTTCTGATGTCTAGTTCCGCTATCTCGGCGCTATAGCGGCCGTAGCGGGCGCTATTTATACCATTGGTTGGTTTTAATTAGGCTTTCCCATGTGATGGCGAGTTGAGGTCCCTCTAAAGTTTTAGGAAAAAAAATGATGGTTTATCAAAATTTTTGTCATAATATAATCTTCCTACAAATTTAAGAACTTTGTAGTTTGAACACGTCTAGCACGGTGGAGGATGGAAACTCAACAGTTTTTGGTCAGAGTTGTTCTATCGAATCAACTATTTAACAACAAAAACGTACAATGACCAAATTACATGAAAATAACGAAAAAAAAAATCCAAAATCAAAATGGCCATTATGGAAATCTAATTATTGGGGCATTTCAACTTGAACCCAAGAAATCTGATTAACGGTGTATGTTTTATCTATACTCTATAGGAATGCTTGCATGCTTGAAAGTTGTTTTGCATCTTTGATTTGTAGCCAGTAATTATAGACTTTCAAGTTGTAATTTGTAACACATGTAATCATGGAACTAACAGAAAATAAAAGTACATGGACTAATGCGTAAAACATGGAACTAACACGTCTTTTGTCAAGTAATTAAAGTACTAGAATCCCTATTACACACTTATTACAAATTGTTTGTTCAAAATCAAAAGAAACATTACCAAGGCCCCTAAACTTGTAATCCATAAGTAACAAAATTTCTATCAAACAAAACCTGCTATATTTATCAGAGACGATAATAATTACCATTCAATATCCTGTTCATGGACTAATGTGAAGTAAGAAGGCGCCTAATTATCATAGACAATACTATTTATCCTGCCTATGTTTATCAGAGACACAATAATATTTGTCATTCTATATCAGAGACACAAGGCGCTTAATTACAGTACATGGATTAATGTGAAGTAACAGAGACACAATAATATTTATATCATTCAATATCCAGTTCACGTATGTGAAGAGACCAAGTAATATCATTAAAAACGCTCAACACATCCAATAATCTAAATAATTAACACATGACCCAACAAAAAGCTTAACACATCTAATAATCTACTCAGATATTCTTCCAATTCATCATCTTCTTCTCTGTCTAACTTATCTCCATCGACTTGCTTCAAGTCTTCTCCTATTTTTTTTTTTTCCTTTTTAAGCATCTTCAATTTTCTAATGTAAGGAAACAAAAACAGAATTAGTTAGAAGTGTAATAAAAAGTGTTCAACAGATTGGATAAGAAAATTAATATTTACATAATACCTTTGGGCATGTTTTAATGTTATGCTTATTTATCAAACCACAACAGCCATAGATTCTGCTACATCTTTGTCAACATTTGCAGCTACATCCTTGTCAACATCTGCTGCTACATGCTAAGTTCCACTCATTCTGGAAATTAAAAATGAATTTTATAACATGAAAATACAAATTGATGTATAAGAAACTATTACAAGTACATACGACAAATTGATGTATACGAATTGGTACAATCAACCATTTCTGATATCTTGTATTTCTGTTATCTAATAAAAAATGAAAAATATTACTATTTTTACACCAGTCAAAAAGTAGTTCAAAGAAATTTACCCTGGCAACAAAGTTTCCTCATAAAACAGCCCCTAAAATCAGAAAACTTTCCAGATCGATCCCTGGTACCATAATGGCTTACCAGTAAGTGAGAAGAGGCAAACCGGACTGGTACTGAGCTCGTACCAGCCCCTAACAGCTTCTCAAACCAGACTGGTACTGAGCTCGTACTAGCCCCTAACCAACATAGATCAAAAAGAGAGGGATAACAAGCCAAACTCAAGCATATCAAAAAATAATTAAGAATGAAGTTTATCCAATTACCCTATATTAATTAATAAAAACATATAAGAATTTCGTGCCAACAGAAGTCGTTTCTGAGTCGTAACTAATTTTTTTATCATTAAAAAAAAATAACAAAATCAACAGAGGTAGAATTTGAAGGAAGTCCACAAGGACCACAATCAATGCTTATGAAGCATATTAAAAGTACCACAAATATTTTTTTCATATCAATTTAACAATCAAACATTATGATGACGTGGAAGTAAATTTTACATAACAATGTACTTTAAAGGAAAAATAAAGTGATAGTAAATTAGCATTCAGGCTTACCGTTTGAATCAAGCTGACTTTTAACTCTTATTGTAGAAACACCAATTACCAGCAGAACAAAGCACCACAGCCCCATTATTTTTTAGGTGTTTCAAGCTTTCTCTCTCCTCCTCAAGAATTTGCCAAAAAAAGGACTGCTTGTATAATGCAATTGGTTTGTACAAGTCGACGGCATATCCAACTTTTTCGAGAAAAATAAAGCATGTCAATTTGTTTCCATAGACGCATTCAAGATTAGCACGTGCACGTTTATGCACTTGACGTAATAATATTCGGTCAACCGTCTAATTTCTGTCGTCAAATGCATCATCCTCCTTTCTCGTTGAAAAGTTTGACCAAAGCCTTGTAATCAAACAGACCCAACGAGTATATATGGGCCGTTACATTTATCAGGCCCTGGCCCTTACGGCCCTCATATTTCTGTACTGAGTGTACTCCTCCCTGATCTCTATGGTTGCTAGAATCAGGCTTTGGTCAAACCTTTCAACGAGACAGGGACCGTCTGATGTGATCTCAACATATAAATCTTTTTCGAGACTATCAATCTGATATTAATTACTGGATATCTATTATTAATCAGACGGACACGGATTAAAACAGAGGATCTCGTTCGGAATCGATATTATGCCTTTGACTAGTACGCGTAGGCCGCTGACCCATCTAAAAATACTACAATTCCGGGAGCATTTTCTACAGTAACCTGCGTGAGCTCATCAAAACGTCACCCGCTCTACTTCGCGATCTCCGCCTCTGCCTTTCTTCGATCTCTCCGCGCAGAAAAAAATCCTTCCTTTCGTCAATCGTCCCTGATCTTTTCGCCTTCTCTCTCCTCGCAGACTGACAAAGAAACCCTTCCTTTGCGCCTCTCTTGCTTCTTCTCCACAATTCAGCCTCATGCTTTTTCCTAATGTCCACGGCGATGTCCGACCTCGCCTCGCATTGATCGACGTTATTTGCTCAGCTTCGGAGCTCCTCTCTCCCCTTCCATGGACGATTCTTTTTCTT
The DNA here is from genome assembly GCA_027725995.1 of Rhynchospora tenuis. NCBI lineage: Eukaryota > Viridiplantae > Streptophyta > Magnoliopsida > Poales > Cyperaceae > Rhynchospora > Rhynchospora tenuis. The sequence goes on along the minus strand of JAMRDG010000020.1, from coordinate 593,970 downwards.
CTTTGTTTGACGGTAATTTCTGAATGTATGTGACAAATATTTGTTCAAAATCATTTCTATTCATTTTTCTTTTGGGATTTCAGGTTGAAAAAACGATTTTATTACTGGATTTTCTTTCTTTTACCTAACAAATTTGAGCTCCTATGGTTCCGATTTAGGAAGAAAATTGTTTATATTTTTTCCTACATCTTTTAATTTTTCCTCAGACTTAGCTACAAATTTATCTTCTTATAGGAATTGTAAAAAGAAGAGATTAGATAGGAGTCTTGGCTACAGTGGTGGTGACTGGGCCTAGGCGATGTTCTCATCCTTCAGACTTTCGACCTTGAGGTTCACAGGTTGATCACTTTATTTTTTAAGCTAATGGATGCTTTCTTTGGATGTAAATACGTAGGTCCATGCCTAAATTTAAAAGGAAGGACAGTTCAGTACCAGCGTGTGGATAGTTAACTCTAGAACTAAGTTTCTCTAATAAAATTTAATCTCATTCTTTGCATATGGAGCTCCACGACCCCAATGTGTAAATAAAACTAATATTACAAATTTGACATTATTAGTTCTTAATATAAAAATAAACCTACATGTTGGATCAATTGTTTAAAATGCTACATATTTAGCCTCCGTATTCTAATGTGCAGGTGGGATAGACACATTATGATGATGCTGGTAACCGGTATCTGGACAATTCAGTTCTCTCACCTGCTGACAACAATCTACCTAGATGGTGTGGTACCGTATTCTACTCTTTATTATCGTTTCATGTGTGATAGCACAATGTATGGTTGAGGTTTAGTTATATTTATACTTACTTGCATGGTTAATAAGTCCTATTGAGATTAAATAACATTAACTTTCTTGTCTGTCAATTTATGAGTACAGTTAACAAAGTTAAGGTTCAATTTCTCTTAATTGGGCTCAAATGTGCAAGTTGTGCCTTTCATGTATGTTGGTTACGATATTTATTCCACACTGGGGTATTTGATTGAGGTATATTTGGGTTAAATTGAAACTCATTTGCTTTTATTAAAACAATTGAGAATTTAATTAAGTATTCATGTACTTAATTAAGTAACGCACCAACTCCTGGTGGAATTCATTGAAACATTTCCCCCTTCCTTTTCACCAAGAATATTAAAACCATCTCTCATCTTCCTTAATTAAGTATATATTTCTCTAATTATGTTCTTGGCTGCAAAATTCTACCTAAATGAACAATTCTTTCGTCGGTGGTACATGAGTGGGCTGTTGAGAAATTGGTTTCACACGGCTTTCTTTTGTTTTCAGTTAGAAGAAAGGTTATTGCTGGTGCTGCTAATAGTATAATCAACAAAGCGCTGATCATCAAAAAGTACATGTTAACTATTGATGCCTCAAATCTTTTCTTAAAAACTCATGATTCTCAGTAAGCACCGTGCAAGTTACATTTTTTTATTTGGTCATTGTCAAAGAATCTGATGGGCCTACGAAAAAGCAAATATGTGAATAACAATAAACTGATTAATTTGTGTGTTCATTTTATGGACATATATAATCCTCCTAATGATATTTACACTTGGGCATGTGGTCTTTGGAACATCTATTTCATCTGACATGGTTGTGGTAAAAATTTATCCTAATATATTAGTCTAATTTTATTTTGGTTTTATCAATTCAATGTAGATGGGATTTCTTTCATATTCAATCTATGTCCTTCTCAGTTTCAAGTTATTGAATATATTGGATCAGATACCAGTAATTACTGATTGTAGAGACTACATTACTTGAAACTAAAGTACCACCTCAATATTTGAAACTGAATTACAATTCCTTGCTTTAGCTTTTGTTTATTTAATTAAGTTTTCTTATCTGTAGTTTTGCTAATATGTTGTTCATTTGACAGATTTTTAATGCTGACCCTATGATTATTATAACAATAAGACTGAGTTTGTGGGGCCAAACAATATGACTCGAACAATATGACTAAATTTGAGGTGCATCGCAATAAGACTAAGTTTGAGAGATCTGACTGTTTCAAAGAAACTTAATTGTGTTGATTCTATACTTTTAACTTTTTAGGCCAGTTTCTGAAACTTTCTAAGGTCAGTTCATGTTTCTTTACAATAAGTAGTTCATCTTCATTTTTAAATTCCTATGTTTGATTATCCAGTCAATTGGGGGCATTTTTGAAAGATTGTGTACATTTTTTTATTCGCTTACATCCTGCAATTTGGTTTTTATATTGTACTCATCACTTTGGTTTCTTCATTATATTATTTTCCTATAGTGCTGATGTTGTGTCAGTAGAAGTGGTGAGCACACAATTGCAGAAGATGAGGGCTTTCATACAAGGAAACTAAAAGTTCATTCAAGGTTTGATATTCTTTATATTTTAATTGGATACTTTTGGTCGTTTGGAGGAAATAACGATTATTGCACTATGATGTTTTCATGACATTTGTACTCAAAATTGATATTTTTAATTCGAATTTGCTGAACAAATGATTTTGTTTTCTGTACATTGCTATGTGGCTGATAAGAAACATGCTCTTAGGTTCATCGTGTGGGTTATTAGACCTAACTACCTGACTGATATTTCCAGAGCTAGCTAAAAACGAACAACTAATATTTTAGTGTTTTCTTTTTGAATTAATAGAAATCCAAAAGAGATGCCATGTGAAGAGACTGGAATTCATATGTTGTGGAGTCGGTTGGTGTTACTACTAAAAAGGTTTCCATGAATTTTTAGAATGTCAAAGCAGTCTACATTTGTATAATATGTTTTTCATATTCAACAAAAAAATATCGTTTACTTCTCTATTCGATAAGCAGTACTGGCAAATAACATATTCTTTTATCGTTTTAGTATTTTTAATTTGTCGAAGCATTTCATAGTTAAAATTTATAACTATGGTGATTGTCTATATCCGGGTTGAGCTTCATCTCTGTTTGCAAGCTTAAATAACAACTTTTTGTACTATATATTCGTCCATTTAACAATGTTACCAAATAGTGTCTTTTTATTATTGATACTGACCCACCAAATATTTCTGATATTTTTTTTATTAGTTATCAACTTTGTTGAAATATACAGTACCAATGTGTATATCTTGCAATGTTTATGTTGTTTTTCTTGGAATTGTATAGTAGGATGATTTAATCTGAGTTGAGGCAAGAACACTCCAAAATAAAAAATGTGACTTAACTAAATCCTATAGATAAATTGAATGGTATTTTTTAAACATCTAGATAAATTGAAAGGTAGTTTAGTATTTATTCAACAATTTCATTAACCGTTACTCCCCTTTCTCACCTCCAAACTTAATTGACCAGACATCAATAACACCTCACGCGCGAAGCGCGTATACAACGCTAGTTTATATTATTTTCCTCCTTTCATTTTTTTCTTTTTATTTCGCATGAAAAAAGGAAAAATAGGAGTGAATCTGTGAGCAAAGCAATTCCGAACTTTAGTACCTCCGAAATCGATGGAGCGGTCTCCGGATGAAACTCCTCTCCTCGTCTCAGTACTGGAGCAGAGCAGTCTATCGGCAATTCTCTCTCAAAGGCAAATAGACATCAATGTCTCTCTCTAGCTGCTGCGACAAGCAACTTCTTGAATTCAAATCGTGCGAATCAAGAAAGGAAATTCTTCTATTAGACGGTGTGTGAGATTTAAGCTCGTTACATTGGAAATTCTCTTCAACTTTTTTGGTTGATTTTTGTTAATGACGGACTATCCTGATGCAGATATTGAAAAGAGAGGTGCATTTGATGTCTCTCAAGGTCCTGAAATCGAACAAAGGGGAAGGAAGCTCCCAACGTTTAATTAAGATCTCCATGCTTTATTAGGTAACTAAAATCCACCTTATTTTTGATTTTCTATGCCCCAGTTCCAGATCAAAATTCTACATTATTACAAAAATTGTCTTGCTGTGTGGCAAATTTCTAATTACTACGTCGGCAACATAATATATCTACTTATATTTGGTGAAAAATAGTGTTCCTTGATTACAATTTCTGAGGTGATTCATATAATTTTGCAGCTTAGCATTAATTTATATTCTTCTTCTCTTTTTCTTTTTTGAATTTTGCAATATCCTGACCGGACAGTATCATATCTGCAAAATTGCAAACAGGAAACAAAAGTTCACCTTGTAAATTATTTCTTCTATATTGGCTAACCAACTGTATATGCTAAATCTAGACCAAAACATATAATAAATTTACTAGGCATATTCACCTTCGTATGTTTGTGTATGTCCAGTTGAGTTTCAATTCAGATCAGAACGTTCTTTGGATAATTGAGTTATTGTTAGGCTACATTCTTAAATTTCAAAAGTACAATTTTGCATTACGCCTCACTTGAGCTGGGATGGATAACATGGTTTATTGGACTACAGCTACATCTACATGAAACTTCAGAAAGATTATTTATTTTACATTACAAAACCACTTTTGAATAGACTCAAGAATGATATTGAATTATTCAATAAAATATGCTTGCTAAAATCATATCCACCAATCCATATTTCAAATTTATGTTCAATAAACCAAATGTAACTTCAAAAATAAGAAAAAGAGAAAAAAGAGAAGGAATTCCCAAAATTCTTCCACCTAATACACTGATAAAAGTAGTTTAATTGTTCTCAACAAAAAGACAACCAATTTTTTTTTTTCCCACAAGGACTACCAAATATATAGTAAAGGATGGATCCACAAAAAAGTCTGGAAAATCATCTCGCTGAAGGACCTGGAGCAGGACCACCCATGTAGGCCATCTCGAAAACGCTGTTCTGACTAACATCACTTACAAAATTGTCATTCCTTGAATAATTATGCGGATAAGTATTAGTGGTGCTCCCACTACGGGTCCCCTCTGTGGACATCTCCAGGTCTAGGCTTTCCTTGAGTTCCATGACAACAAGAGTCATAGTCGGCCTATTAGCAGAACTGTTCTCGGTACACTTGCGTGCCAGATCAGTAACCTTCCAAACAGAGTTTATGTCATACTGACCATGCATCCTTGGGTCAATTATGCTTTCTATGTCTCCTCTAGATAGCCTTTGACTCACCCAGTGGGTCACATGACCGCCTTCTGGACCCCCAATAATAGGAGGCTGGCCTGTGATGATCTCTAGGAGAACAATTCCAAAGCTGAACACGTCACTCTTTTCGCTAAGCTGGTATGAAGAATAGTACCTGAAGGTGCACCTCTTATATCATGGCTATGCAAAGCACCTTTTATAGTTTAAATATTTTATGAAAAAGGCCATATTCATGTAGCCAACCAAAAACAATTTTGATCAGCTAGTAGTACAAAACTTTTATCTATATTTGGGTTGGCTCAGTGATTAATTGCATACGTGATTAAAATTTGGTGGGAAAATTTTAGGCCTTAGTTGCTATGGAACTCAATGATAATTATGTACGCAGTAGAAAGCAAAAGCACTAATTTGAAAAATTTTGAGCCTTAAGTTCCTATGACAACAAGAGTCATACTAGGCAATAACTTGAGTTCCACTACAGTTAATTGATAGATAAACTGGTCTTCTATGAACAAATTCAAAGTAATTAGTTACTTATGTAGTAAAAATAAAAAACAAAATGGAATAATTTTTTTAAAAAAAATGTCTTACTCAGGATCCAGATAGCCTGGGGTGCCCACTATTGCAGTTGAAACATGACTGCTTACGTCATTATTAAATGCCCTGGAGAGCCCAAAATCAGCTATCTTTGCCTCGAGATTCGCATTTAAAAGAATGTTACTTGTCTTCACATCTCTATGGATTAGTGGTGGATTGCATGCCTTATGCAAATACTCCAACCCTTGATTACATTTTTATAAATAAGTAAACTAAAAGAAAATACAATTGAGGAATGATGTCCAATTCTTTGATTACAATTTTTGACTGCTGTAGTCCAATTATTTTAGTCTGGTTTTCCAAACAGGCATAAGCAGGGAAGAAAATGTCAGGTATTGCAACAATTAATCACATCTCAATTGTAACGTGCTTTTCTAGGTTGATGTAATTTACTTATTATGGATATCCAGTGCTTCTTCTTAACACCTGATAGTAACTCTATAGATAAATGTGCAAGTATTCTAGATTGTCAAAAGCTTTTGTACCAAGTGCAGATTCATATGCAATTCTAACACGCTGTTTCCAAGTCAGAGGTCTGGCATTATCTGCAATTGACAGATTTAAAGTCTTAAAAGTAAATTCTAACTAAATAATAGAATTAGATTTAATGGCCCCAGTGTTGAAAAACAAGAAGATTTGTATAAAAAGTGGTAATCACCTGTGAGCTTATCTTGTAGAGTTCCTTCTTGCATGTACTCGTATACAAGCGCCATGCAATCTCCATCCATGCAATAGCCAATTAAAGACACCAAATTCTTGTGATGGACTCTTGTCAAATTTTGAGCCTGGAAACAAAGGGAATTATCATATCTTAATTTGACATTCCTTAACGAGATTGTCTTGTTAACCTCATTATTAATGCCTAAATCTTTTTTAAGAAGAGAAACTGTATTAATACGAATTACCAAGATTAACCTTTTGGGTTTTGCAACAACTAAAATATGAATGTGTATGATAAATGGTTACCTCAGCCAAGAACTCTTTTACTCCTTGTGATGATGCGTGAGACCGCCTTTTCACTGCAACTTGAGTTCCATTCTCAAGGGCACCCACATACACACTTCCAAATCCCCCAGTGCCGATATTGATTTGGAACTTATTAGTAATTCTTATCAGATCATTGTAACTGAAGCGACGGTTCTCGAAATCCCACATTCTTTCTCTTGCTTCATTTGGGTTAGATACATTTGCATAATTTTGGTCAGTGTTGTTAACTTGAGAAATTGTTTCTGGGGTATTTGCATAGTTGTGCACCTGATTGTCTGCTTGAGGGGTGGTTCTGTTGCTGTCATCATTTGGTTTTGGTGTGTTAAACTTGTTGCCTGTAAAATGACATAATCTGAGCAATGTCTTTTCCATCCTTAATTGCAAAGAGCAGTATTTTATTAGAATAAAATCAGTAATGAGGTCTTGATGGAAAATAGTTAATTAATAAAATTTTTATGGTATATAGAGAAATGAGCTTTCTGTTTATACTGAAGATACACCAAAGCAGGTATTTCTTAAGTAATAAGATTGATTAGAATTCCAATTAGCCTAGTATGGCCAGTTCCAAATCGCACTGCACAACTACATGTCGTCTTACATTTAGAATGATTGGGGATATTAGAGGCCTTAAAACTTCACAATTAACCCCTTCATCTGAAATTACTATCTAAAGAAGGACAGCAATTTTATTTATCTAAAAAGTAAAAAACAGAGAAATGGTTGAACTTACTTTTGTGTCTTTTCAAGCACACAACTGTCATAATGGCTGCTGCAATGAGAAGCAATACAACTACACCAGCGACTGCAATAATAACTGCTGGACTTTTCTTATTGTTGTTGTTGTTTGATGGTGAAGTGGGAGGTGCACCTCCAAACCTAAGTGGAAAAAAAGAAATTGAGAAAGCAGATTAGAAGTTTAGAGAGCTCACTTCCAGGTAAGCCATTTAAATAGAATGCAACGCATCAAGCAAAAACCTTTTTACTCCAGAGCAAATATTTTTACTGCTAATGGATTAACTTTTTATTTTCTGCACTGCTGATTTCATTTTTTCTGCCATATGATTTATTGTGAGCTTATCCTACATTTATGGGCCAATATAGTCTCCCAATTTGTGATAAAACGAACAAAAGAGATGCCTCTTCAATCCGTTTGTTTGCATACTATGGGTGAGCCGAAGTACAGAATAGGATATCATGTAAGCCTGATTGTGGATTACTGCATCCTGGTTCTGCCGATCAAAATGAGATCTGCAAAAAATTTCTCTGTATTGTGTTTTGGGAATCTGTAAGCACGTCAATGCCACAAGTATGCAATGTATACAGTTGTACAGATTTTTACGAGATGTGGAGACAGTAAAGCTAAAGTTGGAATGGGGTTCTTATGAACAAAATGGGTGTAATCTACCCTGTTGTAACTCATTGTTAGGATGTAATCTTTCCTGCGCACCCTAGCCCATAAAAATATCCACTGATTATCTCATTGCGGTATAGATGTGATTTGGACTATTTGTGGGAACTTATAAAACTGGAAGATGATTATTGTTCTTTTGTTCAGATATATTCTTATTTATAATGTCATCTGCAATTGTTCTCTTCAAAGCATGTCTTTGTTAGTTTATTGCTTAAACAAGCAATAATTAAATTGAAGTCTAGTATTGCAAAAACTGTTCATCTTTTTGCTGCTTATAAAAAAAAAAAATTACAACTCAATATTACATACCTAAAGGTTAGTTTCCCGTCCTGATTTCTTTTCTGGAGACCAGAAGGAAGGGTGATTGAAATCTTGCTGTTACCAGTTACGTCTCTGAAAGTATACCATAAAATGATAACTCATTTTGTGATGTCACATTCATTGAAGAAAATAATAATGAGTTGATTTGAAAACCTACAGATACGTGAGAGCAGATAATTGATCTAGAAAAGTAGGAAGATCTCCTGACAAGTCATTATATGATAAATCCCTGGAAAGAAAAAAATGTAGCAATCGGCATTAAACTAGTTAATATGAGAATCCGGAGCTACGGTTTGTAAAAGTAGATATTTAATTTGCACATCACAAAATGGAAATATTGTTGTAGTGCAGAAGATTTGTTCAAGGTAAAATTAAGGCATCAATCTCAAGAATTGATTTTTTCTTTAAGGAACATACAATGATTTGAGACTGCTTAAATTTCCAAAAGAAGATACTATAGTTCCAGTCAGTCCAGAGTATGATAAATTTCTGCAAAAGAAAATTTTACCCGTCAGAATTCTTGCAGTTTCTCTAATATTTTTTTTTTCAGTAAATTAAATGATTGAAGATACTGAAGTACTCACAAAGAAGTGATTCTTGGAATATTGCTGGAATCAGAGGTGCAAGTGACACCAGTCCACGATAGTCCGGTAGGAACACAAGGATCTCCGCTCCAGTCTTTTTTTACATTGTAGGTGGCCTTAATATTATTAATGGCAGTAACTGCAATTGTAATTGTAGACATGATGCAATTGTTTATTATTAATCAAACTACTACCTACTATGCATATTTGAAATTCTCGTGACACTAAAGAGACGGAAACTATTAGTGGAAAGGAAAAAGTGAAACAAAAATAATAGACAAAAGTCGGTGATAAATCTAGAGAACCTAACCAGCCTAATCACTGAAAAATATTACTGTTAGAAGGATGGAGCATTATAATCTGCATATGTAATCGATATTTGCAATATGGATATGTTACCTTAACTTTACTCTATATTATTAATTGCATATGATGTATAATTTAATTATTTTTAAATATATATAGAGGTAATTTATATCTGAAACAAAATGGACATTAATTTCATTTGGCAAACACTTATCTTTTAATTAGATAATAAAGTGCTGATAAATTAATTTAATTTTCTCAATTTTTAATTTAAAAGTTTTAAAATATAATATAATTGCTAAAATATTAGAAATTAAGGATGGACAAGGGCCTAAGCTTGCCTATTTTGAATCTGCTACTAATAGAAGTATTTTAAATGGTAATATATGGTACAAAAGGTAAACTATAAATAAATGCAATGAAATTATAAAAAGCCTCCTAGTGCAAAAGTTCTCGTCCATACAACTTGTTATTGCAAGCTAAACCAAAATTGTCATACTTGCGAACTAATACAGGAATTATGGCTTGAATTTCAAGTACTTACGACAAGACAACTATGGTGAAACTTACCATCTGCACTATAGGTGGGGATCCCAGTGGCGGGAGTAATGACATATAGCTCAAGGGCACTCAATATAGGTGGGAGAGTTGAGTTTGATGTTGCCCTGAGTGACACGTTATATTCATCGTAACCTGTGCTCCAGTATGACGCCGAATCAGGATATAGTTTATCCGGTACAACAGAGGTGAATAATGCAACAGCTTTTCCATTGGCAAATATATCAAACTGTCTGAGAGCATTGCGTGATATGTCCTGGATCTCCCCAAAGTGTAGAATTACTAAAAATGTAGTGGATTTATTGTCAGAGCTCCAGGAGAGATCCAAGGATTGTTTGGTGCTCAAAGTGGTGGCAGCAGTTTGCATCACGATTGAGGGAATTCCATAGTCTGGGTCAGGATCAAAGGTGGAGTTGGTTGAGATCGCTGTCCATGTGTCCATAGTGTAGTTCCTCCAAATCCGGTCATATTGATCATCGTTGTACCTATTATTGGGAAAGCAGAATCTGAGTGCCGACCATATTTACAATATTTATTTTGATTGTATTGCTTATTCAAATGAAATATATTATAATTATCTGGTCTTGAGAGATTTGGCATGTCTGTGGAGGGTGGATAGATAGCAGTTTGGCATTGGTGAGGTTGATTCACTGTTCCACTGTTTCTTTCCGTCGTTGTGGGGGGGGGGGGGTGGATTCTAACTAATTTTGATCTTGTAATGTTTGGGATGCTGTATGTTAATAGAAATGCTAAAACATGTTTGGCTTTTCTTATAAATAAATAAATAAATGAATAAAATAAAATAGAAGTCAAATTTCACCTGGTGAATTTGTATTTTTTTTTTTAACGTTGCAAAAAAAATTATAAAAGTTTGGTATCACAGTGCATCAGAAATTAGCCAAAATTTGATATTTTTGGCATATTTTAGAAATTTATTATGATATTTAATTATCATCATATAAATTAGTGATAGTGCACACAAATGTTTAAGAAAGAGCATGACAGTTGCTAATTGCTAGGTATCGACCAATAATTAATTAATCGGAAAATTAACTTCTTTTTTAATTTGTAAATTAATTTGGCATGTTTACCTTAGTCGATAGCTTGCTCCTATATTGCGCCTGTCAAAGTATACCAATGATTGCGTAGCATTTGCTTCTGCATAAAGGGTTGTCATCACTTGCCTCAGTTCTAGCGCAGATATAAAAGGAGTGCCATGATCCTTGTTTATAAGACAAACTTGTAGGTAGTCAGAAGTGGCTGTGGCGATAATCTCATAAAAGTATGTACCGTCGGCAGTAGGTAACTCAACTGTGTCCCAATAATTGACTCCCAAATGGATTTCAAAACTGGGAGGGTCATTTTTGTTGTCGTAGTTTCCGTACTTGAACAATGCTCTTACAATATACTTTGATCGAGCCGATAAGGATCTTATAGTGTAGCAATTTCGTTTTCCATTGGGAAAACTCCTTACCGTCAGATATTTCTTATATATGCCATTAAAGACATATTTGGAGGCGATGTTGTAGTTCACTCCGGTGTCGATGAATTGATCGTCAGACACATAAGTCAAACCAGTTTCATCGTCAACAAAGCTAGAATTTGCAGCAAGCCCACAATCAATGTTTACAAAATCTACAAAGGGAAAAGATGCACATTATTCTTTTTAACAAATAAAAAAAGCAAACATTTAGAAAGTTGAAGCATGCATATCCCACTGAAAAGTCATAAATCGTTCATATTTTCCCGAGAAAATTATTATCATTATATGTCAACGTCATAAATCATACATACTTTCCTGAGAAGACAGAATTCTTTCAGGAAAGAGGTTTCGGTTAATGAAAGCAAGGAAAGAACGAGACCTCGACATATAAAAGGAAAAAAATATATAAGCTATATTTGAGACATTATCACCATTATATGCAACGGTTTCAAACCAATAAGCTTTGTTTGAGAATTAAAAGATCTACTAATTTGCAACAATTAACTTCTGGACCAAATTTGTATATATATATAGGGCATTTTCTTAATAATTTTTTTAAAAAAAAATTGAGCATCCTAAAAAAAATAAGGGTTATTCTATGTTGGACTAATACTTAAATTGGATTTGAATCCTGATCAATCATATTTATTCATAATTTAAAAAAGATAATCTAGATGTAATTCTGGTTTAAAATAATTCAATTTACAACAAATTTTGCCTTACAACAATTTTATTTTGGAGATAATTATTTACTGATTATTCAATTATATGATATATATTGTACCGACCTTATTAAATAACTATTTAATTTTTAGATAAATATTTACTGATTATTCAATTATATGAATTCGGTTTGATATTTGGTTCGACACAAGTCTATCGTTGAGACAACAAAGCGCATGTTATATAGATAGATAACCTTCTCACAACTATTTTATGTTTAATATTTTTCATTTTTTTCTAATTATGTTATTTTCCAAATTCACGTATATTGGCATGCCGGGATTGCTTGGTTCAAACATTATTTTATCAATAAATGTATTACATTACGTGTCTATGCGTGTTCAAGGAAATCAATAATATAAGTACAGAAATTATTAAATAACTAACAATGAACGTAATACAAATGCAGCTAGCCTACATATTTAACGAAGAACTACAAATGCAACAAATTATTGGAATAATGATAAATAAGAGCATATATACAATTCCTCCTCTAAAAAAAAAATAAAAAAAAAAGAGCATATATACAACAGCACCACCATACATATATATAATGGGGGGGAAGATGTGATAATTATAATGTAATGATAAACTTACTATCAGAATCGTGCTGGCTGTCAACCGTCATACTAGATACAAATATCACCAGAAGAACATAGAACCATAAATCCATTCTCTTGGAGGCGACTTCCATTTTTCTTCTCCTCTAGCTTGGAGAGTTAATTGGGAGCAAAGACTCCTTTTATGATGGTACTAGCTGGTTGACAAAATCTAAGCAAAGTCTATTGATTTAATCAAAAAAAAAAAAAATGCAGATAAGCCTTAGCAAAACAATTTAAGGACAGCACGTTGATACATTACGTAATAAAAATGGTGTCAACAACCTAATATATTTTCATTCCTTGGATGTGCATCCTTATCTCTGTTGAAAAGTCGTCTTAGTATTGAACCTGATAGAAAAAAATAATAATAATAAAATTAAAATTAAAATTACATAACTGGATTAGCCCAAATTTACCTTAAAATAATAATAGTAATAACTATTTATGGGCTCTCAGACTCCCCGGCTATGTTTCTCTTTTCTTACATTAATTTCTCCATTAAGCATAGCACCTGGCCATCTTGAGTTTGGCACAGAAACTCCTGATATGAATCAACCTAATCACGTGCACCGCATTGCTGAAATTAAAATTAAAATTTTAAATTAAAATATTGAAAACAATGGGAAAAAAAATATGACAGAAATTTAAATTTTGAATTACAATATAGATATTTCGTACTAACCCGTAATAGCTTTCTTGGTCAAATATAAAAGGACCCAAAATGCAGACCAAAGAATACGGCGCACTGCTCCATAGACCATAGATTAGCCGAGAAAGCGGGTTCTTAATTTTACACCCACAATCGTGATCCGATTGAAATCCGCACCCGATTAATTTATTCCTCATGTATTGATTCTTTCCCGTTCAAATTCTGTCTCTTTCTCCTTTTATGCCGAAGCGTGGGAATGGGATTGTTATCGTGACCAGGGCGAAGCCTGAAAAATGAGGGGCCAATATGTAATTTTTTTTTTTTTTTTTTTTTTTTTGAATGGACTACCCTACATGTCTATCTCTATCTCTATTTCTATTTCTATTTCTACTACTTATAAATGCATCTAACAAAAAGAGTAAACATTTCATATAAAAGGAGTAAACATGTCATATAAAAGGGTGTAAACAAATTCTTATATCAATTATGGACCATTGATTTGTGTAATTTGATTTGATCAGTGGTCTAGATCTTAATTTTAAATTAAAAAGTCAAAATTTTTTATTAGAAAAGATTAAGTTACTACCAAATTAACTATTTATTTAAAAGGAATGACTAATAAATTATTGATTTTATCATATCTTTATTGTCTATAACATGTAAAGTTCTATATGAAACAAAAATAATATCAATATTTTATTTTCTTATTAGCCCACGTCTTGAGGGCATCTTTTTGCTAGTATTTATTAATACTTTCACTTAATTTAACTTAAAAATATTAATCCAATTAAAAATTCTTGGGAAGCCAACACCAAAGCCCCCACGTACCTCAACCAGGATCCTCGGCAGTCCAAAAAAAGGACTGTTGAGCAGTCCTCTCCTCTTTTTTTAAATATTTTAAAATTTTAAAATTCAATTGTTGAACCCAAACCGTTAATTTTGTTCAATTTGACGGGCGATGCGTTTTCATATAAGTTTTATAAAATTTGCACTTGATTTGATATCTGATTAAGTGCTCAAATTATGAACGTATTAGAATTAATCAAACCAGATCCGTTCATTTGTTGAGCAATTAATTAAGTATCAAACCAAGTCCAAATTTTATAAAACTTATATGAAAACGCATCGTCCGTAAAATTGAACAAAATTAACGGTTTGGATTCAACAATTAAATTTCAAAATTTTTAAATATTAAAAAAAAGGGAGAGGACTGCTCAGCAGTCCTTTTTTTGGACTGCCGAGGATCCTGGTCCCCACGTACCTTGGTTTCTCCCCTGATCGTGACCTGTTTTGGGAAAAACGATATTAAAGTATTAATTAAATCTCATGCCGCTTACAATTGCGGAATCTGAGCCGTCCAATTTTTTCGTGATCGATCTGATCCACTCAATCGATGTTCCCAATTGATAAAACGTTTAGGTTATTTTTGTTTTTTTCTGTCGCCCCCCATCTCCTCCTTGACATGCCCACCATCTGCCCCTCCTCCTTCCTCTCCTCTCTGTCACATCATGTGGAAAATCAACTCGATCGACTACACAGTTAATAGTTGCTAAGCCTCCTCTAGGCCAACCTTACAGCAGCTAATTGGCACAACGTGGCCGAGGCTGTGACCATGACAAGCCCTGAGACCAATTTAATTACCGATTTTGATATTTTCACAATTATTTACCGATTGTCACCTTCTTTCTTTACTGGATCTGTGTTGGCAAGTTTTACCAAAATTTAACTTTTTTTATTTCTATTTCAGAGGTTGAATAATCATTCAAGCAGCGGCTAGAAGCTTCTCGAGTTATACTTTTTTAAATTGAGCATATCTCTTTTAGGTATTAAAATGTATCACCCTTTTCTATTTTCTTGATTTGCTCAGTTCTGAATTTTTATCAATGTCTACTTTACCTTGAGATATTTAATGGTACAATCACATAACCTTGAGATATTTAATGGTACAATCTCAGGATCTGGCCATGTAACTACATGTAGTCATATACAGACTGTATGCCCCCCACAAGGATTAAAGTTGCAGCTCCCTATGGCATAAAAGACGCAGCACGTGAGCACATCGGATAAATATCAAGTGCTTTGAAATAGCCATGAAATAAGCAATGTGTACTTGGACCATTTGCTGATGGCCAATAATAGATCTTGGGAACAGCAGCTGGGACTTGATTTTGGGTCAGCACTTCAAGGAATTAGAAGGAAGAATGGAGCAGATGATGTCAACGAGTTTGAAAAATGAAATTTGTGGAAATTTTTGTTGTGGCCTTTCGTGTAATTTATTTTATTATTTTAGACTGTTAGTCCTAACTCTATGCGCAAGAAAAAGATTTACGTTCCTATTTTGGTCTGCGAAGTTTCCTTTGTGAAATTATTTGGTTTAGGTTTGTTGTTTTATCTACTCAGGTATATTAGACAAATGACAAGAAAAAGGGAAAAAAAGTCTTCACTTCAAATGGTTTTGTACAAGAGAGAGATTGGTGGAATGGGTGATGCCCGTTTCTAAATATCTGAACATATATAAATACAAGAAAGTGCTTTGCGTAGCTGTAAAGCAGCTTACCAAAGATTCCCACTAAGCAAACTTACTATTAATTCCACTACTTAAAGTACAATCCACTCAAAAAGGAAAAGCATGCTAAAGTTAAAAACACATCACATCGAAAGTACAATAATTGAAGCATCTAGCCATGTTGGTGGCCTTTTTCATGCTTCTAGTTTATTAGCGATGGCATCTTCTAAATCTGAGTCATAATATTCGGTACCATCATTCATCATAAGGTCTTCATCCTCGAAACACCTTAGATCATCGCATAACTGAACAACTGTGGTGTGATCTCGGTAGACCTCTTCGTCTGGGTCTTCCTGGGTCAAATATGATAATGAATTGTCTAGGTACATATCCAAAGTAGTGACAGGTTTATATATTGAATTCTCACTTTGAAAGAGATACAAATTTGTTATACCAATAAAAGTTTTTAATGGTATATTTATAGTAGTTTGTCCATCTGATCTAAGCACGGGTCTATTATCTTTTCTCTTCATTGAGCTTGGATCCCATCGTGGAATCGTTCGTGCTATATGGACAACTATATTTCCTTCAAACCTATAATAATTTATTAGGTCTGAAATTTTTTTTGGTAATCCTTCTGGAAGGTCATGGGTAAAATCAATGGTGTGAATAAACCCATGTGCATAGAGATTTGAAATTTCTTCTGGAGTCCATTTGTAATATTCATCCTCATATATTTTCATTTTTCTTATTACAACTCCAACCTGCATCACCCATTCCACCAATCTCTCTCTCTTGTACAAAACCATTATCAATAAATAAGTTTTTTTTCCGCATTTTCTCTCTTAACCAGCATTCTCAGTAATCCGTGTTTTGCGAGAATTCACCCGATCCCCCCGCCCCCTTTTGGTATCAGAGCAAGGTATGTTAAGCAGTGAGTAGTTGTCTCAGGTAAGGGCCTGAGGACTCTGTTCCAATTATCTTTGGCTAAATTATGCTAAGTTGATGAGTTTTCTTATGGCTAACTAATTTTCAGTTTAAGTTAGCAGGAAAGGATTGCAATACTACCATGAATGAGTTGATTTATTAAATAGTTCGGCCAAATAATAATCGTATAAGAAAGGTAATGATTATTTTAAGGTTTAGGAGACGTGAACTTACCAGACCATGTTATAGGCGATAAAGGAGGGAATAAGTACCCAGAAGGCGAAAAAGTACCGTACGTTCGTAATAATTATGGTATTAGAGTAAGAAGGCACCTAAACAAAAATTAAAATATTTGTTGAACATCTTATATAATTAACATATGGCTGAAAAATTTGAAAAACAATTAATGAAAGGTATGAGCATTCTAGAACTGCTGACTTAAATTATCCTAATCTAGCCGAAAAACAAGAACTGCATACCATATATTGGAACATCCCTAAAGCCACCCTTACCTAGTAGTCTGTTTAAAACCACCTTGAATTAAGAGTACGTTATAAGCGGAAATTATGCATATAAATACCGCTTATATTAGGACTTAATTTCATTAATTATGTGTGTTTCTAATGCTTTAATTGTTAATTTAGGTTAGAAGCAAGGTACTGCTATGGCTACTTTTATTTTGTACAGGATCTGTGTGATTTTGCCACTCTTGAAGCGAGGAAACCGAAGTCTGGTCATGATCTGCGGCCCACCGAAGGTTTGTGCGACCCACAGGAAGACTCAGCGAGTAGCAGGTGAGACTTGGCAGTTTAGAAGATTTCTGCGACCCGCAGGACTCGACAGCGGGCCGCAGAAGAAGCAACCGACAGCCCAAAATAGCCTGACCAAGTTCTACACCCACCTCTACACCGCCATATCTATTTCTGGCGCCTCAAAACCACGTCTCCGACAGTTTTAGAGCCATCCCACGCCTATATAAACACCAGAGCAAATCAGAAAAGGGGGTTCGTGAGTTTTAGGGTTATTCTGCTAAGTAAGAGAGCAATCAAGGGTTTTCAACGGGCCGCAGGGAGCATCAGCAACCCGCTGAAAGAGTGGCTGAGAAGGCAGAAAGAGAGATTTTGGATTTCAATTGTTGTAATCTTGTTTCTTTCTCTATGTTTTCTTATTATTCAGATACCTTTTGTTGTTTTGTCATGTATACTCGTGAGTAGTCGTATATTAGGGGCCATAGTAGTGAACCTTTTTAAGTTTATAATTGATAATATGCTTTAAGTTATATTTTCTTTGATTGTATGTTGTGTTTTATGCTTTGATTGAATTGCTTAGATTACTCTATTTGAATTGCTTAAGTTGAATTGCTTGCACCCGTTAAAAGAGACGTCTTTTGATTGTTAGGTGGTTAAGTCCAAACGTACTTAAGTAACAAAGTTAAAGTATGGTTTTCACGATAGTTAGTGCCGGAAGGTCATGCTAGGGTTAAGAAACGGAAGTTGAAACCTTTCCTGATTACGGAAGTATAGGAAGTCGTAGGTCGTAAAGCATAAACTAATTTAACTTAGACCAAGAAACGGAAGTTGGAATCTAGGTTAAATTAGAGAGAAATAATGTTAACTGTAGGTAACCTAGCCTTAAACGGAAGTGGGACTTAGGAACCTTAGTTAGGATTAATCCTCTACACAAAACAACAATTAAAATATGCAAAAAGTTGAATCTGCGCCAAACCTAGCGGGCCGCAGGAGGTTTATGCGGGTTGTCTATGACCCCAGGCTTCTGCGACCTTCTTAGGGGTCAGCGACCTGAGTTTCAGCAGGCCGCAGATAATCTCTGCGGGCCGCTGATTCTGGAGTAAACTGAGAAAGTATTAGCTACTATTCAACCCCTAATTCTTAATTAGTGTTTTAATTCCTTTAGCTCATTGAACTGTTTAATTTAGGACTTTTATTAATCTGCAAATCTTTACTTTAGATCTGTTATAATAATTATTTCTTTATACCTTTAATCTAGTTAGTCAAAGTTTAATTAACCTAATTATTTGAATATTCCGTCCCTGTGGTTCGACCCCGATAATACTTAGACGATTGTTGTAAGCTTGCAACTGATTTTAGGTATAATTGGGTATAAATTTAAGAGCGGATTATCCACATCAGTACGCCAAGTACTAAGGTTTAATAATCGGTATGGAGAAAATAATTTTCTGGAAACATAAAATTTTGTTTGATGCAGATGCAGGTCAGCAAGACAAAGATTTCTCCGAAGGAAAAGGGGAAAACAATAATGAGTGAAGGTGCTCCTTCCTCCATAAAACAGTTCTCAGCATCAATATATGCTGCTAGAGCAAAGAAAATCCATGGTTTCTCTCAACCGAGAGCCTGGGAAAAGAGGCAAATTGTCTCAATTGGTAAAAATAAGATGCCAGTCAGTGATGACTGTCCCATCTTTCAAAATGATTATTCTAAAATATTGTCATTAAAAAGCTTAGCCTTGCTTGACGTTAGCTTTGCCGCCGTTGACAAAGCAGAAAAGGCCAGAGCACTACATGTGCTCGCAAACCAGCTCTACTTACTAGAGCAGGAGAACGAACAATTAAAAGAGAAAGTGAGTGACATATCCACTTCAAAACAAAAGTTAGAGGAGAGGGTGAGACACCACCAAAATCCACTTCATACACTTGAGCGGTCATTCTTAATCCCTAAATTAAGAAATAATCTCTTAGGAGAGTTACTTAATGAGATTAGTCACAAAATTAAACATATGTGTTGGCAACAATATGAAGCCCTGCTACAGGAGCTATACCTCATAGCTCACAGAGCCAGAGTGATGCAAGTTGGAGTTGTAATAAGAAAAATGAAAATATATGAGGATGAATATTACAAATGGACTCCAGTATTGTTCATTATCTATTAGTTCTGCCCAACTGATTTCATCAGACATGAACTGGATGATTGGATTTTCATCATCCAATTCATTTATCCAGACATATGGATACATAGGTTCGAGCATTTCTACTGTTGGTTGAGTTTGTTCTGCTCCAAGCATCTCGACAAACCACCAACCGAGAATGTAATCTTCCTCTTGTTCGATATTACCTGTCTCGTTGTATTCGCTCTGTTCTGGGGATTCTGGGATGTCGTTCCAATATTCTTCATCCCATGGCCAGTATTCATCTGGAGTTAGCAAGTTGATAGATTCTTGCTCTAGCTCCTCCTCATCGACTGTACCCCTTTGTATTTCCTCATTTGATGGTGCAGCCGTGGAATAATTCGCAAATCTAATGGACAGAGATCCATCGGTTCTTGTATGGATGTTTACATTTTGCGGGATCTGGACCCTTGATATAATCGCAGGTCTTATGATCCATTGCCTTTCTTGGAGTTCTTCGGTCGTTCTTGATGTGCGTGGGATTGCACGAACTCCTCTGCTAGCTAAATGGTCAGCCACGTTCTGAACGTTGTATCTGAAATTTGTGTGATTGGTGTTAGATAGCCTTCCTATCAGAGATCTAGAGAGCAGTAAATTACTCTCTTCGCCTTGCCATCCTTCATATCCATGAGTTTGGATTACTAACTGTATGTGATCCCTGAAATCATGAATGGATAGAGTTATATCTGGTGCAGTATATGCTAATTGAGTTCCAGATGATAAATCCATTTCCATAGAGCTTATGACGGCTCTACTGTCTCCCCATCTAGTGTCGCGGAGTAACACCAGAGCATTAACACCTGCATTTCTTCTATGCAAAGTGTATAATCTTACCATTATCATACTGTTTGACCCAAAAATATTATGCCAAAATGCATGGAATAAATAGTCCATTTTAGGACAAATAAATGCAAGAAATCCAAAAATCCACGAAAAATATCAAACAAACTCCAAAAATTCCCAAAAAATACCCAAAAATTCCCCATGAATTATGATGAATTATCATGGTTCTAAAATCCAAAATAATTATCTACAGAAATTCCAAAATTCATAAAGAAACCCTAAATTCCACAAAAATTTCCAAAATAAATCCATAAAGAATTTCACAAATTTATTTGAACCAAGAAATCCATTATATTTTTATGAACCTACCCATAAAATTTTATCCAAAAATACCCTTGGGAAGGGCCTCAAACCATTTATTTTCACTTGGCAGCAATTAATTAATAAAAATTAAAATGGAAAATCAAGGAAAATCCCAGAAAATCCAGAACTCTGGCGCGTGCAACCAATTGCAGGGGATCCGAGTAGGGGAAGGACGACACTGCTCGTTTAAAAATCGCGCGCCATTGAAGAAACTTGGGTGCACCTGTTGCATGCACCGAATGCTATAAATCTATGACTGGCTCACTGGCTCATGACGAAACGGGTGCACCTATTTCTCTGTATCGTGTTAAAACTTACATGCGGGCCCTTACCTGTCAGGATTGTCCCTTCTCCCTGGTAAAAATGAAATGGTGGTTTTACCGCGCGACGCCGGGTAAAATGGTGAAACCAGGCGACATTCATCGACGTGGCATCCTCTTCGTCCACACATGACAAAACCACCATTCTTCGCCCGTGGTTTTTCAAAACCAAGCCCTAGAAGTTGCTGCATCTCTGTCGTTGATGAAGATTGGATGGTGTGGATCCCTCTCGGCTGAAGAATGGAAACCCTAGCTCTGAGCTTATATAAACCCTTCAAATGGGATAAAAAAAAAAGGAAGGCAGCCGCAATCTTGTATTAGGTTTAGACAATTTCAATTAGGCATAGGCAGTAGAGAGAAAGGAGAGGCATTACCACAAATAGTGGGGAAAGGGAAGAGAAAGGTAGAATTGGGTGATCCTAGTTTGTAATCATGATTGTGTCAATGAAAGAAGTTTGCTTGAAGTATTAGATTGGTGTATTTCTGTTCCTTCCCCTTTGATTCAATTACAAATCCATGGTGGGTATGACCTATGAAATCACAGCTCCTATGAACCATGGTCTGAAGCGCAGCATCAGCCATGGCCATAAGGAAGCTCAAGAAGGATGCTTCATGAAGCTTTGGAGCGCAGCACCTTGCTTCATAGAGTCTCCTAGTGCTGTGTGTCAAGGCAGCCGTGGCTTCCATGAGAGACTTTGGAGCTTGGCTCAACTCTCTCATGTGAATGCCTCAAATTGACATGGTGTGGGTCCAGAGCGCAGCACTGGCCCACCCATGCTCAATAGACCATGAAAAATGGCAGAAAATTGAAAAATAAAGGAATATATTGCATAAAATTCAATTAAGTGTTTTACACTGCTTTAAGTACTTTGCTTATGTGTGTTAGGACCTCTGTAAATGATTTTCCTGCAGATAAGCAACTTCAACAAAAGTTCATCAAAAACAGTGGCAAAATCACACAAAAATAAAACTTGAAAATTGAGAAAAATGTGAAAGGACTTGTTCTTGCTTTCTGCATAGATTTAAATACTTAAAACAAATTTGAATCAACCTAAATTAAGCATTGAATCAAGCCTATCTGCTGCAAGTGGATTTACATGGAAGTTAAAAATCGAATAAAAGTGCATTTTCTGCCCCGTGCCTCACACAACAAATTGATACACTTCAAATCGAAACAAAGACATGAAATTCATAAGTTCGATCTCCTGAAACTCTCTATACGATTTCTGGCACAAGAAGAGCTTCATGTGGGCCCCACTGCAGAAGCTTAGTTCAGCTCAAATTATAGGCCGAGGGGCCTCAGTCGAATGCGTCTCCTTCCAGTGTCCTCCATATCAAATTAGTTCCACAATCACCCTCCATAGACTCTCAAGAATGTAATAAACCTATCACTGGCAGAATAAGAACACCAGAAAGCTTTAATCGCCATTAATGGCAGCTCGAATATCTCTAGGTGCTACACGGTGATATAGTCCTCCCTGGCAAAACCGAAGCCCACCAACGTTTTATTCCCACTCTCACGATTCTAAATCACCAAAGATCGACTAAAATGGCGGCTCGTGGCGTCGTAATTTCATCGAAGAATGGAGAGGGGCCTTTCTGTAAAATTCCGTCGACTGTCGGAGAAGGAGGAGATTGAATTCGAATCCGTCGCGGATCTTCTGTGGCGGAAAGCGTGCGGCAAGTCAATTCACTCATTACACGAAATCCTGATGAGAGTCATTGACAGTCAAGCCCAGTCAGCGCACACGTGGCCTAATCAAAAAATTCCACGTCAGCAAAAATTTTAAAATTTCAATTAAAAATAGTATACAACTCAGAAAAAATTTAAATAAAATATCCATAAAATCCTAAAAATCTGTAGAATCTAGATTTACTGATATTTTGGTATGAAATTATGTCAAAAAAGTGCCCCTTTTATATTTTCAAAGTATTTTCTCATTAAAATCAAATTTTAAAAATTGCTTAAAACTTCAAAAACTCACCAAAAATAGTAGAAACCTCAGAAAAATCTAAATAAAATATCTAAAAATTCCTAAAAATCCAAATAAACCAAATCCAACATTATTTTCTATTTAATTTTGACAAAATCAAGAGTTTTATATTTTTGAAGTGTTTTATTGTGAAGAATAAATTGTACAAACTCTAGAAAAAATAGTAAAATAGCTCATTAAAATTCCTCAAACAAATTTAAAGATATTTTCATGATTAAAAATAAATTTCTCATTATTTATCTTATATAACAAAATTCTAAATTCCAAATCCTAAAAAAAAAAAAAATCAATTGAAAATTGGAAACATATTAGAAACCTAATACCAAAATTAAAATAAAGTAAACAAATATATAAATATAATTAAAAAATAAAATAAAAAAAAATCAATAATCAAACTCAAATCAAAACTCAAAGAAAAAAAGAAATTAAATTTCAAATTTCAATAATTTCTTCAAAAGACATAAAAATGATATCTTAAACTTTTAAATATTAAATCTTTGAAACAAATAAAAATATAATAATAATAATAAATAAATAAAAATAAAATAATAATCAAATCCAAAAATCAAGATGAATCCGAATTAAATTCCTCAAATTAAAAATCCAAAGTTAAGTAAAATAAAATAAAAGAATAAAAAATGATAATAATAATAATAGATAATAAAGATTTAAAAACCAAACTAATTCTAAATAAAACAATATAAACTAAAGTTAAAACCCTTTTAATAAAAATAATACTTCAAATAAATAGCTTTAGTTCTAAGTGTTCCTAGTCATTTCAAATAAATAATCCTAGCTTAGATATATTCTCAATTGGGCCCCGTCAATCAAGTCTGGTGCCATCAATTGTATCCGGCCAAATCCTGAAATTAACTTAAACACAAAATCATTTAAATAATGACTCTTCTAGCCTATTACATTTAATTCTTCAAACCTCTTAATCAGAGGTTCTCGTGGGAAATCACGGGGTAATTAACAATAGGGGCTTGCGCCTATTGGAAAGAAATGATCCACAAAATTAATAAACTCTCGTGAGAATTGATTCTCGTTAATGTGTTCTTGTTGTCGAGAAGCATTTTACACCTGAATTCAAGCTCGTGAGGGGTGAATCTAAGACTTATTCTCGTTCTTGAGGAAATCCAATCATTCTTCGAGAAATGACGAAAAAGTCTCCACACATACCAATATGTAAATGTTGTAAACCTTCCTGTAAGAGAGTTTGAAAACTCCCTTCGGTAATAAATGGTAGTTCGATTTGTTGGCCTTCTGTAACCAACACACGTTCGTCAGAGTAATGTTGATATACTCTGTGCTGATTTTCTGACCATCTTGCCTGGTATAGTGTTTCTGCTGGCACTTGTTGAGCTCGCCTATACTGAGAAATGTTTAACTCAGCATCTGGGCTCATCTGAGATTCAAGTGTACGGTGGTACGACCTTGATCTTCCTAGTAATCTGCGTTGTGCTTCATATCTTATCCTTGCTCCTAGGCGGTAGCCTCGGATTTGGTCTTGTATTGTTCGGTTCGTTGTGTTAGGACCCATGCCTGTGACTGAGGGTCTAGGTGCCTCAGTTTCCACACTGGTCTGTGTGCGACTCATTTCAACCTTTTTCTTTCTATTTCAAGGATTTTCTTAGGATCCTTAAAAATAAAAAGCTTGCCTTTTGGTCTTGATATAGCCGGCTTACTTGGTTCACCTAGACTCAGCTTCTTTAGTTGCACTTGGATCTGCTCAAGTGATTATGATAAATCGTCACTTGGCGTCACCTCTTTAGCCTTAGCTGCTTCAATCCTTTTAACTGCAATTTTGAGGTCTTCAACCTCTTCGGTTAATTTAAGCAGTAATTGGATTAATGTATTATTTTGTTTTGCAATCACTTCTAGCGCTTTACCAGTTATTTCTTGGGTTTTAACAAAACCTACTGCTGGTGGATGTAATGTTTCAGTTGCTTTTAGTGCTTCTTTATAATTTGAACTATCAGCACTTAATCTCCAATCACTCATAAAAGTAACCTGGTAATATTTAAACAGTTTTTGGAAAAGATAAGGGCGCCTATTGGGTTGTTCTTTTGAATATAATTCAATTATCAACGCAGCCTATTATGTCTTACTAATTTTTAATCCATAAGTATTTCTTAATTAAGAGTTAGAATAACATTAGATCATGCATACAATTACAATTTTTCTTAATCTGATATACATCAACGCAATTGTCACCCGTACTAGTCGACTTATCCTTGCGACTTTCCAGTCTTTTCAATCTTTGATTGACAGTATATCTTTTTAAGTAAAATTCGACATATCATATCACAAGTAACATTATTTTAACCCTTTATTCAAACCTTATGAAATTAAAATACTGTTCGACATAATAAGCCAATGATAACTTTCATTATATGCTTAGAACAGAGCGAATACAACGAGACAATTGCGTACACTTGAATCTCAGATGAGCCCAGATGCTGAGTTAAACATTTCTCAGTATAGGCGAGCTCAACAAGTGCCAGCAGAAACACTATACCAGGCAAGATGGTCAGAAAATCAGCACAGAGTATATCAACATTATTCTGACGAACGTGTGTTGGTTACAGAAGGCCAACAAATCGAACTACCATTTATTACCAAAGGGAGTTTTCAAACTCTCTTACAGGAAGGTTTACAACATTTACATATTGGTATGATAATGGTAAGATTATACACTTTGCATAGAAGAAATGCAGGTGTTAATGCTCTGGTGTTACTCCGCGACACTAGATGGGGAGATAGTAGAGCCGTCATAAGCTCTATGGAAATGAATTTATCATCTGGAACTCAATTAGCATATACTGCACCAGATATAACTCTATCCATTCATGATTTCAGGGATCACATACAGTTAGTAATCCAAACTCATGGATATGAAGGATGGCAAGGCGGAGAGAGTAATTTACTGCTCTCTAGATCTCTGATAGGAAGGCTATCTAACACCAGTCACACAAATTTCAGATACAACGTTCAGAACGTGGCTGACCATTTAGCTAGCAGAGGAGTTCGTGCAATCCCAGGCACATCAAGAACGACCGAAGAACTCCAAGAAAGGCAATGGATCATAAGACCTGCGATTATATCAAGGGTCCAGATCCCGCAAAATGTAAACATCCATACAAGAACCGATGGATCTCTGTCCATAAGATTTGCGAATTATTCCACGGCTGCACCATCAAATGAGGAAATACAAAGGGGTACAGTCGATGAGGAGAAGCTAGAGCAAGAATCTATCAACTTGCTAACTCCAGATGAATACTGGCCATGAGATGAAGAATATTGGAACGACATCCCTGAATCCCCAGAATAGAGCGAATACAACGAGACAGGTAATATCGAACAAGAGGAAGATTACATTCTCGGTTGGTGGTTTGTCGAGATGCTTGGAGCAGAACAAACTCAACCAACAGTAGAAATGCTCGAACCTATGTATCCATATGTCTGGATAAATGAATTGGATGATGAAAATCCAATCATCCAGTTCATGTCTGATGAAATCAGTTGGGCAGAACTAATAGATAATGAACAATACTGGAACCAAGAGGAACAAGCACTGATGATGACTTGTCAATACGATGAGTCAGATGAGGATGAGATGGATGAATTAGAACATTTTATTAATGTTCTACATTCACCAACTGAACCAGACTTACTCAGTCTACTTGCGGAACATGGTGGGAAGGATTGCGGCCTCCCCCAAATTCCTCAAGTAACTGATGAATCTGAGGTCAGATGGGATCCTTGAACCATCCGAGTCAGTCTATGTTTTGGAAGAAATGGAATACCCACTCCTGAGACAGTTAACTCAGAAGGAATCAGCTTTCTCTACAGCTGAATCAGCTCTCACAAGGGTACCGCCGGAACCAATCATGGGACCAGCAATGTACCCACCAGCATCAAGTAGTAGGCAGCCAACAGGCCTACAAGTCCCAGAAATTCGTGCAAGGTTAAATAATATCCGAGGAGGATACGTGAATCAAATGAATGAGAGGTATAACCTCCCATCAGCACAAGCAAACCAAGGAGCCATTCTAGTCTTGCCAGAAGATATTGGGCTCTATGAAGATGTGTTTTCTCGATGGGAATCGATCACTTTAAATCTCATCAATGAGCGAAATTGGGCAGATAATAGAGCCAAAGTAAATTATATTGAAAATTTACTAGGCGAAATTGAAAAGAAAATATGGATTCAGTGGCGAATGATCTATCACGCTGAATACGAAGAGTTGATAAACATTGCCGATGACCCCCAAAATGTGTTATCACAAATAAGGCGAATGTTTCTGATGGAAGATCCTACAACAAGATCAGCAGAGGAGCAAAACAGAGCTTACCAAGATTTGGAGAGGCTTTCATGTAATTATGTCAAAGATATATTCAACTATATCAATGACTACAAAATCTTGGCAGCAAAATCAGGAAGAATGTATATTTCTGATGAACTCTCAATCAAGTTCTTCAGAAAAATGCCCCCAATATTGGGTAACGAGATAGAAAAAGCATTTGCAGAAAAATATCCTGGAAACACAATCGGGGTGATGCCGAGGATCAAGTTCACATATGATTTCTTGGCTGAACAGTGTAAGAAGGCTGCCCTCCAACGCAGTCTCAAAGATCTTTCTTTCTGTAGTCAGATACCAGTACCTGGCTACTACCAGAAAAATAAAAAGTATGGTCTTAGAAAATCTAAGACATATAGAGGGAAACCACATGATACCCATGTCAGGGTATTCAAAAGGAAACACAGTGATAAAGTTCGTAAGTGCAAGTGTTTCATATGTGGTGAAGAAGGACATTTCGCAAGAGAATGCAAGAAGCAGCGGGGGAATATTGCCCGAGCCGCTATAGTAGAAAATCTTGATCTTAATGAAGATTGGGATGTACTCTCAGTCGATTTAAATGAACCAGATAGTGATGCTATCTGTTCATTTTCTGAAGGGGAAGGAGGGAGTAATGGCAATGGCAGAACTTTCACTGCCAGTATGGAAAATTTGCCCTATGAATCAGCCTTCACGTTAAGTACACAAGCGACAAATTCTTGGCGATATACCGTCCCGCTTCCTGAAGAAATAAAGAATTGTGCTCATGAATGGGAAGATAATTTACCATTACCTACCGAGCACATCAGATGCAAAATTTGCAAAGATATAACAAATCAGAGGATGCGAGCACATTGCAAAAAATGTTACTTGACAGTATGCCCTATGTGCTCAAGATTTCAACTAGGGAGACAGCTGATAATACAAAAATCTACACTGCAGTATGATAGCAAAGATGCATTAATTAGAGAACTGGTTGAGTATACCAATTTCTTGTTAGCAGAAAACCAGAGGCTAAAGGAAAGAATCCTAGAGCTGGAGTTATCAACAGAAATGAAAGAACTCCCAAAAATAGAAAAAGGCAAAGGGTTGGACATACCAGAAGTACATGATGTAGATTATGATATCCCGCAAACAAGCAAAGGGATAGTCATAAAAATGATGAATGATGAGTATATCTCTACTCAAGTTTCAGATCCACAGCGAGGAAAGAGGGTCTTGAATAGACTCTATAATATTAAACTGCATATGGAGATTCCAGGCTGTGAGAAATTCACGGTGCAAGCAATCCTGGATACTGGAGCGACAATATGTTGCGTAGATGAAAGTGCAATTCCAGTAGAAGCACTAGAACCAAGCGCTTACCCGATTCAAATCAATGGGGTCAATTTCAAACAGATTGCAAATAAAAAACTAAAAGGAGGAATGATGTCCATTGAAGAGAACAAATTCAGAATCCCATTCACTTGTGTTTTTCCAATGGCACAAAGTGATGGTATTCAAATGCTAATTGGTTGCAATTTTATTAGGGCCATGCAGGGAGGTCTGAGAATTGAAGGACAGATGGTTACCTTCTACAAGAATATCACAACCATAGCAACAAAGGTAGAAGCCGAAGTAGCTTCATTAGCATCAATCTCTGAGTTAGATTTGACGGAATTAGAATTCCAAGAAATTCAGAGAGCAGTGGCATATCCATGTGGAGTTGAATAAGAAAAATTTAAAGAAAAATTCAATTCACTCCTCGACAGGCTAAAAAGACAAGGCTATATTGGAAAAGAGCCTATGAAATACTGGAGTAAGAATCAAGTTGTTTGTAAATTAGACATAATTAACCCTGAAATTACTATACAGGATAAACCATTAAAACATGTAACGCCAGCAATGAATGAGCAATTCAACATGCATATTCAAGCGTTGCTAAAAATAGGTGTCATAAGACCAAGCAAGAGCAGGCACAGAACGATGGCAATGATGGTAAACTCAGGTACCAGTATTGACCCGAAAACAGGACAAGAGGTCAAAGGTAAAGAAAGGATGGTATTTAACTATCGAACTCTCAATGATAATACTCATAAAGACCAATATAGTTTACCAGGAATTAATACAATTTTAAAGAAAGTTGGAAACTGTCACACCCCGAACCAAACCAGGATTCGAGGAGGACAACCCGCCACGTGCATACACTCTGTTGTATACACGTAAGGCTAAATTTTTGTGTCTCAGATACAATAAATCACAAAATAATGTCACAAGATTAATACAAAATAAAAGTACACAAAAGAATGATATCTGAAGCAACTCAGACATCATATAACATCATCCAGCAGCGGTAAGCAATCTCTAAGTCGGATCGTCTTCAGTCAGACCTGAACCTGTCTCCACAATCAAAGTATGTGGGATGAGTATGTGAATACTCAGTTTGGTAATAAGATAAGCCAATAAGGTCTTGGTTAATATCTAACTAGAACTAAACCATTAAGTTAAACGCTTTTAAAATCCTACCATGCAATATCTAATTGTTAACTTTGAATAAATGATGTTGCTAAACTACAAGTCCTATCATGCCCAAATAAATCAGAAAAGTTTCTGGAGAAGCGGAGAGTAATAATAGTGTAATAATATACGGTGAATACATATATCAATACGAGGGTCAAGCACCCACACTTAATGGTCAATCATAAGCCACATAAAATCCATAATCAATCTCACAAATCCCAATATGACATGAACCGTGCCTACAGATCCACCTAACTCAGCACGTGCTCGACAACTCAACTGCGCCCCGTTCCCACATTCCCGCTAAAGAAGTGGGCAGTAAATCACGGTACCGGTAAACTGAACTCATGGGGGTCGAGAGGTAGTCTGATATAAATGGCACACTCAATTCCCCATTTGTTAAGGTTCAAGTCAAGCCAAGGGAATATAATAACACAACTCAAAGGAATATAATAGTAACACAAACAACCATCAAGTGACCGCAGTACCGCCTGACGGTCGGTCTGCTGAGTGATCATTAGAAACGCGTTGCCCACGATCTCTATCATAAGGAGACCACCGGCAATGGCTTGGGTGCAATCTCCCGATAATGGAAACCCCAGGCAAAACGAACTTATCACACTCGGTCTCACTATCCTGATCCACACCAGATGCAAGTGTTGATTAAGGGCACTTTTAAGTTTATTAATCACATTATTATTAATATGCAATGCATATCCTATAAGTGCAATCTAGTTTTGAGTTAATGACATGTGCTTAACTGTTTACTTAATGTTAATGACATGATATGCACATAATTAATTATTGATCTAATTACTAACTAAAGATTAAACAAAACCTAAGGCATCCACACCTGGAATGACGGGCATAGGAAGAAGGTTGCTGCTAACATTAGTGAAGTCTTGGTCTCCACTTTGCAACTCTTACTCAGATTGGTAGTTGGTAAACTACATCTGAATAGTCTGACTGAGTACCTGACGATCAGAAACGTAAGCGTTAGACTAGCGATCCACCCAGTTTTGGTTACTTTGGTCTTAAGCTAGACTTAACTCCTAATTTAAATTGAAAGGGACTCGGTATTAAAATATATTAATAACTTTAATTAGTTCTTAAAAATAATTTGACGAAATTCCGTTTGAAACTAGTTGAGAAGGAAAGTTAAGTTGCTAGTTTTGGAAATAATTTGTTAAGTTCCAACTATAAAATTAATGTGTAGAAAGACGTTTTTGACGATTCCTATAAGTCCAACTACGACGTTTGGAGGCGTGGCATATTAAGTTTAGTTTAGGAAAATAATTTGAAAAGTTTAGTTAATAATTAAATAGTGTTTTGCTCAAGTATGAAACGCTTTTGACAAATCAACTAAAATAAAATAAACCTCATGTTAAAAGATAAATAAAGAAAACTTAGTTTGTTTGAAATTATTTTGGGATCATACTGTGTCCGTTTAAAACATAGTATCTGTTTTGAAAATAATTTACGGACAATCTAATCATCTCCCATTTGTAAAAGCCCATAGTTTATATTCGAATCCGTCTCGATTAATTTCTCGGCCAAAAGCTTTTAACTCAAAATCCGACTTAACTTGCTAATATAAAATATGCCATCACAAATCATAGTTCTAGTTTTAATATTTTTCTCAAAATTCCATCTCACATAAAATGATTTTCACAATTCAGCCAACACACAAAGAAAATGGGCCATGGGCAAAATAACAAGGCCTAGTCCTTTCGGATCCAACAGAAAAGAACAGAGCCCACACAGTTTCACACGGATCAGCAAAACAGAGAGAGGCCCACGAAGAAAAACAGGACAAACCCAAGTCGGATCCAAATTGGGTCCAGTGGGTTTCGGGGATCAGATCCGAACCCACAGAAATATCAAACCCGACCCACTAACACGGAAAATTAAAGAGAAGACCCTGAATCAAAAATATTCACACAACATTCACACTTTGGTCCCTAGTAACAGATTTATACACACAGAAGTCCTAAAACAGTTCAAAAACATTTACAAACAAGTCCAAAATTCGAAAAACTTCACAAATAGGTCCCTGGAACCTAACAACAACGCACCAGTAAGTACACAGAGAGGAAACCGACTGGTACCAAGCCTGAACCAGCTTGATAACCAAGCCGAGAGCATCACACAACCATGAAATAACCTGTATTGCAAACATCTAACTTAACTACAGCTATACAAGCTACTTAGCAGATTTTATAAGCAATGATTGACCTAAAACCTCAGGTACCAAAGCTTTAAATTAATTTCACAGCTATAACTCGACTCAACAGTTCAAAAAGATAGAGAATAGCCTAACATCAAGCTTAAATTCTCTATATTGATTACACAGTTAAGCAACAGACATTGTTCAAGCCTTCAAGCCAACAAACCAAGATTTTGCACACTGAAATAGTGTACCAGAAGAGCAAACAGAGGTACAGTGGTTGGTACCGGCCTCCACCAGCCTGGTAACATACCAGAAAACACACACACAAGCACAAAATTCCAAGGAGACTCCTAACTGTTAACGAATCAGAGATTAAGCTAATATGTGACACTAAACAAACCCTACTGAGCTAATAGCTAGCATGAAATCTGAAAGAAGCGACCGGCATAACAGATCAAAGCCAAAGCAAGTACATAAACAAGTCAGATCAAATCGAGGCATTGCACTCTCCCAATCAATCAAATAACAAGTACATCAATCACACTGACAGTTCAATCGAGTGCATACCTCACACATCAAGCAATCACAGCACCAAGCAAAGAAAGAAAAGAAAAAGAGATAACAAACCGAGATGAGAGGAGAACAAGAAGAGAAGGGTATGGGTCAGCTCAGTCAGCTCTCGCGCACACCTCGGCACCTCCACCTAGCCTCGTCGACCACCTCCGACTCCTCTCCAGCCGCCTAGTTTCCACCTCTCTCTCTCTTACTCCTTTTCTTTTTCCTTTCTCTTTTCTGTTCTTACCTGAGGGACAGCGATTGAGCAGAGAGAGAAGAGAGGGGTGACACAAATAGGCGAGAAGTGGGGTCGGGGGAGTGGGCGTGCTGCTGAGGTGGCGGAGCGGGTGTTGTCAGAGGGTTTGGTCGTGCGAGAATCAAGCTCTCGTGTCAGAGGCGAGAGAGAGAGTGAGAGAGAGGTAGCACGAGGTAGAGGTGAGGGATAAAGGTTGCAGTGGGGTCGCGAGTGCGATGGTAGTCAAAGGGGGTGGGTCAAGTAGGCAGCGAAGTCGCGACTATCGCGAGCTTCTGTCAGGGGAGAGAGAGGGAGAGTGACAGAGAGGGAGAAAGACTCGAGTGAAAAGGAGTCCACGAAGTCTCCTTCGGCGGAGAAAAGTTGGGAGAGAGAGAGTAAAAGAGAGATGAGAGAAAAGGGATCCAAGGTGATCCAACGGCTCAGAAAATTCAAGGATTGAAAACACGATCCAACGGTCCAGATTGAAGGAAAAATTCAGAATTGAGTTAAACCAACAGCACACTAGTTTTTAAGCTAAAATAACTCATGGAAAATTATGTAAATACATTTTTGAAAATATTAAGGCATAAAATATTTAGTTAAGCAAATAATTTTTATCGAAATTTTCCAAATGGCCGGAATTAATTATCGTATCGAATTCAAAATAAAACCGTTCTTAATTTACAAATGGGGTTTATGATTAGACTTTAGTTTTTTCCCAATAATTAAATTATTTCATTTCTTAGAAATTACTAAATTTTAATTTAAAAAGTTTGGGTTTTTACAGAAACAGTCGGATTTTCTCAAAATTCGACCTAAAAAGCGGGTTTCATCAGGTGGCGATGGACCCAGAATCAGTGGAGTGGACAGCTTTTGTAGTCCCAGGAGGACTGTATGAATGGTTAGTCATGCCATTTGGTCTGAAAAATGCACCAGCTATTTTTCAGAGAAAAATGGATAATTGCTTCCGAGGAACAGAGGATTTCATAGCAGTATACATCGATGATATCCTGGTGTTTTCAGAAAATGAAGAACAACACGCGAAGCATCTGGGAACTATGCTGTCAATCTGTGAAAAATGAGGACTTGTGCTCTCCCCCACCAAAATGAAGATTGCTGTTCCAGAAATTGAATTCCTTGGAGCAGTAATAGGTAATCAAAAGATAAAATTACAGCCTCATATTATTAAAAAAATAATATCTTTTGATGAGAACAGGTTAAAAGAAAAGTCAGGAATGCGTTCTTGGCTAGGAATTCTGAACTATGCAAGGTCATATATCCCGAAACTTGGAACAATCCTTGGTTCTCTTTACTCAAAAACTAGCGAGCATGGAGACAAAAGGTTAAAAGGCTCAGATTATGAAATAATAAACAAGGTAAAATCTTTGGTACAGAATTTACCAGATCTTGAGCTCCCACCACAGGATTCATACATAATTTTGGAAACTGATGGATGTATGGAAGGATGGGGAGGAGTTTGTAAATGGAAGAAGTCCAAATATGACCCCCGGAGTTCAGAAAGAGTGTGCGCATATGCAAGTGGGAAATTCCCGGTTCTGAAATCTACAATAGATGTAGAAATTCATGCTTGCATGGAAACAATGAATGCTCTTAAAATCCATTACCTAGATAAACCAGAAATAACTCTAAGAACTGATTGTCAGGCGATAATTAGTTTTTACAATAAATCAGCATCTAACAAACCATCCCGGGTCAGATGGATTAGTTTTGTTGATTTTGTGACAGGTACTGGAGTTAAAGTTAATTTCGAGCATATCGATGGGAAATTAAATGTCCTAGCAGATTCACTCTCTCGCTTAACAGCAAAAATGGTTATCACCATTAATTGTTGCTCAATTGATGGATATTTGGAGGAATTAGAAGGCGCTCTGAAAGAATTACAAAATACATCACCAAAGGCGCAAGAGCAATTTATTGGAATTATCAACAATCTCAGTAAATTGTTCTAAAACGGAATCGCAAGCATGCATAAGGGACTGCTGGAAAAACCCCTTATTGTATCTTAGGATAAGTCTGGTAGTAATCTACGGAAAGCTACTGACAATTTTTAGATTTTATTTTCTTTTAAGAAATATCTGATAAATTATTTTTATTTGTTTGCTTGAGGATTTCTCTTATTTTTACATAGGAATGGTGCTTGATTATCTCAGAGGAGTCATTCGGATGCATGATGGTTCGCCAATCATGACAGCCAGACCTAGTACAAAACTTGCCTTTACCCAAGCCGAACGATGGAGAGCCTTATGTGGAAGTAATGATTTAATGGATGAATGTGAGTTAGTCACCATTGACTATCTGACTATTTCACCTATATCATTTCAATTGCAACATGCAATGTATAGCAAACTTCAAGAAAATTACAAGGCTCAACTAAACAGGACAATTGAAGAATTGGAGAGACTCATAACAATGAGTTACATCCAAAAGTTAAGACTAGAACAGCAGGCAAGAGGAACGGATAATTGGTACAGGGACGCTTTAGGACCTGTTAACAATAAGATCCAAACTCTCCTTGATCTCCGCCGACAGTTAGATCAAATCAGGCAGGACCACTTTTACTAAAGCAGAAGAGAATCTATGAGTATTTTACTTTCGGTGCAACCAACGGTTGGTATGTATCTTTAGTATGTTTTATTCCTTGGCACGTGGGTGCGGGAATTATTCTCTTTACTTTGTCGGGAAATTATTTTGTCCTTTTTATTCCCGATAGTGTGTAAAGTAATTAAAAGAGAACCAAATGTGGTAATCCACCATTGCTAATGGACGATGGGACCCAAATGTGTACCCGCACAGCAATAATGAGATACCTTTAGGTTTCTCTATATAATAAGCATTAGATGATCGGTGAAAGGGCATCACCCATTCCACCAATCTCTCTCTCTTGTACAAAACCATTATCAATAAATAAGTTTTTTTTCCGCATTATTCTCTCTTAACCAGCATTCTCAGTAATCCGTGTTTTGCGAGAATTCACCCGATCCCCCCGCCCCCTTTTGATCCCCTAATGTTCTCTGATTGCATGCTTCATGCCACTTAAGAGTTTGTTTGAATGTATGGAGCCACATGCAAATTCGCTTGGTTCTTGATTCAAGTAGTGAAACAAAAAATAGTATAATACTACCGGTTTAATGTTCTCCTAAGTTCTGGCTGCTTTTATTTTATTTTATATTTTTTGCAAATTTGACCAATTTAGTACATTTTTAAAGTATGCAACGTCATAGTTTTACAAACTGTTGAATTATATTATTGTAACTAAAACTTTTAATTTCTTCCATTTGTTTAGAAAAGAATATATAGCGGCGAAGCCTCTACTATTTACCTCATGCCTAGTGATATATTATCGTGTATTCGTGTATTTTGTTTTAAAATAGGTCCTGTTTGGCATGCTTCTTTAGCGTGGAATAAGGTTACATAACTATTTTATTCCACGTTTGTGTCACCAAACAAGAAATAAGAGACGGAGGAATAACGTTGCATAAGGTGCCTTTAGTTATGATACCTCTTCCGGTGGAATAAGTTCAGATGTGGTCCCATCGAAGGAATAACAAAATAAAAATTATTTTTCTCCCTCTTTCTCGTTAATGCCCTCAGATATGGCTCAGATTCCTCCCACTCCATTTTGCCTCGTCTCACGCAAAACCTGATCTCCATCCTTGCGCCACCAGACCTAAGAGCAGTTGCGAAGCCAGGATTGAGAATTAGTGGAGGCAGAAATAAGACTAAATGAAATTGAGTATTAATTGCCTTAAAAAAATACCAAAAGATAGCTAGCTTTGCGTTGCTGTGAATGAGAAATGCTTCTTACTGATAGGATCGTCTTCTTAATATGAGGCTATATGGATATTAGTGGAGATAAATGAGATACTTAGAAACTGAAATTCTTCATTCATATAATTGATATTTTCTCTCTTCTAAGTTCTAAATTTCTAAACACTCTTACATTGTTTATATAGATAAAAACTCAACTACTTTGATTAACTAAACATTCAATGACATAGTCTTCAAGACAATTAATAACAACAATTTTCTAAGCATTATTCTTGTAATTCTAAATAATTAAACTCTTTGACCATGCAAACTTAATTGAGTTTATATTTCCAACATCCTTCCTTAAACTCAATTATGCTCCAGCTCTCATCCCGAGCATCTTCTTGAATCGATTGAACAATTCTGCTCCAATCGATTGACCATGCAAGCTCTCACCACGTGAGTCAACTCAACATTGCCATCCTTCACATGTTCGCGTATGAAATGAAAGTGAACATCAATATGCTTGCTCCTTTCATGATGCACCGGGTTCTTCGCCAACTCGATTGCTGACTTGTTGTCGACTCGAATCTACGTCGGTTCGTCTCGTGCGAAGTTCATCTCCTTCAGCAATTTTCTCAACCATAGCGCATGACATACACACGAAGATGCAACCACATACTCCGCTTCACAAGTTGATAAAGTCACAATTGGTTACTTCTTCGACACCCATGTAAATATCGTGTCTCCCATGTAGAACACGAAACCCGCGGTGCTCTTTCTATCATCAATGTCACCACACCAATCGCTGTCCATATATCCAACAAGATCAAACTCGTCAGTATAAGACTATAACAAGCCATGAGATAAAAGTACCTTTCACATAGCGAAGAATTCGCTTTATGACTTTCCAATGTGACGTCTTTGGCTCCTCCATGTACCAGCTTACCAAGCCGACACCATATGCAATATCTGGCCACGTGCACATTAGATAGCACAAACATCCAACCAAACTTCTGTATTGAGTTGCATCTACGGCTTTGCCATCATCATAACGAGACAACTTTGTCCCGCTCTCAACCGGAGTACATACCGGATTGCAATCATCCATCTTAAATTTTTTTAATGCATTTTTTGAATATGCTTCTTGCGAGACAAAAATTCCAGATTTATCTTGCTTCACTTCTAACCCGAGAAAGTATGACATAAGTCCCAAATCTGTCATCTCAAATTCTTTTGACATCTCGAGTTTAAACTTCTCAATCATTTCATTATTATTCCCCATGAATATCATATCATCATCATACAAAGCGACAAACATAATGTCATTATCACATACCTTCACATATAAAGCATGCTCATACGGGCATTGCACAAACCCATGCTCCTTGAAGTATGTATCAATTCGGATATTCCAAACTCGTGGAGCTTGCTTCAACCCGTACAATGCCTTCTTCAATTTCAGCACCTTGTTTTCTTCTCCTTCCTTATTGTAACCTGGTGGTTGCTCGATGTAGACTTTTTCTTCGAATACACCATTGAGGAATGCTGATTTCACATCCATTTGATAGATGTTCCACTTGTTTTGGGCAGCCAATGATATCAACAAGCGAATAGTCTCCATTCTCGTAACGGGGGCAAACACTTCTTCATAATCAATCTCTGCTTTTTGCTTGTAACCTTTAGCTACTAACCTCGCTTTGTATCTTTCAACTTCGCCTCGAGCATTAAGCTTCTTCTTGTAGACCCACTTCACGCTAATCGACTTATGATCCTTGGGTAACTTCGCAAGTTTCCAAGTATCGTTCTTCACAATAGCATTCACCTCTTCATTCATAGCTTGCTGTCATTTCTTCTCTTAAATAGCTTCTTCGAATGTGATATTCTCGGCATCCGCCAAAAGACACACCAAGTGAAGTTCACTTGTTGCCTCATATAAGTCTTGCAAGGTTCTGGTTCGAGGTGTTCTTGCATCGTCATCACTTGAGCTCGCACTTGAACTCGAACTTGGCTCAGCTCGGGTTGTTGTGTTTGTCGAAGTAGAGCTCGCTATGATTTGCACTTCTTTCTCAACATCATGCGACTTCTCTTCCATAGAATTCTAGCACCATACGCCTTCTTCGTTAACATGCACATCACGACTTATATGTATTTTATTAGTTGCTGGATCAATGAGCTTATATGTCTTCGACCATTCATCATAGCCGATAAAAATCAGCTTCTTGCTTT
This sequence comes from Rhynchospora tenuis, assembly GCA_027725995.1. Lineage (NCBI taxonomy): Eukaryota > Viridiplantae > Streptophyta > Magnoliopsida > Poales > Cyperaceae > Rhynchospora > Rhynchospora tenuis. The sequence continues at coordinate 555,111 of JAMRDG010000020.1, read as the reverse complement.
GTCATCGAGCTTAGTCCTTCGCTGATCTGGAATATGTGCATAAGCCACACTTCCGAACACTTTCAAATGAGATACTGCTGGTTTCACACCGCACCAAGCTTCTTGCGGAGTCATGTTCTCCAAGCTCGCTGTTGGACATCGATTTTGCAAGTAAACCGCACATTGCACAGCTTCAGACCAAAATTCTTTTCGCATATTCTTACTTTTCAGCATGCTACGAACCATGTCGAGTATGGTCCGATTTTTTCTTTCAGCCACGTCATTTTGTTGAGGTGAGTATGGCGCTGTTAGGAACCTCCGAATACCATGCTCCTCGCAGAAATATTCAAACTCCTTAGAGATATACTCGCCACCTCGATCTGACCTCAACGTTTATATAGTTGCCATTCAACTTCTCAACTAGCACCTTGAACTTCTTAAAAATAGCAAATGCCTCAGATTTTTCCTTCAAGAAATACACCCAAGTTCTCCTTGAAAAATCATCAACAAAAGTTATGAAGTAACGGTGCTTACCCAATGAGTTTGGTGTGATTGGACCACATATGTCCGTATGTATCAACTCTAGCGGCTTCTTGGCACGATAGCTCGCTTCTTTTGGGAATGAACTCTCGGATGCTTTCCAAGCACGCACCCCTCGTAAAACTTGTCACAATGATCAATTTGTGGCAGCCCCTTCACCATACTTTTCTTTGACAATTCTTTCAAACCATCAAAATTTAGATGACCAAACCGCAAGTGCCACAACCAAGCTTTGTCTACTACACATGCCTTCAAACACTTAGCTTGCACATTCATCAAATTTAATATAAACATGCGATTTCTGGTCATTTCAACTTGGGCTATCAATTTATCATTTTTGTCTCTTAAATAAAGGGTTCGGTCCTTCATCGCCACCGTATGACCTAATTCCAGCAATTGACCCAAACTCAAAATGTTACTCTTCATTTCTGGTACATAATAAACATTGGTGATAAAAGTATCACTTCCATTTTCCATCTGAATGAGAACTTTACCTTGTCCTTCGACTTTCACTTTCGATGCATCACCAAATAAAACATGGCCATCTACCACTTCTTGCATCTCGACGAACATGTGCTTATACCCGCACATATGATTGCTCGCACCGGTATCTAAATACCACACGGTCTCTTGATTGGGAGCTGCTTCTTTGCTCGCAAGCAACACCACGCCATCTCCAATCTTTCCTTCTTTCTTGTCATTTTTATCTTTCTTCTCATGACGACATTCATATGCATAGTGACCATATTTATTGCAATTGTAACATTGAATATGAGATTTATTACCTCCTCTTCCTCAACCTCGGCCATTGCCAAACGAGCCTTGTTGCTCATTCTCATCTCGGTTGTCTTTCTGTCCGCGACCACGACCACTTCGGCCACAACCACGACCTCGGCTGCGACCTCGTCCACGACCTCGATCACTGCTGGTCGGTCTCTCTTCTTTCAATGTCAACTTCGCTTGAAGTGCTTCCTCGAGCACCTCTTGTTTTTTCTTATTCTTTCTTTGCTCATTGGCTTCCAGCGAACCCGAGAGCTCATCAATACTTCAATAGTCATTTCATTAAAATCTTTCGACTCTTCTATTGCACACACAACATTTTCAAATTCATTTGTCAAAGAGTGAAGTATCTTCTCAACAACTCGAACTTCAACAAGTGGTTCGTCATTTCTCTTGAGTTGATTCACCATGGTTTGCACCCTTGTCATGTACTCGGACACACCTTCGGTCTCCTTCATTTTCAATGCCTCAAACTCGTCTCGAAGTGTTTGCAACCGCACTTGCTTTACTCGATCAGCGCCTTTTTATGCCTTCTTAAGAGTATTCCACGTCTCATGCGAAAATGTCGCACCTGCTATCTTCTCAAAACCCGACTCATCCACCGCTTGATATATGATATAGAGAGCGATCTTGTCCTTCTTGCGATTCTCCCTCAATATTCTCTCATTAGCACCCGTCAACGCCGTCGTTCCGGTATGCTCATGGTAGCCATCCTCGATTATCTCCCACACTTCTTGCGCACCAAGGAGAGCTCGCATTTGTATACACCAGTTGTCGTAGTTATTCTTCGTAAGACGGGGCAGCGACATGTGCCCAACCGTCGAAACACCGGTACTTGTCATCGGCTCTGATATCAATCTGATAGGATCGTCTTCTTAATATGAGGCTATATATGTGGATATTAGTGGAGATAAATGAGATACTTAGAAACTGAAATTCTTCATTCATATAATTGATACAACTCTCCTACAATTGATATTTTCTCTTTTCTAAGTTCTAAATTTCTAAACACTCTTACATTGTTTATATAGACTAGCATAAGATGCCCTCATATTTGGGCAAATAAAAAAACAAAATAATGTTAGACAATAAAAATATGTTTCTTAATTTACCATCGATACAAATTGATATGTTATTCAATTGTTTCTATATTAGATGGAAAACCAATCAAATCCAAAGAAAACTTTTTCCTTCTGTGCAGCAATTCAAAACCGAATTAATTATTTCCTTGTGTGCGCATAAAGATGTGTTGAGACAGATCTAACCATACATTTACAGATCAACGGTATAAAAATTGTTAACAAAAATTGTTGTGACATTTCTCTAGGTGCATTTATAAGTAGTAGAGATAAAAACTCAACTACTTTCATTAACTAAACATTCAATAATATAGTCTTCTAGACAATTAATAACAATAATTTCCTAAGCATTATTCTTATAATTCTAAATAATTAAACTCTTTGACCATGCAAACTTAATTGAGTTTATATTTCCAACACTTACATCCACTTTAGCATAACAACTTCTCACATTGTTTTTAAAAAAGTTAGGGCTCATAATCAAGTTCAGTTCATTTATGAGTTCCGTCTGAAATTTTTGTCCTTTTGTGACTTAGAAAGTGAACATCACGTGGAAGGAAGGAAAGAACTTTCATTGATAATGGAATATACTTGAAACATATTTTGGGCCTGGGGAGGCCCATTCACTTACAAATATTAATTTATTATTCAAAATTGAGGTCAGATGGAAAAAAAATGAATTTATTATAGGAGACCTGGCCTTTGCCAGTCCCCTGCTATCTCCGCCACTGCCTAAGAGAAAGATGAAGGGATGAATACTTAACAGGATTTGGTCCCCTCCATTTTTCTTTCTGTTTCTAAGCATTTTCGACATTACTTTTATATGTTTTTGGACTTCAACATCTAGAACAGAGTCAAAACATTTGAATACTTTTACTGCTTGAATTATTTCTTTCTCAATAAATCGGAAAATTTTAGCAGTACTATATTTTTTACTTTAAACAAAATTAATGTATTATGTAATAATTGGGATGGAGCAGTATATTTGTAATTTGTTAACTAAAGCAGTAAAGCATCATACTTTTTATCTTATGGTTAAATAAATTTTTGTAATAATAAAGTTTTTGTCTGATGGTATTGCACTTAATAATTATTTAATACTTTATTTTCCCTTTAAAGAATTCTTCAGGTCTAGTTATTTTTATTTTCATGGCATTCGGTTATTATTATTTTGTTGTGTTTGTCTAGTTCGAGTTAATCAACATGGGTTGCATTCATTATACAATTCCATCAAAATGTAAAATCCTAAAACTCATGCGATTTAACTATGTAAGTGGCAGAATTGGAAAAAAGTTTTTGAGTTTTTGGTCATCTATTTATATATTGATATATGAAGTGCCTTTGCTCAGCTGGTAAATATCACAGACTTGCAATATCTAACACTGTGTTTGGATGGTTGGCATCGGATGGGAAGGGATGGAAAATAAGAAAAAAATCATAACTTCTCCGTGTTTGGACGGTAGTGAATCGGAAAGGGAAATAAATCGCGAGGGGAACGGTTCCCTTCCAAAATTTCCCTCCTGCACAAAAAAATTACCCACCGAATCGACGGAGAATGAAGGGAAAGAGAAATCGGCGAGATACAGATTGGCAGCAATTGCCAGCAATACCCTTCCTGGCGAACAATTTTCCTTCCTGGCGCGCGATTTTCTCTCTTGCCGCGCAATTTTCCATTATTTAAGCACGATTCATACTTGCTCTTTCTTCATCGCTCAGGTACCGCTCAGATAACCCTAATTTATGATTTATTTCTTTCGATTGCTTTTTCTATTCCAATTTTGATCCATTTTTCTTGATTTGAATGTGTAATTTCTGATTTGGTTTAATTAGGATACGCAAACTTATTCGGCTTCCTTCTCCAAGCCTTTCTTCATTCGTTCATCTCAAGAAATTACAAGAGGTAAAACTTATTCTGCTTCCTTTTCAAACACTTTAAGTGATGTCTTACCCTTCTTCAATTTCGAAATAATTCTTAATAATTCGTTGAGTGAGTTCGTACCAATCCTTTTCCCTCTCATCACCATTTTCTTTAATTAGAACCTGATACTTGCTTAATTGTTATACTGTTACTAAGGACAGTACCGGTTGGAGATAGAAGAAACAAGCTTACTTTACTGTTATACTATGATGGAACAAACACACAAGTATCACCTATTTGTACTGGACTTAGAATTTGACTTATTAATTTCATAAATTCAATGGTATACTATCAAATGTTACTAGAAGGAACAAGCTCATTTTGAAACATGTTAAATTAGCTGTTTTAATTGAGTCTAATTCACATATAATAACAATATAGTTGGATCTGTTTATTTTCTATGGACTGGTAGGATATATTTGCTATGGATCTAGTAAATACTAATGCAGTATCGTTAAATTTCTGGATCCACTAGGATTTATTTTGAGTATATGTTGCAACTATTAAATTTCTGGATATCTCAACTTTATCAAAATGGCATACAGAGAGGTTCCTGAATTGAACTCGTCAGAGGGAAAACATCACTGTAGTAGTACAAGTTGAATAATGTTGTGTGCCTTTCTAAGAATTTTATAGAAGCTTAGTTTAATGAAATTGCTTTACACTGTAGGTCTTTACAAATGACTTCTTTAGACGATCTTGCATCTCAACGCTTGCATGTCCTTATTCATTGGCTTAATTTAATACAATTGGTGCAAGTATTTTGCTTATTAGTTTCTTGGCTAGTGCTAGAACAACGAGCCGACAATCGAATTTCTCGAGAAGTACGAGACAAGAGAGATGTCGTGCGTAATGAAATAATGAGTGAAATCCTTTATGGTTCTAGAACCCGAGAAGTCATCAGGATGGGTCCTCGAGCATTTATTAACTTGTGCAAGATATTAGTAACTAGAGGTGGCCTCAAACCAAGTAGGCATGCTTCAGTAGAGGAACAAGTTGCAAAGTTTCTCTATATCTTAGGCCATAATGTTAGAAATCGCTCGATATGTTTTTTTTTTCGTCGATCTGGCGAGTCTAACTGTCGACATTTCCATAATGTTCTAAAAGCAATAATTATGTTGGAGGGAGATTACTTTCACCAACCTGATGGATCCCATGTTCCAACTCAAATTTCATCAAAACGTAGATTCTATTCTTACTTCAAGGTAAAATGAAAGTAACAAATTATTCATATTAAATAAGCTTTAAATAAATCTTTTTTTGATATATGAAAAATTATACAATAACAGAATTGTGTGGGTGCTATTGATGGAACACATGTACGGGCAAAGGTTTCAGCACGAGATGCCCCTAGATATCGTGGAAGGAAAGATTATCCAACACAAAATATTTTGGCTGCTTGTACTTTTGATCTAAAATTTACATATGTCTTGCCTGGTTGGGAGGGGACGGCATCAGATTCAAAAATTCTTAAAAATGCATTAAGACGACCTTGTCCGCTCATTATTCCAGAAGGTAACATATATTGTTGAAACTGGTCAAATTATATTTCATAGCAAGAAATAGTTTAATGTGAGAAATAATATTTTTAAATACTTATCATTATCATAGGAAAATATTACCTTGTTGATGCGGGGTTTATGACAACGAGTTCGTTGATCACACCTTATAGAGGAACACGATATCATCTCAAAGAGTACTCAAGAAATCCACCACGAAATCCCCAGGAGTTGTTTAATCTCCGACATGCATCTCTGCGCAATGCAATTGAGAGAGCCTTTGGAGTTCTTAAGAAGAAATTTCCAATAATAGGAAGTGCCAATCAACCATTTTACAGTGTAGAGGCACAAAAGAAGATAATCGTGGCATGTTGTGTACTACACAACTATTTAATTGATCAAGATCCAGATAGACGAATTATGGAACAAGTAGATGCAGAAGTTGCAAATCTACGGGATGACCCATCAGATGTTGTTCGTACCGTTGGTCGGGAAGACCCCCAGGAGTTGATTAGAGGCGAACAAATTAAAACTGACATAGCTGCAGCTATGTGGAGAGATTATAATAGTTCAGCTTAAAAAATATGCTATCAATATTCATTAGATAATATAATAGTAACTTTTTTTAGCATTTCAGAATTTTGTTGTGTGGTTTGTTTAATTTTTAGCTTTTATGTTTTATTGTAAAACTATATGGTGATCTATTTGATATGATTTTATATGCACTTGTTTTGGCTGTTATTGTTTGTTGCTCGTTGGAACATAAATGTTTGAATATTGTCACTCTACTACTAACTATTTCAGTTAAGTGCTTATGTTGTTAATATTTACATAGCTTTCAGATGGGCAGGAAAAGAAGTTCTTCGAGCTCAACTCCAACTGCTAATGGAGGCAAAGGAGAGTCACTTGTCTGGTCTGAGGCAATGGACGAGGTTTTAATTAATGCATTTGTACACCAACAAGACATTGGAAATCGTGTCAATGGAACGTTTACGACTCACGCCTACGAAAACATAGTGAATGAGCTCAAGGTTGCTTTCCCAGACAAACCAATTGATAAAGCTAAGGTGATGAATCGTATGAAGTATATCAAGAAGGGTTTTGGAGCTTGCTATGATCTGTTTCGAAATTTAAGTGGATTCTCGTGGAGTTCCGCCACTAATATGTGGTCTGCCGATTCGGATGATGTCTGGAATAAGTTAATTGAGGTATGTAGAGAATCTGAATAATTTTTATTTGATTCCAACTTTGTTTTAGAACAACAACTATAATTGTAAGTTATGGTTGTTGTTTTGTCAGTCTCACCCAGAAGCTGCTAACTGGAGGAATAAGCCAATTATGCATTACCAGAGTTTGGAAAATCTATATGGACAAGATAGGGCTAATGGAGAAAATGCTGAAACACCTTCAGAGATCAGGCAGCGATTGGCTCAGCAGATTGATGATACAGAAAGTGAGAGCATAGCAGCTATTGATCGAATGGTGGCAAATAACGAGGCAACACTTGGAGATTTGTACAATGAGAACACCAGTTCTCTTGATGGAAATAAAAAGCAAAAACTTACTAGGGAAGAAGTTCAAGCTGAGATTATAAAAGGAATTCAAGGGGTTGCTGAAGCTATAGTAAAGTCTACTGAGGTGCTCGTGAATGCACAAAACTCACAAACTGAACAACTTGTGAAGGCACAAAGCTCACATACAGAACAACTTGTGAAGGCAAAAACTTCAAAGCTTTCTATGCCTGCAACTGAAATTTGGACTCGTGTTGTTGAGTTAGACCTGGATCCATCAAAGAGAAAGCTTGCGTATAGCTTCTTAGTTAAAAATCCTGATATGCTTGAGGCAGTACTTGGTCTTCCTTTAGAAGTACGAAAGGAGTATCTAATGGAGTTGATCTAGGTAATTATACATTTTTGTGGTTGTTGTTTAGTAAAAGGGATAGAATGAATTACATATTCCCCCAAGTTTTGTATGGTTGTTAACAGCGTACACACATGAAACCATTTTTTATGAATTAAACTTAGGCTATTAATCAATTAGAGGCATAGAATGGGTATTATAGTCGTTTGTGATGCTAGAGTAAACCTTGAACCAGCCTCAAACGAGGCCAATCAGATTCTGGTACCGTTCTGGCAGCGATGTACAGGATTGATATGCGAAAAATTTCAGATCAAAGGACTTGTTTGTAAATATTTGGGGGCATAATAATAAATTGAAAAGGATTGATCTAAAAATATTATGTTCCTATATAGTCCAGGGGTCTCATGGTAAAATTTAAGAGTACATCATTATGGAATATATTAACAATACTTGGAGTAATTGAGAAGAGTATGTGTTTGTGTTAATCTAATTTACAATGCCAATTTTATGTGCAGGAGCTGTCATCATTGGACTGACTGAAAAGGAGCATATTAACCAAGAATTGCAACTACTGCCAAGTTATTATAGTTTTGAAAGTTATTAAAGTTTTGATTTTGTTATAAAATAAATTATGAATGATGTCTATTTTTCTGCCAAGTTGTAGCTGATCTAAGGTTTATGTCTCATGTTAGTTAGTGCATTTGAATTTGGATAGTAATAAATTGTTGCTCTTTCAATTCTTAATTGTTATTATTTTATTATTTGCAAATTTAGAGGTAGGGTTGAAGGTTATAATAATTATTGTGGTTAAAGTATATTATTTATTGATCAGCTTATGCAAAAACCAAGAAGGTAGAAGGTATCTTTAGTCTCAGTGCATTTATCGGAAAATTACCAGTATCTTCGATGGATTTAGCTCATATAAAAAGCTTGTTAACTCAGCTGCTAGGATAAAAAATTATTATAAAAGTATTGAGAGATTAATTATTTTGTAGCGAACGAGTCTTGAATAGAGTTCAAGGGTTTAAGGATAGATTGGTCAATTATTTTATTTTACCTTTATTAAATTGGTTCATCCAAACAAGAATAGAGAAGGAAAGAAAACTGATTTTCTTTTCCCTTCGTAACTCATCCAAACGGAAAAATGTAAAATTGTTTACCGTCCCAACCCATCCCGTCCCTTCCCCTTTTCTATTTTCCTTCCATTTCCATTCCCCTCCACTGAACCAAACACAGTGTAAGGGTGTGATGCATGAGAATAAAGGATGGATAGGAATAAGCCCCTTATTCCTTATTCCGGTATCAAACCAAACACCATAGGAATAAGAAATTTGGGCTAATTCCGGGCCTTATTCCTATACCAATAAAACTAAGGAATAAGAATAAGGAATAGGGACAAGCACGAATTCTGAAATTTCTTATTCTTATTCCCTATTCCACCCGTATCTAAACACACCCTAAATGAAGGGTTCTTTTAATCTTTTCAAAAGGTATCATAGTCATTTCAAAAATAATTTTAAATACTTTTTTCTACGGCTTTTGTATTCCCACTCCATCTTACCAAACAAGAATAAGTTCTTCCCAATTTGCGTGACATAACTTTACATAAGTTCTTCTTTCTTAAAATATTCCTCTTAAGCTATTCTTTTACCAAACACCACCATATGGATTAAATGATATTATTATCGATAAATGTCGCATTTTAAAATCTTATTTCATAACCATCTATCCTCTCACTGCAGGTTTACCAGCGTGGGAATATTTCTTCTCCGGTGACAGCAGACACTTTCACACTGTTGCAGACCTCTCTTTGTAATTCAAAACAGAAGGAGCTGCTACTGATTTTCTGCTTTATATTATGGAGAGAAAGGTATAGCAGAATCTTCAATGCCAATTTTAAGTCTCCTCCAACCCTTCTAGATGAAGTTTTTCTTGAATGGAGTTCTCTGAACTACTCAGGGCCTCCACATACTTAGTGTTGTTACTAGGTTAGGCTTTTCATTTTACCTTTTTTTTCTTTTTAACTTGGCGGGTTCACTCTCTGAACCCCTTCCTCTTTTTACTTTTGTTACTGCTTGTATCTTTCAACTTTTAATTTAATATAAAGTTTTAGAGATTTGACTCCGTGCTTTCTTCAAAAAAAAGAAAGAAAAAAAAAAATCTATCCTCCATTTTCAAGTTGCCACTACCACTATGCACTAGCAAAAGTCTAAAGGGTGGGGCCGAGTCTACAGGACCTAATTAACGAACTCGAAAAAGAATTGGATTGGAAAATTTTTAATTTGAAAATTAAACCCGATCCTTCTGGATCTTCGAGTTTTAGAGGTCCAACTTGAAGGACAGGATTTAACTTAAGAAGGGTCCAATTACAAAATTTTTCATCTCAATGTTTTTTTATAACGTAATTCTCAAAGCTTAATCATTTTGGTAATCTAAAACATGATTAAAAATGAATATATGAGTTAAGTATTATAGATTTTTGACATACCTTTACATTAGATGTGCCACTCTAAAGTTGTAAAATTAGAAATTTAACACTCCAAAATTAAGCTTTTAAAAATGATCACTCCAAATTCAATGAAATTAGAAAATTACCGCTTTTATTATATAAATCACTCATTTTCATATCTAATATTTCATATTGAACAAAATACGTTAGCCGGTTAGCCCTCACCTTCTTCATCTCCCTCCTCTCATCATATCACTTGTGAACAATATGCAAATTACAAAAAGATCTGAAATACTAGTTTTTTTTACGTTAATCTATGATCATTTGTCCTTAGAATTAATTAATAAATATATCTATTAAAATCGATTTCATTAATTCTTCGAAAATCGGAGCGGACCGAGCGACCTTCGTCCATTGATTCTTTTTACCGATCTCTGTGTATCAGTATGGTTGACAATGTGTATTGCAAACGTGTCGTGTCGTGCCGTGTCGTGTCAAACACGCGCGTGTTAGAGTCGTGTCGTGTCGTGTTGACACGAGTTAATATTTTCAACGTGTCGTGTCATGTCGTGTCAAATGAAGGAATTGGTTAACACGACACGCGTAATGACACGACACGTCGTGTTATTTTTAAAATAGAAAAATATAATAAATTGTTGAAATTTCATATATTAAAATAAAAATGAATGATTGAATAAAAAGATTATGAATCAAAAGTCATTAAATTTATAATATAAACTCAATATAATTTAATAAATTTAAATAATATTAATTTTTTTCGTGTCAACTAGTGTCACGTGTCGTGTCGTGTCATGTCGTGTCGTGTCACGTGTCAACTCGTGTCGTGTTAAAACGTGTCAATGTTTGGAAATCTCCAACACGACACGACTTTGACACAACACGCCGACACGCACGTGTCGTGCTAATTTCATAAACGTGTCGTGTCGTGTCGTGCCAACACGCGTGCGTGTCGTGTCATTTTGAAGAACACTACTTGACATCACAAAACTTTAAATATAAAAATAATAATAATAATATCTATGAAAGAATGGAGAAAGCGATGATTCCCTTCATGCATTCATTTCATTGGGCGATTTAGTTGCATTTCTAGAAAATGTCGGTTGCAAAAGTGAAATATCTCTGAAAAATTAAAGAATAAAAATAATTTATCTCTATCTCTACTACTTATAAATGCACCTAGAGAAAGGTCACAACAATTTTTGTTAACAATTTTTATACCGTTGATCTGTAAATGTATGGTTAGATCTGTCTCAACACATCTCTATGCGCATACAAGGAAATAATTAATTCGGTTTTGAATTGCTGCACAGAAGGAAAAAATTTTCTTTGGATTTGATTGGTTTTCCATTTAATATAGAAACAATTGAATAACATATCAATTTGTATCGATGGTAAATTAAGAAACATATTTTTATTGTCTAACATTATTTTGTTTTTTTATTTGCCCACATATGAGGGCATCTTATGCTAGTATTTTAAAATTAATGCAAAGGGGTGGCACAACAATGATTATTATATATATATCGACAATTATTTCCGGAGAATGAAAAAGAAATTTCAATTTAAGAACCAGCTCTTAGTCTAGTGGCAAAGAGCAATGCACCTTGAATGAAAGGTCGCAGGTTCGAAACCCGGCTGGGGGTCTTTCATAGACATTTAATTTAAAAATAAATTGGGAGGCTTGACCCTCAATTTATCTTAAAAAAGAAATTTCAATTTGAAAACCAAAGGAGAGGAGGGGAAGAGGGAGAGGGATATTATAGTCAATATGAAAAAATGAATATGGAGAGAGATGATTTATACAACAGTAGTAACAATTTTCTAATTTAATTGCATTTAAGTTGATAATTTTCAAAATTTTATTTTTAAAGTGGTAAATTTCTATTTTTTTCAAATTTAGACTGGCATATATCTAATTTCTACTAAAATAAAATTAATGAAATCCGTGTTAAAAAAATGATTATAGTAAGGGGGTTTTCATTATTTTTTAAGGCAAAATTGGATATAACTTCCTCTAAAGTTTACCAAATAACCCCTACAATCTTTCAAATTGGAAATAACCCCTATAATCTTTGTACTCATGGATATGACCCCTCCTTAAATTCGTCCATTTTTTTATTTTAAAAATTAACCATTATAATTTTGTGACCAAATTACCTTCTGCCAAAAACGTTTCATCTTCCTCCAGCAATACAGTGGTTCTATATATTTTGCAACCTCAAAATGAAGTTTTATTCGTAGATGTTTAATGGGTTTAGTCATTTAAGCAATCTCAAATATGAAGTAAAGATAGCATAAGGTTGCTAATCCACATTTTTATTAGTGAATCGTTTTTTTAATTATATTCTAAATATAATGGCATAATATATACGAACAACAATTCAGCACAGAGAAAGAAATTAAATGGATGTTTGAAGGCGCTGAAGAAATCACGAGTTGTTCGGTCATTTTGAAGCACGTTGATCATGATTAATCTATTTACTGCGAATTTGATTTTTGAGGATTGAGGGCGCGATAAAATTGGAAACACAATCACCAAGTTCTCTATTGTGTGACGCGCTTAAAATTTATTGAAATTAACCATGCTTTAGTGCAAGGTTTTAAAATGCGATTTTTGTGGTATGATGGTACAAAGTTGATTTAGCGATTCGGTGTTATATTGGCGAAAAAACAGTGTGTATAAAAAGACAATTGATATCTCTTATTTATATACACCTTTTGACTGTACTTAGCCCTTAATTATTACTCAAACTATTATAAATTGTCTCATAAACTGTCATGTTTTCCAGGATTTTATTGATGTCGTCGCATGTTCGTTCATGTTGTAGGATTTTGCAGGAAATTGAAGTCAAGTCGCGCGAGCGCTGAGGATGGAACTACACCAGATGTTAGACGACTTCTTCCTGCCTACACACGCATGTTTTAGACCCTAGAAGACCATTGGAGACCAGACCACGAGCGAAGTCCCCGATCTCAGCCCAATCGACAAGCCCAGAAGTGGATTTCGGTCTGAAATCCATACATTTCTGTCCGAAATCCATACATTTCGATCCAAAATACTATTCTGGAAGACGCAAAAATGGAAAGAATTGATGGCACAATAGGCAGCCAGCCCGGGTTTGCTCCCCAAGTTTGCTCTCCCTCTTCTAGGCATGCACCCCGACAAAAAAGCTCTCTCTCCATTTTCGGACACAATTCTCCACCTTAGTTCTTAGCGATTTTGGCTCTTTCCCTAGGGAATTCTCGAAGATTAGCAGTGTTAGAAAGCGACAGTAGCAACACGACGGTTCTCCATCAACTCCAAGGCTAGGGAACAACTAGTATTAGCATAAGGAGTCTTCGGTTTAATCTTTTATGCTTTTACTTTGTTATTTCATGGCTTGTATCTTTATTTCTAGCATCATACTTGTGATTTCCATTGTGAACATGTTAGGCTGAATCTCTTTGATGTCTTAGGGCTAGTTAATAGATTAGTTTGGTACTTTGTAATGACTTGATGGATTATTTTGATACTATGTGATTTGTTTAGTTGAGAATTATTACTTCCTTGATTAAATTAATTGTTTGCTCGATTGTTTACCTATTGATGAACTGCAGCATCTTTAGGGCATTAGACTAGACCAAATAATTGTTTAGTTAAGTATTTGAGATAAGCCAATTGCTCGAAATAGAAAGTTAGTTTAATGACCGAAAGGTGTAACTTCTAGTGTTTCGAAAGAACCTAGCTACCTCTGGAAATCTCTCTAAATGATCTTAAACAACCAATGTCCAATACGAAAGTTTAGGTTTGGTTGTTTACGTGGTGAAAACCGAGTTCCAAGTCAGGTCTGAACCGAAATCGCGACAGCTGAGGTTAAGACTTAGGACTAGTCGTCTAGTACTCTTCACATAGTGTCTTATAAAAATAAAAAGTCAGAACGAAAGGTTTAAAGCAAGTTTTGGCACAAACAACATTAATTTCGGTCCGAAATCTATGCCTTTCGGTCCGAAATGAGCCTCTGTTCTGATGAAAATCGCAAACTGAGGTGCTTTAGAGCCAAACTAATTGAATGCTAAATCTTAGGACATCGTTTGCAATTGTTTGATCCAGAAAATTTATCAAAAAAAAAAATCTTTCCCAAAAATATTTTATTTTATTACTTATTTTTCCGTTCTTTTTTTTTTTACTTTATTTTGTCGATTGCTTGTTATTCTATTTTTCTCACTAAAATTCATCTGTCTAGATTTTGAGAACGAATAAGTCCGGTACTCTTTTGAACTGTCCCTATGGGTTCGACCCTTACTTTACCAGAACGACTAGTGAGGTAAATCATAGGTATAAATTTATTTGACCTAGAATTAAAATCCTTCATCAACAATTATACAACTAATCTATCTTATAAGTTACTTGAAAATTAAAAATATAAAAAATAACAAGTCAAAAGGTAAAATAGACAAAATCAAAATATTAAAAACTAAACGAATTAGGATTTTTGTATGGATTTGTATTCAGCAAAAAAAAATTTTTTGTATGTTACATGACCAGTCCGTTTTTACGTCGCTATCTGTAACAATTTTAAGTTATATCGCTGATTTTTCGAAAATATAACGCAACTGTTATTTCGTGCTTGGTTGTTGCAATGTTGATGCTTTTTTTTTTCCCAAAAACCTGTTATTTCGGTCATAACGATGTTATTTCGAGAAAATTTAAAAGCTTGCTTTAGTGACTATTCAACATGACATAATGCAAAAGAAATAAATAAACAAATAAATAAATAACCGCCATTTTAAGGAGGCAACATAGGAATTGCTGTATCGCTAGAGGAAGATGAAACATTTTTTGCAGGAAGAAGGTAATTCGGTCACAAAATTATGAAAGATAATTTTTTTTAAATGAATAAAATGATGAATTTAATAAAAGGGTTATTTCCATGACTACAAAGATTAAGGGTTATTTCCGATTTGAAAAATTGTAGGGGTTATTTCCAATTGACAATATTTGACGGGTTATATCCAATTTTGCCTATGATAAAAACTTCCTCTTTCAGCTCCGCTCCGCACGGACCAGGATAGAGATGGGTAGAGTGCCCATCTCATCACGACCATCCGATCTAATCTGGACGGTTTATTTTTTTCGGGCCAATAATTTTTTCGGGAATGGTGGAATTTACGGGGCTCTTTTAGCCATTGAAATTAAATCATACGGTTGAGAACCTAAGATGGGCACTCTACCCATCTCTTTAAAGAGGAACCGCATCCTCTACCCATCGCTTTAAGATGGGTAGAGTGCCCATCACGGATCTTCAGCCGTCTGATTTAATCTCAACGGCTAAAGGAGCCCCGTGCATTCCACCACACCCGAAAAAAATTATTGGCCCAAAAAAATGAACCGTCCAGATTAGATCGGACGGTCGTGATAAGATGGGCACTCTACCCATCTCTATTGCGATGGGTAGAGGATGCTGGTTTAAAGATGGTAGAGGATGCGGTCCGCTCCGCACTCCGTAGCCTCCCTTTCTCACAATTTTGCCTATGATAAAACTTCCTCTTCCTCACATTCATTGCTCTCGCGTCTCAGTATTGGAGGAGAGCTCTCTCTCGGCAGTTTTCGCTCAAAAGCAAATAGACATCGATCTCTCTCTCTCTAGCTGCTGCGACTAGCAATTTCTTCAATTGAAATCGTTCCAATCGAGATAGGGGCCTTCAATTAGACAGTTTGTGGTCACATTGAAAATTTTCTTTCAGTTTTTCGAAGGTTTTTTGTTTTAATGTGTGCTATCTTCAACAGAATGGTGAATTTGAAGTCTCTCAAGTCCTAGAAATCGAACAAAAGGGAAGCTCGCGACGTTTAATCAAGACCTCCATGCTGAATCAGGTAATTAAGATCCATATTATTTGAATCATATGCTCTATTTCCTGTGCAAATTTCCAATTTATTACAAAATTTGTCTTCCTGTGAAGCAAAGTATTTGTATATGCTGGCAACACAATTTCTTTGATTGCTATTTCTTAGTTCATTCAATTAATTTAGAAACCAAGCATCAATTAATTTCTTTTTTATATTTTGAAAATATTCTTACCAGACAGTATCATATCGGCGAAATTGCAAAACGAAAACTAAGGATCTGCTTCAGAACACGTCCATTAATGGAAGGGGAGGGCAGTGAATTTGATGTCTCTCAAAGTCCAAGAAATCAAACAAAAAGGAAGCAAGTTTCCCATGTTTGATCAGGATCTCCATGCTGTATCAGGTAACTTAGATCCACATTATTTTAAATCATATGCTTTTTTTTCTAGTGCAAAAGGTGAAGTTATTGCCAGATTTGTGTTCCTCTGAGGCAACATATTTCATTACCATATTGGCAACAGAATATATCTACTTTTATTTTGGGAGAGAAAAATGCTAGTGCTCCTTGATTTCAATTTCTGAGGTCATTCATATTATTTAGCAGCTGAGCATCAATTAATTTTTTTTTTCTTTGATAATATTGCAGTTTTCTGAGCAGAGAGTATTTTGTCTGCATGATTAAGGAAACTAAAGTTTGTCTTGTTAATCAATTTCTTCAGGATCGACTAAACAGCTGTACAGTCTAAATTTAGACCAAAGCATGTAATAAATCTACTAGCCATATCACCTTTGCCTTTTTGTTTAGGACTGCATGTGTTCAGTTCAGACCCGAACGTTCCGTGGATAATTTAGTATTTGTTATAACCAAGCTTTTAAATTTCACCGAAATAACACCGTTATGACCGAAATAACGGATATTCGGAGCAAAACGCATCAACGTTACAACAACAAAGCACGAAATAACGATAGCGTTATAACTCCGAAATATCGGCGATATAACATAATTTTTTTGCATTTGACGGCGAAAAAACGGATGGGTCATGTAACTTACAAAAATAATTTTTTTGCTAAATACAAATTCATACAAAAGTCCTAATTTGTTTAGTTTTTTATACTTTGATTTTGTCTATTTTGATTTTTAACTTGTTAATTTTTTATATTTTAAAGTTCCAAGTAATTTATAAGATAGATTAGATGTATAATTATTTTGTTTACACACCGTTTTTTCTCCGTTATATCACTGATATAACACCGAATCGTTAAATCAACTCTGTACCGTCATACCTCAAAAACCGCATTTTAAAACCCTGGTTATAACTTATAAGCTACATTCCTAAAGCTTAGAAGTGAAGTATTTCATTATGTCTCATTAGGTCTGTTTTATGTATCTCGGATTGTTAGACTAAGGGTACATCTACATGAAACTTAGATGGCTTCAGAAGGATATATTTGATTATATAATAGAACCACTTTTGAAGAAGACTAAAGAATGCTACTATTATTTTTACATAAAATATGCTTGCTAATATCATATTGACCAATCCAGATTTTAATGCATGTTCAGCAAACCAAATAAAACTATTAAAATAAAAAAAAAATTGAATGATGGAATTCCCAAAATGCTTCTAGCTAACTTACTGGGAAGATTAACTGAATCATTGTCAACAAAAAAGTGGTAAATTATTTCCATGAGTGTGAACCCAAAGTAGAGTAAAGAAATCAATAGACAAATGAGTCTTGCCAAATTATCTTTGCTGAGGGACCTAGAGCAGGACTGCTCATGTAAGACATTTCGAAAGCACTGTTCTGACTAACATCACTTACAACATTGTCATTCCTTGAATAATTGTGTGGATAAGTATTGGTCGTGCTCCCACTACGAATCCCCTCTGTGGAGATCTCCAGAGCAAGGCTTTCCTTGAGTTCCATGACTACAACATTCATGGTCGGCCTATTAGCAGAATTGTTCTCAGCACACTTGCATGCCAGGTCTGTATCCTTCCAAACAGAGTTTATGTCATACTGCCCAGGCATTCTTGGGTCAATTATGCTTTCTATGTCTCCTGTAGATAGCCTTTGAATTACCCAGTGCGTCACATGACCGCCTTCTGGACCCCCAATAATAGGAGGCTGGCCCGTGATGATCTCTAGGAGAACAACTCCAAAGCTATATACGTCACTCTTTTCGCTTAGCTGACCTGAAAAATAGTACCTGAGGCTGAGGGTGCACCGATTTACTCATGGCTATAGTTTAAAAATTTTATGGGAAAAATTCTTATATCCAATTAGCCAACTGAAAACAATTTAGTTCAGGTAGTTTGAATAAACTTTAAATTACATTTGGGTTGACTCAGTGAATCATTTCATGGATAAATAGTTCTTCTATGACTAAGTGGAAAATCTAGCTAGGGAATGAAATGGTAGATTATGAACAGAGAAGCAAAAGCAAAATCAAAATAATTAAGAAAAATTTCTTACTCAGGATCCAGATAGCCTGGGGTGCCAACTATTGCAGTTGAGACAGGACTGCTTACATCATTATTAAATGCTCTAGAAAGGCCAAAATTGGCTATCTTTGCTTCGAGATTCACATTTAAAAGAATGTTGTTGGTCTTCACATCTCTATGGATTAGTGGCGGATTGCATGCCTTATGCAAATACTCCAACCCTTCATTGAAATTGTATAGATAAGTAAACTAAAAGAACACGATTGAGGGATGACGTAAATATCTTTTATAATGATTTATGGCTGATGTAATCTGAGTATCTCTAAATTTAGTCAAGTCATTGCAATTCTAGTATATTTTTCTGGGTTGGTGTAATTCACTTATTTTCTGATATCCGGTGCTTCTTGTAGTATGTATAATAACTCTGTGCAAGTATTCTAAATCCTAAAAAGCTTTGTACCAAGTGCAGATTCATATGCAATTCGAACCCGTTGTTTCCAAGTCAGAGGTCTTGCATTATCTGAAATTGACAGTTTTAAAGAATCTTAAAAGCAAATCCTTTCACTAAATAATACCTTCGATAGTCTCACTATTGAAAAACAGGAAGATTTGCATAAGTAATCACCTGTGAGCTTATCTTGTAGAGTTCCTTCTTGCATGTACTCGTATACAAGTGCCATGCAGTCTTCATCGGTGCAATAGCCAACTAAGGAAACCAAATTCTTGTGATGAACTCTTCTCAAATTTTGAGCCTAGAAACAAAGAAAATTATCAACTTTTAATCTGACATACCTTCATAAGATGGTTTTGTTAACCTTATTTTAAATGCCTAAATATTTTAGAAAGTGAAACTGTACCAATATGAGTAACTAACATTAACCATTTGGGTGTTGCAAGATCTAAGGTAAAATTGTGTAAAACAAATGGTTACCTCTGCTAACAACTCTTTAACTCCTTGTGATGATGACTGAGATCGCCTTTTCACTGCAACTTGAGTTCCATCCTCAAGAATACCCACATATACACTTCCAAATCCTCCAGTGCCGATATTATTTTGGAAATTATTAGTAATTCTTTGCAGATCATTGTAACTGAATCGACGGTTCTCGAAATCCCACATGCTTTCTCTTGGTAATTCTTTTGGTTTAGGTACTTTTGCATGATTTTGACCATCGTTATTAAATTGAGCGTGAGCATCTAGCTTATTTGTATAGTTTTGCATATGATTATCTGCATGAGGGGTTGATGTGTTGCTTTCATTTGGTTTTGGTGTGTTTAATTTGATATCTGTAAAATGACATAATCTGAGTTACATCTTTCCATCCTTTTTGCAAACAGCAGAATTTCTTTTAGAATAGAACCATTAATTATTTCATTAAAAAAAAGTTAATAAAATGATTTTAGATGGTATATAGAGAAGAATTTTCGGTTTATACTGAAAATATACCACAGCAGGTATCTCCTAAGCAAGAAGAAAGACAAGGGCTATTAGCCTAAGATGATCAGTTCCAAACTGCAGCGTAACTAACCTGTCATCTTACATTTAGAGTGATTGAATGATATTAGAGGCCTTAACAATGCACAATAACCCTTCTATCTGAAATTACTATCTAAAATAGAACTGTTATTTTCTTTGTCTAAAAGGCAAAACAGAGAAAAGGTTGAACTTACATCTGCGTCTTTTCAAGCACAGAATCATAATGGCTCCTGCCATGAGAAGCAGCAAAACTACACCAGCAACAGCTATAATAATTGCCCGACTATTTGGTGGTGGTGTTGGTGGAGGAAAATATGCATCAAACCTAAATGAGAATAAGAATTTGAGAAAACAATTTAATAGTTCAGATAGCTCAATCCCAGGTAAGTCATTTAAATAGAATGCATCAAGCAAGAGTCTTTTGCTACAGACATTATGCAAAAATTTTTACTGCTAATGGTAAACTTTTCGTCTGCAGCCTTGTTGTTTCATTTTTCTGTCCCCTAATTTCACTTTATTTGTGATAATGGAATGAAAAAATCTCTTCAATAGGCTTGCCCAGTACGAGTATGTCAGTATACTGCGGGAGAAATAAAGATGAGCAGAAGAACAGAAGGATATCGACAAAGCCTTATTATATGGATCAAATAAGGACGAGCAGAAGAATGGAAAGATATTTTGAAAACCTGATTGTGGATCACTGCATCCTGACTCAACCGATCAATATGGGATCTGGTAAACCTGTTTCTCTCTGTTCATTTTTGTGAGGTTTAAGCATTGTGCAGACACTACAGTGAAATCTTGGGATGGGGGTTCTTACTTTACAAAGAGTGTGTTTTGCCCTGTTGCGATTTGTTATTTTCCTGAATTTGCTTTTGCAGCCCAAGTCCATTCAATAATTATCTCCACAGATAATCTCATTGCAGTATATATCTAATTTGGACTAATGATGGGAAACTTATATAATTGGAAAATGATTATTGATATTTGCTTTAGATATTTGTTTTGAGCTAGTTTTCTCGTGAGAAGTGGTAAATTCTTTCCTTTCGTACCATGGAAAACAAGAGAAAAACATGTGACATCAGGTATTAGAGACTGGGCAGGGAAAGTAATAAGAAAATAAAAGATCAAAGCATCTCTGGCAAACTCCAGGTGCTCTGCTCTTACCCAACTTCAATATATCATTTTTGTTAGTTCATTTGTTTAACGAGCAGGAAAAAAAATGACTTCTAGGATAACAAAAACTGTACATCCATTTTACTTAACACCAGAAGCAAAAGAGAAAACAAATTACTACTAAAAAACAATCAAACATACCTAAATGTTAGTTTCCCATCCTTATTTTTTTTCTGAAGACCAGAAGGAAGGGTAGTTGAAAGATTACTGTTACCAGTTACGTCTCTGAAAGTGCCATAAAATTGTTATCCAATTTGTGATATCACTTTACTTGAAAAAAAAAGAAAAAAGTCCCTGAAAACCTACAGGTATGTAAGAGCAGATAATTGATCTAGAAAAGTAGGAAGCTTCCCTGACAAGTTATTATATGATAAGTCCCTGAAAAAAAAAGGTAACAAACAACTTGAAAATTAGTAAATATGAGAACCCGGACCGTAAATTTTTTAAACGAACATAACTGAAATTGAATATTTCATACTAAACTTGAAAAATAAATAATTTTATCAATAAACATGGCAAGCAGGGCGCCCCTGCAGCTGCGCCACTGAGAATGGTGCTGTCAGGTTCCGGGAAAAATATTTTTTATAAATAATAATTATAATTTTTAACTTTTAAAAAATTAAAGAGCCATTGGCGCAAACGGATAATTTTTTTAAAATAGTGATCTATTTTTTAAAAAATAATAATAAATTTATTACAAATAAAAAATATTTTTAAAAAATATGAATCTCTCTTATTGGCGGTCAGAAAAATTTTATTTTTAAAAAGAATTATTTTCTTAAAATAGTAAGCTCCACTAGGACTTGCGTCATAGAAATTTGACATTTTTCAAACTTGAAAAGCAGACAGAGCGCTTTGAAATGGGTATGAATGGGTAGGTGTGCCAATAGTAGCGGCGCTGCCGCCGCTGTGCCTTGTTAGTGGCACTCTGCCATATTTATTAATAAAATTACTTATTTTTCTTGTTAATTATTAAAATTTTCAATTTAATATATTGTATTAAAAAATTTTCGGGGACACGGAATACAGTGTGTAAAATTATATTTTTAATTTGCACATCATAAAATGAAAAATATTGTATAACATCAAATAAAGTGCAGAAGATTTATTTAATGTAAAAAGCATCAATCTCAACAAAGAACTTGATCCTTTTTTTTTTCGGAACATACAATGAATTGAGAGTGCTTAGATTTCCGAAAGAAGATACTATGCCTCCAGTCAGTCCAGAGGATGATAAATTTCTGTTAAAAAAAATGTTAGTCGAAGTTCCTGTAATTTCTTTCTTTTTCAACAAGTTATATGAATGAAGATATTGAAGTACTCACAATGATGTGATTCTTGGAATATTGTTGGAATCAGAGCTGCAGGTGAGACCAATCCAGGAGAATTGTGTAGGAACACACGGATCTCCACTCCATCCTTTGTTTATTTTGTAGTTTGCCTTAATTTTATTGATGGCAGTAACTGCAGTTGAAGATACACAGACACACATCAAGGATTGATTAATTAAAGAGGTATGTTTAATTATATCATGCCTATAAACTAAGTTAGTATTAATATTATCTTGTGAATAAAGGAGGCTGAGCTCAACTTTAGAACGCTGACACTATAAAAGAGATGGAAACTATACGTGGATCACGAAAGAGAGTACAATGGAAAAATGTGAAACGAAAATGAAAAGACAGAAGTAATTTAAAGTAGTGTGAACTCGCGCCTGGAATATCATTTTTTTATTTTTTTCTGATAATGTAAAATTCATTTATTACTGAAATACGTATAAACTAATGATTTTCACTAATTAAATAGAATATAATATTCTGAATTATCTAAAATAATTTCAACATTCAAAATGAAAAAATTTTGGCGTCACCGAGTGCGTTATAATATTTTGAGCGTCCATATAAAGTTGGATGTATAATAAATTCTGGAAAGCCCTTAAAATTTTTAAAAATTAAAATGTAAATTTTCTTAGAATTCAAAAAATATTAAAAACATTTCAGATATTTTAAATTTTATAAAATATAAAATTTCATATTATTAAAACATTTATAATTTTTTTTAGCATGATTAAAAATTTTGTTGAAAAATAAATGTAGGAAGGCTTTTAAACTGCAAAAAAAATTAAAAATACCATTTTTTATAAAATTGTAAAACTGAAAAAGTACGTAAAACATTCTAAATTTAAAAATTAAAGTATTTAATATTATTATATTTCTCATAATTTGTCAAGTACGCACAATAAAATTTCGTCCAAAAGTTTAGTTAGTAAGGCACTCAAACTATTAAAGAATGAAATACATTTTTGGAATAATGAAATACATTTTTACAATGTCATTAATCTAATTGAGATTGGCTAAAATGCTTTGCAAATTAAGCATAGAAGGGCCGTGCTTCGGACCTTTTAAACTGTTAGATCGGATTCAAAATGACTAATCCAAACCGTCTAATACGATCTTCCTATTGAAATCTCCATGTAAACCAAATTTTTCATTTTTTCGAAATTTTTAAGTATTTTTTCGGATTTTTTAAAAACTGCTGTTTTTGAACGGTTTAGAACTAATTAGATTAACGATTTTTTAAAATCCGAAAAAAATACTTAAAAATTTTGAAAAAAATGAAAAATTTGGTCTGCATGGATATTTCAATAGGGAGATCATATTGAACGGTTTGGATCGGTCATTTTTAATCTGATATAACGGTTTAAAGGTCCGAAGCACGGCCCTTCTATGCTTTGCAAAGCATTTTAGCTAATCTCAATCTAATTAACCCATATATAAATTGGTGAACTCCTACTTTCAGCTTACTGTTGAGCATCTTCGTCTGGCCACCAATTAAAAAATAATTTTTTTCTTTATTATTTTTTAAATAAATTAAAAAAAGTCGTACCAATTAAAAATAATCATACCGTCATTAATATTAGTAAGATTTTTTAACATAAAATATATGTTAAGTTTATTAGCGACTTTCTATAGAAGAAATTACTAATTTTGAACTTAAAAAATTTGTCTATAAATTTTGACAAGTTTTTTACGATAGATTTTTTATATTTTACATAACGCAGGGAACTGCAATGCTATATCTAGTAAAAATGAATTATTGAATGAGAGTAGTTTAAAATACTGAGAAATGCTAGTGTCCAATATATGAGTCCGTCCAATTCCATTGTTCTCATGATTCAAATTTCAAATGACCAATCTAAATCATTTAGTATGTTCTCCATATTGAAACCTTATAAAAAATTAATTTTTACATTTTTTTTTTGAAATTTTGTTTCTATTTTTGAGAATGACATAGGAAACTATATAGGATAACTATTAAGAAACTTACCATCTCCATTATAGGTAGGGATCCCAGTGGCACACTGTGGCAGGAGTAATCACAAACAGCTCAAAGGCATTCAATAGATGGGAGGGTTGAATTTGAAGTCGCCTTAAGCGACACGTTATAATCACTGTTATCTGTGCGGATGGATGAAGCCCAGTCAGGGTAGAGTTTATCTGGTTCAATAGAGCTGAATTTTGGAACTGTTTGTCCATTGATGAATATATCAAACTGCCTAGCTTTGACCGGTATGTTCTGGATCTCACTATAGAGAAAACTATTAGAAATTTAGTGGTATCATTGTCAGATTTCCAGGAGAGATCCAGGGATTGATCGGTGCTTGAAGTAATCGCGGCAGTTTGCATCACAATGGAGGGAGTTGCAAAGTCTCTGTCTCTTTGCACACTTGAGTTAGTTGCGATAGCTGTCCACGAATCCGTTTAGTTTTGCCAAATCCGGTCATATGGATATTCAGGGTACCTATCGTTGATTTTTAAAGTGTTGAAAAAATAATATGAGTGCTACCATATTTACATTATTGTTTTGACTAAATTGCTTTTTAACAAAGTATATCATCATCACCTGGACTTTTATTTTTATTTTTCTCGCTTAGAAACAGAATATACATTTTACAGAATATATAGCGAAATCAACATGTTCTAATTTACATTAATTATGTAGTTTGGTACCTCTATCAACCAGAAATTAGTCAAAGATTAGATAAATATGACATTTGATTATCTTAATGTTGCAGTTTAATTATAATTATATATAAATTACTGACAGACGACTATGTTTCAGAAAAAATGATCAAATTGTAATCACCGGCAAACAAGTAGGTCACAGCCAATAAATAAATTATTTATCAAATTTTATCTCTTCTTGTTGTTTTGAGTAAATTTAATATGTTTACCTTAGGTAATCGCCTCCTACATTCAGTTTTACATATGTAACCAATGATTGATTGGAATTTGCATCTTCATAAAGGGTCTTATCCAATGGCCTCAGTTCTAGAACAGAGATAAAAGGAGTGCCGTGATTCGTATTTATGAGGCAAACTTGAAGGTAGTCAGAAGTGGCTGTGGCAATAATCTCAGCGTAGGGTAAACCTTCCGAAGTAGATATCACAACATTGACTCCCAAATGGATATCAAAAGTCGGAGGAGCATTTTTGTTGTCATAGTTTCCATACATGAACGTGGCTCTTACAAGATACTTTGATCCTGCAGATAGGGATCTTAAGGTGTAACAATTTCGGGTTCCGTTGGGAAAACTCCTGACGGTAAGATATTTCGTGTATGTGCCATTAGTTACATATTTGGGGGCGATTTTGTAGTTCACTCCGGTGTCAATGAATTGATCATCAGACACAAAAGTCAACTTAGTCTCTTCATCGACAGTGGTAGAATTTGCACCCCACAATCGATGTTTAAAAAAGCCTACAAAGGGAAAGAATACACATTATTCTCTTTTAACAAATTAATTATATGACTCAGAGCCTCGTTTTTGCTTCAAAAAAAATTATAAAATAACGAGACTGTCGAAAGTTAATACATGGTTCCCACTTTGTTGAAATTAAAAGTCATGAAATCGTTCATACTTTCAGTAGAAAAATTATTATCATGATATGTTAACGGTTTCAAGCTTACAAGCTATGTTTGAGAAAATATCTACTTATTTGCAACAATTTCATATAAGTAAATTATTCTATGGATTAAACTTTTATATGGTTTTTTTTTGTTAAAAGAAAAAAATTACCTCAAAATTATGAAATGACTATTGGTTCTAACAAAAACACGACTCAAATTAGATTGAAAAAATTGGTTCATGCAGAGAATGTTGAATATGTTTGAAAACTCAAAATTGTAATTAAATTAATTCCATGAATATAATCCATTTGATAGATGTAAATAAATCCAGATTTTGTTGTTCTACGTCCAATTCTTGATGAAATATATATGATTTGTCGTCGTCAACATTCCGAAAAATAATATTAATATAGGTCTTTTGTTCATATTCCGTTATCTTTAATTACACATTTAATTTGAGATTAAATATGTGAACATGGACATTCAATTTTCTTGATTTATTTCTAGCCAGATACAAATAGTTATGAAAATCTGGGAACGTGTTTCATTAATTCAATAAATAATATTTATGTTGCTAGGTTATTATACAAGAGGTCATTTGATATTCTATATAAACAGCTCATTTTGGAATGTATAGTACACACCGAAATAACAATCAGGCTCTTTCCACCATAACCTTCAATTTGTTCATTTAAAAATATAAGAACAATCGTATTGGACGGACTACATCCGTCCAATATATTAGACTCTAGCATTTCTCTTTATTTTATGCTATCTGAATTTTGTTATTTGATTTTGCACCAAAAGATCCAAGTATATAATCTATATAATATATAATGTGGGGAATCTTCTCTACATTAACTTTGGTAATGTCATCATGACATCATAGCTCTAGTTTCAATCATCTCCATTTCACAAATTAATGGACCCACCATTTTCGATTTTCAGATAAATATAGTTTTATTTTAAAATTGTTAAGATGCTTTTAAAAATTTATTTGGCTATGAACAGTTATATGAGGATTTAGTGATATAAAAATTTTTAATTATAGAATTATGAAATTTTTTTAATAATTTTTTGAATATCATAAACTTTAATTTGCATGAGAGTTTTTTTTAATTGTTTTGAGGCCTTGAAAAAATCATTTGACTATGAAAAATTATGTCTTCACTCAAAGATATATCAAGAATTTAGTGATATAAAATTTTATATTTATAGACTTATAAAATATTTTAAATAATTTTCTAGATCTCATAAAATTGAATCTCCATAATTTCATAAATTCATTAGGTTTTTTAATTATTCAAAGTAATTTACAATTTTATTTGTGCTTGAAATTTTCATATAAATGCTCTGAAAATTATAACAAATTTGATCAAGCCATAGAGCTTTTTAATCTAATCATACAATTTTGTGAATATGGAATATGTAGTACTTTTTAAATATTTTAGGATATTGATTAACTCAAATTGGCCATAAAAAATTTATATCTTTCATATACCCAGTAATATAAAATTTAATGATTATAGAGTTCTAAAATATTTTTTTCGAATTTCTAAATCTGATGGCTTAATTCAATTATTTCATAAATATAATTTGATTTTTAATTGTTTCCAAACCTTTCTGGAAGTTGTTGATGTATAAAGTTTTATATACATCTCTACTCATAAACGCACAGATTCAAGAGGTGTTGCACGCTAGATCTAGCATGTAAACACATATTTGTATTGTTCAATCAATTTGATCTTTGTTTAGGTATCAATTGCAACATGAAGAAATAATATATTTTTATTTTCTGTCTAATAAAGAAACGAATTGAACAACGTATCTACCTGTATCGATGGTAAAGTAAGCAACATATTTTTATTACATAGCATTATTTTGTTTCTTTATTTTTCCACATATGAGGGCATCTTATGCTAGCTAGTAATAACAATATATATATATATATATATATATATATATATATATATATATATATAATGTTAATAACTTTGTAATTTTATACTTTCACAATATTTGACATAATTTCCTACTTCTGCAAATTTTCAAAATAGTATTTTAATTTTTTTTATTAAAGTTTATTTGTATGCTAAAAAAATTATAAAGAATCCAATGATATTGAATATTTTTTTAATATTTACAATAAATTTTCATGGTTTTAACATTTTATGATTTACTGATTTTGTAAAATTATTTGACGATCTTTTCAATTACTTTCAGATTATTTGTAAGATTGTATTCAATTTTATTGTTATTCAATTATAGATTATTGGCAATTGATAAGATTAAAAGTTGATCAAATTTATAAAATTTAGAAAAATTTTAAGACAATTGGTTTTGCCCAAGATGCACACAGTTAGTTTTGTTCTCATAATTCTAGCACTTTTTAATAAAAAAAAATTTAGTAAAAATGACACACATACCAAACTATCCAATTAATTACAACAAGAGATCAATTGTAAGATAGTTTGATATTTATTCAAGTAACTACAATCATAATTCTAGCACTTAGTATAATTACATGTCGGTCTTAAGACACACTCATCGCGCGAAGCGCGAATAGACGGCTAGTGAATTCCAATTTCTTGGTTGGGAAAAATATAAGTTAGCTAATTAAGTTTGGTACGAATGACAGTATAATTAAAACAATTTTACTTTTTTTGAGACAAATATATAATGATTATTCAATTATATGAAATGGCAATGACATTCTTAAATAACTTTTTTTTTTTTCCAGTTGGACATTGGTACGACAGAGTCTCTTGCATGGACTACATATTAAGCGCATGTTTGAAACCTTCTCACAATTGTTTATTTTTTTTATTTTCTAGTTATCTCTTTAATTATCCAAATTCAGGTATATTGTCTTTAATTTCCCAAGGTTGATAGGTTTAAATATTATTTTATGGAAAATTCTTCCGTAGGTACATATTTTGTTTCGAGTTTTCATCACAATCATTCATAAATTACAATGATTTAATCTTTTTTGGAAAATGCATGATTATGATCAAAATCTGGTTCGGAATTTGTATCCATAGAAAAAATTTCTTTGCGTTCATTAATAAATGCATTATATTACATGTCTATGCGTATTTAAGCAAATCAATATTATAATAAGGACAGAAATTAAATAACGAACAATAAACAGAAGTTAATACAAATGCAACAAACTCTTGATATATGTAATAATAAGTAAAAGCGCATGTACAAAAAAAGAAAAAGAAAAAAGAAACATAATGGAGAAGATGTGATAATTCGACCCTTATAGTAGAATATGTAATCATCAACTTACCTTCAGCATTATTCTGGCATTCGACCCTTATAGTAGATACAAATATCACCGGAAGAAGAATAAACCATAAATTCATTCTCTTGAAGGCGACTTCCATTTTGATCTTCTCCTCTTGAAGTGGTATTGGGAGCAAAGACTACTTTTATAATGGTATACTCTAGCTGGTTGACAAAAATCTAACCAAAGTCGATTGATTTAATCAAAAAACGAAAATATTGATAAGCCCTATCTAGCAAAGCAATTCATAAACGACAGCACGTTGATACATTACGTAATAAAAAGTAAATTGAGGACATCAACGACCTAATAAATTTTCATTCGTTGGATGTGATTAAAAAAAATAATAAAAAAAAAAATCAAATTACATAACTGTCTTGCACCCAAAATTTACTTTAAGAACATAATAATGATAACTATGGGCTCTCAGACTCCCAATCCATGTTTCTCTTTTCTTACATTAATTTCTCCATTAGGTATAGCACCTAGCTAGCCACATCTTGACTTTGGCGCATAACTGATGGAATGAAAACATCTTGATCAATCCAAACTGATCAACTTCACCATTCACAAAAACAACTTCAAAAATATTTTTAATCATATTTTTTTTTTCTGAACCGTTAAAAAAAAAATTGAAAATAAAAAAAAATACTTAGAAAATTTCAAAAAATATATATATAATTTGGTCAGCGAGGAGATTTCAATAGGAAGATCATATTGAATGTTTTAGATTGGTCATTTTAAAACACATTCAAGAGTTTGGAATAGTATGTACCGAAACTTCGATACATTAGAATGCACCATAGATATTCTCATTGGAAAATTATTTGAATTTGTTTGTACACCTATAATTTGAAAATTCATATCACTGAATATCTCGTATTATTATTAGCATTCATGTAAAATTTTTTTGGTCAAATGAATTTTTAAAGACTTCCAAACAATTTAATGAAGATATAACAACTTTATGGAAATTAAATTTTATGAGATTTACAAAATAAAGATAATTAGATTTATGCCATTACAAAAAATAGCTAATTTGTAAAATGTCATTGCTAAATTGTTAATTAGATTTATGCCACTAAAAAGAGTTAAAATTAGGTTTATGTCATTATTTTTTACTAAAAACGTAACGAAATCTAAAAATGTCATTTTCAAATTTTTCATAATTTTTAAAACGCCTAAACTGCTCCTGTTGACCCGCCATCCATCTTTGCTCCACGGCATGGTGAATTATGTATTTTCCTATTTATCTTAGTTCCAATTTTGTCTTCTGTGTGATCAATTCAAATATGCAGATGGCAGAGGTCGATTACTCCCAACAATTTTAAATAATCAGTGTAAAGACAAAATGACAGTTTTGAAATGGATTTCGGTCGTATTTTTTTTTCTTTTCTTTATTTTTATTTTTTTCTTTATTTTTGCGGGTAGAGGTTTATCATTGTTTTTATTTTTTAATAGAGTATGTTTCTAATTATTTTATTTTCTTAATAGACTTGTTTATCAATTTTAAATTCATTTTCTGTTTAATTTGGAGTCATTGTATTAATAATCAGATTTTTTTGCAAATAAATGACTATTAATTATATTTTTTTTTCTTGTTAATCTTATTCATGAATACTTGCAAATGTTTTATTTTGAGGGCCCAACGCTGAAGACCAGCACTAATATAATGTTATCCATCAATAAATGATTTATTTTATGTTATATAGAAATATTTTTAGAGAGCTGAAGATTCTTATGGCACAAACTCAATTTTTATAATCTTATAGTGGTATCAAAATAAACTCTTTTTCTTTTATGATGGCATGTTTTTTTATTTTAATATTTTACATAACATATTTTAGATTTCAATATTTTACAATGGTATTTTTAAAAGGGCACAATGGTCATATCAATTGAACAGTGACATAAATCCAATTCTGTTATTTAGTAATGGCATAAAAATAATTTGTCATTTAGTGATGGCATATCTCTAGTTTTTTTATTTTCACAGTGGCATAAATCTAAATCAACCTAGAAAATATATATCAAAAAATTATAGATTTCTTCTATCCGTCCTACGCGTAGGACGGATGCAGTCCGTCCTACATGATCGTATTTGCATAATCAAATTTCAACCAACCGATCCAAACCGTTAGATTGATTCTTCACATTGAAAACTTGTATGAAACCAAATTTTACAATTTTTTCTGAAATTTTTTGCTATATCGATGTGATTAAGCAAATTAGACTCGCACTTCCAAGACCAAAAATGAGGAGAGGATGTTCGTCGT
The DNA here is from genome assembly GCA_027725995.1 of Rhynchospora tenuis. Lineage (NCBI taxonomy): Eukaryota > Viridiplantae > Streptophyta > Magnoliopsida > Poales > Cyperaceae > Rhynchospora > Rhynchospora tenuis. Next base: position 523,581 of record JAMRDG010000020.1, on the reverse strand, counting down.
ACCTAAAAAATGGAATGCACGCTGTACTTATTAATATTAATATTGTTATTGTCAATAATATTTAGTAATAAATTCTACTAGAATTTATTTATTTTTAAAATAAAAAACTGATATGTAAACGTGTAAAGGTTGGCACGTTGCTTACGGGTAACATATATATGTCAAAAGATTGTGAAGAGGTAATATAATAATCAAGCAGTGTGCGCGAATTGGTTGTATGCTATACATACAGCGTCCTATTAAATAGTAATATAAATATATAATAATCAAACAGTGTGCGCGAATGGGTAGTATCATAGTATGCCATACAGAGTCCTAATAATCAAACAGTGTTGTCCGGTTTTGAAGAGTGAAGTTAGCCCCACACGGGGAACTAAAAGGGTTGGTATACAAAGAAGAGATATAACAATGATCACATGCGTCATGCATGTGCTGCACGTGGAGGTGTAGTGCTGGGCTGCTGGCCTTGTGGGCGTGGCTTGGGCTTCGGAGGGTGGATAGTTACCACGCTAACGGGATCCTCTGAACGGGCCTCAGTCTTTGATCCGTTTCCGTCCGTAATTAATATCAGATTTGATAGTTCCAAATGGTAATAAGGAATGATAACTTCATCTAAAGTTTTGTCATTCCTTGTCATCACTCGAACAAAGTGAACACATGAAACAGACAAGTTGAACATATATGAAATTAAAATGATTACAAACAAACAAATAAGTTTTGTCATTCTTGTTCAGATTTTTATGTGCATATTCAATTGAACTTATTTGTTTCTAAGTGTTCATTTTGATCACTTAAATGTTCATCTTGTCTATTTTATATGTTAATTTTGTTCAAGCAATGGCAAGGGATGACAAAATTGCAGATGGCACTAATCAATTTCCAATGGCAATTACTATATACCATCCACTTTTCCGTCATCCAAACCCAGCAGACTTGCTCCTGTCCCGCCTTCATTTGGGCCCATTGTCAAGCAGCCCAGCGCGCCTATGCAAACTGTCACGTGATATCACGTGAGGCAGACGGTTACCATCTTTTCAATTGCTATTTCCTTTCTCTCCCGACAAAACATTCCCTCTTTCTCTCTCTCTCGATCAAAGCTGCGGCGAGACAATAGCAATTCGTTGAAACCATGGCGATTTGCTGAATTCGGTGCAATTTCTCTCAATTCCTCTCAATTTCTTGCTCGAATCTCTGGTCTGCTATCTTCTCCGTCGAGTTCCGCACAAAGTAACTCGGTAATACTCAAAATCTGATCTCAATTGTCATATTATTCAATTTTATCTGAATTTCTTGCTGTAATATCTTGTTTACTCTCTTCTCTGTCGAGATCCGCTCAAAGTATATCATGAATTCTCAAAACCTGATCTTAATTGTCATATTATTTTCGTTTGACTAGATCACGCTCAATCTAGTGCTCTAGCGATAGACAATCGGTTCTCACATCCTTGCGTGGTTTCCCTGATTCAAACATTGTGCCATTATCCTTCTGAAATATCTGGATCAGGTAAATGTTTGCTTTATTTTCTATTTCGTTAATTGACCAGCTTACAAACATGTTGGATTGAAACAATTAACACTGAATTTCATCTCTGATGTACATTTATGTAATGCGATCTATCTATTTTCAAGTTGAAATCATCGTTTATAATTGTTAAGTGTTGCATACAGTCATCATTAATTGTAGGTATTGTTTATGTTTGTTTCAAAATGGTTGTGTTAATTACATTTGCATGAATCACTGAATTTACAATATGGTACAATTCAGTATAAATATCATGCAGAATATGCTTCTTTTTATCTTTTGCTTAGAAGTGTTCAATATGTTTTGTATATATGTTGATTTTATTTTAATATGTGTCCATCATTTTTAACAGTTATTTACTTTTTAAATTTATATGGATAAGTGTTCAATTTGTTTCACATAAGTGTTTTATTACGTGCATGAAATTTTCAATTGTAGTACTTGAATATATTGTGATTGTTGATGCGGTATACTTCTTGTGTTTACATGTATTGATTCGGGTCTTGCCTGGGATATATATCTCCATTTTCAACTTGAAGGAGGTTCTGATGATCCAATGGCGGGAGATGACAGTGGTGAAGAGTATGAAGAGTCCAGTGACGATCTGGTTGAAGAGTCCAGTGATGTAAAGCACCAAGCCATGCAAGTTGATCAACACGTTGATGATGAAAGAACAAAGCTTGCTATTATTGAGCAACCTCTTCTACCAGTTGTTCCTGCTCCATATATCGGGATGGAGTTTCCTACTAGTGAGGCAGGCCATATGTATTATCTACGGTATGATTTTGCAAGGGGGTTTGGTGTAATAAAAAATGGTGGATCAAGCAAAAATGGAAGGCAGAGGGTTATATATCTTTGCTCTCGTGGTGGGAAATCTCGTTCTGTTAGCAAGAAAGCTATACCTGACAATAACAAATTGGTAACTAAAATATATTGTGAGGCTCACATCTATTTGAAATTGGATCAGTCGAGGAATATTTGGGTAGTTATTGGCTTTGAGGATGTGCACAATCATGTTCTTGACGCCAATCACTCACACAGAATCAAGTGCTTCAGGGAATTGAGTGATTGGGCAAAGAAACAACTTGAACTCAATGACAATTCGGGGGTACCTGTCAATTCGAACATCAATGTTGTCGGTGAAATGGGAGGTGGGCCGAATTACTGTGGTTGGAGAGAATGGGACGCCAGGAATTACATAGCTAAGCTTAGAAGAGGCAGCTTGAAATAAGGTGATGCTGAGGCCTTAATGCAATTTTTTCGGGAGGCAAAACATAGGGATCCGAAGTTTTTCTATTCAGTGAAATTTGATGCTGATAATCAGCTTGATATTGTTTTTTGGGCGGACTCGACATCCCAAACATGGTATGAATATTTTGGTGATGTTGTGACGTTTGATGCCACCTATATTGTGAATAGGTATGTGCTGAAACAACATTGTTCTGATTTTTTGCAGTAATTGTTCATGTTATTCATGGATTTCCTATTAGGTTTAAGTGTTTAGTTTATTATTTTAAGTGATCATATTAAGTTACTGCTACTGGTAATGTCCAGATTTTTTGCACAATTCAGGTGGGGTGTTCATTAAATGATACGATTTTTGTCATAAGTGTCAATTTGTGTCAACCCTCAATAGTATTGGTACTTATGTTTACTAAACTGCAGATTTGATCTCCCTGTTGCACCAATCGTTGGCGTCAATCACCATGGACCCATGAGGATACAGACACATACAAGTGGATTATTAGCAGTTCGCTTTGAGTGGATGGGAGGCAAGGCACCCAAGACTATAATAACAGATCAGTCTGGAGCTATGAAGAAGGCAATAGCTGAGACATTACCAGATACTCGCCATCGGCACTACATCTGGCACATCCTCGACAAATTGGGCAATAGGATTGGCAACAATGAAGATGCTGAGAAAGATATTCAAAAGGTCATTTATGAGGCAAAGACTGAAGCTGAATTTGAAAGCCTATGGGAATCAACTATCAGCCATCACTCACTCCAAGGTACATGCAAATCTTTGTATCAGTCAAAGGTTTAAATAGCGGATAGCGGGTTCATAGCGGACAACCTCAAGTCATAGCGGATAGCGGATAAAGGTCATTTAGCGGCCGCTATGGGATCATAGCGGGCATGTATATATGTCTTGTTTATTATATCATATACATATTTTAATTAAAAATTAAATATCATATAACAACATATGCATATTTTAATAGTTAAATTTAATAATTAAACTTTAAAATATATTATTTTAATAGACAAATCTCATTGTATTTACTATTGAATGAAATCAGTGCTAAAACAAATATTTGTAATACTGATTCTATATTAGCAGGTAACAAATTGTGTCGCTATATTTCGTTAAAATACAACTATAATGCATATATATGTTGCTAATTTTCACTATTTTAGCCACCATAAGAAATTAAACATCAAAAATAGATATTCTTTTAAATAACATTATGGTATATCAATGAACACCGCTAAAGCGGCATTTTTAGTTTAGCACCATAGCGGTCTACTAGGTCATACCGCTATAGCGGGGCTATTGCGGTTCATAGCGCCGCTATTTAAATCACTAATCAGTAATTGTTGGGATTTCGTGTGTAAGCTAAGAAAGTGTAAATTTTAAAATTTTCTTCACGAATAAGCTCAATACACAAAGGATCTACGTTTCTATGACAATAGCAAGTAAGATTTCAGCAAAACATATCATCAAGCACCTCATGTGCACACATGCAACAGTAAGCAACTTCATTTGAGGAGGGGAGAAGGTTATACCGAGATTGTCAAATCTCTTTGTAGAGAGAAGCCGATTTCTCTCTAGATCTCTTGGAAACCTTCGGTTTTCGTTTCAGCCGCTGCACCGCCGTTGCAACACCTTATCTTCCTCTCGGTTCACCTTGAACCTAAACAACAAACTCAACCAGTGCTTAGATAGATGGATGGTGAGTTTAGAGCTTAGATCCAACCACCTAGACCTCAAAGAACAAGCTTTCTTTAGGTAGCTAAACTATGCAAGAGAGAAGAGAGTGTTGTGAGTGGGTTTCTTCTTCTCTACACGAGAAAAGTTGTGACCAGCCACCAAAACGTGGGAGAGAGAAAAACTGGCTACCATCCACTCATCCAAGTCTCCTTTTATAAGAGGGCATTAGGGCAACTCATGTGTTAATTGAGAAATTACACTTTTGCCCCCATACACTCTCTTCTAATCAATTTGCAATCTGTTTAGTAAATTAATTTATGAACTAATAATATGAAACATATTATTGCATTATGTGATGTCTATATTATTCCTTATAATGCTTTTCAAACATTATACCAATAATATTCACATTGCTTTCATAAATTATTTACGGACTAAGCATGTCATTTATCATGACATTTATTTTACCATTTTGTCACATGTATTTTCATACATCCTATAAAATGTAAAATCTTGTTGTTTCACGTTCAGTTGGTGTGACCTTTTAGAGGACCTACGTCATCTTGGTAGTAATATAAATATTTATATTACAAGCTATAAGAGGTTCTATCACTACATTATAGCCGTCCAAACGACATAGTCGATACGTATCCGATCCACTAGTTTTGTGTCTATCCTTGTCTCATGATATTATGAATAATATGCAAAATAGGATCGTGTCATTCTTGCATATATTCGTTTCTTGGTATCTCAAGCAAATTATAATTATAACTACCTCAGTTATATTGCATGCTATATAATTCCGCTTTACCAAGGGGCCCAGTAATATCATAACTCAGATAACTGAGGGACAACGATAATCAATATATAAATCTCTACCGCACAAGTCACATATAACGAACTACTAAAATTCTCCATCAACAGATAACTAAGATCAGTAATGAGATGGTCTTTATCAGTAATCACATTGCATGCTTCTCATGTAAGAAATCCATACATCTCATATCTTGGATTCAAAGACACGATGGAAATATTAATGACACAAAACACAATCCATATAATATTCCATCCCGTTAGGTCATGTTCAATATATATAAAGCATACTCATTTTATACATACTCATGTCATTGAATGATAATCATTTATCAACATTTATAGAACTACAATGTACTTCAATCGACATGACAACCTTGCTCGGTAATTAATGTTCCTCTTAATTACCACGATTGTGAACACATTTAGAATCATATGTTTTCATCTTAAGAGTTCTACGGTTCAAGACCAAGAGCATCTTCTTGAACACTTCTAAAGACATAACATAATAATTCATGGAACAAGAATGTATAACAATAACATTCAAAATCATGAACAATACACAAATTATCATTAACTAAGATAACTTTCAAAACACCCATCCTTCAGTAATATTGGAGCTTTATCTAAGACGAAGAAGTTATTTTCAATTTGAAATTCTCATTCCCAACTGTTAACTCTTGGATGCTGTCATTGTTAAATGTAGATATTGTTTCTGTTTGTTTCAATATAATGTACTCTTCTAATTTTTATTGATAATTGTTCAGATTGTTGCATATTAATGTTTTATTAAATGTTATAAATGTTCAATTAGAGTACTTGAATATATTGTGATTGCTGACGATGTATAATTGTTGAGTTTACTGGCCAGCAAATTTAATGTTTCTTATTTTTTCAGATAATGATTGGCTCACAACATTGTTCGAGATCAGGGCGAGTTAGGTACCAGTATATCTCAATGAATATTTTTGGGCTGGAATGAGGTCAACTCAGAGGAGTGAGAGCATCAACTCTTTCCTGGACAAATATGTGAACTCAAAGACTACCCTAAGGTAAAAAAGATTTTATGCATTTAACTGTTTAGTTAAATTATTTAAGTGCTCTGTTTGTTGTGCCAATTCATTCTTTTAATTGTACTGATATATTGATTTATGACAACAGTATTTTACAATTCTATTTTCATATGTATCAGGAATTTTGCAACTCATTTTAATCTGGCACTAGCAAGATTGAGGAAAAGAGAGTATGACGAGGACTATGAATGCATACGTGGCCATTCAAGGCTTATTTTCCAATTCAACTCAATTGAGCAGCAATTCTCAGAGGTGTACACAAACAATATGTTTATAAAGTTCCAAAAAGAAATAAAGGCGCTTATCGATTCCCGATTCACATACTGTGAGCGGTTTGGGAATACAAAGGTGTACAATATTGATGATGGGGAAAAAGAATTCAGGGTTCATTTCAATTGTGTAGACCACACCTACACTTGTGAATGCCATCTATTTGAGACAAATGGGCTGGTATGTCGACATGCATTGCTTGTGTACAAGCAAGAAAATGTTGGAGAAGTTCCATCCAAGTACATACTTGAAAGATGGATTAAGAATTTCAAGAGAAAAAACTTGAATGAAAGGGCAGTAGCAGTCAGTGTTAGAGAAAGGCGGGAGACCCGCAATAACATGCAGTTGCTACTTTATCCAGTCTTTCAGAATCTGATAGATTATGTAGTGCTAGATGAAGAAACTCAACAATCTATTTTTGATGGTCTGAATGGATTATTGATTTCGATTTCAAAGAGTAAAGAGAGGAGGACTGAAAGTGTCGGCAAAATTGGTAGTGTTGTAACAACTGAAAGTGAAACAAATGTGCACCATGCTCATGGAAATGAAAATGGAGACACTCCTGTGAAGGGCCCGATCAAAAGGCGCAAGAGGGGTAGAAATCCAACTAAGAGGAAGAAGTCAATCTTGGAACAGAAACGTGATCAAGCAAAAAAGAAGTACATTAAGAAGAACAATTAAGGGGTAATTTCTATTTTGTTCTAAATTTTTCTGGTAATATTGACTAGCATACAAATGTTCAATTTATTGTTGTTAGGGATGCAGCAGAGTAACCAATTTTTGTGGTAATACATTTACAACCCTATCGTCATGAGTACTTTGATCTTGATCTATGGTACAAACTTTTTATGCATGTAACTGTTCAGATTTTTCTAATAAGTGTTCAGTTTATGATGCAATACAGTAACCAGTTGACTGTTCCAATGTTTATTTAATGTTTTATCTTGGCATATCAATTAAATTCATTAATTTCTTATTATTTCTGTTTTGCAGATTTGAATTCTGAGAAGGCATGATAGTTTTCTTGCAAGACTCGATTGAGATCTCAATTTAGTGGAATATTATTTCTGCCATTAAATGTTGTTTTCATTTAGTTGTATGTAAAAAAAAATTTCCCTTTTCATCAAATTATAATTCGTATAGAAATTCAAATCTGATATGTTTACATAAATGTTTCTCCTTTTGTAATTGGTATAGAATTTGAAATCTGATATGTTTATAGATATTTTTTTCCCTATTGTAATAGGTATAGACATTGAAATCTTATATGTTGTGTAAGTGTTTGATACAATTGGTTGATGTATTCCTTTTTTTTTGTGCATTGAGATGTTGTGAAAATTAGCAATTTTATCAATATCACTATTTCATTTACAAGCAAAATGCTCTTTGTTTTTTTGTACGGTTTGTTTATTATTTTTGTTACGTATTGTTGCTATTAGTAACTATATAGATTGATCAATTGACAAATGTTCTAAATACAAATACAATGCAATCTGAAGAATCAAATTTTCAAACAAATGTTCTCATAGGTGTCAGAAATGATTGTATTGCTTAAACAAGTGTGCAGATTTTTACCCCCGTTTATTTATCAATATAAATTCACTTATTTTACTATATCATTAACGATCAATATAAATCAAAAGTGTGCAGATTGTTCTTCTAAGTGATTATTTTGTTGCATCAAATGTTCAAATAAGGTCGTTTATATGATTTCTTTTTTTTTTTTTATTAACCGTTTATACGATTTCATTAGAAGTGACGCGACCTTTGACCAAATGACGTAACCAAACGAGGTGTCCTTTGACCAGAAATAAATACACTGCTCACTCCACTTCGAACTTACTTCATTTCATTTCATTTCTCTCTCTCTCTGTCTCATTCCATCTCCGACGAAACTAAAAAATTAGGGTTAGGTTTTCGATCACTCAAGCACTAATCCTTTCTCCGGCGAACTCGATCACTTTCCTTCCAAGATTCAAAACTCCATTTCCGTGCTAAGGTTTTCATATTCTTCTCTATCTTTTTTTCCTTTTCACTGAAATCGATTAATTTTGTAACGTGCAAGTCGACTTTTCTTTCTGATACCCAGGAGCACACATTTGACTGATCAAATGGGGAAAAAAAGGCTGGCGCCGAACAATCCACCATCAAGTAATGATACTTAAACCCTTGATTGCATATTTAGATTGTAGTTGTAGTTTTAGGTTAATCTGATTTTGTAGTCGTGTAGTGTATTTTGTAGATATGCTTGCAATACTACTTTAATTTGATCTGATTTACATATGTTCTTTTTGTTGATCAATTCTGTTGTTCAATGTAATTGTTTATCTGCAAAACACGCTTAACCGTGCAGTTTAGATTCTCAATTGTTCAATTAGATCAAATCAATGTTACAAATGTTCAATTTTGTCTTTTGATGATATTGTGCATTTTAATCTCAATTTTATGTGTATCAGTGAATTAAATGATAATTTTATGTTTGTAGAAATTGCTTCCTCAAGTAGCTCTCCCTCTCACAAGGGCGGTCTAGGTGTTCGTAATACACGTTCACCATCTAATGCACCACGTGCTCGGAGAGTAGATGGGTCAAATCTCCCATCTGGTTAGATTTTTATTTTTACTTTTCATTTCTAATTAATGTTTAAACACCCAGTGTAGTTGAATTAGGTTACAGAACTTGATGTGTTCAATTAGGAATTACATATGTTCATTTTATTAAGCAATTGGAGTTGTCTTTTTTATAAAAAATATTTAAATCACTTTTTGCATGTTTATATTAATACAAATGTTCACAGATAATCTGATTTATTTGTTTCTATGCACAGCTGGTAAAAATGTTACGCTTCGGCTTCGGTGTCGGCCTAAAAAGATGGTAACTTTTTACAAGGGATCCTTGGAGCCATTTATGACTGAATTACAATGACAAAAGATGAGGCAGACCCCTTTTTTCCATTTGCTTGAGATGCCATCGACCATTGTTTCAAATTCTCTCTTCAAGCAGATCTTTGATTGCTTTGATCCTGTGAAGAAGGTCTTCAAAATTGGTGGTCAAGAAGTGTCGTTCACACATCGTGACGTAGCACTAGCATTAGGTATATTTTTTTTTCAGTGAATGTTCATTTTAATTTTGTAAGTGTTCAATTTAATGAATTAACAGTTCATTTTACAATAAGAAATTGACTGTTCACTTATTCTCTTACAGGGTTACGTGAGAATGGCACTTTCTATCAATTGTACAATGAAGCTGGACGATTCGAATTGGAGATAGTGACCATCGTTTGAAGAACATCTATTTTCCTCCATTCACACCAGTGCCGTCTGCTGGGGAGACGAGTACGGCTCAAAAGACGACCACATCTGAGAAGTCAAAGAAGACAACAAAGAAGCCAGTTGAGGTAACAAGGACTGAGAGGAGGTCTAAAAAGAAGTTTGATGTGGTTGATCAGGAGGATGAGGAGGATGAGGAGTCTCAGAATTCAGATGAAGAAGAAGATGGAAATGAGGGTGAGGAGTCAGGCGAGGAAGACGAGTCTGGTGATATCTTAGTTCCTATAAGTGTTCATTTATTTCACTGTAAATGTTATCTTACTTACCACAACTGTTCAAATCTATTTTAGATAATGAGACTCCCAAACAGAAGGAGGATGAAGAACACTTGTAAATTGCCAGAATAGAGAAAAATTTGATTGATCTATTAGATGATGAAGAACATGTCGACGACTTTGTTGCACTTCTCATCTTTTATATTTTCACAATGGTTCTGTTTCCCATGGCAAGTGGCAAGATAGACCTAAGCCTGATTCCAATTGCGTCTCAGTGGGAAGATCATAAAAATTATGGATGGGCAAGATCCGTGTACCAGGCGATGGTTCAGCATATGGTTGATGCAAGTGACCACAGTGATGCAAAAAAAAAGAGGAGGCAGAATCTGTGCATTGGAGGATGTGCCTTATCTATTCTTGTAAGTTTTTTCATTGTTATCTTATTCTTATTTTTTTCAGCAATGCTAATTGTGTTGTTAACGATATACGGTTCAACCAGAATTTTTGTTTTGTATTAATTGTTTTGTATATGTGTTCAAATTAAATGTTCACAGGTCTGGTTTTATGAGAAGTATCATGTGTCTGGTTCCATGTTCATGTCAGGAGGAATACCGAGATATTATAATTGGGACCTCAGCAGGCAGCTGCTGATCTATTGCTTACTGTCTCACCAAGCCCTATTAGCACACAACCAGAGCAGCTTGACCCGATTAAGCTTCAGATGGTAAAAACAGGGTTGACACCTGATATGATGGTTAGAACTGATCCTGCTATTGCTGGGTGATGAAGGAATTAAAAACCTAGGTCAAATAAATTTATACCTATGATTTATCTCACTAGTCGTTCTGATAAAGCTTAGGGTCGAACCCACAAGGATGGATTAAAATTGAATACCGGACTTTACTTCCTCACGAAAGCTAGACAAGACAATTTTTGGGGTTTTATAGTTTAAAAAGACAAATAAATAAAGTACAAGTAAAAGAAATATTTTTTGTTATTTTTGGTGATTTAAGGACTCAAACATATGCAAATGAATGTCTTAGAGTTTCGTGTTCAATTAGTTTAGCTCTAAAGTACCCCTGTCTACAATTTTCACCGAGACAGAGGCTCATTTCGGACCGAAATGCATGGATTTCGAACCGAAATCTATACTGTTCGTTCCAAAATTAACTTTAGACCTTCTATTCTGACTTGATATTTTTACACAACACTATGTGAAGGTTACTTGACAACCAGACCTAAACCCTAACCTCAGCTGTCGCGTTTTAGTTCTGGTTTATTATGGAATCGGCTTTTACCACGTAAATAACTAAGCCTCAGTCGTCGTGTTTTGGTACTTAGAAATTTAAGAATATTTAGTTGGATTTCCAGGGGTATTTAAAGTCTTTTCAGATCAATAAAAGTTACACCTTTCGGTCGTTAAACTAACCTTCTCTTTCGAGCGATTGGCTTACCTCAAATACTTAATCAATTAAAGGTTTGGTTGAGTTTGTATCTTATTAACGCTGCAGACATTAATAAGTAAACATTCAAGCAAACAATCAATTAAACTAAGCATAAACAATAATTCACAACTAAATAAATCACATAGCATAATATAAATCTATCAAGTCATCACAAAATACTAAACTAATCTACTAACTAGCCCTAAAACATAATAAACTAGCATAACATGCAAGATAAATAAGATACAAACTCCATCAACAATACAAGCAAAGAGAGAAGAAGAGATACAACCAAGTAATCCCGCTAAACTCCTGTTTGCAAGGCTATGGAATCGTGGTTGGATTGGTTCTGCCGCTGTCGCGTGTCAAGAATCGCTCCAAGTCGCTATCAAGGTCGTGCTCAATGGAGAATGGTGGAATCCCACGCCTTTCGGCGCGAGAACGGGGGTGGGAATGTGAGAATTTGGTCTATGGAGGCTTCGATCCCTTCTCTGCCGTCCTTTCGTGCATATATGCCAGGGGGAATGACTTGGGAGGCAGGCTAGGGCAAAAGGGAGGCGGTTTGCACTTTCCTTCTTCGAAAATTTCCAAAAACACACTTTCCAGAAGTGCATTTCGGACCGAAATTCCAGAACAATGCACAGATAGTATTTGGACCATAATTTCCTCATCCGGACTCCGATTTAGGTGATTCAAAGATCGTTGGAAAGCTTAGGATGAGCTCTACAGTGCTATGGATCCATTTAGTCATTTCGTTTTTCCAAAATTCTCCTTTTTATGCAATTATTATGTCCATTACACCAAGTTCCTACAAAACAAGCCAAATGCCACGACAGTACCAAAATCTAGGAAAACACAACAATTCATGAGGAAATTATAATGGTTTGAGTAATATTTGGGTGCGAAGTACGGTCAAAATGCATATATAAATATGAGATATCACTGGGTGTAAAAGAAAGAGGGTAAATAGGTCTAAAAAGGAAAGTTGCTTCAAGGTGCTCCGTCTACGATGAAGATGACTGTTTCAAAGCCTGCAGTCGAGAAGAAGGCGGCTTCGAAGAATAAATCTATGATGACAGGAGGTACTTCGAAGAAACAACAAAGGATACCACCAGAGAACACATCAGGACATCTGGGAGAAGGTAATAAATACATTTTTAAGTGTATTTATATGCATTTTGTTGCACTATATGATTGTATTGCTAGTACAAGTGTTCAGTTTAAATCACTTTTTTTTCCTTGTATTTTACTTTTGTTTTGACTAGGGAAGGAAAGATAGTTGCAATTGTTCAGCTTAATTTAGTAAGTGTGCAGTTTAAATCACTATATTTTTCATATGAAAGGAAATGAAGAGGAGAAAGAAGAAGAGGAGAATGAGCAGGAGGAGAATCAACAGGATAATGAAGGAGAGGATAACGACAACAACCGTGATGGCAGTGGCAACAACGAGGACAATGACAACCGTGATGGCAGTGGCAACAATGAGGAGGATAACACCACACCACCGGACAACCCTAGTGGCAACAATGAGGAGGACAACACCACACCACCACGCACCTCCAGTGGCAACAATGAGGATAACACCACACCACACCACCCCATAACCCCAGTGGCAACGATGATGATAAAAATGACAAGGGGAGCAGTGATGGTGGAAATCAGAACAATGACCATCACAAGGAGAACACACCACCACATAAGCCCAACAGTGATGAAATTCATGATGAACCGTGTTCTTACACCAGGTATGTGTTGATTTTTGTACCCTTTGAATCCTTAGGTGTTCATCTAAGGTATAATATATGTTCAATATTATCTACCTTTTTTGTAGGGGTTGATCATATTGATTTGACATTGAATCATTGGATCCAACATCCTGTTCCAGTATGGGATGATAAATCACTACATTCCTTTAGTCTTGGTTTAGGTTTAACTTCTAGTAGTGAGAGTGAACGTGAGGATCCTGGTACACCACCAGGTTTTTTTGAGGCTGCTGCTGAAGTGGCTGACCTTATAGAATTTCTCAAAGATTCTGATGATCCCTTTTTCTGATTTTTGTTTTCTTTTTTTTAAAAAAAAAAGAATTACGATTGATTGGTTTTTAGTTGTCCAAAAGGGAGAGTGCTTTGGGCAACCGAATTTTTTCTTGGAGCAACATAATATTTTTTTAAAAGGTCTAAATTGTCCCTAGCATTGATAAAGATTATTACCCTGATTTGTTTCCTTAATCCTACTTTCCTTAACTGTATTCTTCTCTTGAGACTTCTGCCATTATCGTTTTAGAATTACTGTTTTGCGAAACTGTTTGTGCACACGAATTCCAAATCGTTTGTAGTAATAATAAATTTCTTATGCCAAAAATTTTTATTCGTGCCTTGCTGTTGTGAAAGCTGTTTGATTTAAAAATAAGTCCCCTTTGACCATATCAACAGAGAGTTAATACAATATTGAAGAAATTAAAATTTTAATGAAAATCACATATTCTTTTGAGGGTTGAAAATCACATAATCATGCAAGAATATTTCTGTTCACTTATGTAATAATAATTGAAGGAATCTAATTATAATGTATACTACGTTCTTTTGCATGCTCTACAGTCCTAAACTTCCCAAAAAGAAAAACTGGGGAGATAAGTTGGCGAGACTAGGAAGGGGGGTGCTAAATGGAGAGTGATGGAAGAAGGGGCTGAGGTTATTCAGTGGAGAGGACGTATGAGGTTTAGTGGGGAGATCACATTTGTTTGTAGATATACCAGCAAATTTACGGAATTGCTAGAAGGGCAATTTGGTAATTGAGAAAAAAATTATGTTGCCCCAAGAAGAAAAACCGCTGCCCAAAGCAACGCCCGTCCAAAAGTGTTTCTTCTGTTGTAGCAAATGTGCAGATTAAATTCATAAGCGTATATTTTGTTTCAGTTGATCAATAAAATGTTTGTTCATTTTACATTGTTAATTGCAGAACCAATTGATGTTTATGGTTTTTACTGGTTAATACCAAGTGGTGATCAAGCTGGCAGTAAGAAATATTATGGATCTTTTGATTAATGGTTGGAGCACACAAATTTCAAAGATAAAAAAAAATCAGTTCCAAGGGCCGTGTCTACAAATTAAATAAAAATTATGGGAGCCCGTACGAAGACCCTTTCTTGCGTAGAGGAGATGGCAAGAAAAGAAAGAGGAAGAATGATGTTGACCATTTCTGCGAAGAGTTCAATTCCAATGCCCGGCAAGAAATATCTAAGGATATGAAGGAGAAGACTGACAAGGTTATATGGTTGTCCATCATTAATCCCATTAATTACACCAAATATCTTTAGCATTTATTAGGAGATTTATTTTTTGGCTTATAAATAGAGAGTTGTACATTGTATCTTGTACCCAACAATTGAGAATAGTAATACAGAAGAGAATGTTCTCTCTTTTACTCTTTATCTCTTCCTCCTTTCACTTTAATTTTACAACATTATTGTATTATTGTATTATTGTTTCAAATGAAGCGTACCATAATTACCTTTTTTGTATCTCTTAAAAATTGAACACAAATTTCACATGATGAGTTTGTATTTGTTTTAACGTTCCAATTAAACAGAGAAAGTGTGGTATCACTTTCCATGAAATATTAGTCAAAACATGGATCATGGTTATGGCATATTGGGTAACTTATGATTGCAATTTATTCTAATTAACCATCTAATTAATGAAAGTGACAACACAAGTTTCAGAAGAACATTGGTAACCACCAACAATTAATTAATTAATTGGAAATTTTACCTCTTTTTTCCCTTTCAGAAGTTAATTTAGCATGTTTACCTAATTTGCTGGCTCGCCCCAAAATTGCGCCTGTCAGTGCAAACCAACGATTGCGTTGCATTTGCATCATCTTTATAAAGGGTTGTCAACATTGGCCTCAATTCTAGCACAGAGATAAAAGAGTAATAAATATTGCATATACCGATTTTACCCCTCCAACTTTGTGCGTCTGTGATTTATCGCCGTAATATTTTATAAAAATTTTTGTGTCCACCCTAGCATGACCCTTAAAAATAACGTTCGTTCCTTCGAGGGTTCAAATTTAAAAAAATCTACAAGGGTCGGGCTGGCCTATACAAGGCCTGATTCTTTTAGATTTTTTTTAATTTTGAAAGACCAGACTTGAAAGACGGAATTTAGGTTGAATTAGAATAATATTTTATAACGCAATTACAATAGCTTAATTATTTGATAATCTAAAAAATGATAAAACATGATTAAGCTATTCTAATTATGTTATTAAAAATAATATTTGATAAACTAAGTTTCTATTAGTTAGATTGGCTTATAATAATATTTTAGTTAGAGTAATAACATAATATGATGATAATATAGAATTATTTATTTTTTTCTTAATTTATATCTATATGTTTAAATATCTGAAATATATCCATATTCGTGTCGGTATCTCACAATATCTAATTTGTATCCGTATCCGTTTAACATCCGATGAATGTATCCGTATTCATATCCGTATCTAGAAAAAACAAATACGGACCACTATCCGAATCATATCCAATTCATCCCAGCTGGATGATAGCTATATCCGATCCGTTTTTCATCCTACGACTCTGGAGAGCTGGGAAACACTTTACTCTTTTCCTTTTCTTTTCTCTGTTTTTTAAAATTTTTTTTTTTTTTTATGAAACTTAACTCTGTCATCTCCAGTCCGCGTTCCTCCCCTACCCCAAACATCTCTCCACACCACCGCATGTTCCTTCCTCTCGCGTCACATCAGTACTGGACCGGAGCTATCTCTCGGCAGTTTTCAGTTTTCACTCAAAAGGCTCAAGGCAAATACACATCGATGTCTCTCTCGAGCTGTGCGACTACCAATTTCTTCAATTCAAATCGTTCCAATCGAGATAGGAGCCATCGTGGAATGGAAGTCTTCGATTAGACAGGTTGTGAGATTTAATCTGGTCTTCCTGCAAATTTTCTTTCAAATATTCGTAGAATTTTGTTTTCAGGGCCTATCTTGATGCTGATATTCGAAAGAGGAAGGTTAATTTGGAGTCTCTCAAGGTCCTAAAAATCGAACAAAAGGGAAGCTTCCTAGGTTTAATCAACATCTCCGTGCTGTATCAGGTAATTAAACCCGCATTACTTTGAATTTTTTATGCTCCAGTTCCAGATCAAATTTCCAAATTATTACAGAATTTGTGGTCTTGTGAGGCAAATTTCTAATTACAATGCCAGTAACATAATGTATGTCGGTGAAAAATAGAGTTCCTTGATTAAAATTTCTGAGGTGATTCATATAATTTTGCAGCTGACCATCAATTAAATTCTGCTTCTCCTCTTTTGCTTTTTTGAAATTTGCAATATCCTGACCTGACAGTATCATATCTACAAAATTGCAAAATGAAACCAAAGTTCACCTTGTGAATTATTTCTTCAGTATTGGCTTAACTGCTCTATATACTATATCGAGAACAAAGCATATCAAAATTTACCAGGACTAGCCATAATCAACTTTGTATTTTTGTTTAGGTCCAGATGGATTCAGTTCAAATCAGAATGTTCTTTGAATAATTGAGTTATTGTTAGGCTACATTCCTAAATTTCAAAAGTAAATATCTCATTAGGTCTCATTTGAGCTGGCGTGGATAACATGGATTTTTGGACTATGGCTACATCTACATGAAACTTGAGATATCCTGTTGAAAAATTAAAATGAAAATTGAAATAATCAATCAATACAAGTACTCATGGCTTCACTGCTCCAGGAAGATTATTTATTTAACATAATAGAACCACTTTTGAATAGACTCAAGAATGATTCTGCATTATTACATAAAATATGGTTGCTAAAATCAAAACCAATCCATATTTAAATCCATGCTCGGAAAACTAAATAAAATTCTTAAAATTAAAATATAAAATAGAGGAACAAGGAATTTCCAAAATTCTTCCACCTAATACACTGATAAAAGTGGCTGAATTGTTATCAACAAAAAGATGTCCAAATTTTATGCCACAATGGCACAATGACTACCAAAAATAGAGTCAAGAAATAAATACACAAATGAGTCTGGGCAATTATCTTGCTGAAGGACCTGGAGCAGGACCACCCATGTAAGCCATCTCAAAAGCACTGTTCTGACTAACATCACTTACAAAATGGTCATTCCTTGAATAATTATGTGGATAATTATAAGCAGTGCTCTCACTACGGGTCCCCTCAGTGGAGATCTCTAGGTCCAGGCTTTCCTTAAGTTCCATGACTACAACATTCATGGCTGGCCTATTAACAGAACTGTTCTCAGTACACTTGCGCGCCAGATCCGTAACCTTCCAAACAGAGTTTATGTCATACTGGCCATGTATTCTCGGGTCAATTATGCTTTCTATGTCTCCTCTAGATAGCCTTTGACTCACCCAGTTTGTCACATGACCGCCTTCTGGACCCCCAATAATAGGAGGCTGGCCTGTGATGACCTCGAAGAGAACAACTCCAAAGCTGAACACGTCACTCTTTTCGCTAAGCTGGAATGAAGAATAGTACCTGAGGGTGCACTGCTTTTATCATGGCTATGTAAATGTCCTTCTATAGTTTAAATATTTATGAAATTAAAGGTCCATATTCATGTAGCCAACCGAAAACAATTTTTTCAGGTAGTACTACAAGTAATCTATATTTGGGTTGGCTCAGTGATTCATTGCTTACATGATTAAAATTTGGTGGGCGATTACTAGGGTTAATCTGTAGATAAATAGATCTTCTATGACTAAAACCAAAATAATTATGTAGTGAAAAGCAAAAGCAAAAACAAAATAATTTAAAATAATGCCTTACTCAGGATCCAGATAGCCTGGGGTGCCCACTATTGCAGTTGAAACATGACTGCTTACGTCATTATTAAATGCTCTGGAGAGCCCAAAATCAGCTATCTTTGCCTCGAGGTTTGCATTTAAAAGAATGTTGCTGGTCTTTACATCTCTATGGATTAGTGGTGGATTGCATGCCTTGTGCAAATACTCCAGCCCTTGATTAGATTTGTATAAATCAGTAAACTAAAAGATAATATGATTGAGCAATGATGTCGAAATCTTTTATTACAATTTATGGCGGATGTAGTCCGAGTGTCTCTATATTTTAGTTTAGTTTTCTATAAAGTCATAAGAAGGGAAGAAAAAGTAAAGTATTGCAACAATTAATAACATTGCAATCCGAACGTGCTTTTATAGGATGTTGTAATTTACTTATATGGGATATCTGGTGTTTCTTCTTAACAACTGATAGTAACTCTGCAGAAAGTTATGCATGTATTCTAGATTTTAAAAAGCTTGTGTACCAAGTGCAGATTCATATGCAATTCGGACACGTTGTTTCCAAGTCAGAGGTCTTGCATTATCTGCGATTGACATATTTAAAGAATCTTAAAAATAAATTTTGACTAAATAATATAATTAATAGTCCCAGTGTTGAAAACAAAAAATTGGCATAAAAAAGTAGTAATCACCTGTGAGTTTATCTTGTAGCGTTCCTTCTTTCATGTACTCATATACAAGCGCCATGCAATCTTCATCCATGCAGTAGCCAATTAAGGACACCAAATTCTTGTGATGGACTCTTGTCAAATTTTGAGCCTGGAAACAGGCAAAATTATCAGATCATAATTTGACATATTTTCACAAGATTGTCTTATTAGCCTCATTATTAATACCTAATCTTTTTCAAAAGCGAAGCTGTATTAATATGAATTACCAACATTAACCTTTTGGGTTTTGCAACAGCTAAGGTACAAATGTTTTAAGATTAATGGTTACCTCAGCCAAGAACTCTTTTACTCCTTGTGATGATGAGTGAGACCGCATCTTTACTGCAACTTGAGTTCCATTCTCTAGAGTACCCACATACACACTTCCAAATCCCCCAGTGCCAATATTGTTTTGGAAACTATTTGTGATTTTCTTCAGATCATTGTATGTAAATTGTCGGTTCTCAAAATTTAACATCCCTTCGCTTGATTTATTTGGTTTTGATATGTTTGCATAATTTTGAGCAGCATTGTTTCCATTAGAAATATTTGCTGGGGGGCTATATGTGTAGTTTTCCGCATAGCTATTTGTCAGAGGGGAAGATCCGGTGTTTTCATTTGGTTTTGCTATAGATATTTGATTGTCTGCGAAAATGAGAAGATTTGGAGGTCAATCAAGAAGATTTTAAAATGCAAATTTAAAGGTAAATTTAAGCTGATGCTGAAGTGAGTTTTGTAATTGAATCGCAATTCTTGAAATCCCACATTCTTTTTAGGTTATTTGCATAATTTTGGCCTGTGTTATTAACTTTAGCATTTGTTTCTGGGCTCATTACATAGTTGTGCGCCTGATTATCTTCTTGAGGGGTGGTTCTGTTGCTACCATTTGGTTTTGGTGCGTTTAATTTGATGCCTGTAATTAGAATGACATAATCCTAGAAATGTCCTTTCCATCCTTAGTTGTAAAGATCAGTATTATTAGAATAAAATCATTAATGAGGTCTTGGAAAAGAGTTAATTCGTTAATCGATTTTAGATGGCATATAGAGAAACAGGCTTTCTGTTTATACTGAAGATACAGCACAGCAGGTATTTCCTATGTATTAAGATAGATAAGAATTCCAAGTTACCCAGAATGGCCAGTTCCAAACTGCACAACTAAACTGTCGTCTTACATTTCAAATGATTGGAGGATATAAGAGGCCTTAACACTTCAAAATTAACTCCATTTTAAATTACTATCTAACGAATGACAGCAATTTTATTTATCTAAAAAGCAAAGAAAAAGATTTAACTTACTATTGCGCCTCTTCAAGCACACAACCGTCATAATGACTGCTGCAATGAAAAGCAGCACCACTACACCAGCGACTGCAATAATAACTACTGGACTTTTCTTATTATCACTGCTGTTTGATGGTGTTGAAGCTGGAGGTGCACCTCCAAACCTAAGTGGAGGAAAAAAAAAAAAAAAAATTTGAGAAAGCAGATTACATTTTAGATAGCTCAATCCCAGATAAGTCATTTAAATAGCTGCATCAAGCAAAAACCTTTTACTCCTGACATTATCCAAATATTTGCTAATGGACTAACTCTTATTATTATTATTATTTTTCTGCAGTGCTAATTTCATTTTTTTCTGCCACATGATTTATTATGAGCTTATCCTACATTTATGGGCTAATATAGTCACCCAATTTGTGACAAAATGTACAAAAATGATGTATTTCCAATCAGTTTTTCTGCATACTATGAATGAGCAGAGGTACAAATAAGGATATCATGGAAGCCTGATTGTGAATTGGGATCTGCTAAAATTTTTCTGCTAAATGAGATCTGTAAGCACATATATGCCACAAATGTATACAGTTGTAGAATTACTCTGCGAGGTTTCCGAGATGTGCGGACAGAAAAGCTAAATCTTGGGATGGGTGTAATCTACCCTGCCGTAATGGTTATTAGGCAGTAATCTCTTCTGCACGCCCTACCCATTTAATAAAAATCTCTACTGATTATCTTATTGCTGTAATTATAATGCTATCTGCAGTTGTTCGACTTCAATGTATGCTTTTGTTAGTTTATTTCCTAAATAAGAACAAATAAAATTGAAATCTAGTATAATAATTATTATATACTGTCCATCTATTTTGCTGCATATCAAAAAAATTACAACTCAAAAACAATAAAAACATACCTAAAGGTTAGGTTCCCGTCCTTAATTCTTTTCTGAAGTCCAGAAGGAAGGGTGGTTGAAATCTTGCTGTTACCAATTACGTCTCTGAAAGTACCATAAAATGATTATTCATTTTGTCATGTTACTTTTCTTGAAAAAAAATAATGGTTAATTTGATAACCTACAGGTATGTAAGGGCAGATAATTGATCTAGAGAAGTGGGAAAATCTCCTGACAAGTCATTATATGATAAGTCCCTGAAAAAAGTCGTTAGCAAACAACACGGAATTCGTTAATATGAGAACTGGGACTACAGTTTGTATAAGTAGATATTTAATTTGCACATCACAAATGAAAAAAAAAATTTGTATATTGTTAATTGGAAGGCAAAGAATCATTTAAGGTAAAAGGCATCAATCTCAACAACTTTTATCTCTTTTTTACAGGAACATACAATGACTTGAGACTGCTTAAATTTCCAAAAGAAGACACTATTGCTCCAGTAAGTCCAGCGGATGATAAATTCCTGCAGAAAAAAAAAATAAAAAAATAAACAAACAAACAAACTGTTACCAGTCAGAGTTCTTATAGTTTCTCTCTTTTTAAGCAAGTTAAATGAATGAAGACATTGAAGCACTCACAATGATGTGATCCTCGGAATATTGATGGAATCAGAGGTGCAGGTGACACCAGTCCAGGAGAATTCTGAAGGAACACAAGGATCTCCGGTCCAGTCTTTTTTTACATGATAGCTGGCCTTAATATTATTAATCGCAGTAACTGCAATTGAAATTATATGCATCATGCAATTATTTATTATTAATCAAACTACTACCTAGCTACTAGGCATGTTTGAAATTCTCGTGTTGCTGAAGAGATAGAAACTATTAGTGGAAAGGAAAAGCGAAACAATAATAATAGACAAAGTCGATGATGAATCTAGAGAACCTACCAAGCATATATATTCACTGAAAAAAAAATAGACATTTAGAAGGATTCGAGCATTGCAACCTATATATGTAATCGATATTTACAATAATGTGCATATGTTACCTAAAATTTACACTATGTCATTAATTGCATATGACATATAATTCAATTCTTTTTTTAATATATAGCGGTATGTATATCTAAAACTAAATGGATCTTTCATTCGACAAACACTTGTATTTTTTATTAGATAATAAAATGCTAATAAAATTAATTAAATTTTACTTATATTTTTAAATTAATAATTTAAAAATATAATACAATTACTAAAATTATAAATTAATGATGGACTAGGGAATAACCTTGCCAATCTTGAATCTGCTTCTAACAGAAAGTATTTTTAAATGGAATAAATTTATAAAAGGCCTCCTAGCTTGTGCAAAAGTTCTTGTCCATGCAACTTGTTATTGCAAATTAAACCAAAATTCCCATCTCTAGGAAAGTACTTAACTATAAAGACAACAATATATATGATGAAACTTACCATCTCCACTATAGGTGGGGATCCCAGTGGCGGGAGTTACGACATATACCTCAATGGCATTCAATAAAGGTGGGAGAGTTGAGTTTGAAGTCGCATTAAGCGACACGTTATGTAAATCGTAGCCTGTGCTCCTGTATCTAGCCCAATCAGGATATAGTTTATCTGGTACAATAGATGTGAACAATGCACCAGGTTTTCCATTGTAAAATATATCAAATTGCCTAAGAGCATTGGGTGATATGTCCTGGATCTCCCCAAAGTGAAGAATTACTAAAAATATAGTGGTTTTATTCTGATAATCGTAAAGGGTCCAGGATAGTTCCAGGGGTTGTTTGACGCTTGAAGTGATGGCGGCAGTTTGCATCACGATAGAGGGAGTTCCAAAGTCTGTGTCGGGATCAAATGTGGAGTTGGTTGAAATCTCTGTCCATGTGTTTTTAGTGTAGTTCCACCAAAGCCGGTCATATGGATCGTCAGGGTACCTATTTTTGTTTTTTTATCATAGTTAACTAGTTAAGTGAAGAAGAATATGAATAATGACAAAAATTTATAATTTATTTTTATTGTACTACTTCAAAAGAATATCATAATAAACTTTGTTCTCTTAAAATTTGAACATAAATATGAGATTGTATTTCGTTTTCACGTTCCAATTAACATATAGCAGTTTGGTATCACCATATCCATCGAAAACTAGTAACAACGAAAGTTTCAGATGAACATTACAGTAGGTAACCACCAGTAATTAAATAATTAAGTAATCGGCAATGAACCTCTTGCATGTTTACCTTTGAAATTTAGCATGTTTACCTAACTAGTGTGTCGTTTGTCCCTATATTGCCCCTGTCAAAGTAAACCAAAGATTGATTGGAATTTGCATAATCTTTATAAAGGGTTGTCATCAATGGCCTCAATTCTAGCACAGAGATAAATGGAGTGCCACGATCCTTTTTTACAAGGCAAACTTGGAGGTAGTCGGAAGTTGCTGTGGCAATAATCTCACTTGCATATAGATCATCTGCAATAGATATGTCAACTGTGTCCCAATAATTGACTCCCAAATGGATATCAAAATTTGGAGGGTTATTTTTGTTATCATAGTTTCCATACACAAATAGTGCTCTTATGAGGTACTTTGATCCTGATGATACGGGTCTTAATGTATAACAATTTCGGGTTCCATTGGGAAAACTCCTGACAGTCAGATATTTCTTATATACGTCATCAGCATATTTGGAGGCGATGTTGTAGTTCATTCCGGTGTCGATGAACTGATCATCAGACACATAAGTCAAACTAGTTTCCTCATCGGCAGTACTAGTATTTGCAGCAAGCCCACAATCAATGTTTATAAAGCCTGCAAAGGGAAAGGATCGATGCATAATTATTTTAACAAATTAAAAATGAGAAACTTGAAAGTTGGAAACATGGTTGCCATTTTACTGTAAAGTCATAAATCATTCATACTTTCCCGAGAAAATAATTATCATTATATGTCAACGTCTTAAATTATTCATACTTTCCTGAGACAAATTATTATCATTTACGTCAACATTTTCAAGCCAATAAGCTATGTTTGAAAAAACATCTACTCATTTGCAACAATTTAATAAATATAAATTATATATAAATATATATATATATATATGTGCGCGCGCGTGTATGTGTATGTTTTTCCGGACCAAATCAGTATATGGCCTTTTTTCTCAATAAATAAAAAAATATATTTTTACGATCATATTAAAGATAAGGAAAATTCAATGTGGTAGAGTAAAATTTCAAATGAATTCTAAATTTTTAATTTTGATCAATAATATTTTTTATAATTTTGCATGAATGATCCAGATTTAATACCGGTCTAAAACTTCAATTTATAACAAAATTTCCCTAAAAAAAATTTTATTTTTGAGACAAATATTTACTGATAATTCAATTTTTTTTTAAGATAAATTGGAGATCAAGTCTCCCAACTTATTTTTTAAATAAAGTTCTATGAAATGAAAGACTTCCTAACACGGCTTTCGAACTTGCGATCTGTCACTCAAGATGTATTGTTCTTTGTCACTAGACCAAAAGCTGTTTTTTTATTGAATTATTTGTAACGGTATCTATACCGACTTTTTTTTTTTTGGACAAACTAGACAGTGACTATCTATACCGACCTTCTTAAATTACTCTTTCTTGGTTTTCGGTTAGACCATTTGGTACGACACATTCTTATCACAGAGATACAAGCGCACGGTTGAAACATTCTCACAACTTTTTTTTTTTTTTCATATTAAGTAATTATCCGAATTCATGTACATTGGCATGCCCGGGGTTGCTCGATTCAAATAATGGTTTAGCAATAAATGTATTATATTATTTGTCTGTGCATGTTTAAGAAAATCAATAATTAAATAACGAGCAATAGACAGAAGTTAATACAAACGGCGCTAGCCAGCTACATATAACGAAGAACTACAAATTTATGAAATTCTACAGATAATGATAAATAAGAACATATATACAACCAACGTTTTTAAAATTGGAGTGGACCTTCCGGACTTTCGGTTCGACCGGTTCGACCCAAAATGGAATCCAGTCGATGCTATGCTCCGGAAGAGGGAAATAGATGGAATGGAATGGAAGAGACAAATTTTAATCTGCTCCAGCCTTAGTTTGAAGATGAACGGATGGGCATGGATGGCACAAAAAGTGGGATTTGGGAGGCAAATTGAAATCCCCAAAATCGGGGTGTAAAAAGTGGAAATGGGGAACTAATTGTATGACATGTGGACCCCACATAAAACTTATAGCTTTAGATTCAGGTGATAGATTTTAACTCCCGTCAAGTTCTGGAGCAAGCAAACTTTTGTATCTTCTCTTTCCTTCATCCTCCATCCCAGTGGCGAAGCCAGGAGAAGACTGGCAAAGGCCAGGTCTCCCTAGGTCTCACCAGCCACTTAATTTTACAATTTAATTTTTGTTTTAATAGGTTAACTTAATACATTTTTTTCATGAGCCTCTTCTAAATTGAAGCCTAAAATAATCTTGACCCCATTATTTGCCAAGTCTAACTTCGCCACTGCTCCAACCCATTTTATTGCCTCCCTTTCCACTGCACAAAAATTCTGGAGCGCAAATGACGCCCAAAACCGATGGATTCTGACCCAGTAAAACTCGGCCAGTTCGGTCCGATTAGATCAAACCGCTCAACCGGGCCAGACTGTGCAATCTATTTATTATTATTATTTTTTTCTATCCTAAGTTCCTAAGTCCTAACCCATGTGAGACACTGGTTTCAATACTTTTCTTAGATTCTGTGAAGCATTGATCTTATGTGACCTTTTTATTTCAAGCATGGATGGACCGTTAATTTGTTTAAAATATTAGGATTATGATACTAAATAAAACAAATTTATCATGCAAGTAATATGATTAGTATACAATAAATTTTGAATATATCTTTAATACATAACATATTTAAATTAGTATTGAAAATTTCAAATGCAATTTTATTATTCAAAATTAAATCGTCAAATAAAAATATATATTAATAAAGTTATAATTATGATGTCATAATGTTTATAAAATTGGCGGTTGAACCATAGCTACTGGTTTGAGGATCGGTCCGGTTTTCAAAACATTGTAAACAACCCCAGACATAGTGTGTGTGTGTGTGTTTGGGTGTGGGGGTGATGTGATAATAATAATGCAGTGATTAACTTACCGTCAGAATCACTCTGGCTATCGACCCTTATAGTAGATACAAATATCACCAGAAGAAGAAAGAACCATAAAGTCATTCTCTTGGAGTTGTAGGCGACTTCCATTTTCTTCTCCTCTTAGAGAGTTATTGGGAGCAAAGACTCATTTTATGATGGTACTAGCTGGTTGACAAAAATCTAAGCAAAGTCCTATTGATTTAATAAAAAAAATGAAAATGTAGATCAGCCTGAGCAAAGCAATTAAGGACAGCACGTTGATACATGACGTAATAAAAATGGAGTCAACGACCGAATATATTTTCATTCATTGTATCTTGTATGTGCATTCTTAGATCTGTTGAGAAGTCGCCGTAGCATTTGGATCTGACACCCCAAAAACCACTATTATATTTTCAGACTCCCAGTCCCTGGCTCCGTTTCTCTTTTCCTACATTAATTTTCTCTATTAAGGACCTAGTCATCTTGACTTTGGCGCCGAACTTCAGATGGAAATGGAATGAACCTAGCGTGGTTATGGTCACGTGCACCGATTTGCTGAAATTAAAAAAATAATTAAAATAACCAAAAAAAAACGGGAAAAACAAAAATTATAAATAACAAATTTACAATTTAAGAATTTTTTTTTCATTTTTTGCATATTATTGTGTTATGTGAAAAAATAATACACTATCTGATACTCAACCTTAAAAAACAAAGTTAAATGACAAAGAAAAAATAAAATTTTCTTCATACTCTTTAAGTGGAAATTTTTTTTTTTTGTTTTAATGAGCAAGAAATTTCTTTTTTTTTAACATCTATTTTAATCATATAACAATTTACTATCTCCTAAAACAACTGTGACAAAAATTGCATTATATGATAATTTATTAAGAAAATATATAATATAAACTATATAATTATATTATTGAAAACGCTGATGTTTATTGTATTACTAAAATTCATTATTCAATAATAATAGTCACTACAAAAATTTATATGAAGTTCGTTTCTTTTTTTTTTTTTTTTACTTGCCTTGGAATTATCACTTTATTCTTCCAATATAAGGGTACCGAGTACCATCGCTGAATTTGAATAGAGTTGAAGAAGGTTCTTAAAGACTTCATTTTCTCCAAACTACGTCCTTAAAAAGAAGTACAAATTAAATGAAGATTGGTTTTCATTAAATGAAGATTATTTTATTAATTAACGATAGTATACGAACCCTCTAATTTATTTTGAAAATGAAGATCATTAGTAGTGTACATGAAAAGTAGAAAGTATGAAATTTCAGAAAATGAACATTTAACCAAACAGTGTATTTTTTTTTTCACTTTTAAGAAAACAAATAAAAATATATAATAACTAGATTCGTAAGTTGGGGCTTCGCCCCAACTTAAATCGGAAGAGGTCAATGAAATGTGCGAATGGACATAAATGGAAGTTGTATCTAGAAGAGGTGTAATTGTGGCAGGACATAAATTGAGGTGTAATTATATTGTAGTTGCATTGTTTATAATTTATTGTAATTATTAGATTCTTCTATCGCGTCTCTGCTGCGACAAACATCATTGGACAAACTTTTACTGCAAATTAAACAATGTATTTATCTTAATAACAACATTTTTTTTAAATGATTTATAATCAATTATTTCATCTTCGTGAAGACAAAAGAAGGCAAAAAAAAAGTAAAAAAATTGCTCAAAATACTAAGGGAAATCCTACAAACAAATATAGTTTTTATTTAGGAAAATACATCCCTATAAAATCCAAATTTTCCTTTCTTTGAGCTGCAGCTCGGATGTAATTGCAATTTGTGAAGCAAACGGTATTTACATTTTATTTTAGAGCAATTTAATACATTAGTAATCACTGAATTTTCCTTAAAATCTAATTTTTCTTTTATTCCCTTCAATCATGCATGTCATTTTAAGAATAGAAACATTCAAAAGATTATACTCCGAAAAAAAAATGTCATCCTCGAATAGCCATAAATTAGTCTTTGTTCATTTCTATCATTATAGAAAGTGATGAGGAGACAATAGAATAAAATGACATAAAGACTGTAGTAACATTAAATGTCGTGAATCATAGTAATTTGAACATGAAAGTGCAAATGTACGATGTGGATTTCATTTAATTTGATAGACCAAACATAATCAAGTTTGAAAATCTTAAAAAAATCACATGACAACGCATTGAAAACTCTCACAATGATGCACTCTGTGTAACGGATCAAAATAACAATATATAAATCGATAACAGTCATTTAGTTGCCTACATAAGAATTGGCCACATTAAATCTCAGAACTAAATACCTGCAAAACACCATATAATATCAAAGACCAAGAGGATGTGGATCCCACCTGACATCATCGGCACATATGTTGTAGGCTTGTAGCCAATTTAGACAGCACAGGGTGCACCCAAACTGAATGAAGAGCACAACTCCTACTTGTAGGAGTCACGTATGTCCTCCTTAATGTGACCTTCATATTGCACCATGATACAATATACAGTTTTGAGAATTTTGTACATGTGTTATAGAACTTTTCTGTAATTACGAAATCTTTTGAAGTTATGTTTGGTCTAAGTACGGATACTTATGATAGATGATAGATTTTGTAATTAAGGCCCATTTAATCTGTAACCGATAATAAAGGCCCAAATTAAGAACCTAAAATGGAGAAATTGTGTTAAAGGGAAAACAGGGGTGATATACACCATCCACAGGCCAGAAATGGGCCTTAGCCTCATTTTTTCGCGCGCTGACGTCAGCGAAAAATTTTCAGAATTTTTTCGAAAATTTCTGGATGCTGACGTCATCAAATGTACTGGTTTATTTGTTCAGTTAGATGCCATAAGGGTCGAATTAAAAGTTGTAAGTGTTCAGTTAGTTGCATCTGAAAATGGAATTTTTCGTATTTTTTTGTTCAGTTTAATACGGGAAAGGTTGAACTAAAAGTTTTATTTGTTCAGTTAGTTGCATCTGAAAATGAAATTTTCGTACTTTTGTGTTCAGCTTAATACGGTAAAGGTTGAACTAAAAGTGTTTATTTGTTTAGTTCATTGCATCTGAAAAAAGAATTTTCGTACTTTTGTGTTCAGTTAAATACGTTAAAGCTTGAACTAAAAGTTTTTATGTGTTCAGTTAGTTGCAGCAGAAATTTGATTTCGTAGTTAACATTTACAATATACAAAGTGAACACATATAACAATATAGTTAACATTTACAATAAACAAAGTGAACACATTGAATATTCAATACACAAAGTGAACACATTCAGTATTCAATATACAAAGTGAACACATATAACAATATAGTTAACATTTACAACAAACAAAATGAACACATATAATGACTAACTAATCCTTTACAAAAATATAATTCATCGATAACAACTCTGCTCCAGCATTTGTACACCAACAATCGAAGCAGTAATCACAATTGAGAACAAGCCACCTTGTACCGACTCCCTTTCATCCAGGTATACATCATCTAGAACCCTAAGCAAAGCATGTAAACTAACAATCAAAGCACTAATCAACTCTGAGGCCCATTTTTAGCCGGAACAAGCACAAATCAACTAAAATATGTGCAAATATTTACTAAAAAGGTCCATAAACCTCACCTTGGAGACAGTCACGGTTCTTTCCCTTCTTGCAATTAGTTCATATATTCAATTCACTATGGAATTAGTGCAAATGTGATATTTTGACGTTAATAACATCACATGTAAAATTTTAATAATACTAACACATTCTCATCTACTGAGATGTAAAATTTTAATAAAACTAACACATTCTCATCTACTGAGTTGATTGATTGAGCAAGTTTTATGTAAGGAATTAAGGATAGGTAAAGGTTAGACCTTCTCGGACGAAGATGCCCATATTGACGGACTGCACATTTGCATTTTCACCAATCTTTTATAGAAGATTAGGATCTCAGTGCTAGTACGAAGGAAATGCCCAAAACTAAACAAAATTAATAACACCATATCTAACATGAAAGCACGAGAAAATCGAAGAATGAAAGTGAGAGAGAAGAGAGATCGAACCAGAAAACATAACAGAAGCAAGGCAGATGAGAGGCGGATGTCGCCCGAGAAAGCGGAGGTGAGATCGTCGCGGTGCGAGAGAAGGTCGGTCGTGCCGTCTCCTAAGCTATCGCCTCTCTCTCTCCTGCTGCTAGGTTTGGAGGCTAGGGTTTGGAGTGAATTAGAGGAATATAAATAGATTGGGCCAGTCGCTGGGCCCAATTAGGCCTGTTTGCAATCTGTGGATGGTTGGATGGGAAAAGAGTGGATGATCAATACCAATTCTCAAGGTAAAATAATATTTTTTTTTGGAATGTCAACATTTAATATATAGAAACAGATTAATTGGAATCACGTACCACCTAATTTCAAAGCTTAAAAGGAAATCATGTCAATAAGGTAAATGATATGAGCGGCATTTTGTATTATGCACTGGTATGCCATTTTTTTTGGGGGGGGAAATTTCCACATTATTGTAAATTGTGTACATCTGGATATTTGCAGAGGAAGACATGTGTCAAATATGCAGAGGAAGACATGTGTCATTTGAGTGTAGTGGACAAGGAAGAAAGATAATTTCCAACAAATAAAAGACAAGAATAAATCCCATATATTCCGGCCCCTGAGATTTAAAATGAGTCAAGTTATAAACATAACTTGTTCGATTTTTTATGCACAATTGGCAAGTCAAGCGCAGATAGGGTAGGAGGACGGTGCGCCGACACAAAATTGGTTCAAGCGCCATTGCAGCTTTTTTTTAGGAGTAAAGTTGCTTTGATATAAATTACGAAAAGTTCATGCACTTATGACACTATGCATTAGGAATCATAGCTTGGTGGATTTTGCGTGCAGAATTGTTGCACAATCTAGCCAATTACATTGGGCAATAAAAACAGAGTGATGGTAGAAATTTGACTTGAACAATGTTGTGCTTACGATACTTTTGACTGGTAGAATTGAGCATACCTTTTTTTAAAAAAGAAATTTGAATTGAACATATCCAAAATGCATAAAGATCATATGGTGAGGGGACACAAAAATTCATCGTCTTATGTTTATTATGTTCATTGCTTTGTTAAATTAAGGAATTAAGCAATGAAGGAAATGTTAATTTTAAGTATATAATCGAATGATTGATTTTACAATAGATTTTTTTGGTATTAGTATTTAAAATGAGTATGAGTCTGAAGCTGCTAATAGAAAATTTTATTCCATATTTGCAAATATGGATTAATTGAGGATGCCAAAAATATACCCTTATTGTTTAGGATCGGAAAAATTTTATGTTCTGATTAAAATGTTTGGCTGTGTTTTGGTTTGTAATTTGTAAATAAGAAATATGTTTCTGAAATAGCTGATAAATTATAAAGAATTTAAAAGATGTGAATTTCGGTTGATTGAATTTTTTATTTTACAAACGGATAAATTGAATTTGCAATCGCAACTGAGAATTTAAAATCAAATAGCAGGTTGGTCCAGGAAAAGGGGCAAAACACGATGGCAACGTCCAGAAATGGACAGCCTCGAACATCATTTATGGATTTGAGCAAAATTAAACTTGAAATGGCTCATTATTTAAGTAAGTAATAGTTAATAAATTTTGAAGCTACGTGATTAACACAGTAAATATAAATCAATACTGTTAAATTAAATAGATCAATTAATTTTCATGAAGAATGAAATAGTAACAATATCTAAATGGATGTTGTTCATCTTCACAAAGGGTTTTGGAGTTCTTTAATTTTACGTAATCGTTATATAATTTTTTTCCGAATATTTTTTTAATACTCTTTAAGATTTTTTCATATATTTCTGAATATCGCTAAGCTGTCCAGATATCAGCATTTTAAGTTCCTTAATTTGATCTGATCATTAAATAGATTTTTTCTATATATTTCTGAATATATAGAAATATGACGGTAAAGATATTAAATACCTTGTAAAATTTTTCTGAAATAATATTTTTTCTATTTTTTTTAAGTTATTTTTGTTCTAATTTGATTCGTTCTCTATATGTTATAAAGCATAGATTATGTGATGGAAGACTAATGTTTGTTCTTCATGATTTAATATTGACAGTTAGAAAATGCTTTGAAAAGGCTAATTTTGCTGACACTTGGACTGGTGATTCGCCATTGTTTATTTGGTGTTAGAATTATCACACTACAAAAGTGACAAGTCCAACGAATGAAAGAGAGGAGTAAATTTCGGATGTGTTGCTCTATGGCCGGATATTGTGTACTGACAGTCTGACACAGCTATTTTTACCCGAATCATATAATTGGCAATTATGATTTGTTTTTATGCATAGGTCGGTCACAATCTCGTCCTAGATTGGTCATAAAGGTCGGCGATGACAGGAATCCATGAAAGTGCTGCTATACTTAATTATCACACTGTTGACCGCAAAAAAAAAAAAAAACTATTTAACGTAAATATTATTCTTTTTGAAGAACAAAAGACTGTAGGCCTATTTAAATTAATTTTTTTAAATTCATGCACTTGCTTTATAATGTTATCATGGTGATGCAAAAAATGTGGCACTTTGGAAAGTAGATAATCGAATGGTTAAATTTTAGATATTCTTCTCGAAATATATATGTAAAAAAATTTCTAATAAATGGTATTTGTCACGACATCTGCAAATTTATTGACTAATTTATATATTCATTTATTTTTACTTCTGTATATAGAAAATGGTTCAATCAAATGCATTTGACCAGGTCCAAAATTAAATTATGTCAAATTTCAATTTTAAAAGTTCAAATGACTGATACAGACCACTTAATGTGATTCATATTGAAATTCCGTGCATATTAAATTTATATTTTTAAATTTTTATACTATTTTTTGGATTTTTTTAAAAAGTTGTATTTTTAGAGTCTAGAACAAATTAGATTGAGAATTTTTATAAAAAGTTGTTAAATAAAATATTTTTTTATTTTAAATAAAAGAAAGCATACTTATTGACGCCATAATAAATATCTTTTGTGAGTTGTGATAGTACTTTTTCTTTTATATCGATCCGATATTGCTTCATCAGCTACATATTTCTTGTAAAACAGTTCAACAATGATTTTATTTTAATTTTAAAAGAAGAGTCGACAAACTTATATGATGATGATTCACATCTAGCCATATATCAAATCAGATTTAAAACGATCAATATTAAAAAAAATATAAAATAAACTAAATATTTAAGTCTTTGGTATAATCGTTTGCACCTTGGATTGGTGCTTTATAAGTATTAGGGATTAGGGATATATATTTGTGTGTTTATGTATTATAGTTATGTTATATTATTTTCTGATCATACTGTTATGTTAATTAATTTAGTACTATATTAATTTGTGATACCATACAATCGTTCGACGTAAATAAGAACCGGTATGTACTTGTATATCCCACTATTTTGTCTATTTAGCAACAGTTTTCATATGAAAATTAAATTTTTTACACATTAAGTAAGACCGAATATTTAACTACAATGATAAAATATGATACGATACATCTCTCAAATAGTGTACTAACCAATAATTCTTCCCATTTATAATGGATAAAATAATAACCATTCAAATATTCAATGAATTCTCTTACAATAAAATAGAGCAGCTGCAGAGAACAGTATAGAACTTATAAGGGTTAGTAATTACTCAGCAATACGAAATCTAAGAATTCAATATTCGACACTGAATGCTATTAATTACAAATTTTTTTCCTAATCTTTACAATAAAGTAATAAAACTGAGGTAATTAAAAAAGAAAAAAATATTGGAGAGATACTTAGAAACAGAGGAAAAAACTACAAAAAAACTTCTAAATTTGATTTACCTTCATACTCAATGGATTTCACTCATTTCAGTGTGTAGGTCTTGCTGTCTCTTGGATTACCAGCTATAAACTTGTCCTTCTAATTAATTATTGCATCCTTGATCAGTTATATTATTTTATGATAACATATTTATTCGGAACTCTTAATTCAAATGTCATGGAAAAATTCATTCATATAATAGAATCAATTGAATCAATTTACAGCTTTCAACTGCACCTAAACCAATAGCTAGTCAAATGTAATGACTATATTTTAGTAATAGGACAATTTATCCTAATAAATATCGCATCCAAAAAAATAAATTGTATTCATAAACAAAATAGCATATTGAAGCATCTATTTTATTTGATCTATTGCCTAATGTGCTTTGTAATCCATCCCACAAAAGTAAAAAGACAAAGATAGTATTAAAATGGCGCCAAAAAAAAAAAACAAAAAAGAACGCAAAGAGCAGAGTAATAGCTCACAGAAAAACAAATTATATATAGCAAAAAAGGAACCATATCTAATCTGGAGATAAGATAAACCAACCAATCTATCTCAGACCCCAAACGTCATTGATACATGGACCATTGCCACCAACACACCAATACCAACTGCTACTACAATCGCTGGCCCAAATGAATGAGAAACTAACTCACACAGGCGCCCCAAAAAAATTAATAACCGCAATGTACAGAAAAATAGTACTGAAATTCCAAAAAAAAATGCAACAACACAGAAAAGAAAGGACACAAAAACAGCCCAGAATGAAACAACTTATAAATCGAAGAAAGAAACTTATCTCACCTATTATCAAAATCAAGCTTAAGCACAAATCAACCTCGCAAATCCTGCAAATGGAAATAATCACAAAAACATGAGAATCTGATCATTATTTTATCTCTTCTCAAGCTGAAAGCTACATTAACTTACGAAGCATTTTTTTTTAAAAGAAGAACTCTTTATTATCATATATTTCATGACCCTATACCAAACATCAGTGCTGAGAGACCAATCCTATTTGTATTATTACAACTTGGACAAAATATCAACAAATGTACACATTTTCTACGGCCCCAAACCAAGACACAGCCAAAGCAAAATTGAAATTTGTGTACTGTCTGAAGGAGCAAGTAATACGCACCCCACAATAGGAAATAAAAACAGCTAAGCTAAACCTAAAAGGGAAGAGTGAGCACCTATTTTTTTTTCTTAGGCAGCGAAATTGGCAAGGAAAATAGGAAGAAGATATGGCCATAAATAGAGCCAGGAAGATAGGTAGATTTTCTAAGCACAATCACATGCCAACAACCGTATAACAGATAACACAACAAACATATACCAATCATATGAACAAACCAACACATTCCCAAAATAACATCATTACCACAAGTCCACAACAGATCAACGCCACCAAGAAGCCAACCCATCTTGGCCCTGAATTGGAAGTTAAAACTATCCATACACGCAGAGTACCATGAATAAATAGACCATAGCAACTACTCTAATTGGAACCCCACTTGTCATTCGGTATATTTAATATTTGCTTTCATACACCAGACACATCTGACCATATAAAATCATTGGCCCAAATTCCTCATCACAATTCACAGTCGCTGGCCCAAATTGCTGCAAACACTCATCTGAACAGCCGAACATTTCGAAATGGACATCATCTAATGGGGTGTGAACTGTTCATCACCCCATTTAGAATTCAAAGCTTTTTAATATTTAGAAAAAAATACGCATGATCATAAAAAAATAAAAGTAGCGTATCCAATCGCAGGTAATCTTATAAGGGGAACAATAAATGCCATCAGCCACATGCATCAGCGCCATTTAGATTAAAAAATGAATGTGCGCTCCATTTTCAGATAAAAAAAATAGACAAAAAAATGAAATATGCGCCGTTTGATTTCGATCCGATGATATGCATCAAACGACAGCACTCTGCTGTAATTTTAAGCGACAACACAGCATAGGATACGGATCCACACAAGGCATCTTCAACTCTGGACCAGTATCCCCCAACTCCACTCTGGACATCTCATCATGACCGTCCGATCTAATCTCGACGGTTATTTTCTTTCGAGCCTATCAATCTGGTATTAATCACGGGACACCCATTAATGATCGGGCAGTTGGGATCCGATGTCCACTCTGGACATATCTCCTGAGGATGTGATTAATATTCCCTTCAACTCTCATGTTCTCTCTTTAGTTATATACTTATACTTGTAGAGTTCTCATTTCTGGAGCTCAAGTAGTTATTTTGCTGGAGTCCGAACCTTTTATTTTCTTCTATAATCCTGAACCACATATCCTCTTTTTCATTCTCTGACAAACTCGGTGTAACATAATGAGGCGAACTCAAAAACCGATTTGGTCCAGTGACCTTGTGCTATGTCAGACACGAAATGAAAGAGGTAGCAAGATTGGAGATCACCGGGTATCTGGTGTCCATTCACACGCTTGTTAGAATATTTTTTAAGACAACCTCATATGGCTACAAAGTGAGCGATTGAGAGGAGATCTGACGGATAGACCGGGCCTGACCTTTGTACCCGCTTCGATACCATAATTACCATGGTAACCGGCATCATTGAAAAAGCCGAGGGAAGTAGAGATGGAATCCTTGAAAGCCTTTCCAGAAATGGTATCAGTGGATTTGTAATGAAAGAGGCTTTGAGTGAAGGAAGACGCACAAGTTGTAAGCCTTGTCAAGCATCCAGCTGTGTTCCCAGATAGGTACAACTCTCCTAGGAATGTTCGAGGCCGAATGCAATGCATGGCTTTCAGTTTTGAGTGCAGTGATGTTGAAATTAGTGGTGGTTATGATGAGGTGGCAAACCGGCTTCAACTTTTCATAAAAGATCTTGTAAGCCCTACGCAAACAACTTTCACAAAGATATATAGTGGGTCTATATGCATAGCATGACTGATTTTGAGGATACCATCGATATGAACTGCCATTAGTGTGGCTATTAGTGGATTTAAGGAAAAGCCTTAAAGGGTGTTGTACAATTTTGGAAAGTGGAAACATTTAGATTTCAGGGACTTTGTCTGGTAGCTCAGATACTAGTGCAGTGGTCGAACCTGGCCATGATAGGAAATAGGATGGGAAAGAAGAAGCCAAAGGTCCGATTCTCCACTTCATTGTGCACCTTCCTCTAGATTGAATCAGTGAATGTGGGGCCACGGATGCGCCGATGGAATTTTAAGACTGGGAGAATCATTGAGGTTGAGGGAGGCGGATTTGTAGTACGTAGGGATAGGATTGAGAGGGAGGTGGACTTCTAGTCTTCTAGGTTCTATTTGTGTGCATGAAGGAGAGATAGAGAGAAGGTCAGAAGTTTTGCAAAAGAAAAATGTTAATCGAATCTGTGTGCTTCACGATACAATAGGAATCCACCAGGTACATTGGCTCTTTTCAGTCGAAAACTCTTTATTTGATATTAAGATCATATCATATTAAAACAAAAATCAATGATCCATATTTAATTTTAGAGGTTGGATACACTTTTTATATGATATGTTTACATTTTTTAATGAGTGCTTTATAAGTAGCAGAAATTATTAAGTAAATTTATGAAAATCGATTTTATTAATTCTTCGAAAATCGGAGAGGACCGAGCGACCCTCGCCCATTGATTCTTTATCGGGCCTGATAAGGATCATCCGCTAGATTCATCATCCCCATCATCCGCTCATTAATAACAGAAAAACGCGTGAATCATCCTAGCGATTCCTAGCGCCCTTTCCATTCTGGTCTGCGCTTTCCCCCCTTCTTCGCGCTTTCCCTGTTTACTCACGCCCTTTCCATTCTACTGATCCTCTAGCTGTTGAATCTAAAACTATTTTTGTTGAAGATACTAAGTAACTTCAATAGTTAGCTTAGTAACTTCAAGAGTAATAGTTTCAACTTCAACAGTTAGCTTAGTAACTTCAATAGTTAGCATAGTAATTTCAACAATTAGTCTAGTAATTTCAATAGTTAGCCTAGTAACTTCAAGTGTAATAGTTTCAACTTCAATGGTTAGCCTAGTAACTTCAACAGTTAGCTCAGTAACTTCAATAGTTAGCTTATTAACTTCAAGAGTTTCAACTTCAACAGTTAGCCTATTAACTTCCAAGCTAATTGTTGAAATTGAAATTATTATCGTTGAAGTTACTAAGCTAACTATTGAAGTTACTGACCTAACTGTTGAAGTTACTAGGCTAACTATTGAAGTTGAAACTATTACCATTGAATTTACTAAGCTAACTATTGAAGATATAAAACTAACTATTGAAGCGAAAACTATTGTTGTTGAAAATACTAAGTTAACTATTGAAGATATAAAACTAACTATTGAAGCTAACACTATTGCCATTGAATATACTAAACCAACTACAATACTTAACATAAGAGGGATGAGGAAAAGGAAAAGGAAAAGGAAAGATGGGATGAGGGAAGAAGAGCGTAGACTCTGGATGAGAAGAGCGACGCGTTTAATACTTTCCGTTTATGGGGATGGGACGCTGGATATATTCTTTCTGAAAATGGAAAGCATTAAACGTGTCGCTGGGATGATGGGATGATAGAATCCTATAGGATGATGGTAAGCAATTCCGATTCTTTATACCATCTCGCTAGCCAGTATGTTTGGCATCACAAAGCTTTAAGTAACAACAACAACAATAATAATAATAATAATAATAATAATAATAATAATAATAATAATAATAATAATAATAATAATAATAATAATAATAATAGTAATAGTAATCATAATAATAGTAATAATAATAATTACCGGAGAATGGAGAAAGCGATGATTCCCTTCATGCATTTATTTTATTGTTTGATCTAGTAGCATTCAAAGAAAATCTCGGTAGCAAAAATAAAATATCTCTGAAGAATTAAAAAATAAAAAGAATTTTTATTTTAAAATTAATGCAAAGGGGCAACACAATAATGGTTATTATATCTATATATAATTAATATCAAATATCGCACAATTATTTTTAAAGAAGAAAAAGAAATTTCAATTTGAAATTTAGAGGAGACGAGAAAGAGAGGTATTTTCGTCAATACGAAAAATTGAATATGGACAGCTTTGATTTATATAACAAAAGTGATAACTTTCTAATTTAATTGAATTTAAAATGAAAAAGAGAGAAAATGGAAGATAACCACTTTTTAGAATTTATACCGAATATGTCACCCAAATTCAGAGGTTATATTTTAGTTCCTGTCCCCTTTATTTATTGGGAAAATTAGTTATATCCCCCTCTATTCATAGCCAATTGGAAATATCCCCCTCTAATCTTTAAAATTGGAAATACCCCTTTTAATCATCATTTATATAGATATTTTTCCTTTTCCTTATCTCTAACGATTTTTAATTCTGAAAATTTATTTTCTAAAATAATCGGACAGAAATGCCCTTAGGAGCAGTACGCCTCTACATTTACACTGAAATTAAATGATTTATAGGCATATTGATCTTTCAATGAGATATGAGATTGAAATGGGGCGAGTATCATTTTCAAAATTACTTTTCCCTTAGCGGCCTTAGCGATCTCGTAGTACGCCTCTACCTATTATATTTCCTCTTCAATGATGCCTTCAATTTCTCTTCCATTTTTTTTTGAATGAACAATTTCCCTTCCATGAGGCACATCTCCTGTACGAAAAGCTGACTCAAACTCGTTTTTGTTTTGTGCATGGAAATAATCGGACAGCAATTGCTTCTGACCCCATCACTGATTCCAGCCAGGAAATACTTTTTTTTTAAAATTTTTTACTTATATGTTGATCTAAATTACACATGATGCTATTAGGTGCACTGATTTTGCCTAGTAAAGAAGAGGTAAATAGATCATGTATGTTTGGTTCTAGTATTAAATTCCAACAATCTTTGCATTAATTAATGGAATTTTTGTCCCTTCAGCCGTTAGCATATTGATCATCTGTTTCGTTTCAATCTCATGTTTTGAAAGTGATTTGTTATCAATTATCACCATTGGGAGAAATAAATATTGTAGTTTACAATGGTGTTTACCAGTATCTCATACAAAGAGGGAGGTAGGGAGATGAGTATTAAAATCTTTGAATAATGTATTAATTTGGATTGCTTGATTAAGTTTTTTAAAAATACTGACGCGATATATGATGAAATTGGTTTAAAAGTTTGGATTGGGGACACAACCGTTTAAGGGGAGTAAAAAATTTCATGTTACTATGAAGTAAAATATTTCATGTTACTATGGAGTAGAAAGGGAAATTCGTGTCTAGTGAAAGAAAATATCTGATATGTACTATTTTTTCTCATATACAGAGCGATAAGGTGAATAGTCAGGGGCCTTAGCTGGTGATCCAGGCTGTTTCCCTCTCGACGATGAAGCTTATCCCGCTGAGGGTATTTCTGTCCAAATATCTTAAAAAAAAATTTCAGAACTAAAAAATCATTGAAAATAGAGAAAAGGGTAAATATCTATAATAGTGATGATTGGTGGGGGATATTTCCAAATTTAAAGATTAGAGGGGGATATTTTCAATTGACTATGATTAGAGGGGTATATGATTAATTTTTCCTTATTTATTTATCAGAAATGATAACTGCCATCGGCAGATTTATCATCGCGAGCCATCGCTGAACAAAAAAATCTGTGTCTGTTACAAATGTTCAGTTTAATAACAAAATATGTTCATTTAATGATCACAAGTGTTCAGTTAAATGCATCAATTTATGGTTTAATATAAAATTGCGCGTCAGTTTTGAGAGAGGCGCCCCAGGGGTATAGTCGGAAAAAATTTAATTTGAACCGGACCGGTTCACAACCCCTTCTAATTTTTTCATGTGTTTTGTGTCCGGTTCATGACCCCTTCGCTCACCTATTAAAAAAAAACCAAAAAGTGGTACTGAACATTTATATCTAATAACCTGAATATTTGTATTGCCACATTGAACATTTGTTCGTACTAAACTGAACATTTATACTTATCCAATAAATATTTTTGCTTATAGTATTAGTATTTTTTATTGCAACTAACTGAACATTTGTACTTATCCAACTGAACATTTGTACTTTCTAAACTAAACATTTATACTTAATAAAATGAACATTTTTGCTTATAACACTTATATTTTTTATTGCAACTAATTGAACATTTATACTCAAAATAACAGAACATTTGTACTTATCTAACTGAACATTTAGATATGAAATAAAATTGCGCTGGATGAGAGACCATCGCGCCTCAGCGATGGTGCGCGATGGCAAATTGTGCCGATGACACTAATCAATTTCCTTTATTTATTATCATGTCCTAACATTCCATCTCAAAGCAAACCCTTCGCTCCGCTCCGCTCCGCTCAAATCAGAGATTCACTTTTAGAGGTGCGCTCCAGAAAGGTTGAAAAGGTTGAATCGATGGAATGGAATCGAAGAAATTAAAATTAATATGCTTCAGAGTTGGTTCCAGAGTAAGAGGATGGAAATGGATAGCACAAAAAGTGGATTTTGGGAGACAAATCAAGACCCAAAATCGGGGTGTGAGGGTATTTTGGTTACTCAAAAATTCTGAAGAATGATCAAAATACTCTCCGTTTTTCAGCACAGGAATGAGAAAAGTAGAGGAATGTGAGGGTATTTTGGTTATTTTGGAGTGAATTAGGAGTGAGCAAAGCAATTCCCCTCCGCAGTTCGTAGCGGCGTAGCATCTCCCTCCCCACACCACCACACATTCCATGTTCTCGCGTCTCAGTACTGGAGAAGAGCTATTCCTCGGCAGTTTTCGCTCAAAAGCGAATAGACATCGATCTCTCTCTAGCTGCTGCGACTAGCAAATTCTTCAATTGAGATCGTTCCAATCGAGATATATAGGTGCCTTCAATTAGACGGTTTGTGGTCACATTGGAAATTTCCTTTCAGTTTTTTATACGTTTTTTTTCTTTTTTTTTCTTTTTTTTTTTTAATGTATCCTATCTTCAACAGAATGGTGAATTTGAAGTCTCTCAACTCTCAAGGTCCTAGAAATCGAACAAAGGGAAAGCTCCCAACGTTTAATCAAGATTTCCATGCTGAATGAGGTAATTAATATCCATATTATTTGAATCATATGCTCTACTTCCAGTGCAAAATTCCAAATTCATTACAAAATTTATCTTTCTGTGAGGTAAAGTATTCTTATAGCTATGCTGGCAATATAATATATCTATCCTTGATTACTATTTCTCAGGTCATTCAAATAAGTTAGAAGACGGGCGTCAATTATTATTTTTTTCTTAATTATATTTTGAAATATCCTTACCAGATAGTATCATATCTGCAAAATTGTTATAAGAAAACTAAGGATCTGCTATTCTGCTTCACTTTCATTAATGGAAGGAGAGAGATGGTGAATTTGAAGTCTCTAAAAGTCCCAGAAATCAAACAAAAGGGAAGCTTCACATGTTTAATCAAGATCTCCATTCTGTATCAGGTAATGTAGATCCGCATTATTTTGAATCATTTGCTCTTGTTCTAGTGCAAAATTTCAAGTAATTGCCATAATTGTGTTCCTGTGAGGCAATCATATTTTATTACTCTATTGGTAACAGAATATATCTACTTTTATTTGGGGAGAGAAAAATGCTAGTGCTAGCTCCTTGATTTCAATTTCTGAGGTCATTCATTATTTAGCTGCTGAGCATCAGTTAATGTTGTTTTTTTTTTCTTTGATAATTGATAATATTGCAATATTCTGACCAGAGAGTATTTTCTCTGCATGATTAAGGAAACTAATGTTCCTCTTGTTAATCAATTTCTTCAGGGTCTGACTAAGAAGATGTATAGGCTAAATCTAGACCAAAGCATGTAATTAATCTACTAGCCATATAACCTTTGTCTTTTTGTTTAGGTCTGCTTGCGTTCAGTTCAGACTGTGGATGTTATAAGCCACATTCCTAAAGTTTAGAAGTGAAGTATTTGATTAGGTCTCATTAGGTCTGGTTTATGTATCTCAGATTGTTAGACTAAGGGTACATCTACATGAAATTAGATGTCCTGTTGGTAAATAAAATGAGAAGAGTAATGATCAAACAATACAAATATTTAATGGCTTCAGAAGGATACATTTGATTATATAATAGAACCACTTTTGAAGAAGACTCAAGAATGTTACTATAATTAATTAATTATTACATAAAAATATGCTTGCTAATATCATATTGACCAATCCAGATTTTGATGCATGCTCAGCTAACCAAATAAAACTATTAAAATAAAACAAAAAAATAGAATGAAGGAATTCCCAAATTTCTTCTAGCTAAATTACTGGGAATATTAACTGAATCATTGTTACATTATTTCCATGAGCGAGAACCCAAAGTAGAGTAAAGAAATCAATAGACAAATGACTCGGGCAAACTATCTTGCTGTGGGACCTGGAGCAGGACCGCTCATGTAAGACATTTCGAAAGCACTGTTCTGACTAACATCACTTACAAAATTGTTATTCCTT
Source organism: Rhynchospora tenuis (assembly GCA_027725995.1). NCBI lineage: Eukaryota > Viridiplantae > Streptophyta > Magnoliopsida > Poales > Cyperaceae > Rhynchospora > Rhynchospora tenuis. Next base: position 479,791 of record JAMRDG010000020.1, on the reverse strand, counting down.
GAATAATTGTGTGGATAAGTATTAGTTGTGCTCCCACTACGAATCTCCTCTGTGGAGTTCTCCAGATCAAGGCTTTCCTTTAGTTCCATGACTACAGCATTCATGGTCGGCCTATTAGCAGAATTGTTGTCAGCACACTTGCGTGCCAGATCTGTAACCTTCCAAACAGAATTTATGTCATACTGGCCATGCATTCTTGGGTCAATTATGCTTTCTATGTCTCCTGTAGATAGCCTTTATCTCACCCAGTGCGTCACATGACCGCTTTCTGGACCCCCAATAATAGGAGGCTGGCCCGTGATGATCTCTAGGAGAACAACTCCAAAGCTGAATACGTCACTCTTTTTGCTTAGCTGGCATGAAGAATAGTACCTGAGGGTGCATCAATTTACTCATGGCTATAGTTTAAAAAAATTATGGAAAAGGTTCTTCATATCTAATTAGCCAACTGAAAACAATTTAGTCCAGGTAGTATAAATAAACTTTAATTTATATTTGGGTTGACTCAGTGAATCATTTCATGGATAAATAGGTCTTCTATGACTAAGTCGAAAATCTAGGGAATAAAAAAGTAGATATGAAGATAGAAGCAAAAGAAAATCAAATTAATTAAGAAAAATTGTCTTACTCAGGATCCAGATAGCCTGGGGTGCCAACTATTGCAGTTGAGACATGACTGCTTACATCATTATTAAATGCTCTAGAAAGGCCAAAATCGGCTATCTTTGCCTCGAGATTAACATTTAAAAGAATGTTGTTGGTCTTCACATCTCTATGGATTAGTGGAGGATTGCATGCCTTATGCAAATACTCCAACCCTTCATTGAAATTGTAAATATAAGTAAACTAAAAGATAATACGGTTGAGCGATGACGTAAATATCTTTAATAGATTTATGGCTGATGTAGTCTGGGTGTCTCTAAATTTTAATCAAGTCACTGCAACGATTATCATTGCAGTTCTTGTATGCTTTTCTGAGTTGATGTAATTCACTCATTTCCTGATATCCGGTCCTTCTTGTACTATCAAGGTTTGAAAATGTGATTTATGCGGTTTAGCGATTTAGCGATGATTTGTGATAATGCGGTGATAAAACGGTGATAAAACGATTATGCGGTGATAAAACGGTGATAAACGGTCATGCGGAATGACTAAAAATAAAGATATTTCAGTATAATCGATGATAAAACGAAGCATTTTAAAAGCTTGTGTACTATAGATAGTAACTCTGCAGAAAGTTGTGTAAGTATTCTAAATTCTAAAAATCTTTGTACCAAGTGCAGATTCATATGCAATTCGAATCCGTTGTTTCCAAGTCAGAGGTCTTGCATTATCTGCAATTGACAGATTCAAAGAATCTTAAAAGTAAATTCTTTAACTAAATAATAGCTTAAATGGTCTCACTATTGAAAAACAAGAAGATTTGCATAGGTAATCACCTGTGAGCTTATCTTGTAGAGTTCCTTCTTGCATGTACTCATATACAAGTGCCATGCAGATCTGGTCGGCGCATGATCCGAGCCGTCTGATTTAATCTCAACGGTTCATTTTTTTGGGCCAATATTTTTTTTCGGGAGTGGTGGAATTCACGGAGCTCCCTTTAGCCGTTGAGATTAAATCAGACGGTCCAGATCCTCTGCCGACCAGCTCTCGCTTCTCAGTACTGGAGGAAAGCTGTCTCTCGGCAGTTTTCTCTCAAATGCAAATAGACATCGATCTCTCTCTCTAGCTGCTGCGGCTAGCAATTTCTTCAATTAGACGACTTTTGGTCACATTGGAAATTTTCATTCAGCCTTTCGTAGGTTTTTTGTTTTAAAGTGCGCTATCTTCAAGAGAGTGGTGAATTTGAAGTCTCTCAAGGTCCTAGAAATCAAACAAAGGGAAAGCTCCCAACTTTTAATCAAGATTTCGGTGCTGAATCAGGTAATTAAGATCTGCATTATTTTGATTTTTGAATCATATACTCTAGTTAAAGTGCAAACTTCCAAATTGATTCCGTAATTTGTCTTCCTTTGAGGTAAAGTATTCTAATATGCTGGCAACATAATATATCTACTGATATTGGTTGAGAAATAATGCTTCTTGATTACTATTTCTCAGGTCATTCAAATAATTTGGAAGTGGGGCGTCAATTATTACTTTTTCCTTATTTATGTTTTGAAATATCCTTACCAGATAGTATGATATCTGCAAAATTGCAATAAGAAAACTAAGGATCTACTATTCTGCTTCACTTTCATTAATGGAAGGGGAGAGAGGGTGAATTTGAAGTCTCTCAATGTCCCAGAAATCAAACAAAAGGGAAGCTTCACATGTTTAATCAAGATCTCCATGCTGTATCAGGTAATTTAGATCCGCATAATTTTGAATCATTTGCTCTTGTTCTAGTGTAAAATTTCAAGTTATTGCCAAATTTATGTTCCTGTGAGGCAATCGTATTTTATTACTTTCTTGGCAATAGAATATATCTACTTCTATTTGAAAAATGCTAGTGCTAGCTCCTTGATTTCTATTTCTGAGGTCATTCATTATTTAGCTGCTGAGCATCAATTAATTTTGTTTTTCTTTTTTCTTTGATAATTGATAATATTTCAATATTCTGACCAGAGAGTATTTTGTCTGCATGATTAAGGAAACTAATGTTCGTCTTGTTAATCAATTTCTTCAGGGTCTGACTAAATTTCTGTATAGGCTAAATCTAGACCAAACCATGTGATAAATCTACTACCCATATCACCTTTGTCTTTTTGTTTAGGTTTGCTTGTTTTCTGTGGATAATTTAGTATCTATTATAAGCCACATTCCTAAAGTTTAGAAGTGAAGTATTTCAATGGGTCTATTATATGTATCTTGGATTGTTAGACTAAGGGTACATCTACATGAAACTTAGATGTACTCTTGGAAACTAAAATGGGAATAGTAACAATCAAACAATACAAATATTTTATGGCTTCAGAAGGATATATTTGATTATATAATAGAACCACTTTTGAAGAAGACTCAGAATAGTACTATAATTATTACAATAAAAATATGCTTGGTAATATCATATTGACGAATCCAGATTTTAATGCATGCTCAGAAAACCAAATAAAACTATTAAAATAAAACAAAAAATAGAATGAAGGAATTCCCAAATGCTTCTAGCTAAATTACTGGGAATATTAAATGAATCATTGCCGACAAAAAAGCGGAAAAATATTTCCATGAGTGAGAACCCAAAGTAGAGTAAAGAAATCAATAGACAAATGAGTCTAGCAAATTATTTTGCTGAGGGACCTGGAGCAGGACCACTCATATTAGCCATTTAGAAAGCACTGTTTTGACTAACATCACTTACAAAATTGTCATTCCTTGAATAATTATGCGGATAAGTATTAGTCGTGCTCCCACTATGAATCCCCTCTGTGGAGATCTCCAGATCAAGGCTTTCCTTGAGTTCCATGACTACAACATTCATGGTCGGCCTATCAGCTGAATTGTTGTCAGCACACTTGCGTGCCAGATCTGTAACCTTCCAAACAGAGTTTATATCATACTGGCCATGCATTCTTGGGTCAATTATGCTTTCTATGTCTGCTCTAGATAGCCTTTGACTCACCCAGTGCGTCACATGACCGCCTTCTGGACCCCCAATAATAGGAGGCTGGCCCGTGATGATCTCTAGGAGAACAACTCCAAAGCTGAATACATCACTCTTTTCGCTTAGCTGGCATGAAGAATAGTACCTGAGGGTGCACCGATTTACTCATGGCTATAGTTTAAAAATTTTATGGAAAAGGTTCTTCATATCTAATTAGCCAACTGAAAACGATTTAGTTCTACTTCTGGTAGTATAAATAAATTTTAATTTATATTTGGGTTGACTCAGTGAATCATTTCATGGATAAATAGGTCTTCTATGACTAAGTCGAAAATCTAGGGAATAGAAGGTAGATTACGAAGAGAGAAGCTACAGCAAAATCAAAGTAATCAAGAAAAATTGTCTTACTCAGGATCCAGATAGCCTGGGGTGCCAACTATTGCAGTTGACACATGACTGCTTACATCATTATTAAATGCTCTAGAAAGACCAAAATCGGCAATCTTTGCCTCGAGATTCATATTTAAAAGAATGTTGTTGGTCTTCACATCTCTATGGATTAGTGGCGGATTGCATGCCTTATGCAAATACTCCAACCCTTCATTGAAATTGTATATATAAGTAAACTAAAAGATAATACGATTGCCGTAAATATCTTTTATAGATTTATGGCTTCTATAGATTGAGTATCTCTAAATTTTAGTCTAGTCACTGTAACGATTAACATTGCAATACTTGTATGCTTTTCTGGGTTGATGTAATTCACTTGTTTCCTGATATCCGGTCTTTCTTGTACTATGGATAGTAACTCTGCAGAAAGTTGTGTAAGTATTCTAAATTCTAAAAAGCTTTGTACCAAGTGCAGATTCATATGCAATTCGAACCCGTTGTTTCCAAGTCAGAGGTCTTGCATTATCTGCAATTGACAGATTCAAAGAATCTTAAAAGTAAACCCTTTCACTAAATAATAGCTTAAATAGACTCACTATTGGAAAACAAGAAGATTTTATAAGTAATTACCTGTGAGCTTATCTTGTAGAGTTCCTTCTTGCATGTACTCGTATACAAGTGCCATGTAGTCTCCATCTGTGCAATAGCCAATTAAGGAAACCAAATTCTTGTGATGAACTCTTGTCAAATTTTCAGCCTAGAAACAAAGCAAATTATCAACTCTTAATTTGACATACCTTCATAAGATGGTTTTGTTAACGTCATATTAAATGCCTAAATATTTTATGAAAATGAGACGGTACCAATATGAGTATCTGACATTAACCATTTGGGTGTTGCAAGATCTAAGGTACAATTGTGTAAGACAAAAATAGTTACCTCAGCCAAGAATTCTTTTACTCCTTGTGCTGATGAGTGAGATCGTCTTTTCACTGCAACTTGAGTTCCATTCTCAAGAGTACCCATATATACACTTCCAAATCCTCCAGTGCCGATATTATTTTGGAATTTATTAGTAATTCTTATCAGATCATTGTAACTGAATCGACGGCTCTCAAAATCCCACATGCTTTCTCTTGGTTCTTTTGGTTTAGGTACTTTTTCTTGATTTTGGCCATCGTTATTAAAATGAGCATTAGCATCTGGGTTATTTGTATAGTTTTGCATATGATTATCCGCTTGAGGGGTCGATGTGTTGCTTTCATTTGGTTTTGGTGTGTTTAATTTGATATCTGTAAAATGTCATAATCTAAGTAACGTCTTTCCATCCTTAATTGCAAACAGCAGAATGTTTTTATAGAATAAAATCATTAATTATGTCATGATAAAAAGTTAATACAGAGATTTTAGATGACATATAGAGAAGAATTTTCTGTTTACTGATGATATACCGCAGCAGTTATTTCCTAAGCAATAAGAAAGACATGGACTATTAGCCTAAGATGACCACTTCCAAACTGCACCGTGCAACTAACATGTCATCTTACATTTAGAATGATTGAAGGATATTAGATGCCTTGACAATGCACAATAATCCCTCTATCTGAAATTACTAAGCAAAATAGAACTTTGATTTTATTTATCTGAAAGGGAAAACAGAGAAAAGGTTGAACTTACATTTGCGTCTTTTCAAGCACAGAATTGTCATAATGACTCCTGCAATGAGAAGCAGCACAACTACACCAGCAACTGCTATAATTGCTGGACTTGTCTTTTTCTTATTATTATTTGATGGTGATGCAGCAAAAGGTGCATCATACCTAAATGAAAATAAGAATTTGAAGAAACATTAATAGTTTAGAGAGCTCAATCCCAGGTAAGACATTTAGAATGCATCAAGCAAGAGTCTTTTACTACAGAGAAATGTGCAGATAATATGGGATCACTGCTATCAATGCCTGGATTAAACATGCTTAGATTTTTAGGTTTTTTATTAGTTTTTAGGACTTAGTTTTTTTTTCTTTTTCTTTTCTTTTCTTTTTTCCTGAAATTTTGTAAATACTTATTTTTTAATGAAAATTCTGTCGGCGTGGTGATTGCCACCTGACCCTCAAAAAAAATATGAGATCACTGCATCCTGGTTCCACCGAGCAATATGGGATCTGGTAAACCTGTTTCTCTCTTTTGATTCTGGACATCTGTCAGCACATTGATACCACAACTACTCGATGTATAGAGATGCACAATTTTTTTGTGAGGTTTAAGAAATGTGCAGAGAGTATAGTGAAATCTTGGGATGAGGGTTCTTATTTTACAATGGGTGTGCTTTACCCTGTTGCGATTTATTATTTCCTGAATTTGCTTATGCAACCCAAGTTGATTCAATAATTATCTCCAGTTGATTATCTCATTGCAGTATGTATCTAATTTGGACTAATTACGGGAAACTTATATAATTGGAAAGTGATTATTAATATTTGCTTCAGATATTATTTTTGAGCTCACTTTCTCATGAGAAGTGGGAAATTCTTTCCTTCCGTACCATGTAAAAAGATGTGACATCAGGTGTTAGAGACTGGACAGGGAAAGTAATAGAAAAAGTAAAAGATCAAAGCATTTCCGGTAGACTCTGGGTGTTCGAACTTAACAACCTAACTTATCGGCTGAAGAAAGAGTTTCAGAACTAAAGCCATAAGTGAGAGCAGATCTTCCAAATCGAGTGTGTGCTTCCTATCTTTTACTTATTGACTCACGTTTTCTATCCCATAGCTCGCTCATTGGAACAGTGACATGCTTTGTAGTTTGAATAGATAAACCTCGCACATGTATATGGATTTTTTCTAGTTCTATTGTGTAATTATTTAATGTCATCTGCACTTACTCAACTTCAATATTGTATCTTTTATGTTTATTTGTTTAACGAGCAGAAAAAAAAAATGAAGTCTAGGATAACAAAAACTGTACATCCATTTTACTGCATAACAGAAGAAATTGATAAAACAAATTACCACTAAAAAACATTCAAACATACCTAAATGTTAGTTTCCCATCCTGATTTCGCTTCTGAAGACCAGAAGGAAGGGTGGTTGAAAGATGACTGTTACCAGTTACGTCTCTGAAAGAACCATAAAGTTGTTACCCAATTTGTGATATCAATTTACTTGTAAAAAAATAAATGGTTCCTTTGAAAACCTACAGGTATGTAAGAGCAGATAATTGATCTAGAAAAGTAGGAAGATTCCCTGACAATTTATTATATGATAAGTCCCTGAAAAGAAAAGGTAACAAACAACTTGAAATCAGTAAATATGAGAACTGGAAATTACAGTTTGTAAAATTAGATTTTTAGTTTGCACATCACAAAATGAAAATTTTGTATCAAATGAAGTGTAGAAGATTTATTTAATGTAAAAAGCATCAATCTCAACTATAGAACTTGGATCTTTTTTTTTTCTCGGGACATACAATGACTTGAGAGTGCTGAGATTTCCAAAAGAAGATACTATGGCTCCACTCAGCCCAGAGGATGATAAATTTCTGTAAAAGAAACTTTTTATTAGTCAGAGTTCTTGTAGTTTCTCTCTATTTTCGCAAGTTATATGAATGAAAATATTGAAGTACTCACAATGATGTGATCCTTGGAATATTGTTGGAATCAGATGTGCAGGTGACACCAGTCCAGGTGTATTCTGTAGGAACACAAGGATCTCCACTCCAGCCTTTGTTTACTTTGTAGTTTGCCTTAATTTTATTAATGGCAGTAACTGCAGTTGAATACACACACACACACATCAAGGATTGATCAAGTAAACAAGTATATGTTTAAATACATCCTTATATATATGTCTATAAACTAAGTTAATATTAAAATTATCTTGTGAACAAAGGAGGTTGAGCTCAACTGTGGAACCCTGACATTTTAAAGGGGACTGAAACTATACGTGGAACTCAACTAATCCATCTTTTTTTTTTTTTTTTGGTCTTTTGGAAATACAAACTTAGTTAGTATGGTCAAAAGAGTAAATTATGTATAACATTGTAAGAGACTTTTTTGTGATTCGAAATTCGGAAAATTTCGTAACATTTATATAGCATAAGAATAGGAGCGTTTCAAGTATTATAGAATTAAGTGTTTCTAATGGTTCAAAAATCATAGGATGCATGGTTATATATGTAATTTTTTTTTTGAAATGTAAGGTATAAAAATGAATTATTCAATGGGAGTAAATTTAAAAATATTTCATATGTATGTCCACTAAATTTTTTTCTCCTTGATAAGAAAAAGATCCTAACGTTTCTTAGATTGAGGAAATAACAAAAGAAATTTTAGCATTAATAATTCCAGTACTCAAAATGTGATAACTATATATGATCAAACATACCATCACCGCTATAGCTGGGAATTCCAGTGGCAGGTCTAATGTAATATATCTCAATGGCATTCAATAGAGGCGGGAGAGTTGAGTTTGAAGTTGGCTTAAGTGTCACATTGTATGTAGTGGCATCTGTGTCCAAGTATGCTGCCCACCCTGAGGTTAGTTTTTGTGGTACAATATGGTCATCATACATTGGGAAACCATCTGCAAGTATATCAAACTCCCTATAACCAGTGCGTGGTATGTCCTGGATCTCACAAATGTGAAGAATTATAAAAAATAAACTGGATTTATTGTTGGACGTCCAGGAGATATAAAGGGATTGGATGGAGGTTTGAGCGGTCGATGCAGTTTGCATTACGAGAGAGGGGGTCGCAAATGCTGTGTCGGGTTTCACAGTGGAGTTAGTTGAGATAGATGGCCATCTTCCCGTGTAGTCAGTCCAAATGCGGTCGTATGGATCATCCGGGTACCTATTTTTTTTTTTCAACCAAGTGGTTGAAGAAAAAATATGTATGAGTAATGAACATATTTATATTATAATTTTCCTTGAATTACTTATGAATGAAAGTAGTAATGACGTGGCTTTTTCTTTTCAATCTCTAAAAATTAAAACATGAATTTATAGGGTGAATTTATATTTCTTTTTTCTGATAAGTGTGGACCCAGTATAGAATCACAAGATTAAATTGAAATATAGAAGAAAAATAATAAAAAATAACAGCATCAACAACACAAAAAACAATAGCAATAGCAATTATTATTGTTGTTGTTGATATTGTTGTTTCTAATATTATTATGAAGACCAACGAACAGTATAGATAACCACCGGTAAATATTGTTGTTGTTGTTGATATTGTTATTTCTAATATTATTATGAAGACCAACGAACAATATAGGTAACCACCGGTAAATAATGAATAGCAAGTGTTCCTTTTATAATTTTTTTAATACCAGTAAAAGATTTTCTCAATGTGTGGATAAATAAAGAAACATAATAATGTTAAGCAATAAAAATATCTGGTTAAATCTTCCAGCGATACATGTAGATATTTTTTCAAAAAATAAATTATTTTAAAAACCATCAGACTCTTTTTTGTCGAAGGGTCTGGCCTTTTATCTAAAATCAATATCTAAACCAAACATCAGATCAGATGACACAAATTAATGGTCCATAATTGATATAACAATTGTTTCAACCTCATAAATTGTTCCGACCTGGGGGGCTTTTTATAAGTATTATATATAGATATTTTTGAGGTGTAAATTTAGCATGTTTACCTCAGAAAATCTTCTGCTCCCATATTGAACCTTTTAAACCAAACCAATGATTGCGTGGCATTTGCGTCTTTATAAAGGGTCGTCTCCATTTGCCTCAGTTCTAGGGCAGAGATAAAAGGAGTTCCCCGATCCGTATTGATAAGGCAAACTTGTAAGTAGTCAGAGGTGGTGGTGGTGATGATCTCATTGAAGTAAGCACCATCTGAATCAGGAATTACAATTGTGCTCCAATAATTGACTCCCACATAGATATCAAAAGCTGGAAGAGCCATTTTGCTATCATAGTTTCCGTACATGAACATAGCTCTTACAAGGTATTTTGGTTCCGATGATAAGGATCTTAAGGTGTAACAATTTCGGGTTCCATTGGGGAAACTCCTGACAGTTAGATATCTCGTAAATAAGCCATTACTGGCGTATTTGGGGTCGATTTTGTAGTTTACTCCGGTGTCGATGAATTGATCATCAGACAAATGAGTCAATTTAGTTTCCTCGTCAACAGAGGTAGAATTTGCAGGGAGCCCACAATCGATATTTATAAAGCCTACAAAAGATGCATATAATTCTCTTAGCAAATTTTAAAAAGAACGAGTCAATTAAATTTGAAAATGTTTCCCCACTGGCCACTGTTATTGAAAAATGAAAAGTCATACGTCATTCTTACATTCCCAAGAGAAATTATCATACTTATATGTCAACTGTGCAAAACCAATATATATGTTATGTTTGATAAAGTATTTAATCATTTGCAGAAAACTAATAATATATAAAGACTTCCATATTTCTATATATGTTGCTAAAAAAAAAAAAATCGGGCTTACAGCATAGTATAAACATCTTAAGTTTTAGATACAAATATTACTGAATATCCAATTATTTGAAATGATATTTGCACTTTCAGTAACTTGGTTCAAATGATGTTTTTATTAATAAATGTAATATATTAGATATGTCTATGCGTGTTTAAGCAAAACAATAATGAAAGGACAAAAAATGGTTTAGACTCTTTGGAACTAGACATCTCGGTCTGATGTGCTTTCCACTCAAGTTTCAGTCTATGTCAGAACAACAGTAGGTAATAATATATAGATAATCTGTGACTCCAAAAGTAGAACAAGAAAATTAAGTGAACGGTAACTACTTTAGGGTCTATGCTACCGGAAAGTCATTATAGTGCTAGTAGACAGTACCACTTGATAACTCCATAGTTGAGGTATGTGACATTTTTTTTCAAACAATCAATTTTTTTTTTTTTACCTCCTTGAGGAAAGAAAGCTAGCTAGTTATATGTTGGGCGGGCTATAACTCGGCTTTATGTTTTAAATATTAACAAACAATGAACATAACTTAAATATATAAATCAATTTCTTGGGATTAAAGCGAATAATATATAGCATATAACAATACAAAAAAGAAGTTGTTTACTTATTTTGAGAAATGTAATGATGAGAAATCACCATTAGAATCAAGCTGGCTATAAACCCGTATAGTAGATGCAAACGATATTATGAGAAGAACAAACCACCATAAAGCCATTCTCTTGGAGGCGACTTCCATTTTTCCTTCTCTTGGAAAGGTATTTTTTAGAAATATCTCCCCTTGGACTTGGAGAGTTAATGAGAGGAAAGACTCCTTTTATGATGGTACTAGCTGGTTTTGCCAAAATCTAAACAATGCCTATTTGATTTATAAATAATGAAAATGTAGTTAAGCCTTAGCAAAACAATTGAGTGAGGACAGCACGTTGATACGTGACGTAATAAAAATGATGTCAACGACCAAATATATTTTCATTCGTTGGATGTGCATCCTTATCTCTGTTGAAAAGTCGCCGTAGCATTGAATCGGATACACAAAAACATGAAAAAAAAAAAAAAAAAACAACTACAAACTTTTAATGTGCTCTCAGACTTTGAATCCGCCTCGTTGACTTGGGCGCATAATTTAACTACTGAGTCCTGATTACCTGATATATAGATGTATCATCACTTGTACAGTAAGACCAGTAGAAGTGGAAGGTCCAACTCCGGAACTAGTCAACCAGGTGCTCTCATGGTCACGTCACGTCTCACGTGCAAGGGAGTGACCTGCTCACGTGCACCATACGACACATACGAAATTGGAAAAATAGTAAACCGATTGTTCGGAAATCGGAACTAGAGCAGTAGACCGTCAACAACTGCATAAATTGTTAGAAATGGCGTAACCATGCTATACTTGGTAGTATTGTATTGATTTTTGGATTTTTATTTTTGATGAAATTCAATAAATTAAAAAATTAATGAAAAAATATGAAAATTATATATTTTCATTGTCTTTTTTATATGTTTACTTTGTTCAAGCGATGACAAGAGAGGACAAAACGTTCAAAATTTCTAGCATCTGTTACAGTATCGGCCTTTAGTTTTTTCTCTTTTCTTTAATCCTCCTTTCATTCCTTTCATTTTAAGCCCAAGTAAGCCCATTTTAGGACAAAACAAAATCCAAGTCCAGAACCACAACGCTTTAACAAAAAGGCCTTCATTGGATATCTCCAGTTTTTAAGTACTGGAGAGAACCGTACACATTAAAAGCTCCCTTCCATTCCATTCCATTGAACCAACCACACTCTGTTTATCTCGGCTTTACTCTCCCAATAGATCTACCAAGTTCGTAAAAAACCATCACAAAAAAAAGGGAAAAAAAAAAAAAGAGCTTCTAACTTCTCGCTCAAGGCCTCAAAATCGAACTCTGCATCCCACGTTTCGATCGAGCGGATACAAGTTGTAGTGGTTACGCCAATTGGGACCGTGAGAATCGACGACATTGGATCGAGCCATGGATTTTATGAAGGTGTTCGATCAGACTGTTCGAGAGATGTAAGCTTGTTGTTACATTGGGAAATTTGTTTGGAGTTTTGGTAGATCGTGGATTAATGGGTTGATTTTGGTTTTTTATGTTTCAGAAAGAGAGAGGTGAATCTGAAGGTGCTCAAGGTTCCCGAAATCGAACAAAAGGTTAGGTGACGATTTTCAATTGAGATCTAGTTTGTTCTATGATGATTATTTAGATCTAAATTAGATTGAATCAGGCTGACGAAATTGTTTTGTATACTATTAAAAAATGATGTGCCTTGATTACGACATCTTAGGTCATTCATGTAATTGAGCTGTTCAACATCAGTTGTCTTCTTTTCCTTTTTGAATTTTGCAATATTCTGACCAGACAATTTGTGATCTGCATGGTTGCAGAAAGGAAAAGGAAGTATGTTTTGTGAAATAATTTCTCAGTATTATTGACATAGCTGTATATGTTAAAACTAAATCAAAGCATATTAAGATGATAATATTTACCAATTTAGTTGAAAATTTGTGGAATCTAGGTCCTTGACGCAACAGATGATGAACCGTGGGGCCCACATGGATCTGCACTGTCTGAACTTGCTAGTGCCACAAAGAAATTGTATGCATGTGCAACTATTTGTTGATTTTCCACTTGTATATGCTAAATTCTGCACATGATTGTTATATTTGATTTAGTCTGACACTTTGATTAAATGAAATGTGTAGTACTGAGTGCCAGATGATAATGAATGTTCTGTGGACAAGATTGACCGAGGGAAGTGCCAGGTGGCGCCATGCATACAAGGCATGTGCTGGAAATTGTTTCATATTCTTATTGCCCTGGAATCATATGAGTGACTTCCAAACTTTCATGCAGTTCTCCTTTTGGTCCTTAAACTGACAAACCTAAATTTAATAAGTTCAATTGATCATGTTTGATTGATTCTTGTACCTGTGCTAGTGAAAAAGTTAATTAAAACTGTATAATGGTTAATTCTAGATTAGCATGTTCTAAAACCTAATTATAAAATGTTTTGGTTATCTTTTGGTTCTTATGTGATGATAATGCTATATTACTCTTTGCAGTCACTGACTGTCATTGAGTACTTGATTGCAAATGGATCAGAACGGGCACTTGATGACATTTTGGAGCATAGTTCTCGAATTTCAGTTAGTCATCTTCTTTTTCCCCCTAAAATTATATTGAGAGTTTCAGTTTTCACTTGTTCAGTTTTCAACATTTCCTTGTTGCTTCTTTCTTTCCTGATTTGTAAAGGCACTGTCAAGATTTGAGTATGTGGAGCCCAATGGAAAAGATACTGGAATCAATGTGAGAAAGAAGGTTGAAACAATCATGAATTTAGTAAATGACATGGATAAAATAAAAGCTGTCAGAGAGAAAGCCAAGGCTAATCGAGAGAAGTAATGCCTCCTTATCTCATAAACATACCTAATACAACTTAATTTTCTTAAATCACATAGACAGACTCACACACAACTGCATGCATGTTTCTGTTGATTGTATGCATTAGTGTTTCTTCCCGTGAAAAGTACCACACAAACAAGCAACCGCCGACATACACTTCAATATATTAATAGGAGAAAATAAATCTGTTAAAGCTTGTATTTTTGTTTTGTAGCAACTTTTGATGTAACTCAAATATTGCAGAAAATTTATAATCACGACCCAATATAATAAATCTAGCAAGAAATATAAATCTTAAATATCTTTGGAGTCATTTCACGGTTATTATGCTATTCAGAAGCTAAAAGGCCAAATAGGTCTTTTTGTGACTACAATGCCGTTTACTATCACATTCTTAAAATTTAGGTATGTCGGATTATCCTCAAGTGGAATCACATACAAATCAAGCTCAGCTTCATATGGCGGTAGCAGTGGTGGCTACGGTTCTGACGACAGATATGGTAGTTTAGGCAGCTCAAGAGATGCTGATTCATTTAAAGATGAAGATTCGTATACCATCAAAGAAAGGAAAAAATCCAGTGAAGGTGTGACAAGTGATAATGGTTTTAACAAGTCGAAGAAAGGAAGTAGCAGCAGGTTACAAAATAAATTATATTTGCCCCTAAATTCTATTTTGACTACTACTTTTAGCACTAATTTTTTTGTCTTGTTCAAGAAATTTCTGATCCACCAGTGTGGTAGGTGAGGACACAATAAAATTCTGTTTTGAAATTATAAGGGCCAATCTGACCTAACTTAGTGCAAATACCTTGGAATCAACTTGTCAAATTTAAACTTTTAAAATTCAAAATAGAATTATTACTATCTGTGGATTATTGTGGTTGAAGGGAGCAATTATTCGATTGTAAAGGTTGATCTTTGTATGCTTATTTCAATTATTGCCATTTTTTATCGGTATGACAGCAAAAGAGACTCTGCCTCAAAGCCGTCTCCAAATAAAGGCCTTGGTCCTTCGAAAACCTATAGTGCACCAAGTAATGATGATCTTGGTGATGATGATGATTTTGATGACTTCGATCCACGTGGATCAGCTAAATCTGGTAAGTCCCTTTTAGCTGTGTGTGGGATTGTGGTGTAATATCAGAGTGTTCAATTCTCCAGTAGAAACATAGTTATTATAATTGTAGTTTGGTGGGTTCTGATATGTTTTGGTGTTGTGGTAGTCCGTAGTCCATGGGAGCTATGGTTGCTTCTAATTCGGTTGGTTTGGCACTACCCCATAGGGCACACGTGCTTCTGCAGCCTATTTATGGTCTTTTTGGCTATAAATCAATACCTAAGGACTTTGTGAACTATACCCAATTGCTATAATAATATTATGTGCAGCATTCAGTATTTTTAATTGCAGGGGAGGCATAAACTTGAATGTTTATACTTATCAAAATAATGAAATATAAATTCCTATCTGAAACTTTATATTAGATTTAACTCAATTGATACAAAGATAGTAATTGTATAGGGTATATGGAATTTAAATTGATATGAAAGGCATAAACAAGAATGTACATGCTCATCATAATATTGAAATTCCCATCTAAACATTCTATTGGATTTGGTAGGAGTTAATGCTACTGCTAATACTAGCACAAAAACTGAGGTGGATCTCTTTGGACCTAATCTGATGGATGACTTCATGGATGCGCCTTCAGTGGCTCCCACAAATTCAGCCACAGAAAAAGCCGATGAAGTTGATCTCTTTGCAGATGCAGATTTTCAATCAGCCCCACCACAGACTGAACCAATTTCTTCTTCTCAAACTAAGGTTAGCTTCACTTAACAGTTCTAATATATTTAACATTGCTTCATCTCCACATCTCAATATCAACAAACAGTATTTTATTTATGAGCGGAAAGAGTTTGTTTCTTTTTGTTGGGGGTGTGTGGTGGGATTAATCTTCTTGTTATTTCTATTTATTTGTTGTATAATGTCTCTTTCTTATACAAGAATTGCTTTCCTACCTGTTTTGCTGAATAATTGGTCATCAATTGATAATCATATGGATTATGCATCTTGTTTGTACATGGCATACCAATATTTGTTTGTTACTAACTATTGTGTGTAGTCAATATTGTATAATACCAATATTGATGTGTTAATATATATTTTTGTTGGCAGATTGATGTGGATCTTTTTTCTGGTGAAGCCAGCTTCACCCCAGCATTCCCTTCAGCTACCACTGACTTCTTCTCAGCGCCTGAATCAGGCGTACCTTCAGATACCAAAGCCAAAGCTTCTATTCCCAACCCAGTAAGCTCCGAACCCTTTGACCCATTTGCTTCAATCCCATTGAACAATTTTAGTTCTGATCCTTTTGGAGACTTCACTGCAAATGTCTCAGCCACAACGCCAGCAAAAGAAACCCAAAATAACACATCTGATCCTTTAGCTGATGACTCTTTCGGCACCTTCACCTCAGCAACTACTGGTACCAACACTCCACAAACTTTGGGGAGCACCTCTGCCAAGCCAAATAATGCCAAAGGAGGCTTTCAGGTTAAATCTGGTATTTGGGCTGATTCACTCAGTCGTGGGTTGATTGACCTCAACATAACTGCCCGTAAGTCTCTTTATTTCTGCTTGAATTTTTCTAAAAAGCTACTCAACCTTGGGACGTAAGAAGAAGCCCTTCAGTTTTTGTTTTGGCAAATAGCAATGAAGTATGTTGATTATTTTATAAAAACGAAATTTCGTTAACTCTTATCTGGAAAACTGAAAATACAGACATTATAGATCCAATTAACAGTGAAAATTCAATTAAGAAACACACACAAAAGTGTTGCAGATTCTTTGTAATATAGTGAGAAAGTTTCTGTAAATATTGAAAATCATGGCTCCTTGTGTTTTTAACTGATGGGCTTTGTGTTGCAATTAACTCTGTTATTTCAGTTAGGATTTTTTTGCCCTGGTATTAGCTTCTGTGCTCAATATTTTTTGCTTGTTGTGAAATATGCAGCTAAAAAGGTAAACCTAGCAGACATAGGAATAGTAGGTGGGCTCGAAGATGCATCAAATGAGAAAGACAAATTTTCTTTCGGCCCTGCTTCCTACCTGGGTTCTGGTCCTGGGCTGGGTCTTCCCGGTGGAAGTTCAACCGGAGGCAGTAAAATATCTGGTTTTGGTCAACAACAATTTGGAAGTTTCAAATAATGTTATTTCTTTACATTATTTCTGGCATGAGAAGCTATATTGATGGGGTTGAAATATTAAATGCGATTATGTGTTTTTTCTTCGCTGGTACATTTATTGTATTAAATTTAGGTTCTCCAATCAATATTTTTGAGTTTTGGTTGTTTTATTTGTAGAAAACATTCTCCAAAACTGGTGTATATGTAGAGAAGATTTGTTGTAATGGCAACAAAGGCCATCAAGTTCACGGATTAATAATATGGCTTCATTTGATTGAGGGTTTTTCATCTGAGTAATGTGCTTTGTGCGTTAGATATTATATATTCATTTTGGAAACATTTTTTTTTTTCAGTAATATCAGAAGCTAACTGGCGACAACACCGAATTAAAAAAAAAAAAAAAAAAAAAAAAAAAAAAAAAAAAAACTTAAAATTGATTTTCCAGTCATAGAAGTTCCTTGGTCTACTAAACTTAATGAATTTCCATCTTGATGGGTTAACGGTCTGTGTAAATTATTGAACATTGGTATAATGGTGGTGGGTTGATTAGAAGGAACGAAGGTGTACACCGGCGGCTGATTTTATTTATTTAACGCTCGCTAGCTTTTCACTAATTACATTACACTAGAATATCGACACTCATATTACTGGTTTGGTTTTTATCTCCACTTAACGAAACTTTCCTACGCATCGCTCCACTCTGAAGTATCCTGATTGGCTGGGATTTGCTACAATTATTAGTGTTAGCTTTGGTATTTCATGTCGCTTACAAATGATATTTTATGCAGATAGTATTGAGATCAAATATGCATGTTGACATGTTGTCAACAACTGTAACCTTTAGCAACACAAATTGGGCCAAACAGAAAGGAAAGAGTAAATGGGCCGATTCAATTCAAATTCTAGTTCCACCTTTGTAACTCTCAAGTCAAAAGCCCATGGGCCTATTAAGCATTCAAAAAACTCTCGAGTCAGTCAAATCCCTGCTTATTACTTTCTACTGCATCTCCACTTTTAACCGGGCACAAATTCGACACAAGAGTTGGAAAGGAATCACCATAGGAGATGAGAAGCCAAGCGGTGCAGAACGGGATGCGATCGGCCGTGGTGGTGATCGGAGCACTGGCGTTTGGCTACCTCTCTTTCAAAATCGGGTTCAAACCCTATCTAGACCAAGCCCAACAAGAGCTTTCCCGTTTAGAACCCGCACCCGACTCCTCCGGCACTAGTGATACTAGTGGTTGTACTGAGGATCGTGCTGCTGTTGTATTGAAGGATTGAGTAGTAGGAGGAATTGGGTGAAGTTGGTAGCTTGGTGAAAGACGATTTGGTGTTAGCATTTCGTCGAACAGATTGTGTGCATGTGTAGTTGTATGCTTGTTATGGGTTCTGATAGAGCTAATAAATGTTAGGAATTCTTTGGTGTTGTGTAACTGCTCTGATGCACGATAAGACACCCAGCAAGTTTAATAGATTTAGAGATAATAAAGCGGTTCATGTTGGATGAGAATATTTTTTTTTTCTTCTTTCCTTGGATAAATTTGTGGTTCCCTTTGAAGGAGATTTGAAGAAACCTGTATTTGTAATATCTCTGTTGTACTGATTTGGGCATTTCAAACAAAAAATAATCTTGCGACTGGCCTTGTTGAATTAAAATTTTGTGATTCTCATAATTTATACTTGAGCTTTTTTTCTTTATAGTGTCTGAGCTTGCCTCAATGATTGAATGTAACAAGTACAAATCGTTAATTTACTAACTCAAAGCTGAAACAAATGAATCTGGAGAATGGAAACATAATCAGATAGATGTACTGATAACTAATACATTGCAGAATTATAACAGTAAAAAGGTACATATTTCATAAGTTCTCAGAAGAACTAATGTTCCTAGCAGTAATGCAAATGTTGTAGAAGAATATTTTCTACAGTTTGCCAAAACATCATTCACTACATTAACAACAGGTTTAGAATAGCTAGTATTTCATTCAATACTAAGAATATGCTCAGGCTAAAGGAGAGGTGACCCGAGATTTCAGCCTGCTTGACCGCCTTACAGGAGTAAGTCCCGATTTGGTAGCTTCCCTTCGATTTATATTCTCCTGTATTTTTAAAAGAGCAAAAAAATTAAATTTAGATCAGCATGCATCAAATCATAATTATATTCACTGAAAAGTACCAGAAAATGTGCATCAAATCATAATTAGTATGGCAATTGTGCTTTGGTGATGGTGGAAACCACAATAAATTTACAGAAGGTCACCAAATAAAAGGTTGAGATGTGATTCAATTGGTATACCAGACTCTGCATATATATACTATACTGTATAAATTAAAACCTCAAAAAAGGATTGCATATTCATACCTCTTTTCTAATCTTATCAAGAAATGCTCCTGGTGTGGTAGGCTCAATTGGATTTGCTTGTAATTCCAGTTCCTTGTTAGAACTTCCTTTATCCTTAATTACTTCAGAAACCTTTTTTGCTTGCACCTCTACTTCCATTACAGGACTTTCCATCACCATACTTGGACCATTAAGTGAGAACTCACCAAGTAACTCCACTTCTGGTGGCTGGACCACAAACATGTTGCTCTTTCCACCAATTCTAATTGAGGTTTCATCAATCGATTTCTGTCCAGGTCCTGAACCTCTCTTTACATAAGTTCCAGTAGCTAGAATTTCTTTTGCCTGGTTTCGATTTTTCTTTTTGCAAAATTTCATGCCAATGTTCTTGCACATAGAAATTACAAATGCAACCAAACCTGAAAAGAATGCCAGAGCTAGCACTGAGTAAAGCAAGTATACTTGCACTTTCATTGAGCTTTCTAGGATTTGGTTCTCTCCTTCTGTATGTAACTCCATTTCAGGGGACTGAATTTGGGTATCTCCTTCTGCATGCAACTCCACTTCAGGGATTTCCACTGTGTTTTCCTGAACCCACAAGCCAATATCAGCTCTCGTTCCTTCAGTCTCCTTTCTCACCTCTGATTCACTACCATCAAACATCTCTTCTTCTTCAAATGTGAAACCAATTACATCAAACTTCTTTGGTATAACCTCTATTGTTGCTTCCTCCCTTTCTTCAACCCCACATGTAAAGTCTGCGTTTCTCCTACTCAAGCACATTTTGGACAGTCCAATCATCTCACTTAACACATCTACCTCACTTGTTCTTGCATGCAACTTCATCTCCATATTTGGACTCAGGGAACAAATGTAAACTGAAGAAAGTAAGCACACAAGAAGGAAAATTAATTTTAATGCCATTTTAGCATAAGATGTCCCAACCTCCTCTTCTTCTTCATCATCATCACTTTGACATTTTTCTTCCCCACATACCAGCACTTGTGGGGATAATTTTTCTGTTGTTTTAGCATAGCTGATCCCCTCGTCTCCTTCTTCATCGGTTTTACACTTCTCTTCCCCACATACTGGCACTTGAACTTGCAGGGAATTGGAAATGCTAGAATTGGATGGTGAAGGCTCTCCTTCTGGAATAGCATTCTTTACATGCACTTGTGGGGAAGTGGAAGCACTAGAAGTCAATGGTGAAGAGCCTTCTTCCTCATCTAGCATTGCCTTCTCTATGCGGAGCATAATTTCCATTCTTCGGTTTGGGTCATATCGAAGAAATTCAGGTCTTGGAGAAGTGTAATTTGTTACAGGGTCATAAGGGAAGGGATAAGGTGAATCGGGCCTGGACGTGTTAGTGGAAACAGGTACCGTCTTAGGGGTTTTCTTTTGGGGACTGATTTTCTTGAAAGAATTAGAAAGATTGCTTTTCTCTTTCAAAATTCTGTTCTGGGACGAAGGAGATGTTGATGGAATTTTCAAACTTTTGGTTTCATTTTTCAGGATGGGTGTAACTGAAGTAGAGGTTTTGTTGGCAGAAAAGGAATTTTCTTTAGACTCGTGTGAGATCTTCATGGCTGTTTTGGGACTCTTTCTTTGAGAATCTGTAATAAGAGTTTGATCATGAAAAATAAATTAGAATAAGAAAATGTCTCTTAAATTGGCCAGGTATTACCCTCCTTATGTTTCCACAATATGTTACATATGCTATATATGAAACCAAAAATATTTAGTACCTCTCAAATTCATATTTCAAATAAATATTGCAAACATACCTCAACTTTCGGTGTTATAAAACAAAATAAAGAAATTTTGCACCATATGAGTGCCTCTTTTTCGCATGGTAATTCATAAAGTCCTAAACAAACATAACGATGTTCGCTAGGAACAGCAATTTCTAAGAATGGCTAAAATTACTACTCCATAAGGAGTTACGTTGTGCACTAGAACAGCAATTTCTGAGAAGAACGACTAAAATTACTACTTCAGAAGAAGTTATGGTCACCGAATTCTACCAAGAAGAAAAAAAAATGACAAACTGATCTAATTGAAAGCAATTTTGAGAAAGATTACCTGAGCCGCCTGAATTTGGAGAGAACATCTTCTTGGATAAATCCATTTGCTTCAATTTGAACACAACAGCCTCGTTGTGCTTCTGAGAGAAACCTTCAAGAATCGAAAACAAAAAGGCAATTTTTCTTTAGGTGCTAGAATTTGGGTTTATTTTGGTGAGAGAGTTTGTAAGCAAGAGAGAGAACAAAGAGGGAGATTGGGGGATGTTATTTCTGGAAAGGCTTTTTATCTTGGGCCCTTTTGAAATGTTTTCCGACCGTTGGGATGACGAGTTGGGAAAATTATATTTATTTTCTCCGTTTCTTTTGAACTGTATCTGTCCATTTCTCTACTTATGCTATTAATAGTTGCAGCGCCGTAGTACTAAATATTGCCAGTTCTGCACTAAATGGAGGTTCCGAAGGACTTCCTTTCGCTGCCTTGTGTCCAACGGTCAAAATCAAGATTTAAGCCCCACGTGCCTGTTCGATTGTAAGAGGCATGAGCCTGTCTCCTTACATCAAGATTCGTGTTAATACGGATCTTGGTTACTTGTAGTTGTAGGTGCAGCGTAGGTGCAGTGGTGCACGTTCAATTGATTTTTGCTGTTTATTACTCTTTACAGCCTTGTCTTGTGACTTTTGTCTGTATTAAGATTAAGATACACTTCTCCGGACAAAACATGTGACATGAACATGATCATCCAATGGGGATAAAAAAAAAATAAAAATGTCACAATATAATTTTAAACAAGTTGTTCGGACTATTGTATGCTTCCTGTATTATATTTTGTCTACACTAATTGATTAAGTACATATGAACAAACAAATATGTATTTGCATAATGATAAATTAGATTTAGGTTAATTACGAGGCGCCTAATTTAGAAGTAAAATTATTCTCAAAAGTGAAAAGAAATTATGCGAATTATACTAAACTGTGTTGGCCAAAATAATTTTTTTTTTGCCAGAAAATGAGAAAATAATAAATATTGAAATAAACTTTTTTCTAATGATTTTTGCAATATGAATGGTAGTCCATTTAATATGACCACTAATTTCAATTATTAGTATAGGTAAAGCATAATTTATATACTAATTAGCCCATTTAATATGAACACTAATTCAGTCTTCTTTCTGAATTTTTTTTTTCTTTTAGTTTTTGACCCATTTACTAACATTTTATTTCCGGCTCATCGCTGTTCAAAACTGAAAAGAAAGTTATCCTAAATTTTCATCATTTGAAAAAAAAAAAAACATTAATTATAATTCATAAATCTTTGGCAGATTTTTTTATTTTTAATTCCTCTACTACTTTTTTATTTATCCACAGGTCGATTAAAATTGGGTATTTCCATCCAACACGAAAAGAAGTATGTAAAGTTGCAATCTGAATATCGAAAAAGATATTAATGATATTGGTATATTAAATAAAAACAAATTAGGAAGTACATCAACCATCATACCGAGATCTCATACTGAAGAATAAATCAACCAGTCATTCATCTGCTACAGTATATCATTTCGTGAAAGCCTTCGACGGTTCGACCTATGTATATTAACCAAAAGAGGTTGATACTCCACCAACCTCAATTATGTAGGAACTTATTAGGGAAAAAAGAAACATAAAGTTGATAAAAATGAAAATCAAATATCTATCACATTTTATGCTTAATGTAAAGATTACGATTAAATTGATACACAGCCATTAAATCTTTCAAATACATTTGGTCTGGAATAGAACTATTATTTATAAAAATTAGAAAGAAACATATACAAGCAGGCTTATTTGAAAATAGTAACTTTGACAAATTATTATTCAAAAAGATTTTTCTATAATATATATATTTTTGGGTCAAAATTTGAGAAATTTGAAAATCGTTTAGCTCTTGATCAAATTACCTCTCGATATGTGGTGAATCGTTAAGAATAAGTATCATTTTCTCACCACTATATTGTGTTTTGTTATATTAATTAGAAGTTGTACCAAACAAATATATAAGAGAAATGCTAGAGTCCAATATATTGGACGGATGAGGTCCGTCCAATACGATCGTTTTCATATTTTTAAATTTCAAACGATCGATCCGAACAGTTCAATATTTTCTCTATATCGAAAACTTATAAGAAACCAATTTTTACATTTTTTTCTAATTTTTTTTACTATTTTTTTGTTATTTTAGAAAATCGTTGTTATTGGACGATCCATAACTTTTATATCATGAATTTTCTAAAATACTAAAAAATAAGTAAAAAAATTCAAAAAAATATAAAAATTAGTTTTTTATACGTTTTCAATACGAAGAACATATTAAACGGATCGAATTGGTCGTTTGAAATTTAAAAATGTGAAAACGTTCGTATTGGACGGACCTATCTGTCCAATACGTTGGACACTAGCATTTCTCAATATATAATTCTACATAAGCAATTTTACGGATAGAAAGAAACTTTTTTTTTTTTGGACATAACAAGTGCCAACATATAATTCCACATTTTTCGTTCTGTCATGTAAAGGTTCATACTTACCGACCCACTTCGACCAAATCAAGGCAACCAACTTTGTGATGGAGTTGGAACTTTTCATGATATCGCACTGTTTATTTAAAAAGGAAATTATTGATAATACGAACGTGCTCCGACATTCATGGCAGCGGGTGTAAAGTCGTCAATACACAGCACATGATATACATGACACCGACATAAGCACACCTAATATCAAAAACCCAATTTTTCTGAAAGTTATTTTTAATATTTGATATTGGAACATAATTATTACATGCATATTTAACGGAATTACGGAATTTTCATGTGGTAAAATTTTTACAGAAACCACTTGGTAGCCTCTATCAAGTTATCTAAAAAAAAAAAAAATTACAGAAATTATGATATGGAAAATTTATTTGATTTTGAAATCACCTGTATAGAAAATTCTAGAGTGGTTCGAATAATTTGTTGAGGGATTCATGTATTTCACGCAGAATTATATATGACTTGTAATGGTATCTTTTTTTTTTGTGAAATATAATAATTCAATTATTTTGAATAGTTACTATATAAATTAAGTACAGAGAAGTTTGTCGTTAAATAATGGACAGAATTTATTTATTTATTTATTTATTTATTTATTATTTATTTGCGACATAGCTACCAGAAGGAAGGAGAAGATATTGTCTCCTTTTACGTCTCGATTTCGATCCCAAATGTGGTAGATAATTAGGCATAATTACTTAGTTCATATGAAATAATTAAACTTAAACTTGATTGAAATCAATCTTTTTAATTTAAACTGGAAATGTAATAAGCAGACAATAACATATATATTACATATGCAATCTAAATCTCAAGTGATAATCTTAAAATTAATTTATTTATTTTGTGTCCACACAATTTGTGGTGGATTGTATTCCTTTTTTTTCCCTTTATTATAATTTTGCATTTTTTTTCCTTTGGTTTAATAAAATTTAATAAACAAACTCTACTATTTTAAAAAGTAACAAATACGTAATAAAAAAATAATTTGAATTATTTCATCTTAAGTAAAAATAGTGTGTAGGTGATCGGAACTAACTCTGAATTTCAAAAAAAAAAAAAAAAAAATGAGGAGATGTAACTGGAGATGGAGAAGTACGATATATATTCGGAATCCATATTGATTCAATGACAATGACACAAATGTGCATTAGAAGAGACGAATACCTTTTGTTTGAAAAGCTTGACACATTACAAAGTCATTTGGAATAGTACTTTGTCATTTTAAAAGATTGGCCTCAATCAGTGTGTACTTTGGACACTTCTATGATACAAAAGTTGTCATAGACTAGTATGGAGCTTGGACAAATGCATCTGTATAGAATCCTTTTCAAGATAAACGTGGCACCTTTGTTATCGGCCATTTGTCGTTCACTTGAAGATGAATTAACTGGTCCTAAGCTTCCTTTTAATAATATATATACATCAAAAGTGTGTTAGTCGTTTTGCTATGAAATGAGAAATATTATTGGAAAGTTGTTCCATTATGCACATCGCTAAATGTAACTAGGAGCCCTTCATTATTTTTTCTTTCATTTTTTTTTTTTTTTTTTTTTTGTATCTATGCAGGGCGTGATAATTCATTATTTATTTTATGATTATTTTTATTATTTGGTCTAATTAATAATACTGTAAGTTTGTGCATCACAAACAAACTAAATGGTGTCAGCGAATGATAAATCATGATGATGTCAATTTATGGAGAATTTGATATTCTTATATACAATTATCAATGATAATTTCAAAACTAAATTACTTTTTTTATTTTAGAATAAAATATTCTAATAGTTAACCATAAAAAATGTAATAAAGATTATAAAGCACTTAGAAAATCATATATAGCTGTTAAATTAAAATTTTGACGATCATGCAAAATTTCAAGACAATATATTTAGACTTTTCGCCAACCTTTCTCTTTAAGAAAAATAACTTTTAGAACAAATTTAAATGCATTGACAGCTGATTGGTAAATTATCGGGACTTTTTTTTTTTTTTTACTTATTTCTCAAATTGTCTTCAAGTAAACAACCTCAACAAATTTTTATCTAACTCTGAAAAATAAAGCCTAATGAGCATATATCTGCATTAGAGCAATATTCAAGATGTATTTATGTAATTGTATGTATGTGTGCATTTTGTGAGTTTAGAAAAATGAGTTTAAAAAATCAAGATGATCGTTTCGATAGCTATCAAAAAGCATTCTCATGACTATTAAAAATTGCATCACAACTTAAAATAGTTATTTTAACTTAAACATATAAGTATGTAACAATACAATAGACAAATGCAACATTTTTACAATAAAAATAGTATGCATCAACACAATAGACAAGTGTGCATTTTAAAGAATTCAAAAATCAATTGACATATCAAAGTTTCTTTTGAAATTTTGACAGTGGCTGCCAAGAGAATTGACATATCAAAGTTGTTTGATGGATATTAAATAAATTTCAGTTAATTCTTTCATAAAAAACTTGAGCTCAAATCTAGATCCTTCATTGAAACTCTAATAAAAATCGTAATAATTCATAATCCTAAATATATGACTAAGATTGAGGCCCATGTAAAAAAAAATTATCCATGACAGAATTACCATATTTTAATATAAAAGCATTTTTATCAGCAACTGTATTTATTTTAAATGTATATGGATATAATGGGCTTTGACACAATAATAAATAAATATATTTGAAGTACTTGAAAAGTTCCTTGAGATGTTTGAGAGGTGGGTTAACAAGAAATAACTATCAACTGTAAAAAATAAAAAAAAATCAAATAGTACATATATTTTTTTTTTACTTCCCAATCATATTTGTATTTATTTAAATAATATTGTGATCGTTATCTAATAAATTTACGTGTAGTGATTAATATCTTGTAAGTGATTAATTTTGTATAAATTTTTAAATCACATATGTTTGTCTAGTCTTGATCATATTGACGATGCATAAAATTATCTACTCCATAACCTCGCCTGGATGATGCGCCGCTTAGTGCTTTAATCGTTCAATGGAGAAACAATTAATGCAAAAGACAAGAACAAAAAATAAATCTAGATAAATTGCGGCGCTATTTCAAAATTTAAAATATAACCAATCTAGCTTTAATCGTGAGGTATAAAGGTACTTAGATTATATTCTAATATTTGATAAATCTACGACACTTTTTATCTGATCTATATAACAATTCACATAAAATTAATTAGAGAATCACATGATCCTACACGATCAGTGATTTATGGGTCACACATAGACCATACTTCAAAAGCCACATTAAATACAACTTTTCTCACAAATCAATACACATGACACCCATAAAATAGTCTCAGATAAGAATATAAATCCCTTATTCGCTACATAAATGAATCATATTTCCTCCATTACCAATACAAAAACTCCCTTCATTAATTACCAAATCTCAGAATGTCCGAACAACTCATAACAGCTTACAAGTCAACTCACCACAACCGCTCATTTTGAACTTTACAAACAAAAAAAATGGATAACTCCAGTTTTTTAAAAACTGGAGAGGATCCAGAACCCAGATTCGTGCCACATCTGGTCATGTCCTCTTTTTACTAGGTCCCTCTCCCCACATTTTCAATACCATACCGGCATCCATACCGTCCATTAGCCGAAATTTACCGGTATTTCCTCTCTTAATACCTAATACCGTCATTTCGGTCACTGTTCCGGTATATGATATTACCGAAATTTTCCGGTAAGCAGTAACATATTGAAAACAGAGCTGGAAAAGAATCGATTTCTCAACTCCCACAAAATCTATTTAAGTCTCTAAATTTACAAAAAGGCTCCAACAAAATAGACAAATAAAAACTTTCATTCATTCATTCATTTCTTCACACTATGGGAAGGTTGACGAGAGTGTACGCGGCGTTGGCCGTGGCGGCGGCGGCAGTGGCGGTGGCGGTGGTGGTGGCGCGGAGGAGAGGGAAGGGAACCAAGTGGGGCAAGGTGAGAGAGATCTTGACTGAGGTTGAGAAGAAATGTGCCACGCCAGTTGCGAGATTGCGACAGGTGGCAGATGCTATGGCCGTTGAGATGCATGCTGGGTTGGCATCTGACGGCGGGAGTAAGCTCAAGATGCTTCTCAGCTATGTTGATAATCTCCCCACTGGGTAATTTGATCTCAATGAATTTTTGTTAGTTGATTCGGTTTTGTTTATATTTTTGTACTTTTTGGAGAGTGTTAATTGTGTTATATGCTTATTTAGAAACAAATCGGTACGAAAAATACTGGGTTTGTTGTTTTAGTAGAGTCTGAGCTATGTAGTTCATGTTCCTTACTGGTATTTTCATCAAACAGGCTGGTATTTGATCCATCAGTTTTTGTTTAAACTTGTGGGGAACTAATATATATATTGCAAGTGGTGAATCTAAACCCAAGGTAGGGAGATCTGTTAGGAAAAAAGAAATACAATAACTGAAATTTATTCTTTCTTTGTATTCTGAAAAATTATAATTTGCAAAATAAAAATCCTGAATCGACAATGCAATGTATAAAAGGCTTATAGGCTTATAGCGGCAGATCCTTCTGAGCTAAAGGGCCCAAAGGTGCATCCTAGGTCTGAAGTTGGAATTGTTGTAATTTGAGTATTCAAAAAGACAGTTTAATTCCGGAATTTCAAATTCACTATTTAATATTGTATAAAACCGTCAAAGTTATTTTTGGTCTGGTGGAGTTTTGTGATAGTTTTGTTTGTGGAGGGGAAGAAAGAAAATGGTCTAATGAAACATTGGTGTTTTATAAACTCCCAACTGGAGGTCGGAGGCAGCACCATAGGGCTCTTCCCTTCCAACTCCTGCTTGGAGAGTTGAAAAGGTAGTAGAACAGGCAAAAAGTTTTGGTCTTCCTACACTGTCGAAAAGTTGTTTTACTGTGGCAAAATAAGAGCAATTACATTTTATATAAAAAAAAAAAATCAGGGTTCTTTTTAGAAATAAATCATTATAAAGGATGAATAGATTATGATTGATTTATTGAATTAGCTCTTATTTGATTAACATTATTTGTACAATTTCATTTAACTTGATTATTTTTGTATATGTACGACAAGTAATGTCAAATACAATTATCAGAATATCATTTCTGCCATTCTTTGGAATAATTTGTTACTCCAAAATCATTCAATAAAATAACTAATTTCTTTGCTGATGATTCGCCAAATTGTAATCCCATAATATAGGCAAACCTGTGCTGAATGAAGCATACACTTTAATTTAAATGCTCTAGGAGTCTTTTTTTGATGGAGATGGCCAGATTCAGTTTATTGCCTTCGCCACTTCCTCTAATACAAAAGCTTTATTATCTTTATTGAATATCAAGATTCAAAACACATATGTTTCTAGCATTGATTGGAGGAATTTTACTGTACTCTAGTGCTTATGCTATAAACTGTAGATTCCAAGAGGTGGTGGGCTGACAAGGGAATATATACTTCACTTCCATATAAGTGTTGTCTCGTCAAACATGTTTGCGACTGTGGGAAAAGGGAAATGTTCTTATATTTATTATATGTTTACCAATAGGGTGCCTGAGCATTCAAATTTTAGATATTAGCTGCTGTGCTCATGATATCATAGCTTTTTAAATTCCGTAACTTAATCCTTGTCTGGTTCATTTGCATATCTAGGTAAAGTATTATCTAGACATCAGGAATAAGCACTCCTGTTTACATGAATTCTTCACTGAAAAATGCTACAAGCCTACAACTGTAGCTTAGGAAGCTAATTGAATGAATTTCCTGTTAATGGATAGAAAATGAAAATGCTTTTTCTACTCAGTTGTTTGTTCTTTGTACTGTTTGTGCATGCTATATTGTATCAAATCACTGGAGATTTATGAATACAGTTGATTTAGTATATCTTTGGGAATATTCTTGCAGTGATGAGAATGGTGTATTTTATGCCCTAGACCTTGGTGGGACCAACTTTAGAGTTTTGCGAGTACTGCTTGGAGGAAAAGAAGGACGTGTAGCAAAGCAAGAGTATGAAGAGGTTTCAATTCCACCTCATCTCATGCTTGGGGGCTCTAATGTAAGCTCTTTTGTCCTTCTCTTTTTCTTCTCTTCTCTAATAAATTGCCTTTTGTGTAGATCCTTAAAATCTGTTTATATTAATTTACATCAGTAGTTTACACTTCTGAACTCCATTTCCTCAGGAGCTGTTTGATTTCATAGCAGCAGCACTTGCCCGATTCGTGGAGACTGAAGGAGATGAATTTAGAATACCAGAAGGGAGGCAAAGGGAGCTGGGTTTTACTTTTTCCTTCCCAGTAAAGCAGTTATCATTAGCGTCAGGTACACTCATCAAGTGGACCAAGGGCTTCTGCATTGAAGACACGGTATTTTTTTTTTTTTACTTGTTCTAGGGTGTTAAAGCATGATTTTGCAGTTTATTCACATGTTGCCCGTGTCAACTACTATGCATAACAAGAATTAAGCATTTATGGTTGTGGTTAGACCTGAGCAGTATTGGGTCAATATGCCACTGAAAAGCAAGAATGCCAACAGCTAATCTCACAGAATAAATAGTGAAATTTGAAAATTTTCAGTAGGAGAACCACTTTTTTCTTGAAAATAATTGACATAAACTGCTTTCTGCTCAAAATATTGGTTGGTGAAATTCAATTACTCTTCCCTCCTGTTTGCTAGCCATAACAATGATTTTGGCATTCTTTCACAAAAACATTAGAAAGTTAAGATACTAAATTGACCAACTAAAGTAAGTGTTGTGGAGATTTTTTTCTAATTTTTATAACATTTAGGGGTTTTGCAAATGTTAGAATGTAAGAGGCTTGCCATATTTCTTGTTTCTAGTCCTATACAAAATTTTGCAGTAACTACTGATGAGAAGTAGATAAATAAATGAATTATTAAATAAGTAAATAAGTTAGTATAACAAAAAAATCATATGTGCTTTTTTTTTAAAAAAAAATTGATCTCTTTGTATGTTACGTGACTTAGGTTGGGCAAGATGTGGTGGTTGAACTAACAAAGGCTATGGAAAGACAAGGACTCAACATGAGAGTTACTGCACTGGTACACTCTTCAACAGTTTGACCAGTGCAATACCTTCTTTAACTCGAATAAACAGTTTCTCAATTTCTTTGTTTTGTGTTTTTGTTTTAGGTTAATGATACTGTTGGCACATTGGCTGGTGGGAGATACGAGGACAATGATGTACTTGTGGCAGTGATTCTAGGTACTGGTACAAATGCAGCATATGTAGAGCGTGCAAATGCAATTCCAAAATGGCATGGGCTTCTTCCCAAATCTGGAGATATGGTAAGTACTTGTACATTACTAGAGGATACTGATAATACCTTACCAAATCTGGAGATATGGCAGTATTTGCCGAATTTTATGCTGTGCAGTATGAGATGTAAACTTTCATTGTAAAAATATATTCCGACAAAAATTTTGATACTTGAGAGAGGCACCCATTTATTTATGCTGCTGTCTTGGCAAGTTAGTCTAGCAACTACTCATAATCTTTTTTTACTAGGTAATAAACATGGAGTGGGGGAATTTCAAGTCTTCTCTCCTTCCAATAACAGAATATGACGAAGCTTTAGATTTTGAAAGTCTCAATCCTGGGGAGCAGGTCTGGCCAGTTTTCTGCAACTTTTTGTTCTTTTAAAAATTTTTTATTCATCACGTTATTTGGCCTGATATCATAAGTTAAACTAAGCAAATCATTTGTTTATTCTTTTTGTGCTGCCAGATATATGAGAAGTTGATTTCAGGCATGTACCTGGGAGAAATTGTGAGAAGGATTCTGCTAAGGATGGCACAAGAATCTTCCCTCTTCGGGGAGGTTGTGCCTCAAAAACTAGAAATCCCGTTCATATTAAGGTATTGCTATTGTTATATTTTTCTTGGTCCCATGCTTTTATGTCACTGGATGTAGCCTAATAGATGATTGTAGTTAATGTGCTTCCGTAACCATAAGCATTTGAAAAAAATCCTTTTCATATCTGATCAGCCAATCCAAATTGCTCAATGGGATCTATACATTAAAATGTAAACATAAATTTTACTCTTTTTAGATTTTTGTTACTAATTTTTGGAATTTGTTAAGGATAGTCCTAAAAAGTCGAAGATAAAATAATTGCATCCTGAAAAGGGCCAGCTTTGGAAAATCTGAGAAAACTCATAAAAAATATTTTCAAAGAGTAGAGCTTGGTTTCCAGAGAGATTTTGGTAAATGGATTGCATTGAACAATTTGAATCAGCCATTTGGAAAAGGATAAGTGTATTTTGGACCATAAGCATTTCATAAGCATTAGCCAAACACTAATCGACCCTAAAATTGCATTGCTTGAAATGCTTTTGGAAGCCTATTAGCCAAACTCTAATGGACCCTAAAATTGTACTTTTTGAAATGCTTACAGAAGCCTATTAGTCAAACTTTAATAGACCCTAAAATAGCATTTTCTGCAAATGTTAACTCAAAGGCCTAATAAATCTGCTTTCAATTGAAACAATACGTGTTCAAACCAGTCCTTGTACCGCACTAGGAACAGAAAGTGTGCACGCCAATAAGCAGTGTATTGCCCTTCGGATCTGTTGTATTTTATTTGCATTGACTCTTTAAATAATTGTAATTATGTTAAAAATTTCTCTATGCTAGGACACCGCATATGTCGGCAATGCACCATGACTCGTCCCCAGATCTTAAAATTGTGGCCAATAAGTTAAAAGATATCTTAGGGGTACTCTTCTTTCCCTTCTCTATTTTTTGTATTTTTTTGTATATTTTATCTCATAATACTTATCTTTTTTACCTTTTATACATATGTTCTCGTCTGACTGTAGATCCATAGCACTTCCCTGAAAACAAGAAGGCTAATAGTCAGCATCTGTGACATAGTGGCAAAGCGTGGGGCCCGACTGGCAGCTGCTGGCATATATGGCATCCTCAAAAAACTTGGCCGTGACACATTAAGTTCACCTAAACAAAGAACGGTGGTTGCCATGGATGGAGGTCTATATGAGCACTACTCCATTTTCAGTGAATGCTTGAATAACACATTGAATGATTTGTTAGGAGAGGAGGTTGCTGGTACAGTTGTCATAAAACTAGCCAATGATGGGTCAGGCGTTGGTGCAGCTTTACTGGCTGCTTCGCATTCACAGTACCTTGAAAGGTAATTTAGGTTAGCTACCTAGAGTTCACTTTCTTATATATGTAGTCTTTTTCTAGTTTTTTTTTTTTTTTTTTTTTTTTTGTCCTTCAGTGGTGATGTTGTAAAACAGTGTATTAGAGTAATGCATTTCCTCTTTACATAAATTGGTGCCAGCTTCTGGCTTTTTATGTTAGGGTTTAGCAGAACAAAACATTTAAAATTTATTTTCTCAGGTAGAATTTGTTAAAAAGAGGTTCTATCTATCTTTTCATTCATTCAACAGCAAAAGAAACTCAAAAGTAAAAAGAAGCATTTCTTATATACATCTTACGATTTTCATTGGAAGACTTATGTTAGCATAACCATGACATGTTACAATTTTGAATGGCATAACGATGGGTCTTATTTAGATGCACTAATTTTCATCCTATATTCATTATCCATGTGCTCTCGAGCTTTACTTCTATGTCATGGCAATGCTAAAAATCCACCAGTAATTGTTCGCAATCTAGCAACAGTTGAAGAACCTCCTTCATGCTCGGCCTACTTGAGGGTAGAGGGCTGGTGCACATGACAGCCAATTTGAAAACTGTAACAATCTGTCTCAAATGCTCTGGTTTTAGTCTTAAGTTCTCATCTATAGCACCATTAAAATCACTGCTCTCTTGCAAATGGTACCATGCCCAATCTGCCAGATTACCGTGTTCATCTCCTTCAGTAGGCCTTCTACCAGTGGTTAATTCGAGAAGAACCACACCGAAGCTATACACATCAACTTTCTCGTTCACTTTTCTTGTTCGTGCATACTCTGTAAATTTATTTGAAGTTTCATCCATTGTTAGATTAACTAGAAGGAAAGATATTGTTTACCTTTAGCAAGCCAAGTTATATATTTCTTGTTAATGCTTGATTATGGTGTCAAGCTTCAAGTAGGAAAATTTAAGGTGGCATGTTCTAATCCGAGGATATAAAAATTCAAGAAAGATAGGAAGACTAAATATCAAGATTAACTTTTAGAATAAATTTAAGAGAAACAACAACCTCAAATTTCCATTGAACGTTAAAACAAAACTATGCACTAAATCCAATACTTTACCTGGTGCAAAATATCCAAAAGTGCCGGCAACACCTGAAGCTGTCTCTGCCTCTCCAGCCCGGATCAGACTCCTTGCAAGCCCAAAGTCTGCGACCCTAGCTTGAAAATCTGAATCCAACAATATATTGCTGGACTTCACATCACGGTGAATTATTGTGGGTTTACATTCATGGTGCATGTAGCTCAACCCCTTTGCAACATCAATGGCAATGTGAAGCCGCATTGGCCAATCAATAATCCCTGATTTGATCGTACCATTTACTTCTGTTCCCCCATGCAGCCACCAATGCAAACTCCCATTCACCATGTACTCGTAAACTAGAAGTTTTGTATCGACGCTCGATATGTAACACAGTAACTTTACAATGTTCCTGTGACGAATTGAACCCAAGATTTTCACCTCAGATTCGAACTCCTTTTCATGCTGTGAACCCAAACTTTCAGCACTGTAAATCATTTTCACAGCCACATATTCTTTCCCTTTCTCTTGTTCATTGTTGTGTATAGATACCTTATACACCTTCCCAGTCCCACCACCTCCTATTATATTCTCTTCAGTTAGTTCCCGAAGAATCATTGTCTCTGTGAAGCTCACTTGTTGTAAGGGCATGAAATTCCATGTGGTATGATCATTTTTGTTCCTCTTATAAATCCGTTTTCTAATATATACACCACAACTCATGATAATTAGCAAACTTATAACAATGCTAATTATAATGGCTAGAAGTATTCGATGATTACCACTTGAATTATTTGAACAGGAGGATGCATTTACGAAATTATTTGTTGTGCAAAGGCTGGGATTGGAGAGGAAGCTATTGGAGAACATTCTTTGATCCAGAGGCATGGGTATTGGACCAGAGAGCATGTTATTAGAGAGGTTAAGAAAAACAAGTTTGAGGTTTCCAATTTCAGATGGAATATTTCCAGAGAGACTGTTCATTGAAAGATCGAGCGAGGTTAGAGCTTGCATTTTACCTATTACTGCCGGTATGGATCCGGTGATTATATTTTTGCTAAGGTCAAGTGTGATTAGGGATTTCAAACCCAATAAGGAGTCGGGGATCAAACCAGATATCTTGTTTCCAGCAAAAGAAAGACTCTGGATTGTCGATAGTTTACCGATATTTGCTGGTATCTCCCCACTAATCTGATTGTAGCTAAGATTTAACACTGTAAGTGATTTCAAGCTGAAAACTGTGTCTGGAATCCAACCTGATAGCCGATTCTCAGAGAGAATCAATGTCTGAAGGTTTGGAAGTGAACCAATACCACTAGGTATTTCACCATAGAATTGATTTTTATGGAGGTCAAATATGGTAATATTAGTTGCAAATTTATTGGGCAGCATACCAGTAAGATTGTTTTTACTCATTGTTACTGTCGAGAGATTTGCTGTCCACAACCCACTAGGTACTTCACCTGAGAAACTGTTTCCGTCAATTTTGATCTTTTGTAGAGTCTTGCAATTACCCAGTGACTCTGGCAATTCTCCAATTAGGTAATTATAGGACACATCAAGTATTTCAAGATTACCATTGCTACAGAGGCTTTCTGGTAATTCACCAGTCAAGTTGTTATCAAAGACCCTAAGGCTATAGAGAGATGAGTGCTTTCCTAGATCAGGTGGAAGGGGCCCCCTCAAATAATTGTAGAAGAGACGAATTTCATTTAATAAAGGAAGACGACCAATACACTCTGGGATTTCACCAGTTAGCATGTTATTATACATGAATAATATTGTAAGGTTCTGCAATGAGCAGAAAACTTCAGGGATTGATCCGTTGATAAAATTTATCGATAGATCAATTTCAGACAAATATTGAGCTTCAAACGAACCATTGAATGAGATTGGACCCGACAAGTTGTTGTAATAGAGGTATACTTTCTCCAAATTTTTAAGGGACCAAATGCCCGGTGGGATGGACCCAATAAGTGAGTTGTCAGCAAGGTCCAGTTGCCTCATTTCAAATAAATTTTGAAAGGAATCAGGGATATTTCCTTGCAAATTCGCTTGGGTCATCCAGAGAAACCGTAATTTTGACAAATTTCCCAACTCAACTGGGATTACACCAGGAGAAAATGGGTTATATGCAAGCGTCAGGGTTTGTAATTGGGTGAGATTTCCAAATGCTCCTGGTATTGTTCCATTAAAGAGATTGTATTCTAGCCTCAATGATTGAATTGACTTCAGCTGGCCAATAGAGGCTGGTATGTCCCCGGTGAAATTATTAAAGGATAGATTTAGGTCAGTCAGGCCGGAGGGGAGCTGATATATATCAATTGGTATCTCACCAACAAAAAGATTCTGTGAAAGATCCAAATATTTTAGGTTTGTACAATTGTAAACTACAGTTGGAAACATGCCGGGTAAGTAGTTATAACTGAGATCAAGTATAGACAGGTTTTTGAGGTCACAAATGGAAGAAGGGACAGCATCAGTGATGTTTTGATTGGAGAGAACAATACCAGTGACGGAGCCATCAGTGCCGCACTCT
Organism: Rhynchospora tenuis; assembly: GCA_027725995.1. Classification (NCBI taxonomy): domain Eukaryota; kingdom Viridiplantae; phylum Streptophyta; class Magnoliopsida; order Poales; family Cyperaceae; genus Rhynchospora; species Rhynchospora tenuis. The sequence continues at coordinate 443,051 of JAMRDG010000020.1, read as the reverse complement.
ATGCCGGTCCAGTTGCAGTGTGAAATGGAGTTACGCCAGGTGGTGAGCGCTGGTGGGTTCCCCCAGTCTTGCTTTATCTGAAGAAGGATTTGTTTGTCAGTGGTTGTTTGAGAAGTGGAGATAGGAAGGATGGAGAAGCAGAGAAAAAGGAGAGTAAGGATGCTACTGCATCCCACCTCAGCCTTCATTGTTTATGCTATAGGTAAATGTCTTTCTTTTTTTTTGGCAAGTGTAATACAATACAAATGGCCTGTCAAAGCTCCTTGTGCTCTCCAGTTCTTATATGTCAGACTTTTTTCAAGTCAATAGCACTTGTATGGATTAATCAAAATATAAGTTAGGCAATATGATCATATTTACTTAATATATCAAGTGTGAACTGATTTTTCAGTAATTTAAAGGACCGATATATGATTGAAGAAAACTCATGCATGATGGAGATGTTTCTTTCGTTGACTTGACCACTACCTGTTACATCCCACTTAAAGAAGGTTCTGAATTGGAGGTTTGTTGCAATTCTTTCTTCTAATTGTGAAATAAAAAAGTCATTGAGCGTGTGTTTGAACAGAAATTGGACAAACAAAAGTCGGAACACTAAGTTGTGATAGATTAGTGGATGAGGATTCAAGATAGAATTATTTATTATGAAGTCCTTGGTGGGCTTTTTTGACTGGATTTCGTGATAAAATGGGCTTTGACTGGTCTTAATTTTGACTAGCATGTGCAAAATACGGGTGTACGGCAATGCAATGTTCAGACTTCAGACTGAGACAAGTTGGCTACTTGGTAGTTGGCTCCCGACTAAACTTCAGGATGGACTGTGCACATGTTTATAATTACCTTGTGTGGGGCCTAAAAATAATCGAGTATTTTAACTAAGGACCAACCGACCAAATATAATTTTTAAATATAGTTAAACTATAGGGTCCTCTTTATTGGATTTTCCTTTCCAATTTTGTAAAATTGATGTCTTTCTTGTGTAAGAAATGAGAAACATATGTGCAGGGAGTTACAGCATCATATAATCTAGTACATGAAATATGCTTTCAAGCGATGGTCTTGTTGTCAGTAAGTCCTTGTAGGATGGAAATATAAATATGCTTACAAGAATGTAAAAGATCAGCCATATGAATGCTGAAGAAACAATAAATACAGTGTCAAGGTGCGTACGGTTTCTTAATTCTTTTTACTTTGAAGTTTCTCAAACAAAGGCTTTGATTACATGGTCTTATTTTCCACCAGCTTTTTTGGAATGATTTCTTTCTTCCACCAGTACAGTGTCAAAAAACAGGAATTGTGCCGTGTTGGGTACTTTTGACTTCTTTAGAGGAAAGGTAAAGAGTTTTGAGTTACTGCACTCCATATTAACAGTAGTCCTAAAAAGAGGATTCCATATATTTATTCAGATAAGTATCTAGGAGCTGGTGTGGGTTCACAGTAATTTATTGCTATTTCATTTTAAAAATATAATTATAAGTAGAAGAGGAATACAGTATTTTTATTTATTTATTTATTTATATTGGGCAACCATCACAATGCACTTCGCTGGTATGCAGAAATTCTAATTAGATCAGTGTCATCTTTGAATTTGAAAAGAATGGAGGGGTTCACCAATCAACACACCAATTTAAAATTTATAAATCTAGCACAGCACATTACATGACAATCATCCTGAAAAGCGTTGGGTACACTTTATTAAAGGCAAGCTTAACCATAAAAGTATACTCGAATTTTCTTTATGCACATTTCATGGAAGTTGAACAACAGACTCAGCTGGTTTTCTTCCTGACAGCATTCTTTAGCATGGAGGAAGGCATAGAGGAAGACGGAGTGACGGCTTTTCTTATTTTTAATAAGTTCCATGCTGTTCCCACTGCATGACCAGCTGTTGCGAACACATCCTCTGTTGCTTCTCCAGCACTTTCCCCGAACCTGCTTAGGTGACAATGAATCATGAATTAACAACTTTGTTTGATCTAATTTTAAGAAATAATGATGCATTATTACTATAAATTTTATTGTGCTTGAAGAAATGTTTCTTGTATAATATGATGGTACAGCTCACTGGGACATTACTGATAGGAGTATCAGCTGATACTGGCTTGAATGGTGCAGGGAGGGCATTTCTGGAAACTACAAAAATATTTTATTTTTCATTTCTTTCCCCTTAAATAAGGCCATACCTTTTAGATACAGCACCAGAAACAGCATTAGAAGTGGCAGAAATTGATCTTTTTTCAGCAACTTCTACTGCATCCATAACCTTGTCTGTGATCCAAATAACAAAGAAAACATGAATTCAAAGAATTACCAATATAATTAGCAACCTAGCTGGGGGCAAGCTTTATTTCATATTGGAAACATGATATCTCAAATTTTGAAATGTATAACTTACTAATGGCATCAAGAGTGGCAAGGAGAACCTCTCCAGGGACCATTGAAAGAAAAGATTTCCCAGCTTTTGATTGAAATAATGGTGCAGCTATTGATCCAGTTACAGAGACGACTACGTCAAGCAATGACGCACTCATCTTCTCTGTCATCTCTGTTAATTTTCTTACTCTGCGTATATTATTGAATAAAGTGTTCATTCATAACATGTCAAAGGTAGTAGCTAGCATGTAGTAGCTAGCATATACCACAACCATAGAATTTAGTATCTCAAGATACACTTTACGCATGACATGTAGTAGCTAGCATGTACCACAAGTCCACCTATTCTGATAAACAGCCTATGCAGTTTATCAGTTATCTACTACATCAGGATAAATGTTCATGTAAGACCAAATAAAATATAGTTATCTGAATATCTGTGTGCTTGTTCTAACTGCTATCTGAGTTGTGTGAAACTTTTAGCATTTCACGACATGTTCAAAGGTGACTGGTCAAATACCTTTTGATGCTCTTATTAATTTCATTGCTTCTCTTGTTGGCATCATTATTTTTGTCTGCATTATCCCTCCTATTAACACTGCCATTAGACGCGGTGCTGCCAGAACCTTGAGCCTGGATCATGTTTGCTCCTTTTTGAACCTAGAAGAGTAAGATCAAACCTTTGGATGATTATGCCAAAATGCTTTTCTACAAAATTTAACGTTATGGGTTTCACTTGTAACCCTTAATTGCTCATATAATTGAAATTGCATATTTTTAAAATATATTTATTTTTGCGTAAGAACTAAATTAAAAGCCCAGACACATATTTTTAAAAATTTTAGACAGACCTATCTATCCATGATACATAACTAGAGCAGCTGGCTAAGACACTTGCCTGGCTCCATGGAGACCAGGGTTCGAATTCAAACATTTACTGGTTGAGAGTGTGTGTGAGTGGGCCTACGGGCAATTGTCAAAAAAAAAAAAAAAAAAAAAACGTTTTTCAAGCGTCTTGAAAACATATGTGTTTGCATCTAAAATTTACTAGAGCCCCCCAAAAAAAATGAAAATTAATGTCTTGTCCCATTTTAGTTTCGTTATGAATATTTCTTTTGGGGACTAACTTTGAAAAACAACATTAGTTTCAACAGTAATCTCAACTTTGTTACCACAATTTCAACCCGGATTTGAGATCGCTCGTGTTTTCACTTCCTCTCAAACAAAACAGGCAAATAGAGCCCGAATTCAAGCCTTTTTATAAATACGGGCCTGTATTGAGCTTTATTAGGAAAAAAATGTTGGGCCGATATTCACCAAGTAGCAGTTGCACAAAAATTAGGTTGAGCGGTGTGCAGTCCCAACTTTATTTTATACTAATTACATTCCTTTTTACTTCCCGGTAGAAGATCTTATTCTGAAATTAAAGGAATCTGAGAAAATGACACAAAGTAAACTGTAAATTTGGACCGTACACACTGCCACAAGAATATAGATATACATGTAATTAAAAGCAAAAGAATTTGTACTCCATAAACATTATTATATCGCAAAGATTTGTAGTCATCAAGTCAAGACAGCTTTAAATGAAAAAAAAAATTTCTTGACAAACTAGATTGAGGCTATCTAGTATCAAATGAAAATTTTTAACTCTATATACTGTAAAAAAAAAAAAAAAAAAAAAACCCACCAACCTGGCCAGTGTAGGTATTGCTCAACATGAAAATGCCCCTCACGATCTCCCCTGTGCCGGCAGCAATCGCCTTGGCCAAAACCCCGTTATACCCTTCAATCTTCGGTGCATACTCCTTCCAATAAACTTCATATGGACTCTTCTCTTTCTCCCTAGACGATGAAGAAGAAGCATTAGTACTAGGAGTGGAAAAGCAAGCATGCTCCTTTAGAAACATATCAAGCGAAGCGAGTCGTGGATCTGCACTGGCGAATGACACACCGTAGTTCAAGAAACCGCCATCTTTATCAGGAATAGTGAACAAGTAATGGAGTTTATCTAATTTTACAACTGGTTCGTCTTTTGTTAGTGGCCAGCCAAGATCATGCCCGACCCGTACAATTGCAGCAAGGTTAGTCGCACCATCAGTGATTTGTACTATTGTTAGGTCACCTTTGGCAAGACCAACAACGTCAGCTTTATCCATAAGGTGCACTGAGGCACCCGGGACTCGAACTAGGGTTTCTTCCCTCATCCCTTTCGGTCGTGAGGAGCTCCTTCCTCCACAACAACCCATATTTGTTTTAACTCTTAGAGTAATGCTAAGAGATCTGGTTATCTTTGGTTTTATAACGGTATAGAAGTTTGCTCTATCATAATCATAGCAGTGTGAAAGAAATGGATGCAGATGGAGATAGGGGAATAATTCCATTGCCAATACCACCTGCTTTTGGTTTCCTTTATGCAAGGAGAGATGCCTTTGTTCCATTCTTCAGAGGTAATGAATCCTTGTTCTGAGGATAACATCTTTTAGGACAAGTTTGGTTTGGAAAGGGTGCGCCGAAATGCAGTCTGGACGGCTAGAATCGTGAGATTTGATTTGAGGTCTTCCTAAAGAATTTTTGTGCCTTTGTTTTCATTATTATCATTATTATTATATCATCATCATCATCATCATCATTATTTATTATTATTATTAGGGAAAATTAGATTTATGCCACTCTAAAACTATGAAATTAGAAAAATGCCACTCCAAAATCATTATTTATTTATTTTTTTCTTTTTTGGTGGTGAGCCAACAGGCCTAGTTTCACTGTAATGTGTAAATTGTTCCACAAACAAAGAAGGGTTTTACGGGCATGCAATAGCTACAAACTTAAATTCTGCTTCTAAAAGGTATCATTTTCGTAACCAGCTTTCCAAAGTTTATATTTCAAAATTGTCAAATGAAAAACTACCCTTTGTGTTGGCAAAAAACTGAGGAAAACGAAATTCATTAATGCATCATGGCGTTTATAACATATTAACATATATATGGCACGGCGTTTTTGCCTAGTATATTATAAAAAAAAAATTAATTTCTCTAAATGAATTGTAATTTGTCCTCTATGACAAATTTTGCCCTAGCGAAGAATCAATTAACTTTCAATTCATATATTCATAGGTGTCGTTTTGGATGCATGAGAATTGGCCAATTTCCGAAATTGGCAATTCCATTCTCCAATTTTTCATCCAAACGATTTTGGAGTAATTAATTTCATTCCTAACACAATTTTCAATAATACTCTTCTCAATAACATTTTTCTCTCTACTTTTCACACTTCCCAACGCTATTCCTAAACTCACCATCCAAATAACATTTTCAATTTCCGGAATAGTCAATTCCCACAATTCATATGAATAGTATTTTTCCCTAAATTTATGCTATTCATATTCTATTCCTAACCCATCCAAACGACACCATATTTCATAAGCAAGTAGATGGTGGAGCAATTATAAGCATCTAGTAAACATGTTAAGTGATGTTGAGAGTGTGCACAATTGGAAACTGGTGAAAATGAGCGCTTATCGTCTTACCATCTTGTGCAGATATACATACCCTTGGAATTTTAAGAGGGATTTTGATTCTAAAAAATATGGATGGATGTGACGATTTGAATTCGGTAAAGATATTTTCACTTTTTAAGAACCAGAAGAGAAGAAAAAAGTGTGCACTATTTAGAATAATTTGAATGGCAGTAGGGGTATAAATGAAATATATATATGCTTAAAAACCTATAGTATCCAATTTGATTGACGTGCGTAATACATATTTTTTAGGAATGTTTCTTTTTATTAATTTGTTGAATAATAATTAAATATACATATAACGAAAAGTTTTCATTAACTTATCGAGTAAATATGTTAGTAAGAACTTTGTTCAATTAAAAAAAAAAATAGTAAGGATATAACAATATTCAATTATTCATACTGATGGCTAAATTAAAACTCGAAAAGTGAGAGAATGTTGGCGAGATGTATTCCCTTTTTTGTCGGATTTTGGATCTGAGATTGGCGGGTGGATCCATGAAGAGAATTATTTTTCGTCCGAGTAATAAAAACTAAAACCCAAATCCAGCCGCACTATTGAAACCGAATAAAAGCTTCTTTTTCGTTAATTTCTTGTTCATGCTTGTATGATCTAAAAACAGCGTAACTTTTTTTTTTTTATATAGCTAGCGTGGATTCGACCGGATGAACAAGCATAAATCAGATATTTAAGCAAAGCGAATTTTGTTCAATAAAGTAATTCAAAGCTATATTGATAATAAATATGAAGTGTTGTACATTTAGGCCATGAATATCAATTTATACAAAATTTACCTATTTATTTAAATTAGCATATATAACTCCTTATGAATTTCAGCATATCTGTCAATTTTTATTGGTTGATTTCTATTAAGGTTCACACAAATTAAAAATTCTTAATCAGTATAAGTACAAGCGAAATTTATATAGTCATTATTTGAAATACATTTTTATTGAAATTTTAATGACGGGTCCTAGACATTAAAACTTACCTTATAAGCTATAACAGCCATTCAAGGTTTTCGAATTTTACGGAGAATGCTCCACAGCTCCAGTAAGATTTTTTTTTTTTTTAAGTCAGTTTTTCCTTTTGGGACTCAAAAATAAATAACACTTCTGGCGGATACATTAGTGAGTATTTTATTAATTTCCCCCATTTGTCCCCCGTGTACTTCTATTTTTTTATAGAAGAGATTTCCCTTGAGATTTGCCCCCATTTACATTCGCCGAACCCCATCAATGAATCCGAACCGTCAGATTACAATAGAAGGATAGGATCAATTCATACCCATTCCCCAACCAGACAAGACAACCAAAGATCTCATCTCCTCAATTCGAATCGCACTAATTTTTCGACCGTTAACACTAGTCTCTATCGCCTCTTTCTTCTCGCCTCTTCCCAAGCCAAACCAATCCTTCTCTCTTTATCTCCTCTCTCACTCGAATTTGTTGAGACCCAAAACAAAAATCGAAGCTTATAGTCTTATAGAGTTCGAAAGATGCTAACTAAGAGTCAGTACAGGTCGAAATCGACGCTCAGAAGGCCTATGGCTGATGTATCCAACGAAGGATATGATAACCAGACTGGCTTTCACAGAAAGGAGGCGAACCAGACCGTTGAATGCAAGAGTTCTCTGGATCGCCTTTTGTTGGTCAGGTCGGATCTGTCGGATCTCACCAGTCAGGTTCGATTTCTGTTTTAATAAGGAGTTTTCTTGTTTCCTTTTTGTACTTAAGTGGGATAGGAGCAGATACTTTGATGGCATGAAAGGAATGAATGACGAATTCCTTCCAGTTTCTGTCTGATTTTGCTTAAGTTGAAACTTATTGGTAAGGAATTTGGTTGTTTGGTTTTTATTGGTTTGAATTTTTGTGTTACCTACTCCTACTCATATGCATGATTGATTCCCGAATTGGGTGCGTTTTCACCTTATAAATCAAGTTAGTCTGTCGTAAATTCAAATCAATGACTATGTTCATTGAAAAATCTTTAGACGGAACGTTATAAAATGCCTATATGGTATAATTCAGAAGCTGTCAGAGAACCAAAGCTTTCGATTATCCCCTTTTTTTTTTTACTTTTTTGCAAAATTAGTAGGCAAAAGGCCCTAGTAAGATTACCTTTTTGTGATATGAAGTTATTCCCTGCTTTCATCTTTTATTTTAGATAATCAATTTTATTATTGAAGTTCTTCTCGGATTTCTAATAAAGTACACCATTTTGTCTCCCTTTCTTTTATTTTTTCATTAACAGGTTGATAAGCTGGTTGCACAAGCTTTAAAGCAAAAGGAAATATCAAAAAAGGGATACCAAGAGATTGAAGCTTTCATTGGTTTCTTATCTGGCATGTGTTCCTCGTTGAAGGTATATTATTGTAGTTGTTTCTATTTATTTGCAGCAGAACATTCTACCGGAATCCTATCATTTTATGTATAGCCTGAAGGAAAGGCATCCAGAAAAGTTTAGTCTTTGAGTTTGTGGTCCAGAATTGTCTCTATACCTTGTACTTTAGCTTCTCTAAAAACCCAAACAATGAAATTGGTTTACTTAATTTGGCCGATCTCAATGTTTTAGTTTATTATTTTTCCTTTTTGTGCAGCCATGGTTTCCAAGGATTCAACAAGCATTAGCAAGTACAACCACAGTCACATCCAAAGATCAATCAAAAAAGCACTCAACTCCATATCCTGTGAAAACAAAACTTACCAGCAAAACAGAAACCCCACACAACTTGACAGTATCTCAGTCATTGACAAACACAGACTCATTCACATCAAAAAAAGAGATCGAAAGCCATAAAACTCCACACCCTTATAAGAAACCTCTAGAAAGCCTACTTAAAAGCAAAACCAACTCCTCACAACTAGGCTTGGGGGTATCACCATCGCCACTCGTCTCCTGGCGTGCAGACCATTGCACAGTAATCGATGGTGGGAAGCAGCTTTTTATCCTTACTCCGCTGCAGAAGTTGCAACTTCAAGCTTCAAAACCTGTGCTTCCAACCAAGCAATTAACCGTTGTACGAGATACCCACAAGGTCAAGAAGCTTGAAAACAATGTACATACTACCATCCTACCATATAACAGTACGGTCAAAGCAAATGAAAGACTTGGCGTAACCCCCACTGAATCCAGGAGCAGACTAAGATTTTGCAGCACATCAAAAGCCATTCTTCCAACCAAACCAGCACCCATCCTGCCTGGACCATGTACCAGCAAAAATTGTGAAAAAGATGTTACGAATATGGTACCAACATCTGAACGAGTACATGAAGCAGGATTATCCAGCCTAACAAAATCTGTGCTTTCAAATAAATCAATAACCAAAGTACCAGATGTCAGTATGGACAAGATACAGGAAAAACATGAAGAAAATGGCCTACCAAACACCAAGCCAATACATGAGCCCAAAGTTATCAACCGAAAGAAAGACTTCAGTGATATGCTTGATTGGTTTTTCTCGCCTCCTAAAACTTGTGTACTAATGGAGCCAGATGAAAAGAGGGCATCTGAAGATAAAAGACCAAAAGAGTTATCAACCCCAGTTGATAAAAGTAATAGAAACAATGATGATTGTGAGAAAAGTTTGGTCAGCACCCCTTCGAACAACTTGTACATGAGCGCAACTTGCACCAAAAAGGGAGAGGCAACTCTTAAAAGAGAACTATGGACTAGGTTCGATGCTATCTCTACTGGTGATTTAAAGCTTAATACTGATGTTTTTCAGAAGAAAGATGGAAAAGGGTTTTTAGATATGCTGGATGAGGCATCCAATTGATGGGTGATAGGTATTTCACTTAATGTATAGAGAAGGTCGTCATATTTTTGTTCTGGCACTTCTGGCCTATTATATCTCATGGGGACATGCCAAACAATTTGCATTGCTCTTTCAAACTCTACATGCCATGTTCAAAATGTTTCTATTTAGGGAAAATTTATGGTATTCTGTTATCCTTGTTAAACAACAATTTTTGAAACATTTAGCTTGATATAACCTTAAGAATTGTTAATGAACTCAGCTAATAACTAATCGGAGACTTGTGCAATAATTTGATGTGTTTCCGATTCAGGGCTTCTCTTCTTTATGTTCATATAAAACTAATTTTGCCTTGAGAAGCAATATGGAAGGCTAAAAGTTCAAAAAATAAAAATAACCTAAAGATTTTTTTTAAAAAATTTCAAGATAACAAATACTGACTTTTTACAGTACAACAATTTATGTGACACAGTGACTCGCTGCACACCCTGCTGAAAACAGCATGAAAAATAGCTCGGCAAATTGGGCATGTCTTGTGTACTAGAACAACCAATCAAAATAATAATCCGCAGATAAATTTAACTACACGCCAACATCTTCGGCACCTGTCCTAACCCTTCAACTCATCAAGCCAACTCAAACATAGCTAAAAACATGTAAAAGTATACATTTAAGGCGTTGCATTCTCTACAAAGATTTTAAAACAGATAAATAATCCATTCTTTTAGTAAAAGTAATTCAATATTTCTGAGGCCCAATAAATTTCTCTAATGTGGAATTTAAAAACAATATTACAAACAAACGGCCCTAGTGCAGAAAACACTACAACTTTATGCAGGCAAAGTATAACAGCATACAATATTAAAACTGGGATTCACCGGTTTCCATTTATCATTAGACCAAATCTGGGGTTTCTCATAGAGTTTAAAAAGGTTCCTCCTTGAAATGAATTTGTAATCTAGATTATTTGATTTTCATAAGATAATCCAAAATAAAACACATAACATCTTTCAACCACCGCCGCATAGGCAAAACAGATCATCCGCATTGCCTTGCAAATCGCCTAACAATTCAATTCTGAAGCATCATATAATCATATAAACAAGGGACATTTATGCACCTCTACATATTTGGATAATGGATGCTCAATATAAAGTAGTTACTGAACGCTATATTTACACAAAGTAGAGCATAAATCTTAACTACCTCAGCATTCAGCAATCTATCATTAAAATAGCAGCCTCCTCAGCAATCAATCATTATCATAACAAACGCTAATAGATAAATTGTAACTATCATTCAATGCTTCAGGAACAATAAAGAATGACAATTTTGTGCTCAATTGTGTAAATTGAGTCAGCAGAAGTGTTTTCATATAAAGCAGTCAAAAACATGCTTCCTCTTTTGTTCCCTTAGTTTTTTCATTTCAAGTAAAATAAAAATATAAGATATTCAACGACATCGTAAGATAATGTTTAAACAAAAATGCCAACGATTATATTCATTATAAATTAACTGCAACTTAAACTAAGTGCATCTAGAAGACACCACGAAAAAATTCTAAATAATTCATGGCTTTCAAGCACACCAAGAGATGGAACAAAAACCAACAGTTCATCTATAAAATTAAACACAAGAATACATGAGACATACTTCTCCAACTATAAGATATTACTTGAGCCAGATAAACAACCAAACTAGCACCACCTTACTTCTTCTTAGCAGCATCACCAGCCTTGGTCTACAACAAAATAAAATCATGTTTAATTAACAGGTTAATAAATCTAGACATCTAGATGCTTCCTTAAAATGCCAGAAAGAAACATGCACACAAATGAGGAAAACAAAATAGCCAACACTAAACATGGGAATATTAAATAATCTGCAACTCCAATTTTCTTTAAAAGTTGCCTAATTACCTCCCCCTCACTCCCACCACACCTCAATTAAGGATTAAGAAAACATTAGGACAGGCCACAGTCACATTAGGACCAACAAAACATCATAAATTGATTGCATCTTTGTGCAACCATTTTAAATTGCAAAGGTGTACAAGGATAATGAATTGCACAATATAGCAACATGTGAAGGAGAAATTTTAAAAGTACCTTCTTAACTCCACGGATTTTCCTGGCACGATTCTTCCTTTCCTTCATTTGCTTCCTAGATTTCTCTACCTTTGTGGCAAGTCCATTCTGATAATTCACAGAATATCAAATTAATTTAATAAAATAAAAAAGTGATAAAACACCAGTCAACAAAAGAAACAAATTTACTAAAACTGTATAGCAACCAAAAAGGGGAAACTTATGAACCAGGCTTAACTAGATCAACAATATCATGAGAACTGCAAATTACACACAACGGCTTAACAGTTTTACTGTATGCAGTGAACACCAATTATTCTCATTTTTTCCCCCTATCAACCCAACGTGTTCCTTATACTTGTATAAACTCCAATAATAAAAGAAGGTATAGTTTATAGAGTGGCAAAATTACACCTTGACCTTCCGCCCGTACTCAACTAATTCCCTCTATGACCAGCAAATACGAAGTGGGATACAAGCCAAAGTAGCTTATTTGTAGTAGATTAACATTGCCAAGACCCCAACTGACTACATTTTCATCTAAAATTAATCTGGAGATGTTTTATTTCCAAAGTTGGTTCCATCTTGCAACTTGCAAGAAATTGGGTGTTTTTGGTTAACAAATGTCAAAATTAACCACTGGTATCAATAAATAATAACTATAAGGAAGTAACTGAAGTTGGGTTCTTATATTCCATACCCTAATGAGACGGTACTTGGGCTCATACTTCTTAGCGCTATCTAGGTTATCATAAATGAGACCAAAACCGGTTGATTTGCCGCCACCAAAGTGGGTCCTGAACTTGAACACAAATATACAATTCGGGTCTTTGACCTCGTACAAAGCACCCAACTTCTCCTTCAACTCAGCCTATGAAAAAGAACAGTTAGTAAGTATATGTTAGACAGTCAATGAACAACTAATTTCTATTAATTAAAAAGGAGGGATCCAATGCCAATGATCCATAGTGCCAAATGGTGCCAGCAGTTTCATTCTTGCTTAGATTTTCAAATTTGAAATGTGAGATGTGTTTTATATCTTTTCAATTGCATGCATATAAACAATTGTAGGAATTTGACCTCATTTCATAGTCATCAAGAGAGGAGGTTAAATTTGCAAAACTTTGAACCATTGATCATGTGAGCTATGAATATCCAAAAATTAGTTTTGTTAAAAAAAAATAAAAATAGTTATTCGAGATTTAATTTCACCACACCAATTTGGCACCAAAAGATTTGGCATTGGATTCCCCTTAAATAAATGGCATTATCAAGCGGTCATATGTCCAGGGTTGAATTCATACCACTTGACATTACATTTTTATATGTCATGGTATACTTTGGTTCTGAATCAAGTAATAAAGGGTCACTTGAGACCTAAACTTTCCTCATATATGACAAACCTACAATAGTATATTATAGTAATTATACAAACTAAACAAACTCTAAATTTTCAACTTTAAGCTGCTAAGCATAATATATTGTAGAATCAGAGTAGCAATGAAATTTTGACAAGTAATAAAAAAATAAATATAGGCTATCCATAAAACTAAAACCTCTCTGGTTCAGTTTCAACTTGTATCATATACAGTTTAAGTACACAACTAAATTACTTGACAACACAGATCTCAGTGAACTCCATTACTTGACAAAACAAAAAAAAAAGAGAGAATCATGGTACCTTTGAGACATTAGCTCTTCCTGGATGTAGCACATCAACAACCTAGGAACAAAACAGAACCCAGAACTTATAAAAAAAAAAAAATTCAATCTTTTGTCTTTAATCTTTAGAATAATTTTCGATTAATAGACGAAAGGGTTTAGCATCATACGAATTGGCGCCGCGAGAGGAGGCGGTTGGTCATGAACTTACGGGTTCGGATCGTGACAGCCTTCGAATCCGCCATTTTTTTCTCGTTTGATTCTTCTCTCACTCTTCTTCTGTCTGCGCACTTGAGGGAGGAAAGGAAAGGAAAGGAAAGGAGAGGAGGCGAAGAGCGGCCTAGCTTCGATCCTGAAAAACCCTAATGGCGCGTAGTGCTTAGAGGAAAGAGGTACATATAATTTGGGCTTTCGAGTTTCAACAATTTTGGGCTTTTATTTTGGGCCAGAATGGCTAGATAATTATATAACCATATGCAACATTTAAATTGAAGCCCAAATTAATCTGTTGAAATAATTTGCCAACCCGAAAAAATTATAACTAACTTTAATTAATTTAGAAATTATAAAATAATCCATTTTTAATTAATTTTTTAAAAATGACTGCGCAGTTTCGGAATCTGAGATTCCGAAACTAGCATGGGCGATTTTTTCCGATATTTATTAACCTTTTATTATTATTTTATTATTATTTTATTATTGTTTTATAATACTTAATAAATTATATATTACTTTATTAATATCAAAATCTATATCACGTAAAAATTAAAAAAATTTAAAAATTAAAAAAATTACTATTCTTGACGAAAAATTTTCCAAATATTACAAAATTAATATTCGACTATTTAAACAGTGTTCCATCAATTATTTCACTGCTTAAACAGTTTTCAATCAGATTCCGATACTAGAATTTGCGCGTTATATATAACCCCATAGCTTCAGATCAATACGAGATAATACTCAACATAACATTTTTTATTGCGCTAGAGAGGAATGACAAGAGGTTCATGCTATATCCAGATAGGAAAAAGGATGCAAACACCCCTGTTAACTATAATGAAAGTCACTTGATTTACTACATTTCTCTTTTTTATGATTAATTTTTCATTTTTAAAAAATTCTAAGTAGTTTTATGTGATGTTTAGGTTTGAAAACTTTCAAAGTAGATTTTGGAGGTTCAGACAGCGTTTTTTGGCCCCGGAAATGGTCGTTACGGGGTAAACCCCGGTAAATCTTGTAGATCTCGTCGCAAGCTTTCCGAAAAGTCATCATATGCCCAAAACGGACGTTCCTATCAAAAGTTAAGCCTCCTTCAAGTTATAGTGTTCCAAAACATCGATTTTTAAATATTTTCTTTCATTGTAAGCAACCTAAGTTGAAGGGACACAATTGAGATTCCGAAACTAGCTAGCGGGCCCGCTCAAACGTCAGAAAACTTAATATTGTACCCTATTTTATTACTATACTTTACTTTACTTTTATTATACTTTACCATATAACACTACTTTATTACTTTTATTTTACTATTTTTACTATAATATTTTTAGAAAATTTGAAAATAATAACATAAATTATTTATTAAAACAACTATTATTAAATTTTCAAAAGTTAGGTGAAATTTAAAAAAGTTAAATTGAAAAAATATGAAAGGCCTAGTTAAATTGAAAAAAGTTAAATAGTGAAATTATAAAATTTAAAAAATTTAAAAATATTTGTTCTCTCAAAATTTAAATAGTGATTAAATAGTGAAATAATTTATTAAATAGTGAAATTTATTAAATATTGAAATAATTTATTAAATAGTGAAATTCTGACAAAATAGAAGGGAAACTAGCTAGTTTCGGAATCTGAGATTCCGAAACTAGCTAGTTTCCCGCACAATAGTTGGCAGTTCTAGTTTCGGAATCTCAGATTCCAAAACTGCGCAGTCAGTTTTAAAATTTTCATTAAAAACGGATTATTTTATAATTTCTTAATTAATTAAAGTTAGTTATAATTTTTTCGGTTTGCCAACTCCTACAAAAAAATGAAATCAATATGTAAAGATGCATTCTTCAATGGCTAAATATGTAATTAGCAAGTTAAGTGTATATATTAGTGAATGGTTTGAATAATATGTACGAAAATTCAAATTAGAAAATGTCCATTATGATAGTGTAAAAAAGCTTAGAAGCGGGCATTATTGTACATTATACCTTCATGCATTTTAATTAGGTTCATAAATATACGGACGAAATCAATCAAAGTGTAATTCGATACCAACATGACCATGTGAGAGTGTACTTGAGATTAATTATTATTTTTAAACTAGTTGTCACTTGTCAATCCAAAATTAATTATATCAGCAATCGAAACGTTTGGAAATTGCAAGTGTTGTGTGAAGGAATGGGGACAAACACATCGTACGCACCAATATGAAATTCCGCAAGCGTCTACAAGTGGGACTGTGGGAAACAGTAGGAGACGTGGAAGAAAGGGATAAGAAAAATATAAGAACGCATAATGGTATATTGTTCCAAGGGCACATGTTGCTTCTAGAAGACTAGAACACAGCTAACAGTATAATGCAATTCTTTGCGGTCACCAACTGCACTACTCCATTATAAATTTAAAAATCACCAAAGAATGATAATTGATAACCATTAAATAATTCCTATAGAATATGGGTAAAGGCATTGGCAAAAGATCAAAAAGATGCCTTAAATGTTATCAACAAATTATTACTCCATACGTATTTTGGCTGCCATGATTTTTCATATTATATGCACGAATTGGAATGCGTAAAAAAATGTGAATCATGTATAACTTCAAAATTTGTATACTTCACACTTTATTATACATATAGTTTTACACTTTTGGTATACAATAAAAAAAATAAAAAGCATCGTGTGATTATTCCTATTTATTTAAAATTGGGTTTTTTTTTTTTTTTTTGCGTCAACTCTTCCACCAATAATAAAAAGATCACAAGCACCCTGCGATCATTTAGAGAATGGCTAACTGGCTATCCGTGGCACGTGCCTTCCATTTTCTATCTACTCGTTTTTTAAGATCCAAATATTTAAACGGTCAATCCAAGCTGTTCAAGTTGATCATCGTATTGAAATATCCTTGGAGACCAAATTTTACATTTTTCGAATTTTTTTTGCTATTTATTATGATAGTTGTGAAAGTGGACGGCCTAAAATATAATATTTTTTGAAAATATCAAAAAATAAATAGCAAACAAATTCGAAAAAAAAATGTACAATTTGGTGTCCAAGGGTATTTCAATATGATAATCAACGTGAACGGTTTGGATTGACCGTTTGAATTTTGAATCTTGAAAAATGAGTAGATAGAAAATTGGTTGGACGTGCCACGGATAGCACGTTAGCCATTCTCTAAATGATCGCATGGTGCTTGTGATCTTTTTATTGTTGGTGGAAGAGTTGACGGAAAAAAAAAACAATTTTAAATAAATAGGAATAATCACATGATGCCTGTTTTTTTTTTTATTATTGTTAGAAGAGTTGGAAAACCAATTTTATATAATCTTTATATAAATAGGAATGATGACATGATGCTCGTGGTCTTTATATTATCGGCGGATAACGTTTGCAATATCTTGTGAATATTTTGTATCGTATTTGAAATCAGAAACCCATCTGCAAACTTCTGATGACGACCTTTCCAATAATGAACTTCCATTTGAAGCTCGTTCCATCCAACTAGATCAGATCTTAATTTAAAAAGTTCAAATGACATATATAAATTGTTCAATGTGATGTCATATTGAAATCTTCTTAAGACCGAATATTATATTTTTTAAATTTTATAAACTTTTTGGCCTTAAAACTGTTATTATTGAAGATTGCATAAATTATTAGATCGAAAATTATTTAAACTTCAAACAAAAAAGTAAGCAAATTTGGACAAAAAATTGGTTTTTAAGGATATTTCAATATGAATGCCACATTGAGTTCAGATTGATCATTTAAAGATCATGTATTGAATCAATCAGATTCGACAGATTTTTACATCAAATCGATTTTGATCGTAGAATTTCTTATTTTTATTTGAGGTTATATTAATATTGTTTTTTTTTCATTATGTATAATTAATTAGAATATATCAGCTCTTCATGTTAATTTTTTATTAATTGTCACGTTGCTGATGCATCTTAACCTTAATAATTTAAAGGGTGATGTTTAGAAAGAATAGAAAAAAATATATATATTACAGTTCCTCGAGACCCTTAAATATCTTTTAGAAAAAAACTAATCTTTCATCCCAATTTTACTCAAGCGGTCCCATATTTCAAATCAGAACCACAACGCGCGTTTTGAAAAATAAGAAGTCGTCTTCTTATATATTCAACAAACTAACAACATGGCAAAAATAATTGGTCAATATTTCATAATAACAGGTTACAAAAGCAGCATTGCAATGATACAGTAAACCTCTAATGGCCTCTGTTTTGTTGTTATTATCAAATCTGATTGCAAAATAAAATGGAAGACCTTCAAATTCAAATTCGATTGAAAAGCTTTTAGAACTTAGCGGCACAGTCTGTTAACCTCAAATATCAGTCATTGAGTGGCCATTTTTCTCGTAACTTCCTTCTTTTGTGAAATCTCTGAAATTTTATTAGAGCACTAAACTTTCCAACAAATTGCCAAAGAAACATACTACAGAAAGGACATATACATATTCCCAGAGAAGATCCTACGCCATCCCTTATTCCGTTCCCATTAATGGGCCTCTCCAAATAAATAAACAAAAAGGGTTAACAGATAACATCACATTAAAAAGGAGAATTAAAAGCGCTTTTCCAATGAGAAAAAATATTTCTTTTTGCCAGGCAATGAGATATTATTGATGAATACCCGGTCTCCCATGACAGCCTGATAGAATAGGGCAGAAAATAAAAATATCTAGCCCAAGGCCGCCTCAGGTAGGTACTATCCAAAAAGCCACAAGTACGTTCTCTTTGTACCGAATTAAAAACAAATTTTAAAAGTGTGTCCAGTATATAGACAATAATAGATCTGCACATGAAGTGTTGGTATTTGGTAATTTAGTTAGGACATGTTTGGTAACAATGATTTGCAAGTTCCTATAACAAATTTCGATCATGAAAGACTTTATTTTATATCTTAAATTCGTGTGAAATTAAAATCATAGTCTTGAAGTGGTAACATGTACAATGAAAATTTTATCTCGAGTTCACAGACAAACTAATCATGTAGTGGAATTCACGTTTATTTTCACATAATGTGCTATAATGAGATTTTTTTTTTTAGACGGACTTGGTAGTTCTATAATGAGATATTTAATAGTAAAATTCACTCAATCTAGTATTTGACTATTTAATAGTAAAACTGCACAAATCGTATTTTAAAATCTTAAATTTTAGTAAAGTTTATGGAGGAACAATTTTGAAGGTGTTTTCATTGAATGTATTCAAATAACAACTATTTTTTGTGTAAACTAGACACTTCGTTTGAAATTTACAGTACAAATTATTATAAAAAAATTTGATACATGATAGTAGTAGGTAAATGGACGATATCATTTAAAAATTAGCAATTTAGTAAAATTAATTCTAGCAAGAATAAATAAAGTCAATGTCTTATATAATACCAATGTTGCTTCCGAAATTAAGTCAACATGCCGTAACACACGTCTTGGGTGCATTTCTCCGATTTCTTTTGAAGGAGGCTCATGTAAACCCAATGAGCAGAGGCCGATTAGTCTTCGAGTGGTCCCTTCCCAGGAATCAATTATTGGAGTACCAAACTATTAATATGTCCTTCCTAAGTATGTTTAATGTCATTATATTTGGTCCTACTGACCCCGTAAGCACAAAACATTTAAAACGGAAGTCATTTCATTTTAATAAATTTGTCATGATCACCTTTCTATCTTGCAGATTGACACTATTAGTGGTAACGCACTACGACAGCGATGTGCATAGGATTATTCAATGCATTTGTTTTCTCTTAGCTAAATTCGTGGCTAAGATTGAGATCTCATAGCTCCATAATTACATTGACTAATGTCTATCTTGCTATTTGTTCTTCACGGATAAACAATTCTTTGCGGACTTCTAAAATAATAATAATAATAAGTAAAAAAAAAAATTGTGTTTTTGGCGAAGACCATTTCTCCACCTAGCCCTAGCCATCTTTCATCTGGGGTTATAAAAGAAATATGAGAAATATTACAGTCAAAGTGATGTAGATGAAAAGTTTTGTCAAACTCAACTCTACTTTGACAGGAAAACTTCAAACAACTTATCTGAACAGTCAAATATGATATTTAAATTGAAATTTCATTGCCAATTAAATTATATATTTTTTTTCAAGATTTTTACTAGTTTTTCAAAATTTTACAAAACCACAAATCTAATTGGTTATCGACCCTTTTTGAATTGAAAAAATATTTTTAAAAAAATTAAAAAAATGTAAAATTTGGTCGAAAAGAAGTTTTCAACATAAAAAAATCTACCTGGATGTTTTGGATCGGTCGTTTGAAGTTTTCATATTAAAATATTATCGGGTTCGACAACATCCGTCGACTATATCACTTTGACCGTAACATTTCTCAAAAAAATATACAAACTGCTATTTTTTGTCATCAAGTTGATTTTATTTATCAGACAATGCCTCAGTTGAATTCATCCCAGCTTATTTGGTACTCTGTATGGATAGTTGGACACCTTGCCGATCTCCTGCGGATATTCCAGTTATTGGGAGTTTTAGATAACATTTTTTACTTTGAAAAGTTCGTCTTTGTTTATTGTTTTAGATTTGTTATGTGACAAGTTGGTTATCCCGATATGATTTTAAAACTATACTTTTTTTTTTTTGAGAGAGAGAACCTATCAATTGATTATCTTCCAAACCCTATTAAACAATTATATTTTTTAATAACAACGTTTCTTTCTTTTTTTTGCATTTTTAGATCTTTCATTCGATTTAGGGTCGCTATAAGAAAAATTAAGAGGAAAACGTGTGTGTTTATAATGATTTGGGCCCTCCATTACTGAGTGTACAGGCAACTTTTGTATCTTTTAAACAACTTTGGCAATTAAAATAATACTAAAGCTTTTAAAGTAAAAAAAAAAAAAAAAAAGGTTGACAGGCTGACAGCTTAGGCAAAAGTATCAATCAACTTCGTCAATATCTTTTTGTTTCTCTCGCGCCCTTTTTTCTTTACAGAAAGGTCCATGGTCCGAAATTCGTTTTCATTTTTTTCCAACAGAATATTTTTTACTTTTTAGGCACGAATTTATAATTTAAAATTGTTTTATTCATTTGCCATAAATAACACAAGAAAACGTATGATGAAAATTTATACTTGTACGTAACGTGTAATACGTTCTTACCCTCTATTTCCGTACTGTAATGCAAGGCTTGAATCCTTATTTTATTTTTTTTATTTTTTTTGGGAAACCAGTCTAATGTTCTTATTAGTGAATGAATAGGTCACATGCTACACTTTATTGTATAATGTTGTTAATTGCCAAAAATTATGAAATCTTATTGTTAGTTTGTTAGTTTCTTGTGCAGCACAAAATATATAGCATGGTAGTGGACTGGAATTTTATTGGCCAAGTCAAAATTCATATTCATGGTGATGTTGCTAGTTTAAAAAAACTTCTAGGTTAAATTTCATATACAATTTTTTGAAGTACAAAAAATATATTTAATTCTTTGAATTTATAATTATCGATTTGATCTTTCTAAAACTCTCATATTTATCCCCCCTAAAGCATTAAGTTCTCCACAAACTAAAAGTATCGTATATATGTTTCTACTTTCTAATATATAAAATCTCTCAGCTTTACCTTTGAAAAATCTCAAAATTACAAATTCACTATTAGCTACTAGGATATAAAACCTCTCATCCCTCCGATTATTTCTTTCTACCCCGGTTTCTATTGTCTAGCAGTGTTACACATAGGAGTGAGCAAAAAACTCGTAACTCGTGGGCTAATTCGAACTCGACTCACAAAAACTCAATTGTAACTCGAGCCAACAAAACTCGAGTTGGTAAAACTCGAGCTAAACTAACTCGATTGGTTGACGAGTTGAGTTTGAGTTAAGATCAGCTCAGCTCGCAGTTCGTGAGCCAACTCGTGAAACAATAAATTTATATTTGAGATATGTATTATGAATATAATTTATGAAAACTAAAAATTTATAAATTAATAATAAGAATTTTCTTTTTATATATTTTTATTTTAACTAATACTACACATGATAGATTGAGTTTCAAGACACATTTTGTTTCAAATCAATAGAAAGAATATAAAAGACAACAATTTTATTGTTTACAATATTGTATATGTCAAAAAAATTTAATACTAGAATAACATATGAATTAAATAAATAAAAATTTGAAAGATATATGTTTATTTCAAGTTAGCTCGTGAGCCCACGAGCTAACTTGAGTTGGGAACGAGCTGAGTTTGAGCCAACTTAAGAAGCTCGAAAGTATTTCTAGCTCAGCTCAACTCAACTCGAGTTACCACCGAGCTGAGTTTGAGTTGTCCCTAACTCGCTCAAACTCAGCTCATATACAGCCCTAGTTACACATAGTGATATTAAAACACACACACGCACACACAAAAGTGTACATAAATTTAATTTAAGATTTAAAATATGCAAATTCCGTGATACTGATGTATTGCAGAATTGAGTCCTCTCTCATAGTATTTGCTTTTCATCTATACATTTTCTAATGCCTCTATCATTGTAGGATAAGAAACGGACATATGCGAAGAGAGAGATAACAAAAAAAAAAAAAAAAAATGAGATGTTCGCTTAGAAAAACGGACAATAAAAAATTTAATGAACAATATGGTATTTTAATTTTGGATGCAAAAATACGTAAATTTGATATGGAAAGTTCAATATATGATATTATCTCTCAGAAGCATAAATACGATATTTATATTTTTTTAGGGATGAATATTAAACTTAAATACTTTAGAGGGGCAGATATGATATCTTTTATATATTAAAATAATAAAAAATATTTTCGTAACTTGTAAAGAACGAATATATTTGTAAGTTTTACGAAATAGCCAAAAAAAATTGACATTTTTTTAATAGTATTTTTTTTGAAATTTGACATTTTTATTAAGAGTATTTTATTTATTATTTTTTTTTTCTGCCTGGAACCGTCAACATTAATGTTATTAAACACAATGACAGCCGTTTTCATTGGTCAAAAACGGAAAACGATGTAAACACGAATTGACGAATGACTATGCAGCGCCTGGCAGCGAATAAATGAGTTTAAATCTTGTTGAATTATCTCTGACTCGGTGAAAGGTGTTTACAGCGATAGACCTTTTACAGTCAAACATAGTGTGCATCCAAAGAAAAACGAAACCAAGTTAGCGCAAGAGTATTCAACCTTCACCAAAAAAAAAAAAGAAAAAAGATAAATGTAAATTTAGATATTCAATTCTAAATATTTATTTGATAGATTGAATAATCATCGAAATAGTTATCTGTATAAAATTAAAATAAGTAATTGTGTAATATATTTTTTTTTTTGTCTGTACTCAAAAATTAAATTTCTAACTTTACAAATTATTTTAAACTGTATCAAATGATGAACATCGCCTTCGACGATTATAAACACATTTAATTTACAATTTATGTTTTAATTTTAAAAACTATTATAAATATTAAAATATAATCGTCAAAATAAACATATAATGATATTGTGCAGATCTAGAGTTGATCGATATGGGGCAAATAGCCATATAATAGAGATAATATTCAGATTTAGATTTGATCGATATGGTGCAAATGAGCATCACATCCAAAAGAGAAAAAAAAAAAGAAATAAAGGTCCGAAGTCAGCTATTAAAAGTCAAAAACGTGTAAAAAAAAAAAAAGACAAACTATGGGAAAACAAAGATTATATATCTATTAGTATGATTTTCTTCAAAAATAGCAATATGTAAGAACGAATATTGGTCAATTTGACGAAGAAAATCATTGACAAATGACGATACACGAAAACGCTTCTGTTTTCTTATCAGACTAAATATATTTTAATGTAATTCCTAAAAAAGCAATGTGAATACAATCTAAGTTTATTCCTTTGCTCTTTGTGGTAAGTAACGTAGACTATTTTATGATGAAAGAGAATAATCTATTTAATTTTACTCATCTAATGTTGAAAATTATTGTGTTGTAATTCAAATTACTTTTTAGACTCATTAAATTATATAACTTAACTTACTTTGTTACCGTAAATAATATATAATTTAGATTAGATTTTAATATAAGAACGAGAGTACGAGACTAATCAAATTTCAATTTACATCTCTTTTTCAACAGCACCTATAAAAAACTCAAACAATGAAACACAAACAAACAAATCCAATGAAGGCGAGAGCCACATGCACATGCACTGTTCAAATATAGAAGTGTAAACCCAGAAAAGTAAAACATTCAAAAAATTCAAAAAAAATGGTAAAAAAGAATATTCTAAAATATCTGCCGAGTTTGACCAAACGCCTCTCCTTGCCTTCCCACTCCCGCACCCGCACCCCTTTTTATTCCCTTCCTTCCCTCCTCCTTTCATCATTCCAAGTTCACTGGAGCACTTCCCATTGTTCCCAACATCTAACACAAGAACAGCCCCACACGTCAGAGAAAGACCGACCCAGACGCAACAACCTATCGCAACAAGAGAGCGAGCGAAAGGCGACGCACGGTGTTGCGATGGAGAGTTTCATGAAAGGGATCCGTGGCGATGCGCCCTGCGTTCTGGATATGGATCCGACGCACACTGTTGGTGGAGGTGTTGAGGATTTCTACGGCGAGGATCATGCCACGGAGGATCAACTTGTTACTCCCTGGACCATTTCTGTCGCTAGGTCCTACTTTTTTTTTCTCTCTCTCTCTTTTCATTTTTGTCTCTTTTTTATGTTTGTAATTTTAATTTTCAAATTATGGGTATTGACTAATCTATTCTAGTAAGAGAAGTTGGTTGATTTTTTGTTTAGTAGGGAACTGTATTGTTGAGATGTCGAATCGTTGAAATCTTAGTTCAAATTTATGTATTATTTTTAGTAATAAAAGGTCTAGTGATGTTTTAGATCAATGGATAATTTTTAGACATTTTCAACTTTGGTTATTGGTTGTTTTGTTGTGGGTTTTTGATCAATGATGTGGGAATTGTCCGAACAGATTCATTTCTAAGTTAGATCTAACACAAGTGGAATATACTTATGGATTAGAAACTTAGTATAGTTTTGTTTCTTTCTCTGAAAGAGACGGTTTTGTTTTGTTCGTTCTGTCCGTTGTGTTCCCCACATGGCTGTTTGTTAACAAGTCAAGGTTCATCTTGACTTACACAAATTGGGTTTCTTCTTTTAATTTAATTCTGATTCCTAACTTTTTTTTGGTTTTTTTCTAAATTCTTATCTAGTGTTATTTTAGAAATTTCCTTATTATTTTCAGGAGCTATCAATTACATGAATGACTTAGATAACCAGTTTTAGTGAATTTGCAATAAATGTGTCTGCAAAGTAAAAGAAATTACTGGGATGTCCTGAAGTTTCATTGTTTGCAAAAACACTGGTTTATTTAAAAATGTAAAATTTGATCGTACTATTGGTTGAGTTTGATCATCATTAGTCTGTACTTGACATAGAGCTTATATCCTGAACTAATGTGAGAAAACATAGTTTTTTTTTTTTTTCCCAATTAATCTATATGTTGGGATGCTTTCCTTCGCTATCTTTTCACCTTTATTAGTGCTTTTTCTGTTTGTGTATTTTTTTTTCTTTATGTAGGGAATATCCATACAATAAATGTCTTCACCCAAACTCCTTTAGCAACTTCAAGTCCTTAGTACATAATTCTGTTTTTTTTCTTCAATTTGGAGTTTGATCGTGTGCAAGCAAGCATGCTAGTACACTTTAAGTCATTAAGTGCAATAATGAACTGGATTTAAATTTTAAAGTATCTCCAAGATTTAAATTTAGTTAACTATAACATGTTGTCACTTTTTCTCACCTCAGTGGCCACACACTGTTGCGGGACAAGCGCCACAACAAAGGGCTTGCTTTCACTGAGACTGAGAGAGATACCCACTACTTGCGTGGTCTATTGCCTCCTGCTATTTCTTCGCAAGAGCTTCAGGTAAGTCACACATTTGAATATTTTTTATGCATCATTGGCATTAATTTAATGAGCCATTCTTATCATTTTGCATGTGTTAACACTTAATACTCATACAGATTCTTGCATCAGTAAAGTATGCAGGCCTCTGGGCTTTTTTCAAAAAAAAAAAAAAAAACTCATACAGTTTTCTAAAAAAAAAAGAATTAGTGAATTACCTTTATTTATACATGATAAATCCTCTGGGATGTTTTTTTTTTATTGTGATTGATATGTGTAATATAAATATATGGATGAATGGGAATCAATAGTTTGTGGCATGCCACAATTTTTCTTCTGCAATGGCTTGTACACGTATTATATCACTAATGTTATGTTGTTTGACTATTTTATGCAGAGTATTATTTATTGTAGGAATTGTGTTTATACCATTTGCAAGATCTACCACTTTATTACTTCCTTTTCAAAAAATAACATCTCTCATACATTTAGTTTGTATCCCATTTTCTTTTAAATTTTTTTTGGGGATGGCAGAATTATATAATAGAGACTATATCTGAACTCTGAAGTACTTTGATTCTTATGTCTTGTCTATATTATTTTAGGAGAGGAAAATAATGAAGAATTTGCGGTCTTATGAGGTTCCGCTTCAACGTTACCAGGCCTTGATGGACCTTCAGGTTAGCTATTTGTTTTTTTTTTTAATTTAAACTTCCACAATTGTGAAATCTATTGTTTGCAAAAGACACCCCACGTTTGTCCTTCCATGTTGGTAATTTGCAAGCAGCATTGATCTGTTGTGCAATCATTGCATTTTATATTACCTAGTTGTCCACAATTCTTGCAAATTTCTTTTAACTTTAATTAAAGGTCGCACATAACCTTTGAAAAACATCTGGGATAATATTGTTTTGATTTTTGTCTTACCTGTTTAATGTAAAGAGAGGGATTATTATAACAGGCCAAATTGGTAGCATTTTTTGCTCCAATGAACTATGAAGTACAACTGACATGGTCTGTTCTAAATACTTTCTTTTGTGGGATATCCTGAGTTGACTTCTTCCTGTATCCTATTGATTAATTGTTGATAACTTGGTTTTTCTGTCAAATGACAAAACTGCCCTTCGTATCATTACTGATATTAAACTAACAACTTCCATCTCCCCTCCAACTATGGGCAGTTTCATCATTTTAGAAAAAAAATGTTGCATACATCAAAAATCCAGTTGTCAATAGCAACTCCCAAAGTTCTGACCTCGTATGATTTGGAATTGTAGGAGAGAAATGAGAGGCTGTTTTACAAGATACTTATTAACAATGTCGAGGAATTGCTACCAGTTGTGTACACTCCAACTGTCGGGGAGGCTTGTCAGAAATATGGATCCATCTTCAGGCGCCCCCAGGGTCTCTATATCAGCCTCAAGGAGAAGTAAGATACTCTTTTTATTTTTAGTGAAAAAAGATTTGATAGGTGTTGCCTAAATAAGGAAGGTAAAATTTATCCAATACCTGTATACATTTCATGTCAGAAGCAATCCACGATGTTTGCAAGTCAGAATCCTTAGCAGATACAAAATATAACCACCCTCTATGATGTTGTAAGTTAAACCTTGTAGCAGATAAATTACTGTACTGTAATATACAATTATCTCTAAGAAAAAAATGGTACTTATTTAATTTTCTTCTCTTATTGATCATGAGTAACAATTATTTAGACCCAGATACATTATAATAAAAAAATCCCAATCATTATTCCTCGTTTAGACTCCTGTAACCAAGTTACTTTACAATTCTATAGCAGAACCAATCTTAAAAGGTATTAATTTAATTTTAGGGGCAAGATTCTTGAGGTGCTGAGGAACTGGCCTGAGAGGAGTATCCAGGTCATTGTTGTCACGGATGGAGAGAGAATCTTGGGACTTGGTGATCTTGGTTGCCAGGTCATTATTTTTCTCTACAGTTCTCTGATTGTGCAGTTTAGTAATAATGTCATTCTTTAACTACTGTTAATCCTATTATAATCTTCTGATAACAATATGAACATTAAAAGTAAAGATATTTAATTATTTTACATGGTAGTAATCTTATTTCTTGTTAGTATTTTCTGATTGTATCCATTATATGCTACTTTTCTACGCTGATAGGTATGTCAGACTAATTAGATGTTGAAATTTTCTATACAGGGAATGGGTATTCCTGTTGGAAAGCTCTCTCTTTACACTGCACTTGGTGGGGTCCGCCCATCTGCTGTATGATTCTTTGGCTCTTTTTATTTACCCTTTTTCATTTTGATTAAAATTAGAGATGATTCTACTGGCCTTTTGACCAGACTTTGTGTCATATTCTGAACTTAGTACTGATCCTAGGGAAACACCCTTCTACTATGCCAAAAACACTCAACATTAGGATATAAAAAGAATAGCATCTGGTATAAACTGATAACTATGTAATATGGAGAGCATCTATTCACTATTTGTTCTATTGTAGTGCTTACCTATCACACTTGATGTGGGGACAAACAATGAGACACTACTGAATGATGAGTTCTACATAGGGTTGAAGCAAAAGAGGGCCAGAGGCCAGGTTAGATGCACATTAATCTGACCATTCCTCTTCAATTCCTATACTGCTCTTAAACTCTGGTCACTGTATCTCTAACTTCGTGTTTCCATGACTTTTTTATGCATGAAATTAGGAATATGCTGATTTTCTTCAAGAATTCATGACTGCTGTCAAGCAGAGTTATGGTGAAAAAGTGCTCATTCAGGTCAGAGACAAGCTATCACATAGTTTAGAAAACTAAGGTAATATTATTATATTAGAAAATAACTGTTGTATGATTTTAACTTAATTGATTCAGTTTGAAGACTTTGCGAACCACAATGCATTTGAGCTTCTTGCAAAATACGGCACAACTCATCTGGTCTTTAACGATGATATTCAGGTATTAAGTTTCAACACTCATTTTGATTGTTGGTTTTGTGTGAGGTGGCTTTTTACTTACTGCACTGTCATTATGTATTGCCTTTTCAGGGTACCGCTTCTGTGGTGCTAGCTGGTTTACTTGCAGCTCTGAAGGTGGTTGGTGGAACCCTAGCTGATCACACTTTCTTGTTCCTTGGTGCTGGTGAGGTAAATTTGCAAATAACAAAAGGGGCCCTCTTCTGCTAACTTTGTAAAATGAAGTCCATGCAAAATTTCTCTTAATTTACTTTGTTGTTCCATATGTAGGCTGGAACAGGTATTGCAGAGCTCATAGCTCTCGAGATTTCGAGACAGGTAATGTTCAACTTCTAGGTGTTGTTCTACCTTAAATCTTTAATATACTATTGACGAATGCTTCTCCACTTCGAATTCATTTTAGTAATGAATTAATTTGCACATTACAGACAAAGGCTCCTTTGGAGGAGACCAGAAAGAAACTCTGGCTTGTTGATTCAAAGGTTTGTTAAAACATCTCTCACTTACAGATCATTTGGAATATAGTTTTAGTTGCATTTTCTGAACAGCTTCTAAACAGATACAATATATTTATAGGGATTGGTCGTAAGTTCACGTAATGAATCGCTACAACATTTCAAGAAACCATGGGCTCATGAACACGAGCCTCTCAAGACTCTCTTGGAAGCAGTGCAGGTACAACTCATCCTCATTTGTGTTTTGGTCTGTACTGGGTACCACTGCCTGTACATGCACAAATTCTTTTATCACTCTTCTGTGGCCCAAGCTTTAATTGCCTTTAAACAAAGCTGCCATTACACATGTAATATTGTTGTTATTCTGTCTATTATCTAGGCTATCAAGCCAACCGTTTTGATAGGAACATCAGGTGTGGGACAGACTTTCACACAAGAGGTGGTAGAAGCAATGGCCTCCTTCAATGAGGTAATCAATTTTCTTAAAGCTGCTATTTCATTGTTACTTGATAATAGAATTTTGACTTAAAAAGTTTCAAAAGCTAATATTCTTTCTTTGAATTATTTAGAAACCTCTCATCCTTGCTCTCTCGAATCCGACCTCTCAAGCTGAGTGCACTGCTGAGCAAGCTTACACCTGGAGCAAGGTAAGGGATCTCTAATATTTTTGACACCTTTTTCCCTTATATTTGTTATTGCATTTATTTTCCCCACATCTCACTGTAAATTGTGTGTGTATAGGCCAAAGCTCTTTGTAACTAAAATTTTTGCATCAAACCTTTTTAAATAGGGAAAAGCTATATTTGCTAGTGGTAGCCCCTTTGATTCATTCGAGTACGATGGCAAGAAATTTGTGCCTGGACAGGTATGTTGACAGCAATTTCTTTTTTTTTTTTTGGGGGTACATATTTAAAATATTAACAATTTTTTTCCTTTTTGATAAAAGGCTAACAATGCATACATTTTCCCTGGATTTGGGCTTGGTGTGATTATGTGTGGAGCCATTCGTGTGCATGATGACATGCTCCTTGCGGCCTGTAAGTGAAAATAACAAAAGAGTATTGTTGACAAATTGTGTATGTATGGTTTAAGAACTTTTACCGTCTTCAAATGTAAACATCAAAAGATATATATTAACTCAATATTGAGAAAAAGAATTGAACTGATGAGGAAAACTGCAAAATATGTGCCATGAAGATACCAACGAAAGCAAGCAAAAGGATAGACATAAGGATATAATGCATTATTAGAAAACAAAGATGCACGACAGAATTGCATGGGCTTAACCTTTTAAATAATTTTCACTGTCGGAATAGCTGAGGCGCTGGCAAAGCAAGTGTCAGAGGAGAACTATGCAAACGGACTGATCTACCCTCCCTTCACCAATATCCGCAAGATATCTGCCAACATTGCTGCTAGTGTGGCTGCCAAAGCATATGAACTCGGTAACATTTTCTACTTCCAATATTTATCCATGCAATATTCTTTTTTGAATCCCACTTAAAGTAATGCATTTTCAGCAGGGACTTGGGATGTCCCAATTCCATACAACATTCTTTGAACGCTTGTATATTTACCATATTTTTAAAATATGGACTACTGCTCCATGTAATAATCATGCTATGCCTTTTGCATAAGAAAGTTTCTTATGCATAATCTACATTTCTTTCTGAATTATTCTTAAACAATAATACTGAATCCATTTCTCATTAAAACAAATAGGTTTGGCTAGTCGTAGGCCCCGTCCAGATGATCTGGTGAAGTATGCAGAGAGTTGCATGTACACACCTGTCTACCGCAACTACCGATAAATTAGTCTTCTTTTATTGTTTTTGAAATTATCATGTAAGCAAAATAAGGCATTATTTTAGCCATTGTAATTTCTCTTATCATTTTTTTTTTGTCCTTTCTTCCCTGATTTTCCTCAAAGACCACTTTGTAATTGGGGATATCAGTTGAAATACATCACGAGTTATTATTTGAAGTAATAGGCTTGATGGCTATTTTTTTTTTTTTCATATAATAGTGTGCTGCCTAAAGATGTTTATGAGCTTGTATCTTTGAAAATTTTAGATAGCTGTGGAAATGTACTAGTCTTTGCGATTTCTAATGCTTTAATTTAAAGTAGAGTCAGATTAATTGTAGGCTTGTTCTTAGTTCCACGGTTTTGGAGAACAAGGAACTGTGAACAATTCACGCTTGTTCTCATTTTTGCCAAACAAGTTAGATTCACATTAAAATTGTGACAATCAGAAAATTGATATCCAGACAAGCGGTTTATATTAGACGCATTAAATAGCATAAGAATTGAATGGACTCCGAATTTCTTTCTTGTCAGTTGTCAACTTGTCATCTCCGTTATATTTACTTATATCTAAAAACTATTCTTGTAAACTCCGAAAGTGATGTTTCGGCGATCGAATATTTTTGACACATGACAAGTAACTGATCAGATCGTACCATGTATCTGATCTTGGGATCTAAAAAGTAATTTAGCAACCCTACTAAATTAAAAAAATTCGAATTTTAGGAAAAAGGAAGGGGTGTTGTGTAAAGAGTGAATAAGCGATTTCATTCATCGGCTATTGGGACTGCTTTTCTCACGACAGCGATTAGCAATTCACACTAAATTTTGTAACTCAAAAAAAAAAAAAAAATCACACTATATTTTTATTTGTAGACTAAAATGCCCTTAGCGTGACAACCTCAGAAAAAGATTTATTTTCCCTTTTTCTTTTTAGCCGCTGAGTTCAAAATAATAAATCCCTTTAAGATGTTGTAACAAAAAGAAAGACTTTATACATAATAAAGGATAATAAAATAGAAAGAAAACAAACATAGTTTTATTTTTTTTCTTTATTGCAAAATAATATTTCCTCAAGGCAAAAAAAATAATAAAAAAAGAGAGCCATTCACTTTACTTTTAGAACCTAAAATAATAAAATAACAGAAAAAGCATTTAGTCCTAGCCGGTTGATTTTCCGTGCCTCTGCATCAGTGCGATTCGATGGAAGCGTGAATCGCTAAACACCAACACCACTCACACGGCTTTTGGGCTTTTGGCGCCGTCTCTGAGTCTCTTCTCTCTCTCTCTCTCCAAAACCCAAAACCCTACCACTGTCCAGCTTTCAATCTCTAAGCGAGCGAACTGCAGAAGCTTCATCCATGGGGAAAGAGACGAACCCGGAGCAATCCACCTCTTTCTCGCCGGACGGTCGATACTTCGCCGTTCTCTCTCCCGAATCAACTCTAAAGGTGCGAGCTTCTTTTGTTTCAAATTTGTGCAGATTTAGGTTTGATTTTATGAACTTCTTCTCGAATTTGTTTAATATTGTGTTCAATTTAAGGTGTGGGATACAAGGTCTGGAGAGATTGTGGCTGAGTGGAAGGATTCTGATTCAGCTGCTGTTTACTCTAGCATTGCGTGCTCCAATTTAGCAAAGAAGGTATTTCTGATGATTTATATATCTATTTTTTTTTAATTTTAATAAGCTTTTTGATGAACATCAGTTCTGAATTCAAAGGTTAATTGCTTTTTCAGGGTAAGAAGAAAAATGTTCTCTTGGTTGCTTTGGGTACTCCTACTGGAGATGTTTTAGCTGTTGATGCTTTGGCAAGTAAGAAGATATGGACTGACAGCAGTTGCCATTCTGGGTATCTGAAGCTCTTACTTGCTCTCTTTTTTCAATGCTAAATAATTATTTGATAATATTGTTTTGTTAGCTTATTTATCAAATGACACCTTTTTTAAATGAAATGTGATCACTTTAATACATGTTTTCAGTTTAAGTTTCCAGAATATGGAAAGACAACCGTTGCAGTAACCATATGAGCAAACAAACTATAATTTGCTCTTTTTTTTTTTTTTTTTTTTTTTTTTTTTTTTTTTTTTTTTTTTGGGAATTGTCATGTGGTTTCTTCAATAGTTTCCTATACAACAAAATTTTAATGCTGACAGCTTGGGTGATCAATATTTTTTAATTTCTGCTTTTCTGTTCATATAGTGAGGTTGTTTCTCTGCTTTTCTCCAAAAATGGCGATCTGCTTTACACAGCAGGGGCTGATGGGGCCATGTCTGTGCTGAGTTCTGATAATGGAGAGGCCAAGAGCAAGTTCAAGTCCTCCAAGAAGAGAATCAACTCTCTTTCCATATCACACGGTAAGCAAAGTAACTTCACTGTGTCGTAATCATTTTTTTTAATAGTGCCCTTATGAGGTTCCAAACTTCCAATGATTAAAATTTTGTTTGAATTATGCAGTGAAGGCATAGTGAGCAGGTTTTACTTTCAAAAAGCCAGTCAATGTTAATGTTATTTTGGTCCTTGCGAACATCACGTTCCACATATCCTTGTTGTACAATACTGATAATCATCAGAATCTTTTGTAAAGTTTTATTTTTTATTCTTAATTTCAAATCTTTTCAGATGAGAGATTTGTTGGTGTAGCAAGTAAGAAATCACGAATTGTTGGACTAGATAGCAAGACCGAGCTCGCCAAAATTCCTTCTGATGTATGCTAATTCATCTCAACTTTTTTTTTATACAACTTTCTACTGTGCCCCTTTGAATATCAGAAATAGCCTTGCCAGGAAAAATTTGATGCATGCCTTTTAAAAAAAATGAAGGACTTATTATGCCTCTTCTTTTTGCAAGTCTTTGAAAACAAATTACGGACAAATGATGAACATTCGTTAGTTTTGAAGAAATTTATCTATTGCAGCTTTAAAGTGTTATGTTCTCTATGTATCTTTTTTGTTGGGGTATGGGTGATAATCATATTTTGTGGTAGCACACTTGAAAATTATTTCTTTCTAACATAGAAAAGTTTAATTTGTATCAGGGACATGGACATCTTATTTCGTTGTCCGATAAGATTGTAGTTTGTTCTTATGGTAATGGAGAAATCCATGTTTACAACTTCAACTCTGGAAACAGAAGTATTGAGGTCAACACTGTACTTGACATGAAGCATGCACCAATTATGCTCGAATGCAACAGTAACATGGTGCTGTCAGTCTCAAACAAAGGAATTGTTTATGTCTGGAATATAGAACAAAGTGCAGGGGCAGGGGCTACTTCCTCAAAGATCAAGATCAAATCAGAAAGAGGGAAGAAGAAAGGAAGTGCTATGGTTTTGTCTGCAAAAATTGTTGAATTAGATGATGAGAATAAATATGTTTCTGTTCTTGTCGCCTACATGGCAAAAGATAGTTTAAAATTCGAAAATGTTGAAATAAAAGATTGGGGAAAGGAAATAACTATCGGGCCTGAAGGAAAGGTGAATAAAACTGGTATGACAGTTTTCCCTTCTTTTTTTTTCAACTTTTAAAGAACAACTTGATTTGGTTCTGAAACTTTTGGTTTCTGGAAGTAGAAATTGAATTTGTGACCTTGACTATTGTTTCACCACACTCAACACTAATCAGCTCAAACAGCTAGTTAGTTACCTCTGTTAAAATAACCCAACAAAGTTAGACCTGCTAGCAAGGCACTGGATCATCAGTGCTGTTTTACTTGTTTTTAACCTGGAATTACAAAAGTTGCAGTTGCTTGTTGCTTGGTTTTTCTGTAGATGCCAATTTTTTTTTGTTCTCTGTTGCAAATTAAGTCGAGCATCATCAAATACACACAGCAGGAAATTTTCAAAATTTACTTTGCAGTGTTTGAATTATTTATTAACTGTTTAGTTGGTGTACATTCTTTAGGAAGTGATAGTGAGTTGAAAGAAAAATCAAAGAAGAGAGGAGCACCTGATTCTGACTCGGAAAATGAAGAGATAGTCGGTAAGGTTCCTCAAGACCTGTATACGGTGATGCCTCGCTGTCTGTACTGTTTGCAATGTGCATTCATATTGATTCCATTTATATCCTATTTCTTTTGCTGTTTATTTTTTCTTTTCTTCTTTTTAAATTGTTTGACTGGTGCTATTTGAGCTTAAACCAGCACCGGTACAGCCAAACAAATTAAAAAAAAAAAAACTAAAAGTAACCAAATTTGATACTGTACTACCACAGTGACATGATAAATAATGATCTTTTGGTGGAATAGCTGGTAAATTTTTTTGCCTAAGAAATATGATTCTATATTTTTTATTTAACATTTTCCTTATTATTTCCAGACAAAGCCCGTGAATCAGATATGGAGTTCATTACTGATGAGCCAACTATGGCAGAGAAGCTTGCAAGCCTTGACTTGGCCATTGGTGAAAAGGAAAAAGAAAAAGAAAGAGAAGACATAGGAGAGAGTGATAGAAGATTAACAGCTTCAGTTGCAAACCCCCCCAGTGCTGATTCGGTGCATATTTTGATTAAACAAGCCTTGCATGCTGATGATCAGTCTTTACTGTTGGACTGTGTATACAATAAAGATGAGAAGGTAAATATGTTTTTTTTTGTAAAATTTAAGTTATTACTTTGATTGACCAGCCAAAATATGATTTCAAGGTGCTGCATGAGTTGTACTTCCTTTTAATTATTATAAATCATGCCATCCATATACCTAGAAAGTTTTACATGGGCAATCTGATGTCAGACACACATGTAAACAATATGCCTTCATTGTCTTGTGTACATGTGGTATTTGATATACCATGTTATACAAGCAAGATTCGATACGTCCTTTGTGCCATTTGTGCATTTAGGTCTTGTGCTTGTTCTTCATTTGTACTGCTTTGCTAATGAATGAAAGCCAGCTATTGCAAAATTGAAATGAAAAAAATTGTATACATATTACAAATATACACTGGTGCAGTACAGGCTGGTTCCATATCATATGGGCTTGTTAATCAATTGTTATAATGGTTCATGGCAGGTTATTGCAAAATCAATTTCACTTCTGACACCGGCTGATGTAATCAAACTCATGAAATTCTTTGTGCTCATGATCCAATCTAGGTAACAAAATTTTAGAATAATTTGTTCTCATTTATACAACATTGTGTGTAAGTCAAGGCTACATTGAGCAACATTGTGTGTAAGTCAAGGCTACATTGAGCAATTCAGGTTGAACTGTGTTTAATTGGGAACTAGTGCCATTTTACGGTAAGTGGGCTAAAAATGGACTAGGTTCAGGTTTAGTTGCCCAAGTGAGTCTTCTTGTTAAGACTTCGTTGAAGCTCAATTGCACAATTTAAGATTGAATATGATCTATTGGGGTAATTGACATCATACTTCTATATATCTTCATAGGGGTGCAATTGTGGCATGTGTAATTCCGTGGCTAAGGAGCTTGATTCATCTAA
Organism: Rhynchospora tenuis; assembly: GCA_027725995.1. Lineage (NCBI taxonomy): Eukaryota > Viridiplantae > Streptophyta > Magnoliopsida > Poales > Cyperaceae > Rhynchospora > Rhynchospora tenuis. The sequence continues at coordinate 406,856 of JAMRDG010000020.1, read as the reverse complement.
AAGCTAGCAGTATTGTATCTCATGACTCATCTCTGAGTCTTCTGAACTCTTTATACCAGGTATCTTAATACCAAATATTACCATTATGTGCAATGATTTTTCTTTTTCAATTTTTTGTAAAGCACTGAATTCAATGGTGGCTTAGATGTGATGCCTCGAGAACAAATAATGGTATAATTTAATTTAGCCTTTTCTCCATTTGTTGGTTTAGCTGATAGATGCAAGAGTCTCAACATTTGGTTCAGCTCTGAAGTTATCTACTTGTATAGATTATCATTTCACTGAGGTACGGTTTCATTTAAAATTTATAAATTGATGGAAACTTCTACTGTTTTCCTCGTTTAGAAGTCCACTTTAGTCTGCTTCCTGTTCTCTAACTATGTACTAACTGAAACCATATGATGCCATTGAATTTATTCTTAGATTGATCATGATGAGGCTGATGAGGATGCTCCAGTGATAATTTATGAGGATAAGGATTCTGATGAGGAAGAAGAAGCTTCTGGAGAAGCCATGGAAACTGATGAAGAGGAGTCCGGAAAAGACATAGATGCCCCTCAGTACTCTGATGGAAGTGAGGTCATGAGCGACTAAGTTAAAGGGATTTTATCTTCTTGCTTTCATATTTATGGTGGAGACTAAGTTTTGTCTGTAGGGTTTTTAGCTCCATGGGATTGTAGATTTCTTCCCTTTTAAGGTTCAGATATTCCCCTTGGTAAATTTAATATCCCTGACTGCATGTCAGAAAGTGGCATGTAAAACCTTCAACGAGGTATTTGAAGAGATGTAATTTTAAGGGATGCGTCTATGTGCGTAGGAAATGTTTAGCACCTTTAGGATTAGCAGGCAAAAAAATTTTGGCATTTAAAATTTTTGTAACACAAGAACAGCAGAAATGTATCGTTTGTTTGTTTCTTGTACTGGATTGTTTTTTGACCTTTGGTGCTGGTTTACAAAATGAGCTGAAATAGGCCAAAGCAGGTTAATCATAATATAGTACATAAAACTATGTTCATATAGAAAACTGTATATTGGAAATTTTCAATTTGCGATAGAAATTCGGTCTGAATCTGCATAAAAGATTCTGTCGAAGGATTTAGAAACTAACCCCAGGCACAAGTTTATCCATTCTAAATATCTTATCTATCATCTGCCATGTATCCTTTTGTTTCATAGCACTCTTATTTAATTTGTTATTTTAATTCGGAAACGAATATGAGTCGGGATTTTATAGTCGACTTTATAAAATTTAAAATTTTATTGCTATTGTTCCCCTGTTATATTTATTTTATTATATAAAAGGGTGGCCTATTGTCTCTCCAGAACTTTGTTTGTAGTACAACTAGAATATGATTTATGTTTTTCTTCCCAACATTTTTCCAAAAAAGGAAGTCCCACGTCATCCAAGTCAGGATCAAATCTATTAGATGTTGGCTTAAGAACTCAATTAATTAACATAAAATGTATGTTGCCTTTTTAAAAGACCAATTAGAATTATACTTGTTAATGCATAAAATCATTTAGTCATTACGAATAGGTTACCGAAATGATCGATTGTTAGGTTTAATTTCTTAAAAATATTGTTATCCAAAAGTAAACATATAAATGTTATCCTAACTAATTAATTTAGTTAATACTATGTTGAGTTGAAATGTATCTAGTTAATCAATTTAACTGCCAAAAAAGAAAACAAATGTATCTAGTTAATATTAGTTTATTTTGGTCAATTAAACATTTTAATTCCAATGTCAATTATATTGTTGGAGACTATTCATTGTGCTGCGTAGAAAAGTGGACCTCCAGTTTCGGCATCAACGGAGGGGATCAAGAAACAAAATCTTTCATCTCTCTAATTGGAAATACCGAACCTCATAGAAGCCTAGACACTCTTTCCGCTTGCTATATTCATGTTTTTTTCATAGCTTCATTTAATCCTGACAAGTCACTGTTATTTTATGCTCCACATACATTGTGCTGTGATATGTTCCACAATTTTATATTACTTTTTCTACTCTCTCATGGTCAAACATTCAATGGTATAGCAGGAGCCTCAATTTCAATCAATCTCATGTTTGAACTATTTGATAAAAATGCTACGCTACTAATGAAAAAATTATATTAACGTTTTTTTGGGAAAATTTTTCCTAATAGTGGTCCAGATATATAGCGCCATAGCAGTATTTTTGCGAGTCATATAACGGGATTCTGGGAACATAGCTGCACGCTTTATATATAATTTACTTAGTTTATATAATATAAATATTTTGGACATATCTTTCAACTATAGATTTTGATAAACGTGATTGAAAGTTCCGTATAAAGTTTGAAAATAAAATACCTTTTTTATATTTTGATTTTTTTTGAAATTTTAAAGTCTTCATTGTCAAACATGAATACGAAAGAAACATCGCCTAGTTTTCATTAATTAGTTATTTTATGAATATTTTAATATTTTGATAGTTGCGTAATTTTTTTATTTTTACTTAGGACTGAATCGGTCCATAAAGCTGACCAATAGGCTATTTTTTCATTAATTTTTTTTATTTTTACGTAATTTTAATATTCACAAATTAATAAACTTTAAATTTTAATATAAATTTTATGTATTTGAGATTTTTTTTTGTTAAATGTACTTCCTTAACATTTTTAAAAATATTGAAAAATATAACTATTGCTGATAATTTTGTTTTTTTGATCCAATAGCGCGCGACTGCAAAATGTATATTATTAGTGCTAATTTCGCGCGTTGCGCGATTCATTCCTATACGAATATGTTATTAAATGGTTTCTTAATGAAATGACCAACTCTGTGGTCAAGATTGATAACTATAGAGTGAACATCGTCCAACATAACTATAGAGTGAACATCGCGCATTGCGCAATGTATTCATATAATTTTTTTTACGAAATTCAGAACACTATATAAAAAAATATCATCAAAATTGAGAATACTATTGAAATATTATACGGAAGTTGCCACAGAAAATACTAAATATTATTTTTTCCATAAAAAATTATGGACCACAGAAAATCTAGACCATAAAAATCATGCCAAACCCTATGTTTATATCTACTATTTTTTTTTTTGTTTTTTGTTTTGAAGAAAGAGGGAGATCTTTATCATCTAATTTTTTCTGAAATTAAAGATACATGTGTGGCTTGAACCCTTGACCTCTTGAAGACCAGCCTAGTGCTCTTACCATTTAGCCACAGGCCACATGCTATATCTACTATTTTAATATTTACGATTTACATCTTCTATACTGTATACTTGACAAGTTCTCTATAAACCCTTGGCTAGTTTTGGGGTAAGAACAGTAAACGTGCAATTTCCCACTTCTTTGGTAACTCCACTTCAGTCTTCAGTGCAAGTGAAAAGAAATGGGGAGAGGCAAGATAGAGATAAAGAGGATAGAGAATCCATCTCAGAGGCAAGGTACGTTCTATAAAAGAAGAGATGGTTTGTTCAAGAAAGCGAGGGAGCTCTCTGTTTTATGTGACGTCGACCTCCTTCTCCTCCTCTTTTCTTCTTCTGGAAAGATTTACGAGTATCATGCTCCTTCCGTGCAAAGGTATATATTACCCTTCATACACTTCTACATTTTTTTTCCGCTCTTTTTCTATGCTTGTTTTAAAATAAAGTTCTCTTTGATTGGACTTGTCTTTTTGTTTTGTTTTTTTTTTGGGAAAGTTCTTTCTTAAGAATTTATCTGTTTTATTCTATTATAAATTCTTTTCTTTTAATTTTTTGGTTTGTTTGCAGTGTTGAGGAATTTGTCCAGAAGTATGAGGCTGCTATACACACTACTATTTTGAGAGACCATTGCATGGTAAGTTGGTATTCTAAATAATAATTTCATAACAGTTTCTTGCACACTGACTCTAACATACAATTATTTGGTAATGGGATATTGTCATATTGGGATGTAAATATGTAATCTTGTATTACATTGCAGGAGAGAAATGCTGAGAGAGCTAAGATGGAGAAGTCATGTGAACTAATGGAGAAACAAATCAGGTACTTTCAGATGAGAAAATAAAATCCTTCTACTACGGTTCGTGCTGTAAATTATTGGTTGTCCAACTACACCTTTATGGAAAATAAACAAAAAAAAAAAATTAAAGACTTTTTTTTTTTACTCAAATGGTGATTCTTTATTCATATAAGTTGTAAACATAGTTTTTCATCAATTCTAAATCTAAAATAATTTGAAATATAATATATATCGATTAACTTTTTGAAATTGTAGGATCATGACTGTTGATGAGAGGGGAAGCTACACCGTATCCTCTTTGGAAGCCTTGGAGCGAAACTTGAAGACTGCAATGGAAAGAGTGCGCAAAGAAATGGAGCACAAAATTGATGGAGAGATGAATGATCTAAAAACTATGGTAAACGAGAAAAAAAAATCACTAATTAATTCAATAAATTGGTATTGCATTGCTAATATTTCCTTGCCTGATATGTTTTCGGTTATACAGGTTCGCGAAAGGCAAGAAGAGGGCTACGGTCTATGTGACAAGGTGAGACTTTTTTGAAGCTTTCATCTTTTTATTATTATTTTTTTTAAGTAAATAAGTTTTTTTTTTCTAATTATGGCTTTTTTTTTTTCATCTAGGAAAATGCAATAAAATTTGTAAATTATGCAATGAGAAACATCACAATTTCTTCTTATGAACGGAATTAGGATTATAATAGAAAAGATATGGTTACTAAGATATACAGATGTATACATCAAAATATAAGAAAATCAGGGCATTTTTCTAGCTCTTTATAATTGGGACTTTTTTTTTATTCCTTTAGAAAAATGCAAAGACTTGTAACAAGAAACTTCAGATTTTCTTTTTGTAAACGGAAATTACGGATTATAGAAAAGATATCTTACTAGGATAACAGAAGAATACATCAAAATTATAGAAAAATTTCGTCCATCCTTCATTAAAATTTGGAAGAAAAAGTAGTCTATGTATGTATATGTGTTGTCTTAATTTCGTACAGCAGCTAACCTCATTATCTATATATCCTACATTAATTAATTTCTATGGAAATTGAGCATGTTAGATGTTCGTTCAAAATGGAACGATAAAATCAGTTCAAAATTCAAATAGTATCATCAAAACCCACAACCTTGCATTTCAGAGTTCAAATCCAGTCCGTTCCTTTTATTGCACATATATGTGTTTCTAGAAGTAGGTCCTCATATGGAGTTGATCAGTTGAAGCAGATACGCACCCACGCGAAATAAATCCTCACAAGTCATTTTCATCTCATAGATAGTGTTGCATTAATTTCAGTGCTTGCATATGTATATATTTGCACACACACTGCTCATACAGGCAGAACACTTTATCCCCTCTGCTGTAGACTTTTTATAGGACAGGCCTAAATGCCATATATATTGCAAGCACTTTTGAAAAAGAGAATCAGGCTTTTTACATAACTTCGTTTATCCTGACATGTCGCTGCTATGCTCACATTTATTGTATTGTGGTTTTTTGAGATAATAGTTACATGTTACTTTTTGCTTTTTTATTTCTAGCTCTCTCATGTTCAAACAATCAATGATATAGCGGAAGCCTCAACTTCAGTCAATCATGACCTGGACCTTAAACTAGGTATATGTTATTAAACTGATCTTTATGTCATGCAATCCGTTATTTCATATTAAACACTCAGTCATATTGTCCATAAGTAATGATAATTTATGATACCTTTTTTTGTTGTTTCAGGATTTAACTAGCTGAAGAAGCAAAAGCTCTCTATGCAATGATGTTTGCCCATTTCTGAATTTGTTTGAAATTTTAGGACCTAAAAGTTACAAGTCTGTATGAGGATTTTTATGCTATATATGTTGTTAGAGATGTACTTTATGGAATGATGTGTTCCTTAAAAAATTTCCCTTCTTTTATATTTCAGGCTCTTCTAGTACATATTTTCAGGCGGTAATCATTTGGAATAATGGTTTACTTTTGTATTGAGAAGTTTACCGAAAAAATTATAACTAACTTTAATTAATTACGAAATTATAAAATAATCCGATTTTAATAAATTTTTTAAAACTGACCGTGCAGTTTCGGAATCTGAGATTCCGAAACAATTTCTGCTTAGTTTCGGAATCTCAGATTCCGAAACTAGAACTGCCGCCTTTTTTGAGAGAAAAAATATTTTAAAATTTTTTTTAATTAGTTTCGGAATCTGAGATTCCGAAACTAGCTATTTTTTATTTTTTTAATTAGTTTCGGAATTTTAAATTCCGAAACTAGGTGTTTCATATTTTTTCAGCGTAATTTAATTTTTTCAATTTAACTTTTTTAAATTTCACCTAACTTTTCAGTTACTTTTTTAAATTTCACATAACTTTTGAAAATTTAATAATAGTTGTTTTAATAAATAATTTATGTTATTATTTTCAAATTTTCTAAAAATATTATAGTAAAAATAGTAAAATAAAAGTAATAAAGTAGTGTTATATGATAAAGTATAATAAAAGTAAAGTATAGTAATAAAATAAGGTAAAATATTAAGTTTTCTGACGTTTGAGCGAGAATCTAGCTAGTTTTGGAATCTCAATTGTGTCCCTTCAACTTAGGCTGCTTATAATGATTCATAACGAGTAGCGCAACATATTATATATACATATAAGAGAAGATGAAAGAAAACACTTAAAAAATCGATGTTTTGAAACACTATAACTTCAAGGAGGCTTAACTTTTGATAGGAACGTCCGTTTTGGGCATATGATGACTTTTCGGAAAGCTTGCGACGAGATCTACAAGGTTTACCGGGGTTTACCCCGTAACGACCATTTTCGGGGCCAAAAAACGCTGTCTGAACCTCCAAAATCTACTTTCAAAGTTTTCAAACCTAAACATCACATAAAACTACTTAGAATTTTTTAAAAATAAAAAATTAATAGGGATGTTTGCATCCTTTTTTCTGTCTGCATATAGCATGAACCTCTTGGCATTCCTCTCTAGCACAATAAAAAGTGTTATGTTGAGTATTATCTCGTATTGATCTGAAGCTACGGGATTAACTGAGAGGATTGTTTTCACTCTAACTTCCTTTTATTACTAACTTGAAGGAGTACAACTATACACTCTTAACTCTCTCGCTCTTTCTTACTTGGTGCTTATTCTCATTGGTATACCTATGAACAATACACATGACAACTATTTATACTAGTTATGGTCGGTTACAAATAAAACTCTAGAACATATATTTTACTTCTAATCATATCTAAACTAGTTTCTAGACTTAACTAAGTATCTACATTGAAAAAATTAAATTGCGCCGAAAAAATATGAAACGCCTAGTTTCAGAATTCTAATTAAAAATATTTTCGGAATTTAGAATTCCGAAACTAATTAAAAAAAATTTAGAATTTCGAAATTAATTTAAAAAAATTTAAAATTCCGAAACTAATTAAAAAAAATTTAGAATTTCGAAACTAATTTAAAAAAATTTAAAATTCCGAAACTAATTAAAAAAAATAAAAAATAGCTAGTTTCGGAATCTGAGATTCCGAAACTAATTAAAAAAAAAATTTTTAATATTTTTTCTCTAAAAAAGGCGGCAGTTCTAGTTTCGGAATCTCAGATTCCGAAACTAGCTAGTTTCGAAATCTGAGATTCCGAAACTAGCTAGTTTCGGAATCTGAGATTCCGAAACTAAGCAGAAATTGTTTCGGAATCTCAGATTCCGAAACTGCACGGTCAGTTTTAAAAAATTTATTAAAATCGGATTATTTTATAATTTCGTAATTAATTAAAGTTAGTTATAATTTTTTCGGTAAATTCAGTCAGTCGCTACCAAGGTAGGTGGACGTTCTCTTGGGCCTAAGTACTACGAATGCATAAGCCAGCTTTTAAATGGTTCTTAGATGGGCTAAAAAATAAAATGTTGAAGCCCAGACTCTCATGAAGCTAGGGTAAATTTTTCTAGGTGCATAACGTGCAAAATGTAAAAATTCTAGGACTTGATACTTGCAATCAAGCAATCATATTAGAGGTGCATAACATGCAAAACGGTCACGAAATTGACCACTTGCGTTAACTGTTGTGTTTTATGCCACGGCATAAAATTTAGTTGTGTTAACCGTTTTGTTTCAAAAGACGATCAAAATGATCGAAACGATCAATTTTTATCAATTATTTTTTAAACTTGTTTTCCTATTTTGCATGTAAAAATTAATTGTCAATTACTAAACGCATGTAACTGTGTTCAATTCATTACTGTGATAATTAATTATATATAGGAATATATATATATATATATATATATAGAGGATGGATATAGAACACTGATGTGTACGGATCGTCTCAGTACACATAAGTCATTTTTCGAGATTCAAAATTCAAACGGCCGATCCGAACCATTCAAGTTGTTCTCCATATTGAAAAACCCTCGGAGACCAAATTTTACATTTTTTCGAATTTTTTTACTATATATTATGATATTTTAAAAAAACACTACAATTGGAGTATTTCAGGCCCTCCAATTTGAAAATATCATAATATATAGTAAAAAAATTCGAAAAAATATAAAATTTGGTCTCCAAGGATTTTTCAATATGGAGAACAATTTGAACGGTTCGGATTGGCTGTTTGAAATTTGGATCTTGAAAAATGACTCATGTGTACGGGGACGATCCGTACACATCAGTGTATTTTATCCATTCACTATATATATATATATATATATATATATATATATATATATATATATATATATATATATATATTCCTATTTCTCATGCATAACTGGTCGGTTCAATACTACATTATTCTTTGTTCATCAAAATTTATTCATAAATACTTAAAAATTACATTAAAAATGATATAAATGGTTAAACAAAAGTAAATAAAAAAAGAGGTCAGTTTCATTAACCGTTTCGTTAAATAAACGAAGCAAAAATAACTTGTGTTAACTGTTTTGCATGGATGAAACGAAACGATCAGACGGTTGAAATAAGTCGCGATTTCACCCCTGATTCATATTGCTAAAAATAGAAAGTAAAGATTGTTTCATTGCCATAAATGAAAGAGCGCCCATTCTTCACTACGTACCCCTCCTCCTTGCTCTTCTTAAACGCGCCCCTCTCCCCTCTCATCCCCTCACTTCTCCTCATTCTTTTTCATAAATTGCACACCTTTTTTCTTTTTTTGCATATCCTTCCATGAATTAACCCTTTTCTTAATATTGAAAGCGTTCTGCATTGATTTCATTGCTTATATCTGTCCTTCCATTCTCAGATATTTTGTTTATAATTTTACCTCTATTTATCAACCCTATAATACATTTATAAATAGATACTCTTTCAATATTAATAGATACCTCTTAATACAAATAAATACTCCATTATGATATATAACTATGTAATTTTATAAGATACTTCATGCAAAATGTAAACACTCCCTTAGTATACAAATGAATATTTCTTTATGGAGATGACATATAACAACATAAACTTATCAAATACTCCTTTGTGACAATAAAAATACTCCCTTCAAAAAAAAAAAAAAAAAACTCCCGAAGTCATTTATAATATATAACATCATATAATATAATAAGGTACTCCAATCTTATATATAACTATATACACTTATAAATACTCTCAAAGTTAAGGTATTACTGTTTTAATGAATTTGACGCCGTTTATCCTAAGAATTACTTCAATATATAATTTTTATATTTATAATCTTTTAAAAACGATATGAATATTTTCTTTATATCTCGGCTGTCCAATAATTTAGCCGAATGCAAAACTGTCCAAAGTTATGGTATTATTGCTTTATTATTCAGGGGAAATTTAATATGAGTTTAATGCTGTTACTGTCGAATCATTGAGCAAACGAGCAAACCTACGCTGTAAATAGTGGCTCAAGATAGAAATGTTTTTAATTTTCATCTATTAATAATTAGTAATAAGAGTGATTTAGGTTTATGCTGTAAAAGTTATAAATTAGAAAAATGTCATCACTAAATTATGTATTTTTTATGACTTCACTAAATTAAAAAAATTAGATTTGTAAATCAGTTAATTAATTAACCATTCTGCCCTTTTAAATATGCTACTATAAAAATACTAAAATTAGAAATATCATCATAAAATTAATAATTAATTTTATGCCTTCAAAAAGAACTACAAAAATTAAAATTCCAAAATTCACAATTTGAAAATTAGAAATTCTAGATTTTAAAATTTTGAAATTTCAAAATAGAAGTTAAAATTTTGAAATTAAAAAAAATTTATATCTTGTCAATAAGTGTTTTTTTTTTAAAAAAATTTCTTAATGATTTAATCTAATGGTAGCAATTTGGACGCAGTTTAAAAGTTAGAATGATATTTTTCTAATTCTAGTGGCATATCTCTAATTTAGACAAAAAAAAATAATGGCATAAAATTAATTTTAACCGTTTTACAGTGATGTAAAACTAATTTACAAGCAAAGAATGACATCTCTCTAATTATCAATTTTCATAATGGCATACATCTAATTATTCGTAATAATAAATTTTATTTTGTTAATATTTGAAAAACAGTCAGCTGAAAATATTTCCGCAAAATAGAAATATTTTACATTCTATAATAATTGTAGATTTTTATTTTGTTATTTTTTTAAGAAAAGAAATGCAGAATTTTTATTTTGTTAATATCAAATCCTGTAAACAGACCTCTACCACATACATTTAGTGGCGCCAAAGATATTTTTCCATCTATTAATTCAGCAACAAATATAATTATTTATTGAGTTGCTATAACATTAAATTAATATATCGGGAAATATAAGATGTGCATCTAGCTTAGCATGCACTTAATGCTTATCTTGTCAAACACAGTGTCTGGACTTGACCGGAGAAAATCGACTAAGCACAAAATCTGGCCTTAAATTTTAGTATGGTTTCAAGAAGAAGCTTTTCATATCAACAGTCAGATTAGAAAATAAACAGTTCAGATCTTTTTTCAGTGTATGAACTAGTATATTACAATTGGAGAAGATCTCTGAAGAAGATACCTGCCCGGGTATTCGGCTCTTCGGTTACACTACAATTGCAAGACTATGTCTACTCCACATAAATACCTTACGGAATTTTACAAGAACGTTACGAGGCATTCTTTAATTAGACATTAAGACCTTCCAAAATAAACAATTCGACTTTTGTAAACCAGAAGTTTCTTAATTTGATAATGAAAATCAAAACTTAGAATGGTAGTTAGGGAAAAAAAAACTTTAAATTAGAAAGATCAAATAATATTTAGCAAGATAACACAGTAAAAATTGTTAAAAAAAATACTAAAAAAGTTACCTCATTTTTTTTCTTACTATTTTTAAAATATTTCTCCTTCTATTTAACCTTCTTAAATCTATTCTATCCTTCTCTCCGAGACAACTCTTTCCTTGAAAACCAAAAGTGGGACCCAGTCAAAGAGAAGAAATAATAGTCCGTAAATGTGCGTAATGTTTCTTATGTTATATGTGAACACAATAATACATTTAGTTCTTGGCGCCATTAAAAGACGAGCCCTTCCTTCTCCTCTCCCCATTTGTATCTTTGATCGCTCCGCCTTCTCTCTCTATCTCTCTCTCTCTCGCAAAGACACAATGGTGGTGGTCGAGGTGGTAGATGATATGGATTGGACGGAGGTGAAAAGGCCAAACCCACATTTCTTCAAAATCCTTGTCGGAGATTTCGCACAACGCATGGCAAGTGTCTCTTTCTTCATCCATATTTTTTCGTCGATTAGTTCGTGCATGACCTTTTCTTGTTATAATCGGTAATTATTTAACTATTTACTAGTATATTAAGTACTTGACACGATCGATCATACAAAGGTGAGGGGTACTAGGTGAAAACCTCCACTATCTTTTTTCCTTTTTTTCTTTTATATTTTTTTCTATAATTCGCTTAAAAAAAAGCCTGATCATTCCTCTGATTAAGTTACTATTCATCTAATGCAATTACAAATGTGGTCAATATATATTTTGATTCTTTATTAATACATTTACTTGCAGTAGTTGGAATTAGTTTTCTTAAAAAAAGAGAGCCCTTTTTCCCTTTAAAATCAGCATTTTATTTTTTTCCTTCGGATGCATCCTTCCAATAATGTTATTGATAGTCAACAGTTTGTGAACACTAGGCTTACAAATCAGTACCAAATTTGTTCAGCAATGTATATTGCTTTAATTGTGCAAATCAACTCATGAGTTGCACCAAATTTTTCTGGTAGGCGCCTATTAAAGAGAAAACTAGACCTATGGCATTTATCATAAATTCAGAAAAGTCTATTTTATCATTTTTTTTTTCAAACATAATGTCTTGAGAGTTGAGAGTCTTTGCAGTTAAATAGTTGGAAATTAAAATCTCAAATCCCAAAAGAAAAAAAGTTGGCAAATGATGAAAAGGAGAGCTAAACTACAATATTGACCATAGAATTAGAAACCCCGCAGGAGATTTGTGTTTTTTGTTGGGTGGGGGCTGATTTCAACTAGGAAACTATCAAGGTATAGCGGGCATATATTACTACATGTCTGGCTTGCATTGAAATCTGTCAGTTCAACTGTTGCATGAAATTGGTCTCAGACTCTCAGTCACTTATTGTTGTTATTCCATATACAGAAAATCCCCCCAAATTTCGTGAAACATCTACAAGAGGATATAACAGCAAGACCCAGTTCATCGTTAAAACCACCAATTATAACTGCATCCATTGAGGGCCCCACTGGCTCTACGTGGCATGTGGAGCTCGAGAAGACAACAACTGGTTTGTTTTTCACCACAGGGTGGTCAAAATTTGTGGAAGATCATTCCTTGAAGGAGCATGAGTTGTTGACATTTAGATACAATGGTTGCATGAGCTTCACTGTGCTGATATTTGACAAGACAGCTTGTGAAAAGGAACATGGAGATGGTAATGGTGTGTGTGGAAATGATGGGAGACAGACTCGTCTTAAGCCCAGAAAGCTCAATTTTGGTGAAAGCGAGTCGGAAGATCAGCTGAGGGCTAAAGGCATGGAAATAATATCCATCACAGTTTGTTATTCCTCATGGTTTAATTCTCTGAATTTGATAAAGATTTAAAGAGAAAATTTTTTGTCAAACTTTTGAGTTACTGACAGTGAATGGTGAAACCATTCTTTTCTTGCTTGGTAACATTGCTCTGTCTAACTGCGCAAGTCATGACTGGTTAATTGTTGTAAGAGCACTGACCCCTGCACCATTTATTAATTGACGCAGAAAATGACTTGGACTTCTATTTCTGGACTTGAATTCTATGTAACAATACATAATTACTTTTACATCATGCAGAGAAATCAGTTCCCCCCACTGAAACCAATATCATTGATACTGAAACAGAAGATGAGGAAAATGTGGCAGCTGTTGGAACTTCAACAAGAAAATTGGAGAGGAGCAAAAGAAGTTGTAAGCCTTTATTAAAAAGGCGTCCAGTGACAGAAAAGGAGAAGCTGGAGGCGCAAAAAGCCGCACATTCCTTTGCATCAGAGAACCCTTACTTTGTGATTCGATTGAAACAATCACATGTATACAGCAGGGCCATGGCATTGGTTAGCTCCTTTTATTTACTAAATTACTGTTTAAACATGATTCTTCTGTACCTTTACTATGCCAAATGTTTAATCTTGCTATGTGCCTATTAGGCTATTACAATGATGGGGGCATAAATACAAAAATTATAATTTTCTTGCTACATAATGTATGTTTTGTTACAATATAACATGCTTTACACAACAAAATTGTTCAAATAAAATCATAAATGATTAATTTTGTAACGAGTGGTCATTCTAACACATAAATATTCTGCAAATAATACAAGTTGTTGCATGAACTGTTGTCTGGTACTACGTTTTTGTCGTAACAAATTAACTTTTGAGTTTTGACATCGAAATTCAAAAGATGTGATATATATAGCATAACTGGCTTGTTCCACCTGGAGCTAAAAAGTATAACCACTCTATGCATCCTATCAATGACAAGGGAGTGCCAGAATCTTCTACACGATTGTATGTGCTGAGGATCAAATTCTTGTGGGAAAAATATTTGTAAAAAAATTATAAATGAGAAAAATATTTGAAAAATATGTACTCAAATGTTACACATGCATATACCACCAATAAAAGAACAACTAGATATTGGTACTACAATACTAGGATGATCTAATGAATATTGTGTTTTCGGCACTGTTGTTGGGATTCATGTTTATTCCTTAATTCTAACTATACTATATGATTCTGACGCAGAGATTTCCTGCTGAGTTTTCAAGAAGGTTCCTGCCGCGTTGCAAAACAGAGGTGATTTTGCGTGTTTCAGCCAACAATAATACCTGGCCTGTTTCATATCTTGCATATGTAGCTGATAGGGACCGGCTGTCAAGAGGATGGGCTGCATTTGTATGCGACAACTCTCTAGAAGAAGATGACTATTGTGCTTTTGAGCTTGTGAAGTCAGCTGAATTTCTTGTCCACATTTTCAGGGTTTCTGAGGTGCCATCATCACCATCTAGAGCTAGAAAGATGGCGAAAACTTGACGTTCTCTCTCTTACTCTAATATGGTTATGGAGAATCAGGCCAGATGTTGAAAAAAATCTGAGAATTTTGCGCTACCCCTACTTTTGTTGTTTATGTGATGGTGCCATAGCTTGTTAGGCAACTAAGCAAGGGGACTTTTGTAATATAAATTGTCTATGTTTTGTTATTATATCAATGCTAGAATCCTTGCAGCAATGCTTCTAAATATGCCTATTAAAAACTGTGCTAGGTAGCCACAGAGGTGTTGTATAAATGCTTATTTTAGTTCTTTGTTTGTATGCTTTACATTAGGCCTTATAATAGTACCTTCTTAGAAATTCTGTATATTTGAATTTTTCAGCCTTCATGTTTGTCAATTTGGTTTGCATAATTAAAAAGTCATTTAATTCAAGCATCCTTTAATCATCATTCTAGAATTTGCAGAATTATTATGCTAAAATTTTGCACCAGCAAAACCCCCAGATGATTTATCTATGAATTGGTTAAATTGGTATAATCCTGAACTAGTACACCCTTAACATTTGGTTCTGTAGAAATCATTTCTATTTCTTTAATAGAAGTGGCTAAAATATTGTCTTGTAATAGAACTATTGATCAAAATGCTCTAATGCTAGCAGCAGTACTAAGGAAAGAATAAGGTATATATACTAATCTCAGAGAATTTAATTTGCATTATCTAGCATTCTCGTTAATTAAATTTTGTAACTAGCTGTAGGTTATTAAATTGACAAATTGTAATAATAATAAATAGGAAATGGCCAACAGTAATCGCATGGCTACAATTATTGACGCAACAGTGTCCTTGAACGCACAATAACGATCACAATACAAATTAAAATGATTCATTAATTCCTATCTCTGATTTTTAATAAGCACTCTTCCTCGTTAAATTGTTAACAAAGAGGTCCAATTCATTACCATCTTCTCTGATTTCAAGAAGCACTCTCCTAGTTAAACAGTTAACAAAGAGGTCATATTCCTCATCTTTTCATATATCAATCTGCACTCTCCTAGTTAAATACTTAACAAAGCTGCCCTATCCAATCCCATCTTCTCTTGGTTTCAGTAAGCACTCTCCTAGTTAAACAGGTCTTATACAATCCCGTCTCATCTGCTTTCAGTAAGCACTCTCCTAGTTAACTAGTTCACAAAGAGGTCATACTCATTCTTTTTTTTTTTCCTCTGATTTCAATAATAACTTGCTAGTTAATTACTCAACAAAGAGGTCATTCTGTCTTCTGCAATCTAGTTATCATCTTTGCAGAGTAGCCAGGTCGTAAAATGCCCCTTTCTTGCTCATGAGCTGCTGGTAGGTACCCCGCTCCATAACCTTCCCCTCTCCCAAGAAAGCAATCGAATCCACATTTTTAATTGTGTTTAGACGGTGTGCCACAACAACAGTGGTTCGACCGGCCATGATTCTGTCAAGTGCTTCTTGCACCACTTGTTCGGATTGCACATCTAAAGCACTTGTTGCTTCATCTAGTAACAGTATTGCCGGATTCCTTATAATGGCTCTTGCAATTGCAATTCGTTGCTTCTGGCCTCCTGACAGCTGTAAGCCTCTCTCGCCACAGTCAGTATCATATCCATCTTTGAGAGATCTGTAACAAGAAATCACAATTAGTTGTGTTCAGACTGGAGGACATATCTCACAATAATTGTGCATCCATAATGCAATTTTGATGTTTCCAAATGTGACCAATCTGCATATATGGTTTGTTCAAAAAACAAGTTAAGACTTACGAGATGAATCCATGTGCATTGGCGGCTTTTGCAGCCTCCAGAATCTCATCCTCACTAGCTTCTGGCTTCCCAAATAAAATATTCTCCTGAATGGTTCCTGAAAAAAGCACCGGCTCTTGACTAACAAGTGCTGTGAAACTGCGGTACCAAATTATATCCAGATCTCTTATATCCATGCCATCAACACGAAGAACACCTCTGTCGACATCATAGAACCGTTGGATAAGGCTGATAATTGTAGATTTACCACAACCGCTTCTACCTACTAGTGCTATGCTTGTACCAGCCTTCACTTCTAAACTGAATTCGTGCAAGATTTGACATTGTGGTCTGGTCGGGTATGCGAAGTCAACCTTTCTTAGCTCTATGCTTCCTTGAATTCTCTTTTCCAATTTGTTCTTATCAGCTTTTGGATTTTCCTGAAGTACATACCAAAATAGTATATGATTAGACCATTTGGTTTCCTAACTTTCCTTAATCTGCTTAATCCCAGAATGGATCTGATGGTTATACTGAAAATGAATATAGAAATATAAATTGTTCAAGCACTTGAGATAAGATTCTTACTTGTGGGTTCATCGACTGTCTATCAAGGATCTCGAAAACAGAAGCAACTGCATCTGCACCTTTTGCTAAATCAGTTGTCATGCTCCCGGCATCAGCGATCATCTTCCCAGTACTAACCAAAATAAAGAATGTCTTAAAGACATCACCGGCAGAAATTTGCCCCGACTGTATCAGCTTACCCCCATACCAGAAATCTAAAGCCCAAAACATGAATGACAAACAGGGTGAACAACCAGTGGCTACTCCTGCAACCCATGATTTTTTACTTGCAGTCTTCAATGGCTCTTCCTGTGCCTTCTCGAATAATCTAAGGACTAACCCCGAGCAACCGAATGATGTCACCATTTTGTGATTGTAAACTGCCTCTATTGCAATTTGTGTGCTTTTGTACTGTGCCTTGGCCAAGTTTCTGGAAACTTTTGACAAAACAATTTTTTTGGCATAGTAGCATGACATGATAATAGGTTGCACTGCAATCATGACAAGAGCCAGCTTCCATGCAACGACCAGACCCATTGTAACTGCTATTGTTATCCCTGATGCAGTTTGCACCAATAGAGATATCCGATCGGCTACTAGGGTTTTCACTAGAGAAGCCTCGTTACTCAATCTTGAGCACAATGCGCCACTTGAATTTGATTCCTCATCAAAAAATGCAGCCTCAAATGTCAGTAGCTTTTCTAATACCCGTACCCGTATACGTCTCACCAAATTCTCTCCCATGAATGCAAAGTTGTAATGTTGCAAGATGTTGACTGCTATAGATACTGCTGAGAGAGAACAAAATATGGCCACATATCGGCGAACAATTGATTTCATCTCGTCATGGTCGGTCAAGAAGAATGCTGCAATCAGACCGCCAATTGTGAAGGCATATGTGGGTTGCAATGAACCATAAACTATAGCTGAGAGACTACCGACTAGGGCTTGTTTCCACTCTGGGCCGTTCATTGCAAGAAGTCTTGAGAAAGATGGGGTCAATTGCTGAGTCATCGGTGAGGTTGGTGTTTCTTGAGCAGGTGTGAGGTTGAATGGGCTTGCTTTGGTCATGCTAAAGCGGCTTACACTGCTCCGAGCGGCAGAACCTGGGATAATTAGATCTTGATCTTGGTCAATGTAGCTTGCAATCTTTTGTAGTTTGACAAGACGAGAGTAGTGACCACCCTTGACGAGTAGCTCATCGTGTGTGCCGATTTCTACTACTGTGCCGCTGTCAACCACAGCAATCTTGTCAGCATGCTTTATGGTTGAAAGTTTGTGGGCTACGACCTGTTCATGTAGGGAAGGTGTTAGTTCTCAGTACTCTATATTTGAGGTAGCACAAATCAAAGCTGGGTCTGCTTTGAAGAAATTGATTGCATCTCTTAAGAAGATTACCTAAATTAGTGGGGTAATTTTACCCCACTAAGACTATGACTTTACTAGCTCGACCACTAGGTAAAACATGACTATTTAATTGTCTGGTGCATGTGGCCAGATACATGTCCAAAATTAAGGTTTGTGATGCACTAACATGATGTATTGGCCAAAATTTCAACCTTGAAAGTTGTGTACTATTCTACCAGTACCAGTATCAGGTACTAATTTTTGCCTCTAGTCTTTTCCCTTGTTAGATATAAAATGGAAGGAATTGTATAAAAGTAAGAGAAGAGACTGCAGGTACCAAAGTTGTTCTTCCCATAGAAGCTTGATCAAGAGTTATTTGCACCAATTTCTCTGACTCGGAATCAAGGGCACTTGTGGCCTCATCAAGAAGGAGGATTGCTGGGTTCTTGATAATTGCTCTTGCAATAGCTATACGCTGTTTCTGCCCCCCTGACAGAAGTGCCCCTCTTTCTCCAATCTACAAGGAAAACCATCACTGAGTTACACATTAGAGTCAGATATAACATAATTTGAACTGAATCGTACCATTGTCAGGGATGTGCACACAGAGACACATATACACCAGTAACTTATTATTTAACTTATTTGAAAATTATTCCCCAGAAAAGATGCTGTGTAATTACACAAAAGGCTCACCTTAGTGTCATAACCCTCTGGAAGCTGCTCAATGAAGTTGTGTGCATTGGCTGTCAATGCAGCTGCATACATTTCTTCAACAGTTGCCTCAGGATTTCCAAACAAAATGTTCTCTTTTATTGATGCGCCGAAAAGTGCGTGTTCTTGGCTCACTAACCCCATCATTCCTCTTATCCATCTCAACTGCAACCTTTTCATATCATAACCATCGATTTTGATAGTCCCTTCATTGACATCATAAAAGCGTTGAACCAATGATATAACTGTGGATTTGCCACTGCCGCTGGACCCCACTAAGGCTACAGTTTGACCTGCTGGTACATGGAGGGAAAAGTCTTTTAGAACAATTGAGTCTGGTCGAGATGGGTACGTGAACCTGATGGAATTGAACTCAATCTCGCCACGTATTTGGTTCAATTTGAGGCCGGTCGGGTCGTCTGTGTTGATCTGTGGGATTCGGTTTATACGGTTCAGAATGCGGGTTGCTGCTATTGATGCCTCAGTAAGGTGTTTTACTTCAGGCAATGCTGTTCCAAGGGACCTGTTTCAGATTTAATGTAGAATTAAGGACTAAACTTTATATGATTGGCTTTCATTAATTATAAAAATCTATTAATAAAAGCAGGATATGCAAGTACTATCATGAGATCGTAAATCTTAAGTTACCCAATTTGACTTGATCTTAACTAAGGTTTTTTTTTTTTTTTTTTTTTTTTCGAAAACCGATCTTAACTAAGGTTGGACCAGGTTTTTTCATATATATTCGTCTTGAATGAGACACATTTGAAGCAGATACTTTGAACTTACGGACAGAAAGATATTCTGAACGGAAATCACTCTTGTTTCAGCTTAAATATTTGGGTTGAATGTGCTATATAAATATTATAAAATCAATATAATCTAGTGTAGATCTATAATCTGACATTTTCTTGTATAGTTTGCGAAAATCACACTTCAATTAATTTAAGAGTAAAATATTTCATAATTTGGATAACTTAGGACTGTATGGTACTAAATATTAATATTTATCTCCTCAATTATATTTCACGTTGTTGTCTGTGTAAGCTTCAAACCTAAGGATATATACATGATCTTTCTAATATGTAAAACTTATTTTAGTAATTTGATTACAATAATTAAATATCCGTACAATGATGCCATATGGTCATCACCGACTGTTAAGCTGAAACAAGTGACACCAGGACATGGTAGACAATAACAAAACAAACGCTAGCTACCTTTAAGGCTGCTACTGCAAAACAACTCGGTATCAGCTGCCTTATTGAAAAATCTCATACCAACTAATATTTAGCCAATTTGGTACCAAACGTGGGTACTCTTTTCCTTAAATAACTCTTCCATCATGTATATGCTAATAGTAATTAATGGTACTGATATGATTTAGTTCCGGGCTTGGCTGCCTCATTTTCTTAAGTAAAAAAAGAAAGAACTGTAATTCTAAAATTTGAACATGTAAGTAAAAGTAAAGCAAACAAATTACTGTGATTTTTGTTTTGTTTTTATAATAAGTTTCTTACGACTAACTAGGAAAGGCAATGTAAAAAGGGGAACGGAATAAAAAATTTGTATTTTTTATTTTTATTAAGAATTATCGATTCTTAAAATTAAAATCATTCTAACTATATCTCCAAGCCATATTATTATTGTCAGAATGTCAGGTGATATTATTATTGTTATTGTTACTATTTGTTTGTCATTGGAAACTTAAAATAATGTCAAAAGAAAATATTAAACAGAACACTTACAGGCCTCCTAACACAAATGAAATTCCAGCTGCGTATATCCTCCCTCCACTTTCGCCATGGTACATCACAAGCCGGCTTCCGTACCATGCAAGAAACCCCCATATAGCGAAACTCAAGCCAATACATCCGACCGCTACACCCTTTGCAATTCCTTGTTTGATCCCCAATTTGATTGTCCGGTCAAGCACTGCAGCATATCGATCCACAATGCGTCGCTCAGCAGTGAATGAGTAGATGGTCTTGATTGAACCAAGTGCTTGTTCTACTAAGGAATTTGCTTTTGAGTACTCAGCACGGGTTTTTTGGGAGAGGTAGAGGAGATACTTGCCATATACAAGACCAGGTATTATGAGAAGAATAACTAAAGGGAATGCAACTAAGGAGAGGCGCCATGAGAAGTAGGTTGAGAAGACTAGGCCAGAGATGAACACCGATGAGTGCATCAAAAAGAGGGGAACCTGTACTTCAATAGCATGATCATAAGTTCACGGATATTTATGGAATTATGGGCCAAACTGTAAACAGAGCAATTCTTTTTTTTTTTTGATGATGTAAACAGAGAAATTCTTTTGTAAAGGGGCGATGTAAAAGTGATGTTGGCGACACAGTATTGAAATTAGGCCTTACAGTTAATACTTCCCTTCAAAATTTTGAAAGAAACTAACCTTTGAATAATTATATCTAAAGTAATAAGGAAAGAGTTATTTGGAAAAACCTCTTCATTTTTGTTGCTACTTGTTAGTAATACTGTCATAAAAATAAGGTCCCAAACATGAATAGATGCAACACCAAAATTGTGGAAGCCACTTTATTCTATGGAGATAATATTCTATTTTTCCTAGATTTGAATCAGATGTTTATTTTTATCTTCAAATCTTCTTTATCTGATTCTCTACCATCGTATGTAAAATGTGGAGTGTTTGGTCTCTTATGATTCCATGTAAAGTATTATACCTAATGATGCTATGTTTTTAGAATAATGTTACAATAAGCAACCAAAAGTTTGTTCTGAATGGAGAATCTGAGTAATTTCCCATAGATAAAGCATGTAGATAAAGTTCCATTGCTTTCTAAATTAGCACATGTTAGCATCTTAGTTATTACCAAATTTTGACTACTTCCACAAAAAGGTCAGGTCAGATTCCCACATGAATTCCTTAAAGATAATTATGGGTATATGTCTGAAAAAAAGATTATCTGTTAGATTATGGAAAGAAAAGAAACATGTCCAAGTTAGTTTTAATCGGAAATGTGTTACATTCTAGGATAAAAATACAACTTTAGATATACCCATTAGATCTGCCAACTGATTTTAGAGTACCTTAGTTGCAATATATTTTCCCCCCCAATTATCTTATTCAGAAGGGAAAAAAAATGTAAATAGCTTTTACCGTTTTACCTGATCTCCTAGTTTGACTACTAATTCCAGCACCAACTACATATTAGTTTTCTTTTCTTACAACGTGTTCTTTCTCTTACTTTTTTTTTTTTTTTTTTTTATCATTTTTGGATGATGAGGATTGAGGAGTACCTCTGCAAAGTATTTGCTACGAGATCTAATAAACTTGATAACTACTTCACAACTTAAGTAACAAAGAGTAAGACAATTACCTTCTCACTAAGGACCTCTTGAATGAGAGAAGTGTCCTTGGAGATGCTATCTATGATCTCAGTAGTAGTAGCCTCTTGTGAGTCAAAGAAACCGACCTCTTGTCGTAGAATAGCCTCCAAATACATGTACCTAATCCTTAGTACCTGCCTCTCACTAGTTCTACTCCAACAATATCCCTCTGCAACAACCACCAACTACATGCTTTATAAACCAGAGTGATTCACTCTATATGGAAAATATCCTACTTTACAATGGGGTTTTGCATGTTATTTATAGAAAAATAAACAGAACTCCCTGGAAAACACTTTTTGTTAGATAAATATTTCTTTTTGTGATGAAAGAGCCACAAAAAAAAACGACAAAAATACCAGCATAATGAAAAAATGTACTGCTATAAAAATTTTATAAGTAATGAAATTACCCATAAACGCCACCACCAGGACTGCTAATCCCACATAGACGAAGTATAAACAGCACTGAAAATATTAAAAACAAAATTCTATCAAATTATGAAATAAATTGACCTCCAAAGAAACCTTGAAGCACATAGTTCAAGTTCAAATTTAACAAAATTTTATACTAACCTTTTCAACCTCGTGCATGAAATGTGCATTACTGCCACCTGCACTTGCATTTCCTAAGAAATTCATTACCTCACTCGCAAAAACTAGGAGACAATTAGTTGAACACCCATCACCAATTGCACCAATTGTTCCTAAAATCATCAAAACCACATCAACAGAATCAGCGAACATGAACAGACCGTGCATCTTTCTCTTATGGCAAATACTACTATTAGGAGCTTTCTCCATGTCTTCTTTTATATGAGCACACATTACTTCACTTTAGCTGTAGATTTTTGTTGAAATGTTTGGATATATAGCCTCGGCTGGACACAAGAGGCTAGTGCTAATTAAACTCAAGGACTATCTCGCTCTATATATATATGGTGAGGTAAGAAGGTTGTGGGTTCTAAGAAATTCTGATAGGGATATAAAACAAAACAAGTGGCAGACCCCATTATAACCATTTTCACTGGAACGCAAAACTGTTTGCAAGAGCTTTAATTAATTATTAAGTGGCCTATCAATAATTTCAAACAAAAGAGAAGTTCTGGTCATTTGTCATTTGTCATCTTTCGTTTCTCTTTATTATTATATTGAACTTTATATTTGGTAGAGTTGGACCAAATGAATGAATTTAGGGCCCTGATAATATATATATCAACTCGTGATTATTACTTTTAATATGAAGATATATAGGTTAGTTACAGAAAGACAATGTTAATGTCGAAACAGAAAACCAAAAAATTCTTGCATATCACACACGCGTGCACACCTTTTCCTTTATTAGTACATCTAATTTATCTCTGTACGTACATGGTCTCTTCTTTTCACCTATTCCAAATGTTTTGTTTTTTTGCATGCTTGTGGAAGAAGGGGTTCTCTAACCCAACTTAATCGCACTCTGTTTTTTTTTTTTTTAACAAAACAAGGAAAATAAAATTCTCAACGATGCCGTGAATTTTTTGGAAATAAACAAGGAGTCGAATTTGTACTTATTATGGTTATTCTTTTTTTTTTTAAAAAAAAAGTTAGGTGGCAACAGCCATCCAACAAATTGTATTAAAAGAAAATTTATAAACTAAGTCTTACAGCGTCTGAATGAAAATTACCAAAAATAGACTCATGAAAGTGAAAGACAGACAACTTAATTAAGAAAACAAAACTGGAAAACATAAAATAGGATCTGCAGATTCTGCACACTAGAACATCTTTGGTCAAAAAATTCTACCATTCCCTTCATTAGTCCAACAAGTTGCCACCCATAGTCCTAAAGCTATTGCCAGCGTGAGAAAGAGGAGCGTCTTATGGCAAGCCAATGACTAGATGTCTCTTTGCCATGATAAGGCATAAAAACTGAACATTTTCTATTACCCCTTTTCTTTATATTTATATTAAAAGAACTCCATAAATGTAACCACCATTACAGCATCACGTGAGATATTAGGATTTTGAGTTTCTTAATATGAAATTGACTCATGTTGAAGCTATTAAAAATAGCAAACTACTTTCCGACCTCCATCTAAAAGGCTGGATCCTCTGTTGCAAGATTTTAATTGCTGAGACTTTACAAGTCAATGACAGGTAGGGCCCACTTGCATGCCTTATGATAACCTGAGAGTTGTTTCCACATGTCATAGACTTGCAACATGGCATGTTATTGGATAATTGTTTCAGAGGATTATAATTCTTTTTTATGGACATCCCTTTCACCCTAGCGATCTCTACTCTGCTATTCTCTTATATTACTTAATAGCCTAGTAGCCTTGTATCAACAAAGTTGCATTGTAACCAAATCCACTGACCCGTTGATTTGTTCTTTTGATAAAGGTCACATTAATTTAGATAATATATAGTATTTTACCACATAAGGACAAAGCACACAAAGACTCAGAGACTTTTGGTGCACATCAGCTTTAATCTCTTTTGATCATTGACATAGATGTGACGTTTTAATTTCTAATTAATATATTCAAGTACATTATGCTGTCTGCTGATATTGTTATTATATGTGTGCAATCAAACATTAATGAATAATAAATGTTTATTGAATACTAAATTAATTAAAGCTGCACTTACCATTAAATTATTGTTTTTGGATTGAACGATACTTATTACAGATCGACCTAGCTTGTATTAATTCAAAAGTACAGTTTGGAAGAAATCAAAAAGAAAAAGGGGATAAAGGAGACAAACGGAAGTTCTTTTAATTACAAACAAAGGAACTTTTCTTAAAAAATATGCAGCTAGCTAGTGATCATTAGTTTCCTATAATCATATTCAAAACTAGTAAATTTTACGGCAATGGTCGCCATCAGCGGTTATTTTTAAATGTTCGAACTAATACTAGATTAATTGTTCGCATTATAACCGTGTTCCTTGTTTGAAACACATTATATTTGATCCTTTTTAATTGAAGAAATCAAGTCATGACTCCTATGTTAACAAAGTATATTTAATTGGGGTGTTGTGATAATATTCACATGCAAATTCATTTGGTGCACATGCAGATTTTAATGTACGAGGTAGGTTGGGTATTTAAGGTGCATGTTATTTGTTATAAATATTTTATTGTTAGCTTAGGCGGCTTGACTAAATTTCTCTAGTATATAATGCACATGCAAATTTTGGATTTGGGTAGTCTTAAATCCAAGTGCAAATTTTAGGTCAGTTTGGATTATGCGTTAGTTGAGTCTAAGCCATTTCAGATTTTTTTTTTTTTTTTTTTTGGTCAGCTGAGTAAATTTGAGTACTTGAGTCGGTTAAATTTAAATTTATTCAGGTTAATTATGATTCGCCGGGTCGAACTAATTTAAACTACAAATGGATAAAGTGGATTCTGATTTTTTTTTTCTTTTCTTTTTTGGGGTTTTACTGGTCTGTCTGGTCTTGTTTAACACATATGTTAAAATTGGGGTGTATGCATGCTTAATTATGTAGAGTCTATCAGTAAGTTTGGAGTCCGTATTATTTGCACTATATATTATACATACGTATTTACCTGCATTTGGAAAAGGAACACTGAAGAGGACAACGATGACAATAATAAAAAGTAAAAAAAAATGACAATGCAAACCACTCGAAATGTACGTTTTGTTTATTACATGTTAGTTTGTATCTCACTGTCACATAGTTAGTGCATGCATATATGCCAACTATTCATGTTTTGAAAACCATACATTCATGTGAAAAAAGGAATTCCTCACTTGTTAAATATTAGTATATTACATGAGTTCATAAAATTTGGTCAACCAATCGGTACAATTTAGATGCCACCGGTGACTAATTAGTCAATATCTAACCATTTAATTGGTTATATGCATACATCAATTAATATCATTCCATAAAATATTTGCGCTAATATAAGCAACAACGTCATTATATATTCAATTTAACTTAATTTCGTCAACTCTCGACATTACATGAAATTACCATATTTGCATCGGCCAAAAACCTTAACTGCATCAGTCAGGCCGATGCAGAAAATCATATGTACCAGCGGACTAATGCAACGCCATTGATGAGTATTTTACATGATTTCATATCAGTGCAAAACACTGGAAATTTAATATAGTGACGATTCAAACTGATTTTCTTCCACCGATGCAACGGCAAAGGTCGATGCAAATATGTATGTATCGATGCAGATAGTGTAACCTCCTTTACTGTTTATATTTGTCATGGTGGTAACTAATAAGAAATATGATAAATTTGGTAAAATTTAAATTATTAAAAGATTGAAATAAATAATAGATGACATGGGAAACAAAGTGAGAAATGATTTATACTTTTATTGTAGTGAAAAACTTATTCTAAAATTATTGACTTTAACGATGTTTACAAAAGAATGTGATCAAGAGCACTGTCATATCTCTATTTTCTATTGGATTAATGTCCAAATTGGGCTGGCATGTAAAACAGAGCAGAATAACCATTTGTTTATTTAGTTTTTTTAAAAAAAGTTTTAAAAGAACACCTGTACTTCTTCTTATTATTTTTTTTAACAAAAACACTGCCTTGTTATAACTATTGGTTTTCCTTATTAACGATGATGATAATAATATTCAGTAGTAATGAGAACCAGCTCTTGGTCTAGTGGCAAAGAGCAATGCATCTTGAGTGAAAGATCATAGGTTCGAAATCCGGTAGGAATCTTTCATAGACATTTAATTTAAAAAATAAGTGGGGAGGCTTGACTCTCAATTTATCTTCAAAAAAAAAAAATTCAATAGTAATAAAATAAGAGAAAGGCTAGTGTTCAATATATTGGACGGACGGATCTGTCCAATATGATTGTTCTCACATTTAAATTTTAAACGACCGATCCAAACCATTCAATATGTTCTCCATATTGAAAACTTATAAGAAATAATTTTTTTTTTCATTTTTTTCATATTTTTTCTTTTTTTTGGTATTGTAGAAAATTCGTGTTATAAAAATTATGGATCGTCCAATAATAACGATTTTCTAAAATACTAAAAGAACAACAAAAAAAAATTGAAAAAAAAATATAAAAATTGATTTCTTATAAATTTTCGATATGGAGAACACATTGAACGGTTTGGATCGATCATTTGAAATTTAAAAACGTGAGAACAATCGTTTGGACAAATACTATTCGTCCAATATATTGGACTCATCATTTCTCATAAAATAATAGATACTAGCTAACAAAGGTTACTTCAAATCTTCTTGCATTATCCATCATTGCAGCATAAAGTGCATTCTTGCATACTGCAGCCGCTGATTTGAAATTAACGCTTTTGATAAGCAACCGAAAACGCTGATCCGTAAATGGCCTCAATCTAATAGTGCAGAAGATCATGCCCTGTCTATATTTTCTTTTGTTTCCCTTTCTTATGATGACTCCTTTTTGAGGGAGACTCTCCATTATGTATTCATAGGACCTTCTACATATATGCCCCCATCAAATATAATATAATCATAATGGGCTCCATTTGGAATATCCTACTAAGCATTCCAACCACAAAGGTGTTGCTTTCTAAGGCCACTAGCAACTTTTTTTAAGCATAAAAAACACTAAAGCAGGGTTCTTTATGATAAGAAAAGATGAGAGGGAAAAAGGATGGGATCTTTCCTGTTGGCCCAACCCCTTTTTTATTTTGGGGTGTTTATGTTGGCCCAATTAAACCTTAGTTTTTTTAGCCGAACCACGTGAAACACGGAAAGAGTTGTCAAATCCCTCTTTAGTATAGTATATACTGTGTATATAGTTTTGTTCCTTTTCAAAGTAGCAAAAAGCAAAGAAAAGAATAAAGAGGTATGTACCAAAAGTAATTTCTCAGCAGTTAATTAGGACGAGAGCATAGGTTGCAAACTTTTGATTTGCAAATTGTAAGTATAACTTACAGCTTGTTTGCCTTTTCAATTTATCAATCGGTTGTAACAATATATAATGCTGCAACACCATCAAGTTATATGTCGTCGGAAAGGTATGATATTATACTAACAAAAAAAAGGAACACTAATTAAGTACCGAAAGAAAGCAGTCCCTGACCAAAGAAGATGTATCAAGTTAAGCCAGTGCTAGGTGATTTGGCTTTATCTAACTTAATTAATCTATTTTTTGTGGGGTTTGCTCCTTCGTCGAATCGCTATTGTACTCTTTAAACTTAAAGTGTGTGCTTCAACTTTTCAAATTCAATAGTCAACAATGTAATTTTAGAATATAGTGGATCAGTAGACCAAATTTGCAAAAGCATATATCAAAGTATGTGCCACAATTTCAACATTGTTGAAATATTTAAACTTAAATTAATGAGGTAATGTAGCCATATGATCAGCTTGTGCATTGAGTGAGAGAGGGTTCAATTCTTCCTTGCAAAACCTAATAAAGTTCTGTCATGACCTAATGCCACTCAGTGAAGAAAATAAAGAAATAGAACAAATTCTGTTAAAATTGCTGTTATATTCACAGAACAAAGTAACATAATGAGTTGAAATGACCTAGTGGAGTTACTGCTGGTAATGGCAATTTCTGCTGACTTTGTTTTAAACTTGAAATATTTAAAAGAACTTTCATGCATTATCTTCAGTGTTTGCTGGGCCATCATGATAATTATATTAGAGTGGAAAATTAGAGGACAATTAACGAGGCATGCTAACTGTCTTTCAGTATGAAGACTGTTTTTACTCTTTTTTTTTTTCTTTTCTTTTTTCTTTTTTTGCAAGAAGGAATAGATCTACTACTTCAAAATAATGGGTCTTGGACTTCGAGTATAATAAAATATCCTCCAATACTGACTGACTTATTTATAATTAGGAGTCTAAATTTAAAGTGGTTTCGAAACATATATATAGTTTCGATGAATTAAACATCGCGTCAATCAGATTTACTCCTAAATCCTAATGGTTGAGATGAAATTCTCTGAAAGATAATCTTGTTTTAGAACATTTTCCGGAACTACATTACTCAGCTGCATGCTTATCTCGATTTAGAATTTAGTACCGGTTTACAACAATTTTCCGTAGTTGTTTAATCTTTCTGATCACTTAGTACATACAAATTAAAATCATCTCTTTTAAGTTTTAACCGAATTATGTTTAACAAATTTTAGTTCATAGACATATGAACTTTAAGACAATTCCATAACTAAAATTGAAGTTTCCTTGGTCTCTACATGATATATATATAGAGAGAGAGAATGGATATAGAACACTAATGTGTACGGATCGTCTCCGTACACATGAGTTGTTTTTCGAGATCCAAAATTCAAACGGCCGATCCGAACGTTCAAGCTGTTCTCCATATTGAAAAACCCTTAAAGACCAAATTTTACATTTTTTCAAATTTTTTTACTATATATTATGATATTTTTTGTTAAAATATCGTCGGTCGTCGCAGCGGAAATAAGTCTTCATCAGATTCAAGGAGGCACGATCCAAGTGCAACTGCACAAGAACCGTGCCCCTTAGAGTTGCTCAGCACGAGGATCTCAGAATAAACAATAACAATTAAAATATAAAGAGAACACGAGATTTAACGAGGTTCGGCACCAACTTGGTGCCTACGTCCTCCACACACACGCACACTCTCTTTTTTAATTTTCTTGTAATTTTCTGAGATACATAATTCGAGGGAGAAGAAAGAATAAATAGACAATAAAATTATACAAGGAAACTATCCTTTTTGGTAATAAAATTAATTCACAAAATCTTGTCATTATTTTTCATATTTCCTTCTCTTCTGAAGCAAATCAGATCCTCTTCAATATGGAAAACATTCCATAATTTGCACCCATATTCCTGCCAAATATGCTAGGTCGGCTCAGGAGTTCGATCCGAATTAGACCCAATTCGGTCCGAATTGTATTACACCTCAACCTCTGATTTCTCAATTCGGTCCGAATTACATTTCTGCAGTGATATTGTCTTCTCTGTTCGGTCCGAATCCATCCTTGTTCGGTCCGAACAGAGCTTGTGTTGATCCGCCTTCTTCACACTAACTTCACGTTATACCGTTCGGTCCTTACACACACATGTAGACCTCATATATTTCAACACTCCCCCTCAAGTTGACATGTACATACTTGGAAATGTCAACTTGCCAAATTACTTGTTGGGCTTGGTATTCGTGATCGGTTCTTTTCCTTAGTGTCTCACTTTGATCAACTTTTGCTCTTAATTGTTTAGTGCCATGCATTCGATTTAGAGCACGATCTTATGCGGCACAACCCGTATCGTTCCATGCCATGCATCTGATCCCGGGTACGATCTTCTGCGGCATCATATTTCAACACTCCCCCTCAAGTTGACATGCACAGTCTCGTCATGACAACTTGCCAGTTTGTCGTTGAATCCTACACTCGCCATATTGACTCCTCCGTCAAGCAACTCCAAATCATGTCTTCAAGAGAGTAACCATTCTCCACTAGATACGCAACTCCCTCAACTCTAGATCCAGAACGAGTAGATTCCACACGACTCCCTGAGAAGTGATGAAGTCCAAAACTGATCAATTGACCAGTCCAATGGCTGCACAATCTAGTGCACCGTCCGCCGAATCATCTCGACAGACATGTTGACGATCCACCCCGCCAACTAGGTCAATTGACAAGGAAAGGGTCAACTGTGCGGTAACTTGCACAGGAAAGGGTCAATTGTGCGGTAACTTGCACAAGAAAAAAGGTCGACTGTGCGGTAACTTGCACAGGGAATTAATCTCAGAACCATTAGCATTCATTCATGGTCCAAAGCAACAACGTAAATCACTGCCAAAACGACACACATCGGTCTCAAATTTTTGTTTCAAATCGGTAACGCTACCGGCCCACAAATGTCTGGTCCATGCTCATTCTTCGAACCATGCACTTGTCCATAGATCGCTCAACTCGAACGATACCTCCATGACAACTTCATGTAATTCGGTAGCACCTACTTGATGTAGCGGATGCCCATGCTCGTGCTCAAAAGTCGATGTAGAAGGCTACTTGAACGGTTGCCTATCTCCACACACCT
Source organism: Rhynchospora tenuis (assembly GCA_027725995.1). Lineage (NCBI taxonomy): Eukaryota > Viridiplantae > Streptophyta > Magnoliopsida > Poales > Cyperaceae > Rhynchospora > Rhynchospora tenuis. The sequence goes on along the minus strand of JAMRDG010000020.1, from coordinate 375,551 downwards.
TTTGGTTGAAGAAACACCCGCCTTGCACTTGCCTCGAGTCGTTGTTTGTCTTCCATCGTCTTCGTTTTGTCCTCCCATCTCTGAACCACGCTCTGATACCATGTTAAAATATCGTCGGTCGTCGCAGCGGAAATAAGTCTTCATCAGATTCAAGGAGGCACGATCCAAGTGCAACTGCACAAGAACCATGCCCCTTAGGGTTGCTCAGCACGAGGATCTTAGAATAAACAATAACAATTAAAATATAAAGAGAACACGAGATTTAACGAGGTTCGGCACCAACTTGGTGCCTACGTCCTCCACACACACGCACACTCTCTTTTTTTATTTTCTTATAATTTTCTGAGATACATAATTCGAGGGAGAAGAAAGAATAAATAGACAATAAAATTACACAAGGAAACTATCCTTTTTGGTAATAAAATTAATGCACAAAATCTTGTCATTATTCTTCATATTTCCTTCTCTTCTGAAGCAAATCAGATCCTCTTCAATATGGAAAACGTTCCATAATTTGCACCCATATTCCTGCCAAATATGCTAGGTCGGCTCAGGAGTTCGGTCCGAATTAGACCCAATTCTGTCCGAATTGTATTACACCTCAACCTCTGATTTCTCAATTCGATCCGAATTGATACCAATTCGGTCTGACTTACATCTCTGCAGTGATATTGTCTTCTCTGTTCGGTCCGAATCCATCCTTGTTCGGTCCGAACAGAGCTTGTGTTGATCCGCCTTCTTCACACTAACTTCACGTTATACCGTTCGGTCCTTACACACACATGTAGACCTCATATATTTCAACATTTTTAAAAAACACTACAATTGGAGTATTTCGGGCCCTCTAATTTGAAAATATCATAATATATAGTAAAAAAATTCGAAAAAATGTAAAATTCGGTCTCCAAGGGTTTTTCAATATGGAGAACAACTTGAACGGTTCGGATCGGCCGTTTGAATTTTGGATCTCGAAAAACGACTGATGTGTACGGGGACGATCCGTACATATCAGTGTATTTTATCCATTCACTATATATATATAATTAAAATATATAACTGAATTTGAGTTTCTTAACGATTAAATTTACATTATCTTACGTTGCTGAACAATCACTACTTTCACCTCATTTTCAGGACCGCCATTTAATCAACTTTAATTGGGGACCAATAGTTTCCAGCTGCGTCACAACTATTGGTTATAACTTTTCATAATTGGTTTCCAAGCGTTAGAGTAACATTATATAGTACTGGATCATAAAAGATAGACCCCATCAATCTCAACAGAATGACCACATTTCCATTCCGCTTTGTTGTTCTTTTATCACATATGCACAATAAAAACAAAATGAAGTAGCATTTGTCTATTGAGTATACATCTTGAATAGACGTCACGTGTTCAAAATCTTACTCAAAAAGATCGTTGTGGATATTCAAATTTAAAAAATTAGGAGACTTGATCCCATATTTCAAAAGCAAATTTAAAATGACTTAGCAAATTAATTATGTAGCAAAAGTACTGATACATGACAAATTTCACCATTCAAAATAGGGAAGTTCGGAGTTAATTTAAAACTATGTTGAAATTGGCATGAAATACTAGCTAGTACCCCTTAAGTTGACCTATGTTTAATAATTGCAGGTGCAGCCATGGATATTATTGGAGCTTAATTTCATTTATGGCACTATTATTAGCACTGGACTTCTCTTGTCACAGTTTATTGATTTGTAAGTAAAATAATTATAAATTTACTTTTCTTAACATATAAAAAACTTAGTACCGAAAGTTCAGGTCACTATTAAATGTGCCCCACATTTAATTAAGCAAGCTATTCTTTATCTTTGCTTTGCAAAGTTAGAAATATTCCTTGCACTTCGTTTGGCCTGATTAATGCCTTTTTGAAGTCGGAAACAACTAAGAAAACGGCTCGATTTTCTGGGGGAAAAAAAACCCTTCATCCTTTTGAAAGGATAAGCTGGTCAACTTTCTTTTGTTAAACTTTCATTAAGGTTGCCATCCATCGAAAGTTATAATATTTTTTTTCCTCAGAAAAAAAATATATATTGCTGTTTCCTTACATCGTGGCATTTATTTTCTTCAAAGTATATTGCTCCAATAATATAAATTATTATTTGCCATACAATTTGGTTATCATCACAAATCTAATATAAATTGTTTAATCAAAAGCTCAAAAACCCTCACATTTAAAGTGTTGTAATTGAGATAACAAAAAGTTCTACGGGTTCAAGTGTTACACTCTAGGTCTAAATAGTAAACAGGTGTTTCTGTCGTTGAATCAATTTGATTGTGGTTGGATGTGAATCGCTAGACGGAGCAACATTATTATTTGATTTTTCATCTAATATAGAAATAAATTGAATAACACATCTATTTATATCGCTAATAAATTAAACAACATATTTTTATTGTCTAATTTTTTTAATTTTTTTTATTTTCCCATATATAGGGCATCCTATGCTATTATACATTAAATGTTAACTAGAGTTGAATCTCGCGCGTTGCGCGATTTATTCCTATACAAATATACTATTAAACAGTTGCGCGATTTATTTTACATTATATAAAAAAAATGACGTAAAAAATTAGAAATATTATTCAAATATTATATGAAAACTGCCACAGAAAATCCTAAATACTATGTTGCCACAAAAGATCATGCGCCACAGAAAATCACTGTCACTGTGCTTACTACAGTGATTTTCGCCCCTCACGTGCCGTGCATGACACAGCCCATTTATATATGTATAATGTGAGATGTCAATTATTAGAGTTCCTCTATTATTAAGAACGTGTCCGACTTGTATTATAATTAGTTAACTATAGAAGTAAAAGAAATAAACCAAAAGCGGGGATAGCTCAGTTGGGAGAGCGTCAGACTGAAGATCTGAAGGTCGCGTGTTCGATCCACGCTCACCGCATTTTTTTTTTTTTCGCAAGAGATTTTACTCGACTTCTTGGCAATATCTTTTGACTAAGCCCAAGCCCATCTAACTTATCCAGCAGAGCACCTGGCCACAACTACCAGGTATCGGTATGGTTCTTATATTAGCCATCCCAATTATTTTTTTAGGCCACAACATGTTATTGTTAAGCTCATTTACCTTGCAAGTCTTTGTTTCTAGTTTTTGGGTCACGCCAAATATGGGCTTACAAGGCTTACCATGAACTTCAGGCATGCTTGATTGCCCTGATGCTCTCTCATTCTGACACTACAAAAAATTCGGATTTGACTCAATTTTGAGTTGTTACATGAAATAAAACCATGATTGGGTCATTAAATTTGTTGGTGCGGTAGACATGCAAGGTCATTAACTTATTATTTAGTACCAAAGAATCACACCAATGAAGTGAATCCTAACCAAATCTCCTACCAAATCACCTAAAGATATTTAGGCCAATCCGTTTTTCTTATAAATTGTGGAGGTCTCCCATCCAGCCATCCTTGCCTTGCAACAATCCCTACTCATTCTCATTTTACTATCTCAAATTAAAAACATGGATGGATTCTCTTCAGAGCCACAGTGGCAAGGCAAGGCAGCTGCAAAGGTCGTCGGGTCCACCCCGGACCTGGTATGGTCGCTTCTTGGCGACTTTTGTAGCTTGAACAAGTGGTTGATGTCCCTCTCCACGTGTCACATCCTCGAGGGCTCTAACAATGTGCCTGGCTGTATCAGATACAGTGCTGGATCAATTAACAAGGCTAACCCGACTGAGCCAGTCGGTTGGGCCAAGGAGAGACTAGTCGAGTATGACCAAGTTAACCGGTATTATACTTATGAGATTACAGAAACAAACAAGGGTTTCAGCCGGTACAGGGCGACACTTAGGGTGCAGCCAGATCCTGCAGGGTGCTTGATCGAGTGGTCATTTCAGTCAGACCCGGTAAAGGGTTGGTCGAAGAAGGCATTTCTCTCCTTCTTTGAGAGCATGACACGTGGCGTTGCGCAACGATTGGAGGAAGAGATCATTGGTGCTCATTGATCATCAGACAGAGACAAGAGATCTTTGTTGTGATACGGATATGATATGCTATGCTAAATTTAGTATGGAGTCCATAAATAGTGAGCAATTGATAAGGATTATTGCTGTCCATGCATAAGAATCTTTCTACTTTAATGTTGGAAAATAACAAATTTCATGACTAGCTTTTATAGATGCTCCTTGGGGACAATATCCCTGCTAATTTTTGTTGTTTTTAAATGTAATCTAAATTAAGAAATTTAACATCTTGTGTGATTTTATGGTAATGGTTTTACTTGGTAGATTAAGATGTGTTTTTTCCCCTAAACTGGTTTTGTATTAGAGCAGATATTTCTACCCAGTATCAAGATATGGCCATCATATTTAGCTTGTTCTTATATTATTTTGTCATTTGGATTCGGAACTTAGCTGTCAACCATTTCTTAAGTATGTGCCAATAAGCATGCTTCTTGCATTGGAAAAGACAATGCTTTTGTTTATTTGAATATCATAACTTCAATTCTATCAAGTACCAACACAGCCAACTGATCGCCAAATTAAAAAAAGTAAAACCAAAAAAAAAAAATCTAGAGAAACAAGATATCGCCTACAAATATGTACTTGCAAGTACCATCCTTTTTTATTTAAGTGTGTGGCTAAAATTTCCCATTGATTTAAGCATCATATCTTCGCATTTTGTATCTAAATATGGTGACTACATCGGTGAACTTGAAGAATGTCTCTTTTCTTGCTCTGTCGAGGTGAAGATGGATGGGCTTACAACCTTCAAAAAATAAGATGATAGGATTATTGATCTTGAATTCGTGATAACTACTAACCATTCTTTTAATTTAAAGAATCAAGTTAATGCTCAGGAATGTGTTTGACTTAAAGGCGGTTTAGTTGGTTATGTGTTCATAGATTTGCCGGGAATCAGGAGATATGGTGTTTAATTAATTTGAATGTCGCGTTAAGCGATGACATCATGATTAATAATAGATTAAAATGCATAAATCTTTAGCATCTGATTCCCTTCTTGGTGCATGAATGCCATCTGATTTACCCTGGGGTTTCATTGTTTTGTGGTAAGAATCTTGCCTCTCTGCCCACAGAATTGTACACGGTTTGGTGTGAGAATCATTATTCCCTGATTTTTGCCAACCTTTTCTTTTAAAACATATTATTGTATTCTTTTGAAAACATTATGTAGTACTCTTTTATTTGAATTTGAAAATGCTATGTACTTTTCGTCACGAGTAGTTTGCATATAAGTTATGCTGTTTCTTTATAAGTGGTCCATGTAAGTCCTGTCTAACTCTATTTTTTTTTAAAATAAGTTTAGCTGTCCATCATGAGAAGATCTTAGTCGATGCTATAGATGCATGCAACATAGCAGTTTGCTTTAAAAATACAAAAAAATTGGTAATACTGGTCGTTAGGTCCCTTAAATGGTATTGCATTCTTAAGTAAAGTTTAATGCATATAAGAACACACAAATAGCTAGGGAGATGAGTTGTGCACTGGATACCGAGTGGTGAATTAATCTTGCGGATGATTGTAAATTATTATGATAAAAAATAAAAATTGAAGTTCAAATTCCATTTAATTTGTTATTCCTTTTATGGTTATTGAACTAAATTTTTTCTATGGATCTAGTGGGCAAGTTGTACCAAAGAAAAAAAAGTAAAAATATAATGAATCTATTACGAGCTATAGATAGTACCAATATTTATAGTATTAATTAAACGTTGTGACCGCATTTTTTATAATTAAAAATAATTTTTTTCATTTTCTATAATTAAAAAATATGTTTTTCTCTTTTATTAAATATATTAAAAATAGTTGTACCAATCATTATTTAATTTAAAAATCAAATATATTTGGAAATCTAAGGTAGTTCATATTCTTAATTGTTATTGTGCGCCCAATAACAGCGGCCTTATTGGCTTTGCTCGGGCCGGTCACCTTATTGGCTTTGCCCTTATTGGCTTTCCAATTTTTTTTTTTAAAATTCCTATGCAATAAGTTTTAAAAAAATTGAAATAATATCATATAATCTATCTTGCAATATAATCTGTATTAAAATTTTAAGAAACTCGATTTGTTGCAACTAATTCCATATTTAAATGTCAGTAAGAATTTCTATATCGAGCGAAACTCGATATATCCTCGTATCTTTTAAAATGAAATAATAAAATGCATGTGCCAAAAGAATACCTTGACACTTATATTTGATGCTCAGTTAATGATATTTATTAATAAAGACACATGACCGCTATGCAATGTACCGCAATGACTTGATTATACTTATTAAAAATAGTTTTTTTCTTAAATATTAATATAAATTAAAAATAGGCATACAAATTATTATTTAATTAAGAGTTAAATATATTTGAAAATCTAAGATATATATATTTGGAAATAGGAAGGTTCTGCTACCATTATTTTGGTTGCCTCCAAATGCCAATATTTTATTATAAAGTTATTTTTTTAAATTTTAAAATTCAAACATTAAATCCAAACCGTTAATCTTATTTAGTTTAACGAGGGATGTGTTTTCATATAAGTTTTGTAAATTTTAGATTTTATTTGATACTCGATCAAACGCTCAAACATGAACGTATTAGGATGAATCTATCATAGTTAACAAGGTTCGTTTGTTTTTCTATCTCTTGATCGAGTATCAAATAAGCTCTAAAATTTACAAAACTTATATGAAAACACATCGCTTGTGAAACTAAATAAGATCAATGATTTTGATTTGACTTTTGAATTTTAAAATTTGAAAAAAAAAACTTAATAGCAAAATGTTGGCATTTGGGGACAACCAAAATGTTGGTAGCGGAACATTCCTCATTTGGAAATTAAAATGATAAATTTCCAATTTAATTAGATTTAGGATGGTAATTTTCAAATTCAAAATTTTGGAGTGAGAATTTTTTAATTTCTTAACTTTAATTTTAGAGTGGCATAAAACCAATTTTCCCTATTAATTTTATTGAATACAAATGTTACTAAGTTTCTATTATCATTTAAAAACAAAAAATAATTTCTTTAAATAGAATAGAACTAGCAACAGGCTGCCCGTACTGTACTGCATTTAATATTTTCTGGAGCGTTTCGGACATTTATGTCGTTCCTAATTTTCAAGCCAAACTGCAGCTACGGGAAATGAGAAAACATGATTTGAATTTCAGATAAGTTATTTTTTATACAGAAGCAAATACAAGAGAGATCTCGGGTTTTAATGCTAAAAATATATGCTGTCCAAACCAAAAGTTCTCAGATAAAACTGATTGGATAATGAATTAATCCAACATCAACGAAATGGAGATATATATATATATATATATATATGGATACGTATTTTGTATTCTGTACATTATGGTCCTTTTTGACAATCTATACAACTTTCTAAATTTTAGTAAAAGAAAATTGACATTTGTGTTGTTATCAACATATAAATTGTATAATTTTCAAATTTAAATTACAAAATATTTTTTACATTTTAAATCATAGCTAAACTATTTACTTTTACATGTTGATCAATTTATTTCAAATTGAATAAAATGATTGCATATTGATTTTTAATCGAGTTCGAACAAGCCAAATATGTTTAACTCTAGCAACTTTCTAACTCTATTACTTAGGAAAATTTTATTTATAGTTAATAGTTTCATGCAAAATCTTAAATCTGTAGATATGTTTCGTAATTTAATTAGTCACAAGTGTAGGGATGATTTTACAAAAACTCAACTCTAAAGAATCTGTACCAAAAAATGAAAAACAAACAAACACAGTTTTCAAAGCATCGTCCTTTCTGAGCTTTCTCTCAAAAGTACCCTTCACGGGTCTTAACACGTGTCCTCTGTACACTACCCCCTTCAACAAACTCATTCCATGATCCCTCCTCAGTTCTTACTCTGCAGTCTTCACTCTTTGCAAACCACTTTTTCCAAATGGAATCAACCAAAACAAGTACTGTACCCGAAATGGCGATCCAAATGCAGGACGTTGCGCCACCTGGCAAGGCAACGGCAGTGACTGAATCCCTGCCAACGCAACGGGGTAGCCACTCGGCTTATACATTGAAGGAGTCAAGGAGGCGGGATGCGGCTGCTGCGGTGGTGCGAGCCGCTGCGGCGGGGACTGCACTTGTGGCGCTTGCAATGATGGTGTCGTCGGAGCAGCATGGGAGTCTGACTGTTTTTGGAATTACTGTGTCTCTCTTCTCCAAGTGGAGCTTCTCCGATTCACTCGAGTAATTTAATTTTACATTTTTTGCTTTGTGATATGATGATTTTTTTTTGGTCTTTTTATTTTTTAATTCGAGTTTTTGGGGGGGGGTCTGTTTACATCTTTAAAGAAAAAATATTGAGGATTGCAAACAATTTTGTTTTATTTCAAAGAGTATTTCGGACCCATTTGTCAGAAAAGGGAATAATGGAAGTTTTTTAAAATAAAATTTAAATGCGGTGAGCGTGGATCGAACACGCGACCTTCAGATCTTCAGTCTGACGCTCTCCCAACTGAGCTATCCCCGCTTTTGCTGTTACTTATATAAGAATCAAAACTAACCCATTTGGGAGAATTTCATTGTCCCGGCTCAGTTTTTGATAATTTCATATAAATTAACTTTGTTATTGCCTCTGGATCTACCATTAAATGCGCATGCGCCTCCTGAACTTCCCCGACCGTTTATAAATTGAAATTTGATAGTAGTACTACATTCTTACATTTTTTGAAAGATATGTATATCAACAACTTGTAGGAATCATTTATTATCAAAATAATAAAATAATTTGCCCTGCTTTCTCTGAGTCACTACATATATCAAACAATCAGATGTCCCTATCTGCAAATTTGTTGTATATTACATTTATATATTGCAATTGGTATGTATAATCTACTAATCTATTGTGCCAGAATCAATTCTTCGCTGTACAAAGTAAAAAAAAAGTTAACCAATTAATTTTGGGGATATTTTTGTTTGAAATCATTGTATAAGAGTCATCATTTTATTTTTGTGCTGCTTGATATGAATTAGGAAAGGGAAGAGAGTACACTTTGGAATCATAAATTAAATCAAACCAATGTTACCTATTATTAATTTTAACTAAATATTTTAGGTACCTGGTTGGGATTTCAGCTGCTGTGGCGGCATATTCTCTGTTGCAATTGGTGTTGGTTGTGAGAAAGCTACTGAAAAAGGTGTCGGCAGTGCCATCTCAAACCTATGCTTGGATTTTATTTGCTGGAGACCAGGTTAAATTATGTCAATATATCTCTTTACTTTTGACCAATTTTATTTGCTCGATTTTATTAATTATGAATGGGCAATTTAGTTTTTGAAATTTCATAATTATTTACTGTCCGTGTCATTTTGTGAAAGTAACACAACAGAAATATAATTTGGATTAATTTACCTGGATTTAATTTCCTGCTCTATGATTTCAAACAAAGGAACTCATAATGTTGTTTGCAAAAGGAATGGTTTATCGAATAGAGAAAGAACTGAGCTGGTTTATACTTTACTGCTTCTGCTTATTAATTTTCAATGTTAGTATTCCATTAGGATGAATGCATGCATCTGTTTAGTTTTACTGGTTTTTACTAATAATTACTTTGCACGGGCATGAGATAAGCACGAGAAGATGTGGATAGCATACAAAACTCCAGTCAAATTCAACATACATTATTATTATTTTACTTGTTTACACCAGCACCACTGCAAACATGTGATTCTGGTATAACAAAGGTTCTCGGTATCTAGGATACCTTAGTTAAGATATCAATCATATTTAATATGAGGATATTCAACAGGAAGACTACAAATTTGATTTAGTAGGACCAATTAATTCAGCTTTAATCACGTCTGGAACATTTTTGTTTTTTAGTTTCTTTTGTTTTCTTCTTCAACTCCCTCTTTTACACACATCAACCTCCTATCAAGCATCAATTAGCATATAACTTCTCTGATCTTGCATTGATTAAATGAACAAATATAATAGGTATTTGCATATGCAATGATGAGTGCTGGTTCAGCCGCAGCTGGGGTCACAAACCTAAATCGGACCGGGATCCGACACACGCCCTTGCCAGACTTCTGCAAACCATTGCACTGGTTTTGCAGTCACATGGCCGTCTCCATCACATTTGCCTTTCTCAGCTGTGTCTGCCTTGCCGTGTCATCCATAATAGATGTCATTTGGTTGTCTAAGCTCCGAGTTGCGTACTAGTTTCAGGTAATTGCTCTGATAGGAATTAAGGTACATAGGAACTGGATTGAAGGAGGTTTAGTATGCTATATAATGTACAAATCTTATGAATGGTTGACTACGTTGTACTAAGTATGATATATTTTTGCATTTATGGTGTTTTTTTAATGCTATTGCTTTCTGTTTTCTCTACAAAAATTTGTGGCCTGTTATGCTATTACAATTACAATCATCTCTACAATTCTAATGCAAATGGTGGGAAGTAGATTACATAACCGCTGCTTTCATATAGTTCAAGCAAAATATCATGGGATGCTAAACCACAAAATTTTTTACCACGCCTATTCGGACATGATTAATTGAAAATTATAAAGAATATATGAAGATATGATTTAGATATGTTTTAGATATTGCGTATCAGTATTTGTAATCAGATATAGCATAGGATTAGTTTCCTTGTAAGATGAGATGTAAGACAAGTATATATAGAGGCATATGTGTGTTGTAATACCGACACAGAAAATATTAATAAAATTCTTTTCCAAATTTTGTCATGGTATCAGAGACGATCTTTAATCCTGTGCGCTAAACCCTAATTTTGTTCTTCTTCCTCTGCCGCAGCCATGGCAGATCCCAATAATAAGACAACTGACACTAAGGTAGTTGTGGCAAAGGCTATCGATCTTAACTCACCTTTCTATCTTTCTCCTTCTGACAGTCCTGACATGATGATCAGTTCGTGTGTTCTTAAGGGAGAGAATTATGATTTATGGGTGAAGGCCATGCGCAATGCCTTGCGTGCGAAGAACAAACTTGGTTTTGTTGATGGTTCTGTTTCAAAACCGAAAGATAACACGGTTGAGGCAGCCGTGTGGGGGAGTTGTAACTCCATGTTGGTATCCTGGCTCTTCAACTGCATCGACTCGACGCTTCAACCTAGTGTTGCATACTTTGAGACGGTGAAAGAGCTTTGGGATGATTTGAAGGACAGATTTTCCATTGGTGATGTGCCTCGTATCTATCAGCTGAAAGCAGATCTTGCGGGAGCCAAACAACAAGGGCTGCCCGTGGCGGAGTACTACACACGACTCAAGACTTTGTGGGATGAGCTTAGCAGTTACGTTAGTGCACCTGCGTGTGTATGTGGTGGATGCACGTGCAATCTGACTGCCAAGTTCATTAAAGAAAAGGAGGAGGAACGTATTCATCAATTTTTGATGGGACTTGATGAGGGTTTTACTTCAATTCAAACTACTCTTTTAAGCATGGATCCTCTTCCCAGCTTGAACCGTATTTATTCCATGGTGATACAAGAGGAGCGGCACAAAACAGTTACAAGGGGGCGTGAGGAGAGAGGTGATGCAGTAAGTTTTGCAGTTCATCTTAACAAAACTGAACCATCTCAAAGCAAGACAGGGGAGAAGCCGACTTGCACTCACTGTAACAAGATTGGCCATGAAATTACTAATTGTTTTGAGCTTATTGGCTATCCAGAAGGATGGGGCAGAGGTAGAAGTGGAGGACGAGGAGGACGCGGCTCCGGTAGAGGAAGAGGTCGGGGTCGTGCACAAGCATTTAATGTGCAGAGTGGCAGCAATTTTGCACAAGAAGGTGGCATGTCCAGTTCTTCCAACTCCTTTGCTGGTCTGTCAGAAGCTCAAGTGCAGCAAATTAAAGCTATCTTGGCCAGTACAAGTTCAGCTAATGCAGGTTCCTCAACTGAAAAATTGCATGGTGAGTTTTCTGGTATATTATGGATACTAGACAGTGGAGCTTCTCATCACATGACTGGGGCATTTGATTGTTTGAAAGAGGTGTGCAAAGTCAATCCAACAGTGGTTGAACTTCCCAATGGCGCACATGCTGTTGCTGAACATGAAGGCACAGTGTATTTGCAAGGAGTTGTTCTTAGAAGAGTTCTTTATGTGCCCTCTTTAACTTGCAACCTTGTTTCTGTTGGACAATTGATTAAACAAAATGATTGCTTTGTTACTTTTACTAATGAGTTATGTGTGGTACAGGATTGCAATACGAGGATGTTGATTGGTGTGGGTGAGCATAAAAATGGAGTTTACTATTATCATCCGAAGGCATCAGGAAGAGTGTGTCATGCGAGCAGCAACAAAAATCATGAGTTATGGCATCAAAGAATGGGACATCCGTCGTATCATCTAACTTCCTTTATTTCTGGTGTTAAGAATGATAGTAGTAATTCAAAGAATGTGTGTGAGATTTGTTTGAAAGCAAAACAAACAAGAGATATTTTTCCTACTAGTTTGAATAAAGCAAATGAATCTTTTGAGTTAATTCATTGTGACATTTGGGGGCCTTATCGAGTTGCTTCTTCTTGTGGTGCACACTATTTTCTAACAATTGTTGATGATTTTTCACGTGCTGTTTGGGTATACTTAATGAAAGACAAAAGTGAAACTGCTGGTTTGTTACAAGGTTTTGTCAAAATGGTTCACACTCAGTTTCAAAAGCCAGTTAAGTTTATTAGAAGTGATAATGGGACTGAGTTCACATCTAGAATTATGAAGCAGTTTTGCACTGAAAATGGAATTATACACCAAACATCTTGTGTAGGAACTCCTCAACAAAATGGTAGAGTAGAAAGGAAACATCGTCATATATTGAATGTGGCGAGAGCTTTGAAGTTTCAATCCAATGTGCCGATCAATTTTTGGGGAGAATGTGTCTTGGCAGCCACCTATTTAATTAATCGTACACCTACTCCACTCTTGCAAAATAAAACCCCATATGAAATGTTGTTTAACAAACCACCATCCTATGCGCCTATACGGTGTTTTGGTTGTTTGTGTTATGTCAAAATTCCAACTTCTGATAAGTTTTGTAGTAGAGCTCGAAAGTGTGTATTTGTGGGGTATCCTTTTGGAAAGAGAGGGTGGCGTGTATTTGATTTGGAGACAAATGAATATGTCATCTCAAGAGATGTGATGTTTGTTGAACATGTTTTTCCTTTCAAGCAGACAAATGAAAGTGCTACAGGGCCAGATGCGAGTACAAACAGGAGAGTTCGGGAAGGTATAAACAATGTTTTAGATATTGTTGATTATGAGCATGAATCAAATAAAGGAGATGATGGTATTGAAGTAAGGGGGAGTATAGATGAGATGGTCGACGGTGATGATGTTTTAAATGAGCAAGTGGAAATTTTTTAGCACACTGTGCATGACAACTCAAATGAGCGTCAGAATACCGACGCAAGTATGGTCACAACTATGCCTCAAGAAGAAACCAGAGCACCATCTACACGGATGAGACAACCTCCAGCAAAATTGCGTGACTATATCTGCTATACTGCTCATGTAGATCCTCTTTATGCTCACCCTACATCTGTCAGCTCCTCAGGTACTCCTTACTCTATAACTCATTATGTCAATTGTAACAGGTTTTCATTGAAGCACAGGAAGTTCCTCAGTGCAGTTACTAAAGAAAAGGAGCCTGAGTATTTTTCGGAAGCTATAAAGCACAAACATTGGCGAGATGCGATGCAAACTGAGATAGAGGCACTTGAAAAAAATGACACATGGAGTGTAGAAGAATTGCCACCTGGGAAGACTTCCATTGGATGTAAATGGGTGTATCGAATTAAATATAATTCAGATGGTACCATTGAGAGATACAAGGCACGGTTGGTGGTGTTGGGAAACCGACAGGTTGAAGGTATAGATTTCAATGAAACCTTTGCACCAGTTGTGAAAATGACAACTGTGCGAGTTGTGCTTGCAGTAGCGGTGGCCAGAGGCTGGGAAATGCACCAAATGGATGTGCATAATGCATTTTTGCATGGGGATTTGCATGAAGAAGTCTACATACGCATGCCACCGGGCTTTGGAGCATCACACCCAGCTAAAGTTTGTCGCCTCAAGAAGTCTCTTTATGGACTGCGCCAAGCGCCACGTATGTGGTTTTCAAAGCTCACTGCCGCATTGGAGAGTTATGGTTTTGCACAGTCACGGGCATATTACTCATTATTTGTATACAACAAAGGTGATATATTTCTGACGGTTTTAGTATATGTGGATGATCTAGTCATTGCAGGGAACAATCATGATGCAATAAATCATTTCAAGAAATACTTGTGTGCTACCTTTCACATGAAAGATTTGGGGCAACTCAAATATTTTCTGGGTATTGAGATCGCTAGGGGTCCAGTTGGTTTATACTTGAGTCAGCGAAAGTATACATTGGATATAATTGCTGAATGTGGCCTCCTTGGTGCAAAGCCAGCAATGACTCCTCTGGAGCAAAACCACAATTTAGGAAAGGCAACTGGTGATCAAATGAAGAATCCAGAAAAATATCGGCGCTTGGTTGGAAAGCTTATTTATCTCACAATTACTCGACCCGAGTTGTGTTATGCTGTGCATACTTTGGCGCAATTTATGCATGCTCCTGTTCAAACACATTATGTTGCAGCACTAAGGGTTGTGAGATATTTGAAAAAGAATCCAGGACAAGGGATTGTTCTTCGAGCTGTGAGTGATCTGCAATTGTACGGGTATTGTGACTCGGATTGGGCCAGCTGTCCAATTACTAGAAGATCACTAACATGTTACTTTGTTTTGCTAGGTGATTCACCTATTTCCTGGAAAACAAAGAAGCAACATACAGTGTCAAGATCATCGGCCGAGGCAGAGTATCGTTCAATGGCATCTCTAACTTGCGAATTGACTTGGTTGAAGTCAGTTCTCTCTTTTCTTGGTGTCACTCATGTGCAACCAATGAAGCTATTCTGCGACAATCAAGCAGCACTTCATATTGCAGCTAACCCTGTATTTCATGAGAGAACGAAGCACATTGAAGTTGATTGTCATCTTGTGAGAGATAAAATTCGTGAGGGAAAGATTGTTACATGTCACACGAAATCCACTGAACAGCTTGCTGATATTTTTACCAAGGCACTTGGAAAATATCAGTTTGATTATCTTACATGCAAGTTGGGCATTTGTGATCTACATGCTCCAACTTGAGGGGGAGTATAAAGAATATATGAAGATATGATTTAGATATGTTTTAGATATTGCGTATCAGTATTTGTAATCAGATATAGCATAGGATTAGTTTCCTTGTAAGATGAGAGGTAAGACAAGTATATATAGAGGCATATGTGCGTTGTAATACCGACACAGAAAATATTAATAAAATTCTTTTCCAAATTTTGTCAAAAATGAATTAAGATATCTTTCCTTTGGTTCTGATAATTCCAGCATGCATCCTCTTTCTGTCTAGCACAAAGACGACAGGAAATATTTATGATGAGGCTCCTACCAGCCTTATGATGAATTTTGCAAATATACTTTCATACCCAATAAAAATTACAGAGAAGGCTTGCAACCACATCTCAGTACTTCCTTGTGTCATGCTGTTGGTTGGGTTATTTTACTTTCAAGACCAATAATTTCAGAATAGTGTTAATGTGGTAATGGAGTTGCTAATTGAGATAGTTGTTTTATGCCAAATTTTCTAAACGGTTGTTTAGAACAGATGATTGATTTTTGTTTTTGTTTATACAATATGTTGCGCATGTTGCTTTGTAAGATTAGTTATGTTTCTGTTGGAAATATGGAAGGCCTCTTTGTTCTCTTTTATTAACAGGTGGTCAAAATTGTTGTCCCACAGACTGTCTACGTCAGAGAGATTCGCCATTGCAGTTCCATTGGAGAGACAAAAATAATTAACATTCGAAAACTTTCTCGAACTAGGTAGAATTGCGATGGAATCATATCGAAAGCCGGATGTAAATAAATAAAGCCTTTTCCATGAAAGATATTATTGAGAAATAAAAAAAATAAATAAAAAAACAATCTCTCTGTGGAACTTACAATAGAAACAATAATACTCATCACTTGCTCTATTTAGTGCTTCATAATGACCACTGTTACTTGGAGCTTGTGCAACTTGATTTATTCAAATGCCAATTTTAATTGGATGCAATGAACTAATGTTAGAAATTTTTTTAGTCTAAGAGGTCCAATTATTTCCCTCCAACTACTGTGATCCATCCGGACCAAATGTCCAATAAACCCAACTTTGTTTTGTGCGTCTATTTTTGTTCGAGTTGGTGACTGCCAAAAACCTTGTCTGAAAATGTTACATCGCAACTTGGTAGCCTCTACCTAGTATTTCTAAAAGAAAAAAAAGAAAAGAAAATGTTACATCGCCTTTTGGCTAGCCAATGAAAGTATATTAAGCCAACTTTTGAGTAAGACTTGTAGTACAATGATTAGTGTGTTCTGGATTAGCCTAATGTGCACGACTTATCCCCTAATCGCAGCTGTAAGGTAAAGGATGGTTAATAAATTAAAGTTCTCTTGACTCTGGTGCAAGTCAATGTTGTATAATGATAGCATACTTTTTAAATCAACATCTCCAGTACTGTGCTAGTGCTACATTCTCTGTGTCTTCGGTTTTCTTATGATTCGTGCAGATTTGGATCACACAAGGATGCTGGTGGCCGAGATAAGTAAAATTCATACACTTGGTCCTAGAACAACATTTTTTAGAATTAATGAAATAATGAATCTACATTATTTAGAAGAAATGCATAGTCGAAATGTCCTATATTTAACATGAAAAAATGTCAAATGGAATCTTTTATACTAAAATTGTTGGTACCATCTATGATGTCATAGAGCTAGCGATAAAAAAAAAAAATTGTCTCTTTGACAATTTACGTAAAAAATTTTTATAGAAACATTACATAATATTATAAATTTTATTTTTCAAATATATAAATATAAATAAATTTTGGTTATGAAATTTATAAAATTTTATAGAAAAAAAGTAAAATATTACAGTGTATTAAATTCGTTGTTATTTTAATGCTCCTTAATCGCCGCCTTACGTGTTGAATGTTGATGAAATTAAACCATCAACTCTGCAAAATAGTTGATGCATTACTAATAGTTTCAAATTGTATAAAATATATTTATATATTTTTTTTTCTAACGATAACCAGTTTTTCCACTATGCCATAATGGAGATATCCAGTGCTCAATACTGGGGACGATCATAACATTAAGTAATTGTTAAGAGTTTGGACACTACTGAGAAGTCTCTTTATCGGTGCCAAGTGCCGAGCCCAGGCAAGGTTCCTTATTTCCATGGCTTTATTAGAGTAAGCATAGTGTAGGTGACTTCATCTTATCTTTTTTCAATTGGGACTTTCGTCGAACACTTCCAGTGCACTCGTCTTCTCCACTTTTTGTCCTCCCACTGATCTCGATCAACCCCAAATGGCGCATAAGGTGGTTTCAATCGCTGCCGGAGAAGCTCATACACTCGTTCTTACTGGTAATTTTAGCTCCTTGGCCCCTGTTTTTTTTTTTTTTTTTTACTTTGAAGAAGCGAAAAGGAAACTATCTATTCTTATTGAATTATACCTCTTTTATAATAATTCTATTAAATGCTTATGTAAATCATCAATCCCACTACCTGAAGTTGTCAATTTTTGCTCAATTTAACAATATACCCTTGGGTTGGTGATTTTCATAGTCCTTTTCAGTGTGGTTTGAACCTCAGGTATGAAAATTTTATTTTGTGGGTTGTTTGGGCAATTGAATAGGTGATGGGAGCATCTACTCATGGGGAAGGGGCTTGTTCGGCCGGCTCGGTACAGGAAAAGAGGATGATGAGCTAATCCCGGCTAAAGTCTCGTTTAATCCTTCATCCAAGAATAGTGCGAGCTTATATCCACCCGTTGGAGGGACAAATCAGCCCAAATTTGTTGGAATTGCCACTGGTGCTTACCACAGCCTTGCATTAGCAGGTACAGCTTTTTTTTTTTTTTAATGTCTTCCCTCTGTTCTTATGGGTAATTTTTTTTTTAATTAGCTAGTAAAAAGTATTGCAATTTTGTGTTATATGGTACCTTAATATTGCGGTCCAATAAAATATTAAAGAACCCTGTGAGTAATTCGAGGTATATTTGCATAATTGATGGTTAAGTTGACATTTAATGAAAATTGGACAAAATCACAAAAGTATAATTAAGGTAACTGATAAAGTACTGGTACTCTGGTATAGAGATGTTGTTGTCAGTTGTGAGAATGGCTAAATTCCTTTTTTAACAGCCAAAAACTGCAACTTTTGACTAATACTAACAAAATTGGTTGCATTAAACCAACAAACACTATAGAATGCTTTGCTTTTTGAATGACTGTAGAATGATTCTGTATTAATGTTTCCTTTCTTAGATAATTGTTGACAATATTGACATTTAATGCTGATTTTCATGTTCTCTAAACTGCAGATGATGGATCAGTTTGGTCATGGGGCTATAATTCCTGTATTATTTCTCTACCATACATCTGATTTCTACTTTAAATTTAGCAGCTTAAAGTAATATCATATATATTTACTTTCTAACCCCTCTTATGTCACAAAATTTCAGATGGTCAGCTTGGTTATGGCAAAGAAAATTCTTCTGTACCTTGTTTGGTGGAACAGTTACAGGAGTTGGGATCAGATTCTTCAGCTCATCTACCAGGCAACAACAGTGCAACTACTCCTTTAAAGGTTGGTATCTGTAAGGATCAGTATTGGGTTATACTATATCATTATCTACAATATACAGGAACAATTGTCCACTTAGAAAGCCCTTGGATCTCAAATAAAGCATCAACAGAACAGTAAACAAAATGAGATAAAAATTAAAATCAGTAGTACAGCTTTAACAAACTAAACCAAAATTCCACTTGTTTATTGGTACACTGACATTGTTGTGTAGCCTTCTCTTCTTTGTCTGATTATATTATAGATATACTAAAAAGTTTCTTAATAGTGTCAGTCTCTCTCCTTGTATGTATCTCTCTGTGACCCAAGCACAGATATCTGCACTTACTGATAGATCATCAATTTGACTTTAATGATTGGCATGGCAGATAAGCTCAGTCAGGGCTGGTGGAATGATGTCATTTGCAATAGACAACCTGGGATCTCTCTGGATGTGGGGCCAATGCCCCCAGCCAACTGACACAGGCGAACTATGCCTCATCAGTACCCCTTCTTCCCTGCCTGTCTGGGACTTCCATGGCCGCACTGTAGTCAAAGTCGCATGTGGTAATGAACATGTGGTTGCAGCAGTAACTTCTGGTGAGTCATATACGGGCAGTGGTCTCATATGCTACTCATGGGGCAGCAACACACATGGCCAGCTTGGCCTTGGTCACAAAGAATCCCAACCACGTCCTGTTGTCATACCATCCTTCAACGAAGAGTCCACCTGGGAGGTTTATGAGATAGCTTGTGGAGCTTACCACACAGCTATACTTGCACAGAAGAAGTCATATGGAGAGGATATTCAATGTCGGTGCTGGACTTTTGGGCTGGGGGATAACGGGCAGTTGGGTAATGGTTCTACAATTAGTTCAGACCTACCCATACCTGTCATTGGTTTGCCAGGTGATGCATTCTTGATTTCTCTCGATTGTGGCTTGTTTCACACAGCAGCTGTCTCAGCTGATGGGGAAGTGTGGTGTTGGGGCATGGAGAAAGGTTTGGGATTATGTCCTGATGCGAGTTATTCAGGGGCAGATGCAGGCGATGCATTGCATCCTTTACGGATCAGGTCACCTGAGACTAACGGATTCAAGTTCTTGGGCCCAATACAGATTGCATGTGGTGCAGCCCACACTGTTTTGGTTGCAGGGGAAGGCTACAGAATGTGGGCCTGGGGACGTGGTCGAAATGGTGTATTGGGTCGGGGTGTGACAAATGACAGTTATACCCCTGCTGTTGTTTCATGGCCCCCGCTTAATGAACAAGATATAAAAGAATTACAAGGAGGTGGCGGTAGTGGTAGTAGTCTTGAAAGGAATGAGATGGAAAGGGAAACAGAGAGAAGGCTGTCAGAGGCAATGGAGAGGCTTTCTCTAATGGAGAGATATGCTAATATGTTGCATATTTCAATATTTCGGAAGCAGCTAGATGAGAGGAAGCTAAAAGAGTCATTTCAAGGAAAGGTGGTTTTCGACATAAGGAGGGAATTTGAGAGCTTGTTAGGAAATGCAGATGGTGATGATCTAATGCGCATGGAGGGATTTTACAGAAGCATGCTTGCTAGTGTGAAGGATGAAATTTTAAAGAGGCGGGTGCGGGAGATGGTGAATGAGAGCCTTGCTTCAATGTCCACGGGGAGAAGGCATGGTTAGATAGAAATTGGTGTACTTTACAAAAATAGGTTTTTGTTATATAATAAATTAAGTAGAGGGGTTAGGTGTAGATTGTTTCTGATGAATAAGCTCGATATACTGTAATATATAAGGGAAAAAAAAAAAACTGTTGATTATTCCATTGTCCATGAGAAATATCCTGTTGTTACCCTTCCAGATGCGCATTTTTGTTAGGGATTAAAAAAATAAAAAAAATAAAAAAAAAAACTTAGAATCATAAACCATTGTCATAACATAGCTGTAATTGACAATGTAATGTTAAGCAATCAGATTCAATGGTTAGACGTTTGGCGGATGTAGAATTGTTTTCTTGTTCATTTCTCTTCAAAAGAATGTTTTTTTCTTGTTAATTGATTATTACGGAAATTTGGTTGCCGTTACAATTTAGCGCCAATTTAGTGATTAGGCAAAAATATGACAAGGCTCAATTGAGCTCTTTAATGCAAGCTTTTTCCTGATTAAGGAAAACTAGATTTTTCGGTTGGTCTTGGTACAGAATCATTGTTGCAGGCTTGCAGCTACGCTTTGAACCGTACGACGAAGATCCCACGCCTATAAACATATGGAAACAGTGTTCATTTACTATCATTTGCATACGTTAACCTTCATTGGGGATTATGCATGGTAGAAATTTCTAGCACTATTTGGAATATGAAAATCTCTATGATGATAGAAAAAACTTTCGTTTCAGTGAGTATATTTCTTGTTTGGACTGAACAACTTGTTGAACCTTAGCTCTCGGAAAAAAAATAAATAAAAAAAAAATAAAATAAAATAACACTTGTTGAACCTTTTACATTTTTAGCAGTCAGATCAGGGAATTGGGTTTTTTGTGGTACCTATTTTGGGCAGCTTGATCCGAACATCATATAGGGGTTCTTCTTGAAGCCCAATTAATTTCAAGCTTAGATTTATTGGGCTTCTCTTATATTGGTCTAGGCTATTCACCCCAATTCATAATTAAATCTTATTGCACAATTCTATACTATTATTTATCATGATAGAGGACATGAATCAAATTTGGGTATAAGCTTTTACGATAATGCAAATTCTGTAGAGAACACATTATTGATTATCTCGACAGAAAAAGATTAAGGGTGCAAAGACTAAGAATTTTATGGTGGATGATATTCAACATAAGAACTAGCTAGGATTAGTCAAAAGCTACGTGGAGACATATTTGTTAGTTTGATTTTTACTGTATTATTATATGTTGGTTAGTCATTCTTTTCGTATGTACAACTCACACAAAAAATGTTAAAGTTCTCATATAAAAAACCAATACAAATAAGACTTGGTTTGGAGATTGGATAACAATGTAGAAAATATTTATCTTTATTCCCTTTTGACTAAGATACTGGAGAAAACTAAACATATTATTGGTTTTTCAAGAATAGAAAAAGTTTAGAACAACAAATAATGTTATTAGTTTTTTATAAAGGTTTGAAAACTAATATTTTAAATTTATTGGAATTTTGACTAAACTAACAATACAATAATTTTTCATTTTTAATAGATTTTATTGCATCTTACATATTTGATAAGGTTTATTTGTTGGATAGAATGAACGTAGGCTTAATTCATTAACTAATCATGAGAAAAAAATACATATTCAATGCCAGTACAAGATTGAAATCTTCTAATCAAAAGACATTTATCCTTGTGAACTATCTATCTACATGCTGCTAGAAAGTAAGAATTCTTTTTTTTTTTTTTTAAAAAGACATTGTAATAAACAGAATTTAAAAGTAAACTAACTGTAAACAACATTAAGTAGCAGTACTAGAAAATTGATACTAATTTTTGATTGTAAGAGTTTATGAGGTTAATACTATTGGGTTTGTTAATATTTTTCTATTTAATGTTATATCTGCTTTTTCTTTTAAAATTACAATCAAAACTTAAACCTATTTTCTAGTACAGCTACTTAATGTTGTTTAGCGTCGCTTTATGATGCTGCTAGAACTTGATATCAAACCAATCTCAATCCTCATTTTCGTACTTGTACAATTGACTCTAGTTTTTGAGGGATTTTTGTAAATAATTTATGTTTTAAGGGTTGGAATGTAAACCTAATAAAATTCCTTATCACAGTTACATGTTGACCATATTTCCTTTATGGACTGAATATGTTGTTACCTCTCCTTTATTCTCACTATATATAGCTTTCATCTCCTAATTACTTCCTCCTAGTTACTTAATACTAAACTTGTTTATCTTGTTTTTTGTATAGATATTAATCTTCCTTGTTGATTTTATAGGATATAGAAAAAATACGAACACAAATCAAAAACGAAAAGCTACCAAGAGCTATCAATCTCGGCCTTGAGTTGAGGAGGTGACAACCAAGAACCAGTTTGTTGAGGATGATGCGGCTAAAGAGCCTCGAGTTGGGATGCTACAGCCGAGAACCCCTTTATTGAGGACTATGCGGATGAAAAGCCTCAAGTTGAGGATGCTGTAGTCGAGGAGGTTGTGGTCGAGGAGGATGTGGCCATGAGATACAACTAACGACCGAATGTCTGAATCTATTTCGAATTTAGAACGTTGTAGTTCGGATTCATCTTTTGCTGATGAAAAACAAGAAATTCGAGTACTTCCCAAAAAACTGAGATGTAGCTGATAAATTTTGTCTAAAAAAGTGTAATAGATTTTGCTTAAAAAACGTGTAGTAGTTTCAGAGGCGTTGAAAACAGAAGCATTTTTGTCGAGTAATTTTTTGGGAGACATGATTAGATTAAAAAAATGAACATCTATACTCTATAATATTTTTTGGTTTTAATTTGTTGATAATTCATCTAATGCAAGTATCTTCCAAAAGTCATTTATTTAACAATTTAATAACTAACTACAAATATTGAAACAAAATTGAAAGTATTTTCAGCTTTTAGCGAACTCGTTTTTCCCACATTTTGCTCACATTCATATGGCATTTGGAAGGATCATGTCTCAAAGGCATTAGAATTAAACCCAACTTAATTATATAATTTCCAATACTAAAACATTTCAAAATATTAAATTTGTAACTCTTGGAAAAAAACAAAATTCACAAACGATAATGATTTCTTTGTTAAATAAAGTGTCGTATGTAACTGGGAATTTTCTCACCCTCCCCTTGTACTACTCAGTGACGGAGCCAGAAAATTTTATAATGGGGTTCACTAATCTTTAGAGCTACCAACACAAGTCGAGATCGAGCGAGCTGATCGTGACCAAGGCTTGATTTGAAATACAATGAAATTATGTTGAATCGATTTTAATCGAACACGAGCTGTAATCGATCCTATACGCCATCGATTATTATACTTTTTATATATATTTCATACATTTTTAAGCAAGAAAAGTACAAACTAATTAATGTTTATTATCTTCTAGATTATTTTTGTATATAAACTTATATTTTTATTTTTTATAATGATATTTAAAAAAATGGTATTTATATGAAAAAATAAATATATTATATATCAAATTAGGTATTGAATGTCATAAATAAGATAATAAAATTACATATCTAGTTATTTCAAGTAAAATTCTAGTGAGTCAAATTAATCATGAGATAAAATCGAGTGAGTCACTTCTGAATAAAAGTTGAATCGATCTCAAGCAAGTCACGAGCATGATTTTTTTTTACCTCTACTAATCATTCCAAAAATATCTCACAAACATTTGCATCAAAAATATGTATGGGTTTCAATAATAGAAAATCACGTAAATATTTATGGGGTTCAATATAATTATACATGTAATAAATTTATATTATATAACTATCAATATTCATCTTTAATAACATTATTTTAAAAAATAGGGATGACATTGACATCCTATATTAAACATAAATCCGTCCCTGCTTGTACTCTTACAATTTTGTGAATTACGATTATTTTAGCTTAAAAAGAGATGTGAATCTTTCTTATTGAAGGATAAAGCATTTTCAATTGCCAAATAAAAAATATATGGCATCTTATTTAGTACATACAGAAGTATTAGAAGGATAAAAAATAAAACAGTATAAATACACAAATTACATATGTAACTAAATATAATGGGAGACTTTTGGGCTTATGAGAAAAGGAACGTTGGGAATAATATTGGACTGTCGGATGGCTTATAATCTTGGCAGATCTCTCACCAACGACCCTTAGCTTTCCTTTATCAGCCCTGCATTTGCTCAGATAATTAATAAAACCTATAACAATTATTTATTGAAGAATAGAAGCACAATTTGGTGCATTAAATGCAGTAGACAGAGAAAATTTTATATTGGTATGCAATGCTGGTAACTTTGGTCCTAAGACCCTTCACGTATCAAATCGCGCACGGCACGACCAAACAATTACAGCTCCGAAAACGACATGCTTTTAATTGTTTTTCTTCTGACGGAAACGACATGATTTTATTTGTCAAATTAAAAAATTATAACCGTCATCATCTGAATACTTTTACAATTTGAGAACCAAAAACGAAGAAAGTAGTTTGTTTTATCTAATGTGATTTAGTTGTAGGTTCACGCAAATTGCAACACTATCAAATAAAGGATACGCGCGTTGATGTTGTTCAAACAGTAAGTGCAAGAATTATTATTGGAATTAGTGTCTGATAACAGTGCAAAAATAGCACTAAGTTTGTGCAAGCTCAAAACAGTTAAAATATTATTTAAACTATATAATATAAATAGTACTATTTCTTGTATAATTGAAAAAAGTTCAAACAATAACTCATTGTTTGATTTGATATTTAATTTATAACCATAATATTTTATTCCATTCTTATCTCCATTTTTTTCCACGAATTGGATTTTTTTTTTTTTTTTTTTTTTTTTGGGGGGGGGGGGGGGGGGGGGGGGGGGGGGGCGGGGGGCAATTATCCACACATTTGAATTTTTGTTAACTACTAGTGCCCTTTGAAATCATCAAACTTTCTTTCAAAAAAAAATTAGGTAATCCACACCTTTTGATGGAAAAGACAGATATTCATCGAATATGAAATTCAACATATTTCATGCTGAGATGTTTTTATTTTTGTTGAATTATTAATTTTTTTTTATTCGTCAACACATTGAATGAGGTATGTTTTCTAGTGAATTAAAATGTTTTAAAAAAAAAATAGTGAAACAGCCTAATACCTGGGAAGCCTAACTGAAGAAATGCTAATATTTAAATTTGACAGTAGGAATTCACATCCTTAATTTGGTAATAACATAGACGCGTATCAGTCGGTCCGGACAATTGAATAATATTTTATTTTTTAAATTATTTTGCGAAGGAGGTCCTAATCATTGAATACTGTAAAATTTACAAAGCATTATCCGCTGTCGATCCTTAACTATTGGAGAATTGCCCTTGATTTTCTTTTTTGAAAAAACAGTTAGCTAGTTTAATATATTTTATAAACAAGTCAATCTGAATCGAGGGACATCAAATCGTATAGTTCGCATCAATTTTATTTTATTGGTTATATTAATTATTTCTTGATTAAATTAATAACAAGATTGCATCATAAACAGTGAAGATATAATAGCGAATCCAGATCGCTTTAGTTTCGATTTGCTGGACGCTCAAACTTCAAACCCACGTTCCAACTGCATCTAAATTTTATAATATGTCCACTTTCCAACAACAACAGTTGTTATTTTGTTTTTCTACAAGAACAGTCGAATAAGCATCTTAGGGTTTTGCTATTGTAGGTGTAATGGATCTTATGGTTTTTAACTTTTTTCCCACATTTTGTTTTGTTGATACTTCATCTGATGTAAGTATTTTCCAAAAGTCATTTATTTAACATTTTAATAACTAACTACAAATATTCAAAAAAAAAAAATGGAAAGGCATTTTCAGCTTTTAGCGAACACTTTTTTCCCACATTTTGCTCACATTCATATGGCATTTGTGAAGGATTATGTCTCAAAGTCATTAGAATTAAACCCATCTTAATATATAATTTCCAACACTAAAGAAAAATTCACAAACGATAATAATTTCTTTGTTAAATGAAGTGTCATATGTAATTGGAAATCTTCTCACCCTCCCCTTGTACTCTTACAATTTTGTTATTTATTTTAGCTTAAAAATAGATGTGAATCTTTTTTATTGTAGGATAAAGCATTTTCAATTGCCAAATAACAATGACATCTCATTCAGTACATACAGAACTATTAGAAGGATAAAAAATAAAACAGTATAAATACACAAATACATATGTAATGTAACTAAATATAAAAGGAGAATTATGGGCTTATAAGAAAAGGAATGTTAGGAATAATATTGGACTCCCTGATGGCTTATAATTCTTGGCAGATATCTGACCAACGACCCTTAGCTTTCCTCATCATTATCAGCCTGCATTTGCTCAGATATAATTAATAAAACCTATAACAATTATTTATTGAAGAATGGAAGCACAATTGGTACATTAAATGCAGTAGACAGAAAATTTTATATTGGTATGCAATGTTGGTAACTTTGGTCGTAAGACCCTTCTCGTATGAAATCGTGCACGATCAAACAATTACAGCTCCGACAACGACATGCTTTTAATTGTTTTTCTTTTGACGGAAACGACATGATTTTATTTGTCAAATTTAAAAATTATAACCGTCATCATCTGTTGAATATTTTTACAATTTATAAGAACCGAAAACGAAGAAAGTAGTTTGTTTTATCTAACTAGCAGCAGTGCCACCCAAATGTGTGGGCAGATATCTGCGATATGCGAAAAAAAGTCTTATTTGATACAGATTTGTTGTCTACTTTCAATGTTCAATAGTTAAGGTTAATGTTGTTTCGATCAACGCTGAATGTAGCAGTAATATTGAACGGGTTAAATAAATAAACAATAAAGGCAGACATGTGAACAGTAAAAGAAATAATTCATTGAAAAAATATTATTTCTTAATAATATCTCCTGATCAAAAAAATAATAATAATTCAACATGGCAATATTTTGAATCATTCTTGCTCCCCAATTGTAATGAAAATCGATGATGAAGACCTGTTATTATAAAAATTAATAATTAATAATTAATAAATAAAATAAAACAAAAAATAAGATAGTTTTATACGTGTAGTGCATGTGTGAGTGTGACATGAGAGAAATAAATATTTTTGAAATGAAATTTCGTTACCTTAATTCTTTCGTAGCACTTCCCGGTAGACAACATTTTTGGTGCATGTTCCATCTTCCGGGTCGATATTGTCACATGGTTTTATAAGCAGCTTTGTATTTTGTCGGGACACACCTCTCGATAGCGCCACATATTATTGTCCATGAGAAAACACCGGCTCGGGCAAGTAAACACCGACGTTAGGGATGGTCTATCCCTGTGCCTTGTTGATTGTCATCGCAAAGCACAGTCGAACAGGAAATTGTTTCCTCTTCAACCTAAAAGGGAACAAATCATCATCTGGCGGGCTTAATGGAATCCTGGGAATAAATACTCTTTTCCCTGCATGTCCTCCCGTAGCGATCTCTGCATCAATTACATTCCTTTGGAAATTCCGACACACCAGTCTCGTGCCGTTGCAAAGTCCATTTGCAGGATCCAAATTACGTAATAAAATTATGGGACATCCCTTTTTAAGTTTGAGGATATGAGGCGGCAATCCATTGGGCGTCAGAGAGTTCAAAAATTCAGAGGGGTAGTGGCCATGAGCATCATCCTCTGCTGTATCAATGCTGTGATATACCAATTCTTCTCCAGGATAAGTCTTAATCATGTGCTGGTTGAGCTTGTCGACAAACTCATTCTTGGTGGAGAGAATTGCCCGAGAAGCAATGTAATCTGTTCGATGACCGTTTTCATTGAGAGAGGGGAATACAGTCTCAATTAGTTCCTTTACCGACTCTTCCTCTGTAGTGTATGGGATTATCATCTCATCAGGAATACGTATGAAGTCATTCCCAATCGAGGGCTCGGTTCCATCGCCGACGTTCAGTAGGAACTGAGCGAACCATGGATCACTTGAAGCTCTCATGTTTCGGGTCAGCTTTCTCTTCTTTATGTAGGACCAAAGAGGGGACATCGGTAGTGTCGCGTCGACGATCTGAGCTTTGGTCCCACGTCTAACCACAGGCAGAACTTGTCTGAAATCGCCGCCAAATATGACAATTTTTCCGCCGAATGGTTGGCGGCAGTCCGTGATATCCTGTAAAGTCCTGTCGAGCGCTTCGACGGCTTGCCTTTTGGACATGGATGCCTCGTCCCATATGATAAGAGTTGCCCTCCGAAGAAGCTCTGCAATCCCACTCTGCTTGCTCACCGTACACACGGAAGTGCATTCCAAGTTAATTGGAATCTTAAATCTGAAAATTCATGTATGTAAATGTGATGCATCTCTTTAAAAATATTAAATATTAAAATAATCCCAAATGATGAAGTGATGCGAATGTTGTATCATTTTTTGTCTAAATTTATGTTTTTGGTTTTTTTGTTGCGAAAGACACCATATATAAATAACACATAATATATTAATATATTATTTTTAATTGGTCAGGAGGGGCATTTGATATTTTGTAATAATTCCAAATGGTTAGAAATAATATTAAAATTGGTTATTATAATATTTCCAGTGTTAGTTGCAAATAAATTAAATTTTTACATAATTTACTATCAATTAATTCTTGGTTGGTGATTTTATGTATTCAATTCTATTTATTGAATTCAAACCTGGAGTGTGCCGTCCTTCCTCCAGGCATGTTGTTCGCCGCTGCACCCGAAGTAGCAGTTGCAATTGCAATGAGTTTTCTGGATCGAACTGCAGCCAATAATGCCTTATACAGATACGTCTTACCCGTACCACCAGGACCATCAATGAAAAATGCCCCCGGCTTCTTTTCCATGACATGTTGCATGATCTCTTCAAATGCCGACAACTGTTCAGGATTAAGGGAACTGTGTGCCCACAAGTCCTCATCTGACACGTCTATCCTCTCTTCATCAGTAACTTCTTGAAAATTACCGTGGTCATCCAATTCAGCATTTTCATAGAGCTCAGGGAGATCATAAGTCGCCAGGTGTCTGCCCATCGACTCGAGATACCTACTGATATCTATCAAGGTCCTCTGTTCAACCATCTCTTCTGATGAATAACGTCGCCGATAATCTTCAGACATGTCCGCAAAATGCTTGTCCCATAACTCTCGAGCCTTAGCCCCCTCACAGAAAGTCAGAATCGTAGCGAACAGTCTTCTGAGTGCAGACGGCATCTGGTATCTTGTCGCCTCGTGGAGGCAGTCTGAGAAAGTCTCATCATTATCTATTAGACCCATTGCATCTGCTGCAGCCTGAAATGTTGAATGTTGTACCCCGTCTACCGTTAGAAGATCTTCATATGATTGCGGTCCCCTCACATGATTAAGCAAAACACGGAGATAGTATCTCTCCGCATCTGATATCTTAGCATAAACCACCCTACCGACTTCACCTCCTTTTATACGCGGCTTCCACACCTTGCGGCTCGCATCCCACGTGAAATGCTCAGGAAACTCCCGATAAAGGTATTTTCTTGCCTCTGGAAAATTCTTATTCGCCTCGAAAAATGCAGTCAGCATCGTCCTCTTTGCCTTATCCCTTTGACAGACATCTTCCAGATTGTCATTGTCTCTATAAAAAACCAGTTGTTGGTCGGGAGTATGCAACTGTAAAGATCTCACCGAAGGTTTAATTTCACTCAGAGGGAATTTAAAAATCCGCCATACCGCCTCCGGAGCGGACACCCAGCGTGCATCTTGGAACATTTTGATCTCATCAATTGTCGTTCCCTC
Source organism: Rhynchospora tenuis (assembly GCA_027725995.1). NCBI lineage: Eukaryota > Viridiplantae > Streptophyta > Magnoliopsida > Poales > Cyperaceae > Rhynchospora > Rhynchospora tenuis. Next base: position 345,396 of record JAMRDG010000020.1, on the reverse strand, counting down.
TTGGCCGCGAGGTCCGACATACACTTGGGCACAATCATGTCCCTTGTATATGTACTTGAAGAGGTACTTCATGGCTCTAATGCTCGAGCAGACCTCGACGTTGATGTGGCAATTGTAACGCATCAACAGGTGAGGATTGTAAGGAGCAACCCATCGATTGTCCAGGTCGCAACCACGTACACGGACTTTACGCCCGTTATCCCTCCTCCTGTATACTGGGTATGAGTCTTTACCTTGGACGGTTGTCTGATTGAACGCCCTTGGATATTTAAACCTGCAAGCACCGTCCCTCATGCACGGGCAATTATTTCTCAAAGCCCCACAAGGTCCGTGCATCATGTGCTTGCTCACTAATTTATGTAGCACAGGATATATTTTTGGATCCGGAATCTCAGCACAAACGATCTTGTCGTACTGGTCCGGGTTCAAAACTTTATCACGGGACTTTAATATTATCAAGAAGTGAGCATGCGGCAGTCCTCTCTTCTGGAACTCAACGACATAAACATGCGCAGCTACCTCGCCAAAGAATGGTTTTATCTTTTTATTTCTACTATCACCAAATAAATACTTCTTGAGGTCCTCTAGTTTTGCCCGAAACACTCGAGCAGTTAGGTCGGGCCGGTCTTGTGCAGTTTGTCCTGGCAACAACTCATTACGAATCTCATCCCATTCAGGGTTGCAAGTCATGGTCAGGAATATGTCTGGTTTTCCAAACCTCTGGACCAACGCCATCGCATCTAAATACCTCCTTTGCATGTCTCTTGGCCCGCCAATGAACGAAGGCGGAAGCACGATCCGTTTTCCAACTTGAGATGCCCGCACCTCACCAGAATGGATGCTGTCAATAATCCCCTGGTACAAGTCTGCCCGTATCCTTATTTGATTACGCCTGAGAAAATCCAGACGGTATGTCTCCATCTTTATGTACATGTCCACGACATATTGCTGCAACAGTCTTCCGCCTAACAGGATTAGGCTCCTCTCAAACCGTATCTGGAGTTTGAAGCAATAATATTCTCAAACTGTATCTGGATTAGGCTCCTCTCAAACCTCTCAAGCCTGAAATGTTGAATGTTGTACCCCGTCTTGTTTGCTAGGTCTCGATCAAAACTTGCTCCAAAAGATGCGAATGAGAAATTGGTGTTGTAATACCGTAATGATTCACGAAACTGAACACAATGCGGCTCTGCTGATGTAAATAGTTCGTACAGCTTGTCTGGGATTTCATTTTGGGTCAGTTTCACCTTGCCATTCATGCAACAAAAGGTAGGGAATTCGTGTTGAAATCTTTTTGCCTTGCAAAAGGTGCAATTTTTCACCTTCCTGAGCACCATTTGTCTAGCGGGCAAGTTTTGGTAAACGAAATCATACGGATCTTCTTCAGCACCTAATTCATCATCGGCTGACTGTGCATTGGTGGGGTTCTGTGACGGTGTGTCTAGGAAATGATACAAAATTAACTTGGTTAATATTCTTGTAGTATTTCGCATAATGTGTTGCATTCTAATATTTGAATATTATTATTATTATGATAATATGATATAATATGTGAAATGCAATACCGTTGACCCAATCTTCAAAATCAAAAGGAGTAATCACAAGATCCCCATTTTCGTCTCTATCATCAACTTCTCCTGTAAAGAAAGAATTTTTTTTAAGCTTGATTATTCCTTGAGAAAAAATAATGAAATTTTTATCATTGGAGAAAAAGTACTAAGTAAATCACCATCTCTGTAATTTTCTTCCTCAACTTCATTGACATTCACGTTGCTTGCACGATAGTTTCTATGGTAATACTCGCGCATTTGATTCCTTCGAGCATCATTTTTTACTTCAGTTGGAGTTGCCATTATTGTTTCAAAACGTCTTGTGCGTTTTGCTGTCAACGTAAATAATAGTTTAATTTAATATCTATATCTATCCAAGTAATTTTATCATATCTCATATAATAATAATAATAATAATAATAATAATAATAATAATAATAATAATAATAATAATAAAATAGTTAAATAGATCGATGTAGAAAACTTGTTTTATGGGTGGATGTGGAAGAACGGTCTTATAAGATTCTAATAAGTGGCATACCTTGAGACGGAATGGTCACGTGAGTGACAACAGAGGCTGGATTAGTTGTTAAGATCTGTTTCTTTAGAAATTGTTGTGGCAAATCACTTGCATTCAACTCAATCGATTCATTCATACTGATCTGACTATTTTTTTTCTTATTGCGCATAAACTCACGCATATAATCACGCTTATAGTTCTTTCGATCCATCTTTTTTGCTTCAATCGAAGTTGACATCTTTGCTCCAGTAGTTCTTGCACGTTTTTCTTCAATCGAAACAATAATTTAATTAATATTTCTAATGTAAATACTCAATGTAGAAAAATAGTCTAGTGGTATTAAAATCATTTAAGAAGTATAAATACCTTGAGGCACCTCACTCATGTCGCTGGCTGAGGCACTGCAACTCCTTACATGTGCTCTTTTGTGGTAATCATGCCCTTGGGACTTTCTAACAGCTTTTGTAGGATCAGACAAAATATTCATTTTTGAGGGCTTCGATAAATCTGCTAGTAATCCTGTATACCAAAGAAAATAAATATGTCTAATTAAAATTTGATCTCTTTTTAAATTTATATGACAACAACAATATGTTGAATGTTAATATCCCATGTATAAAGTGGATGTTTTGTATAATTACTTTCAAAGACTTGTTTGACAGGGATTGTGGCATGTGAATCATGTGCTCTGTCTCGCTTGCCTGCTTCTGTTTGATGCTTTCCTCTATTTTTTTCCTTGTGTTGTTTATCAGCCGCCATGGATGTTTCAACTGTTCCACAGATATTTAAAGAGCAAAACATCAATATATTTAAGTATAAATATAAATAAATTAGTTGATCATGTAAATAGTGAAATGGGTGGAAGTGGAAGAATGGTCTTATAAGATACTAATAAGTAGCATACCTTGAGGTGGTATGGTAACTTGAGTGACAACAGAGGCTGGATTAGTTGTCAAGATCTGTTTCTTTAGAAATGGTTGTGGCAAATCACTTGCATTCAACTCAATCGATTCATTCATACTGATCTGACTATTTTTTCTCTTATTGCGCATAAACTCACGCATATAATCACGCTTATAGTTCTTTCGATCCACCTTTTTAGATTCAGTCGAAGTTGACATCTTTGCTCCTGTAGTTCTTGCACGTTTTTCTTCAAGCGAAACAATAATTTAATTAATATTTCTATTAATGTAATCATTTAGATACTGTAAACACTCAATCCTATGGTACTATCCCATCATTTTCATTCTACCTGGACTGGGCAACCCGTATTGATAATTTGACTTGGCCTTATCAGTTGACATTTTAATTAACAGATCTTGCTGTCGTGATGTCTTCATTTGTCACTAATTAGTTCATAGAATAATAATCTCTTGATACTTTGTGATTTAGGGTCATGATGCCACGTGTTGTCCTGCCACACCCCTTTTAATTTCTAACACCCATGAGATACCTTAATTTATGAAAATAAGTGAACTGAGTACGAACCATGCTTTATGTAATCACAAGTTGTGTCACTATCACCATTACGACTTATAAGAGAGAGTTAGGCCCCATATTAACAAAATAAGACATGAAAATTACAATAATCAACGCACCTGTATTGCTTAAAATATGCTGCTCCTTGGATATATGAATGGCGTCACAAGTCACAACCAATTAAAATTCTGAATTCTTAAAAAAAAAAAGAAACATTCAAATAAACATTAGAACAATTTTAAATAATACGAATAAGAATATGAAAAAAAATAAAAATAAAAAAAATCTAAAAAGCTTGAGTTCTATGGTGATCGGGCACCATATCATCATCATACCATAAAATTTTTTGTAGAACTTGAGGGGAGAGGAAGGGTGAATGCAAAGATAAAAAAATATTTATTGGGTTGTTAACAATTCTGTACTTACAGAGAAAGAGAAAGAACGACACTACACATGGTAAATTGGGTGCTAAATGCGCTAATTAATATTCCATTACATGACCCTTTTCTATTTTTGTTGCGGCATATATGGCATCACCCTAATGAAGATTTGTTTCAGAGAAATCTGGCGTATTTTTAATTTGTTGATACATTCTAAGGTTTGTTCTAGCACATTTGTTAAAATTTTCTTAATAATTCAAGATCACAAAGAATAACGGTTAAGTACTCATATCAGATTTTTTTTTTTTTTTTTTTTTTTTTTTTTGTAGAACAAGATTACTAATTTGATATAGGCAGTATAGCATACTTTCCAAGTTCGTATATTAATTTGATCAAATAACATATCTTGCTTTGGGATACAGAATGAGAATTGGCACCTCATTAATTATTTTCATTCCCAATTTTCATCACAAATTGATTTCCTTACTGTGCGCACCAAATTGATTTCCTTACTGTTCGCATCAAATTATTGTAAACTTCCTTACTGTGCGCACCAGATTCTCTTGCCCATTTAAATTAGAGCAGATATTACTTCCTTTCTATTTCAGTATTCGGAATTAGCGATATACATAAGCTGTCAACAACAATTTAACCAGTGTTTGCTGTCATGTTTTCGCATCTTGAGATCTTTAGCAGTAGCACCACCTAACTGAGATATCCATCATTATGCTTTAGTAAGGCATTTGGCAACAGAGTGCGAAAGAATAAAAGGAAGCAACTGTGTCGTTACTCACTTGTCATGATAGAAACATGTGGTACCAGTTGTGTGCCGCTATTAATTATAAAAACAAAAAGAAATAAAATGCATAGATCATTCCAATAGAGATCATAATGAAATATCTGAAGAAGGAAAATTAGCCTCCTTGATATGAATATGAATTAACTTTTATAAAACACATAGTCACTGACAGACATTTATTTAATCTTATTGTTGACCAAAAAGCTGAAAGTTACATGCATATAACTATCATAATCTTATTTAATTGAAATAAACTGATATATAGCTGTAGACAAACTAAAATATGCTAACTCCAAAAACTGGTAGCTATAAAACTAAATAACTAATTCATTAGAAAATATTCATATCCTGTTCATATCTAAGCCAACTTCAATTAGCCACCCTCGAGTCATCCCTGCGCTTCTTGTACTTTAGGTCGTACATGGCTCGTCGGAGACGCTCGATCTCATCCTTTATTTTCAGGGATGGATCCATCTTGATAGATAGCTTCAATCTCAGCCTGCATTTGCTCAGATATAATTAATAAAACCTATAACAATTATTTATTGAAGAATGGAAGCACAATTGGTACATTAAATGCAGTAGACAGAAAATTTTATATTGGTATGCAATGTTGGTAACTTTGGTCGTAAGACCCTTCTCGTATGAAATCGTGCACGATCAAACAATTACAGCTCCGACAACGACATGCTTTTAATTGTTTTTCTTTTGACGGAAACGACATGATTTTATTTGTCAAATTTAAAAATTATAACCGTCATCATCTGTTGAATATTTTTACAATTTATAAGAACCGAAAACGAAGAAAGTAGTTTGTTTTATCTAATGTGATTTATTTGTAGCTTCACGCAAATTGCAACACATCCACACTATGAAATAAAGGATACGTACGTTAATGTTGTTCAAACAGTAGAGCAAGAATTATTATTGGAATATTTAGTGTCTGATAACAGCGCAAAAATAGGGAAATTACCAACCACCATCGGAAGAAATACCATCGCTGAGGCGCGTCCCTCAACCAGCGCATCCTTTCTTCATTATTTCGTACGTAAACGTTCAGTTGGATAAATACAAATATTATGTTATATGAGTATAAAGGTTCAGTTAGTTGCAATAAAAAATATAAATGTTATAAACAAAAATGTTCATTTTATTAAGTATAAATGTTTAGTTTAGTAAGTACAAATGTTCAGTTGGGTAAGTACAAATGTTCAGTTAGTTGCAATAAAAAATATAAAAATTATCAGCAAAACTGTTCATTTGGATAAGTCTAAGTGTTTAGTTTAGTAAGAACAAATATTTCAGTTTCGTAAGTACAAATGTTCAGGTTTTACATATAAATGTTCAGTTTATTAAGTATTACTTTCAGTTTTTTTAATAGGTGCGATATCAAGCGAAGGGGTCACGAACCGGACAAAAAAACACATGAAAAAAATTAGAAGGGGTCATGAACCGGTCCGGTTCAAATTAAATTTTTTCCGACTCTGCCCTGGCGCGTCTCTCTCCAAGTTGACGTATTTAATTTACGCATTTAATTGAACACTTGTGATTATTAAACTGAACATTTATAACAGACACTTGCTCTGTTCAGCGATGACGCGCGATGATTTTTTTAGCGATGATACTTATAACACCTGCAAAAATAGTACTAAGCTTGTGCAAACTCAAAACAGTTAAAATATTATTTAAATTATAATATATAGCAACGGACGAAACTTATAAATATAAAAGTACTATTTTTTTGTATAATTGAAAGCAGTTCAAAATATAAGTCATAGTTTGATTTGATATTTAATTTATAACCATAATATTTTATTCCATTCTTATCTCCATTTTTTCCCAAATTGAAATGTTTTTTTTTTATTTGGACAATTATCGACACATTTGAATTTTTGTTAACTAGTAGTGCCCTTCGAAATCCCCAAACTTTCTTTTAAAAAAGTTGGGAAATCTACACCTTTTGATGGAAATGATAGATATTCATCGAATATGAAATTCAACATATTTCATGCTGAGATGTTTTTTATTTTGGTTGAATTATTAATTTTTTTTTTTTATTCGCCAACACATTGAATGGGGTATGTTTTCTAGTGAATTAAAATGTTTAAAAAGAATAGTGAAACAGCCTAATACCTGGGAAGCCTAACTGAAGAAATGCTTATATTTAAATTTGACAGTAGGAATTCACATCCTTAATTTGGCAATAACATGGACGCGTATCAGTCGGTCCGGACAATTGAATAATATTTTATTTTTCAAATATATATTTGCGAAGGAGGTCCTGATAATTGAATATTGTAAAATTTACAAAGCATTATCCGCTGTCGATCCTTAACTAGTGGAGAATTGCCCTTGATTTTCTTTTTTTGAGAAACAGTTAGCTAGTTTAATATTTTATAAACAAGCTAGTCAATCTGAATCGAAGGACGTCAAGTCGTATAGTTCGAATCAATTTTATTTTATTGATTATATTAATGCTTTCTTGATTAATTTAATAATAAGATTGCATAATAAACAGTGAAGATATAATAGCGAATCCAGATCGCTTTAGTTTCGATTTGCTGGATGCTCAAACTTCAAACCCACGTTCCAACTGGATCTAAATTTAAATATATCCACTTTCCATTGTACCAATTAGAAGGTGTCCTCTTCGAGCCGTCTCTGGCTGTCCATGAGAACATGCGCAATTTTTTCTTCGAATATAAAGATTTATCTTCTTCATATTTAATCGTTGGATGAGAAAAAGAGACTTTGGTTCGTTTGGATCCAGGGGGATCCTTAGACTTCTGGGGATGTTTGGTAACCGGGGGGATAAGAATAAGAATAAGAACAAGAGCTTGTTCTTGTTCTTGTTTCTTGTTCCAACATTTTCATGGAACAAGAACAAGGCCCCTTGTTCCAACCTTGTTCTTATTCTCCTATATGATTGGTGGAACAAGAACAAGAACAAGGCCCCTTGTTCTTATTCCTAAGTTTGCCAAACATCCCCTGATAAATTTGGGATCATGGTCTGGAGACAAAGGGCCCTAACTTGAAATCTTGATGGGCCCTTGTAAAAAAATTACTTTTTATTGAAAAGAATTGCATAATGCAGCGAGATTTGTGGGAAGAAAATCAGACATTTTGTGTTGAATGAATATGAGTTTATTAGCATCCTTCTTCTCTTCACTAATTTTTCATTGAAGATAGTATTCTGTCTATTTTAATCCATTTGAAAATTGAATTTCGTGTACCTTTTCAAACGTATGCCCTAATTTACTGGATTTCGATATAAGCATCAGTGGAGTGGTATTCTGAAAGAGGAAGAGAGGTATTTTGGTCATAAATTTTAAAAAATAATTTTTAATTATCAAACTATTATTATAATTAATAAAAAGGGTTTATAAACTAATCGATAAGATTAGAGGGATTATTTCTGATTTCGAAGAATAGAGGGGTTATATTCAAATGGAGAAGATTTGAGAGGGTTATATCAATTTTGCCTTTAAAATTCTCAATTAATATTTTCAAAGTAAACCATAAATGCTACAAATCTGGTATTAAAACATTAAAGAACGAAAAGGACACAAACTGAATACTAAAACATTTAAGCTAAACAATAAAGAACACAGAGTGTAATACTAAACAATTACAAGTGAACCACAAAGGATATAATTAAACTAAATTTTGAAGAATTTGCAAAGAAACAGTACCCCCAAGTTCTGGCTTGGAGAAATCACACACACACTCAGCTAGTCGAACCATTTGAACACTTGTACAATTTGTTGCAACGCCCATTGTTCGTGTTAGGACCTCCTTTTACACAACTATTTCTCACACATGTTGGTTTATTTGCATTAAAAACGCTTGGTTGCAAAGATGTTGCGAGAATCCTCCTGTGTACTTCTGAATTCATTTGGAATTCGACCTCATCGGGAACTACCATCGGCAAGTACGAATCCATACCTTCATGTCGGTGTGCCTCAGAATAATGCATGGAGGAACACAGGATGACAATCACTGATATAGAGATAAACAACTTCATTATTTTCAGTTGGGATCTCAATTAGCTTTTGCTAAAGGTGGGTCTCATTCATATTCATACATCTATATATAATACGATGACAATACAATGGAAAAATTACTTTGGAAAGGTTTCTAAGCCCGTGAACAAAGAGGTCCAATGGAATCATACAACAAACGGGACAAAACTTTGGGCAAAAAAAGCTGTACGAGCACGAGAGATCAAACAAATCACTAAATGCTCACCGGCTGGAGCCTCGAGGAAGGAGATTGACACTAGTCTTTATCTAATTATCTGGAGGAAGGAGATTAACACTAAGTCACTAATCTTTATTTAATTACCGAATTATGTTGTTGCCTTTGCTTATATGATCAATAGATTGCAATTGTATATATATGATCTTATCTAGTTTAATAGGAGGCAAGTAAATACTAGCAAACACACACACACGCATTCTATATTAATTTTGCTGTTCGAATTATTCAAAACCTTTATAGTCATACTCAGGGGCGGATCCACCACCGGGTTGGGTGGGGCTAGAGCCCCACCTGAGCCTCAGCTAATTTTTTCCGCCATTGGAATACTCAAAGGTCTATTGTATGAGATGGATATATGATAAACTTATGTTGGTCTAATGTTCTTATAAACTTAGCCCCACCTAAATATTTATCCTAGATCCGCCACTGGTCATACTCATCTTTCTGTATGTCTTGTCAAACTGAGATTTCTATATATTTCATACAAAATCCAAAATGCATGCGTAAGATTAACGAGGCTAAGAATCATCCTTGATCCTCTTAAAATCATTAATGAGAAAAATACTTCATTAATGAGAGAAGATGCGTGACCCCGGCGCTAATTACCCATCCTCAATATTCTTCATCCTCACCGACACTAATTACTCCCTCCCTCTTCCCTCACCTAACGTCATACTTATCCATGCCCCATCCCTTCCCTCCCACCACATATTATTTTTCTAATTATTCTAGTTCTGAATACTAATTATTCTAGTTAATATAAGTAATTATTTTAATTCTGAATTCTAATTGTTCTGGTCAATATAGCTAATTGTTTTAGTTTATATAACTAATTTTTCTCAAAAAAAGCTAATTGTCTTAGTTCAGATCCTAATTGTTTAAAAAAAAAGTTTTATCTAAAAAAAAGGATTTCTTGATGAGAGAAAGAAGGGAGGAAGATAAACACAGTGAAGGGACTAGAACATAGGAAAGGAAATAGGGGATGGGGATGATAGATGAGGAACGAGGGACGCTGGATTAATTGCATTCCGAATATGGAAGAAAAAAAATGTGTCATTAATGAGACGCTGGAGGGAATGAGAAGGATGAGGGAATATATGGGATGATGGCAAGCAATTCCAAAAAGATTAATTGCTTTCTTCCAAAAAAAAAAATTCTCCAAAATAAGAAGGCGTCTTGTTATATTAATTGTGGTTACTTTAGTCAGATATTGCCATATTGGATTACAAACCTCCACCCCAACCTTTCCAAAAAAAAAAAAAAGCAAAATTGGATATAATCCCCTACAAACTTCAGCAATTAGATATAACCCCTCCAAAATTTAAAATTGAATATAACCCCTCAAATTTTTATAACCAAGGAAATAAACTGGATATAACCCTTTATAACCAAGGAAATAACCACTAGAATCTTCTCTATCTGAATATAACTCCATATATTCTTCAAAATTAGATAAAATTATGTCCAAAACATCCTCTCCTTTCGACAGAACGACGTTTCACTTTCCTGTCACTACACCACATAACATCTTTAGAGGCTGTTTTTTAAGCATTTTTAGAGACGGTTTGGCACAGTTAGTAAAAATAGGAGGTGTTAAAAATACTAATAAACCATCTCCAAAAATGGCATGGCTAAAAATAAGCCAGATTTGAAAAAAAATTTCTAGATCTTTAAAGGCGGTTTTTAATAAAAAACAGCCTCTGAAGATACATGAATTTTTTTCGAATCTGGTGTATCTTTAGAGGCGATTTTTAATAAAAAACAGCCTCTAAAGATGTATCTTTAGAGGCTGTTTTTTGTTAAAAACCGCCTCTAATAATAAATCAGAATTAAAAAAAATATTTTTAAATTTTGGGCTAGCCCTATTTTTTGCTAGCCAGAAATAGTACCATTTTGTACCAATTGGTACCAGCACAAACAATTCATAATTAACAATCATACAAACAATTCATAACAGTCATACAAAGTAATACATGCATAAAAGTCGTTCAATTAACAACAATTCACACAAGTCTACGAAAATATGCATAAAAGTCATTCAAAGTCAAGTTGAGATCTTCGTCCTTATAAGGTTCACCTACCGGCTTCAAAACCTATATTCAATTAAACATATTCAATCGGTAAAAATATAACTAGTTAGTTTCAAAGTAATTCAATTAAACTAATTAATAACTAAATCCTAATTAATTCATATATACCTGTGGAATCATCCTGTATCCCATGTAATAAAAAAGGATCAACGGAAAGTTCCTCATGGCATAATACCCGCAATCTGTTCCGTTCGGTTGATGTGGACTCTACAAGTAATAACAAAAATTGTTACAATTAATATTAAATCTAATAAATGAGAAATCAAATGAAACTATATATTAGTCTAGTTGTGTACCGAAATGAAGTCAATATCGAAACGATCAGCAATTCTAATTCTTTTTAAAGCACTGCAACATTAAAATATGAAGTTAGAAGAATTGATTAGTAGATAATAAATATGTTGACTAAAACAACTTACGTGTTGCACGCCTTTATGATTGGAGAATCATACATATCGTCATTTAGAGAATCCACAATCCACATTTTTTTTTTGGATAGGAAGTGCGATAACAACCACATAATGATTCCTGTAATTACATATTTAAACCTTGTTGATATTTGTAACATTAAATCGCAAATTGCAAATCTTAGAGTCAAAGTTAAGAATTTGTAACTAACACATTCTGATGTATCGCAACATGATAACATGACTTCCTTTTGGCGAAGGCTTTTACGAAGTAGGCCAATGATCCTTCCACATTTCCAATAACATCACCTCCCGAGCTTCTTTCAGGATCGAAAAATTTGAAATCATTTATTTTCATCTCCTTGCAATAATCTCTAGCCCACCTGCATATTGTAAATATATATATACAATTCTTTATATGCATATTGTATTTATAGCTATATATTATACTGTAATAATCATCAATCGATTATTGTTAAGTTGGAAAAATACTTACATGGTCCAAACTTTCAGGAGTGGAACTTCAAGCGGTTTTCTTTTGAAGACACCGTCGATGACATTGAAATCAACAATGCAATGGTCTAACTCTACGTCTTCAAACTTAGCCGTTATCTTGAAGTACGTCTGAGTAGGGTCCGTCATCATCATATAGCTGTGCAATTCGAATGCATTGGGCCCAAGTCGGCTCAATTCCTCCTATGTGCAAAACGGATCGCGCATTTTCAATACTTCGTCCACTAAGTACGCACCCGCTTGGTAATCTTCGTCGACTTCATCCGATTCCTCATTCGCTTGCTCTTCCTCGTGGTGCTTTGCTATCTTTTTGGCCGGAGACTTCTCAAAAGATGGATGTTGTTGCGGTATTTGCCTCAAACTACCCTTGAAATCAATACATAAGTCATAAATCAATATTTCTCAAATTAATTAATATCAAGTTAGAAAAGTTTGTAAGATTTACCAATTTCGATAAATCGGGATCCACAAGATGACTCGACCACCTTAGAAATGAGTTCTGGAGTATGCCGAGACGATCGTCTACATTGGGAGGTAGATAAGGTGGCGCCAAATCACTCGCATGAGGAAAGACTTCTAAGAGCTGTACCCTAAACTCCCCATCACCCAATGGCTCTCCGTGGACCGTCTCAGGCATGGAAGTACGTGCAAACACCATAGCTCTTGCGACGTACACCGTAGTAAAATTATCTCCTGCGAGGAAGAGCAAGGCTTCCATAGAACCCTGCAATTATAAGCAAATACGAGACATATTAATTACATATGCTAAATCATAAATTCTAAATAATTGCAATCAATATTCTGTATACCTGAATAAATGGGTTAGGCATCGGATGTGGCTGATTGTTGCTACCCTGTGATAGCATTATGAGGGCTTGATTAAAAACTGGATGGAGGTTGTGTAGTGGTATTGATTGCTGCCCCCCTGCGACCACATCCAAGAGAAGCTCAGCTCCATTTGTCTAGCTACTTCCTGCTGCACTTGCTCCCTTACCATCCGATCGACTTCCTCTTTGGGGTAGGTCTTGCATGTCCTTGTACCCTTGCTATATACTTATTTCACGCCGGAAAAATGAGGGTATCCTCTCAACCGTCCAGAGTGCTCTTTGGACCCAATTGAAGCCGTCAAGATGTCATTCTGACGATGCGCTTGAAAATCACCGGACTTAGCTAGTTCAACCTGTCACAAAAAAAAATTCAAGTAAGTCTAAGTTGAATTCGTTGGATACATCAATACCATATTTATTGGAGTTATCATAAGTACCGCTTTGTCAACAACTTGCGCAACCCGTTCATTTGTAGCAATAAGCTCACCATTTTCATTTTTCTTGGCGCGTGCCCTGCTCCATTTAAAATTTCGAATTTCAAAATTTCAAAAGTTTTGAATTTTAAAATTCAAATTTCAAAATTTTGAAATTTGAAATTTCAAATTTCAAATTTTTGAAATTCGAAATTTTAAATTTTAAATTTCTGAAATTTGAAATTCGAAATTTTAATTTTCAAAATTTTGAAATTGAAAATTTAAAATTATGAATTTTGGAATTTGAAATTTCAAAAGTTTTGAATTTCGAAATTTAAATTTTAAACCATTAATTTTAAAATTTGTTAAAAAATCAACAACAATTAATAATCATATATGCATGGAACAATCACATCCATTTAAATTGAATCTATTTATACTTTAGTTTAAATTTATCCACAATTCGTCCATAATTGTCCATAATTCGTCCAAATTAGACTTAATAATTGGACTTGGACTGGACTTCAATCCAGTCCAAAAGTAGTCCAATCCATAAATGTCCAACACTTGTCCAACCATATTTTCCATGGACCGTCCCGTCCATTAGCACCCAGTTTCCAACAACAACAGTTGTTATTTTGTTTTTCTAGAAGAACAGTTAAATAAGCATCTTGGGTTTTGCTATTGTAGGAGTAATGGATCTTATGGTTTTTATTCATTTAAAAATCTCTTTTCTTTGGCTTGATGCACTTTCGGAAATTTGTATATGAAAAATAAGTTGAAATTTATTTGATTAACACGATGGTTTTAATAATATTTTTTAAAAGTTAAAATTTATTGAAAAATTATATCAATATTGATGAACTTATATATATCAATATATATCAAATTCTAGATAATTTGAATGTCATTTTGTTGTATCAGAAGTTGGTAAGAATACCAATCTAAACTCTAATCGTTGATGAAAATAATATGTTTTATATTTTCTAAATATATGACAAATTAAATAAAAGTTTTGAATTTACATTAAAAATCATTTTGATAATTATCGGAAATCATTAGATTAATTTATCGGATTCATCCTAAAAATATTTTTTTATAGATAAACCTAAAATATCTTTCGTCTTTCTGGAAACTTCTATTTTATCTCTGTTCTGGAAACAGCTTGCCTGGTTTTCTCTGACATGATTACCATTTTTGTTATTTACTGTCTGTTATTTCCAAAGATAAATAAACAAATACAGGGACCTAACTGAAAGTAAAATAATAACTACGTCAGAATTCAATTCAGAGAAGGATATAAAATTCTTCTTTCACAACACAAATAAAACTTGTAGCGAGTTAAATTTACCATATATTCAAAACTGCATTACATGAGGATGCACATTAACATGCGCAGAAGATCTTTGCATGTCAGATTCCATCGGAGGAAACAGTTTTTCTTCTCTTTTATGATATCTTGGGGGAACAATAAGGTCCACATAAACTGGGTACATCAAATCCCTCGCTCTTGGCCTCTAGTGGATAAAATTGCTCCACGTAGCCAACTTCTCTCGACTTTAAGCAGGAACCGAACTGGCTCGGATAATGAAGTGGTGGGACCCACATTGCTTCCCAAAAAGAAAAGCGAAAAAACTACAAGCCTTTGAATTTCCTTTGAATAATCCCAGTCCTTTATTCTATTGTTAATCATCAGGGAACTAGAAGATTTGTTGGTGCTTGTTTTAGAGCTCCGAAATGTATACCCATGTTTGAATCAAGATACTCGATTTCGATACAGTGGCGAAGCCACATATGTTTTGGTGGGTCCAGAAACCCAACTCAAAAAAATTTTTACATGAGATAACATTAATTTGTAAATACATAAAACGCACAATGAAATAGGGAACAAATTGTATTTGTTTTGAATCACATAATGACTCTTAAAAAATTATGTAGGGATCCAGATCAAACATTAGTTCTCGATGAATAGCCTCTTCTCTTCCCCGCAATGAAACTAATTAAGAGAAAACTTATAACATAATTGGAGATGCTTGTATGAATTTATATGAAAAATTATAAAAATAAAATTCGTAAGAAATTGTTGTATTTTTTTTTATTGTCTTGAATTATTATTTTGGATATTGTTTTTTGTTTGGATTTTTGTGTTGTAATTATAGTTATGTTTATTTTTTCAAAATTTTTGTATGTTATATTAATTTAGAATTGTTTATTTAAAAATTATTGTTATACTTTGTCTTTATTATATATTATGTATTTTCAACAAAATTTTTTTTATGGACCTAGCTGATATGAATTTCTAGCTTCACCCCTGTTTAGGTAATTAATAAAATATCAAATAGAAGGTAAGAGTCCAACACAGACGGTTAGTGATTTTATAGTTATTAACATGTTTGAATCAAGGATACTCGATTTAGATAATTACCGCTATATGAAAAAGATGAATAAACTCTATTTCACAGAGTGGAATATACTTCTATAAAAAAAATGTCCTTATTTAAAAATTTATCAAATAGAAGAATTCTTTCAACTTAGATATTTAATGCTAGATGAACTTATTTAGTATTGTAAAAAACTGATATTATTTTATACAAAATTTCTTTCGAGTTAAGAATATTTGGGATGCAAATTATTGAAGATAGGTCATCACTCGAATATTTGTTTCAGATTTTGATAGTCCTTAATCTCCATTGTTTTGATTAGCAACATTTCAATTTTGCAGCAACCAGAATTCAAATTCCAATCATTTTAGATCATTTATTAATATAGTAAGTGAAGAAAAAAAACTTGAAACAAAACTTCCATATTTGTTGACTTGCATTTGACTAATTAGACGTAGGCTATATGACGGGGAAAAAAAAAAAGAAACTAACCCAATTTAGTAAGTATTGAGTTTACTTTTCATCAACAAGAGTTCCTTGAGTGTCTTGGTGGTAACACTTTTGTACTGGTAATATTTTCTACTTAATGATAATTTTTCACTTATCAAAAAATTATCTAGACGACCAGAACTAATTTGGGTAATATCAATAATTAGAAAGCAGGAGATCCGAACGAAAACCATTTTCTAATGACTCATTCACTTCTTTATTTCCCGCAGGTCGATGCAATAATTACATAGCATGATTCCATATTTGGTATGCCACGTCATAAACCTTTGGCTTGGTTGAACCTCTTGTACCATCGATCCAAGCGGTTCGGTTCGTACAGAAAAAAAATTAAAATAAAGAAAATTATATCAATGCGGTTCTCGTTTTGCCGTGGAACATTTCTCGCGTGGGACCGTAGTCCTGTTCTTTTTCCCAATCTCCTGCCCTTCAGTCTTCTGCGCCTTTCCTCGTGTATACATCCAAGAAACGGGTCGAAAAGAGAAGCAAAATAACCCGTTACAGGGGTTGCAATAAGAGAAAGATATAAGGGAATTGGAGTACAGTGTGATGTGTACCAACTGGAACAGTAGAAGCGACTGAAATGGAATTGGGGGCAGGCGTGTTGTTTGTGAGGCTGTGGCGCGCCTACGACAAACGAACCATGGCCAACGAGCTTTCTACACCCTCCTCTCAATTCTCATAATCTACTAAACATCTCCCTCCCTCTCATACATCATAACTATTATCCCCTCCAGTTATTTGAAATTGAGAGCAAATAATGGAATAGAATTTCGTTAAAAAAGCGAAGGGGCGCAATTAAAGAAGGATGTGTGGCTGGTTGCTACCTCCTCAGGTTGGTGCAGCAGATCCTTATCCCTCACCGCTCTCTTTCTCTCTCTCTCTCTCTCTATACTCTCTAGCTAGTACAGATAAATAGAGAAAAAGGCGCGTGCTTTCTTCTATAGAGAATTCTCTTTTCGGGTTCGTTTGTTCCCAAAAAATGGCGTTTCCTCGCTAATGAGGATTCTTGGTAGGTGGATCTTTGCCAATTCTCGCGAAACAAGGATTAATTGTTCATGGAGATTGCAAAAGAGGTGTTGCTTGTTTCAGTTCGATGGGGTAGATAGTGGGTTTTCTCTGAATGGATCGCTCAGAGTCCGCCTCCGCTTGGGATAAGTCTAGGTCGAGGTCGAGGTCGAGTTCGTCTAGGGATCATAAGCAGAGGGATAGAGACGGAGATAGGGAGAGGAATAGAGATAATAGTGAAGATTCGAGCACCGACGGAGGCGAAACGGAAGAAGGAGAAGGAGAGGAGATTGAGGAGGAAGAGGAGGAGGAGGCGTCCGGAGAGGTTAGTTTGAGAGAGTGGTTAGACCAGCCCGGTCGCGACGTGGATCGTTTAGAGAGTTTACACGTGTTCAGACAGGTGGCTGAGGCTGTTGGGCTGGCCCACTCGCAGGGAGTGGTGGTTGGTAACATCCGGCCGTCGTGTTTTCTGCTGTCGGCTTTTAGTCGGGTTTCGTTTATTGAGTCGGCTTCTGGATCCGGGTCGGGTTCTGATTCGTGTGATGATGCAAGAGCCGGGCCTAGCCCCGCGAGAAATAGCAGCGAGGAGGAGCGAGGAGAGAAGAATGTGTTTCCTCTTAAACGGGTTTTGGGTTTGGAATTCGGTTGGTATACAAGTCCTGAAGAGGTGGAAGGTGGGCCTAGTACATTTGCATCGGATGTGTACAGATTAGGTGTCCTCTTATTTGAGGTTAGCTTTCTTGTTTTTTATTAAGCTTTTCTGCATTGTCTAATTATAGATTAATTGGTTTGTGATGATGTATGCATGCACCCTATGTTAATTGCCGACTGTAGTGGTTGCATGCATTTATTTTGTGTTGTGAATTAAGTGGTGGTCAGCACATGTTCAGATGCTCTTTTTCTCATGCATTATATGCATGAAATGGTACACATTTGCATGTTCCCAAAACGAGGTAGTAATTAAAGACCAATTCTTTAAGTACATTTTAAATTATCCAATGTTCATGCATATGTCCTACATTTGAATTTATTGTCAGTTCCTTTTTCCATTTAATAATTTTATTTTAGGCTGTTCAGTTTTATAATATAAATGTTGGTTTGGGTTAGGTCTGTCTTTTTGGTCAAGTCATATCTTATTTTCCACCTTTAGTTCCTTGCAACTCTTTGCCGTTTGATTGCAACACCAAAATATCATCATGTCCAGAATACAAGTGCAAAAATTCTAAATTTTAATGGTCTGCTTGCTTGTTTATTGCAGTTGTTTTGCAAGTTTGATACTTTTGATCAGAAGATTGGAATGATGTCGAACCTAAGACATAGGGTTATGCCACCTCAGCTGCTTCTCAAATGGCCCCAAGAGGCTTCATTTTGCCTTTGGCTGTTGCACCCAGTGCCTGAAAACCGGCCTAAGATGAGGTATGTTTTGCAATGATTTTGTTGCTATTTAATAAGTTTTTTTTTGTTCTGGTGTTTAAATATCAATTCTATTTATTGTCTTTGCTAGTATGCAATGCACTTGAAACCCCCTCCCTCTCTCTCTCACATGCACACACATAGAGAATTCAACTCAAAAGAAGAGGAAACAAATGAATAATGGTCATTTGTGCCTGGTTGAAATTTTTTTACTATCCAATTAGTACCACTAAAGCAATATAACCCAAACAGACACTATAGTTAAGTTCATCTGTGGAACAAAATGAAGTAATTACAAGAATATCACACTATCACTAGAATATTTACAAGCCAATAGGGTGCTTGTTAGTATCTTTGGAAACTCAATTGTATTATAATAAGAGTAAGGAATTAATAGTTTGACCATCTCACCACTCAACATTACAAGCTTATTTTCTGTGTTGAAAGAGAGGTCATGTTTCTTTTTCTTATATTTCTCTTGTAAATGTTTATGTTGATTTCTTGTCCAATTTGCTTTAACATGGAAAGATACTTTATCTATAAAACTTGGGTCAAATTCTGTGAAATCTTAACACGTAGATACAAACCATAAAATTGTATAATTATAGAATTCTCTGTAAATGCTAACTGTAAACCCTTTGCTAATTAGTCTTGCTCGTTTGGATGGCACCGGAATAGCTTAATCCTGAGAATAGCTTAATCCCGGACTAAAAATTTCATCCAAACGGAAGTGGACTAAGATCGGAATAGCTAATCCCAAGAATAACACAATTTCCAACAACACTCTTCCCAACAACACTTTTCTCTCTACTTTTCACACTTCCCAACGCTATTCCTAAACTCACCATCCAAACAACATTCTTAGTCCCGGAATAGTACTCTTCCTACTAGTTCCGTGGATAGTATTTTTCCTCAAATTTAGTCCCGGATTAGCTATTCCTAGCCTAATCCCAACCCATCCAAACGAGCATATTTTGTGCGCTATTCTATGTTATCAGAAAGAAGAGGTATAAATCATAAAATTGTATGATTATAGAACTCTTCTGTAAGTACGAGCTGTAAACTCTTTCGCAATAGGTCTTCCATACATATTTTGTAAACTCTCAAGCCCGACATGTTCATCCACCCACCTAGAATCAACACATTTAAAATTGAAGTTTTTATGTCGGTTCCTACAATGTTTGTACCTCCATCAACTTACAAAAAAGATCCCCAGAACTCAAATTATGAAATAACATCATTATATATGATCCATGAAAACAAACTGTTATACAATGTTCACCTATGTTTATCTAGAAAACTTGGGTGACATTTCATGAAATCCAAATACACAGGTATAAATTAGGTAATTGTTTAACTATATAATTCGAACTCTCCTGTATGTGCTAGCTGTTAAATTCTTTGCTAATTAGTCTTCCATAAATATTATGTAACTCTCATGTCTAACATTTGGATGCTATTTATGTTATTATTGCATGTTTTCTTATGAGTATATGCTTTCTAACAGTGAAGTACTACAAAGTGGGTTTCTCAACCAATCAAGAAACAGCCTGCAGGAGCGTGATGCAGCTGTCAGGCTAAGAGAGGAAATAGATGACCAAGAATTAATCCTAGAATTCCTTCTACAATTGCAGAAGCAAAAGCAAGAAGCTGAAGATCGTTTAAGGAAAACCATTTCCTTTCTGTCCTCAGACATTGATGAGGTTCTACGCAAGCAATCACTACTCCAAGAGTCAGTATCTGATGACAGGTCCCGCAAACGCGTTCGTCCTATTTTTGACCTTGCTCACCAGAATGAAACTGTATTGTCAAAGAGCTCGAGATTAATGAAGAACTTTAAAAAACTTGAGGCCGTTTATTTGTCATCCCGGTCACAGATTGTTAATAAAAGTGGTAAGGAGAGGACTAACGAAGGTAGCTCGGTTGACAATTTGACTGTTAAAGTCGGTTTTTGTGAGAAGTTAGAAAAAGAATGGATGAACCCTTTTCTAGAGAGCTTGTGTAAATATTTAACTTTTAGCCGGTTAAAAGTTCGGGCTGAGGTTAAACATGGTGATTTGCTGAGCTCGTCAAATTTAGTGTGTTCACTTGGCTTTGATCGAGATAGAGAATTATTTGCAACTGCAGGAGTGAATAAGAAGATACAAATTTTTGAATGCGGTGTGATATTAAATGAAGAGAGAGATATACACTACCCTGTTGTTGAGATGAGTAATAGGTCGAAGTTGAGTTGTGTTTGTTGGAATAGTTACATGAAGAGCCAGATTGCCTCGAGTGATTTTGAAGGTGTTGTGCAGGTATGAATATAATTCATTGAAAAAATATCATAAGTTGCAAAGCCAAAAAAAACATGCCCTTGGACCGGAGAAGAAGACAATAGGCTTTTTTGTAGGATATGCAATAGGCTACATTGTAGTTGGTAGTAGTTCATGAAAGTCCTTGTTAATTAAGAATTATGTGTTGCCCTAACAGAGCATAGAAAATATCAGAGGTAACCCTCCATTAGTGTTACTGTGGTGGTTTGAGAGAGAAAAGAGTGGAATCATATTGGCAAAACCCCCCATCCCCTCTGCCCCCCAACCTCAACCAAAGAAATAAAAAATAAACTGAATACAGTTAAGTAATATGTGTCATCTCTATACAAACAAGTTGGCATAGGATATTTTCTAGTTCTATGCATGAATTTCTCATCAAAAGAGTGCAAAAAGAGTAGAATATGAGAATTTGACAGGGTTTCAGGTTTGGGATGTGACACGCGGCCAGGTTTTTGCTGAAATGAGAGAGCATGAGAGGCGTGTCTGGTCCGTTGACTTCTCCCTTGTGGACCCCACTCGTCTGGCCAGTGGCGGTGATGATGGCTGTGTCAAGATATGGCACATTAATCAGGTATAGTTTACATGTGTTACCGTAGTATGCTGATTGGAATCTTCTAGATTAAGCTGGCTTGTACATGCATAAATGGAATGTCCTTAAGCTGATGTTTTCTTTTTATCCTGAATTGAAATGAATGAGACTAGACTGGTTCCAATTAGGACTGCTCACTGCCGGGCTGTACATGCATAAATGACATGTCCTTAAGCTGATGTTTTCTTTCTATCCTGACTTGAAATGAATGAGACTAGAACGGTTTCAATTAGGACCGCTCACAGAAAATGTTGCTAAAACTGACTGTTGTGGCTTATTGGCAATAGCATAACTTGTTGGCGCTGTATTGTTTAGTTAATTAGTAGGCCGACTTTGAGCCCATGCTTGATTTATCAATCTGTGATCTTTTTGTCTTCTACTCTACCTGTTCTCTCTCTATCCATATCTCTGTTTCTAGCTTTACTCCTAACTGCCATTTGGGATAATTGTTTATGTCCCATGCCCCGACTGTTGCAAGGTCCATTCTGTCATTGAGCTTGTAATGGTAATAATACAGATTATTGTTTTATCATATAATGATCGAGCATTGTTGTCTTTATTGAACAAATTTGATGTCTGCCTTTAAAAGTTTACAACACCAAGAATGGCTCTACAAAATGTAGAAATATCTTGGTGCTAGTTTGCTTGATCTCTTAAAAACCTTTTTCATTTATATTTTTCAGGCTAGCAGCGTAGGTACAATACGAACAAAGGCCAATGTTTGTTCAGTCCAGTTCCAGCCTGACTCAGCGCGAAATATTGCAATTGGGTCAGCAGACCATAGGGTTTACTGCTATGATCTGCGTAACTTGAGAATCCCTTATTGTACCATGATGGGCCACACCAAGACAGTAAGCTATGTGAAGTACATGGACCCATACACCCTTGTCTCGGCCTCAACTGATAGCACTTTGAAGCTCTGGGATCTGGCCAAGTGTGAAGCCCGGGTGGTAGATTCGCCTCTCCAAACTTTTACTGGCCATTTAAATACAAAGGTTGGTTTCCTGCACAATAACATGATATATTCAAGGCATTTTTTTTAAAAAAGCCTATAAAATTTCTGCCAAAGTCTTAGTTCTGTTAGAATTAACCTTGTCATTATCTAGTATGTTGGGGTGTGACTTTCTCGTTGTTTTTTCTTGAACTTACTAAGAACCCATTCTGCTACCATAGCAATTTTGGTTGTACCTATCATATGCCATAGTTGGCCACTATGGCAGCAGTTGCAGACTACAATTTCATGTTTTATGCTGTTTCTGGATAATGTTGCTGCTCATTTGAAATTGCTGTGTTTAATTCTTTTGGAAGTTACCAACACCACCGTCCTTAACCCCCCCTAATGGCCCCAACTGTATTTTTGTGGTAATTGATTGAATTTTTAGTACAGAAACTTAGATCTATATGTGTTCTCAGTTTGAAGCCTAAATAAACAATTTTCTGAATTGTCAAATTTTATTCATGTCTTTTGCCAGTGAACGTTTCAAACTTCCCAATTTGTATTTGACAGTTGCTTGTCAAATCCATTAGAGGCAATTACTCTTGAGGGGCTTAATTGAACAATAACCATTCATGAGTACAATTAGAGAAAACATAAGTTGGTAGCAGATATGGCACCATATTCAAATTTCTGGGTCATTGTTGATCTTTCTTATTTTCATTCTTTCTAATTTTCTTTTCATTTAGTGGTTATTTGGGTGTTGTGACTGAATCACTGCTACCTAACAGGCAGTTTGGAAGTATATTATTACATTACTGAGATGACCTAAGGTATTTTCTTGCTCTATCTAAAAGTTCTTTTGTTCTTTTCAATGGTAGAACTTTGTTGGCCTCTCCATTTCGGATGGATACATCGCCACTGGCTCAGAAACAAATGAGGTGAGTTTTTTCAGTTAAAAAGGTTCTAGAGCAGATATGCATTAGAATACATTTATTAATAAAAATTATGTAGTTTTGATCTTGACTTAATGTCTCATAGAGCGTGAGATTAGCACGTTTTGTTTTACTCCCGTTAATACGATTGTTCCCAAACTTGTAATGCATATTAAACTGCAACTGAAATTGAAGAGGAAAAAAATATTTAAGTACTGTAGTCTTTGGCAAATACATACAGGTAAAGAACTAAACCTAATATCATTGTTCCAATACCAGCATTATCCTTTTTCTTCGTCACATATTTGAAGTTGTATTTATTTGAAATTATTTTTACAATTCAAGTTATGATGTGGTTTCAGTCATTTAATCTTGTTATTGATCATGTTCTTAGGTTTTTGTCTACCACAAGGGTTTTCCCATGCCTGTGTTATCATACAAATTCAGCATAGTGGATCCAATTTCGGGCCAGGAAATTGAAGACCCGAACCAGTTCATATCTTCAGTATGCTGGAGAGGCCCTTCTTCTACCTTGCTTGCTGCAAATTCAAGTGGAAGCATAAAACTTCTGGAAATGGACTAATTTTTTAGAGGTGGAGTTAACTATGTTTTTTTCACGGGTAAAGTTAACTAGTTGAGGACATGGATGTAGGTCTTTTCTTTTTCTTCTCTGGTCTAGGATTTTTATAGGATAGAATATTAGAGTCATGTATAAAGAGGAAAAGAAAAATGTAGTAACAGGGAGTGGATTCTGTATATCATTGGTTAGGGGAGGTATATGTATAGTCGCTGAAAATTAGATTTTTCTTTTTTTTAGTTAATTTTGATAAGGCCCTTTTCTAGCTAGCTTGATTGCTCTAAATCTTATTTCCGGGTCAGCTTGATTTTCTTCAGTCTGATATAGTCATATTGAACGCCAATACAATAGGTTGACGTTGCATAAAACCCCCAAATCTGTCCGTCAATACTCAATACAAAGGGAATATGGTAATTTTTCGCTTTAAGTTGACGAGGGTGTGTTTTGATGCATGAGAACAATCATAAAGAAGATACTTTCCGGAATTTTAGCTGAGAAATAAAAATTATATTTGAGACGAGTGAAAATTTAATTTAAAAATGAAATATTATTGTCGAAATTATAATTGTTATTTGTATGTTTAGTTTGGAATAACGATGGAGAAAATTGCACATTAATCTAACTCTTTATGGAGAATAACATTATTTCATTAATTCATTAATTTTCTTCATAATTAATTAATGATCTTTGTAGCTCACGAATTTCTGGCCGGGAAGTAATACGTGTAAGCTTGTTATGAACCAAGTTAAAATGTCAAATGGATGTTCAACTAACGAATTTATTGTAATGTGTTATTCTTTTTACAAAAGGCAGTTCAACAGTAGGCCTCTCATTTGCTGACGAAAAAGAATATCCGAATCTCACAAATAAATGCCTGACTTCGTTTGCTTTTACATTTCGTTGTCTAGTACCTGAATAGTTAAACAATTGAAAACTTAAGTTAAAATATTTAAGATAAAATATTGTTTGTCCTGTTTTCTTCAGATCTATATCTCCATGAATTCTTGTTTCTCTATCCTACATTTTAGAAGGAATCTCCAAAAATTTAAAAAGTAATGAAACAATATTTAAATTCGAAATGAATGAACTAGATCAAAAACACGTATATGGAATCTATTTTCATACAATTCGCTGCCTCATATAACACTTTAAATTTATTTATTTATATTGTCTTAAATGCATGCATTCAGTTGGAATTGCTTAACAAATTCATTTACATATCAGATAAATTGGTGTAAAAAATTTAAATGAGTTCTACAAATATTTAATTTTGTGATACCCCAAATCGTGAGGGAAGCCACCATGAGCGCAATTTAATTTGCGACTTGTAAGGTGCCATGGAGCTAAACTCTTATCCTAAGAGAAGAAATAGGAGCCTCGTCTTGTCGGGTCGTATCAGGTTTGGTGGAGCCCACCAGACAGCATTATTTCCTGTCTTTTGGTCCAACGGTCCACCATTCAGTCATTCACCAATCACCAACCTGACTTGAAACCTAACAAATTCTTGGGCCTAATTTCCTCATAATTGAGCTTCTAGCATTATCCCGTCTTCTACACCTGTTCCTGTATATTAGTCTTGTTCTTCTATTGTCTAAGCTGTGCGACTATCTACACTGCTGGTTTACTGATATTTAAATGGAAGACCCCGCGCAGTGGTTTGGTGAAGACGACGTAATGCCAATGAGTTTGAAAGTGCTAAGAGAAATTTTAGAGGACTAGATTTATGTGAATATATATAAGATTTAGTGTCATGCATTGTCGGTGACAAAGATGTTATCAGAATGGTGGCCGAGTTAGAAAAATTTTGAATAAAATAATTGAAATAACTAAGAATTAAATAATTATATTTTATCAATATCAATGGAAATATTATATCAAGGAATTTAAATTTTTTAACTATAAAGGGCAACAACAGGATTATATTCAAATTTTAATGGGTCAACTAATGATTTTCTTAAAAAAATTATTTATATAGCCATAAAAATATGTACAAATTTTTTTATTAAGATAAAATATGAGAGATTGCTAACCTCATATCTCCCCTTAAATCCGCCTGTGCATGGGAACAAACAGTGCAGCTTACGAAGAAGTGAAGACTGAAGCACGAAAGAGCGCTTTTATGGGCACATAGATAAGCTCACGATGACCACAAAAGATCCAGCCTGTTGAGCCGCTCCCCACAACATTTACAACATACACTGTGCAGTCTGTGCCACATAATAAAAAAACTGTGCTGCAAGAGACAAATCAAAGTCATCTTTTTTATTTTTATTGTAACAGCCAAGATTGTCCGCCGAAATAAAATAAAAAAAAAGGAAGAATATATATTTTTTGTAAGTAAAACCAGAGGTTTTGCTTTAGAAGTACCAAAGCCATTCCAATTCCATGGGCTCGTTAGAAGATTCGAACATGGGATGTTTCATTTTATTTTCCCTGATTTATGCATTGCTGTACTGAATTAAGTATTTACTCTGCAACTAATAATATTTTTAGTAAATGAGTTTGAATAATTCGAATAATTCGGATGATAAGACGTTTGAATGAATTTACTTGAAAAAAAATTGAACATAATGTAATTCACAAATATTGTATTGACAACTTCATCCTGTCATGCTAAATACAACTTTATCCTAGCATACTAAATACGTGTGTGTTAGAGTCTGTGTCATATCATGTTATGTTAGAATTTGTGCCTTGTCATGTTAATACGAGTTAGTTGAAAATTTTATGCCATGTTGCATCATGTTGAGTGGATGGAATGGCTGACAGCCTAACACACACATGTTACGTACACAACTTGTTAGATGTGTCAAGGCACGTTAGTTAGTGTTTCTGACTGCAAATTTTGTAGAGAAAATATTACAAAATATTTTAAAAAGAGAAAAAAATCGTATTAAATAGTAGAAAATTAATATCTAGTTGATTAAGTTAGATATATTGACCCGATTTTTTTTTGTGATTTTTTTTTGTAATTTGCCCAATTTAGGAAAAATGTTTAAAAAAAATAAAAGGGAAAAATTGAAAAATTTGAAGTAAATTGTAGAAATTTATTATCTCATTGAGTAAAAACTTTTAAAGAGATAAATTTTTTTTTTTGTAATTTGTATCAATTTTTACACAATTTGTTGTAACAATCATTATAAAAAAAAATGTCAATTCGTTTTAGGGTTGTGCAGTGTTAACATGCGTCAATTTTCTAGAGCCTTCCATAAGACAAGTATAAGACACGTCACATCAATATTACAACGTATTTTTAAATACATGTCATGTTGTGTCGTGTCAACATACTAAACATGACATATGTTATGTTTTGAAGTTCACAAATCGGGGAGCTTTTTCTCAACCCAAATGCAATACGTGTTTGGTTTCTTGTTCATTTTATTATGGTAAATTTTTTAATTCATTTTATTATGTTTCAAGTTTTGACAGTAGACTCAAGATAATGTTTTTGCAATTATTTTCACTATTTGTGCCAAATGTGAATTTAAGTGATTGAGAGAGAGTACTAATTGGTCAAGAGGTAGGATAAGATTTATCATTGAGATTGGGTCGATTTTTATCATTTTTGTGACCATCGTGTCCTCAACCTTCACTCAATTTTTCATCTTCTCTTTTAATTTTTATCATATTTTTTTCTCTCTCAATCGCACACAATATTAGGTGTTCTTATTTTCGCCTTTGTTTGTTGTTGACAGAGAAAGCTTTAAAGAAAGCCGTGTGTGGGGTGAGTGGTGTATTTTTTTTTTTAGAATGAAGTTGTGTTTTCACATTAATTACTTAGAAGAGCATATTAAATTAAGGACTATAGAGCATTGCTGGTTTAAAGGTATCTCTGTATTTTGCAATTGTACTAAATTTTTATTAAGTACAATTTCAACTATTTTTTATCCTTGATATGTTTGCAAACACCGTTTTAGAACTAAGAAAAAAATATTAGATAGGCCTTAATCCGTGTAAGAATTATTCTTTATCTTGTCGTCAAACAAGTGTCAATTGCTTCATCAGAAAAATGGAAAAAGAAGTTTTTTCTCTTTCGGGTTTGCTTTCTAGAAATAAAGTCATATTCTAAACACTAATCTAATTCAAAGTTCAACCAATAGATCGAACACCTTAAATTTAAAAAGTTTCCCCGGAAAGAAGTAGCTAATTTCCGAACAAAAGATATTGTTTAGATTTAAAAAAAGCACCATTATCTTGATTAGCTAGGGTGTCAATCCAGATATAATTATTTAAGTTGGCTAGTTAAGTTTAAATTTGAGTAAAACTTATCGTCAATCTGATTGTATTTAGGCCATTTTTTTTTTTAGATTAAACCCGTAGGTGTATTTTAGGCCATAAATATATGTACTACGACCAAAATATTAACCACATCACCATTGAGAAAATAAGTTTTTTTTTTTTGTTTTAATATATATACTGATTTTATAAGCAAAATATATGCTAAAATTATCCTGCACAAGTTTCTATTTGTGGTACGTGGTAATTAGTACCTATTTAATCGTCTTGTAACTAAATTTATTTTAAAAAAAGTAAATACATAAATAATAAAACAAACAAAAAAATAATAAATATCCAACTTTTAAGAACTTAAACAACACTACGTTTTAATCATTTATAAGAGATAAATTTTGTGCTTTAATTTTTTAGATAATGTGCATCCCAAATTATCTAAATTTTAATTTTGACATGTAAATCATTCAATCAATCAATTAATCAACTTGACAGGTTGTACTGCAGCGAATCGACCACGTTATTTGCCTATCTCTTTTTTGAACTTTTCAAATTTTTGTGCTGATCATGCATGGCTATCCATGGCAATGCCAGGTTTCGGATAAGGTTGTACAAGTCAATATCTTCTCTTATGAGGTCTAATCTTGTTGATTATTCCCGACAAATTGCACTATTAAGCATCATTTAATTTAGACTTATTATGCACTTTTTCCTAACTCGCTATCACTTAAGATGACACGGAATGTATAAGATTGCCAAATGGCTGTACAGTGTACAGGAATGTTAATCAGTCTGGTTCTTCTGTGGCCAAACTATGTGGTAAGATTTGTTGTGGCGGCAATCCATATTTTATGACGAAAGAAAATTAAATTATGGTTTGATGCAACCGACAATTTATTTCTCTTCATCTTTTTAATGCCATAATTTATCTCTATGATTGATAGGAAACATAGCACAAAGTCCCTCTTTAGTTCTAAATAACTCTTCCCATCAACAATGTTTGAAAATGACTCATCTTAATTTTGACGTAATAAATTCGAAATCTGCTAATTTTTTTTGTGAAGTTTGATTAAAAGATTTGTGTACACAATGCACTAGTTATCCGCTTGGAAAAACATTGATAAACATATTGATTTATTACAAATTAAATGAGAGCAAATTTTATGGTCGACTTATTTGACAATCGTAATAATTAACATAAAATTTGTAGAAAATAAAAAATAAAAAATTTTAGATTGAAATTGAACCATTAATTCCTTGCAATTCTATGCGAAAGATTCGCAATTATCAAAGTGTGCAAAATTGATTTGTTTTCATTTGAATAGTGAAGGATATCATTGCACTGTCGATTTTTTATGTCCATATTTTTTGATGTCAGATATTATCCTTATCAACCAAGAATTTGTCAATAAATTAGACGCTGAGTTTGGACAGCCTATCCACATGTCGTCATCACCAGACATTCAAGTCCCACCTATGCTGAATCAAGATGCCCCATTTACTAAAGTTAATTTTTTACATAAATTTTTACTAATGTTATTTGACAATATTAGGGGACATTCATGTGTAACCAACCCCTGGGAAACCTCAAGAGGCATGAGAAACTCCAAAAATAGTAGCAGTTATAGTTTGGATATTTAGCCCCTTCACAGTCAACAACTTTAAAAAATAAATTAATACATAATTATCTGTAGCGAAAGGTTTTAAAATTAAATTTGATCACCTGATAGACCAAAATAATTTCGAAAAATGGAATTTAATATATTACATATTTTTGGAAAAGAAACCTGTAAATATATTTTATAAGAAATGTTTTTTATTATCCTTAATCCCTTTAGTTTACACTATAATTTTTATAAATGTCAAAATTTGAATACTAGAATTTTAGGATCACATTTGAAGTCCTTTTCAGTCATTAAAGATAAAATAAATAAGAATAAATACATGTGACTGATAAAATGGCCAGATTAGAAATGATATTTTTATCATGTTTGGTTTCCAGTCAATTCAGGTATATCCATATGACCATGTCCTCATTCCGAGTATATCCTTATACTTAGCAGTAAGCACTATTAATTACTCTATTAAACTAGGACCTGGTAATCTGGTATACTGACTGTTAATGTATATTGTATAGTTGTAGAGTTAGTCATACAATTATACCAATCCAGCTGTAAGCATACTATTTTTTTAAAAAAAAAATTTTGGCGTGGATTTTGACTTCACCCAATCACATTTACCACGTGGGACATGGATATTTGAATGGAAATAAATAAAATAACCAAAACTTATTTTGCTATTTAGATGTAACAAAAAAATAATAATAAACACGTCAATTTTCAAGCTAATTTCATTAGTTATCATTTATTAAATTTTCAGATTAATTCATTTTTAACAAATTACTCGAATTGGAGTTTAATTTATTAAGTTCAATGCACAATTCTGTTGATTAAATAATTTAGTCATTTTAATTTACATTAACGAAATAAAAAAAATAAAAAGTATCGAGCCAAAAATCGATTTAAACCAAACTCATCCGTGAAAGAAAGAGACGTTGGAAGGGGACCTTAGGAGAATATTCAAGCCGGTCCCTTAAACAAGGGATCAGTCTATGAAATGGATAAAATGGTGATAAAATGGGTAGAAAATAAATTAGAAATTAGAATAGACTCAATAGAGACGCATCAGGTGGGCCCAGAATGGGCTCAATAATTGAGCCCAAAACGGACGCGCTTGGTGTACGTGGATCCTCGCTGTTACACCTGTTTTGGCCAACTCCCTTTCTCTCTCTGTTTCTCCTTTATCTGCAAATAATAATAGCAGGTCCCCTCACCAGTCACCACCTCTGCTTGGTCATTTCCTCTGTTATTCTTTTTTTCATTGTAGCAGTCTCAGAGAATATTTCTTTGGTACATTCTTTTTCTGTTAATCTAACGAAATGAAAGAAAACAAATTTGTTGACTACATGTAAGCCGGATGTTTATGCTTTGGATGCTTAAATGCTGTATATATACAAAGAGAATTTAGACACAAAATAAGTGTAGATACAACACAACTAAGAACTTCGCTTTTTTTAAAAAACTTAGGTCCTGAAATAAGATAAGCACTGTCTATTCAGCCTTAATAGAATAAAAATCATAATTTTTTTTAATGAACTCTTTAAAAATAAGTCTAGGTTCTTGCACTTACCTACATCTGCCTCTTTATATGAAATTACAAAAGGTAGCAATTTATTTAAAATATGAAGCTTGATGACTAAAAAAATTTTAAGATATAAGTTAGATTTTTTTTTTCCTTAGAAAGCTGCACATAGTTATTTAGAATATTTAATTTTTAGATGTTAAAGTCCCTAGATTTATTTTCTGAATGTTGAATTTTGAGCAAATATTAATGTCTCTTTAGATATATATTTTTGAATGTTGAACGTTGAGCAAATATGTAGTTATAAAGCAAAATTATTGAATTCGGATCAATAACAACATGAAATATACACTTTTATGAAAAAAATTATGAAAAATTTAGAACAGGTGATTAGTGAAATGTATGTATTAAATTATGATATTATTTCTTAAAAAATATTTTGTACCCTCCTAATGTTACGGAACTTCAAAAATCAAAATTATTCTGTTATTATGACTATATATTTACAATTATAGAAAAAAAATCAACGGAGTTTTCTTTTCTGTTTTTTGAAGTCAACAATTGACTTGTTTTGTATGACCAACTAAAATTGGAACTAATTGCACCAACAGTTACATTCCAGATATCAAAGCTAACAATTTTGTAACTAATCCGATTTTCATCTTCCCAGCTGGACCCACCTCAGCTCCATATAAAAACCCCATTCTGTCCATTTCTTTCCCCAATCCAATTCGAAATAAAGAGAAATTGATCAATTTTTACTCAAACTTCAAATCAAGCTCAGAGAAATGGCAAGAGAGACAGTGCAAGTTAGCAGAGAGAGAGTTGGGATGAGTAGAAAGGGAAGCTTGTCGGACATGGTGATGGAATTCTTTGAGGAGATGGAAGGAGAGAAATTGGGAAGGAAAGAAGGTGCTGAGAGTGATTATGAAGAAAATGAGGGTTCAATTGTAAATTTGGAGGAAGATGAGATTATCTGGACGTCACAATATAATGATCTCCAAGTAAGCTCTTAATAATAATAATAATTTTTTTTTTTTAAATATTCTGAATTGGCTAAACTATGAAGGTTGTTGTATTTAATTGCAAATTTGCATATAATGAAAATGCCTCTATCTAGTTTGTCTAAAAAAAAAGAAAATTTCAGAATATCTTTAAATTGTTAATTTGGAAGCTGTTGTTTCCTTTTGATATATAGAATACATTCATGCTCTATAGTCTATACTCAATAGTCTATACAACTTATGAATGCTTGGATTTGCAGTTGAATTTTTGCTCCATACTTACAATTTTTTAGAACTCCTTGCGTCAGTTCATGTGCATTTCAATAGATACCAATTTGCTACAATGCTACCAAGTAATTTACAGTGTTGCATTTTTCAAGTAAACCCTTCAATAACTAGTATTGAACACAAGATGTAACAAATGCTATGAAATAGTACTGATGCAACTCATACAAACAATGATTGAAACATGGAATTAATAAGTCTTGTTCATATAATCATTTTTATAGGAAGCACTGGCTCGAGAAAGTTCGACTGAGAAAAAGATAAGAGCAGACACTGAAGAAGCAATACGAAAAATGCGAGCAGAGGGTTCGACCTGTTCCTGTTCAGGCAGAGGTGTCGAGTATTGCCGAAAATGCCTCTTGGGTTATGTGGCAGATCAGCTGAAGAAAAGCGGGTATAACAGCGCGCTTTGCAAATCCAAATGGAATCGCTCGCTTGATATTCCTTCAGGTAATGTATATTTTTCTGCTTCTTTCTAAATTAATGTTTATGTATCTATCACATGATAAATAGTGACAATGTTTAATAATTAATAAAGGTGTTTACTGCTAAAGCCTAGCTAGCTTTCTCCAGAAGAAATTACTTAGATAGATCATATCTTTAAAATTATATAAAAGTACGAAGTGGGTTATTCTTTTACTTAGTAAATCATAATTTAGTTAATCTTATCACATGGTGGTGAGTGTTGACTTTAAATATATACATTAGTATCTCATGAATTTTTTATTTTATCATGCTTTTATTTTATACCTTTTTGTCAATGCTCTAAGATATTTCTTAGTTCTCACGTATATATGAAAGTAGTATAAAACTCACTGGAGGATATATTATTTTAATTGCATGCCAGCATGGATCTTAATCTATTAGTTAATTTTTTTTATGCTTGCTTTAACTAATGATGCCATAATACCTTTTACAGGAGAGCACAGTTATGTGGATGTTGTTGTTGATTCAAAATCGGGTAAGAGAAGCCCCATTCGAGTAGTTATAGAGCTCAACTTTAGAGGCGAGTTCGAGATGGCTAGGTCAAGTCAGCAGTACAAAACACTAGTTAACTCTTTGCCAGAGCTATTTGTAGGAAAATCAGAGAAACTTAGATCAGTAGTGCGAATAATGTGTGCGTCGGCAAAGAAGTGCATGAGAGATAACAACATGCACATGGGGCCGTGGCGTAAGCAGAAATACATGCAATCAAAGTGGCTTAGCACGCCGGAGAGGATTACATCCGGGCCATTCGTCCAGGCCGCACCAGTGGTGACTTTGCCTGAAAGGCAACATAGGAAGCAAACTGCCTCCATGCTTACATTTGATCTCCATCGTACAGCTGTTAAGGTTGTATGATTATGATGCATGCTTATATATATGTGTAGAAATATTTTTAACCTTTTGTTCTTTTTGTTCTGTTTTAAAATGATGTTGAGTGAGTATTGAGTTTTGTTTGGGAAATCATGATTGGCTCGCTGAGAAAATTGTCTCAGCGTAGAAAAAGTATATATGCTTATTGTTGGAGTTCATTTTTCCCTCTCTTATGCTCAGAATTTTCTCAATTTTTACAAAAGAATTTTGTGAACTATTTGCGTGATGAAGATACATTAACAAGTGCAATGAAGAAAGAACTAGCCAACGCATAGATAATTTTTAATGAGAAAGGCCTAAATAGTTGCGCACACGGCGCACCTTCTTTGACGAGTTAAATGTTAGGCCGTAAGCTGTAAGCCCAAAAATCAAGTGTGCTGATAGGCTTATAAATTTGGACATCCGGTAATCTCTTTTGAAAACTGAAACTTAACTTTGAATTCGTCTTCTTTATTTGATTAGAACTTCTTTTTGTGGTTTACTTAATTACAGAGCAAGAATCAAACATAGTTTTGGTCCTGGACGACTATTGATCATAGATCGGGAACTCTACCGGGAAGACATTTGGTTCAAATAAGGTTCAAAAATTATTTTATCCTTGTGAGTTGTGACATCACAAGGATTACTACTTTCAACTGCCAAAATTGAGCGTTCATGAATTTTAGGCACACTGTTCGATCAATTCTCCAAATTTTTTTGCACAACAAGTAGTTCTAGTTTTTATTACAAACTAATTGAAGTTTATGAACGAATCTAATCATTATTGTACACAAAATTGTCATATTTTCTTTGATAGAATATAGTATCTGAAGTGGCTATGTAATTCATAATCATTTCGTAGCTACATAGTTGGCCCTGCGTATAGTTAAAAATATGATTCAATGTATTAGGAAGTGTTTCTGCGTTGGTAGTTTTGTCATGTGAATTCTTAGAACACTGCATGCATATGGTTATATGACAATTTACCATGTAAGCTCTGGTCTGGTCATTCTAACTCTGATTTCATCTCCTCTTCTGTAAAATTTTTTAATTCTGTTGTGAGCCACTATTTCATATTATATTGTCTCTGGTAACCAAGCCATTCTCAGGCACCTCAGCAAACTTGGTGGAAATGGTGAATAGAAGTGCCCCATTTGCAATTAAAATCAACCGGGATGATTTTTTGCTGCACAAGATAAGTGTGGCTTTGTTAGGAACGGTTTTCCTGATGGTTGTTCAAGTGAAAGAACACTTAGTGCACGAAACTTCGAAAATATGACCTAGGATCAGCCTAAAATGGAGTGGCACGACTTGTAACTATGGGTATTTTTTTCATAATTATTGAATTATACAAATTTAGATAGTTACCATGTATATTGAGTTGATAATTTCAAAATAATGGGAACACGAAAAAAGATTGTCACATAAGCTCAACAGAAGATCTTACAAGTTACAATGCACCAAATCTTTTGAGGAAGAACATGAAATTAAACCTATGGAGATAACATTAGAACTTAAAAAAGATGAACCAAAACAACAACTTTTTTTTATTACTTGGAAGCACAAAGATAGTTAAAAAGCCTGAATTATCATGACATTAGGGGCAGCGCAAACCCTTCTTTGGTTGAAATACGAAAGCACCGCTCGAGTAGAGGTACTGGATTCCATTATTAACTGGGAATGCTCTCTCATACTTGAGCATATTGGATCCTCTGGGACCAGGATATACTGGCACATTGCATTTGCGCAAAGGAGAATTTGTCACGTACACACGGCAATTGCTGCTGGTGAAGCTCGTCAGCTGTGATGTTATGAACAGGAAGTAGCCGGCATTGTTGGTTTTGATTGGCACGGAGATGGCATTTGTGCTATTTGTACGACATCTTAGGATAGCAGTAGCACCTTCACAACACAATTTTTTTTAACTCAGATAATGATGTATTATCAAGAATTGGAGGGGGAAAAACATTACAATGCTAATTAAGCTACTATATACTATCTATGGACTTTGGTTGATATAATATATGCATTCTTCATTAGCTCAGGGGCTTATAATAATTTACTCTATAAAATCTGAAATTCATGCTAAATATCTAGATTGGACATGATATAGTTATTCCTTTCTAAGTCCATCAGGGAACAAAAAAGGTAAAATAACCTGGAATAGAAAATTAATCCCTGGTACTTGCCAGGGAACCCTGAAAAAATAAAATAAAAAAAAAATAAAAAAAAAAACCTGGAATAGGCGACATGCCAATGTTTGCCATGTACCCCGGCAGCCTGCATGATTTGCAATAGACAATGCCTTCTACACCAACTGTGAACTTCAGACGGGCCCCTGGGGGAGGATATGGTATTCCTCTTGCGGAGAGCAGCACAATAGAAAGAGAGAGCACAAGAAACCTAAGCCACGCCATTTTCATAAAATTGCAATTAATTCAAAATCCACAGGTAAAGAGGTTTGATGGAGTGAGATATAAGGTGTTTAGTGCTTATATATAGGTAGTTTATAGGTTTGTTTTGATAAATAGAATATTGCTACTTGGTGTATATATATCCTATTGTATCTCATTGGAATTGTGAGATATGGATCTGTTGTTTCTAAATTGTCATGCAGAATAGAGGAGTTAGAAACTTAGAATTATCAAATTTGCTTGCTACATTTTTTACTATGTTGATGGTATGGTTTTCTACACATCATAGCAAATTATATTATTTGTTTATCATATGACATACTACTATTTTGACAACTGGTAAATTACAGGGAAGATGTGATTAAAAATCAAAAGAATTTATTTGATTCTATCTGAAACTACTATCTTGACAAGAAACATTCATTTCATTTCTTTTCAAGCCATTGTAAACAGAAATAGCAGCTGTGAAATTTTTTAAAAAAGAAAGCATAGTGTTGGAACTATTCTTTTTTTTTTTTTTCTTTAATTCCCATAATGAAGCAAAATAGATTCAGACGTCCTCATGAAATTGCATAGAAATGGAAGTATTTAATTTCCCTTTTGAAATGGGCTTCACTCAACATTACAAAGTTCCGTTCTGCAATTTGACGAATAACAGAAAACTGACTTTCAGATAACATAAATTCAAAGATTTTTTTCCTTAATTATAGCGAGCAAAATATAATGACTGACTCGATTTCTGTAAATAATTATATTGATCAGATGGAACCCTCATCAGGTAAGGAAAATTGACGACTTTGGAAAATATCCAGATTCCCTGCAGTCAGTATGAAATTATTATAGTGTGTCAAGTTAATGACAAGTAGTCAATGCATCTTTAGAAAAATACTTTAGACAGTATGCTTCTCTATGTGTTAATTCAGTACTCTCCACAATGAATCCAATAAATTTGGGAATTCTTTTTTTATTACAATCCCATAGGTCACTTTTGGGATTGAGTTCAACCTTGGGGGTTTGGAGAAAAGCATTAAATTTACACGGGATTTGTGAATGGGATGTCAGCGATTTGGTGGTCAAACCTATTGATTTGCGCATAAAAAGCGTCTCTCTAGGAGTGTATTGCAAGTTACCATTTACAAATTTGTATGAAATTTGTGCCAAGGTGGATATTCTTGGATCTAGGATAATTGGAATCTAGTTAAATTCTCTGTGACGTATTTTTGTTGTCGATTCTATCACAAGCCTTTCTATTACTAGTCTGTAGATAGAAGAATTGTTTTATAGTAGAAATAGAAGGTCACAGTACAATTTACTATTATTTAGCTAATAAAATGCAAAAGAAAGAGTGCTTAGCCTTAGATTGAACTAAAAGTCCGAAAATAAGAGAGCATACAAGTCAATCTGACAAACATGTCCAGTATCAATCCAATGAAAAAAAATGTTTCTTGGACAATTTCTGTCATTTCTCTCATACCATTGAAGAATCCTTTTTTCAATTAATGTTGAGCAAACTTTTTTTTTGTAACGACCCTTGTACAAAGTATAACACAACTCTCACAGCAAACAATATATAAAATTAACAATTTATATTTTTCTGTATATATTTTTTTACTATTTTTCAGATTTTTAGAAAATCATTATTTCAAAATGTTAGTAATTTTTAGATCGATGATCTAAAAAAATCTGAAATAAAAACAGTAAAGAAATTTAATATATATATATAATTCGTTTTTTTATAAATTTAAATATAAAAATCATATTAAATGGTTTGAATTAGTCGATTGAGACTCAAATTTTGAAACTGAACTCATTTTGACGAACTCCTCTATCCAATATTTCGAACTTTTAACCTTACTTATAATAAATATAAGAGTAATTCTATGGTGGACTGAAATTTTAAACCGAGCTTGAATCTGAATCGTTCATTTAAAATTATGAAAGAATTTGGTTGATCATGATTCAAGCCCGGTTTGAAATTTCAGTCCACCATAGAATTACCCTAAATATAATAAACATATATATTAAAAAGAAATTAAGATTCAACCTAAGCGTTCGAGGTTTTGCGCATAATTAAAGTTAAAGAAATTTAAGTAATGTATTACCCATTAGGCCATTACAACTCTCATAAAACAAACAAAAATTCATCGAGGCTCGGCCCATTATCCGTAAAATCCGCGCTCTTAGGACCTGGATCAGTTTGGCCCATATATGGATCAATTCAGCCCAATACCATCCATCTCGTGCGCTCTCTCTCTCGCCACGCCACCACTATCTCCCGCTAAACTTCACTCCGCCATGAACAAAAATTAAAACGCTGCGATGAAATCTGCTTTTCGAGGATTCTACACCACTACAATCCCACACAATTTCTATGGATTGACGAATTATTACAAAAATAGAACACCCATTAATCGTAGAAAGTTTCAGACCCCGAGTTGTAAATTCTCCTCAAACCATGAGAGACCGATTGGGCGAGATAGAGCATACCTCCCTCCTTGGTTCAGGTACAGAAATTTTGATAAAATCTTATGTAATAATAGTATTTCTGTACAAACTGCTTCTAGTTTTAGTTTAGCAATATTTCTTAATACACTACTAAAACAACTGTGTAAAGCTGAATACTTGGCACAAAATTGAAATTCTTTTGCGATTATGGCTCCCAGCCTTCCTTTTTTTTTTTTAAAGGTTTTTATGAAATTGGGTCAGCAAAGCGAAAATGTTTCCTTATTCCACACTGTTTTATACTTAATTTCAGTTTTCTTTCTAATTGCTTCTTAATTAAACCAATACTGAACGATGTTTGGACTTTAGTAGATGGTATTGGTATGGAATCATAACAATTGTTCACAACTTAAGTGATCAAGGGACTAGAATGTTATACATGAGGTTTACACAGTTTTTCATGACTTAATTTGGCTCTAGCTTGCAATTAATGTGAGAATTGTTTTTGAGGCTGGCAGTGTGGCACCGATGATGGATTGGACAGATAATCATTTCAGAGCCCTCGCTCGTATCATTTCTAAACATGCATGGCTTTACACAGAAATGGTGGTTGCTGAAACAATTGTTCATCAAAAGGATAACTTGGTAAAGGAATATATATTTTTAAAAGACTTTCCCTTATCTTGCAAAAGGCACTTGTTACTCAAACCTATACTTACAAAAGGCTCATGATCATTTTCATATTAAAACAACAGAATCATTTCTAAATGCTTGTCAGAATGTCAGTCCAATCTTCTTTACTTCCGTTATATTCATATTCAGGATAGATTTTTAGCATTCCCAGCTGAACAACACCCAATAGTATTACAAATAGGTGGGAGTAACGTAGACAACTTGTCTAAGGCTACTGAGTTGGCAAATGCTTATTCCTACGATGAAATCAACTTAAAGTAAGTATGCCTGTTTCAGTTCACTAGTTAAGCTTGTATGTTTATATTATTCATGTTTCTCTTTTGTTGTTATTTATAAATATCTTCTATTGAAAATTCTAACAGTTGTGGATGCCCTAGTGGAAGAGTTGCTGGACATGGTTGCTTTGGTGCACGTCTAATGTTAGACCCAGAGGTTTGTTCTTAGATTTTGCTTGCATAGTTTCTTCTTGGTTCGTGCTGGTACCAAGCTATATGGGTACAGGATTGGTTCGTGTTGATTTCTTTTACAATTATTTTTTAAGAATTAAAAAACTGTTTGTATGCTCCTATAATATCATTGAAAAGAATGGATCATGAGTATGTTTGTAAATTTGAAATTTTAAATGCTTTGGTGAAGTTTGTAGGAGATGCCATGTCAGCAATTGCAGCCAGCTGTTCAGTCCCTGTTAGTGTGAAATGTAGGATAGGAGTTGATGACCATGACTCATATGAAGAACTCTGTAAGGCTTGATATTTTCATTTCTTTCACCATAGATGATTGGAATCCTTGATGAACAGTTAACTAGTGTGATTATTTTGCAGTTATTTTGCATGTTGTACTTAAGTTTTACCAAATTTGCAAATGGAACCAAACTCTCATGTTGGTCAATACGGCCAATTGCATTCAGGCTATTTACAAATAGAATTTAGTTACCAAAGAAGATGTAGGAGGAAATGGTTAGCTGTCTCTAACTTCTTCATATCCACTGTTGATAATATTTTTGCAAATAAGTTAAAAATCTGAGCTTATTAGTCATAATTTTGCTTTTAACTGTGCAGGTAAATTTGTAGATACAATTGTTTCAAAGTCGCCAACTAGACATTTCATTATACATTCAAGGAAAGCTTTGCTTAATGGCATTAGCCCTGCTGCTAATCGCCGGGTTCCACCTCTGAAGTATGTTTCCATTTTCCTTTCTTCCATTGTGATTATTCTTTGAACAATTAGCTGCTATACATTGTAACTCTGACTAATCAAGGATAGGATTTTATTTACAAGCTTTTACATTTGGTATTTTCTATATTGCTTTCCCCTTTTCCATTCCTTCAGAAACCCACAATTTTGATTTCATCATATATCAGTTCACCTTTACTAATGTATTATGCTCCATAACTTTCTTATAAAAATAGTATAATATGACTTCAAAATTTGCATTAAGATTCGAATTGATTTAACTGTGACAGATATGAATACTATTTTGGTTTATTGCGAGATTTTCCAGAAGTACAATTTACCTTGAATGGAGGGGTAAATTTCATTGACCAAGTAAGTGAATCTTTTTAGACTGCCGATTCTGTTGTTATTTTTTGAAATCAGGTTTAGTCGAGATGTTTCTACCTATTTACTGTCGCATATGATGTTGTATATATTAATGTAGGTCAACGTGGCTATGGGTCAAGGAGCACATGGTGTGATGGTTGGTCGTGCAGCTTATAACAAGTATGACCCTACAATACTACACATTTTTTCTTATAGTCATCTTATTAATTAATAGCAGTACACCAACTTATTTATGTTTAATCCAGCCCCTGGTCGACTCTGGGTTATGTTGATAGTGCGGTTTATGGTGTGAAAAGTGATCCTCTCTCCCGTCGTCAGGTACTTCCTAGTAGTTGTTAAATTATTTGTAATTTTGCAATGTACCCATTTAGGATTAAAATATGAAAATAATGTTTGCTGTTAGGTTCTTGAGAAGTACCAGATTTATGCTGACTCTGTGCTGGAGAAGGACACACCTCACAGGCCAAGTGTTAGACAGCTTGTTAAGGTTAGAGTTTTCTGGTATCATTAAGATATCGACAATGCTGTTGTGGTACAAGATATACTTAACAATTCTTTGGATGTTCTCTTACTCAACTATGATGAAGTTGTTTTTCATCTACTATGATTCAT
The DNA here is from genome assembly GCA_027725995.1 of Rhynchospora tenuis. Classification (NCBI taxonomy): domain Eukaryota; kingdom Viridiplantae; phylum Streptophyta; class Magnoliopsida; order Poales; family Cyperaceae; genus Rhynchospora; species Rhynchospora tenuis. The sequence goes on along the minus strand of JAMRDG010000020.1, from coordinate 303,783 downwards.
TCCAACAGTCCCAGGACATTACATTTAACTCATTAATTGAGAAATTAATGCATTTCAATATACATTAACTTGGTGCAGCCATTGCTGAATATGTTTCATTCTGAACCTGGAAATGGTTTGTGGAAAAGAAAGGCTGATGCGGCATTGCGCCATTGCAAGGTTAGTAAAGCTGAACCGCTGTAAATTATTCGAAGAACTTATTTTTTCTTTTCTGAGATGTGCCTTTGCTATATTTGTTAAATAGTAATGCTATTTTAGCATCACCAGGACTGGCACTGGCCTTCAAAATTTGTAGCATTTTCATGCATTGTTTTATATTCAGCAAAATTTCTACACCCATGAAAACAAATGATTACACCATAAAATGATTGAAAGGAGAAATTTTTTGGAATATGTTTGGATAAATGAGGTTAGGGGTAAGATATTGGTTACTTCGCTGGGGTATAGTTGATATTCCATGACCTTTTGCAGGATTACACATGCAAAAGAAAAAAAAAAGAAAAAAATGTTTGGGTTGAAAATTGCATCTTTACAACTTATGCTATGATCTAGAGTAGAAAGTTGTTAGCATAAAATTGAACATAAATTAGGGTAAAGATATTGCAATTTGAACACATCCTAGCATTAATATTTTGCATGTTTAACCCTTTGTTTCTTGTTGATAGACAGTGAAGTCTTTCCTAGAGGAAACACTGGGTGCGTTACCTGATTCTGTCCTGGATTCTCAATTGTCTGGAGATCCACCAAAATGGGATGGTAATTTTGATAATATGGAAACTCTTTTGCCTCCTAAGTATACAGCTGGTACGAAGGATGAATTCAAATTGCACGCATGTCTGGCCATGTCAAGCTAAGTTTCTGTGGTGTAATTAATACAGAAAAAAAATATTTGATTTATTTTAGAATATTAACCAGGTAATACACCCATCATTTTTAATACAAAGCCGTATATAATAATCTTTTTCTTTTATATCATCCTGTTTCTTTGATGTCCTCTCTATTTATATATTATGTTGTATTTGCCAACCTACCATAAAAAAAAAACATATATCATGTTGTCAAAAATCTGCGTCGCAAGTATGTGCCAGCTTTCCATTTTTTTGCATGATTTTCTGTGTATTTATTATCTGATAACTAGACATGATTGGCTTTTACTTGATCATCAAAAACTCGTACCCAACAAGTGTTTCCAGATGATGCTATCATTGCACATTTCCAAAACTTCTAAGATTCAGTTGAGGAACTGCACCTGCCTTCATTTAATTCTAGATTGAACATTTGAGGCATCGTATATCAGTATTATTGGAGTTCAGTTCTATTACTTTATTTTGAGTTATATTACGCTTCTTCTTCTTCTTTTTTCACTTGATGAAAAATATTGGGATTCAGTTTCAGTTCGGTTAGGAACTAGCTAGACTACTACTTACAAACCTCAAAGTGGTCTTTCTCCTAAAATTTTCAAAACTATATGTTGACTCAGTTACATAGTGGTGATCGCCAGAAATCATTGATAAAATTACCTGATCACAATGATTTTTACTCGGGATTTCATTTCATTTCATTTCATTTGAATTGATTTCGTAAGATTTCATAGGATTTCGTTAGATTTAATTACATAGGAATTTCAACCAAATGATACCAAATCCGCTCATTGTGATCAAGAATTTTCTAATGAAATGAAATGAATTGAAATCCTACCTAAAGGAAAAAAGGATTGTGATCGGGGCCTTAGTAAGCATTTAGTTATAACGCTTAACAGCGAACAGACTTCAAATGCCAAATGCGTATCGCAACTAAGCCAACAAAAGGGAATGCCATTTAAAGAATGTCTAATACATCTTAACAATTGCTCTGTATCCGTCTTCGTAGGCCTCTATCGGTTTCATTTAAAAAAAAAAAAAATTTCCTTACTGTGATTGCTTAGTTCAACAAAAGTTCAATGATAAGAAAAATCTCAGCTTAACATCGCTAGATTCTTTCTGAGCTTCTTTGCCTGAGACTCAATATCTTTAATCACGATTTTGATAGATTAATTACATTTTTAATGCTATGAATAAAAAACAGTTTACTTTCGTTTTGCATTTTTAATTGGCATTAATAAAACTGAAGACTGGAGTCTTACTATAGTACGGTTGCAAGTATGTAATTTATGGTTTGTAATTTTTTTTTCTTGGTCAAAATTTATATTTTGATCAATAACAATGAGGAGAACTAATTCTTGGTCTAATAACAAAAAACAATGCATCTTGTAGCTTTGTGTACGGAATACTTGTACTGCTGGGTAAAATAGCTCCCCAAAAGGGAATTCAATATTACTTTCAACAAAAGAAAATCATAACATGTCCAAACAAGATGTCCGCAATTATCATTTTGAAGAGAAAACTTAAAATTGTAATTAATATGCCGAAATAAATTATAATAATCACATTTTAAAAATGGATCTTCAGAATCAGTTATTATCCCTACGATCACCCCAATAAAGTCAAACAGATACATATATTGCTCTTATTCCACAATCCATACTCAGTACAATTGTAAGATAGCTCCTGAAATAAATTTTAACACTAGATAAGCACATTAATCCGAGTGCTTGAATATCAAAAACTGATATATCATAGTTCAAAACATCAAATCAGTACCTATAGGCTATGGTACATGGCAAAGAGTATTGTTGACAGTGGCTCCATACAGCAGCACACCAGGGGAGTATACAGCCCGGAGGCCATATGTCATATTTTGCTCACTATTAAACTCCAATGGAGCACTAATCGAGCCATTCTGGTAAATTGGCATCTTACAGAAGCTAAATGGCGACCAACTGAGGTAAGCCCGGCATTTCTTCTGTGAAAATTTTGCTACATTAGGCCAAATTAGAAAAAAGTAGCCGTTTCTTCCTGTTGTGATTGCCATTGAGACTGGCTTTCTGCTGGTGTAGTAGCATGTCACTCGAACAACTGCACCTGAAGAGAAAATGTTTCTCACAAAGTTTTAAACACATTTCATTTTGATGGCTACTTAAAACATTATTTTTAGAATGAGGTATAGATTGCCATCAATAGACAACAGAAGCAAACCAGTAATTGGAGAGGCATCCATCGACTTAACATAGCCTCGAAACTTGCACGACCTACAAAAGACTACACCAACTATAGCAATACTGGTATAATTGCTGGACCCATTTGTCAGGGGATGGGTTGTGTTTTCTGTAGAAAGGGTCGGGTTTACAAAGAGCAGTAGGGTTGATATCAGGACTAGAATAATTGAGTTAAGTGAGGCCATGTTTAGAAAGCTTATGAAACCTCCAAGAGTGTCAATGAGAGAATGGTGTGTCACTTAAGGATGACTAATTGAGGCAATTTATGAGGTGAGGCGTAAGATTTGGGTTTGCATGAATGCATCATGGAATTCAATTGATAGATCCTAGATATTGGAATAAGTTTTAAGAGTAGAAAACAAGGAAGTAAGATAAATTAAAAGATGGCAACTTGCAACTTGTTCCCTCCATTTTATGAATCATACTATAAGCACGAGGACTCTGTATCTGACAAATTTGATAATAAATCTGGCTGGATCAATTCACATTTATTGAATTTTGTTCAGGCTATTTTGTCTACTTATTTAAAAGAGCAAATACTATCAATTACATGCTTTCACCTAAATAAAGATTGCAAAAATAAAAAAAATGTCTGTTGTGAGATAAATTTATTTTAATCTCCCAAATATACAGCAAGTACCAAGGATGGTATCAAATTCCAAACCTTTGTGGCCTTGTCAGCATGAACTTTGCGGTGACTTCTTTGAATCATTCTATTTCTTTTATGGCAAGTGATTTTTTATATCACGTTGTTGTGCTAATTGTCCCATCTAGGAGTGACGATGCTACTCTTTTTCTTTTTCTTTTTTAATCAATTCCTATGCATCTGTTGTCTTGTAAGTTATAACAAGTGCATAACTAGTATTGGGGTATATGCTACTTAATTAGCAGACAACCTTCATGGCAACAAGGGGCACTAACTTCAAATGCCCAATGTATATATACAATCTCGGATTTGAATGCCAATGAAGTCTTGAAATACAAACCAATAAAAATTCAAGTTTTAAAAATGTTTCCCGGGGATAATAAGCCAACACGAGTTGATAAAATCATTGATATGAGTAAACAATTTGTTCTAGCAAAACGAAAAAAAATAATAATAATAAATAAATAAATAAATAAATAAATAAATCTTTATAAGTGTTGATGGGCCCAAAATAAAGCTTCCTTCGGCCCATTAATTGGTCTATTCAGCCCAAAATAATTTCTTAATAAAAAGCCTTGCTGCACTGATGGAGTTCGTAAATCAAGGACGTCTATTTTGATCGCACGGCCCCAAATTGTTGGAGCAATTTAGGGTTTTGCTCTCTCTCATTTATTAATTCCAGTGCGATTTTTTGTAGCCCTTTGCGGCCGGCCGTGTATTGCTCATTTGCTCTCTTCTCTAGCCTTCTTCCGTGAAATCTTTTTTGCTGTCGTTTTCGGTTTAATTGATTTGCGAGGTTTCGTTTTTGTTTGTGTAATTGATTTCGTGAATTGAAAGTGCCATGATGAAAGAATTTCAGCTTCAATGATAATATCGATTAGTGATTAAATATGAAAATCGCTACGTTCTTTCTGAGCCTCTTCCTTTTGAGTTTCAATTTCAATATATTTTTACATTATTTATTGGTTGCTGGGTTTTTATGTCTAGAAACTTTTATTTCAACATTTATGCATTTATTCACCTGTGAATATTTTTAATTTGGTGAAATTTGGTGAACATCAATTATTTTTGAAACCTTGAATGTCTTATTTTTGTACGATATGGTTACAAGAAGTAAAGAGTAATCGAAACTTTGCATTTTTTTTTTTTTTTAGAACAAGTAGTCTTGTAGTAGGGAGGGCTTGTATTGTATATCTTATGATCAACAACAGTAAAAGGCAATTTTTATTTTATTTTATTGACAGTAAGTTACGTGGAACAATGTGTTTTCTAAGACTCAAAACATAATTTATATTTTATGCTGGCTTTGAATTATTTGGACAGCTGAAACATTGTTATCAGAATGTGGTACAGACTGGTATCATCAGTTATAAATTTATAATCTCATTATGCATTATGCTGTCATAGAATTTCATGGAAGCATCTCAGTTTTAAATATAGTTATTGGACCCTCTTACCAGAGGTGGTGTCCTCTTTACTTTAGAAAGGATTTTGCTAACAAAGGGTAATAAGGGTTAATTTAGGGCTATTGAGAAAATGTGTCAATTAAATTGTGGCATTATATTTGGGTTTCCTATGGAATTATGGATGAATCGTTGACTTTTAATTGATGGATCCTAGATGTGGTAATGAGGTTTAAGAGCAAAAAACAACAATGAAAATTGAATTGTTGCAACTTTCATCTTGTCCCCTCAATTTTTAAACTAATAAAAATTATCAATTATGAACAATTTTTTGGGAAGGAAAAATTACTGCACTTGCATTTTTAATTTTAAGTATGGTAGAAAAACTTATATTAGGTTTAATAATTCAATCATTCTTCATTCTGCAATCAGAGCAATCAAGGCATAATGGTGGATTGGTGGCTGGTTTAATTGGGAATTTGGGCTTACTGGTAGGGTACGAGTCCAAGTGGTCTGGGTAAGCGAAATGGGCCTTATCTGGGCTGCGCGACTGTATCGTTAAAACAGAATGAGTCTCTGAATACTTGGGCCCACTTTATCCGGTTCCAATTTGATGGTAGAGGTAACAATAGGAGTGATGGATTGGACTGTGGAACGGATGAATGATGTCAAAGTTGGAGAACAGAGGTAGAGGAGAGTGGTATGGTGTATTGGTATTAGGCCATAAGGATGGAGTGAGAATAGGGAATTTGAATTGAAAAGAGTTTATTCCTTATTCCATATTCAAATACCAAGGTTTTGTTAGAATGTGAATAAGGGCATTCTTTATTCTTGTGTTGTTTGATTTTCACCCGAATAAAAATAAGGGACTTATTCCTTATTAACGCCATTTCCAAACACATCATTAATAGCATTTACTTTTCACAATGAGATTTACAATGCTCCCAATTCCCATATCTAAGCCTGACCTATATTACGCTTTTCCTTTTCCTTTTTCTTTTTCTTTTTTTTTTTCTGTTGCAACGGACTTACAAATTGAAATTACTCATTTTCATAAGAATTTTACAGGATTCACAAAATTGAGATTTACTCATTTTTCTGATTATATTATATGATCGATGATGATATTTCTTTAGAGAGGTTACATGTTTTAACTTCGGGAAAAAAAAACATTATTATATAATGTATGTACAAACGTAAATAAATGTTATGAAAAATGAAAAAAAAAATTATGGATACTGTGTCTATCATCTGAAAATGATGCTTGATTCAATTTAATATATGAATCATGAAAAAGCACAAAATTGTTAACACTGATATCCTTTTTTTTTTGTCATAAATATTAGATACAGAATTATCAAAAGTTCTCCATTTAGATATTTACCCATTCAAACATTAAAACGAGAATCATGAGATATATTAATATCACATGATGAAATATCTTTCCTGCTTCTTCTATAAGGTTAAATTTCTAACAAGTATTGATGCTACGTATTCCATTTCCTTATTTCCTTTTCAAATTGGTATGATGAAAAAGCATTTAGAGAGAAGAAGCTAATAGTAAATTGCTACCATAAAATATAGAAAACAGAACTTCTATTGAAACAAAGTCACCGTACAATTACACACTTAAACACTAAGACATACATCCTTATTTTCAGGCTATATAGCTCCTTAGCCAAATACAACTTCACAGGACTTAAAAACCAGCAACAGATTTTTTATCTCTCCACACAAACACAACAAGTGACCCTATATAAATTTGTGATACGGCTTCTCACTTGATTTGATTAGGGTTTAGGAATTAGGACACACAGCGCCCTTTGGAGCTCCCAAATATATTACTCCAGGAGAGTAAGTCCCTTCGGTTCCACCAGTCACATTCTTCTCCGCAACCAGGTACAACTCCACGCCACCATAAGGACCGGGTCCATATATCGGCACGCTGCAGAAACTCATTGGCGACCAGTCTATGTAAGCCCTGCACAGCTTTGGATTGAAGCTCGCCGCATCAGGCCATGTCAAGTAGAAGAAGCCACCTGGAATGCTATTGGCATGTTTTGAAATATAATTCCAGTTCTTGTCGAAGCATGAAACTCGAACAAGAACACCTGCAAAGTATTAAAAGTGAAAAATAGTGGAATAATATGCATTGCAGTCTATTGTATGTGCTCAAGATAATATACAATCTATAATATGCAGCTAAGTTTGTGATTATACGGTCGAATAATATGCATTTGTGGATTACAGTCTTGTGAGGAACTTGAAGTGTATAATAGCATAATAGTTTTTTTTTTTTTTAATCCTCTTTTAAGCTGTGTTGTTAAAGATATTACTCTACACTTCAAAAACACTCTCCAGTTCAATAAAAAGTTACATTTTTATTACTCTATTTTGGTACTAAATTGAAGTATATTATTTTACTTAATTTTGTGATGGACTGATGCACTGGAAGTTTGTTTTTTTTTTTTTTTTTTTTTTTTTTTTTTTAAGTGCTCGCGTTGATTTTAGCTAAGCTTGTGTTATATCACTATTAATTCCTTATATAAAGTGTACTAGAAAACTGCAAATTTTAATCACATATATAAAATTTATACATAAATCCATATAATATCCTTTCATGTGTATTTTCAGAACCTTAATATAAAATAGTAATAAGAAAAATTAAAAGCATACCGTTCACAGGAGATGCATGCAAATAATCAACATAACCAGGGAGTTTGCATGACTTGCAAAAGATTTCACCTACTATAGAAATTGCACTGTAAGTTGGGGTAGGTGCAGTTACTGCAGTTACCGCAGAAACTTTAGTCGGAATTGCACCTACAAAAAGCACCATAACTGAAACTAGAGCTACTAAAACAAACTTAGGAGCCATGAACTTATTCCTCTAATTAAATGTGTGAATGATAATGCTTTGATGAGGTGAATGTTCACTGGAGGCCAGCTATTTATACAAGGGTTTTAGGAGGATTGAAGGTGGCCCATGTATAAAGCAATTGTTAAACGTAGTAGTCTTGTAGATATGTATTTGTTAGATCTTAGGTGTGTTTTGGAGTTTGTGTCAATTTGAGTAGAATATAAGCAAGAGGTTTAATAGGTTATTGGTGACAGCTTGGAATTGCTTCTTATCCGGGCTTATTTATTGGTTGTTAAAAGATTTGCCCGGACATAAAAACAATTTTGAGAGTAGTATCTGGCAGAGACAGTGGAATGGTAACGAGGCAAATTTGTCATGACGATGGTCTAATGCAATAATTTTTGGGCGGCACCAAACAGTACAACCTCATTCTTTTATTTATATTTTGAAATTTAAAATTCAAAACTCAAATTTAAAAGAGTGATTTTATTCAATTTCGTAAGGGATGGGTTATCATAAATTTGTATAACATTTTTGTTAAAAGTAAATATTTTAATATTAACCTTTTCATCATTAACGGAATTTGTTCATTTTTTATTTCACGATTGAGTATCAAATTAACTCAAAAAATTTACAATGTTTTTTTTTTGGTATTGCATTTCTACTGAAATCGAATAATTCAACCATTTAGATTTGATATTTGACTCTTTCTATTATATCGCAAGTTGGGCAACTCACACAACCGTTAAATGCTACAAAATCACAGAGAAAAGAAATCTAGCAGCCGAGATAATTTTCATGTAACAATTAATAAAGTAATGGATTTAGTAATTAGTATTTAACCAAAATATTATATTTCTTATGCTGGATTTGAGTATTGTAATAGGACATTATTTTTTACGTTAATTAGGAGTCACGATGTATTTTAGATATCACTTATGATTAATAGAAATAAACTTGATGATTTATTTCTATGGTCAACATGACATTTCAAGCTCTTAAACATATCACAATGATTATAGTTATTTTGTATTTAGATAGAAACCTGATGTGTTAATTAATTAATTATAAAAGTAGTTATAATTAATTATTTAAAGGATCAGGAGAAACTAAAATTAATGATGTGACTAGTAATGAAATAATTATCAAGAAGTTGACAAATTATTTCTTCTGAATATACTTGTATATTTGATTTGATTAATTATATTAAGTATAATATACTAAATTAATTGTATATTGACTGGGCCTAAATAAAATTAATACATAGGAGCATTTTAAGCGGTATGAAATGGGCTAATGAGCCCATATTATGGCTGGTGCGGAGTGGGAAGAGGGTGAGTGTTATTGAAGAAAAAATATTGTTGGGATGGTAAGTTGAGAAGAAGAATGAAAGAGAGATGAATTAAAATTAAGAAGGGTTTTATTTCAGAAAGAGTAAAAAAATGTTATTCTGAGAAGAATAATATTTTTTGAATGAATTTTATTCCGAAAATAAGCATGTTCCAGGAAGAGACTATTCTTACCTATGATAATGGATTTTAGTACACATTGGTTTCGTATGGTACATTCCGTGAGTATTTTATATAATGTTTAAACGTCAATATAAATAATACGCAGAATCAACAAAAAGTTATGGACAATGTGTCTGTTATCTGAAATGATGCTTGACTCAATTTAATATTTGAATCATGAAAAAACACAAAATTGTTAACACTGATATTCTTAATTTTTTGTCACAATAGGTACGGAATCATCAAAAGTTCTCCATTTCAATATTTACCCATCCAAACATTAAATAAGAACCATGAGATGCATAAATATCAAATAAGAAATATCTTTCCTGCTTCTTCCATATGGGTAATTTTTCTAAATTAATAAGTATTGATGCTATGCATTCCATTTTCCTCATTTCCTTTTCAAATCGGTACGATGAAAACTTAAAAAATTTTGAATTTAAACAAATTTGATACTTTACTAATATTTTGCCTTGTCATTTCATAATATTTTTAAAAAATCATATATGTATTCCATTTTCCTTATTATTTTTTTCAAACTGCTATGATGAAAAATATAATTAAAAACTTTGAATAGAAATAAATTTGATACTTTATTATTTTACCTTGTCATTTACATAATGTTTTAAAAAAAATCATATAGGATCAAGCATTTTAGAGAGAAGAAGCTTATTGTAAATTGCTACGTACCATAACATGCATATAGAAAACAGAACCTTTCATTGAAACAAAGTTACCGCACGATTACAGAATTACGCTAAGACAGGCGTACATCCATATTTTCTGGCTCGTTATACCAGATACAACTTCATATGATTTAAACGAAGAACAGATTTTCCACACTAACACCACACAAACACACTAATAAGTGACCCTACATTGACTTGTGACGGCTTCTCACTTGATTTAACTAGGGTTTAGGAATTAGGACACACAACGTTCTACTTTTCACGTTCCACATATATTATTCCATGAGAGTAAGTGCCTTCAGTTCCATCAGTCACGTTCTTCTCCGCGACCAGGTACAACTCCGCACCACCAATAGGACTGTCTTCGTATATCGGCTTGTTGCAGTAACTCAATGGTGACCAGTCTACAAAGACCCCACACAGCTTCGGATTGAAGTTCGCCACGTCAGGCCATGTCAAGTAGAAGAAGCCGCCTGGATTGCTATTGATATTTTTTGAAATGTAATTCCAGTTTTTGTCGAAGCATGAGACTCGAACAAGTACACCTGAAAAGTTTTAAGTGAAAAATCGAGGGATTCTATTGTCAGAGTAGTTTAAACTACATGTAATTCAGCAATATATATATATATATATATATATATAGATATATATGCATTGCAGTCTATTGTTTGTGCTCAAGATATATATATAGTATACAATCTATAATATATATATATGCAGCTATATATATATGTGTTTATACGTCGTATATGTGGCTTCAATTATGCAATTTTTGGATGCATTTGCGTATTACAGTCTTGTGAGGATCGATCTTAAACTATATTATCAAGTATATAATATTATTTTCCCCTTGTTTAAGTTTGATTGTAAAAATATTACTCTACCTCCAAAAACACTCTCCAGTTCAATAGAAAGTTGCATTTTTATTTTATTAAATTATCTGGTACTAAATGATAAATTTTTAAGTTTACCGATTTTACTTTTTATTATGTGATGAACTGATGCACTGAATTTTTTTTTCTTACTTCCATTATTGTTTATACCTTGATTTTAGCAAAGCTTTAGTTGTATCACTATAAATAGCTTATAAAATTGTACTATGAAAAACTGTAAAAGTTTGATCATATATATTAAAATTTAACATGAATCCATATGTTATCCATTCATGTGTATTTTCAGAACCTTAGTTTAAAATAGTAATAAGAAAAGATTAAAAGCATACCGTTAACAGGAGAAGCATCCAAATAATCAACATAACCAGGGAGTTTGCACGACTTGCAAAAGATTTCACCTACTATAACAATTGCAGTGTATTTAGTTGGGTTAGGTGGAGTTACTGCATTTTCCGCATAAACTTCAGTCGGAATTGCACCTACAAAAAGCACCAAAACTGAAACTAGAGCTATTAAAACAAACTTAGGAGCCATGAACTGATTCCTCTAATTAAATGTGTCAATGATAATGCTTTGATAAGGTGAATGTTCACTGGAGGCTATTTATAGAAGGGTTTTAGAAGGATTGAAGGTGGGTGGCCCATGTGTAATGCAATTGTTTTTTTTTTTTTTTGAATTAAAGTGTAATGCAATTGTTTTTTTTTTTTTGAAACTTTGCCCGTTGGGCTTCCATTAATAATAAAAATCCTTACAAGACCCAGTCTAAACTCGTACAAATGAACAACATCTTCGTAGCCCTTCTAAAGCTGTCTGACAAGGTAACATAACAGCTAACCACTAGAGAAAAAAGAAGCAAAAATAAATAAAAATAAAAGTAACAAAATAAAAAACAGAAAGCACTGCTTAAACAAATTAAAACGACAGAAGGGCTAAACTCAAAGTCTAAGAGCCACAATCAGGAAAGAAATTCCTATCCAGAGCGGTATTGATACCCCAAGCTGCTAGTGTGCCATTATTCACTACCGTTATTGATGCTGCACTCATGCTTCTTCTTGCATAGTTGGCAAGTATATGTGCTGGATGGACTGCCTCCCTACACACATAATTGATCCTGATCCTACTACCCATTTGATTAATAGCCTGAACTGACTGATAAACTATTGGTACAGCCTTCCAAGATGGCAGATTGTCAGTTTCTTCTTCGAGTATCGCAGTCACCAATTTCAGGCAATCCGTATTGATGCATATCTTCTGAGTTTGTGGAACTTGTAACTCGTTGCACAGAACCTTAATTGCTTCCAAAAAAGCTGTTGCCTCAGCATGAAAGGGGTCTTGCATTTGGTGATAGTTATATGCAAAGTATCGTGCTACCCCCTCCTTATAAAGAACATATGCTGTACCTGCCTTACCAGTAGCATCCCAGGATCCATCTATCAGCAACTGCCATTCATCCTCATTCACCTCATATCGCTTTTGTTCCTCTCTCTGGGGTTGCAAGGTGGTTTGTGCGGTGTTCCGGTGTTCATCAGAAATCCAAGCCATGACATTTTTCATTATCTGAACAGGATTGAAACTCTTGTGTTTCATAACCACTTCATTCCTTCCTTTCCATAACTCCCACATGGTGTATGAGAAGATGGCCATTCCTTGCTGATCCAACACTTGTGTTATGTGATGGAATGCTTGTATTATGTTCAGAGGCAATTCATCAACTCTCAGCATCAAGGGACTGCTAAACCAAACCGCTCTAGAACCCGAACAGAAAAAGAAACAATGGCATTCAAACTCATTCTCTGTGTTGCATCTTTGGCACATTGGAGATATGGCCCTGATTCTCTTATTTAAGTTTTGTGCTATAGGTAAGGTGCCTGATAGCAAACGCCAGAGGAATACTTTGACTTTGGGTACTACATTCTTAAGCTCAGAAATTTTTTTCCAGTGGCTTCCAACAACATTAGCAGCATTTGTACTACTATCCATCATCACTCTCCATTCGTATCCCTGCTTTACTGTGTATCTCCCCTCCTTTGCTCTCTTCCAAATCAAAACATCATTTAGGTTAGAGTTTTGGTCTGGTATTTGGATTGTGTTCTGAATTTGCATGGCCCCTTGTGTTCCAAATAATTTAATTAACTGGTTCTCTTTCCATTGATTTGTTTGTGTATTCACTAGCTCCCCCACCCTTAGCATTCTGTCACTGCTTGATGTACCAGTTTGAACTTGCCATCCCGGGAACCAGGGCTGTGACACTGCATGCGCCTTCTTACCATTCCAAATTTTCCAGCAAACCTCATCTCTAAGCTGTCCCCTGAACTTCACTACCTCCCTCCATAACTGGCTTGTGCCTCTGGTGTTTGTAGCACCCCAAAAGCCTACTCTAGGAAAATACTTTGCCCTACAGATATCTACCCAAATCTTGTCTTGGTTCCCCATGAGTGCCCAAACATTCTTTAAAAATAGTGCCTCTCCAAATTTATGAAGATTCTTAACCCCCAACCCTCCATTCTCAACCTTAGTGCATACTTTTCTCCATGAAATGAAGGATAAGTATCTTGCTTTTTCAGTCTTTCCCCAAAAGAACTTTGCCATTAAGCTCATCATCTGATCAAGCAGACCTTTGGGGATCCTTTCTGTAGTCATGTAGTAAACTGGAAGGGAAGTTAACACCGATTTTATTAGAACCAATCGACCGGCATGTGAAAGCATTGAACATTTCCATCCCGCAAGCTTTGACCACATTCTGTCCAAAAGCATTTGGCCAGTTTTTCTAGCACTGTTCCTTCCTGCTAGGCACACCCCCAGGTATTTTTCTCCTTCCTCCGCAAGGGTAGCAGTGAGCTTTTGTTTGATGTACTGGCAAACTGTTGGAGGGGTAGCCTTTGAGAACCATAATTTAGATTTTGCTGGATTAACAATCAGCCCCGACACTCTTCCAAACTCATCTAAAATGCTTTTTAGGGCTGCTATTTCTCCTTCATTTGTTAGCCCCATGATCACTAGGTCATCAGCATATATACTATGAGTAAGTGGTTGTGCAGTATGTGCTAGTTTCAAGCCTCTCAATTGCCCATTTAACATTGCCTTCTTGAAAAACGAAGACATCATTTCCATGACCAAAATGAACATATACGGGGACATAGGGCACCCTTGCCTCAATCCCCTCGAAGGTGTTATGAACCCATCTCCTGTACCATTAATTTGTATTGTTACTCTTGCCCGCTGATATGCTGATATAATCATTGTTGTGATCTTGTGTGGCATATTGACATGGTGACAGGTCTGCTGCAGGAAATTCCAATTTAACTTATCAAAAGCTTTAGTGATGTCTGCCTTTAACATGAACGCGTGTTGCTTGAATTTTTTTGTATTGAAGGAGTGAAGTACCTCTTTTATTAGCAACACATTGTCTGATATACATCGGTTTTGGAGGAATGCAGTCTGCTCTTGTGAGATGAGTTTCTTCATATGAGGTCTAAGTCTATTGGTGAGCACTTTCATGACAAGCCGATATAGCACATTCCCTATGCTAATTGGCCTGAACTGAGAGGGGGTTTCTGGCTCATCACCTTTGGGGATCAACACTACTTTACATTTTAACCAGTCATCCGGTATCCATCCAGTATCGAAGATGTGTTTGACCTGCTGCACTAAATCTGTGCCTATTATGCCCCAATATTTTTGAATGAATCTTGCTGTAACTCCATCTGGGCCTGGGCTCTTATCCGGCCCCATTTGAAACACTGCTCTTTTAACCTCCTGGTAATCTGGTAGAGCTTCTAAAGATCGATGGGCTGCGGTTGGGATGATATTTCCTTCAGTTCCTCTCAGATTTTGAAAGAAGGTCGAGGTGTCAGCAGTTGGGTCGAGTGATTCAATAATGGTTTCTTGTCTAGCAGGTTCCTTTTGGCAGTATAAATCAGTGAAATATTTTATGAAAGCAGATCTGATTTTTTCCTCATCACCCGTTAGGTTTCCTTCCTCATCCCTCAACACCTTAATTGAATTTCTCCTTCTTCTATTTGTTGCCATAGTGTGGAAGAAGTTTGTGTTTTTATCTCCTAAGTTCAACCATTGTACTCTAGAACGTTGGTTCCAATACACATCTAATTGATCTTGCACCATGTTGTATTCTTTCAACAAAGCTTCCTCTTTTGAATGATCTCTCACGCTTGGGTGCTGCATTTGCACTGAGTAGATCTGTTT
This sequence comes from Rhynchospora tenuis, assembly GCA_027725995.1. Taxonomy (NCBI): domain Eukaryota; kingdom Viridiplantae; phylum Streptophyta; class Magnoliopsida; order Poales; family Cyperaceae; genus Rhynchospora; species Rhynchospora tenuis. Next base: position 288,481 of record JAMRDG010000020.1, on the reverse strand, counting down.
TTGTATTTCTTCTAGCTTCTTTTTTGGTGTTTGTTTTTTGTGCGCCCACTTTTTAATAGAGGTTCTGAGGTTATTCCATTTTTCTTCCCATGTGCCGCCAGTATGATGTTGCCATTCACCTTGCCATGCTTGTTTAAATTCTTCCTCTTGAAACCACCAATGCTCCATTCGAAATTCTCTTCTTACTTGCACCCATGGTTTCATTCTCAATAATATTGGGCAGTGATCGCTGTGGATCATTGGAAGATGATTAACATACGCATTTGGATAAGTTTGTAGCCATTGGGGGGTCACCAGCACTCTATCTAACCTCTGAAAGATTGCCTCCGAGACATGCCTTTTATTGGTCCAAGTAAAAGCCGGACCCTTGTAACCTAGGTCTATCAAACCTCCTTCAAAGATGAAATTTCTAAAACTCCTACCATGGTTTGATAATCTCTGTCTACCCCCAAATTTCTCAGCCATGCTCATTATCTCATTGAAATCTCCCAAAACACACACAATAGAATGCAATTCAATGATCTGTGTAATTGTTTGCCATAGTAAGGGGTTTGTGGTATGATCTGGGTCTCCGTATACTCCTATCATGACCCAAGGTGGCTTGTCCTTCGGTTGTATTCGAGCACAAATAAAACTGAGGGAAGCATTCAGAACTTGCACCTTGAGGGACCTGTCCCAAGCCAAACATAAGCCCCCAGAACGGCCTCTGCAAGGAACCACATGATAGTCAAAAGTCGGCAAGTCCCTCATAAATCTATTCATTCGCCTAGCAGAGGATTTGGTTTCGGAGAGAAAAGCTATCTCAGAACGTGTGGCTGTAAGAGTATCAATTAGGAATTGTTTTTTCCGCGGCCCTCCGAATCCGCGACAATTCCAAGAGATGGTATTCATATTTGCTTTGGAGACGAGTTTGGGTTCGTCTCCCTGGCCCGCTTGAAGTTTAAATGGTTGCTGTTCTTCTCCCCTTTACTACTTGATTTCTCTGCTGCTATGGTACTCGATTCTGCAGTTTGGTCCATTGCTCTCTTAGCTCTACTATATGACCTGCTTTTGGCTCCTTCATGGCCTTCTGTGTTTGTAGTTGTACCTTTATATGCTGGTTGACCTCCCATTTCATCCATATCATTGTTATCAGGAATGTTTTGTTGTGCCTCTTGGATGTAATTTTTATCATTGATCCACTGGCCAATCCTACACTCTGGTATCTCCTTATCCTGTGGGTATTTTCCTTCATGCTGCAGCCTCAACAACCTCAGTCTATCTGGGCAGCGGCTATGTTGGTGCCCTATGAGAGCACAAAACATGCACAGCATAGTGACCCCCTCATAAACCACTTTCATCTCAATATCGCCCCCTTCTGGATTCTCGAAAGATAATTTATCTATCAAGGAATTCTCGATATCGACCCTCAATTTTTGCTTGTAAACCTTTTGCCCTCCAATTAATTTTATTTGCATACCTGAGATTGGCTTTCCTAAGTTCATCATTAGGTTTTTTATTCCTTCTGCTGTCAGTAAGTGAGATGGCACACCATATAGATGCACCCAACATTCCATGTGCTTCATTTTTGGATTTGTTTCATCACCAGGTCCATGTGCCTGCCTAGTCACCATCATATCTCCCTTGAAATTACAAATCCCTTTTTCAAGTATGTGATACATTTCTTCCTCATACACACACTGGATTAAGAAGAAATTGAAACCCAAAGCCTCGAATTTGGTCGCCGGATGAACCGACCACCAATTACTGATATTCTGAGCAAAAACAGCTTCCTGAATCACCTTAGATGAGAAAATTTTTACCAGTATGCACTTGTTCCACTCTCTGTGTTTGACTGCATTTTGAGAAAGTTTGACCTTTTGAGCTGGCCTGTCTCCACCCGAACTGAGTGCGGCAAATTGCGCTAGGAATTCATCATCAGTGATATCCTCCTTCTCCATTGAATAAGTTTTTTGTGCTATTTGGTGATTAGTGAGTGAAAAAGAATTTGGACAAGGGCCAAGGATGGAAGCATTGGGGCTTAAGGAATTATCTGATTTGAGTATTAATGGGCCCTCAGGGATTGTGGGAGATGGGCTATTAAAAGGGTTATTAATTTTTGAACAGGCGGCCTCTGTATTTGCATTTAATTCCCTCCCACCCGGCTTCCCAAATAGATAAAGGGTCTTAGAAGCTTTTATACTATGTTCCCAAGGAATTCCAAACTGACCTATCACCAAGTACGAGATGTGACAATGGGGACCTTTTTTCCAACAGTCAACCGCGCATGGCCTGACAAACAGCTGGTTTTGGGCAGCAAATTGATTATCAGGTAGACTCGGTGCATTTCTTGTGTCCATGGACCAAGGCAGCAAGGAGGAGAGCTGCCGTAAGGATTGTTGTGGGGGAGAGTAGAGCTGATAAGAGAGATAACTCATAGTAAAAGAGATCGAGAACAAATTACTAAACAAACCGAAAGGGTTGAAAAAGGTGGAAACTTAAAATAGATACAATAGAAAGGATAGAGTAAAGTAAGAGAAATTAAGACCCAATAAAATCTGTAGGAATCAGCAAGGTGTAGATAGGGACAGTAGTAAAAAGAGAAAGGAAGGAAACGGATTTTTAAAGAGAGTAATAAATGAGCACAGTAGAAAGAAGAAGCAAATTAAATTAGAGCCAGCAATAAATGAGTAATTGGGAGAAGGAGATAGTGGTACAGTAGAGAAGCAAGGCCGTGCTGAGCATGATGACCGTTGTTCATTCCAATGTTTTCTCAATGACAAATTTGCCCATACACGCTTCCAACCCTATTTGGAAATACTCCACGGGATGCGTTGCTCAACTCAAAAACTGTCAAAAAAAAAAAAAAATCCTCGCTAGTCTGTAGTCTCCATTCATTACCATTCCACATGCAAAAAAAAAAATATAAAATAATTGTCCCCTCCCAATGTTATAGTTTCTTTGCATCTTTCCTAAAGGAGAGATAACGACGGAAAGCAAATGAAAGATAATATAAGTATAATTATAAACATAATTAATTATAATAATTATGTTAATTTAATAAGAGTATTAATAATTATAATTATAATACATATACTAATCTTAAACAATAACAATCATAAGAAAAATCATTATTATTTTAAATTAAATGATAGCAATTCTAATAATATTATAATAAATTATAAGAATTACAATTATACTAAAATTTATGAAAATATGTAATGTACAAGCATTATGATGCACCTATGGTAGTATGTGATTTTGGGAAAAAAAAAACGAACAAGCTCGGACCCTTAAAAATATTTCATCTAAAATTATATATCATGGTTATTTGGAAATATTTTTATAGAAAAGAAACTGTAATTATGGTAAAAAGTTTAATTCATACCGTCAACAAAAAAAAAAATTCGTATTTTTTTCATGGTACATCAACATCAAGTGGTGGCTAAGAAATTTAATTAAATTTTTTTTATATTATTGTTTAAGAGAATTCAATTAAGGAAAACTTATGTGATTGATTGCAGGGAGAAAATCGCAATAATTTATTGCAGCTACATGCTGTATTGCAGAGGGGTACATGTGTCAGAAATTATTGAAAGGAATGCTCCCAGAGTTATCTTGCGTGTCCAAAGCACCTCCCGTAGTAGTTTTATAGATATGTATATGTTAGATCTTAATTAGGTGTTTTGTGGACTTTGTGCCAATTTGAGTAGAATATAAGCAAGAGGTTTAATAGGTGACAGCTTGGAATTGCTTCATATCCGGGATTATTTACTGGTTGTTAAAGGATTTGCATGGACATAAAACAATTTTGAGAGTAGGAAAAGGCAGAGACAGTGGAATGGACCCGCAAAACTATGAACCCAAGCGACATAAGATTAAATACTTGCGAGAAGGGGTGTCAACGGAAACCATTTACCGTTATACCGTTTCGTTTAAATTAAATGGAACGGTTTGTGGCATAGAAAATTATATCGTTTTCTAAGTGGACATAGAAAATTATACCGTTTCGATTTTTTCAACCTCATTTCAAACAGTTTTATGTGTAATTTCTGAAGTGGAACGGTTGATGGCACGTAAATCTATTTCGTTTAATAAACGAAACGGTAAGTGGCATACTGGTTCATACCGTTATTTAAATGGCACGATAACGGTATTGCCCTCTACTGTGGTCGTTAACCACATTTGACACCCCTAAACATATTTTTCAACATGATGGTTCTAATGTGATAAATTTTTAGCAGCCATTCAATAGTATAATCTTATTCTTTAATTTATATTTTGAAATTTAAATTCAAATGACGAATTTGAAAGATTGATTACTCAATTTTATAAAAAATGTGTTATCCTAATTTTTAATATTTTAAAATTATAATATATTAAAATTAATTAATTATAATTAATAAATTTTGTTATTTTTATCTTTTGATTAAGTATCAAATGAACTCAAAAAGTTATAAATATTTATGGTAATAAATCTATATTGATATTGAATAGTTTAAACTACTTAGATTCGACATGGAACTATCAATTTAAAATATAATAAATAAAAATATAAGGGTGTAACATTTGATGGAAAAAATTTACAGTATTTTGAAAAGATATGGACATTTGAATTAATCAATATCAAATTTACTTAATTCATTTTTTAAAACATATGGAATTACTTTTAAATTATTTAAGAAAGTATGAAAGTCAAACAAGTATATTTATAGAGTTTGTATTTAAAAAAACGTAGCACATTAAAAAATAAAATTTTTAAGATGGTGGACTGTTAATTGCGCTCAGTTATCTTAGTAAGTCTCCGCCTTTGGATAAATCAACACTAGAAATTTTCTAATATAATTTAAATTACACGATGCACATGTTTCGAGGGTTGTCAGGGCTATCTCTCTCTCGAAAAAATAAAAATAAAATAAAATGTCAGAGATCTTTGTTGAGATTGATTGTGGAATGAAGGATCTGGAAACTCACAGTGCAGCAGAAGGAATTGCAGCCAGACGATAGGCTTTTGTTTATAGTACACAGCTGGCTTGAAAGTCAATTCGATTGTGGGATTAATTGTGTATCAGCTTTAATTAAGATAATTAGGTAATTTGGAGGTTTTGCTTAGCTCAGTATTTTTTTTTAGTATAAGTATTTGATAAGTAGATAACATTTTTTATTGTTGTTAATTAGATAACAGGTTACGAGGCGATGAACCGTATGAATGTACTCAAATGTCTTTTGTTTTATGGGTGAAATTATGTAGATATTATTTTCCAGCTATTGGAAAAGTAGTAGGCCATCACTTATTTAAAAAACTTTATTTACAAATATTGGGTATTCAAGGGGAAATTTAAACTCGAATTTGCACGAAATGTAACAATTTTAACTCCATAAATGGAAAATATTCAATTCAATATATAATATATAAATAAAGTTGAAATGAAAGAATTGGAACATAAAATCGCAACTCTTGTGAAATTTTATCTGACATCGTAATACAAGATATAAAGAAAGGAAAAGAATAAAAAAGGTTCAATAAATGCTTTGGCATTCCAAAGCTATAGAATAGAACTCTAGTATTGCACTTGCAAAGTTCTCTTATTAATTTTTCTCAGTTTCCTACTTTACTTTTTGTTTAGTTCTTATTTCGTCAAGAATTTCCCTTAACGTTGTTGTATTATTATTTTTGTTTTGTTTTGCATTCCTACGTACGAGGATATACTGTAAAAGTTTCTTTAAAAAAAAAAACTTAGGACAGGAAATTATTTTTGCGTCCTTTGTTTCTTTTTTCTTCAACTTCACTGTATAAATTTGAAGGGGGGAGAAAATAAAAACTTTAAAATTCGATACGGGATTGTAATAAAAAATTATTTTCAACGCTAGAGGAAATAAATTTCCGGCTTACATAGGGACGATACTAAGAAAATAGTTCGTTCTATGTGTGCGTATTTTGTTTTCTTTTCTATCGTCTGAAAAATAACTTCAGATTTTAAATTTATTGATTGAAAAAATTCGGTAAAGAAATATGCAGAGTAATGTGGACAATAATTAGGTCGAAAACAATTAATTGATCATACATTTTATTCATTATTATTGCAATTCCACTGTAAAAATTATTAAGTCTAGATTTTTCTTACCTGCATGATAATTTACCAAATTACCAGAAACATGACTAAAACTATTAAGAATTTATATATGAAACGATATGTAACAATTTTAAAAATATACTAAGTATAGATACTCAGTTCTAAGGCATAAACACATTCGACAATAATACGCTTCACGTCAAAGCCGAAAAAGGATTTGCTGTTGTTAATATAAAAATAGATATTTATGATGCAGTCTCGGAATCAACATATATACTAGAAAATATTTTTGGATGCGATATGTAAATGTAATTAGCATGTAGAATCATTAAGGAAAAAAAAAAGAACAACAACAACAACAAAAAAGTGTTTTATTATGTTGTTAAATTAATTTAACTTTTTCATTTATTTGTAAATGAAGCTTGTACTTTTTTATACAATATTTACATGGTACTACTGTTGGCTAGGTTTCCTGCTAATTGTCCAACCAGAAAATTAATTTGTCAATAAAGTTTGTTGCATGTATAATGTTTCAGGTTTCCTATTTGCCTGCCATAAAAGTTTTGATAAAAATTTTCTAATGTTGTATGGGTCTACGAGTAACATGGTGGAGTAATTAAGTTACAAATCCGATATGTTCCTTTGCAATTACTCCACCAAATTCTTGTGATTAGAGCAATACAATCCCCAAGAGTATCTTGTTCCCTGATATACGGCACTTTGACGAAGAAATGATTTATGTGTGTCATTTTATTTTGCATGTGTTGTATATCATGTTAAAATAGAACCCACTTTGTGAACAATAATGACTCGCTACATTTTGCTATATACCTAGAGAATGCGTTACTGACGACATAAACACTGTGTAAACCACAAAAATACGACATTACTCATTTTGACCAGGTTACAACAGAAGGAACCCTTAATTTGAATATTTGGATATTCTTATCCAGAAATCAAGAACCAGGGTATCTCCTAATACTCTAATAGTAGACACGTAAGGACTTGCTGACCAGAATTAACTTTCTCTTTTATTAATAAACGGTTTATTTTCGTCGTTTTCTCTCAAGGAGAGAACTTAAGGGAGGCATACTACTTTTGTTAGGCTAAAATAATTGTCAGTTCTCATATGCCACTATGTTTTGGATTTTGTTATGTTTTCTGAATATAATATTCTTTCATTTTCATATTGTTAAATTCATTTTATCAAATTTCTTTTTGCTCAACTCGCTTGAAATCGATTCGAGAAAAACATCGCAATTAATTTTCTCATCAAAGATATCTCCTCTCTTTAAAAATATTTTGAGCCCCGTCAGTCCATCACTGTTGTCTTGAAAATATATAGAACATAAGATTCAAATTAATCCAAATGGTCCCCCCAGAGAAGATAGAAAAAAAATACAAACAAAAACATTTTGCTATTCCTCGTTATTTGTGATGTAAAAGGCATCCGCAACAAATTTCTTCCACTAAACTATAGCATCTAAATAACACACAATATAATATGTTCCCCTTTCGATAGGGAATCCCAAATCCATACGGAGCACACAGACACAGCAAACTTGCGTCAAGATGCGCACTAGAATTTCGATGTTATAACTGTCCTCTATTTGTTTATTTCCAATCATTTTTATTTTACTTTTTTGTAAGTGGTACAGTGACTTCATACTTCATAGTACTAATCCTGACACAATAACTTCCTTTACACTGGAACTAGAAAACGTACCATCCATTCTGCACAAATAAAAAATTTAAAAATATTTATATTTCAAGAAAAATTAAAATCAACATATTAACATGGAAAACATAATTTAATCAATATATCTTTCTTGTTTTCTTTATAACAAATATATTGAAAAATTATAGGTGATAGAATGTTTTTCATCTGTACTATTTTCAAAATAAAAAATTAATTATTATTCTAATCAATACTCTTTTCATTATAGATGTAAAACCAAACTTGATATCATTTTGTCTACTGATTGACATCTAGCAACATATCAAATCAAACAACTATATATGAAGTGGGTATCCTTAGATCTAGATGTGATACACTTTTAGATCCGTATTTTTATAAAAATAAATAATAATAGTGAAGTAGTGATGGGTTGTTTGAATTTTTTTTGTTTAGTGGAGAAATCACCATTATAAAGCTTATAATCCCATTTTAGACTTCTCGAGCCCAAAAGCTTGAAGGCCATTTGAGGTAACAAAAAATTCAAAGAAACACCAACGGCTGTATGCTGTAGCACACCGTCAGATTCAGATTTTTTATATACAAAGTTTAACCACACAGATCGGCACTTACTAGCCAGTCCAGAAAATCCTATAGAAAATGTCTAATTTCTAGAAACTCCAAAAATACTGCGAGCTAATTAATCAGGTGAGATAGTTTAGAAAGTTAGCTCTATATTATGATTGCTTGGTATTTTCATATCCTTGCGTATTTATGATTAGAAAAGATACACATATTTTATTGCCCAGTGCCCACCATTTGCATGCCTCCTGATTAATTACCAAATAGGAATAATTTGTGTCCCTTCTATGAAAGACCATTTTCAAAGATGAGCTAATAATAGATCCGTTTAGTAATATGTGTATTTTCATCAAAACTTTATTGTGAACATCCGTTTTTCTTTTTTTCCTTCGGTAAGTTCCAGACAAAGATTAAATAAATATATATCCATAGTATTAGTTACTCTAAATCTGTTTGATATGCTTAAACAATGCATTTAATCTTCAACATCCTAATTTGTGAGCTTTCCCATGTTGTGTTTTGTAATTCAGCTGAAACTTGTTTATCACAAACATTGTATTCTAAAGTTTAATGTGTGTCTAATAATCATATGCTTAAATTTGTTTCTAATTACTTTTTCATTAGAAATATCAGAATAAGAATGGTAAATTTCCTGAATCATCTTACCTATCTTGTTTTAAGGTGGTGATGTGTAGCTAATAATACTCTAATTTAGTCCTAAAAGTACCATAAGCGTACGGTAAATCGTTGGATGTGGTTAGGGGTAGAATCCACAGAGACGATAGATTGAGTATTAAATCTTACTTATTTTTTTTTTTTTTGAGAAAAGAATGTCTCAAAATGAGACATCCCTGCTTCATTAAGCAAAAAACCAAAACATCCAATTTACAGGTACAAAAAGTAACTAAAAAGCTAAAAACAAACGAAAAACAACCATAAGCCCAGCCTCTGAAGCTAGTTTAAAACACATTCAAACTAACCAACACAAGTCAATTAAAACTAACACCTAAAGCTAATTTAAACACTATCAGAGTTAAATCTTACTTATTTACAAAATCTAGACAATCAAATGAAGGAGTTTGGCTTAAACTAACAATGAACAAGACAATAAACTAAATACAAACAAAACAAAGACAATAATAGCAAAGTTTGGTGTTTCCGTGGTAAAATATGCCATAAAAGTGTCCTAGGATTTCAGTTTCACTTTCAGTCCGGTTTCGGATCGTCGGAACTGGCAGCTGTCGCGTCGTTACCGACCAGTGTAGGTCAGATTAGACCTATGTACTCCGCACATGTACAAATGAAGCCCGCACAACCCTCAGTTAATGGTGTTTCGACTCAATAAGTTGGTTTTTGGCTCGTGCGGGGCAGATCTAGTCGGACTTGGACTCCCTAGACCTCAACCATCGCATGTTGGTCATAATATCGAAATCGAAACCTAGTCTAACACCCCCATTAGGTTGGTTAACCCTCAACATCCTTTTGTTGGCTTAATCTATCTAAGTCAACTTGTTGTTTTCAAAGGTATCCATTAGACCTTCGCCTTAGTAGAAATTTTTCCATTTCGGGTACCAATTGGACTACCTTTCGGCATATGTCCTATCTCAAGTCACTTTGTTCAACCCAACCAACTAACCTACACCTTTTACCTAGACAATGCAATACACGTCAAATACCAAAATACCAAACTAATCTACTAACTACCCCTGAGACACATAGCATAATATAAATCTATCAAGTCATCATAAAATACCAAACTAATCTACTAACTACCCCTAAGACATAATAAACTAGCCTAACATGCAAGAAAAATAAGATACAGACTCCATCATCGATACAAGCAAAGAGAGAAGAAGAAATACAACCAAGTAATCCCGCTAAACTCTTGTTTGCAAGGCTATGGAATCGTGGTTGGATTGTTTCTACTGCTGTCGCGTGTCAAGAATCGCTCCAAGTTTCTGTCAAGGTCGTGCTCTATGAAAAATGGTGGAATCCCATGCCTTTCGGCACGAGAACGACGGTGGAAAGGTGAGAACTTTGGCCTATGGAAGGGTTGCTCTTTCTGTACGAAAAAACGTGCATAAATACTCATGGAAGAGACCAGGGAGGCTGCTAGGGCAAGGGAAGGTGGTTTGTCTCTTTCCTTCTTCGAAAATTGTCAAAATTGCGCTTTCCAGAAATGCATTTCGGACCGAAATCCGTACATTTTGGACCGAAATTACAGCATTGCGTACCGATAGTATTTGGGCCATAATTTCCTCATTCGGACTCCGATTTAGGTGATTCAAAGATCTTTGAAAAGCTTAGAATGATCTCTACAGTGCTATGAATCCATTTAGTCATTTTACTTTTCCATAATTCTCCTTTTTATGTAATTATTACGTCAAATCCACTAAGCTCCTACAAAATAAATCAAATGCCACGACGGTACCAAAATCTAGAAAAACACAACAATTCATGAGACAATTATAATGGTTTGAGTAATATTTTTGTGCTAAGTACGGTCAAAATACATATCAAAATAAGAGATATCAGGCGACGCAAAAAAAAATCCTCAGAAGTTGAGGTTTAGAATTGTCTGGAAGTTCAAAATTACCTCAATTGCTGTAGTACCATGCATGTTTTTACATCCTCTTTGGTGCTCAGCAATCAGCAAGATATATGTCAAATACAGGGATATATAGGTAGAACACTATCAAAAGTGTTCGTTGTATTGTTTCCTATGAATTTTGAACTAAACTTGCATATTGTTTTGCTCAGATTCCGAAACTAGCATGGGCCATTTTTTCGACGTTCATCAAACTTTAATTATTATTTTATTCAACTTTTAGCTAGTTTCGGAATCTGAGATTCCGAAACTAGCATGGGCGATTTTTTCCGATATTTATTAACCTTTTATTATTATTTTATTATAATTTTATTTTTATTTTATTATTGTTTTATAATACTTAATAAATTATGTATTATTTTATTAATATCAAAATCTATATCACGTAAAAATTAAAAAATTAAAAAAATTACTATTCTTGACGAAAAATTTTCCAAATATTACAAAATTAATATTCGACTATTTAAACAGTGTTCCATCAATTATTTCACTGCTTAAACAGTTTGCAATCAGATTCCGATACTAGAATTTGCGCGTTATATATAACCCCATAGCTTCAGATCAATACGAGATAATACTCAACATAACACTTTTTATTGCGCTAGAGAGGAATGACAAGAGGTTCATGCTATATCCAGACAGGAAAAAGGATGCAAACACCCCTGTTAACTATAATGAAAGTCACTTGATTTACTACATTTTAAAACTTTCAAAGTAGATTTTGAATGTTCAGACAGCGTTTTTTGGCCCCGAAAATGATCGTTACGGGGTAAACCCCGGTAAACCTTGTAGATCTCGTCGCAAGCTTTCCGAAAAGTCATCATATGCCCAAAACGGACGTTCCTATCAAAAGTTAAGCCTCCTTCAAGTTATAGTGTTCCAAAACATCGATTTTTAAATATTTTCTTTCATTGTAAGCAGCCTAAGTTGAAGGGACACAATTGAGATTCCGAAACTAGCTAGCGGGCCCGCTCAAACGTCAGAAAACTTAATATTGTACCCTATTTTATTACTATACTTTACTTTACTTTTATTATACTTTACCATATAACACTACTTTATTACTTTTATTTTACTATTTTTACTATAATATTTTTAGAAAATTTGAATAACATAAATTATTTATTAAAACAACTATTATTAAATTTTCAAAAGTTAGGTGAAATTTAAAAAAGTTAAATTAAAAAAATATGAAAGGCCCAGTTAAATTGAAAAAAGTTAAATAGTGAAATTATAAAATTTAAAAAATTTAAAAATATTTGTTCTCTCAAAATTTAAATAGTGATTAAATAGTGAAATTTATTAAATATTGAAATAATTTATTAAATAGTGAAATTTATTAAATATTGAAATAATTTATTAAATAGTGAAATTCTGACAAAATAGACGGGAAACTAGCTAGTTTCGGAATCTGAGATTCCGAAACTAGCTAGTTTCCCGCACAAAAGTTGGCAGTTCTAGTTTCGGAATCTCAGTTTCCGAAACTAACTTGTTTCGGAAACTGAGATTCCGAAACTAGCTAGTTTCGGAATCTGAGATTCCGAAACTAAGCAGAATTAGTTTCGAAATCTCAGATTCCGAAACTGCGCAGTCAGTTTTAAAATTTTCATTAAAAACGGATTATTTTATAATTTCTTAATTAATTAAAGTTAGTTATAATTTTTTCGGCAAGTTTAACAAGGTTTAGTTATATTCGAAGTAAAAGTAACCCCTGAAAATAAAATACTTGAAGAGCCTGAAATGCAAATGAAATAGGGAACTTTTCCGGCACACATTATCATGGAAGTTGATCTGAAACAACATACATAAGCATAAATATCCTAGTACAGACTTTTCAAGGTCCCAAAAATTTCAAAGAAATTCAGGAATGGCAAACATATCCATGCACAAAGACAGCTTTTGCTGCTTCAGCTAGTTAAATCCTGGAACAAAAAAAATTCATATATTATCATTACTTATGGTTAATATCGGAATTTTTAATAGAATATGGGATTGCAAGACCATAAATCAAGTTGATCACGTATACCTAATTTAAGGTCCAATCCATGGTTGAATGAAGTTGAAGCTCCAGCTATGTCATTGAATGTTTGAACGTGAGAGAGCTAGAAATAAAAAAAGGGCAAAAAAATAACAAGCTATTATCAGATAAAGATGTGGAGCACAACAGCGGACTTGTCAAGATTAAATGAACCTATAAAATTAGCATGATGCTCTTTTTACAAAACTGCCTACATGCAGTGTTTATGTTATTTAGGCCTGTCCTATCAACAGACTAGAACAGGGGATAAAGCGTTCTGCCCGCATGAATAGCGTATGTACAAATGTATGTATAGTTGTAAACAGATATAAGCAATGAAATCAATGCAGCAGTGTCTATTAGATGAAAATGACCTATGAGGAATTAACTTATGTGGGCGCACCTCTGCTTCTACTCAACTTCATAGTGAAGAGTTGAAGACCTAGATCTAGAGATGTTGGTGCAATAAAAAAAAATGATGGCCAGGATTTGTACCCTGAGAGCCAGGGTGTGGGGTTTGATGAAACTTTTTTTTTTTTTTTTTGAAGAAAGGTTTGATGAAACTTTTTTCCAACTGATTTGATCTTCCCGTTTTCAACGATCATCTACCATTGCTCAATTTGTCAAAGGGAAATTAAATGAGGGAGCTTTCGATGTCAGCTACTGACAAATTAAGACAAAAGGCTACTTTCTCAAAATCTTGATGAATGCCAACAAGTTATTATTTCTTTAATTTTGATGTGTTCTTCTGCTCATTTTAGTAACAAATCTTCTATACAATCCACATATCGATTTATAAGAAGAAATTATGAATTCTTATCATAACAAGTTAGCAATTCTCCATTACATTTTTCTGAAGCACAAAAAGAAGTCCAATAATAAAAAGCTGGAAAAGCACCTTTTTTTTTTTTGGATTATACTATTGGTGACTGGCTTGATGCTAGTTACCCTATCTTTTCTATAATCCTTATATCCATTTATTAGAAGAAAATGTGAAGTTTCTATAATCCTAATTTCCATTCCATTTTAAAAATTTTCCAGTAATAAAAAGCTTGAAAAAGTCTCACCTTGTCACAAAGACCATAGCCTTCTTCTTGCCTTTCTCTAACCTGTATAAACTTAAACTTATTAGGGATGAAAAATTAACGAATGCAATACCAATGAACTGATCTCGATGATTCTCTTTTTTCATTTACCATGTTTTCTAGATAATTCATTTCACTGTCTATTTTGTGCTCTATTTCTTTGCGCACTCTTTCCATCGCAGTCTCTAGGTTCCGCTCCAAGACTTCCAAAGAGGGTACAGTATAGTTCTCCCTCTCATCAACAGTCATAATCCTACAATTTACAAAAAATTAAGCGAAAGATATGATCCCAAATTATATCAGTTTTAGAATTGATCAAAGTATGAATGCATTTTAAATTGCATAAAACAAGACGGTTTGGTTAAAGGCATTTAGAGGTTTCTCTTTTCCATATAAAGGTAAAAGGGCTTTTATTTTTCTCATTTGCACTTTTTATATGAGAATAAATGTCCAAGTACCTGAGTTCTTTCTCCATTAGTTCACATAACTTCTCCACCTTAGCTCTCTCTGCATTTCTCTCCTGTAATGTAGTACAAGTTTACAAGCCAATACCAAATTATTGTGTGTAAGTCAGTGTGAAAGAAAGTGCTAAGAAACAAATATTTAGAATTCCAATTTACCATGCGAAAGTCTCTTAAAATAGTAGTCTGTGTAGCAGCCTCATACTTCTGAATAAATTCCTTAACACTGAAAACAAACCAAAAAAAAAAAAGGCACTAGTATAGAAAAGGAACTTTCCCAATGTACTTAGTCCAATCAAAGAGAATTTTATTTTAACACAAGCATAGGAAAAAGAAAGTAGAAGTGTATGAAGGGAAATATATACCTCTGCACGGAAGGAGCATGATACTCATAAATCTTTCCAGAAGAAGAAAAGAGGAGGAGGAGGAGGTCGACGTCACACAAAACAGAGAGCTCTCTCGCTTTCTTGAACAATCCATCTCTTCTTTTATAGAAAGTTGATTGTCTCTGAGTTGGGTTCTCTATCCTCTTTATCTCTGTCTTGCCTCTCCCCATTTCTTCTCACTTGCACTGAAGTGGAGTTACCAAAGAAATGGGAACTTGCACGCTTTCTGTTCTTACCCCAAAACTAGCCAAGGCTCAAGGGTTATTGAGAATTTGACATGAATATAGCAATTGGAAAGGGTGTATAGGTTTCTATGAGTTGCTTGCTTCCCAATTCGAGAAATATAAAAGATGTTGTTTCCTGATCCCCTCCGTTAGTGTCCAAAACTGGAGGTTCATAGATCTTCGTTAACTATCCATTTATTGTATGTATAATTAGTTAATATTAGTCTCAACAAATGATTAAATTTGGGTAAAAATGTTCTGACGACCACAATCATTTCGCAACTAATATAGTTATATTACAATTTACAAGTTTACAACTAGTAACATTTCAAGTCAAATAACAATTAATGAAAATTTAGTTACTTTTGTCAACAATCCATTTTTTTTTTGTAATCTAGCCATCAGAAATATAATTTAGTTTATGTATTAATAAGTATAGTTCTGATAGGCCTTAGAATAAACAACATATAATTTTCGTTAATTAATTGAGTTATTATTTCAGCATTTCAGAGACTCGATAGTCGGTACTGATTTGATTGGCACATGAACATTGTTTATGTTTTTAGTTCTGAAATTGTTGGGAATAATAACAATATTTAAACGAATTACAACTATTGCAGCTTTTATATTATTTTTTGTCTAAAGCATTAAGCAGGTGAGAAACAGTTTTTCTTTTTAATTACTTTTTTGTCTAAAGCAGGTGAGCAGCAGTATGTATTAGGCATAGGTTGCTTTGGCGAAAGATTACATTTTGAAGCTTACCAAATTTATCAATTGACATATAAAAATTGAATTAAACTCATATTGTAAAGAAAAGCAATATTTACCTACTATTACAAGCTCGTAATGTAATAAAATTAGTAAACATTTTTAGTTTATCAGTACTAAGTACGAGGGCGTTTGTTTCCGTCTTAAGGGGCTGCATAACTAGTTATGCAACTTTTAGGCAGTCAAACACAAGTGACGTAAGAAGCCTTAAGATGCCTTAGCTTATTACACCTCTTCACACTGCATAACTTACGCAGCGGATCTCCTTTAATTCTTTTCCAATAATACCCCTTATTAATTCCTTCACCACTCACCAGTCCTCGACTACTCATCTTCTCTCATTTATGTCACGAGGTTTTTCTTCCCTTCTCTAACCCTAGCCGCACCACACATATCAGATCTATCGTTGTGGAAAAAATGGACAGGACTTGAGATGGTAAATTCTTCCCTCGCAATCTGAAGTCGGTCTTGCGATAAAAAAAGCACATCTTTGCTAATCTGCTCAGGTTGGTCTCTCGCAATCCATCCCAAATTGAAATCTACGAAATTTTTTTATTGCTTTTATTTTGGATTTTAAAGTGGCTATCTGTTTAAACATATTTTATTATATTTAAAACCAAGCCCTAATTTTGTCTTGCCTAATTTTCAAATGCAATTTGCTTTGGGAATATTAAGTGCTTTGTAAGAATCACTTGATGTTTCAGATTTTTAATTATAATAAATGTTTATTAGCGACGATGTGCTCATTTTGACCAAATCAAGGTTAATTGAAGCAAGGTTTTGACCAAATAAAGTCAAGGTTTCTATATGAATGCGCACATCTAAAGAAGTGTAGTGTTCTGGTAACCGTACAGAACTAGGAGATAAAATGTTTGGTTTCTATTTTCCTTCATGAAATGGATATATAATTTAGATTTTTTTGGTACTGGCATATATGATTTAAAGCCTTATTTTCACTTTATTATCTTCTACTGGTATTTTTGGTACTGACAAAAATTGAATTGATTCTGGCACTGTTTATCCATTTTAGTGTTGGCAACTCAATATTTAACCAAATGTTTAGTCATTTTTGTTTGCTAATTTATTTTTTGTTTTGTCTACAGGTCTCAACTGTCTCCCTCACCAGTAAAAGTTTTGACTGATCATCCGCAAACATGCGTTGAGCAGCAGAGCAATCAGAAAAGAAAAATAAATAAATTACATGACTCAAAATGAAGGACATTTTAGTCTTTTCACATTAATTTATGTATGCATTAAGTTATGCATCCTTACTGCACAACCAAACACCAATTACATAACATGACATAAATACTTAGGCATCCTTAAGTTATGCATCTCCTTACTACACAACCAAACGCCCCTACACATGTACCGCACCAATTGATAGTTCCTTTGTCGTCTCTTGCCTTTTCCTTTTTTACTTTTTCCCTTTCAGGTCTTAGGCTGTGTAGAGTAGGTTCTTTAGCCTAAAAGGTCATCCCATGTCAATATGTCACGACTCATGAGCTGGTGAGCTAGACTAAGTTATATGGCAAAAGCAGTGAAGTGTGGTTTGGAGAAAGCAACAGTGAGGTGATGTCACAGGTAAAGGAAAAGACAACATAATACAGTGCTATGCATCTAGCTTTTTTTTTTTTTTTTTTTGAAAATGATCTAGCTTTATAGATGGTATGGGGAACAGTGTACGTGATTTTGTATTCTGTATTTTCTTTTTTTTTAGATTAAACTTTCTTCTACTTGGGCTACAAACAAGTTTTGGAGACACAATAGGCAAGTTTTTTGTTAAAAAAAAAATATAGCAGTCCAAATGATTTTTTAGGTGAATAACAAATCATGAATTTTAAGTTTAATAAGGTTGGATTATGAAATTCCAACTCATATTCATTTTCCGAACAAAAATAAAAATAAAAATAATGTAAGAGTACGGGATTTCAGAAACCGGCACTGACAAGAATCTCAATTTGAAATTACAATCATTGAGAATTGTCAAAAATAGAATTCAAATAAGTGCATTATTTCAAAATCAGACACGCTGCTTCACACCTTTATATGGAAAACAAGAAAATACTGGCCTTCATAACATTTCCATGCCCAAGATTTGGGCCGTCATTATATCATGCAGATCTTTTTTTTTTTAAACATCTACAGAAAATTTAATTTCAAATTCTAGTTTTCTTAAATTTCAAATTTTTCTTTTTTTTTATCTAAAATTTCAATTTAAAATCTTTATGCTGATTAAATAAAAAATGGATCTAAGTGTGCTAAACGGACAAGGACATTGAACTGAATCATTAAATTAAAAAAGGTTTTCAAGTTAAGGTTGTTTAAACTTTAAACTCTGAAAATGTGAAGCCATTGATCTCCTGCTGCAGCTGCCTCTCTGTCACACACTTTGTTAGACAAATTAGCAAAATATAATCATTCAATGAGTAGGTATGTTACAAATTATAAAATTTAATATAGATGTTATATTTTCAAAATGAAAAAATTATTATTAGTTTAATAAAATTATATATATATTAATATAACATATATGCGTGTGTTGTGTTCACTTTTCAAACACCTGTGATAAATTTCTTTCTATTTAGATGAGTGCACAACCAATCCAACATAGATTTCTTTCTATTAAAAGTAAAGGGATGTTAAACTTATATCAATTGTTAACATCCAGCCATTGATTTTACATGATGAATGGCTAATATTGCATAGAATAAACAATTGTTTACACCTTTCGTTTAACTTTTTTAGTGCTTGCATGCATACCTACTTTTATAAGTAGTACAGGTTGAGTGCATAAAAAAATTAGAGATAAGAGTACGAATGGAGTAAATCCTTGTTTCATTCTTAAATGCAACTACTTCTATGTCTTATGCTTGTTTAAGGAATTAAAACAGAGCATGATGTTGTAAAGTTAAAGTATTATCTATATAAATATAGAACACTCGATGCATTGATATTTTTTTTTATAACTCCGTAATGCTAATATATTTGTATAATTTATCTTCTTATTTTCACTGTTATTAAAAACCAATATTTTTAAATTTATAGTATTTCTTCTGTTATAAATTTTAATCAACTAGTGTAAAAGTGATTTTGTAGAGTGAAATAAATGGGAAATGCGACAAAGTTTTTTTTTTTTTATAACAATGCGACAAAGTAAAAGCGTGGCAATTATAGTGAGAGGAAGCAACGTGACGTCTCTGCCGATGTGAAAAGAGAGACTCAGTACGTACCTGTATGACTGTGTCTGAAAAACAAGAGGCTCAGTACTATGTATTCACTTGCGTCGCATTATCTTGTGTACGGTAATCATTTTTTATGCGAAGAAATGCAAGACATCCTTTTTTTTTTTTTTTTTTTTTTATGAATGCAACTATGACAGACATCGTTCAATAACTCATTTCAAAGGCCTACGGCTTTTTCTTTTCTTTTCTTTTCTTTTTTTTCATTTCGAAGTGGCTCGGAGCTGAATTGGATCGATTGCTTGACAATTTGTTACTTTTTTTTCCTTCTGAATTCTGGGCGGGCTCTCACTTTAGTGTTTTATCTTTAATGTAGGAGAAATTTAACAATTCAAAAAACAATTTCTTGTTCGGAGTTTGAGCAAGAATAAAGGATGTCGTTTTTTTTAGACACATATATATATACTTTTTATTAGATTTTTGACAAGTAGCTGAAATTGTAAGGTATAACTATACTATATAACTATTATGCTATCGTATTCTTGGGTGAAGCCAGGAAAATTTTGAGCGGGGTTCACTCATTACTTTTAAATACAAATATCAATGTAATGGTTCCTAAATAGTAAATAACAACAATCAGACAATGAAAATGACTTTCATATTTTTATAAGGTCAAATATTAATTCTCTTAATCTCTTTATAAACATATTTTTTAAATCTTAAACCTTAAAAATAATATATATACGAATGTTCATGTACCATAAATTTTACAAAAGGGAGGACATTATCTCCATTCACGGTGACTAGATTCCGCCTGTGATTACTAAGGGCGGGCTCTACAAGGGATGAATGGGAGAGAATGAGGGAAGAGGTGAACTGTCATTTCCCTGCCTAAGGAGTTCACCTGCTCCCAAACTAAAAAAACTCAATGAAAATCTGGGCGACTGGAGAGTAATGAGAATAAACTCTATATAGAATTTTGATCAATCTTGTTATTCCAAATTTGGGGTGAACACTAGTTGCTCCCTTACTCTTCCTCTCCCCTCTTTTTTTTGGAGCAAGGCCTAAGTGAATTACCCGGATTTTTTTTAGACATTAGATGCAAATTATATTTAATAAAACATTAAACAAATGATTTGTAATGTTTCTTTCTTAATCTTCATCAAAAAATTTTGGAATGGGATAATGATTAAATTTTTCTTATATCGTTTTGATATCGTAATCGGGTTAAACTAATGTACAAGAAAAATAATAACGTTGGTCGTCCGAGCAACTTTATTTAATATAATATATTAATATACGAGAATCAGTCTTGATCTAATGGCATAAAGTAATCTATCTTAAGTATAAAGACGTAGATTTGGAATCTGGCTATAGATTTTCTATAAACATTCAATTTGAAAATAAGTTAATAATTAATAAAGGTATGATTTATCTTAAAAATATTCATATTAATATATAAGAAAGTAATAAATTAGTTCGATCGATCCGATTAACCTATGAAAATCAGATTCTTTTTTCTGCTCCGTATCAACTCTGTTACACGTCTCTTTTATTATACTTGTATCAATGCTCCATATTTATAGTTTTAGAAACCATCAAACTATGTTGCTAAATGTCATTTTTCATGAGTTGAAAAATGAAATGAGATATTCTTATACCTGAAAAAGCAGTAAGGGGAACCACCAGATTCTATGGGTATGTTTGGTTGCATGGAAAGTTAGCAACTTGAGGTTAGAGTTCTAACTTTTAAACTCTCACCAACCAAACACACCCAAGGTTAATGAAGTTAGTGTAAACTTCACTCTACTTCTCTAACTTGACAAAATGTTGAGTTAGAGAAATATGTTCTCATGATCAACTTAAAAAATTAATACAATCATTATGATCATCGAATCATAATATAATTATAATTATAATATTAAAATGACAATAAAAATTATTATTATTTAGTAACATTACATTAATTTTAATTATAATTACAAGAATAAATTATTAAAAATTAAATAGTAATATAATTATGATAATAAAAAATAATAATAATTGTTGTTATTATATTATTATTTTATAATTAGTGTAATAATTCATATTAATTATACTTAATAATTATAGTTATAACATTAAATATTAATCACAATTATTGTTGTTGTAGTTATTATTTCAATAGAATTAATATAATAATAATATTATTATTATTATTATTATTATTTAGTAATAATTATAACACTGATTCTGATAAAAATTATAATATATATATAATTAATGATGATTATAATTATAAAAGGTACATAATAATTAATTTTATAATCCGGTAATTATAATATTAATGGTAAAATATATAAATAATAATATAATAATTAATATAGTAGATATAATTAGTTATAAAAGTAGAAATATATAAACTAAATATTTTATTATTTTGTTCTATCTCTAACCCTGACATATCACACCAAACAATATTTTCTAACCTCAAGTTAGCATTAACTTTTCACAATCTCTAATTTTCCTAACTTCAACCTCTAACTTCAAAAATCCTAACTTCAACCTCTAACTTCACTAACATCACTTCCAACCAAATATGCCCTATATGTTAAGTCCAATAAAGTTTTAAATATATTTGGATGGTGGCAAAATAATTGACAATTCAGGCTAGTTACTATTTTCAGTTTAAGTTTGAGAATTGAGAGTCAAAGGAAAATTAACAATTAAAATAGTATTGTTTCATTAATTCTTTTGGATGGAGTCGTTCCCTTAATCTATCTGGCTAACTTAACATTATAGTCGCTATTTCAAGTTTTCAACTTTCCATCCAATTTTCATTTTTGTCGGTATTTCAACTTTGCATCCAAACTTATCCACGTCTATTACATAAGTTAGTCTTTTCAAAGACGAGGAGATATAGTTATTTACTTAGCTTTTGTTGAATTTCGCATGTGAACATATCCCTTCCATATAATTTCAAAGACAAGGAGATCTAGTTATTTAGCTTTTCAAAGAATTGGGTTCCATCGTTTTTCTCTTTTTTGGCACTCTCCTGTCATATATCCCTTCCATAAATGGATATTCCCATTAATTGGTTGAGTTTCAATAGTGAAAGCTTTGCTACTTTGGGCTTCATTTGGTACTGACCGTACGATTTGCAAGATCTTGCATCCCGACCAGTGAAAGAGGGAAGGGCCCCTGAGCCACTGTTTGATCCCCAATCAACATCAACAGTACTCCTGTACATTGAGATAAAGCTGCTGAAGCAAATACATTTCTTTCTTTTTTTTTATACATAGAACAGGAGATACTTATCTTGTTTCAACCTGTGGAATTTTAAGTAGGCCAATTATTAAAACCCATTTGATCGTTTATCATTCATACAATTGGTATAGATAAATTTTCATTTTCATTAAGTTACCGGATATATAGGTAAGGGAAACTTTTAGTTGACTTACGGAGTAAAGAAACAGAAACTTTATTTATTGTTGTGCTTTATTAATAAATATATTTATTAGACAAGGTAAATGCTTTCCAGGACCTACAAAGCTGCACAGTAGGGCTAGACTTGACAGAACGAAGTGACGCGATTGAACTGAAAAAAGAAAAATGAAAGATGTAAGAACTAAGAAAGGCATACTTCCCTTTCTCAGTGTGCTTGCTTTTGAACTCGGATTATGTTCTGTGTAGCGTATAGACTACTTGAACAAGAAATACTACCATCTCATTGACATTGTTACTAATGAGCAGCAAACTGGAAACTTAAAAAAAAGGAATCTTTTACGCTCAAAAATTATTTTTAATTCACGCTCATAGATTTAGTGGAGCAAATTAGTAAATTTAACATTTTAGTTAAAGAATTATAAATATTTCTTCTAATATGTGTTATATCCAGCTCAGATTTAACTAGACAAAATGACTATGGTCCATACTCCATATATTATTATTATGACTATTATTATTATTATTATTATTATTATTATTATTATTATTGTCTGTAGTAAACATATTTGCCTAAAATATAAATTCGTATAACCTTTTGAAACTGAAACAACAATGTACTTGTCTTTTCAAAATTAAAGATCTCTCAAGTCGACTCATAAATTTTTTTTTTTTTTTTTATGGCCTGTCGGCAATTACCGACGGCAAAATTATATTAAATAAAAAATATTTACAAAACTCATACAAAACTTAAAAATAGGAAATGGCAGTTAAGTTGCATCACACACACCTGACCTGACCACAGTCGGATCTTTATATATTCACTCTCAAAAAAAAAAAAGGATCACTATATTTTGTCTAATGTGCAACAGAAGTGGGAGCCCACCTGAGAAGGCCCAATTCAACAAAAATATTTTAAGACAAGCCCATTTATGTTCTAAAGGTCCATACAATAATTAGCTAGACTCGAGCCGATCCACTTTTTGTATGATGGGGCTATTACGACAACTATCAATTTTGACTTGACTTGATTAAAAACGAATTTTCCAATGCACGATCATTGATGCCTCAATCATTCATACTTCATATAGTTTATACAATCATTCTCTGCACACTAGAGCAATGCATTTATTATTTCATTTCCAAACCAAAGTATAATATACATTTATATTTGGTACATGCATCGACTCTTTTTTGACGCATTAAATTATATATGAACCTTCAGTTTTTGTTAACCATTCAATATCGTATATGTCATTTGTGATTTTGTTTATCACCTCTTATCTCGATCGGCTGACTAATATATCATATTTATCCGTGATGATTATTTACACGAGACTCGTTTGATCATGTATCTAAGGTTCAATATAATTCTCAAAAAAAAAAAAAAAAAAAAGATTCTCCGAAGAAACCATCACGAAACTAATTGTATTATTTATAATGATGCACGGCTTTAGCTTCCAAAATAAGAAAATATTACTTCTAAAAATTTGCCAACTAAATTTTATTAGAAATTATCTCATTTGATTAAACATAATTGGTTTCTCAATACTTTTTAGTTATTATTATTATTATTATTATTATTATTCATAACAAAGCCGCAGTATAATCTAAAGCATAATTTCACCTTCAAGATCTAGAAAATTCATGCCACTCATAGGAATCATTTGAACACTTCCCTTTTCCCCACTTATTGTATTTTCAGTGTAGTCAAGTAAACAACTTCAAGTGTTCTATTATTTATAGATATTATGACACGTATCATTCTCACAGGTGCCACGTATTTATTTTCCCTGGACAAATCATAATGTTTGTCACTATCATCAGCGTTATGAAGCCGAGATATATCTATATCTATTATCTTCTAGCTTGATAAGTTTGAAAAATGGTGTTTTATAGATGCTTCAAATTATACTACACCGACCGTTGAATCATCTTTTCTTTGACATGAAGTATGGCAATCAAAGTTCTATTTTGTTTGCTGGTATATCCACTTATTCTGTTTTCTTTTTTTTTTCTTTTTTTTATCCAACTCATTGCAAAAGTATGGTTAATTGGTTTCTTCTTTTACTTTGGTTTGGCTAAATTATCAGTCCATGACAATTGCACTTGTATTATATCCAAGAGGAGTATTGCACCACTGTAATGGACATTAAAAAAAAAAAAAAATCAAGTTCAAAACAAACTGAATGAACTGTTGTTCTATGCTATATATAACCAATCGCAATAATCATCACTAGTAATGGTTGGAAATATATATGAAATTAATTAATTAATTAATTATACGCAGGAGTCCCCAAATGGTCATGAAGCAACCTTTCCATCTGGAAGGTTGGGATAATAATGATGATAATGACAAATTAATTTTAATTTGTAGAAAGTAAACATGAAAGAGTAAAGAAAACGGTTTGAAGTAAACACCAAAAAGTAACTGGTCTCCTTGTCCGCCGTACAAGTTGGTTCAAATAAAAAGGCCAATATTTCGGTCATGTAAAGGCAATTAATTACCAATAAATATTTTAATAATGTGTAGATAGCAAAATTCTTCCTCAATCAATCCATGAATCATAGTGCGCATGGAATTTCCAACATCCGAGGACCAAGACAGAAAACTATCAAAATTAATTTCTAAAAAAAAATTAGAATCCTTTGCTCGGTCTGGGAATAGCTGCTTCACGTGAAGAACTGAAGACTATAAATTTCTTTCCTTTTATTCCATGTCTCATGAATTATCATTTACTCTCAAATTTTATTATTATTTAATCTTGGAAAATATAGAACAGATGGTGTGTGCATTAATTTTGAGTAGGAACAATAGTAAAGTTACCGTTGGATATCTTAGATAGCGCCACGTGTCATCCATTACGGAAGAAATGCAAGTTTTAACGTTCTTGACCCATAATTAGGCCTAATCATTTCTCTGTTTACTGCCACGTGGCGAACTGTAATTCCCCTACCACCAGTAGTAACTCCATATCAAACAGCTGTCAGTCAGCGCATACAACAACGGTCTTATTTTTATATTTGCTTTTCTATTTTGATGTCATCTCCTCTATTTATACTCTAATATAATCCTCTAATTTTCATTCCTAATACCACTTGCTTAATTCTCTCACTCTCTCAGTCTCTCTACACTTCTTTTGGTACTCTGAACAGAAAACAGGAATTGAGTTGAGACTTGAGACCATTAAGTTTGGAAAAAGACAATATAAGAGAGAAGAGAAACAGAGGCTACTTGATAATTTGCAAATGGGAATGTCCAAATCTCTCTTTATTTTAATAATTTCTCTTTTTGCTGTAAGATCTCATGCTTACACCTTCTATGTCGGAGGCAGAGACGGCTGGGTTTTGCACCCGTCAGAGAGTTACTCCGACTGGGCCTCGAGAAACCGATTTCAAGTCAACGACACACTCGGTACAAAACCCTTTAATTGAAGAATTCTTTTTTTTAAAAAAAAAAATACTTTGAATGATTAATATTGATATATATCCTCCTTTTTTTAATTTAATTTTTCAGTTTTCAAATACAAACAAGGCGAAGACTCTGTTTTGGAGGTGAACCAGCAAGATTTCGACCAGTGCAATTTGAGCAACCCGATACAGAAAATGGACACCGGCGACTCTGTTTTTAAATTTGATCGATCGGGGCCATTTTATTTTATTAGCGGTACAGGTGACAGGTGCAAACAGGGGCAGAAATTAATCATAGTTGTTTTGGCGGTACGGCCCACGAGACCCGTCGGACCGGTACCACCTACAGTCACTCCCTTGCCCCCTTCCATGGCACCTACATCAAGTCCAGTTGCACAGCCTCCTGTCGTGGGACCTCCAACGATTTCCCCGGTTTCACCACCTACCATAAGTCCGGTTGTGTCTCCTACGGTAAGTCCAGGTCCAGCTCCATCTATAGCTGCACCACCGGCAACAGCACCGACTGCTCCAATTACCGATAGTCCATCTCCATCTCCATATACAGTTGCATCGCCACCTTCATTTACACCACCAACAACCATTTCTCCTTCCTCAAATCCCTCAACGCAGCCAGCTGCATCTCAAGCTCCGGCAACATCGCAAACTCCGAATTCAGAAACAACTAATTCAGGATCTGCTCCTGCTTTCTCCAGGTTTAGGGTTTCTTCGGTGTCATTTGCGCTAGTGATGATATTAAATTACGGATTGCTCAATTGATGCATTGTTTGTGTTGCATAAGTAAAGGGCTTGAATTTAGTTTTGCTTGGTTTTTTTTTTTTTTTTTATTGAGGGTTTTGTTTATTTCAGAAAGATTAGATTTTATATCGGGTATATGAATTATGGACATGAAAACCAATTTGCACTGGTTGAATTATTTACTGCGTTTATTGCGGCATAATTCATTCATTGGAATAGAGAATCATTGTTATTATGGTTATAATTGAGCTTTTCCCTCCCTTTATTTGAGGAATATGTTTAATTTTTATATCAGTGTTTGTTGGATATATGATCAATTTTATTTGCATTCTATTTAATGACATCTAATTATTGTTTTTATTAAAATATAAATCTGTTCAAAAAAATTCTTTTGACAATTTTAAAAGTTTAGACGGACATAACTTTTTGACATCTTTACATTAAAAAATGTGACCTACACTGCAGATATGTCCTATTTAATTTAATTCAATTACTATTTGTGAACAAAAAGAAAATTAAATGACGAAGACGTAAAACAAGATACCTTGAATCGAACTGGGCCATGAAAAAAAACTGAAAGATATTATTTTCTAGACCAAATCATATATGATATTTAATTTAATTAAATTACTATTTGTGAAACAAAAAGTAAATTAAATGACGAAGAAGTAAAAACATAAAAAAAATACCTTGAATCGGTCATTATAACTATATAAATTTCGGGAGGAATGAGCCGCGCGTGAGTTATTGTGGTTAGCACAGTAACTCGCGCGAATTTTATGTGGCCAAGCTGCTGGATTTTTGGTGTGGCGTGATTTTTTGGTCTGGATTTTTTGTAGCAGTTTATGTATAATATTTCAATAGTATTCTCAATTTTTATGATATTTTTTATATAGTGTTATGAATTTCATAAAAAAAATTATATGCGCGATATTCGCTGTATAGTTATCAATCTTGACCACACGGTTGCTGATTTCATTAAGAAACCATTTAATAACATATTCGTATAGGAATGAATCGCACAACGTGCGAAATAAGAGCTAGTGAAAAATAAACTGAAAGATATTATTTTCTAGACCGAACCATATATGATATTGTTAAATTTTAACGAAACTAATATGCAATTAACTCTTCCCACTTTTGCTCCATGCACTAGACCACTTATTCAAATAATGCGAATTCGTTATCTAATTAGAATTAATTCCCATAATCTATTAAATTTAATCATACCAATGATGATATATATTATTAACCCATAACTCAATTAAATTGAATTTTATCATACCAATGATATCAGCTTTTTTTTTTTTTCTTTTACAGATTTGAGGAATTTGTTTAACAGAAAGCTGTTTTAAGCTTCATTTATTGGATAAGTGAACTAATGGAATTCTCCACGTAAGTTATCACTCTTTTCAGCCCTCTTTTCCTCCTACCAAACTGGCAAACTCCTCTAGTGTTGAATTTTTTTAGGAAGGCTTTTGCAACTCTTTCCGTGTGAATCTTGTATTTTTTTGCTGTGCTCCAATTACTTTCTATTTATATGGTGTCTAGCTTGGAACTAATACTGACAATCGTTTCTTTATCTTTTCCTTTGAATTTTACTTTTGAATTAGCTTTATTTATTTATTTAGTATTGTTTTCTTTTTAAGTGATCTTCTTTTTTGTTTGGAGTCTACATGAGTGATTGTGATGGAGAGAAGACTAACTTAAATGTTTAATTTTCAACCGTCAAGGCGTCAATGTCGGCAAACTATGCTTTTACATTTTCAAATAATTAGGCTTATGTCGATGCCCCCATTATGTATTTCTCATAAATTTGAGTTAGTTGATAAATGTGAGGGACCCGGTATGAAGACCTTTGCTTTGCAATTTGCAAAGTGCTCTAGTCAGCTCGGTTCTTTGAATTCAATCCATCATGAAGTTGCGCTATCCTTTCTTTTAGATTTTTCTTTCGAACGAGTCTCAAGTTTTTAATAACGGCTCATAATGATTAAAAATTCAAAGTTTGTTCGTACCACAATTTAAAAGGCATTTTTACCCTACAGAGAAGGGTTCAAATGCAAAATACTTTTTGGTACCAAAAAAATAAAAAACCGATTTCATTTGTTTATTTATAATTTAAAATTTAAATGTCGAATGAACCTATTGTTCTTGTTCAATTTCTTGACAGATTCATTAACATAAATATTTTTTTATATATTTGGAGTTCATATAATATGATATTATGATACTAATATACGAAAGAATCTAGAAAATATAATAGATATATTTGAATGTATTTAATTTTTGATCTTTTGATCTTAGTATTACTTGAACACAAAAAAAAATATAAAGAAAAATTGATAACACATTCTTTATGAAATTGAACAAGATAAATGATGTATATTCGATGTTGAAATTTTACAATTTAAATTGTTTTTATGCTTGGCATTTCAAAACATTAATAGTCCGCCTATCTTTTGTTAGTGATATTTTTCACTTTAGAAATTTACACAATTTCTTTTAGTAGAATATTATATACAAGTAGACCTGGCAAACGTGCCAAACGCACACGGAATGGGGTCATTCCGTTTTCGTGCCATTTCGGAAAACGGAACGAAATCTCTGTTCCGTTTCCGTTTCGTTTTTGAAACGGTAAGGAAAATTGGTGCCACATTCCGTTTCGTTTCTGTTTTCCATTATAATTTCTCATTTCGGTGTTCCATTTCGGTAAAACGGTATAATTATCTATTCCGTTTTCGTTTCGTTTTCTGAAACGGCAGCGAAAATTGGTGCCACATTCCGTTTCGTTTTTGAAAACGGAACGGCACCACGTTTTAATTTTGCGTTTTGACAGGCCTATATACAAGGGTATTTCTAGGCCCTGTTTCTTGCGGCTTGATTCTATTTTAAATACCGTTTTCTCGTTGGGCTCTTCGTTCTACATGGGCTGTGATCTGATAGGGATACTTCTATAGTGATTGTTTAACTGGGAGAGAAAACTATCTAGTTTGGCCCACAGATAGCTGGACTTTTGGAACCAAAAAAACATGTTATTTTGTGACATATAGTTGGGCATACCTATGGGCTATGGTGTGCGGTGAAAAATGCTATGCGGGGTTGGGCAAATAAGCATCTGACTCCCAAATAGATGCTAGAAAAGATTGCAAAGGAGATTCTACATGTACAGACTAAGCACCCATCCATTTTTGCAATGATGAGTAAAATTATACGCATCGATCTAGTAATTTGGTAAAAGAGAATTACTTCAATGAACTACGAATGTATCAACTGGTTAAAATCTAGTACCTAATACTGGTATAGACCATAAAAAACTCAAACAACGACTTTAAACCGTTGGGGCTGTTTTTACATTAGAGATAATAAATTCTTGTAATATATACAAATTAGAAATCGTTGTATAAATGAAGATACGGTTGAAAAATAAAATTTCCAATTATTTAATGTTGATGTTTAATTGCCAAATAATTGAAAAACAACGACTTCAATAAATTTACATCCAAAAACAGAATTCAATAAATTGGGAGATGCCAAACCATTCCTAGGATATCTAGCTTCTATGTGTGAATAGAACTAATGGACTAGACATCCAGATCTTGACATGTGCAGTGCCTTATGGGTGAATCGGCTTCTTTTTAGAAACGCATTTATTACAGGGGTAAATAGGGAAATAAAAGCATAAAATCAACAGCTTTCATATTCCAACGAACTAATATTGCTAAATTGGTGATTTGAAACTTGAAAATCCTTTCTGATTTGGATCTGAATGTGATGCATCAGAAACTTGGGAGCTAATGGCAAACATATTTGACATCCCCAATCGTTATCATTATGGCATGATGTGCTAGTTATATCGAATATCAGCTCACTTTTCTTTTAAACTTATTTATTAATTTTACCAACATTTCATACGGTTAACATCAAAACTCTCAAATTAATTTTAAACGACAAGTTTCATCCCCAATAATACACATACCAAAACCTTAGGGGCCTAGCCACCTTTGCCCCCTATTGCCTCCGCCCCTAATATTAATACTATTTAATCATCAGTCAATTTCATGAAATATCTGACTATCAAATCTGAGTCTCATCCTTGTGGTGCTTATTCGCCTACTAATAACGACAATAACCAAGTTGATCCAAACCAAAATTCTGTAGACTTCAGGGTCCGGTTTGGGTCCCTATTAACCAATTATTAACCGCTCCAATTTGTAAGATAAATCCAATCGAGCCAACCAAATAAACTGCAACCTTTTTCTTATGTATTCTATTGTGTTTCGAGTCATTTCAACCGGGACCCACTTACCTTAACTCATCCGTCTGCGTATGTAATCATCAATTGTCACTTGTCAGTGATGTACCACACAGTATTTTATTGATGTTAAGCAACAGAGAATCTGTTGAAAACAGAACCTGTCCCTTTCGTCCATCTGTCGGTGGCCTTTCGATGCCAATAACACAATTCTACAGGGGCAATACAGTAATTTCACCTACCCACAAATCCATAACTAGCTGAACCGCGAACTAGTCCCGCTTTTCTCTCACGCGCTTCTTCTCTCTCTCCATCATTCTCTCTTCAATTTTTCGAAATTTGAGAACCCACACACTCTACACTGATCACTAACACTGAATTGCCTCAATTTGCAAATCGAATCAGAACAAATTCACCCAAAAAAAAAATGAAGGCGCCAATCACATCCGAAGCACTAGCGAAGTCGAACGGACCGTGCAGGCGATACTCGTCCCGGGCCGTGGTCCCGACCGCTCTCCTCGCTGGCATTCTCTTGCCTCTCCTGTTCGTTCGTACTGCATTTCTCGCTATAGAAGCTGGTGCTTCAATCTGTTCTTCGATCAGTGAGTTATTATTCAATTCAATTCATGTTTTGTTTTGTCAAGTTTGATTCTTTTTTTGGTAATGAGGAAATGTGAGATTGTTTGGTTTTGAATAATTGAATGAATTAGGTTGCTTGAGCTGGAGTTTGATTGGAGAAGGAGACCCATCAGTGGTGAGTATGGTAGTTTGGTTAGTTATTATGGTTCTTTACTTCTTTTGTCTTTTTTAACTGTGCGAGATTTACTATTTTCGAATGGGAATAATTGTCTGGAGTGAAGCGATAAACTCAGACAAACTGCCTCAATTGCGGCTATGATCTATGATCTATCTGATATAATTATTTAGAGCATTTCACGCGTTGGGGTCGTAACTTGTAGGGGTAATTATGTAAAATTATCTGTGGCCTATTATTTGTGTGCTTTTGTGTTGCCATTTGACTCATTATATAATTGGAAAAACCACCTTAAAATATGCCACAAAAGATCTGCTCAGGATGACGTAAGGGAAATGGATAAAATTTGATTGCACCTGGAACAGCTCGTGAATGGACATACTGATCTGTACAGAGGACAAATGTTTCCTTTGTTGTTTTTTTCTGAACTGATTTAGATCCAGTC
Organism: Rhynchospora tenuis; assembly: GCA_027725995.1. NCBI lineage: Eukaryota > Viridiplantae > Streptophyta > Magnoliopsida > Poales > Cyperaceae > Rhynchospora > Rhynchospora tenuis. Next base: position 256,399 of record JAMRDG010000020.1, on the reverse strand, counting down.
ACTGAGTTTTCTTCTCACTCAGATTTATTTGGATTTTTTTGTTAATGGAAAATTTAATAAAAAGGAGCTCGGAGCAGAATGGAGAAGAACAGGGGCAGATGAAATTGAGTTGAACAGAGCAACGGTTGAATCTGCGCCGGACACTTTAGAGGGGCTCGTTGCTGAGTTGCATTCTATTTCGGCCGATGATAAACTCGACATGACTACTTTTGTGTTAAAAATCAAAGCCATGGTATTTTAATTTTATCAATTATTAGTATCTTTTTAACGTCTAAATATGTTTGCTTCGCATAACTATAATAATAAATTAAATAACATTGTTTCTGCAAAAGAAATATGAATTGCTAATTCCTAAAAGGAAACTTATAATGAAAAATACTGGAGAAACAAAGTTAAATTTTTTTAAAATGGGTTCTGAATTCATAAATTAATGCACTGGTATCCGAATTTTTACTGTGATTTTGTTTTACTCCTGAAACTGATCAGATACTTCACATGGAAAACAAGGCACGATCTTCAAGGCTCCGATCATCCTTCTATCGCCAACTGGCCTCATCCTCCATTCCAAAATCTCTTCATTGCCTCACACTGCTGCTCGCTGAAGAATATTCAATCAACTCCCTTGCAAGATCCTCATTGCCAGAATCCCATCATGTTTCCCGCCTAACCAACATGTCATATATTCATATAGCTCTCTTGACTGACAACATACTTGCTGCCTCTGTTGTTGTCTCCTCGACAATAAAGCATTCCAAAAGCCCTCATAACTTGGTTTTCCACATTGTTACTGACAAGAAAACATACTTTGCTATGCATGCTTGGTTTGCGCTTCACCAGGTCTACCCGGCCGTGATCGAGGTTAAGGGGTTGCACCAGTTTGATGTGTCAGCCAGGTTTCGATCTGTTGGTGAGACCATAAAGGAGGTCCAACTGAGTAAATCAGTTTACGGTCAATATGGTAGGGCTGAGTGGGAGGTTAAATGGCTTGAAAGTTTGAAACCAAGTACTTATTCATTGCTGAATTATTTAAAGATGCATCTCCCGGAGGTAAGATGTATCCTATTTTTTCTATTTCAATTCCAAGTACCTATCCCACAATATAGATATTAATAGCTCATAAGACAAAGTAGGCATATTTAACAGAAGTAACATCAAACAAGACAATTATACCAGTATATTGCTGGTATAAGAACTAACTTATTTATTGTTTGTCATTTTGTATTTGGTTACTTTTCAGTTCTTCCCTAAGCTAGAAAAGGTGATCTTATTAGAGGATGATGTGGTGGTACAGTGTGACCTGGCTGATTTGTATAAGCTGGAACTTGGAGATAATGTAATTGGTTCAGTTGTGAACACCAGTGGAACTGAAGATGACACCACACTTTGTATTGACCCTGACAAGAGACTAGACAATTACTTGAATTTTTCAAACCAAATTATATTGAATACACCACTTGGCTCTGAAAAGGATAAATGTGCATGGTCATGGGGTGTAAATATATTTGATTTACGGGCTTGGAGGCGAAGCAACATTACTGAGTCATTTCAGTTTTGGCTAAAAAAGGTTGGTGAATTTTACCTATACATATCTTCAAAGTTCAGCAAAACTCATTGGAGCGAGTTTCTGGATATTTTGCAAATGCGCTTTTATATCAGAGATGAGTCTCTAACAGTTGGCCACCAGACACTATCGTGCACTTTTACAAATTTAACTTATATTTTACTTTCATGTGATGTAGAATCGGGAATGTGAATTTATGCTCTGGCCTGTGGGATCTTTGTCTCCAGCGTTGCTAGCCTTTGATGGGTTCGCGCAACCAGTCGATTCTTCATGGCTTGTGTCAGACTTGGGTTGGAATGAACCAGCTCCGAGTCTATTACAATCCAATGCAGTTTTACATTTCAATGGACCTGCCAAGCCGTGGCTCGAGATTGGGTACCCGGGCACACGTGAATTGTGGCGGACCCACCTGAACAGCTCAGATGAATTCCTCAGAAGCTGCGCCGTCATAGAATAAAGCACAAGATAGAACAGTAATAAATTAGACTAGGTCTCCTTAGGCATTAAAATTTCAGTATATATATATAGTTGATAAATAGAAGTATCCTTCAATTTTAGAGCTGCGAATTGAGGAGAGAGAAGTTGGTTCAGCCTTCAGTCTCTGCTCAACCCAGCTCTACATACCAGTTTAAAAGATGGTCTATAGATAACATATTAACCTGTCTTGTATATATATTTTGTAATACACACATGATGCATTCTTTTTTGTGAAGGTTGTCTGAGAAGCAATTCATACTGGCTAAGCTAAACATTTTCTTTTTTCCTTTTTTGCCACTCAAAGGCCATAGGCAAGGTAAACAAAAATTTAAGGAATTGTAAGACAGTATTTGAAATTTTAATGCATCAGTGTAATTCTCCTGAGAAACAATTCATACTGGCTAAGCTAAACATTTTTTTTTTTTTTTTTTTTTTTTTTTTTTTTTTTTTTTTTTTTTTTGTCACTGATAGGCCGTAAGCAAGGTAAACAAAAATTTAAGGAATTGTAAGACAGTATTTGAAACTTTAATGCATCAGTATACTTCTCCTAAGGTTCAGCAAACATTTCACCAAATCACAAACCTATTAATTAACTTGGATCTATTCCGTCAGGCCATTTAGCTCTCAATTTGATTTATAAAGGAATCTATACCGCAAAACAACGTGTGATGTGTTAAACTTTTGTACAGGCAATTTTGTCACAAATATGGATAGCAATAACTTCCTTTTTGTCTTTGGTAACATGGATAATGACAGATTGATCCATTGAGAAAGGTGATGATGGAGTAACTTTATAAAACAGGTGAAAAGCTGATTGACTTCCATAAAGTGATATGGGCATAATTAAAGTAGTGACCGCTGAATAATTTTAACCATACGTTCTCCTGATTTAGACTTTAGACATTTTAATAAGGCCTATATTAGGCACCTGATGAAAAGGAAAAAGGCAAAAGGAAATTCAAAGAAGAAAGAAAGGGAAAATGGTTGCGTACTTGCGTTGGTGGTACTCTGTCAATTAGGCCAGTCTAATTACTCAGGCCCACTTCATATAGGGCCCAGATTAGTTGTCTTAATTACTCCTTTCCAAAAGTGTAATATACTTTTTACGGGTCAAACAATTCTTTGCTTGTATTTTGTAGTAATTCGCATAAATCATTTTGGGCCGAACGGAAATTCTCTACTTCGGACACCTTATGTTAGGCTTTTGGAATGGGAAGAAATAAAGTCTCTTCGGAGACATCCGATAAAATTTGGAATGGGAAGAAATAAACGATAAATTCGTTATGCTGAGGAAAAATAAGACGCATAAACGGAGTTAGTCGCCTAGGGCCTAGGGGTTTCTTAATTTACTTTATGAAAAACGAAGGTTTATCACAAAAGACTATCTTGTTAAAATGGTCTATTTTAAAGTATTATTTTTTACCTGGTCATCGTGACGGCTTCAAGCCTTCAACTATCCATATGTTTACTTTGATTGTTGAGGGATAGCGTGTCAGCCAACTAACGAAATCAAAAGGCCAATCATCATGCATACTGAACTTATATTGCAATTTTTGAACAATTAACAGTCTACTAAATGAATCCGATTAGATGGTGAAATTAATAGTCTGAGACTGTACTACGTAGCTTATTTAAGCCGTATCTTATCTGAACTTTGATTTTTATGATCTCACACCTCCATAAACTAGCTTCGCATATTTTCATTTGACATTAACTTTTTCCCCTCATCTTGTCATTTATGGAGATTTCTATGACTTTTTGTTGGAAGTAGTTGACTTTTATATTTCACTCATTTTGTAAAAGAAGATTACCAAGAGCATCTATCTCGCTATTTTGTTCTCTAAAAAGGGAAGACATTTGTAAAGTTTCAAAATTTATGGTTATCTAAACCCCCAACTGTCTTTGAAAGCGTAATTTACTTCCAAATAGTGTTCTGTATTTTTTAAAATTGATTATATTCCTATAATGTAAATACTTTACAAATTAGATTAGTAGACTATGAAGAACCAATTTTTATTTTTGTCCTTTATAAGAGGATGATGAATTTTGAAAACATATGGTCAGAGACTGTAATAATACATATTGTATCCGCAAGATGACTAAATGATAATTAATTTCAAACTTTTAACTGATATTTTTGTCTTTAAGTGAAATGATACATATTTATTCTCGAATACATAAATAATTTAGGCTAATTATATGGTAGACAAAAATTTTAAATGGGACCTGAATCCTGATCATTCATCTCCGTTCATAGTTTTAAAATGGTTTGGATTCAAGTCCGGTTACAAAATTTAGTCCAAAAGAAATTTTCTAATAATTTATTTAATTAAATTATCCAAAAAATTCAATTAACCGCCCGCATTGCTATAAACCGCATGATGGTATCCCTCCATGTAACAAGTTTATACCGATTATTACAATATTTATGTGTAGGGATCACAAAATTACATGTATGTTTCTCTGTTTTATTTTTACACAAAAAAAAGAGAGAGGATATATTACAAATATGTCAGTCACATTTACAATTCAACGGATTATTAGAAAGTGCTTGTTTGACCTTAATTACATTTATAATTCACGTTTATCCTTCTATTAATTTGACTATGACTTGTTACAACTTACAAGTGTAGTTCCATTCAAAGATTAATTTGAACTCAGCTTCATGCTTGAGCAGCCGTGGACTACGACTTTTATGTACTGACTGAGACAACACTACGCTGCAAAAAGCGTGTGATTTGTGCACCTATCATTTGTTACCTCTAAGCATGGGTGATTGACGACATGTAGACAACTTTGATTTTTATGTGCGGTCTTCTCTACGATATTCTGTGCTGTATCCTGCCCGAAACTCTCAATACATTAATTTTGGGACCAGATAATTAAGTTTCTGGCCTTGACGTAATATTTTGGGACCAGTTAATTGTTATTCTTAATTAATTTTGTGTATCTTTGTATTTTTGTAGGAAATTTTGGTTTTCACCTTACTTTAAAGAACTAAATTAATGTGTAAATTTTTATTTGCACCAACTTAGTTTAAAAAATGGAAACAATTTTTAAAAATATTAACAAGGATTAGAGGGGACTGTAGCTCCACAATTTCGGTAATGTGTGTATACGCACTACGGGCCGGATTCCTTTGGTAACAACACATATAGATTAGTTAGATTAAGGGTTAAAGTTAGTACTATAAAAAAAAAACTAGGTTAACAATTTAGTTTACTAACCTAAAAATTAGACTAACTTCGTGTATGCCAAATTGTTTGGAGAGCCCATAATAGCCAACTCAGAGATTAGCTAGGCTGATTAGCACTTTAACACATAAATATTAAGTTATTAACCAACAACTCTAAAGTTACTAATTTCGAACACTAACTTCATTGACTTCAGCTCAATCAAATGCACCCTGGGAAAATAGGCTAAAATGCTTCTATAATTAATATATATATATATGTCAAAGACGGTAAATCACTTCAAAACTCTTTAATTATTACACATGTCAAGTTAATTTGTCGAGCTTTGTCAGTGCTCATCGCTGTGTGATTAGATTATTATGCTAATTGAATCTGAAATATTATGTAAAAAATAATTTGCTGGGCCTTATATTCAGTAGTTTGTAGGACTTGATTCATATCAATGGATTTTAAAGAAGCAAATCCATTCTGCATATACTAACTATATTAAATCCAAAAGCCGGCAGTGCGGCACTCTCATCAGATCTCTCTGTACTAATTAAGAGTATGCTTGGTTGGAGGTGAAGTAAGTGAAGTTAGAGGTCGAAGTTAGTACTTTTGAAGTTAGCGGTTGAAGTTAGGGAAGTTAGAGATTGTGGAAAATTAGTGTTAACTTGAGGTTAGAAAATGATGTTGGTGTAATATGTTAGGGTTAGAGATAGAAAAAAATAATAAAATATTATTTTGTATATTTTTTAGTTTAAAACTAGTTACATCTATTATAATAAATATTATATTAATTATTATATTTTTATTATAATTATTATACCATTAATATTATGATTACTAGATTATAATATTTATTATTATGTAACTTTTTAATTACAATTATCATTAATTATACTATAATATTTATTATTGTGTTTTATTATTGTAATTTTAGTCATAATTAATGTTATAATATTACTAAATATTAATAATGATGATGATGATGATGATGATAATAATAGTTATTAATATTATAGTAGTTTTATTGAAATAATAACGGCAAGAATAATTGTTATTAGTATTTAATATTATAAATATAATTAGTACACTAATAATAATAATAATAATTATCATAATTATATTATTATATTAATTTTTAACAATATTTTATTATAATTATAATTAATGTTATGTTAGTAAATAATAATAATTGTTATTGTTATTTTAATATTATAATTATAATTAAAATAATGATTACTACATATAGATGATAATAATAATAATTATATTGATTTTTAAGTTGGGCATGAGAACAAACTTCTCTAACACAATATTTTGTTAAGTTAGAGAAGTAGAGTGAAGTTAGCACTAACTTCATTAACCTTGGATGTGTTTGGTTGTAGAGTTTGAAAGTTTGGGTTGTCAGTTTGTCACTAGAGAGAATGCATTTTGAATTATTTTACTTAGCAGAATATTCACTCTGTCACTATTTAAAAAAAAAAACAATATTCACTCTGTCCAGTAGCACAAATTGAAAATTTTGCCAAATTATTTTTTTATGTATAGTTATATATACTCACTTTTTCATAGCTCACATGTCATGCATGTTGCTATTCCGTATTTATTTGAACCGGAACAATCGGAAATTAGTAACACACAAAATTCAAAGAGGAATCTTTTCTACAAACTAATTTAAAAGATAAAAAATAAAAAACGAAAGAATTCATAGCACAATGCATAAAAAAAAACCTTATCAATATATAGTACAAAACCGTGCAGATTTGTATCACTGACTTCTAAGTATGTATTAAAATTTTGACTAAATTAGGTTCAACGCAAGTACGCAACAGGCTGTATAGTGCAGATAATTCAAACTTCAAACTACTTTCCGTACTTGAATTTGCTTAAAAAGGAAATAGCCGTAGTGCAATAAAAAAAGATATTCCTAAAAACATATTCCTTGACCTTACATACAAGTCAAAGTATTCCTTCACGCTTCATTTACACAAGTTGTACAACAGAAGAGTTTTCGTTCTTATTCCTCTTTTTATTTTTTCACCTCAATATTTACAAGTTTTTTCATCGTTGAATTAAAAAATAAATCTAAGGTTAATTTTTAAAGAGAGAAAATCCTATGCTGACATGCACAGTAACAGCAAATAAATTAATCTAATGAAAAAAATAAACTAACTTTCTTTTTCGAAAATTTCTGCTTGATTATTCAATGAATCCTGTCATTCGAAATATCGTGTTTCTGAAGGTGACAAGATCCCGTCCTCGGAGTGTTCTTCCATTACCGAAGCAAACCGAAAACATTCGATCGGCGAACCTTCGTGCAACAATAACGTGCGGTGGTACAATCTTCTTATAAGGACGATTGCTAGAGCCATCTTCCTCATGTTCGTCGGAGTCCATTTCGAAATCTCTTTGACTTTGAGCAACTTCTCTTGAAGGAATGGTAATCGGTGCAGAAGCCCTAATCGATCTGGATTCTTGCGAGTTTGGCATTGAGCTGGCATTAACGGCAAGCTCGGTGGAGTGATTGTTCTGATCAGGCCACAATATATCTCTCTCTTCAAGCTCTTCCATGCTCATCACTTAATCCAGAGGAAATTTTGTTTTGGGCGGATATAGTATTTATAGAGAGAGGTAGAGAGGAAAATGGAAGCGTACAAAGCACAACTTTCTTTATCTTATTAAGGAAAGTACGTCATTGTAATAAGTAATTGAATTTTCTTCTCCATTTAATCATTAATTAATGGAGACACGTCTCATTCATTAATGTAGATCGAAATTATTTGTAGGTCACAGTTGCAAATTATTTTAAAAAAATCGCTTTTGTAATGCAAAGTACATAATTCCATCAACCTCTTTTGAAAGTAAATTAAGTTTATTAAATAGTAGTTGAAACTAGGGTTTGTAGAATATAATTTAAAATGAGGTCTCCCTCCATGACAACTGTGTACTTGTATATGTTCATCTATACTCTAAAAAACAATCTTAATAATAATATTTTTGAAATGCCAACAATTTTATGACGCTGTACCTGGAATTTTACATTAATTAATTAATACCTGAGAGGTTGCATATTTTAGACATCTCATTTCTTGGGAGGCAAGTTCCATTTTAGTAGATAGATTTTGGACGGTTACTCAACTGGAGAAAAGAAACTATTGAATGATATGGTGGGTCCCACCTCCTGGTTGTGAGAAGTAATCACGTAAACGTGTAGATTGAAGAGATTATTTAAGGAGAATCTTCTCATGGATTTGCCAAATATGAAATCTCTTCGGAAACTTCTCCTTTAGGTCTCTCTAAAAGTTGGAACTTGTGTTTATTCAAAAAGAAATAAAATCGACGACCGAAATAAATTTGGATAAAAAAAAAAAGTTGTTAGCATGGCATTTTGCGTTTAGTTATGGCTGTTTCACATGGATATGATAATTTTTTGGACTTCTGCCAACTGTTTAGTTGACTTGACAAATTAATGGTAATTTCAGAATATAATATATTTCTGAATTATTCTTGATTATAAAAACTTTGCATTGATAAAGCGCAAGTAATGGATCATGCATGTTATTGTAATCAGTTACTTCAATCAAATAATTGGCAATCACTTGAAGTCACATGTAAGCATTAGGAGTAAACTTAAACTACTTGTTGTGTACCACACCACAGCCACATGTAAAGCTTTGGCTTGTTGTTTGTCGTAATATGGAAAAGTTAGAAGAACAAGCAAATAAAAGGTTTTGCATAAAGTGTGCACGCATACATTTATTATTATCATATATAGGCATCGAGCTATATGTTGAGGCCCCACAAACCTAGATATGCTGATTATTACATAAACACCCTTGCCCCGACAATTTGTCAACATTCACTCTTTTTATTCGAGCTTAATTATGTGATAGAAGGCCAACCTATATTGCTTGCAATTAATTATATAATGTATGAGATAGGGTCTAGGGTCTAGCTAGGGTCTATAGATTGCTACCCAATATGGATTTTTGTTTGATATTTTTATTATAAGTTCTACAATGAGGTCACGCGGACATTTCCAAATATGTTTGGATCTAACGTGATATTATTGAACATTAAAATTTTGATCATAGAAGATCCCTAAAAGTTTCAGAACCCAAGTAATTGCATAATTCCAACATCAAATTAATTACTTTCCCAAAAAAAATATCAAAAATCAAAATTGAAAATTAGCCATCAATTAATTTCGTGAAATATCAAAGACCAACTCTACAAATTCCAGACAAAAATTTTATAAAATTATCAAATTAATAACCCCTTAATCAGCGGTTCTTGAGATAATTATTAATGGTAGGAGAGCTTTGCACATATTCAGTTGTTCACATTTCTTTTTTGGATTCAATACTATGTACTATATTTAATTTCTTTTATTTAAATTTTTAGCATCTTGCTAAAACTATGTATATAATGACATTTAATGAGTTGTTGACATTTCTTTTGAGGATCAATATCTCGAAGATTCGAACCATATTTAATTTTCTATTAATCAAATTTTAGCACCTTGGTAGAACTATGTATATCATGACCTCATTTATTTAATATATATCATATAAAATAAGGGCTTGACCCTTGCTTTTTCTTCTTCTTCTTCTTCTTAAAAAAAAAATTGTACTACAGTTTGAAATAATAAGAGGGCTTCTCTGTTGAGTGGTTTTCCGGGCCTGATGCTATGAAACAGGACTTCGTGGCCTGGTGTATGATAAATCATTTTGGGCTGAATTTTTTTTACAAGAAAAAGAAGTATAAGGCCTTATTGATTTTGTTTTAGTATAATCGGACCAAAATTCTCTGGAGACCTCCGATCAACAATCGAGACCAGAACAGCGGTTTCTGCGACTGTACCAGCATCCTGGGCAGTCCAAAAAAAAAAAGACTTATGAGCAGTCATTTTTTTTTAAATATTTAAAACTTTAAAAATTTAATTGTTGAATCCAAACCGTTAATCTTGTTCAATTTTACGGGCGATGCATTTTTATATAAGTTTTATAAAATTTGGAATTGATGTGCTCAAATTATGAACGTATTAGGATTAATCAAACCAGATCCGTTCATTTGTTGAGCAGTTAATTAAGTATCAAATCAACTCCAAATTTTATAAAACTTATATAAAAACGCATCGTCTGTAAAATTGAACAAGATTAACGGTTTGGATTCAACAATTAAATTTTAAAATTTTTAAATATTAAAAAAAGGAAAAGACTGCTCAGCGTCCTTTTTTGGAGTGCCGAGGATCCGCGTTGGTACTATCGGTGCCTGTACCGATAGTTTTCATCCGCAACTCTATATATGCATCTCAGTGGAGTTTCGATGTTTGTATATATTTTCGTCCTATTATATCATACATGATACATGATTCACTAAAGAACAAAATACTAATTACCGTGAATCTTGATTTTACAGTGATACTTTCTTCTTTATGACCGAGATATATGATCCAAAAAAACATGATAGAAGAGCTACAAATTGACGATCTACGAATCTTAATTTCATGAGAAAAAACAAAAAGAAAAATGTTTAAACATTCTGTCTACTTATAATTTTACCAAATGCAAATATTTAAAAGCATGTAGCACAATATTTAAAAATTAAAACACTAGCGGTTACCGAAAATTTTCGATAAAACTAGATACCGGATCCGGATCCGGTAGAAAAAGCTTCCTAATATCCCCTGGTTATGAACCGGCCAAAACCGGTCAAAAACCGGAAATATCGAAAATCACTGTACCTTCTCTGACCGGTTTGTCTTGTTTGTTTCCATGTTTGCTGCGTTAACTCCTTTCCGTATTAATCTCAGCAAACAATGAATTTACTCTCTTTCCGTTTTAGCTTGGAACCAAGGAGGAAATAAATATTGGGATGCAACAGTTTTCCAAAAGAATCTTTCCCTTCGCTTCCATCCTTCCTCTTTTTTTCATTAGAGAGCGGTACCGCTGCCACACCTTTTTCTCTGCCACAGATGCCACACATTTATGTCCGTCAGATTCAAATAGATGGATGGTCATGATTCAATTCTAACAACTGTCTTTTATTAGGCTTTGATCGGAAACCTAAATTTAACGTGAGAATCGAAAATGAAATTTTCCGTTTCCCAAATCTTCTGATCGGAACCGAGGAAGGAGGTGCTCGAGAGTTCGTTTGGCGAGAGTTGGCGAAAAAATTTTGGCTCGACGAATTCCCTCCAAAACTAAGAAATTTGGCGAGAATTTGTTTCGGCCGTTTGATCTCCTCCTTCTCTGGTAGGCGATCGAACTCTCGCAATTTCCTTCGACCGCTGCCGATCGTCGGAAACGATTTCGCGTCAGATTTCTTTTCTTTTCATTTCTTCTCTTTTCTTTTCTTTTCTTTTCTCTCGCGTTTGTTTGGGTTTCCGATCAGAGCTTTAATCTTTGACCTTTTTTTCTCTTCTCCTCTGAATACGAAACGACCACATAAAAAAAAAGCAGACTCTCGACCTCTCCCGCTCACAAGTCACGTCTATGCTGGTGCTTACATGATCTCCTCTTTGCGCTTGTGCTCTCCCCTCTTGTGTTGCCGCTCTATGCTCTCCTCTCTTGCGTTTTTGCTACCCTTTCTCCATCCAATTTCTTTCTCTAAAACAAAATTGAGCATGTCAAAAGTGTGTTGTTTTTCTTGGTCCGTTAATGTCCATAGAAAGTCAGGTGACATGGTCTCTTTAATGCATACAAATAAAAAATTGAATAAGTCATTCAATAATTTGAGTTTGTTAGGATAGAAAGTTTCAAAATTTTTTCCTTTTGATCCCTCTTCTTGTATGGTCTTTTGCAGTTCAGATTTGAATAAATGAACAACTGATGAAGAATTGACAATATCTAGAACCAATACGATAAAAAAAACTTTCCTTTTGGTCCCTCTTCTATGTTGTGATTTATGCAGTATTTTTTTATTTGCATTCTTTTCCCAATTTAGCATCAAAGTTTTAGTCTTTTCTTCGTTGAATTTTTTTTTTTAATGGAATCTTTCGAGTTGTGTCGTCTAATAAGATGTGTGTGGCATCCAATAAGGTCTTTAGATGAAATTAAATTACTGATGATTGGAACTTTGGAAGAAGGGTAAAAGGAAGCTTCGAGAGAAGATAAAAAATAAGAAACATATAGAAAAAACTAAGGAGAGAGCACGAGCGCCCCTTTCAGATTCATGGATCAGCATGGGGAAGAGAGCACAAGCACGAGAAAAAAGAGGGCGCGATTACCAGGTCTCAAGAGATTAGAGAGCAAGAGGAAAGAAACGAAAGTAGAAAACTTGCTTCCGTTGTGATTGTTTCTTATTTCAGGAAGGAGACGAAAGCCATAAAGAGCAATAAACTATAGTTATTAAAATTCAATCGCTGCCATCCATTGATTTTAATCTGACGGATAGAAATGTGTGGCATCTGTGGCAGAGAAACAAAGTGTGGCAGCGGAACCGCTTTCTTTTTGTTATTATTATTTTTTAATTTAGGCTCAACCTTTCCTGGTACATTTTTTTCTTTCCTTTCCAACACTTCTTCTTTTTTTTTTTTTAACCTGTAACGAAGTAGCTTCATTGGTGAGTTTTTACATTTTTACTAGGTAGATTTGTAGTTCGCAAATTTAAGCCCCTACCAGATAGTACCTTGAATTAATATTTGATTAGTAGTTTAAACCTCTACAAGACCTTTATTATTATTATCTTTTTTGGTGATAAAATGCTTAACATTAGACATAGTAAAAATAATACAACGATAGGTGGAAAACAAATCATAAAAATTATCTAACCATACCCCTATCTGACGAAGGATTATTATAAGCTTGGAAATTTACATGTTATAACGTATTCAGCATTGAACTTGGATTATTATTAGTTTTGGATTTCTATTGTATGATCATATATCCATAATATTGAATATTGTTTGTACTTTGGTAATGTAAGAATATTGCACTATTAATTTGAACATTAGTAATTGTTTAGGGATCTAAACTTAATTGTACATCTTTTGTTTGATGTTTTTGTTTTTTTTAATATTTTTAATGCATTTTTATATTTTAAATAATTATATGACGTCATCCGGTTTTAGGAACAGGTACAACCGGTAAAACCAGTAAAACCCATACCCTTTGCTTCAACGGTTTGAATATACTACAATAAATTAAATACTAAAACAAAAAATTACTTAATTATATATTAAATTTATCTATGGTTTTCACTTCATTTAACAGTCTTAACATCGAATATGGCTATCCCATGCCAAGGCGCCCTCTACACACCACAGTGCCATCCTTGTCGTCATTTCCTCAGAGCAACCAAAGCCGAGGCCGTCAGAACTGTTAAACAAACTCCTCACCTCTGCATCAACTGACATTTTCCCCTCATTTGGAGGCTCAACAGGTGCCATGGGCACGGCATGCGATGCCTCCTGAACCGCCATAATTTCAATGTTGACATTATGAAGCATCCCTGACCCTGATCGATACTGATCCAACCTCTTCTGTACTGCTTTTTGCCACATCTCCATATACTGTATGAGTGTGTTCATGTCGTCAATGGTTAGATCTGACAGGCAACGGTGGCCCGCAATTGCCTCGTGCATCAACAGTTTTGTGTCTCCAACTTCTTGTTCTCCTGCTCGAAATTGCACAGGCGCTCACGCTCCTTCATCACATGCCTTCGTATGAGCCCCTCTTGGTCGACAATCTTCTTGCACTGGTCCAGTTGTGACATGTTCTTGAACCGTGTGAACACTTTAAATGCATCTTTGTTCGGCGAAGCCCACACCTCTGGCTTCGGGTCATGGGGGCCATAGATTACCATGCACATGTCGACGCCACATAGCGTGGAAAGCTCGTGCGCTTCCTTGATCAAGCCTTTCTTTCTCTTATTGAAGTTTGCCACTTGGATCGCCTCGTTTTGTACCCATGCTAGGTTCACCTTCTTTCTGGCCATCTTAATTTGATTTGGCCTTTCTCCTCCCTTTTGTTCTCGGTTCTTGATTTTGCTGCGCTAACTAAGAGGAGGATATGCGTATATATATATATATATATTGGTTGGAGGGCACAACTATTTTTTACGATCCGCAGCTTGTTTAGTATTTGGGAAGTTTTAACTATTAAGGCATATGATGAGATATTTCCTTTTATCAATTTTTTTCTTCCAAAGCTTGGCACTGAAATGAGAAAATTGGCTTATATACCCCTCTAATCTTTGTTAACTGAATACATATCCCTCAAATTTTTAAAATTGGATATTTATATAACCCTCCATTCATGTTTCTTTTTGAAGATTGTCCCCTCAACTCATGTTAATTAAGGAGCTATGCCCTCATCATTAATTTTAAGGGGCAATTTGGTTTATGCCACTCTAAAAATCTAAAATTTTAGATATGTCATCCCAAAACAACTAATTAGTTTTATGCCACTACAAAATAATAATAATTAGTTTTATGTCATTGGTCGATTAAAATGACCATGTTGCCCTTTTAAATATACCGCCACAAAATATAAAAATTCAAAATATGCCATTTAAAAATAACTAATTGGTTTTATGCCCACTACAAAACAAAAATAATTAATTTTATGCCATCTATAATATAATTACGTCCATATTCAACCACTTCAAAATAAATTAATAATCCATTACACTCATAAAAAAATGCTTAACATTCTATGGTATCTTTTGCACCATTTAAGATTGCTCTTCTGAATAGGAATTTTGCGTTAATTGATTGTGAGTCTGTTTCTCCTAATTAATTGATTGTCTAATCAATTTGATTTTGTCCTATTGGCAGAAACTTGATCCGCAAATAAAAAAAAAGGAATAATTTTGCAACCTGAACTAATAAAGTCTATTTTACATATGCGATAATTTCCTCAAATAATTTTCGGAATTGCTAAGGACCATCCTATAGATTCTATCATCCCCATCATCCCCTCTCATCTCCTCAATTAACGCGTGAATAACTGTCACGCGTTTATGAGCGCAACTCCTCTTTCCTTTTCTGTTCACAGAGCCTACGCTCTTCACATCTCAACCCTCTTTCCTTTTATATTTTCCTCCGTCTCTCTGTTCCCTCCCTCCCTTCATCCATCCCGCTGTCCCCCTCTCTCTTACGCAGCAGCTAACTGTTGAAGCTGAAACTATTATCGTTGAAGTTAATAAGCTAAATATTGAAGTTATTGAGCTAATTGTTGAAGTTACTAGGCTAACTGTTGAAGTTGAAACTATTACACTTGAAGTTACTAGGCTAACTGTTGAAGTTAATAGGCTAACCGTTGAAATTATTACTCTTGAAGTTAATAAGCTAACTATTGAAGTTACTGAGCTAACTGTTGAAGTTACTAGGCTAACTGTTGAAGTTGAAACTATTACACTTGAACTGTTGAAACTATTACTCTTGAAGTTAATAAGCTAACTATTGAAGTTACTGAGCTAACTGTTGAAGTTACTAGGCTAACTGTTGAAGTTGAAACTATTACACTTGAAGTTTACTAGACTAACTGTTGAAGTTACTAGGCTAATTGTTGAAATTACTAGGCTAATTGTTGAAATTACTAGGCTAATTGTTGAAATTACTAGGCTAACTGTAGTTACTAAACTAACTGTTGAAGTTACTAGGCTAACTGTTGAAATTGAAACTATTACCCTTGAAGTTACTAAGCTAATTGTTGAAATTACTAAGCTAACTGTTGATCTTCAACTTCAATAGTTTAGTATCTTCAACAAAAATAGTTTTAGATTCAACAGCTAGAGGATGACGCTGAGCAGAATGAAAATGACGCGAGTAAATAGGGAAAGTGCGAAGAAGGGGGAAAGCGCGGACCAAAATGAAAAGGGCGCTAGGAATCGCTAGGATAATTCACGCGTTTTCTCCACGCGTTTTTTGTTATTAATGAGCAGATGATGGGGATGATGGATCTAGAGGATGATCCTTATCAGGTCTGAATAATTTTGCTCCGTGTGCGCAAACTTCTATCGCCTCCAACAAACCAGAAGGGAAGAACTGAGAAACGAAGGGAACAAATTTTTTTTTTGATCAATTTCATATGCGATAATTTCAGTAAGGGTATTTTAGGAATTGTTAAAAAATCTTACAGTATAAAACTATTTATTTTTAAAAAAATATTTTAGTACGTTTTAAATTAAAATAGTGGTATAAAATTAATTTGTATTGTTTTATGATGGCATATATCTAATTACTTGTTTTGTGATGACATATTTATAATTATATTGTTTTGGAGTGGCATAAAATCAATTTTTTCTAATTTTAATAATATTTAATTTAATTGTTAAAACCAATTTTTTAAATTTATGACTGCCCTCCTCTTTCATATTCACGCTAATAGAGAGCAAAAAAAAAATAATTTGGAATATAATATAGAAAAATCAAATAAATTACAATATAATGAACAGAATAGGCGCCTGACAAGACGCCAATCTAATTTGGCATTGAGAATATTTGGTTCAAAAATGGAGTATATCAGAACAAAAGCTCTAGTCTTATATATTCAGTGGATCAAATCATTCGAGCATAGCTTATCCATTCAAAATATATCACATGATGTGAGTCAGTTTACCAATAAATTTATAATGCGTAACGTTCATGTTATTAGACAAAAAATTGTTACGTATACCTCGTCTGTTTAATATCCTATGTATATCTGGGATTCTTGTTGATATTTGTATTTTCCATGATGGTGTTATAAACTTCTGATTTATCAAGGTTGGCGCGAAATAGCCATATCCCTTCTGATCAGCATTAATTAATTTTGTACCTAATTGATTTTTTGCTATATTCTATCATGTTAAGTTTGCTACATATATCCTTTACGCGCTAGTACGAGAGAAGAGGGCAGGCCATGATATTATGGTTATATTTTTTTAAAAAGAATCGATTTTTAAATAAAAATATCATTAAAATCAATAATAAGGGTGTATCCCTTTAATTAATATAAATTGAGGGGCAGTAACTTATTTTACGGATTTGAAGAACATATTTCCGATTTCCAAAGATTAGAGGTTTATGCGGCTGATTTTCCCCTAAAAATTAAGGAATTGAACTGAATTTGGAAAAATGAAAGAGATTATTAAATACTGTGTTTTATTTTGTAGACTTATCTTAAATTAACTTCCCTTAATATTTTTTTTCTATCAGAATCTCATCCAAATCATGTCTGCTAAAAGCCTAAAACAAAGTGCTTCAATCGGATTTGTGGGTACGTCTCATCAACCGGCCTCCTGTCCCTCTGAACATAAATTGTTTCATTCTCAATATAAATTTGAATTGAACAAAAAAAAAAAAAAAAAACTAGGCTTACTTGTAGCATGTGATGGTGGGTCCGTTGGATCTGTTCGGTCGTAGTTTGAAAAACTGCTTGCTCTTCTCACTTGATTTGTCACTTCATTTACCATATGTTTAAAATGTGCACCACTTACTGAATACCTGGCTTGGACATCTTAATAAATAAAGATACATAAAACAAAATTATTCAACAATTGTAGTATAAAATTTAAAAACCTTGACACAAAAATAAATTAGATTTATTTTGGCCAATTTTCTTACTAGGTCATATTGTGGTACTGGATCTAGAAATATTTGCCAAATCTATCGCAGATTTAGGATGAAATGAAAAATCAACATTGGGTGGACTTGAATGAAGTGACTTAATTTCATAATTTGCACAGTTGGTCTAACATATGTGTTTGTCTCTAAAATATGTTTCAAGAAAAATTAGGGAGTTATTATTGAAGGCTATCAAAAGAAATTATGCAATAAATATATAGATACTTGACAACTTGACCATATGGCAAATTAAATTAAGAGATGTTGAATTATCTTTGGCTTGGGAGAAGAAAAAAATGTCTACAAGTTGATAATATGTTACTATTTCTGGTGCTAATAGTACCAGGTGAGAGATATTTGTATATTTTGGCTATTTGAGTAGTTCAGGTGTATACAACCCAAGTATATATCATGATTTAGAATCTCTCCAAATACAAGGCGTGAGTTATTTCTTTCTTATTTATTCATAATGGAAAATAAAATAAAATAAACCTTTTATTTGGTAAATTTGGATATGATGAAAGACTAATTAAATTAATCATAGTCCCTAGATTAAGTAAACAAAGATAAACAAGTACAATCATTTTTAATTAAAAATTAATATCTTATTATATTATATAGATACTTTAATAGTTTAATTAATATACATAGTTCGTATATGTAGACATTATATGTAGTTCATATATGCAGACATCATATATTCATATGCAATTCGTATATGTAGACATCATATGCAGTTCATATATGCAACAAACATTATATGTGAAAGATATGTTCGTAATGCTAATTCTATATTAGCAAATAGCAAATTGCGTAGTTGTATTTCATTAAAATGCCGCTAAATGCATTTATATGTTATTGATTTTTACTAATTTAGACACCATAAGAAATAAAATGTTAAAAATAGATACTTTTTTAAGTAGTATTGGTGTAATAAATACCGCTATATAGCGGCATATTTAGTTTAGAAGCATAACGATCTACCAAGTCATACCGCTATAGAGGTCATTGTGACTGCTATTTAAATCATTGCTAATTATGCGATAGGCATATGGTTTTCTTATGAAGAGAGGAAATGTAATGAGATGGAATTACATGTATAATTATGCGATATATAGGCATATCTAAACTCTAGTACTCTTTGCATGCAAAATTTGCTAAAGAAGAAATGACAAAGAAATGTGTTACTGAGCGTATTACACTAGGCTGTGGTGAGCTTGAAGCAAAAATGACGAAGTAAATTAAACCAAGGACTAAACTGAGATATGATGTTTTGCTTATGTATGGTGCACAAGACTGACAATAAATATACGTTGTCTATTGCCTTATAGTTTACTACACTAGACATATACTAGAGAAGAAATAAACGAAGGGGTCACAGATTGGACCGGTTTATTTTCAAATAAGGAGGAAAAAATAGTGATTTAAACCGACAAAGGGACATATTCAATGACTAAACTGACTTGTAATAAATCGGTTGGATCGACTCAACCAGGTGATATTCAAAGCTTAGAAAAGTGATAGCTTTTGATTGATTGAAACAATGCGACCTTTACTCACCATTTTCGGTCAAAAGAAGAAAAAAAAAATGCAAAAAAGAAGAGATATACCTAAAAAAAGAAACCTCCACAGGAGTTGGGATGAGTTCCACTGCCTCTCTCAGCCACCTTAGCTCCAAAGAAGCTTGAGTATGAGAGCTCACATATGAAAAATTGAATAAGAAGAATTAGAAAATGAAGAAGAAGAAGGAGAGAAGAAGAAGAAGAAATAGAAGAGGATGAGGAGGAGGAATGAAAAGCAACAGCAAGGTCTGAGAATGATTCTGGGTTCTATAGCAGCAACAAGGCCTGAGAATGGTTCTGGGTTCTATTGCTTACCCTTAAGGAGAAGAAGAAAGTTAGCAAAAAATAGTGAGGCATTAAGAAACATCCACTCATTATCTACAACATCAAAAAATACAAGCCATTTAATACCATGAAGCAACAACATAGATTTGAAATATGGAAAAATTATATTTCTTATGCTTACCTAGAAGGCATAAATGAATTTCCTATGCAAGTACATAAAGAAGTATCTATTCCTTATTGGCTATTGCTTACCTAGAAAGCATAAATGATATTTTCTATGCAAGTATCAGCTTTTGGTAGGATATTGCAAATGTGTTGTGTCGTGTCGTATCGTGTCAAATACCCGCGTGTAAGAGCTCATGTCGTGTTGTGTTGACACGAGTTAATATTTTCAACGTGTCGTGTCAAATGAAGAAATTGGTTAACACGACGTGTTAAATGTGTCAAGCCATATTATAATTTATTTTAATTTATTCACTAAAAATTCATTAAAAAATATTTAAATAATTTTTAAAATAAAAATATAATAAATGGTTAAAATTTCATATATTAAAATAAAAATGAATGATTGAATAAAAAGATTATGAATCAAAACTTATTAAATTTATAATATAAACTCAATATAGTTTAATAAATTTTAATTTTTAAATAATATTAATTTTTGTCGTGTCAACTCGTGTTGTGTTAAGACGTGTCAATGTCTAGAAGTCTCCAACACGACACGCTGACACACACTTATCGTGCTAATTCCATAAACGTCTCGTGTCGTGTCAACACGCGTGCGTGTCATTCAAGTGTGACATTACATAAATAAAAGATACATGAGCATCTGAGACGGATTTAGTCGGACCTAGTTAGTTCTAATGAAAGAATTGCCCAAAAAATAAAAAAAACAAATAATTTGTCTCTAAGTATTAGGCTGAAACACAATCTACCACACAGAATAGCGCCACGGTTAATCAACTTCCCCTCTCTAATGAATCACATCCTGACCCGTCAGGTTCAGTTCCGATCTCTCTCTCTCTCTCTCTCTCCCAGTCTCCCTCACCTCCACTCTTCACCTTTCCCACATCGCATCGCTCCAGTTCACTCCACAATAAAACCCCACCTCCCTCTCTCTCTCCACTCTCACTCTCGAAACCACCACCTCCGTAGTATCTCCGAATCTTCTCCTTTATACTACAACAGAGAGAGAGAATCATATTCTTGTCGGAGGCGCGCTCCGACGAGATCCGGACACAAATCATCAAGTACTCGTCTATTTCAATCCACCGTTCGATAATAATCTCTTTTTTAATCCCTAATTATCTGATGATCTTCATTGTATTCATTGCTAGGATATGAACTGAATTGAAATGTTTCCCACTAGTAAGATCAAGCTGATTGCCTATTTAGGCATCGCGCTCTCTGCGATTTCGTTGTTCGTGCATCTTTTTATAGCTAATAGTTCAGCTGGTGGTCCGTACAACAAGGTTCATGTCGACGATCTATATCCAGTTCAGGTGAATTTTTTCTCTCTCATCTCATGTCTCCCTTAATTGATGTTTTCAAATTTTTAGATCATTTACTTATAGCAATAGGGCATTGTATTAGAATCATGTTTTTTGTTTTTGCATAGTTCAATTCAGTTGTAATATAACATTTTTTTTTACTGGGGTAGCTAGCAAAATAGACACCTAATTTGTAATTCTTTTGGTGAGTTCAGTTTATCAGTTTACTGAGTTTAGGGAACTTTTTTGTTCTGGTGTAAGAATGCACTGATATTCTTGAGAAATTTTTAGGAATGGATCTCTAAGCTTTCTTTGTTATGTTGAATTTTAATTATTGCCTGATATTTTTCGACAGAGAATCTGGCATAGACGGTTGTGGGGTCCTGTGAGTTCCTTGGAGACATTGCATCCAATTGCAAATGCAACTCCAAGGAAGAAATACCCTGGTAAGAATCATGGATCTTGCTATTAATCATGATACTTAACATTTCATTTTATATTGTGGAAGTCACTATAAGCAGTTTCTGTGATGCACTACTATGCAAACATTTTCGTTTCAATGTTTAAATACCCAAAATCATTGTTTAATTTTTCAGTCTCTATAATGTTGTCTATTTCCCGTCTATCTGAAAAGTTCAGTTCATTTTTTTTTTGCAGCTCCTAATGGTGATAATGGCTTCATATATGCAAAGATATATGGTGGTTTTGAGAAGATACAATCATCAGTAAGTTCCTTTTTCAGTTAATAAGAGATAAAAAAAAAAACCATCTCATTTTCAAGCTGTTTCTGCAATATTGCTTCTGCTACTGGCTGAAATACCTGTAACTGATCTGGGTTTGCCACTTCTTATGGTTCAAAGTCTTCTAATTTCCCTGATTTTCACTTCTTATATTGAGGTAATAACTTCAGACCTTGATACTTTCTTGGCCAGATTTCTGATCTTGTAGCTGTTTCAAAGCTTCTAAATGCAACTCTCGTTATCCCTGAAATACAATCTAGTCTACGTTCTAAAGGAATCAGGTAATTTTGTTAATTGTACCATTAAAATTTTCAGAAGATTAGATTTATGTTTTATAGACTCTCATTAAACAATTGATTTTGTAGAGTTTCAATTTATTTATAATAATTTTTTGCTTTATTGCAGCACAAAATTCAAAAGTTTTTCATACATTTATGACGAGGATAGTTTCATATCAGCTCTTTCAAAAGATGTAGTAATTGTGAAGACCCTCCCAAATAACCTGAAGGAAGCAAGAAAGAAGACCAAATTTCCTACTTTCTCAACCAAAGGCTCAGAGTCACTAAATTTTTATTTAGGCCGTGTATTGCCTAAACTAAAAGAATCAAAAGCTATAGGGCTGATTGTCTCGCAAGGTGGATGCCTTCAGGTTTCTGGTTTTCCCCAATTTTATTACTACAAAATATATCCAATGCCTATATTTTTCATGTTCCATTATGACCATGGTTTTTTTCCCTCCAAAATAAAAAAAGTGTGAACCATTGATCTAGTTATATATTAAGAATAATGCATTCACATGAAAAAAAAATAAATTGAAATTCAATTTTGTACAAGATGAAGCCGTAAAATTCATTGCCTCCAATTGATCACAAAGATCCATTGTTCATTCAGCTCCTTAATAACAAATATAAGATCAGTGGTTCATATATTTGTTTTCAATGTGGGTTTTGAATTCTTCATAAGAAAAAAAAAGATGGTCATAAATTTTTTTTCCCCACCAAAACATCGGCATCGGATCCTTGATCTGTCACGCAGAAAATACTTCCTGCTTGGTCAATATAACATGCAGAGCCCCTCTCTCTCTGCTGTTTTTATTTGGCAAACTATATGATATAGTGCATATTAAAAATATAGTTTATATTTTTAAGTTTCAACTAGGACATATATTAATAGGAAATTCAGCATACTGATTTGCAAAGGGCCTACTTTCTTTCCCAATGCTGCAATTTCTCCTAGTTAGCAATTGTAGAATTAAGTTTTTTGACTACTTTGGGGCTCTACTGCAAATAAAGTAGAGAAAGTAGTTCCTGTTGTGATTTCTAATATGTGGCTCAGTTTGCCAATCCACGGCAAGCCCCTTATATTAAATCTGTAATACAGTAATTTGAATTAATTGATAACTTAGTTTGAGCAATGTAAAAGCACTGATTGTTCAACACTTGTACTGATAACAGGATGTTCAGTTGGATATCTTTTTGTTCATTCATTGTTGGTGTGATCTTCTATTATTTTACATAAGTTGTTTGTGACTTGGTTTTCCTATTCTTTTGCAGTCTGTTCTTCCTCCATCCATGGTTGAATATCAAAGGCTAAGATGCAGAGTAGCTTTCCATGCTTTGCAATTTCGCACTGAAGTTCGTGCACTTGGCAAGAGAATTGTAGGGAGGTAGAATTTATGATTTAAAGTTTGGTTTTACATTTAGTGTAATACCTGACAGAGAGGGTACTTTACGTATACTATGCTTTCCATGCATGCATCATTCCTAGATTTTTTATGTAATTGTAAACAATTGTTGATCATTTTGCGACTGCTGCTGGTTTGCAGATTGCGTGCCTTTGGAAGGCCATATCTTGCTTATCATCCTGGGCTTGTGAGAGAGACTCTAGCTTATCATGGCTGTGCTGAAAATTTTCAGGTTTGAGTTTTATCTGGGTTGATTTGGGATGTGAGCCATAATATGTTAAGTTTGAATTACGACTGACTCTTCCTATGTTGGCTTCTCGTCTCAGTTGTTAAATATTACGTAAATTTTTTGAATTTGCTTACTTTATGTATGTTTAGATTTATTTGGCATCTGACTAAATTGTATTTATCTTTGTATGGATCTTGTTAGGATGTTCATACAGAGCTAATACAGTATTTAAGGAAGGAAATGATTAAAAAGGGAATTATCAAGGAAGAGCTAACTGTTGATTCATTTCCTAGAAAGAGAAATGGGTCTTGCCCACTTTTTCCTGAAGAGGTACTCTATAATAATTTGGCTTCTTTCTATGATTAGAGCAGTGGAATTTTTCTCATTTATCACTAAGAAATGAAAAATCTGTCATAAACCCCTACTTACCATGAGAAACATTTACATATTTCCATTATCTTATATTTTCTTGTCAAATGACATTTGTTATGAGGCAGTGAATGAGGAATGTTGATAATTAATATGCTCTGTAAGCATTTTGAGTAAACTATTTTTCTGATTTCCTAGGAGGCATGCATCACCATTCCTCATTTTTCAGGGATTTAAACAATATATCATGAATTAACTGAGAATGCCATTTTCCCTTACTGAACGAAAGTATTTACCAAGTAACTTCTGTTTTACAAAAAAAAACTTTAGGTTGGGCTTATTCTTCGTGCAATGGGCTACCCACTTGACACATTGATATATGTAGCTGGATCAGAAACCTTTGGTGGACAGCGGATTTTAATCCCACTCCGTGCTTTATACCCAAACCTCTTGGACCGCACATCTCTTAGCACTGATCAGGAGCGCCAAGCCGTAGTCGGACCTGAACTGCCTCTTCCTTCAGATATACCATACCCTCCACCTTCCAAATCTCCTGATGAGCTTCTAGAAGAGTGGAAACAGGCTGGACCCCGCCCCAGGCCCCTGCCACCTCCCCCAGCTAGGCCTTTCTACCCCCATGAGAAGCAGGGGTGGTATGGCTGGATAGCAGAGTCAGAAACAGAGCCCGCTCCATCGTTAACAGAACTTAGATCGATGGCACATCGGCTTCTGTGGGATGCGGTTGATTATTATGTCTCAGTGGAGGCAGATGCATTCTTTCCCGGATTCACTAATGATGCAGGTCGTCAGGTAGACTTTGCAGGTCTGGTTATGGGTCATCGCTTGTATCAGACACCTTCTGTATTCACATACCGGCCTGACAGGTAAAAAATTGGTTAATATGTTTCAACCATAAAATAATCATTTTTTGGATTTTTTTGCTGTTATTGGCGTGATTTCATGTATTCCTCCAAAGTGCCATGCACATCCCTCCAATATTGGAAATGTTATTGTTAGTCTTACAATTGTACCAAAACAATATATTTCTCTTACTCAAAAGTGTCATGCATCATCCCTTATTCATCCATGTTAGTCAGAAGTTCAAATTTACTCTTAGTCATCATTTTTATCTACATGTAAGAAAGAAGATGGCCAGTTTACAGATGATTCTTTTTTTAGTATATTTTCTAAAATTCTAGGGGTATCTTTGTTGTTTCAAGATTTTGCACAGTAAAAACAAAATTTCCTTTGTATGCATTATCTTGGCACACAATATAGTATCAAATTTCCCAGTTTCTACTGCAGGTCCTAAGTTTCTTATGTTTTTCGTTTACCAGGAAAAAAAAATAGCCTTTGTTGCATTATCTCTGCACACAACATGGTATCTTTTTTCCTAGTTTCTACTGCAGGTGCTAAGTTTCTTACATTTTCATTTTACCAGAAAAACACTTGCAGAGCTATTTGGAAACATCACTGACAACCTATACCACCCGCCACGCAACTGGACATTCCTCCTGCGTTCTCACCTAAACAAGAGCCTAAGCACTGATGGGTTAATAACTGAGGCTCAAATTTCAAAGTCCAGATCATTCCTCTCACACCCTCTTCCTGAGTGCTCTTGTACTACGCCTAATCCCAGCCTAGCCCAATATAAGGGCCTTGAAGAATGCCCTGATTGGATGGTTCGTGACCTTGCTCTTGTTTCAACTAGATCAAAATCTCAAAGTGAAGATGAGGATGCAGATCTACTAGAAGATGATCTAGAGTCAGACCCAGAGCCTGATAAAAGTGACTCAAATCGGGGGTCAGATCAGGACGAAGAAATGGATCCAGATGATTGAAGAGGTCAGTAGTTCCCTGGGAGAAATATATTGAGGGCTCGTGGACCGAAATTTTGCAGGTATAGGATTGCGAACAGGAGAAAACCCTGCTTGAACCACGAGTTGATCTTTTGGGGCTCAAATGCAAAAAAAAAAAAAAAAAAAAAAGATAAAAAAAGTAGGCAAGCTAACTCTTGGTGGTTTGATCTTTCTAGTGTTCATAGTTGTTTGGATATTCAAATTTGATTGCTAGGAACCATGAAGTAGAATCAATTAAGTAGCTAACCTTTTTTTGTTTTTTTTTCCCTTTTTGAGTATGGGATTTTGGTGATTGCTGAATTAATCACGGGTATTGGTGTGAGAATTTTGCTTTTAATGCAAAGATATAAGTTTTTTTTCGAGTGGATATTTTAGAAGTAACGAATTTGTTACTGTAGGTCCGCTCTTTTGACTTTTAGCGTTCATAGAACTTGTGATTGGACATTGGACAAATACTAGCTAGACTTTGACCCATTCAAAATGTTTCTTTTATCTTTTCATTTTTTAAGCTGTAGATCGGCCATAAATATTGCCCCTGCCCCCCTAAAACAAACAAATAGAAACCTGGAAAAAGTTGCGATGCACCTGTGATAAAAATCCGTCCCAAAGCCCAGGTGTTTTACTAGGTAAGGCATATTATGGAATGCAACTTTCAAATTAACATCAATTGAGGATTGTTTGCGCTAATTGCTTAAAAAAAGTAAAAGGATTGTTTGGGCTGCATTGGTGGGAAAACGACTGAGCACTGCATGCGCAAGACCGGACCGTTACCTAGCACAAGTGAAGTGCACGACAGGGACAGTTTTTGGAGAAACTAGATAGGGGCAGTTGTGCACTGCTGCTTCACCAATCAGTAATCATTGTGTGTTTAAACTCAAAGAAAGCAAAATACAACGGACTGCACTTTCCTAGAATTTCTTACCAAGTGTAAGAATTGTTACTGATCGTTAATTCTGCATGTCAGCATCTAATGTTTAATCATTAGGGGATGCACATGGAATCAATAAGTACACTAGCTGGACTCCAAATTGGTCGCTATAAAGACTTTGGCATTGATGTGACATCATTTGCAAATAAATTGTTGTATCAAAATCAGAGATTTTAAACAATTAGAATGCTTTTCTCTATATAAATAAGGTGTGATTTGAGAAATTTGAATGAACGGTCACATAAACTAATTACAACATAGTTCGTTTTGCTTCATGTTCATCAGCTTGTGTTGTAAACAAAACAATGCATCTATATGGTTTGATGTTAGTTGACATAACCGACAGTTCTACTGTTTTCCAAAAGAAAAAAAAAAAGGAAGCTTATTGCAGAAGAGAATTGTCGGTGAGAGCAAATGTCATGGATGCGAGCAACCTGGACCATGCTAGAGACGGTACTTGATACTAGCAAGTACTATTAGGAGCATATTGGGAACGTCTTTTGTTTCTTTACTATGTCTTGCATATCACACTTATTCCAAACCAAACCAACCCTTTCCTATCACAGTTTTGTATGCACATGCATCAATCAAGCCAATAGGAGCCTCAGGTACCGAGTTTTAGGTTCGATCTGCTTCTTGGGCCTAAATTCTGTTACAATTGATATCTCTGCTCTTTTGTATCTCCTTTGGTTGGCAGTTTCTATGGCTCGAGAGAGAAAGGGATTGCTAATGAACTTATGATGTGATAACCAATGATAGCTTTCTAATATACTGCGCATAAAGATTCTTCTTCTTCTTCTTCTTTTTATTTTAAGAAAAAAGAAAAAAGACAAAGCAATGCCTCCAATATATCAATTTAAATATCTATATAAAATCTACTTAAAATGGATTGTTCTTTGTCAATAATTTAAGAATTATTCTCACATATAGAAAATTTTGGTTGTTCTGTCATACATGTATTGTTTTGGCTTAGAAATTCGGAAATTCATTTTAGCTAAATTGTGATGTAAATGGATTAATTTCTCTTATTTTGTAAATATTTTTGAATCAGAAAAAAAAAATAAAGTTTCAAAACCAAAAGAAAAGAATTTCCATAGCGAACTTCTGGTGCTTCCACAATTTGAGTACGTACATTAGACTGTTAAATTTTGACTATTAAAATTTTAGATTCATATTTAAACAATAAAATGTAGACCTAATAACATCATTTCGCGTATATGTATATATCACTGACATACCACCTAAATATTCATTTTTGGATTTAAGTAGATATAGATGGAGAGATCAAGCCTTTGAATGGTATATATAGTAAACCTTGACATCCATTGATAACCGTTACTGATCTTATGTACTAGATTGGATTTTTATTTTTTATTTATTATTATTTTTTTGAATGGTATTGTAAACCGAATATTGATTGTCAATGTTAATTCTTTCGCGATTTTGGTCAAGATAGGTTCAAGTCATCGTCATCGGGTCTTATTTATGAATCTAATTAAATGAAAAGTGTCTTTATAAATTTTGAACAGAAATATAAAAAACGTGTTGAAATTCTTTAATTAATCTGGACACTTTATTCTCTATTTCGGGAAAAAAACCAGTTAATTTTATAATTTTTGCAGTAAAATTCTTATTATTATTCTATCCAAACAAAAAGACATCAAGAAATCAAATATGTCTCACTCGGTAGCCGCTACGTACCAAGCACCCGCCCCCCCCCCCCCCCCCCCCCCCCCCCCCCGCGCAACAAAAAATAAAATAAAAGAGAAAGCTCAACACGATTAACATTTAGTTTTCTTTGTTAATCCTCATAATTTGATAACCTACTTTAATATATACAAAACTGCTATGAAAGAATAAAACAAATCGTTTACAATGAAGAAGAAGTATAATTTATATTTATGAATTTGTTATCCATCAAGAAAACCAGTCATCCTCCACACGGCATTGCGCACATCCCTAAGGTCGCGTCCCTTTAGTGTCCGACCTTGGCCACTGCAAAGAGGAAATGCCAATTTGCCGGTATTTTTCCTGCGGGACACTAGAACATGCGGCAGCACCTGTTCATCAGTGCACTCCTCTTTGCACCAATCGGCTTGACCACATGATAACGTGGAGCTTGAAGTACCCGGTATGGTGATCGGAGTGGAGGCAGTGTTGCCATTACTGTAATTCAATGCTGTAGTCTGTTGATTGGCGGGATTCGTGATCGTTTCATAGCAGACTGAATTTGCTTGAAGGTTTTCAGGCCACACTACTTCTGATTCAAGGAACTCTTCCATGATAGAGAATGGTTTCTGGGTCTTTTCTTGATTTCCTTCTTTTCACTGCTTGTAATGATTTAGCCGTGCAATCTGAAAAGAAAGGTGAGGGGTAGCTAGTATATATAAAGGAGAGGTGTGAAGGCATCACGAGGTAGTCCAAATTTGAGAAGGTTTCAATTTTCAAATGGATCATGTGGGCTGAAATGATTCTTAATTAGATTTATTTGCAATGAATGTATGGGGGAACGCAACTAAAGATAAAAAAACGCTCTTTTAGAACTAATTACTTGATATAGTCAGTTTTCCATTTGTTTTTCTGATTGGATTAAAAATTTCAGGTAATCAGAGCAAAATTGCGGTGCATAATGTTATATACGGCCCATTTGCGACCCATCCGACATAAATCTAAAACACAATAACTATATAATTTCTCTTTTTTCTTTTAATATACTTTGTTTATTTCTCTTTTTTTTTTTTGGGCGTTATAACTGCAATCCCGATTTTGTCATCCCCGTAATCCCAACCAAAAAACGGAAAGAATGCTAGAAAGCGTCTTTCCGTTTTTGAACCAGCGCCACTTCTGCTCCCCTCCCGCCCTCCTCTCCCTTCTCCCGTCTCCCCTTCCCGTTTCCCTCTCCCCTCTCCTGTCTCCCCTCCCCACTCCCCTCTCCACTTTTCGCTCCTCTCTTGTTCCATATCTCCTTTCTTTCCATAGATTTATCTCACGTGCGCCTCTCTCTCGCCTCTCATCTGTTCCATGATTATAACAATCTGATCCTCTGTTACATAATTATAACAATCCGATCACTTATTATAACATTTATAACAATCTGATCTCTTACTATTATAATAATAATTTGATCTCTTATTGTCACAATCTGATTCCTTATTATAACAATTTGATCTCTTATAATAACAATATGACGTTATTATTACAACAATCTGATCTCTTATAATAACAATTTGATTTTTTATTATGACAATCTGATCTCTTATTATAACAATCTGATTTTTTTTATTATTATGTCAATCTGATCTCTTATTGTAACAATCTGATCCCTTATTATAACAATCTGATCCTTTATTTATTGTAACAATATGATCTTTTGTTGTTACAACCTAATCTAGTATTATAACAATCTAATTCATGTGCTTGTCAGATGAGTGACGAAGGGATGAGGGAGGAGAGATGGAGGTCGGAGGAGGGATGAGAGACGGACTGATAGATGCAGGGAGGGAGGGAGCGAGGTCACGCAGGAGGGAGGAGAGGAGTTGCGTGAGAGAGAGAGAGGCGCTGGTTCGCGTGAGAGGAAGAGAGAGGGGAAGGAATGGAAACACTAGATCGCGTGAAACGGAAGGAGGGGAAGGAAAGAGAGAGGTGGGATTGCGGGGATTACAATCCTGAGGATTGTCGGAATCAATTCCCTTTTTTTTTCCCTACTGTACTGGTAGGATACAACAGTACAGCTATTTTTCCTTTTTCTGGCAATTTAGCGACTAGCTAAATGCCATCTTTGTACATTAAACTTTATTATATTCAATGTCAAAAAACTATACAATTTTTCTTATTAAATTTTTTTTGCTGTAAACCTAAACCTAGCTACATTTAACTTCTCCTTATAAAATTTTCTTGATGTTGGCTTCTTGAGCCGTCGAAATAAATAAAAACTATATAATTTTTCTCCTTGTATATATGTATCAGTGACATTAATTATGACAATAAATATAATAGAAATTTCACTTTAAATTTCATTTTTTTTAAAAAAAAAATTGATAGAGTGTTTACTGTGAATATGTTGCAACACCCATGGAGTGTAAACAAGTAATAAAATATTTTGATAAACCTTAGATTTTCACATGACGAATTGATTTATGAAAACACGGAGACACATGTAATATTAATAGCTAATCAATCATTTCTTAAAAAAGAGTTAGCATAAAAGTTATTTAATAATTAATGAATGATATTTGCGTATGTGATATATAATTGTGCATGAAACTGAAATTCTTAATGTATTAAGGATGGATAAACTATCCGTCCCTTGTAAAATTAATTTGCAATAAATAGTATGCTATTTTTAGCAAGTATGCTATCCATCTCTATGTCTACAAGTTATACTATCTATCTCTGTCTGCAAGTTACTTCTATTAAGAACAGTGGGCAAGGAATGCGTATGCTCACGTGGCATGTATAAGACCAAACACGTGTACCAATATTAGCGCCGCTATTGGAGAGGGGACATCCTCATGTAACAAGTTATGTTCTCTCCAATTGTGCGGAGTTTATTTGATAGTACGTACAAGTAGATGCTAGCGTTTATTTCTCTTATCCAATTATCCAATTGTAAGAACTACATGTTAAACCTGATCTCTACCGTCCGATTTAGAACAAACTGTCCAAATCTAGTTAGGATCAGCAATGAATTTTACCCTTACAGAAAGGAGATGAAGCCACCTGCCACACGTGCTTTTCTTATCAAATCTCATCTTCATACACAATTTGTTCCTTTTAAAAAAAAAAAAAAAAATCTTACTTGACTAATAAATGCAGTTTCATGGAATAGACAACAACACGTCGATGATCGTTTGGGTAATATTTTGTCGAAGTTTGAGATCCGACGTTTCCTACATGTATAATTAGTCCGGATTTGAAGAAATTAAAGATAATTTTATGATTCAATAGTTACTGATTTAGTTGTGGAACTTAATGTAAGGCCAAGATAAACGACAATTGTACTAGGTAGGTGGTACATCAAACAAGCAAATTAGGTACCCATCATCAACTCCAGTCAGGTATAATATCAGAGGATACCAACTTTTCTCCATTTACATACAAGTGAGAAATCCAATGACCTATATTGAACCAACAAATTAAAGTACTCACTCTTCCACAAATAAGAAATTGCCTGAACCTCGCAATTCTTTGTTCTTTTCATAATTTTACATTTGAAAAGGTGGAATGAGCAATGTTTTCTTTTGGCAGGTGAAAGGGTTTTAGAACGAAATTTAATTATGTTGTGATTATATTAAATTAAAAATTGAGTAAAAAATTTCTAACCAAATTCCTTTCTTTGTCTAAGTAAACTCCTTTTCTATTCCATTTAGTAAAACATGAAGCTGTATATTAGTATACATATAGAGAAACTTCTTTAGGATATCATAAGGACTATAAGGAACAATATGGGTGAACACCGTTTCTTTAAAATTCATAAAATAAAAATAAAACATATATATGTTTGACTTGATTGAATACATTAGCATGAGAGCGCGCAGTGGCGGATCAGATAAATGTAACAAATGGGGGTCAATTGACCCGATATTATAAAACAAAATGCTACATTGCATGTACAAAAATGTGTTCATAAGATGAGATTTTGTATAGATATATTAATGTGAACTTCATAAAAAATAAAATGATACTTTAATGGTGAACCCCATACATAATTACTTAAATGTGCTATGTTTCTGTGTGTGTGTGTGTGTGTGTTTTTTTTTTTTCCTTTGTGTAGTACTTAGTTTTAAATTATTTTTGTACTTTTTTGTTTTGTAAACTTAGAATTAGTATGATTATAAATGTGAATTTATATATATTAATATATGCACAAATTTATTTAAAAAATTTAGTATGAAAATATTAATATTGTGAATTTATTGAATCCCATTAGAGATTTTTTGGCTCCGCCACTGCATGAGAGTTATTCACAAGCTTGGGTATGTAAAATTAAGATGAATAATTACTAATTAGTCACTATTTTCATCAAGGTGCATGCAATATGATTTGCCAATATTTCCAAACTGTATTATTTCATCTGTACGTAATTGGAGAATATTATATGACCTTCTAAAATGGTGATATTATTATTATATTATACAGTAAAAGTGTAAAACCACAACCCGTTGTCCGTTGACCGTTGTTTTGATTTTTTATGCCAGAGTAAACTTAATGGGCTGAAACTGATCAAAATGCCTGAAATGAACAATTTGACTAATTTTTCAGCCCAACATATTTTAATTAACCCCGATCGGTAAGTTACTTGGGTTTGGGCCCATTGTTGTACTAACTTTTTCTGGGCTAAGTTTGCATCATATTTAGACATCTGACTTTGACTCACTGTCTGTCAAATTTGGAAGTTCTCTTAAGAAATGTTTAGACTTTTGAATATTCAAAAGGAAAAATAAGACAAAAAGAAAAAAAATTGCGTGTCATTTTTTTTTTGTTTTTTTGTATTGAAGTTCAACTTTTCGTTTCTGTACCTACGCTCTGGTACACAAAAAAATTACAATCAAAATAGTGACAAAGAAAATCAATCAGCAAATTAATGTGTAAAGTTTGCCTTGATATGTCTTACATAAGGGCTTATTTTCTTCGAATTGCATATGTTGTGTATTATGCATTCACAACAGGACAGCATAAGAAAATGCTTCTACGCGGCCAAGGCAGCTGCACAACGCAACTCCTCTCATGAACTTTGTTTCTTATTATTTGATGACAATGTACTGTTTGCATACTCCCAAAGTCATCGGAGATTGTTCTTTTTCAAAAAGGACTTACTTGAAAACGACTGAGCAAAGTATATGAACGTCTGTTTTTGTCATCACGGAGACGTTTCTCTAGGTTAGCAGTAATTTGACGGAATTTGGCAATTATAAACATATATAAACTACAATTATCCACACAATTAGATCTTCAGCGTTTTATTTCAAATATAGTAACTTCCTCTTGAAAAATTTCTGAGTTTATTTTTGTGTGTTGACTATTGAGGCTTTCGTTTGGATTATTGGAGAACAGTGTTGAGTGTGGATGTGCACTTCTTTCAGAGTCGCTAAAAGAAAATGATGGTCATTTCGACAAGATGATAAATGGGTTAGTTGTGATAGCTACAGCATGTATTGTCTTGTTTATCACACTTAGATATGCCCAAAAAAGTCTATTCTATCAAAGTCATTTACACGTGAGGTAGCTCTCTACCAAGTTTAGTTGGAAGCTCTGTAAGGATAATAATAAGATAATCACCATGCTATAAGATTAATGACTCATCTCTAAGTGTAATTAATATTTTAAATGGAGACAATTTCTTTGTTCTCTCATGCATGCCTGATCAATCCTTGCATTTCATAGACAAATCATAATTTCATAATGAAATACAGAAATGTTAAAGCAATCTCCTTGGCAACTGTCATCCATCGATAAATCCGGTCAACTTCCAAACTGTACTTCGTAATTGCCGAAGATCACGGCCCTTCAGCGTTCTACCTTGACCGCTACATATCGAAAATGCCATTCGACCAGTGTTCCTCCTGCGGTCCATCAGAACATGAGGCGGCACCACCTCACCGTACTCCTCATCGTCCCAGCCATTATTCTCACCGGACAAGTAGTTACTACTTGAACAAGGGGGGCTACTCTGTATGGCAATTGGAGAGGAGGGAATACTGCTGCCTTTGCCTTGATGATATGAATCCCTGGTGGGTTGATACATGTGGTCATAATTTGTATCGGAGTCACTTGAATCTGCATGCATGTTTTCAGGCCACATAACTTCTGATTCAAGAAGCTCTTCCATGCTCTGAAATTTAATGCTCTTGACTGCAAGATATATCTTCTTTTCCTTTTTTTTTCTAACTTACGCTTATGGGGAAATAGGTTTGATCTGTATTGAATTTATATAGAGATGGATATGGAGATAATGCACTTTTTGATTAATAAAAACTAATTAAGCAAGGAATATTCTTGCTGAGTTGGTTATTTCTGACCAACCGCGTGTACAATGTAAACCGCAGCTATTGGAGAGGGAACAGCTTCTTAGACGTACTATCATGTCACACATTACTAAAATAGTACATGACATAATTAGTATTTTTTTTCTATTTTATTTGCCAACTCACCTCATGAAAATTCTTAT
Organism: Rhynchospora tenuis; assembly: GCA_027725995.1. NCBI lineage: Eukaryota > Viridiplantae > Streptophyta > Magnoliopsida > Poales > Cyperaceae > Rhynchospora > Rhynchospora tenuis. The sequence continues at coordinate 221,316 of JAMRDG010000020.1, read as the reverse complement.
ATTGCATATATAAACATGTACTTGCGTAGATCGTGTGGTCAATATTTGAACGCAAGCACTTTCCGGATCGCCATTTAATTAATTATTACATAGTTGAATGATTAGATTAGTTAGCTAACCTTTTTTAAAAAAAAGAATTAATAAACTTGAGGCTAAGAGAGACACCAGGTGTTAATTAGGGAATTAAGGAAATATGCCAGGGTTTTATAAAGTCATTAGCCGTCTCTATACGTAATATGTAAGGCTCTCTGTAAATATTTATGTAATCGGATTTCACAATTCATAATGAAATTGGAGGGCTCCATTTTTCTTTGACATTGAGCTGTACTCCTCTGTACTCCTCATTAAAAGAGACATTTTAAAAATTTAACGCTATACTTTCTCGTTAAGAAGCATATTACCTTTTATAAATATTGTGAAACTGTATATACATTTAATTTAAAATTCGTGGACAGTTTTTTTTTTTTTTCATTTTTGTGCTTTGAAGGTTTTTTGTTTTTTTTTTCCCAGAATTTTTTTGACCATCCTTCGAAATATACATGGTAATTTCAAAATGTGAAGCCGATTAATTAGTACATGCAGAGTCAGAACAGAGAAACGTAAGGGTCATGTTCAATAAGAGCAGCCAATGACAGAGAACCAGATGTGCCATTAGAGTTTCATTAACATATTTTAAAATAATGACTCAGAATTGAGAAGCTAAAAATAGACGCAAAAGGTTCCTTTTCAGGACAAAGCAGAAAATATACCAAAACAAGGAAGAACTAATAATTGGGGCACTTTTAGCTAGTGCTGATATCCAGCACCCGTTTCCCCCCCTTTGTTATGGCCTATTATATATATATATATAGAGTATTGCTATTGTGAACCATGATGCACAGAGGGCTCCGTGCACCATGACCGTTTGATCGGTGGTTTTGCAATTTGACAAATCTAAATTAACCAATCCAATCTATATATTGAAATCTCATATGAAACCAAATTTTATAATTTTTGGAATTTTTTTGCTATTTTTTCCGAATTTTTTAAAGCTTGCCATTTTTGGACTATAATTCACTAATTATCGTCCAAAAATGGCAAGCTTTAAAAAATTCGGAAAAAATAGCAAAAAAATTCCAAAAATTATAAAATTTGGTTTCATATGAGATTTCAATATATAGATTGGATTGGTTAATTTAGATTTGTCAAATTGCAAAACCACCGATCAAACGGTCATGGTGCACGGAGCCCTCTGTGCATCATGGTTCACAATAGCAATACTCTATATATATATATATATATATTTTTTTTTTGTAATAAAAAAAAATGTATGAACTACCTTTTTCCAGTTAGCGTTCAGTAATCATTTTTTATTCTCTACACATATCTGACAACTATTTCCATCTAAACTATTTCAAAGCCAAAAATCTCATGGGGGCAAAATTCTGATCATTCCGAATTCTTTTTTCTCCCGTGCTCTATCAATCTTTATATGGCTTATATGCGTTTTTTTTTGTTTGACTAAACATGTTTTTTTTAGTTTAGAAATAATTTGATGCATATCTATACCCACATAAAGTTATGTAAAAAAAAAATTATCTTTCTGTTTAATTACAATATATATATTTTCTTCAACATTATTGACATATCAGGAAAGACGAATTAGAAAATATAGTCTTATATTATGAAAAAGATATGAAGAATGAATGATTTACTGAACTATTATAGATACTAGTGCTAATCTCGCGTGTTGCGTGATTCATTCCTATACGAGTATGTTATTAAATGGTTTACTAATGAAATGAGCGACCGTGTGGTCAATATCGATAACTATAGAGCGAACATTGTGCATATAATTTTTTTTACGAAATTCAGAACACTATATACAAAATGTCATAAAAATTGAGAATACTATTGAAATATTATACGGAAGTTGTCACAAAAAATCCAGACCAAAAAATCATGCACCACAAAAAATCTAGCCGAGTGGCCATAGATTATCGCGCGAGTTACTGTGCTAACCATAGTAACCCACGCCTGCGGCACACCTCCGCAAATTTATATAGTTATATAATGATCATTTACTGAACATATATATTTTAATATATATTTTATTTTTTCGACCACTTCATATGATCTAAAAAAGTCTCCAAATTTTTAATTATATAAGAGTATATTTGTGCATATTAATTAAAATGATTAATACTTTAGATTTGAAACTTTTGTTTTAAATTATGAAATAAAAATTAAATATGAAATTATGGCATAGTGTGGTACCAAGAGTATATATACTGTGAAATCTTCCTCCTATTTATTTGTTAATGAATTTATTGTGTGCCGTTGGTACATTCCAAAAAAGCACTAGCAGACAAAATATGATATTAAAAAACTTAAAGGGCCAAAAACGGGAGTAATACGGGTGGTTCATGATTTCTGCAACTACTTAAAACTTGTTTATCAATGTTTTGGATGCTGCACAGAGAAACTCTCATAAAAGATGTAATTCCTTAGTAAAATTAGTTGCTTCATTGTATAAGCAAAATTATCAAAATATTGCAGTGTGATGGAACTAACATAACTCCCACATGAAAGAATAGTGTACAGAGTGGTGTCGTACAGAAAAAGGATTTAGGAGACACTGTTGAGTGTGGATTTACACTTCTTTGAGTGTCACTTAGAGAAAATGACGGTCATTTTATCACGATAATAAATGGGGTTAGTTGTGAATTTGTGATAGCTACCACATTATTGTCTTCCTTATCACACTAAGATATATGCCCGAGAAAGTCTATTTTATAAATCAAAATCATTCACACGTGAGAGTAGCTCTCAACCAAGTTTATTTGGAAGCTTTTTATGAGGAAGGAATAACAATTAAGATAATCAGCATGTTGCAACTTACAAGATTAATTAATCTCATATATATATATCGAAATAAAATTAACATTTCAGCTGGAGAGAAATTCTTTGTTCTCTCATGCATGTCATGCCTGATCAATTAATGCTTGCTTTTCAGATAAAAAAAAATTACAAATTTCATAAAGATGTAAACAAATAAAACAATCTCCTTCAAAATTGTCATCCATCGATAAAGCCGGTCAATCTCCAAACGGCATTTCGTAGTTGCCGAAGTTCACGGCCTTTCAGTGTTCTACCTTGACTGCTGCATAGTGAAAACGCCAGTCTGCCATTATTCCTCCTGCGGTCCACCAAAACATGAGGCGGCACCAGCTCACCATACTCCTCGTTGTCCCAGCCGTTATTCTCACCAGACAAGTATCTAGTTGAACTAGAGGGGCTACTCTGTATGGAAATTGGAGAGGAGGGAGCACTGTTATTTCCCTGACAATGTGAAACTCCGGTGTGTTGATATGCATCGTCAAAGTTTGTATCGGAGCCACTTGAATCTGGACACATGTTTTCAGGCCACATCACTTCTGATTCAAGGAGCTCTTCCATGTTAACAAATTCAATGTAATGACTCTTAAGAGAGATTTTTACTTTTTTCGTTTTTTCCTAGCTTCTGCTTCTGGTTAAAAGGGTTCAAGCTTTACTGAATTTATAGATGAGATGGATAAGGGATAATGCACTTTTTATTTAACAAAACTCATCAAGCAAGGAATATAAGGAATATTCATGCTGATGTGGCTTTTTCTGACCAACCACGTGTACATTGTTAACCGCCGCTATTGGAAAGGGAAGACGTAATATCTTTTTTTTTTTTATTGAAATAGACGTAATATCCTCATTATACAATACTTACATAATAATACATAACATAATTAGCATTTTTATTCCTATTTTGTTTGCCAAATCACCTTTTGAAAAAAATAATTGTATTTTTAAGTAATTAACTACTTACGTAGATCGTGTGGTCAATATATCAACAGTACAGATCCTTGTGATTCAGAAGAAATTTGTACTTTAAGGATTCTTTTTTTTTTTAATAACTTACTTCAAATAGATGATTCGTCTATAATAATAAAAAAAAAAACTTGAGGCTAAAAGAAATAACAGGTGTAAGGGAAAGGAAATATGCCAAGGTCTCAAGTCATTAGTCCCTTTGCGAATACGCGGCAAAAGCCTCTGTAAGGTTTTTGAAGTACTTGTTTTTCACAATTCAAAATGAAAACGGAGGGATCTATTTTTTTTTTAAATGGAAGCACTCATTAAAGGATAAATTAGAAAAAATTCTGCTAACTTCATCACTGGAACCATCCCAAATTTTATAATTATAGTGAAAAATGTATGTTCATTAAACTTAAGGTGCTGGACCATCGTGTTTTGTTATTTATTTTTACTTTTTTCTTTGAAGTTATTTGCAAAATGGTGACCATTTTTTCATATTATTACACAATATGAAACCAATTTAATGGGTGCATGCAGAGTCAGAACAGAGATACGTGAGTGTCATGCTCAATATATAAGAGCAACCAATCAAAGAGAAGCAGATGTGTCATCGGAATTTCATTAACATATTTAATATAATGACTCAGATATGGAAAGCTGAAAAGAGACGCAAAAGGGTCATGACAAGGCATAAGGTTCCTTTCAAGGGAAAGAGGAAAATACTAAAACAAGGAAAAACGAATAATTGGGTACTTTTTGTCCCGTGCTGATATTCAGCATCAGCTTTTGCCTCTGATTATTATTATTTTGGCACTGTTCGGCCTTATAATAAATCCCATAATATTTTGTTGGTTTTTTTAATATATATTGACAAAACATCTCCTATTATGGTCTGACGACTGACAAGTGTGTTTGGATGGATAGATGAGAAGATGCTATGCCTATGAGCTATCTAGAAGAGCGGATGAATTGGAAACAAGATCGGAAGAGTGACTTGTTTATATTATTAATTATAAGTATATATATTTTCATTATTTTTTTTTATTGAATATCATATATACAAGAATTCAATGAATGATTATCAGAATGATCAACTTCCAAATTAAGATGAAATTAACTGTTGTAAATAATTAGGAAAATCTTTGTAGTACTTGTTATAATTCATTGTATTATATGGAAATAGTGTGAAAGTAGGAAAGATAACAACGGTCGCTCCAGACCATGGCTACAAAAGACTCCTGTATCAAATATTGTAAATCAACTTTTATTTTTTCAATGGAAAACACAATCATTGAAAATTCGATCAATTTTCGTTTTTTTATTCTCTTAAAATATTATATTTATATTGCACTAAAGCTACAATACTTGTAACATACAGAAATTTACCTATTATATAGATCACCTTATAATTAAGCGCATCCCTTACTTTGGTCAGAAAATATAATTTTCTAACTACAAAAGGATTTGAACTTAAAAAGTTAACTATATCCTCATATAGTCATATATATGTTTAGTGAAGTATCAAATTTTTGGCTCCCCTCGAAATTAAATTTATATATGATCATGAATCTTCCGTCATTTTTCAACGAACGTGTCATAAATATTTGAGCGGTGAATTTTCATTACGATGCAAAATGGATATCCTAAATTTTCAAAAGAATTAGGATAAATACGCAATAAATGTTCAATACACCAATGCATTTTCGTCTTCCACATATAAACATAGTGGAAGATATATTTTCTTAAAAAAAAAATCAACAGAACTGATATTATTGATATTTCTATATATATTATAAAAAATTTCTACTAATATGTTTCGAATTGCTTTTTTAAAAATTTTTTTTTTTCAGTTGTAATTAAGACAGTAAAAATTTTAACAGTGAAACGTAGTCATTGTTTACACACACGATGGGCAAACATTGTTCATTTGATAATAGCTCATTCTAGATAACACATGAGCAATGATTCGTCTTCATTCTTTTTTTTAACAACCCCTTAAGGCCTTAACTGTCATAATATTTAAAAGAATATATTAATAACGAGATGTATCTTATTTATCGAATTCTCAATTTATAATAGTTACAAATTTAATCATAAAATATAATTTTTGTTCGAATAACTTTTGGTAGTTTTTATTTATGTTATCAGCCTCAAAAAGCGATATCAAATAGTCCACTTAAAAGACATCGATATATGCAGGAAGTCAAATCCAATTTAACAGAGCTGGTTCCCAGCAAAAAGTAAATGAAATGGAAAAATAAAATAAAAAATTTATAAATTCAAATTTCTCCAAACATTTTGGCATTCTGTTAACAACTCTCTCATGATTTTTTGTTATGTGTTTCTCAAAAATAAAATATTATTAATGTATAATGACTACGATTGCACCAAGTATGCTAAATTCCTTGATCATTCAATAAATATTCATAGACCTGATTATAATTATAATTCTCAATCCTCAAATTAACTATTGAAATGTTTCTACAGCACAAAAAAGCCTCTGTCAGTGAACTCATCAAATATTTAGCAAAAACAAAAATATTAAATATGTAAAAAAAAAATCTATTAGTATATCATCCATCAACAAAACCAGTCATCTTCCATACTGTATTGCGAATGTACCAAAGATCACGGCCTTTTAGTGTTCGACCTCGACCACTATGTAGCGAAAATGACAACTTTTTATCATTCCTCCGGGACAGGATAACATGTGGTGGCACCAACTCAGTGCGTTCCTCCTCATTGCACCACTCACTCCTCTCGCATGAAAGATTGTGACTTAAACTACTCGGTATGGTAATCGGAGAGGATGGAGTGCTTCCATTGCCATGGTGCTGGCCTCGGATGTATACACCGCCTTCATCAGATAAGGTTTCCTTAAAATTGAGTGAATCTGAATAAAGGGTTTCAGGCCACATAATTTCTGACTCGAGGAACTCTTCCATGTGTTTTGAGAAATGATAATTAGGATTTTCTTTTTTTTTTTTTGATTGCTGAAGAGAACTCGCTTGTTCTGTTTGGAAAAGGGAAGTTTGAGGCTCACCTTGATTTATAGAAGGGCACTCAATCGCAACTTTTTCTCGCGTAATGTATTAAAATAAGCATCAACGCATATTTATGCTGATTTGGCTAGCTAGTCCTAGACAAAGCACGTCTACCAGTGGTCCAGCTATAGGGAAAGCGATGAGGGAAGTTTTTTCTTTCCCCCACGTATTTTTGAATTTTTCTTATACAAGTGAAGATCACACGCTTTTCTTATGTTTCACTTAATATTTTTAAAAAAATAATTGTGATTATTAAGAATGTATAAAAGCTTGGAAACATTTTTCTCTTCTAGAAAATTTAATATCTTTTAGAAAACAAAAAATGGGTCTCTTGAAAATAACGATGATTATTTATAAATTATACAGCTAAGCACAGATCATGGTTTAATTATATTGTTATCTAGAACAAAATATGGCTAACTGGAATAATACTTGTATATTTAGGTAGAGAATTCGAAATGTGCGGAGGTCGTGGACAAAATAATTCAGATAGATTTGCCAATAAAAAAATATTCAGAATGCTCAATGCTTCTTCAAGGTGTTCAAGAGCAGGAAAACTATGCTCCATTCTTCCGAAAATGGAGGAAGCCATTTGAAATTTCTCACAAGTAATTTGCAACACTTGGGAAAATCTTATTCAAAATGCTTACGTTTTAATTTTTGTAAGACGTATCTGCAGAAACTTATTATTTGTTATTTTTTCTTTTTTTGGGGGTTTAGCGAGGATAACGCTTGCAATCTGTTAAAATTTTTCTCTATTTCAAGGATAATGGAGAGCAACCAAGTATTATGGATTTAAGTAGTACTAAGTCATAAAGTCATGCTCAGGAATTAGGAGCGACCAACTGCCGAGATACACAACATGGGGCATAGAAATATAGAATTAATTATTAAATGTTTTTAAAGCGGAAATCTGAAGCATAAACTATGGCAAATTAGCAAAGGGATTTATATATATGGTAGTTGTGCATAGAATGTACATCTGAAATCCTAAGCTACTACTACAGTGAATGCATGTGGTAAATACAACAATAAGCGTAGCTATCAGAATTAAAATTTTCTGCCAACCAAAATTATATACTCTGCTTAGACAAATAAAGTTAAAAATAAATTAAAAATCCAAATATAAAAAATCCAAATATAAGATTTTCAACAATAATTAAAGCTATTCTTCAGCTCCTACAGCTGGGGAACTGTTAGCCTTCGTGGGGGCCCACCTAATTAAAACAGATATTGAGCTTATAAAAAAATTATAATTTAAGATTCTTGGTGGGGATTCAGTTGTCATTAATTATCTGAAGAGTATGATGCTAATGCTATGGTTGGGAGAGAGAATGCTTGAGGGGTCCAAATTGCGAATTAATATTGACAACGGTATCATCAAAACCAATATCCAAAGCAAAACAAATTGAAATAAATTCAGCATCAAAACGGATGATCTCTCGCTAAGCTGGTGACAGAACTTTAACAGCCAGTATACTATTCCTCAGCCAATTATTCATGCAACTTTGCTTACTACTTTTCTAAATTAAAAGAATAAAAAATGATATCCACGTTTTATTTTTGAAGAGCACAAAAAAAAAAAAAGATTAGGTAGATAAGTATTTAATAAAAAAAAATTATCCAATATAGTAATTTTGTACAGAAGAGTACAAAATTGGAAACGGTAATTTGTAGATAAGTCAAGGTCACCATGTTACGAAACTTTAGGACAATTTAGATGCATACACGCATTAGTTGGTATAAAGTCAGAGCAGATAAACACGAAGTTTGTGCCTAATTTGAGCAACCGATAGAAGAGATGCACAAGGGTCAAGGGGATTAACGATATAGTAAAACAGAAAACAATTACGTACTCAGGATAGGAGAGCACATATGAGACGCAAAGGGGTGAATACTGAATAGCATGGCAGAAAGGCCACTATAAGATTATAAGTGAATAAAATTCACACACTACATTATAGTGGGTCAAATCTAAATTAAATCATTTAATATTAATATTAGAAGTGTCCATTCTCTTAAAACAGTCCCATTATTATATCCAACGGTCTGCATTGCTTCAAGCCTTCAACTATCCACTTCATGTAAAAGTAGGAGACTCAATAATCCAAACAAGGCAACTGGGGCAATTTTAGTCAAAAGTACTGATGCTCTGCTCTGCTTTAAGCTCTAGTTACTTGATCACATTTTTCGTTGAATATACGATTAAATGGAAGATTTTACATCAGCTATTATTCTCAATTCGGATTGTACAATTTTATATATTTATTTATTTGTTTGGGCTATCTGATTTAAAGTGAGTTACTTTAGATTACTTGATCTACCAACGTCAACTAGTAATTATGTCTTTTTATGACATCAGTGAATAAATGACAAGTGTTCAATCTGTAAATTGGATGCCACAAACTAAAAAAAAGGCCTATTTATAATTTTGCAAGAACTTCTTGACTTTAGAAATCGAAGTTTTACGATTCTACTACAATAAACAATCACCAACAAAGATTTTACCTGTACAGAAATCTCCAGAATATATTTTAGCAACAAGGACATTAAAAATTACAGGCAATAAATCCCTTGAACAACAAAGAACTGTAAATCACAAGAAAGAAAAAAAAAATGAAAACCAATAAAAAAATGTCGGAATATATGTTTATAAGCACAAATTAAATATGTTTTTACTATTTGGTCCAAAAAAAAATGTTTTTACTGCATTATGGGCTTTAAAAATTATCAGCTCATAGCTGTGTTCAGATGCATCAAAACATATGCCAAAAGTCAACTATATTGAGTTTATCTCTTCTCAACTCTCAAGCGAAAATTCAACAAATGGGAAAATGAGTGAGAACAATTACAGAAAATAGGAAAAGGCAAAGAATTCAAGTTTAATTATCAATTTCACAATTTCTATATTTGAATTTTCTACATGAGAACAGAGGGCATCACCTTTCCTTTTGACTCAATTTTAATTGTTCGTATATGACATTACAGAAAATACCTTCTTTGCTCTCTCTTTCTGTCCACAATAAAAGGTACTTTCAAATTATGAAATCAGCAGAACAGATTGCACTCATTGCATAGAAATATCGCACTCTATTTTCATTACAAGTCGTCTTTATATTTCCATTTGTCTTTTTTGGAATTTATCGTGCTACAAAATAGCCACCATTGATTGGTGAATAAGAAATGAATTCACCGCAAAAATGTGAAAATTTTACTCTAAAATAAAAAAATCTAAGTAAAGTGTCATCCATCAAGAAATCCAGTCATCTTCCACACTGCATTTCGAATATGCCAAAGCTCACGTCCTCTAAGCGTTCGACCCTGTCCAGTACGCAGTGAAAAAGCAACTTTCTCATCACTGCTCCTGCGGGACAACATAACATGAGGCGGCACTAGCTCGTTACATTCTTCCTCATAGGGCCACTTTCTACTCTCGGGTGAAAGAGGGAGATCTGAACTACCCGGTATGGTGACCGGAGACGAGGGACTGCTTCCTGACCCATGTTGCGAATCTCGGGTACGTCCATCAATGCAGTTTGATATTGTTTGTTCAGAGAAAATTGAATCTGAAGAAAGGGTTTCAGGCCACAGAACTTCTGCTTCTATGAACTCCTCCATGTTTGTGGGAAATGATAACTTGACTTTGCTTTGTTTGAGTGATAATGAGAAATTGCTTCTAGCTATTTGGAAAAGAAAAGTTTGGAGTTGCTCCTTATTTATAGAAGACAGAAGAGTGCGCAAAAATATACCAAGGAATATCCTTGATAATTTGGCGCATCCTTGGCCATCCACGTATACCACCCGAACTGGTTTTATTGAACAGAGACTAAAAGAGTAACCTCATTCAACACGTATTTACCTCATACAAAGTTACAAACGGAAAGAATGCCATATATCCCTAATTATTTTATAGGAAGTTAGTTTTGATTGCAAACACATGCATATCATTTGGAAATTATTTTTTAAGAAACTTTCCACAAAATTCTGGATGTCTTGAAGTTAACGATGATCTTATTATTCAATTAATTAATTCGTTATTTAATTATGTGGATCTAGAAGAAATTGGGGCCAAGAGAAATGCTAGCTGGAAGGGAAGAAAATATGGTGTGCCGAGGTCTAAGCAAAAAATATGTCAGTAAGGTTCCTAAAGATTTCATCATGACTATCTCCATTACTTTCTAATTGAGGACTTCATTTTCCATTACATTTTATTTTGGTTCATTAAGAATGGCATTTAGAAAATAATGCTGATATCGTCATGCAACATACCATCGTTTTTAGTTTATTTTTTTCTTAACTTTTGACATGCAGTATTTAGTTGCCATATCCATTCCATCGAAATGGAGAATATCAAATGATAAGGGATTCTTAATTATATTTAAAGTCAGAAAGGAGAACCGTGTGAGGCATGTTCATTAATTAATGGCAACCAATCACAGACTAACAGAGTGCGTGGGGGACTTGGGATTTAATTAAGATATTTTTAAATAATGACAAGGCATATAAAGTTTCTCTCAAGGGAAAGCCTACGCTAGGAAGCGCAAATGATTAGGCAACTGTTAGTCCATATGTGTGGGGGCCACCTATGTTTAGACAAATGTAATCTTATCCAAATTTTTTTTGTAAGTTCAAGGTTTTATGTGGATTGGTAGTTGCATATTATCTGTAGAATATATACTATTGGCCTTGTAAAAGCTGAGACCATGTGAGAAATATAGTGAGTAGATGTGGTACTTCGATCATTGGTTTAGACTAAATTATATATGGTGCATTCATCAAATTTAAATACCACTACAGTCTCAAGTTACCTAAACAAATTCATAAGCAGAACAAAATATTTATAGAATCTCTCAGAAAACTGGTGTGACAGTATTTATTGTCCACAATGTACCCCTCTACTAAAATAGAAGACGCAATTTTATTGTTATCTTGCTACTTGCTAGTATATTTTAAGGGTTGGTTGGCGAGTTTTTATTAGAGATCAACACCTAATGTATATGTTGAGATGCTTTTTTTTTTTTAACACTCGTTGTCGTTCTTTTTGGGAAAAAAGCATATAATATAACCAAGTTGGGCAAATTCCCCATGAACTCAATTTCTCTGTCGACTTGTTATAAAAGTGGGGCTTACTGGGCTTGGGGTATATTGAATCGTCTCAGGCTTAGTTAGTAGAGACTAGAGACACGTAGAAAGAATTTACAACCTTTGATCCAAGTCCCATGGATTGATTTTTTACCCCACTCACTACAGGAAACTGTTTCAAGTGCATCAACCATTCCGGATGCTATCGAGGCCGGTTGCATCCGTTTGCTCATGCCACAGATCTGTAGCATCCATTTTTTTCCGATGGGACTGCCCTTGTTGCTACTGATTCAATAGCATGAGTATTTCAATAGCATGGATATTAAGCTCATGCAACTGTAATTATCAGTTGCATCAACTAAAGCGGATGCCAAGGTCTATCCGTTGCATCCGCTAGGCGGATGTAATTGATTCTGCTAGCATCAACAAAGTGTATGGTAATATATGTTCTTTGCATCAAAAGAACGAATGCTACTATTTTTATTAGCATGAACTAAAGCGGATGCCAAGGTCCTTTCTTTGCATCCACTAAACGGATGTAGTTGATTTTGCTAGCATCAACCAAGTGGATGGCAATATATATTCTTTGCATCAAAAGAACGAATGCTACTATTTTTATTAGCATGAACTAAAGCGGATGTAGTTGATTTTGCTAGCATCAACCAAGTGGATGGCAATATATGTTCTTTGCATCAAAAGAACGAATGCTACTATTTTTATTAGCATGAACTAAGGCGGATGCCAAGGTCCGTTCTTTGCATCCACTAAACGGATGTAGTTGATTTTGCTAGCATCAATCAAGTGGATGACAATATATGTTCTTTGCATCAAAATAACGAATGCTACTATTTTTATTAACATCAACTAAAATGGATACCAAAGTCTAGTCTTTGCATCCACTAAGCGGATGTAATTGATTATTTTTCTTTGCATCCATTCATTGCATTTATATATAATTTAGCAACATAATATTTTTCGTTTAGCATCACAAATTAAATAATATAAAATTCTTTGAGGCGGAAAATAATATCAAATCATAAAAAATTTTAATTTTCAAACATCCATTATCCATAATACTTCAAATTAACCAAACTACATTGATACCATACAAAACATTTCTAGATAACCCGAATATCGAAATAAAAATATAATAGTACCATCCATAATAAGCATACCAAACAAAACATTGCGTACCAAATAAAACCCCCGAATTCTTTTATCTACCCAAATTCAAATGTAATAATATTCATCTTCTTTGTCATTACTTCCATCGCTCCCAAATTCTGACTCGTCATCATCAGTAATTTCATCACTCTCAAATTCTGGCTCGTCATAATCCGATTCATCATACTCATTTATTTTTTTAAGCTTGTGTGCCTTCTTTCTTTCAAAACGTGGAACATAGTCGACATCTTCATCGTCGTCATCATCGTCATCATAAATAAACTTGCGTACCTTCTCTCTTTCAAAAGGTGGAACATACTCGACTTCATCATCGTCATCATCATCGTCGTAATGGATCAATCGATTAGGACTCCTAATGACCAAAGACCTATGCTGCTGAACACCCTGCAAATTAGAATGAAACATCAAATTATATACTTATAATTTAGTAACCATAAATATGTACATATTCATGAAAATTAAGAATGTATTATGAAGTTTCCTGTGGCTTATTCCATTTTTTGATGTCAATTATGAATTTCCCATAAATACGTGAGTATTATGAAGTTTCCATGGGCCTCACTTGGTCAAGATGTGCAGCTTTTGTTCAATGTTTTTATGATTGAAGAAAGTACAGCGCACCATGCAAATAGACAGGTGTTGATGGAACTTACCAGCTTCAGTAATTATAGTGGGGACTGCTCTAATTTAAGCAGTTTCCTTTGAAACTTACCCAGCAATTAAAAAGCAATTAAAAAGAAGTACCCTTTTCAACTTTGGTTTCAAACAAGCTATAGCACAAATTATACTAAACAAAAGGGTAATTAAGAAAATTACTGAATTTCTATGAGTAGACGAACGGATATTATCCAAGACTGGAAATTTAGATTTTCGTCCACTTGATAATTTAGATGAATCAATAACAGCGGGCATCCCATAGATCCTGCCACCTTTTTTCCCTCCCGATGCTTGAAACCATATTTCATGGTCAATAGGCGGCCAGTTCTTTTCATCTGGGCCGTACTCTTCAGTCATCAATTTTGCATAATTTGTCTACAAATAAAGGATTACTTATCAATTTGGATAGTTGTATAATAAAACTACAAATAAGAATCTGATTATACTACAGCATATTTTATACTTAATTAGAAGTATAATAGAACTACAATTTGGGTAGTTGGCAATCTGATTATACTAATGCCATGTTCTCTACATGTTTGAATTTAATAATAAAAATGTAGAAGTATAATTACTTACCCGGGTCTCATCGGCTTTAGGTTGAAAAAATTCATCTGTCGTGCCCTTCTTAACGTGTGTTGCAATAAACACTTCTTGAAAATTGACAGGCCTTTTCAATTTTTCTTCCTAATAAACATAATAAAGACTTAATTAAGAAGAACAGAAATATCAGAGAACAATTACTTTTTAAACAAAACAAATACCATGTTTCTAGATAGATTGTATGCATTAGATGAACCGTGACGATGGTATACTTTAATACCACTTTTGAGACGATTGCTGCGACCTTGAGCTGATTTTTTTTTAAATTCAGGCGTTTTATATTTGTCACACATAGATTCCCAAATCTGAGGGCTGCACCATTTTGGTCGGAAAGGCTTCCATTTCTCTGGATCATTACTTTTTGCTTTATCTGTTTTCACATCAGACCTCCACTTAGTCAATATGTTGGAATAGCGAACGCTCGCTATACGATGGAAGACCTCTGAGCAGTGTCCGACATCCTCGTTCTTGCCCCAACGATATTTCAACTACAAGGAAAGAAACGAAAAATGTGATCAAAATTATATGAATTCATTTTACAAATCGATTTCATATACACAAATGTATTTTATCAACTTAATTCTTACAATCAAAAACATTATTGAACTAGTTCACACAACATAATACCCCTGCCTATTTCATTCCGAAAACAACTTAATTCTAAAACAAAAAATACCCCTGCCTATTTCACAAACAGAAACTAATATTGGACTAATCTAAAACAAATTGCAACCTTCTAGAGGTACTTTTTTGAATCAGTTCTCAACACTTTTTACAACAAAAAGAATCAGCAATGAAATTATGTACTCGATAATTTGATAAAATAAAAGAGGGGAAATAATAATTTATTATTATAACATGAAATAAGCTTAAAAATACTAATATAATTTCTTACTAAGAAAGCACGCAAGCATTCCTCCTTTGCATCCATTGGAAATTCTTTGTAAGTCAGGTATGGCCCTTTGACATTTCGAAGCACGAGCTGAGAGATTGTGGGCACAACCTTTCTGCAAAATGGTTGCGATCGAAAAGCCCTGTCACCAATGACAAAGAGTTCAGGACGTCTCTTGAATATTTCATTTACGCGAAGCTTGTGCTTGCCCCTATATTTTCTTTTTTTGGGCAGTACTTGAACTTCTTGTTCTTCATCAGCAGATGAGTCCGAACTAGAATGATCTGAGTCTGAATTAGATTCAGACATAAGGTCACCGATTGCATCCTCTATGGCCACGTCCTCATCTCGAGGCTCATCACTCACATCCTCCCCAACCATATCCTCCCCGACTTCAACATCCTCAACTCGATGCTCGTCAGTCGCATCCTCCTCGACCATAACCTCTTCAGTTCCATGATCCTCAACTTGAGGCTCTTTAGTTGCATCGTTCTCAATAGGCTCTTGAGCCGCATCTTCCTGGACAGAAAGGTCCATGGTTGTCACCACTTCAAGTCGAGGTTGAGGTCTCTTTTGTTTTGATTTGCGTCTATATTTTTTATGTATCCTATAAAATCAACAAAAAAAAGATCAATAGACAAATAAAAGTAAAATAATTGTCATAAGGAGAGGGTAACAACATATATATTTGGTCCATAAAGAAAACAAATCCAAACCCAAATAACTAGCACAATATCAGATTAGTCCATATAGATGACAATTAAAGTTTTCAGATTTTCATTCCAACCCTTAAAACAGAAAATATTTACAAAGAGAATTCTCTAAAAACAACAGTTCTGTACCAGTACAAAATAAGTAGCAATATTCTAAAAAAAAAAACAATTCTCATTGCAATTTTTTTTTTTAAAAAAAGATATAACATTAAAGAGAAGATATTAACAACCCAATAGTATTATCCTTCTGAATGCGTTGCTTCTCGACTCTTTCCTCAGATTGGTATTTCTTGGGAAGCTTTCTTTGTGATTCATGTCTTAATATGGGCCTCCTAAAATAAAATACCATGAATAATCAATGATCATATGCTAATTTTGTTTACAAATGAGGTTTTCAGTTTTGCTATGGATGCATTAACAACTGGAGCAGCACTCATGCATGCTACAGAAGTTGAAAGTCATCTTACTATACTTAATGCTAACTTCTACAGTACTACTCGTTAATATTATTTTTTTTCTGTGAAATTGTGATGGTTTATATTGCTAGTTTCTACAATATATATTGCGCATAAACAAATCAAATCCAAACCCAAATAACTAGCACAATATCAAATCCTTTAAACAGAAAGTATTTACAAAGAAATCCCTGAAAACTAGAATTCTGTACCAGTATAAAATAAGTAGCAGTATACTAGAAAAAATAGCACCTTTTATTGCAATTTTCCAAAAAGCAAAAATAGATATAACATTAAAGAGAAGTTATCAACAAACCCAATAGTTTTATCCTTCTGAACGCGATTCTTCTCGACTCTATCCTCAGATTGGTATTTCTTGGGAAGCTTCCGTTGTGATTCATGTCTTAATATTGGCATCCTAAAATAAAATACTATGAATAATCAATGACCATACGAAAATTTAATGTAAGAATAAATAACAAAATCTAGAAATCAATATCAGACTTAGAAGAGGAGGGGCAAGGAAATTGAGAACAAATACAAATAAGTTGGATTAGAGTTCTTACTTGTCAATGAACCGAGAGAGAGGCAACGAGAGAGACAATGAACCGAGAGAGAGGCAACGAGAGAGAGGAGGTTTCTTCTGACGGAGAGATCAATGGAGAGAAATAGTATACAAATAAAAAATATGTTAAGCGGCTACAGGAAGGGTCCGATACAGATGGAAAATTTAATGTGAATTAATTATTTGCTTCGTTCAATAAGGTAGGGATTTTCGGTTTAATGAGATAGAGATTTTGTCTAATTCTATGGATAGAATAGCTATAATTCTACCCAGTGAAATTGAGCAATGATTGTTATATATTTAAATTTTACCAAATTACAATAGAAAATTAGTACTACTCTGGAATAGTAGGGAGGGGGAAATTAGTCTGGCGCCTAATTTTTTTTTAGCGCTTAATTTTGTTTTAAGGCAAGTGGCGCCTAAATGTTATGTGCATTAATAAATATTTAGACAAGTGATATGTAATAAAATGACCATCAAGTGATATTTAGACCGGTGATATGCAATAATGTTCAAATGATATGTATTTTTTTATTTATATGCATTATTTTTTTAATAGACTTCCTTATATTGTTAATGATATGTAATAAAATGACCATCCAGTAATAATGATGTGTACATCAGTAGTAGTCAAATGATGTCTAAATTGAAATATTACTCGTGGCTCAAGGCTCACTTGAGTTGAATTTAACTCATTTGATCTTCAAAATATGAAAATTGTGACTCATAAATATATAAGATGAAATTTTTGTAGTTATTTTATAAATTTATAATTCTCATAAATCATGTTGATAAAAACATATTTGAAATATAAATTTATTATTTCAAAGAGTTAGTTCTGCTCAAGTGCTACCACTCGAGTTTTTTTGGGTCGAGTCACAACCGAGCTTTTTCTGAGTCTAGTTCGAGTGACCTCACAAGTTTGTTAATTTATAAATGGGAAGTTTAGAAGTATGGTTAATTTACAATTTATTCAAAATACTTTACAATTATTTAACATAAAAATATATAAGATGAAATTTCTTATAATTAATTTATAAACTTGTATACTCATAAATCATGTTGATAAAAACATATTTGAAATATATATTTATTATATCAAAGAGTTAGTTCTGCTCGAGTGCTACCAACTCGAGTTTTGTTTTCTCTTTAAAAATAAAAGTGTTATTACAATGAATGTTATATTAGAGCTAGGTAATTATATGATATTCTTACTTTATGCATTTATTAGGTAATTTGATATAAATATTATTTCGAAAATATTATCATGAAATTAATTAATTAATATCTTATAATACACTATGCGTAAAAGTACCCATATTAAGAAGTTTAATACATTGGTATATTTTTAGTAAATTCATGTAAATTGGTTTAATTTTTGGATTAAATAAAAGTTGGCTTGGAATTTATTAAGAAACAAGTGAATAATACATTGAGAGGTTTGGATCATTCATTTGAGCTTTGGGTCTATTAGATTTTTATGAAGTGAACCGTCAAATTTCCATATGTTAAGTTATTTTCAAAACTTTTTAATATTTTTAAAATTTTATAAAATTTTTATTTAATTAGTTTTGAACATTCCAATAACAACAATTTTTAAAAATCTAAATGAAATACTTTAAGAAATCATAATTTTGATTGGCAACGAGACTTCATACTGTTGAAATATTTTTTAATTAATATATAAGGCCAAATTATATTTTTATTGTGAAAACATGTACTAACATACCAACATATTATGATGATATTAGTACCATAGTTAATATTTACTACTCTATGCACAAACAATATTTTAATTACACTGTTATTTTAATCCATATAATAAAATATTTTCTGGCACGAATTCATATATTATCACCATAAATCATAAAAATTTGTTAAGTTTAATATAGATTGATCCTCATTGAAATTTTATTTTATTATTAAAAAGTTCTTGTACTAAAAATATGTTTTTCACAAAATTTATTTCACATGGTTTTTTTCGAATGATTTTAAAAGTCCAATACTAATAATTTCTTTTTATTTCATATTTGGTCGATGGGCAAGCACCTGCTTCAGTATTTTTTAAAACTCATTATTTTTTTTGGACAATGCTTAAGAGAATGAAATTACTGTTCATTTAAGACGAATGCATTTTAATAAATATATTTTAATATAAATTAAAATGAGTTCATATTTGTCCTTTTGAACTTCTCATATAGAATCTACATTTTAATAAATCACGTATTACCTAAATTTAATAGTTTTCTTTTATTTCATATTTAGTTATGGGCAACCACCTGCTTTAATATTTTTTTTTTGGAAAATGCGTCAGAGAAGGAAATTACATTTTAATAAGGCAACCACCTCAATTTATTGCCGCCTGGATGCCAGCGTGCAATTGTCTCTTCGATGGTACAAATTGTATTAATTTCATGCCTTAAAAGATTGCCCATGCCTCACTACATAGTTATATTTCATGTTCTGTACGAGCATAGTTATATTTTCATTATTTCAATAATTGGCTCTTTAAGAGGTTTGCATGGGTATTTTATCTAATAATTGCTCTTGGGTGGTACATGGATCTGAGATTTCAAGATTGCCCATGTACCACTACATATAAGGCGCATGTACCAATTCAGGAACATGTACCACTACATATCAATTTTTTTAAAAGCTAAAATACACATGCACCAATTCTCAATATGTTTTAGCACATTAAAGTATAACACGCCATTAGTTGTGGTACCAAAGTCTATGCAATTAGCACTATGCCTAATCAGCAAGCATTTTAAAGGATAGCCACAATATACATCAAAAACCTTCCATTGAAAGCAATATTTGTTAAGATAAATAAATCAATTTTAAACACGTTGGTACCAAACATAACCATCATACATTCCAGTTATGCACCTATTTCCCCGGATTCTTCAACTATTACAAACACTGAATTGGAAGAAATGATCTTCCATCCATGAAGTCCCTGTCGAGAAACAAAAAATTATATTTAAGTGAATGTTTAATTATCCAGATCAAAATCATAGCCAAAAACAAGCACAAATAGAAAAATTTTAAATCATAGCCAAAAACAAGCTAGGTACTAGCATATTCAACTTATTCCCCATCTTATAATTCCAGTGAGCACTCACGATAAATGCATAGTGCTTTTCAAAATCTGACACTGAAATCTAAAATATGCCAGTATAGCAGCACAAGTGCTTTTCAAAACTTCGCTTTTTAATCTGACACTGAGAAATATAAAGTGAGAAATATAATTAAGAGAAATTGACTTACTCATTCCGGATCTGAATCCGAATCTATAACATCATCATGATCAGCAACTTCTTCATAGTCCATGCTGTCAAATTCTCTTTCATATACACTTTCATTCTCACTTTCTGACATCTCATCTTCATGATGAGCAAGTTCCATTTGTTGCATAAGGTACTCAACATCAGCAGCAGATAAAGGTTCCACTGCATCATCTCCATTGTTGAGTTCCACCGGAATATCATCTCCCTCACCAATTGTAAACGGGCAACCTGGACCATCTTCTTGGAAAAAATCAGTATCAATGGATGCTGAATTTTCAGCTTCCTCACTTAACCCAAGGCTTGGTGAAATCTTAGACTTTGTTTTAATAGGAACCCACCAATTTTTTTTCTCTTTTTTAGGTGATGGATACGGTAGGTAATAAACCTGGATGGCATCAACAGCAAATATAAATGGCTCATAAATGGGAAGTTTAGAAGTATGGTTAACTTCGACAAGACCATGACGCTTATCAACCTTCACTCCTCTTGAAACATCAAACCATTTACATTTGAAAACCACAACCCTGTTTGATAATCCACGGTACTCTAACTCTACAACATCCTCAAGAATTCCATAATAGTCATGCTCAGTTCCATCATGCCAACCGCCTTTTACACAAACCCCACTATTAGTTGTCGCCTTACCGATACCATACGCTTCTGTATGAAATCTATATCCATTGACATCATACGCACCATAACAATGTACATCCGGGTACGGTCCAAGACCAATATCCCTAACTGTACGGTCTATAGTACGGTCACTACTTACTTTCTTCCTAAACCACGAGACAAATTGCTGATTGATATCTCTTTTATTTGCTGTTGTTTCGACCGTACTTGGCACCCAATTATGACCCAAAACATATTATTATTTGACATTTTGCTGTGTTTCTCCAGGTTTTGGCTTTGCCGCCGCTTCTAATTGTTTCACACAGGTTTTGATGAAGACTCAGGGAATAATGGGCTCAAGGAAGCTTGTCCACGCTCAATTGCACGCCAGACGACTCATTCCTGGCACCTGGGACGCATTCCAGGCCGACATGCGGGCCACAAGCCACGATCCACTCGATCCATACTTCGGTTCTGGGCTTTTCGTGCTCTGTTCGACCTGGACAAATTCTAGTTCGGGTCGAACTGAGCATTGAGGCTCTCATTCCACTCCAACCCGAACTGAAGTCCTGTCCGGGCCGAACAGAAACCGTCCAGGCCGAACAGACCAGCCCTGTGGCCCGACTACGCGCCTGTCTTCTCCAGCCTGGCTCCAGCCCGAACAGAGCGCTCTCCAGGTCGAAATGCCCCATTTGGAAAGCAGATATGCATTGAAGGCTGGCAGCTGGACCCCCTGATTCAGCCTGGGACGCCTCTGGCTTGTTCCCCAAGTTGGAGAACTCCTAGAAAAGGTCTCTCTCTGCCCAGCAGAGAGCTTCTTCTTCCTTCCACGTTTTTCCCAGAGACAAGTCCCACTTTACTTCATTTTTCCACTGGATTCCTTCATCGAAAACTGAGAACTCTCTACTGCCTTGAAGCGACGGCGGCAAGCGGCACTGACTTCCCACGTTTCTACCTTTCCACTGCCATTGAAGAGATAGATCTGAGCGTTTGAGGAGTATTTCGGTTTATTCTTCTTATGCACTTTTCTCTATTTTCTATGGCTTGTATCTTTACTAGCATTTCTTTATTTTCTGCTATTGTCTGTTTAGAGAACATGTGTGAGTAGTTTCCTATGTCTTAGGGTAGGATTTGATGTAAGTTTAGTTTGTGGTTGTGTTGAATGATTGGCTTGACATTTGACTATGTTATTTGATTGCTTGGTATTATCTATCTGCTTGTTAAATTCTGTTGCTTTGATCTGTTTTGCTTCTGAATCTTAGGCCTGGTTTGGTTAAGCTACAAATTTAGATCGTACAACCAGAATTGAACCAAGTACTTGGGGTAAATCTGTGACTTGAAAGAGTCGATTAGTTGAACTGAAAGGTTAATTTCTAAATTGTTTGAAAGAGCGATTAGATACCCTTAGAGCACAAGTAAATCAAACTCAAGAACACTAATTCCCGACACGAAGTTAGGTAGTGAACTTAGGAGGGGCTAGGTAGAGTCCTGTGCAGGGTTTCAATCCAAGAGACGAAAGTTGAGGGTTAGAACTCGAGTTACAGCCAGTCCAGACCCTGGACGTAGTCCAATTCAAGCCTTCATCTCGCTTCCAGGCTTTCTGTTCGACCCGAACAGGTCTTGTCCGGGTTGGACAGGAGTCTGTAAACACAACCAAGCTCCAGGTCTCTGTCCAGGCCGAACAGATTCTGTTCGGGCCGAACAGAACCCTGGAACCCGGTATCTCGAGGTTTGTCGCGAGAGCGATCGACCGAGGAGGTTCCGGTGCTAAACCTAAGTCATTTCTGATCCCTAGGACGCTTTTTCTTTGTCAGAAAACCCCTAAAAACCTTTGTTGCTTGTTTTCCTGTCTTTTGCTTTGTTTAGAATTGATTTCAAGAGTTATTTTAGAGTCCGAAAACACCCAAAAATATCTACTTTATTGCATGGTTACTTTTGACCTGTTTGAATCAACCTGTTTTTACTCGTCTAGCTTTTGAAAACCAGCGAGTCCAGTATTCATTAATCCGTCCCTTGGGTTCGACCCTAAGCTTAACTGAAACGACTAGTGAGTTAAGTTCTAGGTACAAATTTATTTGATATCTGGTTCCTAAAACCCGCTCATCAAATTGGCGCCGTTGCCGGGGATCGAACCCGGGTCGTCCGCGTGACAGGCGGAAATACTCACCACTATACGGAAATACTCGTCGAATGAAGAAACGTGGAAGGGTGCCATTTGACCGGAAAAGGGCCTGTCCCACTGTCCCTCCGGGTCGAATGAAAGCCGTCCGGGTCGAACAAAACCCTACGTTCGTGGCTCGTTGGGGCCTTCGTTCGGGTCGAACTGACGGGCATCCGGGTCGAAATCGTGCATGGAGTGACATCTGGCAGTACGTTCGGGTCGAATTGAACACCGTCCGGGTCGAATTTGCTACCATCCGTGGCTTGTTTGGGCCATCCGTTCGGGGCGAACTGCCATCCGTTCGGGTCGAAATGTTGCACCCGCAGCGTCCTCAAGGCGTTCCTTCGGGTCGAAATGCCAGCTATTCGGGTCGAATTCGAGGCCCCCCAAACTTGTCTCGATGCAGCTCATGTCATGTGCTTATCTGGGCCTCTCCAGGTCGAATGGGTGGTCGAATTGACCAGTCCAGGTCGAACAGGGGCCAAAATTCATGCTTGCCAATGCTCAAGGTCGGTTGTATAGCTTGTATGAGGTCGTGCGGGGGTCCGATCGATGCCGGGACCCTTGGTGCTCTAGCACAAGCTATTCGATGAGCTCGGCAGTTCTTTAATTCCCTGAAATCATGCATTTTCACCAGTTAATAGTCGATAGATCGTGCATAACCTAATTTTTTTTTTTTTTTTTTTTTTTTTTATATATATATATTTATATGTATAAAGAAAACTAAAAATTGAAAAGTAAAACCCTTGGGTTGCCTCCCAAGCAGCGCTTTGTTTAACGTCCCTTAGCTTGACGTCCTGTTGGAGATTACTCTATGTTTGGTTCGGAGAGAGCAAGGACAAAGACATCCTCGATCTTTTCTTCGGCGATGTAGTGCTTTAGCCGCTGGCCGTTGACCTTGAAGGGCTCCGACTCCTTGTCGCAAATGTCAACAGCTCCGAATGGATAGACCTTGACCACACGGAATGGGCCGGACCACCTGGATCGCAACTTGCCCGGAAAAAGCTTGAGGCGGGAGTTGAACAAGAGTACAAGATCTCCTTCCTTGAATTCCCTCCTTGAAATGCGCCTATCATGCAAAAACTTGGTCTTTTCTTTGTAAAGTTTAGCATTTTCATAGGAGTTAAGGCGTACCTCATCCAACTCATGAAGGTCGAGAATCCGTTTCTCACCGGCCTTGAGCATATCCATGTTGATGGTGCGCGTAGCCCAATATGCCTTGTGCTCGATCTCAACCGGCAAGTGGCACGGCTTCCCATAGACAAGCTTGAATGGGCTCATGCCTATAGGTGTCTTGAATGCGGTGCGGTAAGCCCAAAGAGCATCATCAAGCTTGGCTGCCCAATCCTTGCGGGACCGGGCCACCGTCTTCTCCAAGATGCTCTTAATCTCCCTGTTGGAGACCTCAACTTGCCCGCTGGTCTATGGGTGGTAGAAACGTGACCCGCTGGTTTAACGTAGGGCTTTGTTTAACGTCCCGATGTTAAACAAAGCGTTAACGTCCCAAGCATGACGTTTCCAAGCGCTGGTTTACGTTAAACCCGCTGGTTTACGTTAAACAAAGCGCTGGTTTAACGTAGGGCCACGTTTCCAAGCGCTGTTGGAGACCTCAACTTGCCCGCTGGTTTTACTTTTCAATTTTCAGCACATGACCCGTAGGGCCCTTTTCATTCAATGGCAGTGGAAAGGTAGAAACGTGGGAAGTCAGTGCCGCTTGCCGCCGTCGCTTCAAGGCAGTAGAGAGTTCTCAGTTTTCGATGAAGGAATCCAGTGGAAAAATGAAGTAAAGTGGGACTTGTCTCTGGGAAAAACGTGGAAGGAAGAAGACCCATCGCTTTTCTTCGGCGATGTAGTGCTTTAGCCGCTGGCCGTTGACCTTGAAGGGCTCCGACTCCTTGTCGCAAATGTCAACAGCTCCGAATGGATAGACCTTGACCACACGGAATGGGCCGGACCACCTGGATCGCAACTTGCCCGGAAAAAGCTTGAGGCGGGAGTTGAACAAGAGTACAAGATCTCCTTCCTTGAATTCCCTCCTTGAAATGCGCCTATCATGCAAAAACTTGGTCTTTTCTTTGTAAAGTTTAGCATTTTCATAGGAGTTAAGGCGTACCTCATCCAACTCATGAAGGTCGAGAATCCGTTTCTCACCGGCCTTGAGCATATCCATGTTGATGGTGCGCGTAGCCCAATATGCCTTGTGCTCGATCTCAACCGGCAAGTGGCACGGCTTCCCATAGACAAGCTTGAATGGGCTCATGCCTATAGGTGTCTTGAATGCGGTGCGGTAAGCCCAAAGAGCATCATCAAGCTTGGCTGCCCAATCCTTGCGGGACCGGGCCACCGTCTTCTCCAAGATGCTCTTAATCTCCCTATTGGAGACCTCAACTTGCCCGCTGGTCTGTGGGTGGTAGGCGGTGGCCACCTTGTGCGTGACCCCATGCTTCCTCAAGAGGTTGTCAAATGACCGGTTGATAAAGTGCCTCCCCCCGTCGCTTATCACTGCTCTAGGGACACCAAAGCGAGGGAAAATTACCTTAGAGAAGAGCTTGATAACCGCATTGGAATCTGCCGCCTTGCATGGAATTGCCTCGACCCATTTCGAGACGTAGTCTACCGCCACCAGGATGTATTCATTCCCTTGAGAGCTTGGGAATGGGCCCATGAAATCCACACCCCAAACATCAAAAATCTCAACCTCAAGGATGGGGTTTTGTGGCATTTCATTCCTCTTGGAGATATTGCCCGTTCTTTGGCATAGGTCGCAGGAAAGCACAAAAGAACGTGCATCATTGAAGATGGAGGGCCAAAACAGACCACATTGCAGCACCTTAGCCGCTGTTTTAGAAAATGAGGCATGTCCCCCGTAAGCCGAGGAGTGGCAGCCGGCAAGGATCGAGCGCACCTCATCATAAGGCACACATCTTCTATACATGTCATCAACACCAATCTTGAAAAGATAGGGCTCTTCCCAGAAATAGAACTTGGCATCAGATTTGAGCTTTTTCTTCTCCTGCCAGGTCATTTCCGGAGGGAGAACCCCGCTGGCCAGGTAGTTGGCCAAGTCGGCGTACCACGGCTGCTTGGAGAAGGCCTGCACAGCTTCTGTTCGACCTGGAGGGCCGGCAGTTCGACCTGGACTGTGCTCAATGGCAAGGACTTCCATGGCCAGAGCAGTCCAGTCGTGGTCTGTGAGGTCTGTTCGGCCTGGACAGGAACCTGTTCGACCCGAAATGAGTGCCAACTGATCCGAATTCAGCTTTATAGGCCCCGAAATGGGGGCTGTTGGGGTCGAACTGGGGCTGGAGGGCCCCGAAATCCCTTCAATCATCATCAGCTTCTCGTGCGGAAAGGTGTCGTTGATGGGGAGGTCAGTGCCATCTGCTTCTTCCCATTGCAGCCGAGACAAATGGTCTGCTACTGAGTTTTCTGTGCCCTTCTTGTCTCGGATCTCAAGGTCGAACTCCTGGAGCAAAAGGACCCATCTTATAAGCCTTGGCTTGGCGTCCTTTTTGCTTAATAGATACCTCAACGCAGCATGGTCCGTGTACACGATCACCTTGGATCCCACTAGGTAGGACCTGAACTTGTCCAAGGCAAAAACAATGGCGAGGAGTTCCTTCTCGGTGGTCGTGTAGTTGGCTTGAGCCGGATCAAGCACCTTGCTCGCGTAGTAAATGGCCACTGGCTTCTTGTCCTTTCTCTGGCCAAGTACAACTCCAACCGCGTAGTCACTAGCGTCGCACATGAGCTCGAATGGTAGTGACCAATCCGGCGGTTGCAAAATCGGTGCTGAAACGAGAGCCGCTTTCAACCTGTTAAAGGCATTAATGCAATCCGCCTGTCACAATAAAATAAAGCTTACTTCATTCGACGAGTATTTCCGGACAAGAAATCCGCTTTCCACTGCCAGGAAGAAATCCGCCTGTCACAATAAAATAAAGGACCCGGACGGCTTTCATTCGACGTAGGCGGTCAAATAAAGCTTGAGGCCCAGATAAGCACATGACATGAGCTGCATCGAGATAAGTTTGGGGGGATTTGATATCTCTTTTATTTGCTGTTGTTTCGACCGTACTTGGCACCCAATTATGACTCAAAACATATTATTATTTGACATTTTGCTGTGTTTCTCCAGGTTTTGGCTTTGCCGCCGCTTCTAATTGTTTCACACAGGTTTTGATGAAGACTCAGGGAATAATGGGCTCAAGGAAGCTTGTCCACGCTCAATTGCACGCCAGACGACTCATTCCTGGCACCTGGGACGCATTCCAGGCCGACATGCGGGCCACAAGCCACGATCCACTCGATCCATACTTCGGTTCTGGGCTTTTCGTGCTCTGTTCGACCTGGACAAATTCTAGTTCGGGTCGAACTGAGCATTGAGGCTCTCATTCCACTCCAACCCGAACTGAAGTCCTGTCCGGGCCGAACAGAAACCGTCCAGGCCGAACAGACCAGCCCTGTGGCCCGACTACGCGCCTGTCTTCTCCAGCCTGGCTCCAGCCCGAACAGAGCGCTCTCCAGGTCGAAATGCCCCATTTGGAAAGCAGATATGCATTGAAGGCTGGCAGCTGGACCCCCTGATTCAGCCTGGGACGCCTCTGGCTTGTTCCCCAAGTTGGAGAACTCCTAGAAAAGGTCTCTCTCTGCCCAGCAGAGAGCTTCTTCTTCCTTCCACGTTTTTCCCAGAGACAAGTCCCACTTTACTTCATTTTTCCACTGGATTCCTTCATCGAAGACTGAGAACTCTCTACTGCCTTGAAGCGACGGCGGCAAGCGGCACTGACTTCCCACGTTTCTACCTTTCCACTGCCATTGAAGAGATAGATCTGAGCGTTTGAGGAGTATTTCGGTTTATTCTTCTTATGCACTTTTCTCTATTTTCTATGGCTTGTATCTTTACTAGCATTTCTTTATTTTCTGCTATTGTCTGTTTAGAGAACATGTGTGAGTAGTTTCCTATGTCTTAGGGTAGGATTTGATGTAAGTTTAGTTTGTGGTTGTGTTGAATGATTGGCTTGACATTTGACTATGTTATTTGATTGCTTGGTATTATCTATCTGCTTGTTAAATTCTGTTGCTTTGATCTGTTTTGCTTCTGAATCTTAGGCCTGGTTTGGTTAAGCTACAAATTTAGATCGTACAACCAGAATTGAACCAAGTACTTGGGGTAAATCTGTGACTTGAAAGAGTCGATTAGTTGAACTGAAAGGTTAATTTCTAAATTGTTTGAAAGAGCGATTAGATACCCTTAGAGCACAAGTAAATCAAACTCAAGAACACTAATTCCCGACACGAAGTTAGGTAGTGAACTTAGGAGGGGCTAGGTAGAGTCCTGTGCAGGGTTTCAATCCAAGAGACGAAAGTTGAGGGTTAGAACTCGAGTTACAGCCAGTCCAGACCCTGGACGTAGTCCAATTCAAGCCTTCATCTCGCTTCCAGGCTTTCTGTTCGACCCGAACAGGTCTTGTCCGGGTTGGACAGGAGTCTGTAAACACAACCAAGCTCCAGGTCTCTGTCCAGGCCGAACAGATTCTGTTCGGGCCGAACAGAACCCTGGAACCCGGTATCTCGAGGTTTGTCGCGAGAGCGATCGACCGAGGAGGTTCCGGTGCTAAACCTAAGTCATTTCTGATCCCTAGGACGCTTTTTCTTTGTCAGAAAACCCCTAAAAACCTTTGTTGCTTGTTTTCCTGTCTTTTGCTTTGTTTAGAATTGATTTCAAGAGTTATTTTAGAGTCCGAAAACACCCAAAAATATCTACTTTATTGCATGGTTACTTTTGACCTGTTTGAATCAACCTGTTTTTACTCGTCTAGCTTTTGAAAACCAGCGAGTCCAGTATTCATTAATCCGTCCCTTGGGTTCGACCCTAAGCTTAACTGAAACGACTAGTGAGTTAAGTTCTAGGTACAAATTTATTTGATATCTGGTTCCTAAAACCCGCTCATCACTGATCACGAACTTTGTTGAGAGCTCTATCTGTAATCCCAGGTTGCCTACGTCTCACCAATTCATCATATTCTCTACAATCCAAAAGACTAAATTAAAAAATGCATGTATTAAAAGAAAAGTTCCAAACTAGACAATATTATAATAAAGTAATTTCTTACTCGATGAAGTCTTGGACTTCAGGACAATTCAATAGCACATATAATTGTACTGCATTCCACTCTTTCTCGTCAAGTGTCCTACTCGTACACTTTCCAATTGGCCTACCAGGATGTGCAAAAATCGAAGATTGATCCTCAATTAGATGGCCTCGATCATCATCATGCCTTGGATTTTGGTTCAGTCGTGTGCGTACTGTACTAGCAAAGTAAATTGAACAAAAATTAGATATCTCTTCAATTATATATGCTTCCACTATGGAACCCTCTGGATGTGCTTTGTTGCCAACCTTTTTTCTCAACCTTCGCAACTCCCTGTAATATTATGATAGTATTAGATGGCTCATGAAAATTAATTTTTGATACAAAAATAACCAAATCAGGTCTTCTAATCAAATGGACTCTACTGTTAGTGTATCACTGGACTCTACTGTTGACACTGCAAATGGAGAAGTTGATGGCACAAGTGTCTAAGAAGATTCAGCTACATAACGTTTATTTCAGTAACTTTGTCTCTATGTACAGCGCACAGTGGACAGCGCATCATGTTACATAATGAATCAAAAATCATTCAGAAATAATGAATCAAAAGCATTGAACCTTTTTCTCAGATTAAATCAAATCAGTTCTTCTAATCAACAGGTGGACCAAAAAGTAAATTGAATTGACCAAGTTGATTGGTCCAAAAACCAAATCCTTATCTGGTCCCTAGGTTCAGATTACATAAATGTATATATCTAGTTCTAAAATTCAGAATAAAAAAAAAATATCAAACAAGAGAAGTTACCTTTCGAAAGGATACATCCAACGAAATGAAACGGGACCGCCAACTCTAGCCTCATATGGCAAGTGCAGAACCAAATGTTCCATTGAATCAAAAAATCCAGGAGGAAAGAATTGTTCTAACTTGCATAATGTTACAGCGATATTTTTTTCTAAAGCTTCCAAATGGGACACGTCCAACTCGGTTGCACACAGGTCTCTAAAGAAATTACTTAATTCAGTTAATGGTTCCCATACAAAATCAGGGAGAAAATCACGAAATGCCGTCGGTAATAATCTCTCCATAAAAATGTGACAATCATGACTCTTAAGCCCTTGGAACTTGCACTCTTCTACATTCACGCATCTGGACCAATTTGAAGCATATCCATCTGGGAATTTCAACTCCTTCAACCACTTGCAAAGCATTTTTTTTTGCTCTTTTGTTAGACAAAAAGGAGCCTTAGGCTTAATCCATGATCCGGTAGCACTTCTTCGCAACTCTAATTCAGGACGATCACACCACTCAGCCATGTCAAGACGAGATTTGGCATTATCCTTAGTTTTATCTGTGTCTACAAGGGTGTAAAAGATGTTACCAAACAAATTCGCCTCAATGTGCATATCATCCAGGTTATGCCCAATCAAATTGCTCGACCAATATGGCAAACTCCAAAAGATGCTTCGTTTTTGCCAATTGTGTGTCTTCCCATATCCTGGAAACTCTTCACGCTTTTTTCTTGATTTACCAAATACTACATCCGGGAGAGACCTAACAAATTAGTTGTAATCAGTCAAAAGTTTTAAAATTTATTAAACATTGCCATAATAAATTCAATAGTAAATTTTTATAGTTCATGTGATGGTTCGAAATAGAATCTGTTAGGATCTTTGCTTCTAAATACTTTTGTACAAACATTCTACTTCAATGGTCTATTATTTATTGTACTACTACTAAGATATTGGTACTAAATTTGCTATGCTTGTTATAAAAAAAAAATTCCTGTAGTAACATCTAATAAAGGACACTTACATAACTTCTTTATGAATATCTTCACGATTTAAACGCTCTGGAGGTTGACCTTTCACTTGCTTGCCCTTTAAAAATCTTTTTCTATCCCGACGGAATCTATGTGACTTCGGCAAAAATGCCCTATGATCAAACCAGCAAGCTTTTTTCCCATTCTTCAATCGAAATGCATTGGTTGATCCCATGCATATCGGACAAGCTAATCTTCCATGAGTAGACCATCCAGATAACATACCATATGCTGGAAAATCACTGATCGTCCATAAAAGTGCTGCTTTCATTTGAAAATTCTGTTTACGGAAACAATCAAAGGTTTCCACTCCTTCATTCCATAACTTAACCAATTCATCCCGCAAGGGTTCCAAAAAGATATCGATGTCTCGACCTGGACTTCTCGGACCAGGAATAACAAGAGACAAGAAGATATTTTCACTTTTCATTACAACACCCGGTGGAAGATTATACACCACTATAAAGACAGGCCAACAAGAATAAGGTACAGCACTCAGACTGAACGGAGTGAAACCATCCGTTGCCAGCCCAAGACGAACATTTCGCACCTCTCTTGCAAATTCAGGGTGCGCTCTATCAAAGAATTTCCATGCTTCTCCATCAGCAGGATGTATCATGACTCCAGGTTTTGCACGAACACCAGTCTTGTGCCACCACATATGCTCTGCAGTAGCAGAAGACATATATAGTCTTTGTAGTCGTGGTGTTATAGGAAGATAACGAAGTACCTTACGTGCTACTGGCTTGCCCTTTTTCTTTCTCATGTCACTCTTGTATCGTGGCTCACCACATACATCACACTTCTCTTTGAACAGCCTATCATTATAATACAACATGCAATCATTAGGACACACATCAATTTTTATGTACTTCAAACCAAGGCCGCGAAGCAGCTTCTTAGCCTCATAGAAGTTCGAAGGCAGTGTGTCCTTCTCGGGAAGCACACTCTTGATAATCGATGTCATCCGATTAAAGCATTCTCTGGGCAAATTGTAATCTGATTTCAGGTTCAGCATTTGAGACACAATCGATAACAATGATTCTCTGCACTTCAAATTTTTCACATTAGCCTCCAACTCCCATAATGGCTTTTCTGCTGCTTCAAGCATTTCATAAAATTCCTTGGCAGTGCTATTTGGAACTTCCTCTGTTGTATCCCAATTGAAATCTGGACCGGCAGCATCTAACACCATCTCATTCATCCTATCTACCTCTACCCCTTCATTAACAACTCCTCTATCTGAGTCATGGCAGGTATCTCCCTCTCCATGATACAGCCAACGATCGTAATAGAGAGTAAATCCTTTATAGTTCAGATGTTTTCTGACTTCATCACCAGCTAACCATTCTGTATTGTCACAGTCTCTGCAAGGGCAACGGATCATGTCTACATTACCTATTCTTTCCACACTCTGCCTATGCTTAAAAGCTTCTTCCACAAAGTGATCCACTCCACGCAAAAAATCAGGATTCATGTTTCTCTCATCAAGAAATCTAAGATACATCCAGCTACGATCCCTCGACATTTTCAACCTGCAGCATTCCAAAATGGAGTTAAAATATCATACTATTAAATTAGACAAATTATTAATTAACGTATTATATACTTCCACAGACTCAAGCAATTACAAGACAGGGAAAAATATGGTATTTATATAAACCTCATACAACTTAGAACCTCCTGCTGATGAGTGAGGTGCAAATAAAAATAAGAAATTCCAATCACAAGAGGAAATGATTTAGATCATATTATCCTAGCACTCATATTATCTGAACTAGATAACCTATAGATTCCATACCACAGTAAAATCTAGATGTGCTTTACCAAAAAATAATAAATACATAAATAAATAAATTCCTGTCAAACAGCTTCAAAGAAAAGCACGACAAATTTCAACAGTTGGTGTTCAATTTACAATGGTACTGTCTGATAGCAACAAAATATTTTGAAAAAAAATAGAAGATGTTCAATTGTCGATTTCAACCTTGTAATTATGCTTAAAGACTTACACAAAGTGTACCAGATTTTTTAAATTAATTTGTGGTTACCAGTTGATGTACTTAACCATCTTGACCAAATGAATAGCTTATTATGTAAGTTATAACCTGTGCCCAAACACGAGTTAACAAACTCAAGTGGGCCATAGTAAGGAGCTGGTCACATTTAAAAAGGGTGTTCGAGACTCATACTATGCTTTTGATTTTCCTTTTTTAATGCCAAGAACTGACTTCAGTGTATAGTACATAATAAATTAAGAACATGTCAAGAGATCACAACTCACAAGAGAGTTGAGGTTTGCACTATAAACTAAGCAACAATTGTTTGGTTCCTGTGCAAAATAGTTCAACCAAATTGGGCGTTGGATCTACACAAGTACAGCAAATTCATACTAAAAGTTTTTGGGGATCAGTACTTAGAGGTACCAGACTTACAATTTCGGCGCTTGCTTTTTGAGATGTGTTTGAGTTCTTAGCCCCTACTTGCTACATCAATTTCAGCACTTCCTCTTTGATCTGACCAAAAGAAAATTAAAACATAAATTTTAGTTCCCATCACTCTAAAGGAGTTCAAATAAGCAATTTAATTAGGTTTCAGCAGTTGCATGTTTGAAAATCTTTGTTTTTCACTTTGATGGGCAAAGGAATTGGACAAAATATATCAGCCTTATTATCGTCATAACTATTATCGTACTAATCATACAGCTCTGCTTAATTGGTAAGTTTATTTTACTCAAAAATCCTCTTTCCAAATCCCCATTTATTACACAATTAGGATAAATCATGCATCATCTATTATTGTGCGTCTGAAAAAAATTGTCTACAACATAGTGAAAAACATTGATGAGCAATGAAACAATTTGGTGCCTACTGAAGCTAACTAATTGATTAAACTAATTTTATCTGAAGAGATTTTGGTAAAAGGATCTAGGTTGGGAGTACCTCGAAGAACAAGGAGACGTTGGCGGTAAAACCTACACGGAGACGAGATTCTCGTGTAGGCGCGAGATTCCGGTGGAGTCGGCGAGCCCCTCCGTTGATCGATTTTGGTGGAGGCGCTTCAACGGATTAATGGATTTTTTGTGCAGAGACGAAACGAGAAAAACAAATTAAGGAATGGGACTTGAGGAGAAGGGTTTAATTTGTGCTTCTGACACGTGGGTCTAAGTATGGGACAATGGAAAAAAAAAATTTTGGGAGCATCAGCGCTGAAGAGGGCCCAAAGGAAGGTAACATAAGAAAAATACAAATTAGAAAAAAATGCATGGATTGAAAATAAAAAAAAATTACGGGAGCATGTGGTAATAATTAGAATCAGGCTTTTAGATGCAAATTAAATTGAAAATAATATATATATATTTGTTAGCATCAATTGTTTACATGCAACTAAAAATCGGTTGCATCAGCAAAACCCATTCAATAAAGTGAAATATATTGGCACATGTTAAATTGATGCGATTGTTTTTGGTAGCATCCGCAAATTTGATGCAAGGACCATAAAATTATTTTTCCAGTAGGCATCCAAAATTTGCTCATGCCATTGATGAAAGGCTCATGCTACTGTTAAAAAGCTGATGCCATTGCTACAGTTTCCTGTAGTGACTATCGCCGTCAAAGTGCCCACATGATACCAGTTCAAATTTTATCACGAGATGCTCATGTGGTGGCACCAACGGCTGGATCCTTCATCTTGGCAGGAATTTTTGGTAAATACTTTGCTCAGGCAAGTGTTGGCAGGAAATCAGTTTCAAAATTTAAATCAGCTTTTGAGGGAATGCTGGAAAAGAGAAACCAACATAATCAATCCTATTACATCTGGTATAATTAGCTAACATATACCATTGAATTTTTATCTCTTCGTGTCTTCAATAAATTTTCTGATGCCTTTGCAGTAAAGATGTAATGTAAACTCAAAGTAAAAGAGGCATGTCGGCACAGTCGGCATGGTGTGAAAAAAAAAAAGTTAAAAAGTCAAAAGTCAAAAATTTGGGCTGTACATGAGTTGTAATGTCGGTAAAATTATTTTTAACCGACTATGTACTCCTATAAATAGGGATAGTATTTGGTAATATTTGTAATTCATATTAGAAATTTCATTCAATCAAAATTTGAGTGTTCCTCTTCCTCCTCCATTTATAATCGAGTTTATTTGAATTCCATTTGTAACAAATTGGTATCAGAGCCTTGTCGAGTGTCTCGTTCAAATGGTAACCAGAAATCCGAATATCTCATTTCAATACCCGATCCTAACCAAAACCAATTATGATCAATGGTCGTTGCGAATGAAGGCCATTATTGGTGCTCACGGCCTCTGGAACATCGTCGAGAACGGCATTGAAGAACCGGAAGATGAGACCCGACTCACAATAGCAGAGTTGAATGCTTTGCAGAAGAAAAGAAGCGGAGATCAATGCGCGCTGAGTATCATCCATCAAGGATTGGATGACGACATGTTCGAGAAGATAGCCAATGAGACGAGTTCTAAAGATGCGTGGGAAATTCTGAGAAATTCGGTGGTTGGAGTTGATAAAGTGAAGAAGGTTCGACTCCAAACTTTAAGAGCCGAGTTCGAGACAATTATGATGAAGCAGAGTGAGTCCGTAAGAGATTATTTCACTCGAGTGTTGGCTATAATTAATCAAATGAAGAGGCTTGGCGAGAAGATGGAAGATGTAAGAGTCGTAGAAAAAATACTACGGTCTCTCAATTCAAAGTTTAGCCATGTGGTGGTGGCAATTGAAGAATCGAAGGACACGGAGTCCATGACGATCGATGAGTTGAATGGTTCGTTGATAGCTCATGAAGAGAGAATGAAGAGAATACAACAAGAATCTCTTGACGAGGCGCTACAAGCAAAAGCGACAATTAATGAAGATAAAGCGATGTATGCGCAGCATAACCACCAAGGAAGAGGAGGCAGATCTGGAGGTCGTGGCTCAGGTCGAGGTCGAGGCCGTGGTAGAGATAACAACTACCAAGAAAGACAATAACCAAATGAATTTCAACAAAATTCTCGTGGCAGAGGACGTGGCCGCGGAAGAGGTGGCCGTGGATACCGTCCCGACGTCGACTGTTATAACTGCGGTCGGCATGGGCATTATGCACGAGACTGTCGATTGCCAAAGAAGGTAGAAGAAAATACAAATTTTATTCAAGAAGAGTCAAAAGATGATGGAGTTCTCATGATGGCACATAATGATATCATTCCCGACAGCGACTCGGTATGGTATCTAGACACGGGTGCTAGCAATCATATGAGCGGGCACAAACATCTATTCAAGGAGATGCAAGAGGTCAAAGATGGTCACGTTTCATTTGGTGACGCATCGAAAATTCAAGTAAAAGGTCGAGGTAAAATCAAATTTTATCATAATGGCAAAGAAAGTACAATCGAAAATGTGTACTATGTGCCAGACATGAAAAGTAATATCCTGAGCGTGGGACAACTGATGGAAAAAGGCTACTCGGTTTTCATGAAAAATCGGGTGATGTTCTTGAAGGACAAAAGAAACCGCTTAATTGCACGGGTGGAGATGGCCCAGAATCGCACGTATAAGCTCAATTTGAGAAACGTGCAAGAAACATGTTTGAAAATCAACATGACAGATAAAGCCTCGCTATGGCATTTACGGTTTGGACACTTGAGCCGAGATGGCCTAAAAGAGTTAGCAAAGAAGGACATGGTGCATGGTCTACCCGACATAGATTATCCCAAACAATTTTGCGAAGGATGCGTACTTGGCAAGCAAGCAAGAAGCTCGTTCCCTCGAAGTGCAGAATATCGTGCAAAAAGAATTCTCGAATTGATACACACCGACATATGCGGTCCGATCACACCCAAATCATTTGGAGAAAAGAGGTATTTTATTACTTTTATTGATGATTACACAAGAAAGACATGGGTGTATTTCCTTAAAGAGAAATCCGAGGCATTTGAAGTATTTAAGAAATTTAAGACAATGGTTGAAAAGAGGACCGGCCATTATATTAAAGCGTTGCGATCGGATAGAGGTGGTGAATATGTGTCAACTGCCTTCACAAATTTCTGCGACGAACACGGCATAAGGAGATTCCTGACAGCTCCCTACTCGCCTCAACAAAACGGTGTAGCAAAAAGAAAGAATCGAACTATTCTCGACATGATTCGGTCAATGTTGAAGACCAAGAATATGCCTAAAGAGTTTTGGGCAGAAGCGGTACGATGTGCCGTATATGTGCAGAATCGATGTCCGCATGCAAAGCTGATGAATCAGACACCACAAGAAGCTTGGAGTGGAATCAAACCAACGGTGTCGCATCTCAAGGTATTTGGTAGCGTGGCCTACGCGCACGTACCAGATCAAAGAAGGACCAAGCTAGATGATAAAAGCAAGAAATATGTATTTATCGGGTATGACGAGAAGACGAAGGCTTTCAGACTGTTCGACCCGATTGAAAAGAAGGTGATCATAAGTCGAGATGTGCAAGTGAATGAAGAAATTGCATGGGACTGGAACAACCAAAAGGAAATGGCGAATGAAAAAGAAGAACCGTCAACCTCTACACCAACAACAACAAACACGAGTAACGAGAGCTCCGATGATGAAGACGAGCCAAGACAACCAAGAACGAGAAGCTTGCAAGATCTATATGAATCAACACCTGAGGTACATCTAGTGTGTCTTTTAGCGGATGCCGAAAATATTACATTTGAAGAAGCAGTGAGAGATAAAAAATGGCGAGATGCGATGGATGAAGAGATCACCGCTATCGAAAAGAATGACACTTGGAAGCTGGTCGAACTACCAGAAGGACATCAACCCATAGGAGTTAAATGGGTATATAAAAAGAAGATGAATGCTGAAGGTAAAATTGAGAGATATAAGGCGAGACTTGTTGCAAAAGGATATCGACAAAAGGCCGGGATTGACTATGATGAAGTCTTTGCCCCGGTTGCGAGAATGGAGACAATTCGACTTCTCATATCTCTAGCAGCTCAATTCAAATGGACAATCTATCAGATGGATGTAAAATCAGCATTTTTGAACGGTGTGCTTGAAGAAGAAGTATATGTGGAGCAACCACCTGGATACATGAAACCTGGCAAAGAAACACAAGTGCTAAAATTAAAAAAGGCACTCTATGGACTGAAGCAAGCACCTCGAGCATGGAACTCACGAATCGACACATATCTCAAGAAAAATAAGTTCAAGCAATGTCCATATAAACACGCACTGTATGTGAAAGAAAAGGAAGGTAATATGCTATACGTTGCTTTATATGTTGATGATCTCATATTTATGGGAAATAATGAGAAAATGATAAAAGAATTTAAGGAAGTCATGACTCGAGAATTCGAGATGACAGATTTGGGGTTGATGAAATATTTTCTTGGATTAGAAGTTAGACAAGAAAGTGCAGGGATATTTGTGTCGCAAGAGGCGTATGCAAAAGAAATTTTAAAGAAATATAAAATGGATGAATGCAATCCCGTGTCAACACCGATGGAGCTCGGTGCAAAACTCTCTAAGTTTGAGGGAGGAGATCGAGTAGATGCGAGCAAATACCGAAGCCTAGTGGGAAGTTTGCGGTATTTGACATGCACAAGACCCGATATTGCATATAGTGTCGGCGTGGTGAGTCGATTCATGGAGGAGCCGAAATACTCACATTGGAAGGCGATCAAACGAATTTTGCGATATATCAAAGGAACTGAAGCACTCGGGTTATTTTACTCGAACTCAGAAAAATACAAATTGATGGGTTACTCCGACAGTGATTGGTGCGGAGATGTAGATGATCGCAAGAGCACATCGGGCTATGTGTTCTATATGGGAGACACGGCATTTACTTGGGCCTCGAAGAAGCAGCCAATAGTAACTTTGTCGACATGCGAAGCGGAGTACGTAGCAGCATCGTGGTGTGTTGCCCACACAATTTGGCTAAGGAATTTACTTCGCGAACTAAAACTTCCGCAACATGAGGCGACTGAGATACGAGTCGACAACAAATCAGCAATTGAGCTAGCCAAAAATCCGGTGCATCACGAAAGAAGCAAACACATAGATGTTCGGTTCCATTTTATTCGGGAGCATATTAAAAATGGAGAAGTGCAAATGAGGCACGTCACAAGTCGAGATCAAGCAACAGATATTTTCACGAAGGCGTTACCAACGGAGCTGTTCAATAATTGCAAGACGAAGATTGGAATGAAAGATGGAAGAGATTTGAGTTTAAGGGAGGAATTTGTAATGTAAACTCAAAGTAAAAGAGGCATGTCGGCACAGTCGGCATGGTGTGAAAAAAAAAAGTCAAAAAGTCAAAAGTCAAAAATTTGGGCTGTACATGAGTTGTAATGTCGGTAAAATTATTTTTAACCGACTATGTACTCCTATAAATAGGGATAGTATTTGGTAATATTTGTAATTCATATTAGAAATTTCATTCAATCAAAATTTAAGTGTTCCTCTTCCTCCTCCATTTATAATCGAGTTTATTTGAATTCCATTTGTAACAAAAGACACTTTGAAATCATGAACAGAATCAGTATTACCTTAAATTTTGCATTCTATTTCTTTGCAACTTGCAAGTGTCTTTATAGTTTCAAATTTTCTGACTTTCCGCACTACAAAAAATGCCCCTATTGACTGGTGAGTGATAAAGTAAAAAATTGTTGTATACACGAAACTTAAAACTTTAAAAATAAATTTCTAGTAAAGTATCATCCATCAAGGAAACCAGTCATCCTCCAAACTGCATTTCGAATGTGTAAAAGCTTACGGCCTCTAAGCGTTCGATCCTGCCCACTACACAATGAAAATGCAAGTTTGCCATCATTGCTCCTGTGGGACACCATAATATGAGGCGGCACCAGCTCGGTGCCCTCTTCCTCATAACGCCACTTTCTCCTCTCGCATGAAAGATGTAGACTTGAACTACCCGGGATTGTGATCGGGGACGAGGAAATGCTTCTGTTCCCGTGTCGTGAATATTGATTGTGTCCATTGGCGCAGTTTAATATCATTTTCTCAGAAAAATTTGAATCAGAAGAAAGGGTTTCAGGCCACAGAACTTCGGCTTCAAGGAAATCCTCCATGTTGTGAAATGTAAACAGCTCGACTTTGTTTTGTTTGAGTGCCTATGAGAATTGCTTCTGCTATATGGAAAACAAAACTTTGGAATTCCTCCTCATTTAATTATAGAAGACGTAAGAGGGCGCAAAAATGTACTAAGGAATATCCATGTTGATTTGGCACATCCTTGACCATCCACGTACACTATAAAAGCTGCTTCTATTGGACAGAGACTGGAGTATCCTCCTTCCACAGGTACTTAATTTCCAAATAAAACAGGAAATAAGACATTTTATCTCTAGTTATATATTTTATTGGAAATTATTTAGATGGCAAACACATGCAAATAATTTCGGAATTGTTTTATAAAAACATGATTTTCCACAAAATTCTGGATGTCTTGAAATTAACGATGATTTTATTATTCAACAGCCAAGCTATAATTATTTAATTATATGAATCTAGAAGATATTGGGGCCACGAGAATTATAGCTGTAATTAGCTTCTTGAAGATTTCACGATAAAAAGAGTAAGGAATATGATGTGCGAGGCAACAAAAAAACTTTCAGTTAGCTTCCTGAAATTCCACAATATTTTCCTCCAATTTTTGTTTTTAAAATGAACTACTCCATTTCTAAATTATATGTGCTTCTAATTCATTAAGAAAGGACAGAGCACAATTGTCGTACTATCATGCCAATACCATCTTTTCTATTCTATTTCTTTTTTTCCGAAATTTTGAAATTTTAGAAGTCATCTCCATTTTAATATTAATGGAGAATATATAATGATTGGAGCATGCTTTTAGTATTTAAGGTCAGAGATGAGAATCGTGTGAGGCATGCTCATTAATTAATGTCAACCAATCACAGAGAAACACAGTACGTGGCGGACTTTAGGGATTTAATTAAGATATTTTAAAATAATGACAAGGTTAGAAAAGCGCCAAAAAGACCCAAATAAAGCTATGACAATGCATAACCGCATAACTAAAGTTCCTGATAAGGGAAAGCCTAAGCTAGGATAGACGCATGATTAAGGAACTATTAGTCGTTATGCGTGGGGCCCACTTATTTTACATGGATGTAAGCTTATCCAAAATTAAGTTCACGAGATTTTATGCAGGTTTGCATATGATCTATACATTTTCATAAAAGCTGCTTCTATTGGGGAAAAAAAAATTGAAAGCATTTACCGCATGCCATGAAAATTGATTGCGAAATTTTAGGACAATACTGATTCTGCTGATTTCATAGGGTCATTACACCAAAAGCATCAGCAAATTTATTGAAGACATACGAAGAGATAAAAATTCAATGGAGCATGTTAGCTAATTATGCCAGATGTAGTAGGATTGATTATGTTGGTTTCTCTTTGCCAACATTCCCACAATGCTGGTTTAATTTCTGAAACTGGTTCTTGGATCCACAACACACAGGCGCACAGCAGGGAGCTGGCATGGCTTATGTTCTATTTGACCCAACTGGTAAGCATGAAAGCTACCTCACCTTTCACGCTGAACTCCTATCACTCAAAAATGCACTACATGCAAGCTGTTTTGGCACTAGGAATCACTGATCGTTGTTTTTACACGGACTGCAAGGAGCTTCAAGCCTTCAAGCCTTCAACAAGTCATCACTAGTGTTTTAAGTGCTGCCTCTGTTGAACACAACATGTTAGTAGGGAAGACAAACCAATTAGCAGATACCTTAGCTAAATACGCTAGAACTAGGGGAGTAAATTGTCTAGATTATACTTTCCCCACTTGCTGCATGTATTCCTGTAAACTGAACTTTGTTGAATGGGAGCCTAAGGGCAGCTTTCAACCAAAAAAAAAGAAAAGAATAAATATAATAAATAAAATAAATGAGGTTGGATCATTCGTTAAGATATATAAAAACTGGCATGTCTTCATCATTAGCTAAACAAATCCAGAATCAGATCAGAATATTTCCAAATTTCGAATCCAAACTGCCATTATCTTCTGGGCTACAAGCAATGCATGCATTGCAATTATTATCATGTCGTTTTTGCTGTTGCTGCTACTATTATTATTAGAAAATGGAAATTACTATCTGTCATCTCTCCAAGCACCATGCCGTGCTATCGTGTTTGTATTTGTTAACTTTATTGATTTATATGTTCAGTTTTTTTATTTAGGTGTTCACTTTATTAAATTATGAGTTAGATTTTATTTTTTGTATTGTTGTTTAGATTTTTCTATGCATATTCAACTTATTTTTTTTATGTGTTCACTTTGATTATTTAACTGTTCAATTTGTCTATTTTATATATTTATTTTGTTCAAGTGATGGACAGGATGGCAAAACTACATATTGTAGTTGTCATATATCTGATCAATTTTGGAATCAGAAGTTGCGGCTCAAATGAAATATAATTCTTATTTTAAGGTAAAAATATTACAGCAAAAATAAATTTTCGGTAAAAAAAATAAAATTACATTTTAAATTTTGGTTAATGGAATAGATGTATAATAGAAAATGCTGGTTAATTACTTCACTGGTTTATTACTAGTTTTGTTCCACATCCAAGCTATATAACCTTTCTTATTCCACTAAAATTTTGGATATAATAATATCTGCTGATCTTCCAGTTAAGGAGGAAATTTATGTATTCATTTATATATTTATAATATTTACTTGACTTCTGTAATTGTACTCGTTAAATCCTGGACTCTCTCCTTAGAAATGGTTATTTTCTACAATCTAGCTCGACCCAAAACGCAAACACATCTTGCTAATCCATAGAATAACGTTTCTTTTTTAGCCATTAAAAGATAAGGTTAATTAATTATATAGTTCAGAAAAAAAAAAAATTCAACCGCAAAGGATAAAACATCTTCATGATTGTGGTGGCGGGTTCAAAATTCGGCTT
Source organism: Rhynchospora tenuis (assembly GCA_027725995.1). Lineage (NCBI taxonomy): Eukaryota > Viridiplantae > Streptophyta > Magnoliopsida > Poales > Cyperaceae > Rhynchospora > Rhynchospora tenuis. Next base: position 178,364 of record JAMRDG010000020.1, on the reverse strand, counting down.
AAATTTCTTAGATTAACCATAATAATCTAATCATAAAAGAATAATAATGTAATAGTTCGGTAAGTTATTCTGAACCCGTTGTTTCTTTTTTTTTTTTTTTTTTTTTTGAAAAACTTCTGAACCCATTGTTTATTTAAGACTTCCCATAATTGGGCCCACTGGGCTTGAACCATAATGAATTTGTTTTAGGCTTACTTTCAAATATATTACGCAAACTATTCTATCGTCTATTCGTTTTAAAATCTGCAAATTCTTTACTGGTAGAGTGGAAGGCTTTTGAGTTTCACCAACTACGTCCAGAGAATTTACAAATTACAGCCCAGGCGAAATTCAAATAGCCCATCTCACATAAACTTTCCAATAGTCTGGATGAATATCAAAATGTTCTCTCTATGTCAAAAAGAAAAAGTTTATTACACATGCAATAATTTAACAAATAGGTCATCCGAGAAGTAAAGTTTGAACTTAGGTCATCTGTATTAATATGAAAAATATATTAGCACTTTGGTTATCCGAGAGTCCGAGACATGTTTCAAGTTTGAACTTGTCTGGAATCCTTCTCGCGAAGGATCTCAAGAAATTATTACGCACTTGCAATTTTGAAATAAGTATTTCTAAAATTTAACTTAATCTATAATAGGCCAGAAACAATATCATGAATTCACTGTTTAAAAAAATTTAAATGTAGATTTTCTCAGAAACCACATAATGTAAACTTATTTTCCGCAATGCACATTTGTTTTCTCGAACACAATTATTCACAACTATTATGTATTTCAACCTCTGTTTTCAATACCCTACCGGTTACCGTAAAATTCCGGTAATACTGGATATCGGAAAAGTGACCGAAACAATGGTATTTGATATTATGAGATAAAATATCGAAAATTTTTGAAAAATTTGAGAAAATTAATATCGGATTTCAGCTACTGACCGATATGCTGTTGGTAGCTCACTACACCAAAAAGTAGATTTAGCAAAAGTTAAATTGCAACAAATTTGGTTTTTCTTGCTAATTATATACTTTTACAAGACCGAACATTGAGATTAATTTTCGTGTTGCTAGGAAAGACTAGTGCAAGACAAACGGCGCCAAATATTTCCATATAGCGCCTATTTTTTCCGCCAAAAGTGGTTACCTAATATTTGCCGTACCAAATAAAAAAAAAGAAACTTCTGTAAAAAATAAATAATAACCACTCTATGAAAATAAATAATAACTACCCACTCTATGAAAATAATAATTAACCACCCACTCACTAAGTAATAACTACCCACTCTATGAAAATAATAACCACTCAGCCGTCTAATTCTATGAATGTCCAAATCTCATAGACTCATACCCGAGTTTGTTTTTACTTTTTTGTCTCACAAAAAAAATAATTAATTAAAAAGTAAATTAATCGCTAATCAAGAGCTTACGTGATTATCTAAGATTGTATACTAATTTGACCCTTTGTTTTAATTTCAAACCACTAATCTTATTTTTATTTTCGTATTTATTTTCAATGCCTATGAACTATTTCTGAAGTTCAGTTGGAGTCTTCTTAACAAGTTTTAATGAAATTTGAGATTACATACAGGGACCTTTCTTTTTACCAATCCTGCAAATTTCAATTTAATGTAACAAAAAAATGTACCCTGAAAAAATTCCCAATAATTTTACTACCACAATCAAACAAATAAATTATAAATAGTAGTTATCATGAAAAGTCACATGTACAAAATTACAGCGTCAATTAAACATTTTGATTTTGTTTGGACAAACGAATTAAAGCCCTTTTAGAATTATAATTCTTCTTTTCTAAAAATAATTTAATAAAACTAGCAAATATACCTAACCAATGGGTTGGTAGATATAATATATATATATATATATATATATATATATATATATATATGATGGAAAATTTTACATATGTGATTTATTTCTAAAATAAAAAAATAATTTAAAGAAGTTTTCCATGTGTTGTGCTCTCTTTCCAAACATAGCGCACAACTAATTAGCTGTATTCTTTCGATTAAAAGTGAAGAGAATGTAAATTTATATCCATCGCTAACATATAACCATTGATTTACATGATCAATTGTTAAGAATGCTTAGAGTAACAAATTATTTACAAACTTCACCTAATTGCTTTAATCCTTGGATACGTACTTTTATAAGTAGTAGAGATATGCATGACATATGCGATCAGATCTAACTAAGAACATCAAGTGACATACTTAGACTGCTCATTATATTCTCCACGTCGAAATCTCATCACAAATGATTTTTTAAAATTATTATAGTTTTTATTTAGATTTTAAAATAACTAGCAAAAGATGCCCTCAAGATGTGGGCAAATAAGAAAATAAAATATTGATATTATTTTTGTTTCATATAGAACTTTACATGTTATAGACAATAAAGATAAGGTAAAATTAATAATTTATTAGTCATTCCTTTTAAATAAATAGCTAATTTGGTAGTAACTTAATCTTTTCTAATAAAAAATCTTAACCTTTTAATTTAAAATTAAGATCTAGACTACTGATCAAATCAAATTACACAAATCAATGGTCCATAATTGATATAAGAATTGTTTATACCATTTTATATGACATATTTACTCCTTTTATATAAAATGTTTACTCTTTTTGTTAGGTGCATTTATAAATAGTAGAGATATAGTTTTCATGACTTAAAATCTTTTGATCAAATATATTTCATAAAAAACTGAGAACATATTAAAATTATTCAAGTATTTGATTCTAGCACTGCTATTTTATATATATATATAAAAAAATAGGCGGTTAAAATTAGAATTGTCGTCTTTATATTTTCCGAGCTTGGCATATTCTCATTTTCCTTTAGGAGAAGTACACATTAATGTTGGTTTACTTGGTTTTAATTGTTCTATGGTTTTTAGAAGGTATCTTTTTTTCTTAAGTTCTACTAAAAAGCACATTTACTCGTAGTACAATTATTTAATTTTTACATTTATATCACCATAAAATTTATCAATAAATATATGTCGTTATTATTAGATTAATATTTGGAAATACACTATAAAGTCACTTAAATGAATTTTATGCCATTAATTTATTTGAAAAAAATAGTAATTAAAAAATTTACTTATAAGTATGTCAGTATAATTAAATACTAGAGGGATACATCTAGCTTCATTTAATACGAAATTTCTTACTGATGTTTAATTATTGAATTTGTTGCAAAAAAATCAAGTTTAATTATACAAAAATTTCTTACAAATTTATTATTGGTTATCATTTGCAATGATTATATTGCAAGATAAATTATATAATATTATTTCAATTAGGCATGAACTATCTTAGATTTCTAAATATATTTAGTTCTTAAATTAAACAATGATTGGTACGCCTATTTTTAATATAACAAACGTACCCACTCAAATGGGTGGGGTGGATAAGTAACATAAGAGAAATTTTTATATATGTGTTTTATTTCCAAAATAAAAAATAATTATTATTTTAATATTTTTTTTATATGTGTCGTGCTCTCTTTCCAAAAAATACACAATTAATCCAGCAATAAATTTCTTTCTATTTTGATGAGTTCACAACCAATCCGAAAAAAATTTCTTTCTAGTAAAAGTGAAGGGATGTTAAACTTAAATCAATCGTTAACATCCAGCCATTGATATACATGATCAATGGCTAATATTGCATAGAGTAAATAATTATTTTCACTTTTTTAGCCCATCTCTATGTGCATTTATAAGTAATTGAGATAATAGAGATAGAGAATATTCATTTCTTAAATTAAACAATGATTGGTACGCCTATTTTTAATATATTTAACCAAAAAAAGATAAAAATATTCATAATCATAGAAAAACAAAAAGAGAAAACTATTTTTAACAATAAAAAAATATTTGCCAGTCGGCCCTCAAAAAAAAAACAATAAAAAAATACGGCTTTTAATTACTACTTTAAATTTCCAAAATATCCTCATTGGATTATACCAAAAATATAAAAATAATAAAACAAAAAAATAGCAAAATATTTTTTCACTATACCAAATTTAGAGTTTAATCTCAATAAAGGTCAACAAAATTAGTCTTATGCATCATGAACGTAAGACTATTTTTTAATGTTTATAATGAAATAAAACAATATTTTTATTGATTTTCAGTGGCATAACACCAATTTATTTTTTCTATCTTAAATTTTCATATTTTACATGACATATTTAATTGGCCAATATTTTCATAAAACTTATTAATTTTTATTATTTTGTAATGACGTAAAAATAATATTTTCAGCGATAACATATCTCAATTTTCAAATTTGCAGTTTTATATTGATTTTAGAGCAGAATTCTAGTGCCACAATTTAACTTTTAATTTTTATTTGAGATTTAAACTTTAAATGTTTGATTTGAACCATTGATCATGTTCATTTTTTATAAGAGATGCATTTCTATAAAATTTTATAGTTTTTCTTATGTTCATTTGATACTCGATCAAGATGTCAAAAAATAATTATATTACTATTAACATATTTATAGTTAATTAGATTTGTTCTTTTTTTTCCTAAAAAAAAATATCCTCTTGATAAATAGCAAATGAACTCAAAAAATTATGAAAATTTTATGAAAATACATCTTTTAGTAAATTGAATGAGACCAATGCTCCGATCAAATATTTAGATTAAAATTTTGAAATAAAAATTTAAAAATTAAATTGTGGCACCAAAAACGTATTAGAACCTCTTTTATATTGTTGTCAAAATGACTGCTAAATTACATGGATGTGCACATTTATGATATATGTTATAATACAATATAAACTTGTATATGTTTTGATTTCCTCCAATTAAATTTATATACGTAATGCAAATGTTCCTCTTCCTTTTACCCCAAAAATTTCTTGTAAATTCCGATTCTCTCTCATCCCTTTGTCTTTGAAATTGATCAGCAGCGTACTAACTCCCCTCCTTCGACCGTCGTTCCTTATCCATCCTTTCGATCGCGCGACCCCTCGGTCGGAACTCATTCGTCTCCGTCCGCTTCGCCATCAAGTGACCCTCAAACTGTCTCCGTCGATTTCTCGCTTGCCTTCGTCATCCACTCCGACATAATCGCCATCTCTTCAAACCCTATCCGTCTATTGCCCATGTCTCGCAAAGTTTCTTCTTTTCCAGACCTGCTATGGCACCGTCAATCTCTAATCACTGGTACGCAAACTCTAATCTCACTAAAATAACATATCTTGTCGACTTGAAAATTGTAATTGGCTTGTGGTATTATTATAAGGTGATTGACACTTATTTGACAGAGAGATGGGGGAAGAGAGACTTGAGGATAGTTCCCCCACTCAGACTTGCAAACTATTGTTCATTATTTGGCTGTACACCAACAACGAGTATAAAGTTTGATGTTTGGGTGTGGGTTGATTAAATCTTATATAGTTTAGCTGTGTAAAATTGAGTTCTAGTTGCAGAATTGAAATTTTCAGGACTTAATTGAGGTGAATTTTGTTTGCTACTTCTACAATATAGAGCATATTCTTTGGCGGTGGTGTCTTTGTCAATGAAAAAGCTATTCCTATTAGCCTTGACAACATTACCTCAAGTAAATTCTTAATTGAAGTATAAACATATATAGTGGCACTGACTACCTAATTTGTTCAAACTTCAAACTAAAGAACAACTACAAAAAACAATGATATGCTAACAAAAACAAAACCTTGCACTAGTACAATAGGACAAAAATTAGAATTTTAGATTTACCTTTTGTGTGTACAAGTACAAAGATTAATAGTATGGTGTGTTTAAACATTTGTTTGGTGATTTGAGAAAAGGACTGTAGTCAACAGAGTGGCACCGGGATGCTTACTATTATGTAGGCATACCTCAGGTACAACCTCAATCTTCTTACTAAAAAATATTTGTGTTTAGTCAATACAAGCTCAATTTTTAATAAAGCTTAATAAAGCTGGTGTCCTCTGTACAAACAACTTTTTTATACCACTTGGTGATGTAAGACTTTACTTTTTGTATAAATTTGGGTAATTATTTCAACCATCTAATTGGGACCTATTAAACAAATTCAAGAGAGAAAACTAGCTAGCACCAATAGCTCTACTAAGTTATTTTATTTTGGGATAAGAATTAAGGAGTTATTTCATTTTGATTGATCTTTTTATGCAATTAAAATATTTTGTTGGGTATAATTTCATTTTGGTTTCTTATGAATTTCAGGGTCTTTCTTAGCCATATCTCCAAAGAAGACTAATTGAGACCTGAAAAGAGATAATGCATGCATAAGATGCTTGACAGGCTTAATCAACATACCTTATAGGTATGTTGTTCTATACATTTCTATAAATCTTATTATACAAAAAAATATACATGTGTTTTTTTCCGTACTTTTTATTTTTCCTTTTAATGATTTCTTGTATAATATTTGGTGTAAAGTACCGGTGAAACTATTAAGTATGGAAGGCTACATATTGAAAATTGACTGAGTATATTTTCAAATAAATTTAAGTCGTAGTACTAATTTTGTTACTCATTCTCTCTTTCGCAATTGTATGTTTAATGTCAGGGTGGCTAGTTGACATTGGAAAATGATGACACATTTGGAAGAGGTACTTGAGCATGAGTTTTGTCAAGCGGTCTTCGTTAAAAGATCACACAGATCATTGGTACAACTCATCATGGGTTCTGTACGCAAATGGCTAATAGTTGGAGTTCAGGAATTAAAAATTTGATTGTATAAAATTTTGTATTATAAATGTATTGGATGATATTTAAGTTAATTATAGATTAATTTTTTATTTATAATTTTTCGTTGTGTTCTTTTACCTTTTATGATTCTTTGTATTTAAATCAATAAATAAGTAAATATTAATTCTTATAATATTATCACGTTTATTCTATTAAATTAAATGCGAAAAAAAATTTAAAATGTAAATTGGCAAAAAATTTCTCCCATTCGATTCTGCAAGAAAACTAGCAAGACCATTGAGTCTTGCAGCAGAACTAATAATTAGTAATTTTTTGCAATTTTTGCGCAGATAAAAAAGGAACTAGCAAGATTAATATTTCTTGCAAAGTTAATGAAAAGGTCTTGCTAATTAGCAAGAGTTAGTTTTGATCTTTACCCACGCGCGAAAAAGTCTTTGTACAGACCCTAGCTACAGGACATACTGCTAGATTAAATAATCTCTAGCAAAAATTCTTTGCAAGACACCCGAGGCTTTCTTGGCAACGCTACGCTGTGTTGCTAAATCACTATTTTGTTGTAGTGGATAGGTTATTGAAAACATTGGTTTCAACAGCCGTCGACGATTATAATTAACTTTCTAATGCATCTTCCGACCTTCTCCCAAATGCAAAATGATGTACTATTCAATATATATATAATTATTTATTATTTGATTCGATAAACTCATTTATATATTGTCAAATGCACACATATTGTTTTAATTTTTTTTCTAATTATCAAGGTTTTAAAATGCATTGTTTTATCTCCGATAATATTGTTTTATCAGTATCTGAATAAAAAACACACAATAACATCACGTCTTTTAAAAAATGCACTTCGCAATAAAATCATTTTATCGTCGATAATTTGCGACAAAGCTGTTTTATCACCAATAGTTCTTTGATAAAATAAAAAATATGTTCGATATAATAAGGTGTTTTGTCCAATATATTTTTATTAAAAATTTACTTTTGTGCATTACTTGTTTTATTAATCATGAATTCTCAATTAAATTCGAATTTATGATTAATTTATGACATAATTATTCAAAATAAATGATATAGTACAACTGTTTTATCAATCGTTTTTTCAACTATATATAAAACTCTAAAATGCTAAATCAACTCCTAATTGCTAAACTACACAAATTAAATTGTACTTTAAGACCTTGCTAATTATTCAAATCGTCCCTAATATCCAAATCATTTTTTTTTCTATTACATATGCATATTGAAATTATTGTAGAATACATGTACTTCACTAAAAAAAGGAAAATTAGATATAACCCCTCAAAACTTCTTCAATTCGAAATATTCAAAGTCAGATATAACCCTCTCAAATCATATTCATTAAGGATATAAATTCTTTAACTAAATTTGATAATATTTTAATTTAAAAAAGTTAATTTCTAAATTTTCTGACTAAATTACCGTATGCTGCTCATTGTCAAAAGGACCTTTCGTCTACCCCACAATCAGAAAAGCAAAATTTCTTTTTTTTTTATTCTAGGTTTGCTATTTTTTTTTCTTGGAAAAATTAGACAGTGACTATCTAGTAAAAGAAGGAAAAGAAAAGAAAAGAAAAAAACAAATAAAACACAGTGCAGTAAAGTAACTAACTACTAAGCTAGCTAACTAACTGAACAACTTAGATAGTCTCTAACGACATTAAAATCTCATTGCCTAAGGTTTTCTGATTTGTAGTGATCCTCAACTCGAAATAGTCCTACACTAGTGAATTGGATTGCCGCATAGACAAATGGATCCATGGCTCACTGCTAGTTTTGGCCTTATTTCTATTTTATTTTTATTACTTTGTGCTATTGAGAGAGCCCCTGTAAATCATCTCTAAACTAAGAACGATACCAAAGTCTCTTAGATAAGTATTTTAAAAAAATGATTACTAAGACGAGAAAGCTAAAACTTGATCAAGTAGTTACACAGTACGAAAATGATGCAAGTGTAAAAATGAAACAAGAAGGCAGGGAACATGGAAGCAGGTAATTATGACCTATGGGTAGGGGCAATATGGTTAGAATTTATATATATTATTTTTTATAAGTTAAAAAATAATATAAAAATTAGTTAAAAGGGTTTATATAATACGATTTAGAGGGTTTTATCTAATTTTGAAGATTTGAGGGGTTATTTCCGATTGAAGAAGTTTTGAGGTGGTTACATCCAATTTTTTCTAATAAAAAACTGTTTAGTTGTTGAAGGTACTAGGGGTGAGAACTTAGAACGAACAATACAATATTCCAATTTATAAATGTAAATCAACAAGCTGTTGGTTGGAAAAGGAAACAACATGCCTAAGGAAAGGGGAACATTAGGGGTATATCCGTATATACCGTATACAGAAGTCTCGTGTCTTAGGATGGGGAAGACAGTCAGCTAATACAGCTGACTAATTCTCTCCATTCAGATACAATGGATGGATCCAGTATTGCAAAATTTATAACAATCATAAGCAAACAACTTTAAAATTTTGTCTGAATCAGCAAACAACAGTTTTTTCTTATACTTCAACATCAACTAAAGAACCTAGACCGTAACTTGAGATGCGGACATCTCCATTTTCTCATTAATTGAGAGCTTTGTGTACCTGATTTTTTTGTACGGATTTGTAAGGTCAGAGAGAAGAATGAGTGAGTCTGTCTTAATAAAAAAAAGACCAATCACAGAGATACACTTGGTTTATGAGTTGATGAGAAAATTTTATTTGAACAATGCGAAATAGGTATTTTCATGCCATGTTATACTTATCCATAATGATTTTAAGATTTTATGTGGATTAACTTCGTTATCTAGAGGTGGTTTATTAATTGTATTGTGTTGGCTAAGTAAAGCAGGGTATGGATTAGATGGTGTTGAAAGTTACAAGCACCGTTAGTTATACCAAATAGTAGAAGTAAGAAAATTTACATTAAAGTACAAAAGGTACATCAACCTAGTTATTATTAATATGATTACCTCAAATTGTTTTGCTGTCAACAGCGTTATAAGGTGAAACAATAAAGTGAGCAAAGAGGATTCAATGGGAACTAACGAAAAATTCGCAGAATTTGAAAAAAAAAAAAAAAAAAGAGAGCAGAAAATGTCAGCAAAAATAAAAATGGCAATTTAATTCTGATCTGACTAGATAACTTGTCATGTTGGACTTGCTAATAGTCTAGGCTTCAATGCGGATTGCGGAACCATTCCTCCTCAGCCCACGTATATTAATTAGTATTCTTTATTAAAAATTATTAATATGAACTTATGAAATGACTAATTTTTCTTTAAGCAGTGTTTGGTAATTGGTATGGTATTCAAAATTGTATGTTTTAATTTTTAAAATTAAGGGAAAAATTGACCAATGGTAATTTATGACATCATCAATCATCAGGCTAGACTAAGCCTAACCTAATTAGGAAGAAACTGGACGTCTTTATCATATTTGGATTTTTAATTCTGACATATATACTTAGTCCAGACAGGATGGTCCGCAATTTTAAAACAATACTTCAAGTCTGAATTGCATGCTTTTCCAGCTTATTACGATTTCTATTTATGTATATATTTTTTTTCGCCGAACAAATGATTTTTGTGACCCTCTTTTAATAAAAATGTACATAGATTATTAGGTAGAGAAAAATTTGAAAACTTTCACAAATTCAAATTTTGCATTTTCAGATTGAGAAATGCTAGAGTCCAATATATTGGACGGATGGAGTCCGTCCAATACAATCATTTTCATATTTTTAAATTTCAAACGACCGATCCAAACTATTCAATATGTTCTCCATATTGAAAACTTATAAGAAACCAATTTTTATATTTTTATATTTTTTAAATTTTTTTACTAATTTTTTTGTATTTAGAAAATCGTTGTTATTGGACAATCCAAAACTTTTATATCATGAACTTTCTAAAATACCAAAAAATAAGTAATTTTTTTTTAAATGTAAAAATTGGTTTCTTATAAGTTTTCAATATGAAGAACATATTGAATGGTTCGGATTGACTGTTTGAAATTTAAAAATGTGAAAATGATCGTATTGGACGAACGCATCGTTCCAATATATTGGACACTAGCATTTCTCTTTGAGATTTCATTCTTTTCCATTCTTCTTTTCAAATTATAAAAGAAAATTAATAAACTAAATGGTTTCAGGACAGATATTAAATGTGCTTTATATTGTAACTTTTGTTGCTTACAAGGAACATTTTATTAAATATGTACATAAATTATTAGTATCATTGTCGCCTCAAATCTCCAAAATATGTACAAACCAAAGTCGAAACGCATGCATTTAAAAACTATTAACCTCGGATTTAGATAAGAGTTCAAATATCTGATGGACGAAAAGGCACAATTAAACATACTGTTCATGTGCCGTTTTCAACTCATCCACGGCGGAAAATAAATATAAAGCTATCAGATATTAAAAATAAAAATTTTAATAATTTCTGTGCATACCCAGAATAGAAAAAAAAGGTTATATAATGAATTTAAAGCTAGTTTGTTTTGATACAGTTATTTTTGGCATCTAAAGTGTGGGAACTGGGAAGTATTTAACTACTTTATTAATCAACAATATAAACAGGAGATGGTGAATTGGTGAATAATTCGGCTGTGGACACATAACACATTCCAATTGGAAAATTTTGAATAAAATTTTAGAGCAACAATGATGCCTAAAAATGCTTAGTCAAAATCAATGATCTACTTGCGTTTCTATCACAGCTGTAGATTAGAAAGTTTATTACCAAAGACATTGTAAACTATCAGCATGTGCTTTTCAAGCGTAGAGAAGGAAACGGTCCATACGAGTCTCTGTTTTACATGAAGAAGGTTATTTGTCGGTATGTCCTTAAATTTTCTAATTTTATATTTATTTTATTATATTAGACTAGAGTAAAATTAGTCTGATTTTTTATTTAATAAAAAGTTTGTAAGTCACTTTAAATATAATCGGATTTCAAATGACAAATTTGATGGCTATACATATCTTAATCCATTTGACATTCATTACACAAAATATTATTTTTCATCAATCTTGGCATCCATTTGCTGTGCAAAAGTAACAAAAAATGGTGGGAGTAATAATATGATTATCTAAAATATTACATTTGATTAAATGAGTACTAATCTAAGTTTGTGTCATGGACAACTAATTAAAGGTACTATTTATACTGTTTCAATAGTATATCATCATGATACGGATATAAATACGAATTTACAACAACTTTTTGACCCGTGATAAATAACAAGACTAAGCTGGTTGAAATTGAATAATTTAAAGGTCGAATAATACTTCTAAAATATTAGGACTAAAGTGGTAAAGAAGTGAGATGCCTTAAGGACTATTTTTATAATTTACTCTATATTTTATTTTTGACGATTGAAGTAGTAACTTGATGTTTTCTTAATTTATGAATATTTTATGTGCATATATATTGAATGCCAAAATTGTCCCTTGAAAATCAACTAATTATTCTGCAGTGTCATGTCCATCTATCAAATGTATCCCATTTTGTATAACAGTACTCTAGAAAGGTTCAAATTTTTCTTAACGAAATACAACATATATTTAACCAAATTTTTTTTAATCATGCTATTGCAGCTAAATATTGCATTCATTTTTCTTATGTTTGAGGATCGAATTACAAACTAAACTCTATTATAAAAATGATAAAACTGTATTAATTTGATGCACAAGGATCTTATTTTTTAATATGCGACATAATATAATTAGTTTTACTCGGTAGCGTTTTATTAGTGAAAAATTGATGACATATGCATATGATTATATCACAAAAAGCACGCGCACCTGGATACACTGTCACACGCATATCCTTAATTATACAACAAGTGAAGCAAACAAATCACATAAATTTCGGTTAAAATAAATTAGAGTTAGATTTCTTTTCAAGCAACTTCCTTGGAGTAAGTCAATATAATTGACAAGAAGCTACTACATAATGAAAAATAGCAACCGACGGAGAAAAAGAAGGAAATCGAATTTTTAGTGATAATAATTAATAAACCTTCATTATTTTGATACTATAGTATAAACTGACAAAATTGGATGGATTACATGTTTGCATCAAGCCCTCAAAGCGCAATAAACATGAGAATATGTGTTTACAAAAATAGCCCTTAAAAATTTTCATTTTGTCCGGTGGAGGATTTGCAAAATACATTCTCCCCACTTGCAACTTCTAAAAGAGCTCATGCCTCATAAGACTAATACATTTTGATATTTGTACATAGCTCTAACAAAAACTAAAATAAAAATAAACCAAAAATTAAAGTTTCGTATATACACCCCAAAAATTCTCTATTTCATGTTCTTCCTTGTTTCTTATCATGGCCTTGGTAGAAAGCTTCATTCCCGACTTCTCAAACTCAACATAGAACAAAAAGCGGATCCTTTTAAATCGTTCACATAACAAATAATCTCCAAAAGAAGTAACTAAAAACTTTCGCCAAACAAAATTTATCAAATTCTACCTTGAATAATGGGCAAATGAACCAAAATTCTCCAAAAGAAGCGGTCTCCGTCTTCCATTAAGCCATTTTCCTATTAGTTTGCAAATTGCGATTGCTGCACCAAAAAACCCATGTTCTTCCTCATTCTACGCTCCAAAATAATATGTGGAGGTATGAAAATTCTACTTCCTATCACACTGCCAGGATCATTGTTCCTACGAAAACTTGTGCCATCAGCAGGAAGTCGACCGGGTATGTTGATTGGAGAACTTCTATTGACTTCATGCTGATTCGGTTCCCTTGCATTTGGATTCGGTTCCTCTTCAAACGCTTCATCATTAAAAGGATCATCATCCTCAGCAAATAGAATATCTTTCTCTTGAAATTCCTCTTCCATGTAAAGTTTTCTTTGGATTTGATGGGAAGGTTTTTTCTCTTCTTGGATTGGGGGGTTTTACAAGTGTCAGGGGAGGGGTTTATAATATTAGTTCAGTCTTTAGTATGTGGGACCTTATCCATTCTTGCACGAAGGTTCACATAATTTAATAAACGGGTATAAAACGAAATAGAGGATAAGAGCAATAATTAAGTTGACACGGCTTGCTATCATTTATTAATAAGGTAATTAAAACAGTTTTTCTCTTAATACACTGAGACTAAATTATTGACAGATTAATTCAATCTAGATAAAGTTAAACTAATATAAAATAGTAATATTGAGGGCACCTTATTAATTGTAAATCAAATGTAAACAATAAGAAACAAGGGACGGGTTGTTGGAAAATAGTGACACAAAAATATACTAGCATTCATGAATCGTTCTTATTTTCATTTTTTACGAGTGAGGTGTAATAGTGAAGAAAATGACCGTTTCAATTACAGATAATCATTTGATTTCAGTGTAATTGAAAAGGAATAGTGATTTTTTTATGGAAAATTAAATTGGGCATATGAAAAAAATGATAATAAGATATTTTTGCGTATTAATTACGCGTTGAAGTTTTCACTATTATTTTTCCATTTTAATTTTAATTAAGAAAAAGAAAATAATTACCATGCGACATTAATTCTTGAAATAATAGACCACCCAATGGTTTCAAATAGCTTCTGGGATTAATTAATCATGTTTGCCAAAAGTACTAGAAATCGAGAAAAATGCGTTCACACTTGAATGTATATATTACGGCGTCCATAATGTAGTCATCTGTATAGAACATTCATCTAGTACGCATCAATCTGGTTAAGACGAGTAACCCGCCATATGGATTGCCACACAACCATTAATCAAGAGGTAGGATGGTGAAGCGTTTAAAACATAACAAAACCATGTGCTTATATCCTGAATTTAAAAACCAATAGGATATGTTGGTATTTGACGATATACAACAGTGCCCGGAGTTTTTTGGGAATCGAAAAAAAAATCTTACTATTAGTTCGTGTTTAGGGAAGTTAAATTTTGTCCTTTCCCAACGCGTTTGATTAATATATTACTAAGGAATCTTTGGTATTTAATGGCTATGTTTTGTTACACCCACAAATTTTCGTATTCGTCGGTTAATTTAATTTTGACTGAAGGTGTGAGTTTAGTTTATATTTTGCTACATCCAAATTATTTTATCTTAAAATATGTTCTTCAAATTAAAAGTAACAATTTCAGAGAAGGTATTAATTGCTAAAATATGATATACATTAAATTGGAACCAATATAAAACTTTGATTAGCCATTTATGAAAGGAAAATTATAATAAGAAATTTTTACTTGCTTGGTAGAAGCGTTAAACAATTTTTAAATCGGTCCAAATCTGATACTAGTTCTCTATTAGAAATCAATCATATTTATAGTTTTATTTTTTGTAGTTTGATTTTTTTTCATATATCAGAATTTTTAAGATATTAAATAAAAAATTATGTACTATCGAGATTGAAGCAAATAAAAAGTTAAGACTGTTTAGAACAGTATCTAATATCTGACATGGCTTAAAGAAAATTCAGTATCTAAATTGTGCCCTTAGTAGTGTTAAATGTTATTAATTTCATATTAATGAATTGATATTTGACTATGTTGTGATTTGGCTTATTTTTTATTCTCGACAGAAACTTTTCTAGTGGTTTTTGAGGCACTTGAACGGAACTATGTGGTACATAGCTTTTTATGCATGCTCTATTTTTTTGGCAAAACTGACCAAAAGATGAGCGATTTATTTATTTATTTATTTTGAAGAAAGAAGTCGAAGCTCTCTAACATTCAAATTAATGTTCACAAGTAATCATGCAGTCATAGATAAGATAAATAGTGTTTTTTTTAATATTCATAGCATAAATGTAAGCGCATTAAATTAAACTATACACCATTAGTTAGCTACATTGTACCAATTTTTCTAAACTATACGAATTTTTTTTTTAGAGAACTAGGTAGAGGCTACCAAGTGGGAAAAGAAGAAAAACTAGAAAAGAAAAACAGAAAAAAATAAAAGCTAGCAGTGGAGTTTGAAAAGCGTCTGTTGAAGGATAATCCAGTGCATTAGCGAATTAACGCCTCTGCTGTCTCCTCTGAAAATGCGGTTGTTTCTTTCTAACCATATGGCCCACATGACAGTGATTATGATGATTGTTTCCAGGTCTCTTGGGTTTGTAGGGACATTCTTTAATGCATGATTGAGGAGAGGAACAACATCTGTGTATCCAACACAAGTTATAGAAGGGAAAAGTGAAGTTATTTTGAGCCAAAGTTCTTGGGCATACGGGCAGAGACAGAACAAATGAGATGGAGTTTCTAATAGCGCTGAATTACACAAGACGCATCCTTGTTGCAACAAGATATTTCTTTTGAGTAGCACATCTTGAGTGAGTAACCTTTTGTGATAAAGTAGCAAGGTGAAGATTTGGACAGAAGGAGGCAGTTTAGCTTTCCAAATTAAAGCGCCCTCAAATTTGCATTTCCCTGCTGAGATTAGCATCTGATAAGCAGAATTTACAATGAAACGACCTGAGGAGTTCCATTTCCAGATGATTTTGTCCTGTAATCTTGTAAGTGGCTTGGACTGCAGGGAAATAACTGCATTATAAACATCTAACGGCCAGGGTTGCTGTAAAAGAACTTGAGCATTCTACAAAACTTTAGAAACAGTAAGATGCGGTTTCAAAGGTTTTGAATTGTTGTCAAAAAACTGTAAATGACCATTGCCCCAATCAGAGAACCAAAAGAGTGTGTCTTTTCCATTTCCTATATTTATAGTGGTGGAGATGCTGAAGATGTGCCTCAATTTCAATAAATCTTTCCAGAAAAAGGAGCCTCTTGAAGTCCAAGACAGAGGAGTTTCCTGAGTTCCGGAAGCAAACAGAGATTTGGTGAGTATAGTCCATTGTGAGGATGGCTGATCAGAAAGGCGCCAGAGCCATTTGAGCAGCAAAGAGATGTTGAGCAAATGAAGATTTAAGAATCCGAAGCCACCGAAACGTTTTGGGAGACAAACTTTATCCCAAGAAAGCAAGGGGATGCCGCTTCCTGTTCCAGAGGAGCGTCCCCACGGGAAGGTACGACGTAGTTTGTCTATTGCTTTCAGCACCCATTTCGGAAGTTTAAATACTGACATGAAGAAAATTGGAAGGGATGACATGACAGACGAAACAAGCGTTAGTCTTCCTGCCCGAGACAGAAGCTTGTTTTTCCACCCTGCAAGCTTTTTTTCTAACTTCTCTAATAATTGATGATAAGCTTCTTTTTTTGGTCTGCAAGGAGTGAGGGGCAAACCAAGGTAGCTTAAAGGTAGTTCAGTATGTTCACATTGCAGTATAGAGATAACCGTGTCAAGTTGTTGAGAAGAGAGATTAAACGGTACGATGGAGGATTTGTGGAGGTTTAAATTCAATCCTGAACAGAGAGAGAAAACTGTGAGTAGAAGTTTCAATGATTGAATTGCTTTTCCCTTGACAGTGCAGAAAATTAGTGTGTCGTCCGCATACTGAAGAACATGGAAGGGAGAAGGCAGTCGATTGGAGATGTTGAAAGGGATGGAGGTTGCTGTAGCTTGACACATTTTGGATAACACATCGGCAACCATAATGAAAAGAAAAGGGGAGAGGGGATCCCCTTGACGCAATCCTTGTTTGTGTTTGAAACTATTTCCTATCTGATTATTTACAAGCACCGCAGAGGATGCCGTGGTTAGCAGCAAATTCACCCAGTTGATGAAATTGGTTGGAATGCCAAAAACTTTCAGTACTTTAATGAGGAAATTCCAATTCACTGTGTCAAAAGCTTTGTAGAAATCTAACTTGATGAGTACAGTCGGTTCTTTGCATGTGTGGAGGTGAGCAGCTATCTCTCTGGCACTGAGAAAATTTTCATGAATCAATCTTCCTCGTATGAAACCTGTTTGTGAGGGTGAAATTAAATCATTAATATGTGCTGCAAGTCTCGTGGCCAACACCTTTGCAATTAACTTTGGTATGTAGTTAATAATGCTGATTGGTCGGAAGGAAGTAAGATTTGTTGCATTCTCCATCTTTGGAAGGAGGATGATGTGTGCATGATTCAGTTCTGTCAAATTCAGTCGTGCATTAAATAAATCATCAAAGATATCCAAGATGTCCTGCTTCACAGTATCCCATTTTATTTTCGCAAATTCGTTTGGTAAGCCATCTGGGCCGCAGGCTTTGTTATTAGCAAGTTGTAGAACTGCACGATGTATTTCTTGTGGCAAGAAATGATTATCAAGCTCGGTCAATACTGGTCTGTTTCCATATAGTGAATGTAGAGAACATGGGAAGGCCGAAACAGATGTGCCAAGCAGACTTGTATAGAAATGAGTGAAAGACTGTAGAATGAGAATTGGATCTGAAATAATTTGTCCATCCACGTTTAGAATTGAGATTCTTTTCCTTCTTAATTTGGCTGAAGCCGTAGCATGGAAAAAACGAGTATTGCGATTGCCACATTTGAGCCACTGAATTCGAGCTCTCTGATGCCATCTGCTCTCAACAATATTGGCTAAAAAATAAGCCCTTTTTTTTATGAGGTAGACTAAAATCAGCCGCGACTGACGGATGAGCCCGTCAGCCGCGGTTATATCTCAGGTTTAGAGGTTCTAACGGCCGATCCGAACCGCTCAATATGTTCTCCATATTGAAATCTCGTTGGAGACCAAATTTTACAGTTTTCTGAATTTTTTTACTATTTTTTTGTGATTTTTAATTATCAGTGTTATTGAAGGGTTCAAAATTGTTTAGATTAAGAATTTTGTAAAATACCAAAAATATAGTAAAAAATTTCAGAAAAATGTAAAATTTGGTCTCCAACGAGATTTCAATATGGAGAACGTATTGAGCGGTTCGGATCGACCGTTAGAACCTCTAAACCTGAGATATAACCGCGGCTGACGGGCTCATCCGTCAGTCGCGGCTGATTTTAGTCTACCTCTTTTTTTATTATAATTCTCACTTGTAACTCTAGTGGAGTGAGTGGCCTGTGTTCCTCGACATCGTCAAGTAAGGCTATGAAACACTTAGCATTTACCAGATGAGTGTTCAAAAACGGGAAGGTGTTTTTGTGCCAGTCATTTAAATTTTTTTGCAACAGCCCATTTTTTAAGGAAAAGCTTTGGGCCGAAGAAAGTTGATTGGATTCAGCCCAAGTTTTAAGGAAAAGCTTTAAACTATACGAATTGTTTTTGGCAAAATTGTTTTTTTCTTATTATTAGTTTATTCTTCTAGTTGAAAAAGTGTGCTGGTTTTGTAGCTTTCTCGAAGAGACAAAACCCCTATTAAAATTGTGAAACATGCTGTTTGTTTTGAGATATATTCTTCGGAGTTAATTACCTAATGCCTCGTCATGTTGGACCAAGTCCAACATGCAGTTGAAACTAGGCTTACTAAATTGAAATAGGAACTGATGCTGAGTTTAATTAATCTAAAAAGCAACTTATATGGTTGAAGAAAAATAAAAAAATTGAATGTAATTATTAAATTTCCTATTCCGATCTCATTTATTCAAAAGTTGCCTGTTAATTGGAAAAACAACTTATTATGGTTGAAGAAAAAGAAAAACAATTGAATGCAATTATTAAATTTCTTATTCCGACATCATTTTTTCAAAAGTAACCTATTAATCGAAAAATACGGTTGAAGAAAAAGAAAAAAAAAAAATGAATGCAATTATTAAATTCCTATTCCGACCTCATTTGTTCAGAATCAAAAGTAGCATATAATGACTAAATTATTATTATTATTATTATTTTGAAAGATTACTAAATCAATTTCCGACTGACTTGGACCCCAATGCCGGTGGCCGGTGCAAGCACGCATTGCCATTTTGTGCACTGCCAAACTCCACGGGATCGACTGTCCCTTAACCTTTTTTTTTTTTGAAGAAAAATAGAGGTCAAGCCCCTACCTTTTGATTAAAATAAACTGTCCCTTAACCTTGAAATGCCATCAACTTATTAATTTCCTATGGAAATCAGTAAGGCAGTTTTCTCTTGGTATCAGCAAGACAGCAACCTTCCTTAACCATGAACTGCCATCAACTTATTAATTTCCCGTAATCTCAAGTACCAGGAACACTTCTATACTTCTACCAGTATCGGCAGCTTCACTTCCGACAACCAGCCCAATTTTACATTAAGACCCTCAACAGTAATTGCTTTTGACGCTTCGTATCATTTCTCCAAACAGGTCACATTAATATTCCAGAGCATTTCAGTAACTAAACCAAAAAATTCTTTGAGACAACTAAACAAAACTATCAATATCAACCTGTGTCACATAAAGATGCCACTAAGAGAATCCGAAATACATCAACAAAGTATACTAATGATAAGATTACTACATCCTCAGATCCTCTGATCACATTATTGAGTTGCATCCTGATTGTTCACAAACAATCCAACTAATCTGATAACCAACTTCTCTTCTGATTCTTGTATTAGCTGTAATCGCCTATATATAAAGGTTGATGCTCCTCTGAAATGTAACACAATTAAATGATTCAATAAAATTTCCTTTTTTCAAACTGTTCTTCTCTTTCTCACTCTGATTTGAGAAAACCTTTCAAAGTAAAATCATAAAAATCATTTTTACTCATCAAGAAGGGTAATTAAAGCAGGTTATCAGAGAAACTAAAAAAATACAAAATACAAAAGAGAATGTATTCGAGAGTTCAACAGGAATCGGAATATGACAATAAAACTCGTCCCTCATTTATACAGTTGCAAGGTCAAAATACAAAGGATTCACTGTTTATCCTCAAACAAATCAATCTTTGCAATCCAAATCAAACTCTCATCAGCAAAACCAAAGGAAAAAAATTTATTAATTGCAGGAGGTAAAAAAGAAAAAAAAATAAGGTAAAGTTTCCCAAGCATTAGCCATCCAATGCTGCAAAGCCATCTCAAATCATCAGTAGACCTTACTCAAACCATCATTATAGCCTAAATCCATAGAACCAGCAGAAAAATATCGTCAGCCAAAATTCTGGCTACAAAATTGGGAACCAAAATCGTAACACAAAGTGTAGTAACCGCAATAATAGAAACATATGTCCTATGCTGAAAATTGAGATTGCTACCTTTTCACTTTGATAATAGCCTTGTTTTTACTTGGCTCTTGTCAGATTTAAACTACACCAGTTAATCCATTAATATTAAGGACCACACTAAAGAAGTATTCACTCAAACAATGTTGTGCTGAGAATTTGAGATGTCAATGAGAGAGCAAAGCAAGAAAGAAGGATACATGAGTGTCATGTCCCAGTAAAATGTAGGAATCTGAAACAGTGATAGATTAACGATGGCATTAATTACTAGAATGAGTAAGTGTCAATGAGATAACAAATATCTTAGATCATTTTGGGGTGAAGGAAATATAAAGTGAAAATGATTGTTTATGTTTTGCTATCTACTCTAAAATACCAAGAATCAGTGATCTAAAATGTACTACAATGGGCTCAGCTATATGTTACACAAAGTACAAATTATTTTCTAATTTACCTTGTCAATATCTTGCATTATGAACAATAGTTTATTTTCAGCAAAAAATATAGTGAATATCATCTGGAATCTCATTTTAAAATGTACTAAAGTGGACGCAACTATATGTGACAAGTGCAAATTAATTTCTCAATCACCTTGTCAATATTTTGCATTATAAACAATAATTTAGGGACAACTAAAAAATAAGTGTACATCATCTGAAATCTCATTCTAAAATAAAACTATTGGGAAGTAGACATCCATATTTTGATCTTTTCATTCAAAATTAAATGAAAAGGTTCAGTTCTATCAGTTACAACGAGATTTATCTTTTTTTAAACTTTTAACAACCTGATTTATGTTTCTTTCCTTTACCATGTTACATCTTCATTTTTTACAAAATGAAAATAAAATTTACCCAAACGAGACCACTATAGGGCTTCTAACTGAATGTACCCCATCACTCCATGTATATGACCCTGCAACATAGGTCCCATTTCCTCGCATGACAGTTCCCCTGTCTTTAAGAACAATCCTGAAGCTCTTCTTTTCTCCAACATCATTAAATTTTAAGCCTTTTGGCGAAATTTTAACTGAAATTCCATTAGGATTATCTACAGATACACGATATTTGGCCTTTCCTTGCGCCACATTGGTCACTGTTCTGACAATAGAAACAGTACCATTGAGTCTTGAAACAGCAACCGATGGGTAGTTCAATTCGTACGGCTGTAGTGGATCCTTAGGACAAGGATAATAGAAATCCATTTGAACACCGGTACTTGCACACATGAAAAGAAGGTAGTCTTGATAGGAGGCTTCATACACTAGGCCAGGATCAGCAGCATGGATGGGTCTTACATGGCCTGATCCAAAATCAAAGGGACCTCCTGTTGTTCCATCTCCATTCATTAACGGACCTCCTTGAGCATTGTTTAAAGTAGCTGTAGTTGAGATAGATATGAGAACATTTTACTGGAATTCAGCTTAAATTGGAAGGACACCAATTATAAGTTCGCATGATATGTACCGCACAAATAAATATATCTTGATAGACAGCATTGCTCACGTTACTAATTAAATAGCTTGATACCATAAATGAATTTGTATAATGACAATTTGGAGAAAGATAAAAACTAAAATTTGAAAATACCAGTAGTCATCATGGCTGATCTAATGGCAGACGAGCTCCAATGTGGGTATATTGATTTCAAGAGCACGGCTGTTGCTGACACATGGGGACATGACATTGATGTTCCTGAAATTATGTTGTATTTCACTTTTCTTTTGTCACTGTCCAGTTTTGTAGGAGATGATGATTCACTCCAAGCAGCAAGTATGTTCAATCCTGGTGCTGTTATATCTGGCTGCAAATAAAATTGTTTACAAACAAATCAAATTTCTTATTTTACTTTTCTTTTCATTTTATATTTAGAAGAAGACATAAGTTCGAACTTGTTTTTTTTTGCATTTATTTGTTATAAAAGAATTTCAATGTCTCTGTCATACTTTCAGGGAAAATATAATAATAATAATAAAGCCTGAACTTTAAACCAGCACATTACCTTTAAAATATTGGGCTCAAGAACATTAGGCCCTCTTGAAGAGAATTGAGCCATTGAAGGTGATGGTTTTATACCATTCACTGTTCTTGCTCGGCCTAAGCTGGCTGTTGGGTTGCTGCTCGAGTTGATGTAAATTAAAATTGTAGTGGCATCACTTGCTGACACACCAGCACCAGGTAGTACATGTGCATCGACAGGTACCTCATTACCATTGGCCATGGCGTTTCCCAAAATTATGGCAGCACCGCCAGCTCTTTTAACTTCTTGTCCCTTTTCGGCACGTAGGCCACTACCTCGGAAGCATAGCACTATCTTGCCCTTAACCTTCTCAGGAGAGAGAGAATTTGGTAGGCATTGCCTGTAACAATATATTTGTAAATATCAGAATATAGAAATGTTTTGCATACCTCTTTAATCCATTATTAAAAGTCTGTATGCACACCTAAAAAGTCCTTTTTTCCTTTCTGATTATCCTAAAAGAAAAATTTAAGAGCAGCACCGCAGATGATTATATGGATATCTTATATGTGTAAATTGTGAGATATTTTTGAAATATGATTTTGCAAAGGGAGGAGCAATAGTACTTTCCTTTGAGCTAAAAATTGGAAGTGCAACATTTGCGGAATTTAACATTTATAGGGTGTTACTTGCGAATTTTACCCTGTAAGATTAGCTGCTGTTCCAGCAATAGCTGCGTCTCCAGCATAAATTAGAGGATATTCTTTTCCTTCTAGTTGGTAGGGTGTTACAGTTTGACCCTGAAATTTCAATTAATTAAACTAGGGAGAAACTATATTTTCACAATGTAATAGTATTTAATATGTTCTCTCAAATAACATAAATTTTTAACTTACCGTGATAATGGCACCATTGCCAAGCTTAATCTCTGCAGTAAACGCCCGATCAATGCTACTTGCCCCAACTGTAATAATCCATGGTGCAAGGTTGGAAACAGTAGCAGGTTTTGGACCAGAGTTACCAGCACTGCATACCACCACAATCTCTCTTTTTGCAGCATGCAATGCGCCGACAGCAATCCCATCCTTAGCAAAAGTTGGAGGGTCACCTACTGATCCAATTGAAATGCTCAATACATCGACCCCATCACCAATAGCATCATCTATTGCTGCTAGCATGTCAGCCTCAAAGCATGTGTTTTCTATGTTAGGGTTCGGACCAGGGATAGGCCAACATACTTTGTACACAGCCAGTCTGGCAAGAGGTGCACCGCCTGAAACTGTGCCATATGCAAAGCCACCTAAGGCAGACACATTAGATACCGAGCGGCCAGCAACAGTCGAGGATGTGTGTGTCCCATGGCCATCGCCATCCCGTGGTGATCGGTATGCGTAGGACGTGTTGAGAGATCCATAGTAGGCTTCGTATGACTTGAGGTAGTACCTAGCTCCAATGATCTTTCTACAACGGTATTTATCCAAAGATATTGTTAAATTTGTGTCAAGTATAAAGAATAACAGCACAATTAATGCTATATATGCTAGCATAAAAGAAAAAAAAAAGTGTAATCAGGTCAATTAGTAATTTGGGGGAATGAGAAATTATCAAATTAGACAGTAAAAAGGTCTTGGTGACGTACTGCATCATTTCAAAAATAAACAGTGCACAGTGCCCTAGCATGTTCTTTATTGGGCTATTGCATATGCTTTCAACGTCACACTACCTAAAGGCTCTACACGAAATAGAAACTAAGATAGTAAAAAATAATAAGACCAGAAATCTCAACTTGCAAATAATTGGGCCTAAAAATGCAATGAACCGTATTTGGTCTGTATGGATCAAGCTGACCCAATGGACTCCCAAGTGACGATTTGGTGTGGGAAAAAGCAACCAAACATTTTATCAGATAATTTCAAAATTCAAACATATCTGACCTTAAATTTCTGATCGGATAGTCAACATTAAATCTGATTGGAGCCACGTACGAACGATAGATCAGGTAAAGATTACATATTTGGTCAGATTTAATCCAATGTGAAATTATCAGTTAGCTATGCTATAATTTATCAAAGGCCTTTACTAATTAAAGATGAACAGAGATTACAGGATCAAAAAGACAAAAGGCATGGCATGGTGGGACTAATTTAAAGGTCACGGGATCCTGTAAAAGAACTTGTCTCTGCACCAGAGAACAGTACTTGTACGGCTCCTCCTTTGTCTTCTCCTACTTTCTCCTATGCAACCGAGTACTGGAGCTTGTAGTGTTGTGCAAGTGGTGGGTCCAGGTTGCAGAAAGGGACCAACAAAGATAATGTATCGGATTCAGAAGTTTCGCATATGGGCAAGAAGGTGTAGACAATATCGGCCTTTAATTCCGGAACCAAATCCTGTGTTGCCCTACACCGTGTGTAGCGCACTCACAGGCCGTCCGATTTTGATCAGATGGATAAGAGAGCCCCGTGCATGTAACCAGATTCCTAGGCCCGAAAAAAATGAACCGCCCGATCAAAATCGAACGGCTCGTGAGTGCGCTACACGGCGTGTAGCGCAACACGAGATCAGGGTCCTTTAATTCCTGCTATCGATTGTCCTCCATTTTCACTTTTTGGTTATTATAGGATTTGTGCATATTTTACATATCTCCTGTTTAGCTATTTACATATTTCCAGTCGACAATATCTTCAGTTCACCCGCTATTTATATATTTCCTCTGCCATGCATGTGCCTCTAATCTTTATTAAGTTTTCTTTGACCAAAAAACCATATATGTTACTAAATATAAATTATAAGTACATAATAATTTCAATTAAAACTCCTTAATCAAGCCACATCATATATATTTATCACCGTTCAATTTTATTATCTTTCTTATGTTTTTTATCATTGAATGACTAATACATTTCCATTCCATTTTCTCATTTTAAAAAAGTAGTTCGTTGTATGAATTTCCGTGCGACTTATCATATTATTTTTCAAAATTATATATTCCCATTGATGAAGATCCATATAAATTTTAATTAATTAACTACACTGAAATATACCTGTTACATGATGAAGCCTTGAAAGAGTGTCCCGTTTCACAAATTCCCCTCCATCTCGCCGGTACAGGGTCAAGACCTTCATCGCTGAAGCTCTTCGATTCAGGCCAGATACCTGTATTACATTATGTGTCATTGTCAATTTTCTTAATTAAAGCAGTCTAGCAGAAGAATGTAGCTCCTCAGGCTAACCAACAACAACTTAAAATGTTGTTCATTTATTTTTACAAATTAATTAGCTTAAGAAGTTAAGCCTAAGTCCACTATACCACGTTTGAATCTTATTTCTGCTATATATACACATGAAGTGTCTGAAATAAGTACTAACACTTTTTCATGTAACAAGAAGACAAAAGAAAATAATGATAATTTCACTAAACGAAAAACACCAATGATTGAAGAAAATGAAGGCAAGTGAAGTTTATGTTAGCAATTTGCATGTGTCAAATAAAAAATAATTGAGAGATGGAATTATCTGCACCAGAATCCAACATTCCGACTATAACATCCTTGCCATGGTTGGCTTTTGAAGGCTCCCAATCACTCTCCACAAATCCAAAGCCTTTCTGATCTATCCCCTCATAGCCTGTCAAGAACTCCCATGACCTGGTTGTGTGTGGGGCCCACTTCCCTTCACTTGGATAGGCCGATATCACTTCCTCTCTAGCTACAAATAATTATGACATTGTAATTGTGATTATGATTTTATTAATAATTGACGAAAATGGAAGTTATAAATTTTAGGAGCTAATATGGCATATTCTGAGTTAATTCAGTCCTGGATGGTTAATAAAAATTTAGCGACATTATGCTAATAATTCTTTTACATTAATTATTTCACATTTTGAATTTTAATTGACAATCCTAATCGATGATATCTAATATATCAGAAGCAATAATGTTCATCAAAAATTAAAAATAGCTTATTTTGAACTTTTGTTCACATACAGAGGTGAGAAAGACCAAAGCATTGCTACATAAAATAAAATAAAATAAATTTAAGCGGACTCTTCACCGACTTCACGGCTTCACCTACATATGAATATCTTATACACATTTGTAATTTTATATACCCTTCTTGTCTGTTAGAGTGCTAGTGTACCAAAGTCAATATAGAAAACCACGTCTAGCACAATTGACTGAGATATTCTATTCCGTGTGACAGATCCCATGCTCGAAACCCAGTGTCTACCTCTGAGATAATTTTTAAGAGTTTTAACCGTTATCTCATTCTCATGCCAAAAAAAATTAAAGAGCAAATTTCAAGAGAGGCTTCTTAACGTCAACATTTTTGGAGGCTTATATTTGTCAAAACAGATAACCACAATTAATATTTGTTTTTATCCTAAAATTAAATTTAAAATGTAGTACGAAAGTGATGTGCTTAATGAACAGAATCTTTGAAAAGGTTCTATGTTTGAATTTTTTTTCGGAAGAATCCTAAGTTCCTAACTAATTGGAATGCAAACTAACATGAGACCACCAACCTCAACCCTCTGTATCTTGTGCTATTAATATTGACTCCCAAACATAATTGTAAGATTGTTTCCTAAACTTTTTAGTGATATAACGACCAATATTAGTTGAAAATTTGAAATATCCAGTCAGAAAGAATAACAATTATTTGAATTGTTCTTCGAAAAGTAAACATAAGATGGTAATTGTTTACCTGAAAGGATTTCCGCTTCTTCATCCGACAACAAAGCTGCAAACCCATTTATGCTGTTCTTATAGCTATACAGCATGGATTGTCTTGCCTCTTCCTCACTAGAAAAATTGCCCGGATTAACCATGATTATCATTTATAAATGAAGTTTAGACATCCTAAATAAAAAACAAAATAAGTTATATATTAAATTGTTTGCACCTATTTTTAACTGAAAATAGAAGGCCATGGTGGTTCTCTTGAATTTCTTCAGCTGCATAACTACTAGTGTGTTCTCCTAGGTAGACGATGTAGACCTTTAACAACATAATAATATGTCAAGATAATATATGGTATCAGGGTAAAAAAAAAAGAACAACAGAGAGAAATCTAACATTGTATCTTGCTCAACTTTGAGGATACTAAAAAAGCTTATGTAAATGTACTCTAGCTATGTATTGCCTCCTTTGGCATGTATACATAAAAGGTGAGCGTGAAAATTGATTATGTATAGTATACTGACCTTGTGAATTGGCTTAGAAGAAAATGAGAAGGAGAAGAAAGAGAAGAGACAGAAAGGAAGAAGAAAGGATGAGAGGAAGGGTGCCATTCAAAAATTTAGATAAAGTGGAAGCAAGTCCAATACTGTTTTGTTTTGGTATTATTATAGCCTTATAGGCGCGTTGGTTTCCTTCTATATATACTATTGCAGCAAATTGGAGGCGTTGTGGACTTGTGGGGCCTAATTAAACGATGTTGATATCAACTAAAACGAATTTGACTGGATATATATGTTTGTTTTCTTGGAAGGGTTCAGAATTCAAAGCAGCGCAATAGTGTTCCAAGAGGAACTAATCTTTTCATTGTGGTCGATTATTATCATTAATCAATGAGAACTTAATTCAAATCAAATACGTAATTATTAGAAGAATTAATTTTTTATTTAGTGACAAAATAATTCATCTTGAATAAGGTCACGGAATCGAAACGTAGCTGAAGAGTTCTTCATGGATATTTAAATTTCAATAATGTTGAAAACAAATATATAATTGCAAAATTACCAAATAAATTCTTTTAAATGAAGCCAGGTGTCTAGCCCTTACCAGAAATGTTAAACCCCGTTGGCGGTTCCCATTGATAATTAACAAAACGAAAATTTGACAAACCGCCTAACCGCCCGTCTCTCTATTTACTGATTTTTTTTCTAAAATTAGAAGCATAAGATGCCTCATATGTTGGCTTAATTACTAGATGTATTATTCAATTTGTTTCTATATTAGATGGAAAACCAAATAATAGTGTTACTTCGTCTGACGATTGATATTTAACCACAGATTAAATCGATCCAACGGCAGAAACACATATTTACTATTTAGACCTAGTGTGTAACATCTATACGACCCGTGCATTTATAAGTAATAGAATAGAGATGCATCTCTCTATTTACTGTATACTCCGCAACCGATCTTCTTTTCGGATTAGTTCTAACGAGAGAGAGGTAGAGCTCGAATTAAAAAAAAAAAGACTTATTTTTTAATGAATTTTGTTCTCTGATTAAAATATTTTAGACTGTTGTTAGAAGTTCTTTGGGCATCTTTAAAATCTGTGGAGGAATATGAACAGATCGATAATGAGGTTTAATTAGAAATATTTTATTAATTGATGGACAATCAGTATATGAATTGTGGATTTGTGGAGGAAGAGAGATATTAAACATGGCCAAAGAAAACAACACACCTACTCATCAAGTTATATTCTGTTCCAAGAAGAAACGAAAATTGTTTGACAAGGACATATCTTAGAAAACCACTTTAATGCCTCTCCCTATTGCTAAATTTTAAATGAACTTGATGTTAAATATTTTAACAAGCCTCAAACACTAGAAACGAACAAAAAATAAGAAGAGAATAGTCAACCGGGACGGCGTTTCACATGCTCTCTAGCTATTAGTTACCCTGTCACAAATCAACAATGATAAAGACTGTCACTAGGTTGATTTGCATATTACCTTCGTGAAAACTTTCAAAATGCATTCATAAAAATATTTTCTGACCAATAACGGATATTAGAGGTGCACATGAATTTATGGCTATCACTTATTTGGACATTTCATCGTGGAATAAATGGATACATCATTTAACTTTTTCTTTTTTTTTTTTATGGACGATAAATTATTAGCGAGTCACCAGTGTGTCTTTCATACAAAATGGTTAACCCACATCTCTATCCGCACTGGAATAAATGATGGGGTTTGAATAGGGCAGGGCTCAGTGGACTGAAGGAGAGTAACTAATTACAAATATACATGTTTACTGATGTAAAATTAAATGTACACTAAACTATTTAGTGAATCTATGACAACAGTCAGAAGGGTCAAATTTTAAAATCCAGAAATTAAAATCATATTCCGAACTTGCACAAACTCAGTTGATTGCCACACAAAACTTAGCACAAATTTAAGATTTACTCTCATTCATCCAAACACACATTTCCGTAATATCTAAGACAAATATGCTAGGATGGTTTTAAAACTTGTAAACCCCCTTAATTTTTAATTATAAACCAAAAATGCTCTACGACGAGCTCAACCTCTTATACTGCTAACATCATTGGGGGCCAAAACCACCAACAAGTTGCATTTAGAAGGGTACCCGCGCAGTTCAAATACTGTTAAATTTGTTTGGATGTCAGTTTCTACTTTATAGGAGCTCCACACGCGCAAGAAAATGAAATGGGAGAACAAGCATCCTAAAATTGGTATCATTCCTTATCAGAATTAGAGAATTAATTAGATTATGTTTCATTTATTTTCCGATACATTCTTGTACACAATGAATCGATCATGATGGGGAGTACATGATGACCACTCAAATAGAATCTGAAACAGAGAGCAAAGATAGAAACTCTAATTGCATGTAATTTAGAAGTCAAATTGAAGTATAGCAACGCTTGTATTTTGGAAGTCAACAATTATTTTAAAATCACATTTACAATTTCTAGGTGTAGAGATTTCTATAATATTCAAATTATTCTTTATTGTTATAAAAGGTATTAATTTTGTTAATGTATATAGAACACATGCTTTGCTGCCAATTACATTTTTTTTTTTAAATTCTACATTGGAAGTTATGGAATGGAAGTACACAACTTTGCAAAGACATTGCATAATGAATTTGGCTAAACAAAAAAAGTAGTTCAAATGAAAAAGAATAAAATGGACGTTTATGTCTACATCAAAATCAGATGAGCTAAATTGCTATCCAAACAGACCAATCAAAATGAGATTATTAATTTTTTTCAACCCTTCTGTATCAATGATAAAAAGATGCCAAAGTGGACGGGTCCATCTCTTAACTAGAGAACAAAATGTCACTTTGGATTCATTTTGATACAATATTTTTGGAGTGAGCATGGTCCATACTCTGATTTGATACTGCCTTTCTAAGAAGGGGAACTGATACAAGCATGGCGATATGGCATGGCATATTTGCATGCATCTCTCCTTCCAAAAATTCAACTCTAGTAGCAATGTCTACTTATCTTGTACCAAGCACGCTTAAAAAGCTCCCTTTTAAATAAAAGCGATTTGTATTGCCTCATAAAACCACACAAATCGTCAGTTGCCATCAAGTGGAATGAAACTTTATATACTAATTATGTACAAAATTAGTGGATTTTTATAGAGATATTTGGTTGAGATACTCTATGGACCAGTAGGAAAAGCATTAAATAATTTCAGATATATCCCAAATCGTCTATTTTATTTGAATGACCCATTTTAGCATTAGTTTGTTACTATTAAAATCGGACAAAAAATGATCGGACTACATTGAGAATTACCAAGAGTTAGTTAGAGAACGTCTAGTGAAATTGATCCAATACGTCACAAGCTATGACCTAATTGGTTACAAGGTATGTTTTAATTATAAAAATAAGATATTCTTACAACATTAGAAATAAGACAAATACTGCAGTTCATTAATTTCTTATATGGACTGAAAGACATACCGTTCGTTTAAAACCTGAACAATTGCAACTGATTCAGGCTCAAATCGAGTTCAAAAAGTTAATTAATATAATGTTTCATGTAAATTGTATGACTCAAAATGAGTACTCGGTCGTTTTTCGTCTTGGACTCTGAGATCACTTAAAACAGGCCCAATATTAATTTAGCCAGACTTATTAAAATGTCAGATGATCACTGCAGCGGTCCAGCCCAAATAATTAATGGATAATAAAACATTTCTATTTCCAGTGGGTAGCAATGAAGCCCAAACAGATACCACGCCAGTAAGCCCTAATATATCTCGAAAATTTCACTCGTCGCTTGAGGTTCAAATTCCAAGCCTTGGAACTTGAGTGAGCTCTGCCAACTGACAAATAGGGACCCACATGTAAGTAAACTTATCATAAATCATAATGAACTCGGTCTAAAACAAATCGCTTTCGTGCACCGATAAAGAGCAAAAATGGCGATACACCGCCTTGGTCTCTCTCTCATCTTCCTCTCTCTTCTCCTAAACCCAACTCCACCATGCGCCTCCGCTCTGAGCTTCTACCAATGGCGAACTCTCCTCTCGCTCTCCAAATCCCTCCTCTCTCGCGTCGCCAACGCGCGCTACGCACGAGGCGACCTCTCCGGCGCCGCTCGTGTGCGTGACCTCGCCTCGAACCTCCACCTGTTAACTGGAAATGGTGGGGTTTTTTCTCTCGGCTGGGATTATGTGTGGAACTACTATTCGTCTTCTCTTGAGTTGCCATTGGAGGACATGACGCGCCTAGCGAAGAAAGTGTCGGAAGCTTCTCGTGCTGGGTCGAGAGAGCGGATTGCTCTTTGGATTAGTGAGAATTATTCTGATTTGAAGCAGTTGTCTGAGTCGGTTATTCAGGGACTTCTCCGAACTTTCTCTCGTTCTGTAAGTGTTTGTCAGAGTTATATAGTTGAGCATTACCAGAAGTAGTGTAATCTTTGCGCTTTTAAAATTGAACAATTATTTGTTAATTTTTACAATTTAAATGCAAGACGCCTGTAACTGGTAGGCCATAATGGTATAGAACCGGAGGTTTATCTCAGAACCAGTCAGTACCTAGGTTAGGTATCCAACTGGTACAAATCTGAGTTAGCATAAATCAGATCAAATTTCAAATTCTTATGACCGACGTACTGAGAGCATGAAATCAGTTACATACAGATTCATAAGGTTTCAGAAATACATTTTATTTGTGAATAAACAAAGCCCGTAAATATAGGAACAAATTTAAATTGCTTTGCATTTTGCTTTTCTAGGGGGCACTAAGAGACACAGTGCTGGCAATGAAAAAGGAAATTGAAGAAGGAGATTTGTTGAAGGACTTTTTGGAGGTTGGTTCAAAAGACTTTGTAGGGTTATTACAAATAGGCAAGGATCTCTTTTGCTCTTTCTCTCCGTCAGGCTTCACTCCTGAGAATGAGCTCTGATTCGATAGAGTTATGGTTCAGAACTTGAGCTTCTTTTTGTTATGAAAAATGACAACTTGCATCTTTGTTTAGGTTGGTGTAAAACAGTAAAAGAATATGCCAATTTTGGAAGGGAAAAAAGAAACTTGAAGTTCTTTTTATGTTTTTCTGTTCATGGCCGTAAACATGTGAGGTTTCCTCTTTATTCTAAAAGAAAGGAACTGGTCTATCAACTTTTCTTGCAACAAATTAGCTGTTGAACTTTCTAAGGAAAATGAAATTGGCACACAATCTCAGTTCTTCTACTTTCCAAAATTAAAATACTGAGCTAGTCCTGTTATAGTCATCAAAAGAGCTAATTTGTTAGTTGGACTTAGTTTATTTTCAGTTGTTCAATGATTAAGATGCAAGTAAAACCTCAGTACCCAGTTTATTCTGTTTCCAAAGTTGAAGTTCAAGAGCTAATGTGATGCAAATCAAATGTCACCAACTAAGTTAATGTTAATGGAACAGTTTAGAGGTCAAAACCTGAACATGTTTTTATAAGAAGTGTTGTGTGTTTTTTCCCCTGTGTAGAGATTTTTGTAGTGGTCAGTTACTAGTTAATTCATTGTAACATAACGTGTGTGTGTGTGTATATATAGTAATAGACATTTTATGATTCCACCTTTTTTTTGTTTCCCTTTTAGTTGAGATTGAAACACGGTTTTGT
Source organism: Rhynchospora tenuis (assembly GCA_027725995.1). NCBI lineage: Eukaryota > Viridiplantae > Streptophyta > Magnoliopsida > Poales > Cyperaceae > Rhynchospora > Rhynchospora tenuis. The sequence continues at coordinate 144,832 of JAMRDG010000020.1, read as the reverse complement.
GTTGTTTTGTATTGGGTATGGAATGTCGAGAATAGACGATACAGTCAGAAATGTTAGTTGTCTTTCCTAGTTTATATGTTTGATGAAAACTGGTGATATTTTGCCACAGCCCAATTAAAGAAGTAATATCCTTCTGCTCAGGTTTTAATTTGTTAAAACAATTTTACTAGATGCATTAAGTTTGTTTAGACGGGATCACAATGTACAGCCAACAGTTAATTGTCACGATGAAATTTGTACAACAATTAAGCAATAATCTTCTACACTGCTAATGGTCACGAGTCGGACAGTTGACTCTTTTGTGCTATTGAAGCAGCAACTGTAATATTTGTGAATTTGTGAAATAATAACCATTGTCGTTTCGCTTGACATGCGTGTGTATTTAAAACAAAAATGCTTGCTATCAAGAAAAGAATGGACCTATAAGGCTTCTCAATTGTAATTCGACGTATAAAAAAAGATACGTTTGATACTCACACATTGACAATTTTCCAATGACCAATTTCATCAGTATTCTAGTCGTTCCTGTTATTTGCATGACTATTACCTTGCTACTGCTGCTACATTTCTATCTACTTGACTCTGTTTTGGAATCACTTTCACTTTGTTGGAAGTTATGTTTTTTGTAAAAACCCAAACCTTTTTAATTTGTTATTAACTTAGTTAAACCAAAATTTATATTTTAATTAGTGTATTTTATTTATTTATTATTTTAAAGGACAACATCTCTCAATTTAAGCGCGAATTTTTGTTTAAAGTCCGATACAACTTTATTCTCGTCCATTCTGATAATTTTGTTGAGTTGAAGTTGAGTCGAAATTCTAGTTTTTCTGCTGTCTAAACAAATTCCTAAGAATTAATTGATCTGGACCGTTTGATCGATGATTAAAATCCGGAATTTATCTGAGCCGTTTGATCCATCATCCGACCCCTCTCTTTATCTCTTTATCTCTCTCTCTCCCTCACTTTTCCCCCGAATGGGTCGCCGCTCTACCCGTTCCCCTTTTTCTCTTTCTCCCTCGGATTCTCCTCTTTTTCTCTCTCGTGGCAGAGAATCGCGACTAAGTCGCCAACCACTCGAACCACTCCCGTCACCTCTCCTCTCCGCCTTGGTCAAGATGACCCACGCGCTGTCCTCTCCTACCCGTCGCCTCAGCAGACCCCACTCCACTCCACCTCCACTCCGCGCCTATTTGACGCCACCCCATCTCCTCTCTCTCTCTCTTGCTCTGACCCACGAGACCCACAGAACTCAGATAAGAACAGAAAAAAACAAAGAGAAAGGAAAAAAGAAAGAGAGAAAGAAAAGGCGGAGGCTCTGTAGCCGGAGGAGGAGACGACGGCTGTCGGCGGGGCTAGGCGACGGCGTTAGCAGTGAGACGAGCGAGTGACTGGTGGCTGGCTTTGCTTCTTTTGCTCCTTGCTTCCCTTCTCTGTTGGTATTGAATCCGAAACCCTAGATTTCCCTTGTTGCGATTTTTGTGCTGTGATTGACTTTTGCTGAGGCTTGCACAACATTTGAACTTGTGCTCTATGTGTGCTTAGTGAATCGTTTGGTTGAATGTTGGAGTTGTGCAATGCCTCCCCTTGAACTGCTCTGCTGTGAATGATTGTGTTGTGAATGCTTTACTGAACTGTTAGAGTAGTTGTGCTTGCTTTTGTTCCATCCGAGCCTTTGGCTTGTTCTAAATGCTTGTTTGAGATTATTAGCTCGATTGATTTGTTAAATGCTGTGTTGAACTGTTCTGTCAAGTAACTTAGAGTAATGGATGTCAGTTTCGAGTTATTTCTATGAAATCTGTGGTTTTTGTGTGTTGTTTAGCTTCTGAGTTGGTTGTTTAAGCTTATATTTTGGTTGTGAGGCCTAACCGTGTGCTTGTGCTGTGTTGTTTGATGCCTCTGGTATCGGTACAGGGCTGGTTCAGGCCTTGTACCAGTCTGGTACACCTTCTGAATTGTTTAGGGACCTTTGTGTAAAGAGTTGTGTAAAATAAAAATGATCTGGGGTCCCTTCTGTAAGTTTCCGTGTTAGTGGGTCGGGCTTGATCTTTGTTGGGTGCGGATTTGACCCCCGAAACTCGTTTCCCTTCTGTTGGGCTCTGTTCCGACTTGGGCCTTTTGGGCTCTCTGTTCCGTCCCTGTTTTTCCTCTGTGCTTTGGGCTAGCGTGGCCCACTTCCTTGTTCTGTGTGGGCTCTTTTAGCCGAGCCTATTTTCCCCTCTGTTGGACTTACTTTTCTGGACTGGGCCAGGTCCGAAATGATTTAGTATTTGTGGGCTTTTAGATAAGAATTTGATACTTGGACCCAAATCAATAAAACTAGAACTTGACCCTCGTCCCGAATTTGTTTAGCTAAGTGGACCGAGAAATTGGTTTTGGACCCGAATATAAATTGGCGCCTTAAATTGGGAGATGATTAGATTGTCCGCTATTTTATTTTCTCTATCAGATACTATGACTGTTTCGGACACGTATGATCCCAAAATAGATTTATACAAACTAAGTTCTATTTGTTTACTTTCGTATCTCGCATTTAAACGTTATTTATCTTTTTGTGAGTTTTAATTAATTATTTTCATACTTGAGCAAAACACTATTATATTGTACTAAACTGTTTGTTTGACTTTTCGGAGTTTTTAATTAAACCTTTGTCACGACTTAACGCGTAGATTGGACTATAGGAACTCGTCTTAACGTCTTCCTTCCAACCTGTTTTAGAGGAAACTCTGCCGAAATTTTGTTTAAAAGTACTTCTTTAATTAAAGTAATATATTTTAGTACTGAGTCCCTTTTCAAAAAGGTTTAGTAGTTAAGTCTGGTACAGTACCATAGTAACCAGAACCTGTTTCTACTTGGGGGTTAGTTTCAGAGATCGTTAGCTTGAGTGTTTTTGCCTAGTGTTCGTTTTTCTAAGTTAGACTTTGGTCTTTGGTCAGGTGACCAGCAGGACTACTCGGGTGTAGCTGAGGACTATCATCCAGAGTTCGAGGGAGGTGTAGCAGAGCAGGACTTCACCGACCCTCCAGCAGAGTAGCCAGCTCTACACTCTACTTTCCAGGTGTGGATGCCTTAGATTCTTTTTAAACTTTAGATTAAGGATTAGATCTTTAATTAATCAGAAAGCATAGCATGTCATTAACACTAAGTAAACAGTTAAGAGCATTAATCAACGTTCTGCACTTATAGGACATATTTATTAAAATGATTAATCAACTAAAAAGGACCCTAAATCAACACTTGCATCTGGTTCGGTACAAGATAGTGAGACCGAGTGTGATAAGTTCGTTTTGTCTGGGGTTTCCATTATCGGGAGATTGCACCCAAGCTAAATGCCGGTGGTCTCCTTATGATAGAGATCGTGGGCAACGCGTTTCTGATGATCACTCAGCAGACTGACCGTTAGGCGGTACTGCGGTCACTTGGTAGTTTATTATTGCTAGGTTGTTGATATATATGTATTCTCGCTTGTTTCGACTGGACTACGGGGTTGGTTGCCATCATTAGACTTACCTCTCGATCTCCGCACGTTCAGTTACCGGTACCGCGTATTCTGACCCACTCCTCGACGGGGGTGTGGGATTTTGGAGCCAGTCTTCGGGACTCTTCGAGCCAGCTTTCGGAGCTCTGGAAGTCTAGGCAAGGTCCATGTCATATTGGGAATTGTGAGATCTGACTCTGAAATTGTTATGCTTATGATTGACTACTGAGTGCGGGTGTTTGACTCTCTCGTATTAAATAAATTATCTATGTCTCGTATTATATTATTCTTTTACCAGAAATCCAGATATCTTACATTTTCTTTGGGCATATCATTTAAAGTAGGAAAAGCATCATGTAGTGTTAAGATCACCTAGACATGCATTAAATAGGATTTAAAAGTATTTAACTTAAGTATGGTTTAGATCTGACTTTAGTTTAACCAGAATCTTGCTGGCTACCTTTTTACCGCACTGAGTATTCATGTACTCAGCCCACATAATTGCTTGTGGAGCAGGTTCAGGTTTGGCAGGAGTTGCAGGGGAGGACTTCGCAGAAGATCAAGCCGGGCTGGAGTAGTTTCCTTATTTAGTTGTTTTGTTTGTATTTGACTGGATATTTTGTTATGTATTATTATACCAGTCCTTTTGTTGTATGAACAAACAACCCTTATTCTATGTGATATTTTATTGTGACTTTTATTCTGTGACACTGTTTTATAGCCTTACGTGTGCACATTAGAGTGTGTACACGTGGCGGGGCTGTCCATCCCGAATTACGGCTTGGTTCGGGGTGTGACATTTTTGATTGAAGTTTCACAGCATTAATTTGAGCAATGTTACCTCCGTTAGAAACTATAGCAAATTCTAAGAGGTTAAGCATAGTAGCTTCACCAAGATGTCTCCCAAACCAACCAAAATGACTAGACGACCGCCACGTACTGTGCCGAAAATGAACTAGTTCATATTGTTAATATTGATTTCTTCTAATATTTTATTAAACTGAAAAGGTAAAATAAACAAACTTTCAATGCAGCAAAGGTTACATTGAACTTATTGATGAGTTATTGAGTATTGAGTTGTTTTTTTCGGTGCGTACATGCACCTTAATGGCCTGTATAATTAGGATATATTTGTAGATGAGGACTTTTATATTGAAGATAAAAACATCATACAAATTTGATGGTCGGTTCTGATTAGTTTACTCATGAAAAATAAATTCTTTAATATTGCATTCACGCAATAAATTCTGTTGTAGTAGTTACTTCATAGTTTTGTAAAACGTATGCATGAATAAAAACAGAATAGTACTGAAAAAATGTTAGGTATTTCACGTTGTTCAAAAACGCTGCATACTTTTAATATATATATAAAAAAAAACAATTTTTAATTATAGAAAATGTAAAAAAAATATTTTTAACTATAAAAATGCAATGTTGTCACGGGTTTTAATATATGCCATAGATTACATTAACAATTACTTTTATATGATAACCACGTAAATAACTAGTTTGAAAAGAATAAAACTGTAATTTAATATTATTTGAAGTTTACTCCGTTATTTTAAGTGCCAATAATACTGCATGATGGATGAGCAATTTTGAATTGGTGTCAAATTTAATACGCAACCGATCTAAAATTATATAAATTATGTCCTTCATTTTATTTTCTTTAATTAACTATTTAATCGATTGTCTCGTCCAGTTGCTAGAAAAAATAAACTACTAATATAGAATATGGCGGAAATAAATTTAATTAGCAAATTAAGATCGTGATAAAAGTTCCTATACACACATTCATACTATTGACTTTTTAATTCGTTATTTAAATGATTCTAAGAATGGTGAAAATCCCAGCATTATTATGAAAGTCCTATACACATACTCATATTACATGCTATAAAATTTTTATGGAGGAATTACTGATGCCTCAAGAGTCAAGATTAAATAAATGACAGTTCATAATAATTTTACTTTCTCAAGGATGTTCTTTGTATCAAAAAATTTAAACTGATAAAATTAACAGTGCCCTTCTGCAATAACATTATTCAGAGTTTGAAACGCCATAATTAGCGACTTGTCAACCAATGACGTCCACATTTAATCTCTTGCAACACAAATTTCATGTGATGTGGACAAAATGATGAGAAGAGGTTGCTTTATAGATGATACGTTAAGAGCGATCAATTTCATATCGCTGATCTAGATTCTTATGGATAACGAATATCTATCAATCTTTAATTTTTTTATTATACGGTATATAGATAGACAGCAGCATTGAGGTGGCGCCAAAAAAAAAAAATTAGAAAGGATAGTTGCATAAAAGTTAGTTGAAAAGTATAAACAAAAAATTATTATTTTTCCCTTGTTCTTATTCTTATAACCATCCAAACAACATCGAGAATTACATGAACAAGCAATTCTTCACCATTTCTTATTCACCATTCTTGTTCTTGAACAAGCTATTCTATTCTTATTCACCACACTTCCAAACATCCCCCTGTGTTTTTCTGTTCACGGTGGTAAACAAATGTGTGGTCCTCTTTATTCTAAAAGAACTAATTTGGTTTATCAACTTTTCTTGCAACAAATTAGTTGTTAAACTTTCTTAGGAAAATGAAATTGGCACAATCGGTTCTTCAACTTTCTGAAATAAAAAAAAAAACTAAGCTAGTCTTTATATAGTCATCCAAAGAACTAATTTGTTAGTTTTTTTTCAGTAGTTCAATGATTAAGATGTCAATAAATCCCACTTACCCGGTTTATTCTATTTCTAAAGTTGAATTTCAAGAGCTAATGTGGTGCAAATGAAAGGTCAACAACTCAGTTAATGTTATTGGAACAGTTTAGGGTCAAAATCTGAATGTGTTTTAAGAAGTGTTGTGTTTTTTCCTATGTAGAGATTTGTAGTGTTCAGGTACTAATTAAGTGTAAGCTTGTAACGGGCTCCTTTTTTTATTTTTGTTTCCCTTTTGGTAAGGTGGAAACACGGTTTTGTGTTGGTTTTGTATTGGGTCTGGAATCAATTTCGAGAAGAGATGATACGGTCAGAAATGTTAGTTGTCTTTCCTAGTTTATATGTTTGAACACTGGTCATATCATGGCACAGACCGATTTAATGAGAGACATTGTAACTAAGTCCAAAATTAAAATAGGTAAAATATAAGAAAAGGATGGGAAGAATCTCTACTACCCATGTTGTGATTAGTAACTAAATTTTATGCCCAGTTCCTACACCGTTAAAACATATCTAAATTTTATGCCCAATTCCTAGATCGTTAAAAAACATATCTACAGGGCACAGAATTCATCTCTGGGCTCTATGGAAGTGCAGATGCTCCCATGTTTATGATGGCTAAAAGCTTTCTCATGCACGCAACAGTATCCTCTATGGCTCAACTCTTCAATAGATGGTCTCGACTAGTTTCCAACTTTTCAATTTCTAGACCGTTAAAACATATCTGGCACGCTGGCCAGTAGACTACTGGGTTGGGGGTCTCAGGTTTCGTGGATGGCTCATTTAGAGCCCTCCGATTATGCATGTTGGGGCTTCCTATTTTACCGTAGGGATTGTTTAATGCGCTATGATATGAGGTATGGAGGGGCTCAGTCTGCAATTGGCTCTGAAATGTGAGGTATGCTGCTAGCAATCAAGACTGCTATAGAAATGGGCTTCACCGAATGCACTTTTTTCACTGACTGTTCCCAACTGCAACAAGTTTTTGACCACCGTGTGGCTCCTGATTCTCTTCCTTGGCAGGAATTTCATTCTATTTTGGATCTTCTGGATTTATTTAGGAGTCGGTCAGGGTTTGTATGTAGCTTTACCCCTAGAGAAAATAATTTGGAAGCTCAACAGTTAGCTAATTATACTAGAGTTCATAAAGTGTCTTGTACTGATTTTACACTCCATTTATTTCCTTTTCATTCTTATTGTAACTCGGATGTAACTCTATGCCAATATCAATGAAATTTTTCCATGTGCTGTTACTACCGGAAAAAAAAAAAAAATTATGCCCAATTTCAGTGAGGGAAGTTGCGAGCAAATAAAACAAAACTAATACAACTTTGATTGGGCTTCAACATTTGGTCCTTGATCAAAATCCCTTTTTTAATTTGGGATTTAATTTCACTAGAAAGACTAAAAGTTTAAAGTGCAGCTTCTTGAAGCTAAATACCAATACTTTCTAAATTATTCTTCAACATTATTTTTAAATCCAAAGACAACAATTTTAGATACAATCTTTAATACTCAAGCATAATTTCTAAATAAAATAAGTTTCGTACTCACGCTAATATCTGATTGGGCTGTTATGCAACTAAGGCTGTGCTCTAGAAATATTTAGTAAAGGAAGGGAAGGGAAGGGAAGGGAAGGGTTGGGAGAGTAGAGTAAACTCTTACACTCCGATTTGGAGGGTACAAATTTGTATGAAAATAGAGTAAACTCTTTCCGTTACTCTCATTTCATTGTTATCTTGGAGCAAGTAAAGGATAAAACTTCTCCTTACCTTCCTCTCCTTTCCTTTAAAAAGTGATTCCTGGAGGAGCAGACCCTAAGGCAACAAAAAAAAATGCATCCCCACTCGATCATATTATTAACTTTTTTATTAGGTAACACTTTGCAAATATAAATTGTTTATCTTCCCAAAATAAATTGTTCAACAATGAAAAATTATCTAAATGTTTTTGGGGTTCACACATATGGTGCGTATAATAAGGTTACATTTTATAACTATAAATATTAATATTAGTAGTATTATGACACATCCTAAGCTTGATATGACAGTTTCCCACCACGAAAGTACCTATTCTAGTACTCCCGTAAGGCTTAAGTCACAATCTAACCTATGAAAGACGCATATATTTTTTTTTCTTTTTGATAATATAATCGAATATTATCAGCATAACGATGGTAAGAATATAAATATAAATATAACTAATATAAACTACAGCACATCACATAAAATATATACATAACACAGTATCAAGTCTCATACAACAACATCTCCACAAAATGTGACTCAACTCCCGAACTAGAGTCTATAAACAAGACTTAAGTATAGCCCTTATCTACATCAAGACTATACTAATATAATTCAAAAGCTGACCCTAGTCCGATCAAACCAAACTACAAAACATCTACTCTACATCCACCTCCTCCTCCTCCTCCGGCTCCTGCTCAGAGTCGGAACTAATCACAATGACAGGAGGGACCTCCGGTGCAGGGGCCCGGGGAGGAGCTAGAGCTGGATCTGGTGCACTGTGCTCAATATAAAAGTATACGCCGGTGGGAGCAAAAGATATGTGATGCGTGACATATGCCTGAAGGTGCGGGACATAGACACGCTGGTGAAAGAAGGTGCCGTAAAATACTGCTATCTGAGGGCCCCTGACCGGCCTGTGCGTCCCCTGGAACCCCCAATCATCGAGGAACATGCAAACAAAAATCAAGTGAGAAATAATAATATTTTCCAGTGCGGGTTTTAGTTCAAGACGTGGATTTCTAGTCGAAATCTTTGTCTAGAAATAATACCCATAGTAATCAACATGAAATAAGAGAGATAATAAGAAAGTAATATAAATAAGAAGAATAAACATAATGTGATGAAATCAATATATATCTTCATCTGCATACCGCACAACGGAGTAGGTATGGTCCAATCAGTACCATCTGTAACAATCATGCATGAATACAAATAAGAGATAAAGTCAAGCAAGTCATATCACAATCATAATCATAATCATCATAAATAATCATAACTCACTCAGGTTTCCTAACACAACTGGTTGGGCACAGGAGGAAACCTTTCCCTAACCCACTGGGCACACGAGGGACGAATCCCTAACCCCGGACACACGAGGGAATTCCATATTCAAATAGCGCTACCGAACTGGCCGAAGCCGGTGGCCGACCGACTCCGGAGAGTGGTTTGACCTTTATGTCTTTTCCTTATTCCATTCCACTTGCACAATTCGGATCTGATGTCTTTAGGCAAGACTAGGTCGAGCTAGACGGAGATGGACTCAACATGAGTTATAATATCTGTTCCTATAATCTAATATGATAAATTCAAAAATGCATAACAACGGGGATCAGCATGCTTATGCATTAATTTATAATTACCAACAAATTTCTATAGAAATCCACGTATCCGCACCTGTGTTTGGCTGGTCGGCCTCTTCAGTCCAATCCCCTTAAATCCTCAGCTGTTGATCGCCTTCTCTCTCTTCCCTGGTCTCAGCCCTACCCTGTCCCTCTCTCTATTTTTTTTTTCTTGTGAAATTTTTTCTTTTTCCGACAACCCTCAATTCGACCAGGATTTGGGACTTTTATAAGCAAATAAGGGAGAGAAGAGAGAGAGAATGATCATTGGCGAGGATTGAAACCTCGAATCTCATCGCGTAGCTTCCTCCTTCCGATGCTTACACGTGGCCCCTTCGGTCTACACTGGAGAAGGAAGCGATGGTGCTCTCAAACCCGTGGCCAAGCTGGATTGGTTGGCCACAGTCGATCCACGCCAAGTTTCGCGCTAGGCGGTGCGACGAAAGAATGGCAAGGCGAAGGAAATCAAACGGGGCGGAAAGAAGGAAAGAGAAGAAGAAAAGAAGAAGGAGATTTCGCCAAATGGATTCGTCCAGATTTTCTGTGACGGAAACTTTATGGCCAACGGTGTGATGACTGACTTTAAATGATTTAAATTTCTGAATTTTCATTAAATTTAATCAATTTAACACCAGATTTCAAGATTAATTAAGCTTTGATTTTGCTAGAATATTTTATATTAATTATAGATTTTACACAAAGTCAAAAATTTCGAATTCGAATCGATTTTCATGTTAGTTTTGATTTAATTGTATATTATTTATATTTTATGAATATGATAATCATTAAAAATTATAAATTTCTTATCAATTAAATTTCCTAGTATTTTTATTAATTGATTCTAATTAAATTAAATTAATTAGGTTACCCTCCTATGTTACATATTATTTTTTTTAAAAAAAATAGGGTGACATTGACACCTTTATTGAATGTAAATATGTCCATGTCTGATTGGGATCTCCAAGGACGATCTCACCTTTGAAACAAGGTGACTTCACTGCAGCATCTTCCAAACGAGCCAAAATCATTGGACGACCACCTCCAAGGCGGAGACATGTTAATCCATATCATTAATGTCATTGATTTCCTCTAATATTTTATTTTACTGAATACCTTTTCATTAATTGAATTGTTGAAAAATAGTATTTTAATTTTTAATACAGCAAAGCTTTCATTGAACTTGCTGAATTTTTTAGTTGTATTTTTCGGTGCGTATATGCGTCTTAATGGCCTGTATACTTGGGATATGATGACTTTTGTACCGATGATAAAATTAAAGATCATACAAATATGATGGTCCATTCTTAGTAGTTTAATCATGAAAAATCAATATGATTAATTGCATTCACGCAATAAATCTTGTTTAGTAGTTAATTCATAGAATCGTTGTTAGTTCTCGTAAATATTGGATACAACCTTAGATGAAAACATATTCTACGTCAGTAAAAGTGGAAATTTTTAAAAGCCCGCATTAGACGCCACTTAATTTATCCCATTGGTAATTTATAAATACTTTTAGCTCCCTCTCTAGCTAGGGACTAGGCACCCAAAAAAAAAAAAAATCTGAATTTTGACTATAGTAAAAGAATTTGGAAATGAGGAAAATCGATTAGGGGTAGGGCCGTTGGGGAACATGCAAAACCGGTGTACTTTCTCTTAGCTTGATTGCATAAAATTCACACATCTACCGGTCTACACAGAATCAAATCGATTAGTGGAGAAAGTCTAAAAGTCGGAGAGGAGAAAGGCAGAGGCGGAGGGGAGGGTGAGAAGACAAAAAGGAAAGAAAGAGTAGCCGAAGAATTTGCTAAGGTTTATCTTAGTACCAGTACCAGGATGTAGCCTGGTACCTAACTGGTATAGTTCTGTTGGTTTCAGGTCTTGTAGCTCTTAATCTATTTCAACTAGAATATAAATTTTAGATCTTGGTTTGCTTCCAATTTAGCATAACTTAGTCAAAATTCAAATATGATAACCAACACCCTCAGAACTTAAAATAAGTTCAATAGAGATTAGTACAGTTGTTGAACAATGTGAATAAACAATGCACATAAATATAAGAACAAGTTTCAGCTTCTTTGCTTTTTTGGTTCTAGGGGGCGCTCAGAGATACAGTGCTTGCAATGAAAAAGGAAATTGAAGAAGGAGATTTGTTGAAAGATTTTTTGGAGGTTGGTTCGAGAGATTTTGTAGGGTTGTTACAAATAGGCAAGGATCTCTTTTGCTCTTTCTCCCCATTAGGCTCCACTCCGAAGAGTGAGCTCTGATTTGATAGAGATATGATTCAGTTTGTTTTGGTTATGAAAAACGGCAACTTGTGTCTTTGTTTAGGTTGGTGTAAAAGAATAAGCCAATTTTGGAAGGAAAAAAAAAAAAACTTGAAGTGCTATATGTGTTTTTCTGTTTATGGCGGTAAACATGTGTGGTTTCCTTCCTTATTCTAAAGGGAAAAATTCAGATTTTGATATGTGAATTTTCTTGAAAAGAGGCAAATTAATTTATCAACTTTTCTTGCAACAAACCAGCCCTTGAACTTTCTTGGGAAAATCAAATTTGCACAAGTTCTCCCCTCCCCCCCCCCCCCCCCCCCCCCCCCCCCCCCCCCCCCCCAAAAAAAAAAAAAAAAAAAAAAAAAAAAAAAAACTAGTCTTGATATAGTCATCCAAAGAATTAATTTGTAAGTTGGGCTTAGTTATTTCCAGCAGTTCAATAATTACGATTCAAATAAAACCTCAGTTACCAGTTTATTCTATTTCGAAAGTTGAAGTTGAAGAGTTACTGTGGACCTGTGGTGCAAAAGGAAGGTCAACAAGTTAATGCTTTAAGAAGAATTGTTGCATTTTTCCCTATGTAGAGATTTTTGTAGTGGTCAGTTACTAGTTACTTGTAACATAACGTATATACACTGATAGAGATTTCATGATTTGACTATTTTTGTTTCCCCTTCTGTAAGATAGAAACACAGTTGTAGGTTCTTTTGTATTGGGTATGAACTTTTGAGAAGAGATAGTAAGCTCAGAAATGTTAACTTTCTTTTGAGGACTGCTCAGAAGAAATATATTATTAGTTTATATGTTTGAACGCAGGTAATATGATAGCACTGCCCAATTATAAAGGAAATGTTGTAACTAAGCCCAAAATTAAAATAGATACATTAGAAAAGGATTGGAAAGGCAGAGAGAAGAGGAGGGAGGCAGCCTTGTGATATATGTTGCATAGGTTCAATTTTTTGTTTAGGGTAGATTTCAGAATTCACATACAATAATAATTGGTTAGTAGTTTGGGGCAGGATATATAGGGGATTAGATAATATAAGGGGCACTAGTGCTGTTTGTGACTTTGTGATCTGATGATCATTGCTGTAATCTCTTGCTTTTTGTAATGGAAAGTTGTGGGTTGACCCATTCTTTTTTTTTTAAAAAAAAAATGAAGTACAAGGATTGGAAGAATCTCTAATATCCTTGTTATGATGGGCAGGTCAATATTATGCCCAATTTCAGCGGAATTATGCGACCAAAGGAAACAAAACTAATACAACCTTGATTGGAGTTCAGCACTTTGACTAAACTTGAATTGATATTTTACTTTACTAGAATTAGATTGCCCATTGTTTGTGAAAAATATTATTATGAAAATTACTGGGTTGTTTATCAAAATGCGTTGATGCATGTATGATCCGTTGAATAAATTTGAAATAAAAAATCAAGCCAACGGGGAATCGGACCGATAAGGATCATCTCCTATATTTCTCATCTCATCGTCATTTTTATTTTGGGAATGTGATTAATTAAGCTTTAATTAGTTTTTTACTTTTGCACCCATCCTCTTATCCCGTGGATTTTCTATTTTTGTGCTTATTCTCTCATACCCTGGAGTTTCTATTTTTGCCTGTTCATCCTCCCCTCCCTAGCGCTAATTATTGTTGTTTATGCTTCCCTCATCTCCTATGGACCCCCACACAGCACAAAACTAGAAAAGTTTTGAACTAAAACAATTAGTTTTTTTTTTTTTTCCGAAACAGTTATGATGTAAACTAGAACAATTTCTCTGTACAAGTGAAAAAGTTTTCCAAAACAATTAGGTTCTGAAATTAGAACAATTAATTTTTAGAATTAGAACAATTAGTTTTTAAAATTACAACAATTAGTTTTCAGAACTTGAACAATTAATTTTTTCGAACATATTAACTAGAACAATTAGTTTTTCAGAACTATTAGTATACATAATTGTTCTAGTTAATAAACCTAATTGTTTTAGTTGGTAAATTTAATTGTGCTAGTTAGTAAACCTAATTGTTCTAGTTGGGAGATTGTGTCAGCATGAGTTAGCGACAGAGGAAATGGGGATGGGGATGAGCGGTAGATTAATTGTATTAGTGAGGCAGTTAATGAGGCGCTGTTGGAGAAAGAAAGAAGGATGAGAATGAATGCTGGATTAATGAGGCAATTAATGAGATGCTGTAGGGATGAGGGGTGAGAGATTCTGTAGGATGATGGTAAGCAATTCTTATGGGGACTATTTGCTTGATTAAAATCAATTTTTAAGCTATATATCCATATTATCTTAGGTTATCAAGTTCTCTATGTTTCATTTTCTTTTTTTTCTTTTTTTTCTTTTTTTTTTTTTTTTTTTTTTTTTGCGTTGGTGCAGTTCAAACTCTCTATATTAGTTTATATACCGCCGAGCTTTTGGACATCACTAGTTGGAAAATGAAGTATGCACTACAACTCTTTAACTGCATAGAGGGCAACTAAGGGTCCGCTTCAGAGGGAAGTACTCGAGAGATGAGGAAGGTACTCAGTACCCCCGATTTTGAGAGTAACCGAGTTCTCCCTCTTTCTGTCTCTCTAGTACTCGAGGATTCCGTCGATTCTCCCGGCCCCTCTGGAGCAAGATAATCGCGCTCTCTCTCCCTTTCCTTCGCTCCGAGTACTCCCCTCTGGAGCGGACCCTAACTGGTAGTGGTTGGCTATCTCCATAAAATGCATAGTATATGCGCATGTTATACATAAAAATTAATGGAACTCGAAAAGAAATTTTATTTTTATATGATACAATCTTCTTTGATATTTATTTTTTGTTTCTATTTTATCATCAACCAGATTATACTGACACAAAATAAAGTTCGATACTCTTCACCTCCAAAATATGTTCTTTGAAAAAGTCTATTCAATTCCACCTTACGAAATCACGGTCATTCAGTACTAGCCTCAACACAACCACATAATTATGTTCACATCGAACAAAATTTTCTCAAAATTTATATTGATGTCATATGGTCGATAAACCTTCAACTATTTCCCAACTGTTTGACCTATCTTAACATGTGCCTACGATTAGGCGTGGATTCGCATTTTTATGAAAAAATATTTTTGACATAACCTGACCAAAATAGACAGCAATAAAAGTTGTGTCCCTAATAATGTAATTCTTTTAAAACCCAATCACTTAAACACAAACTAAATTTATTGTAATGTCTTGTATATAATGTTCTTGAAATAGTTTAGGAACACTTTATCCACATCTCTTTGCCAGATGCACCAACAATAAGGTAAGTTTGAAGGAGGTAATTTTGTACAGAGGAGACAACTTGAAATTTAAAGAACATCTCACAGGTATGCTACTGGTGGAATGGTATGAGATAAAACATGTCCATATACCTCAATATTACACACATTCACATGATCTTATATTGTTTAGATGGAGTAACACAGGCACTTATAATGCACATGACTTATATTCTTTCCTTAATTTTAGAGGTATAGTGAGTCCTCATCCCTTGTTATGATGGCAGTTGAAAATTCCCTATAAAAATAAAATTTTTATGTGGCTTCTGCATAATAATAAAATCCTGACCAGAGTAAACCTTAGAAGGAGGGGATGGGTAGGAGATGTTACTTGTTGTTTTTGTAATCAAGAGGAATCCTCTGATCAATTATTTTGGCAGTGTGCTTTTGCTAGAAGATTGTGGTTTTGGATGGGTGATTGTGTCAATTTGTTACCTCATTGGACCTGCTTAATGGATATTTTTAATTCGGCTCTAGTAATGAACAAAACTGATAGCATCTCTTTTTTATGTATGGTTAGTGTCATGTGCTGGATAATTTGGACCAATAGAAATGACTTTATCTTCAATTCTAAACAACTGCTAACTACGAGACAAACACTCATGAAAGTTTGTTCTTTGCTGGAATATTGGTCAGGTAATTTGGATGCACAAATAGTTCTTGCTTTGAGAAAATGGTTGCCAGCAAATTGGGAAGAAATACCCCTACAGGAATGTCCAGGACCAGGCTTGATTCGCGGGACAGCAGAAGAGAGAGGACAGATGAGTCAATGGATCACTGTGGTCTAGTCTAAAAATGCACTACAAATTTGGTTTCTTATATTTTGTGTATGTTTGGGTCTAATAATTGGTTGATGGCAAAAACGTTGATTGTTTGTTGTAGTAAGTAGCTAATTGTTGAGCTGTTAGACTACTGTTTGATGCTTTTGTGAGTGTGACTTAGATGTTTGAGTTTGTAATACCTGTTTCATTTTGCTAAAAATGAAACCGGGTGGCGCTCCCACCTTTTTTCAAAAGAAAATAATAATGTTCTTGAAAAGAAAAGTGTACTCTATCAATTTTTCTATTTATATTAACTTCACATACGAACAATAAATTATTGGAATTATTTAGTATATATACATAAAGATATTACTCGAGTTATATTAACTACAGGTGCTAACAAAAAATTACCAATTATAATTGCAAAAATATCCATGTCCAAGATTTATTTTATTAATATTGTGATCTTGAGTTCATTATTGGTTTTCTCAAATATATCATGTTTTGACATGTTTTATATATATGACAGTTAGAAACATTTTTACTTGTCGATTTACTGGAATGATTTAATCTACAAAGATGAATAGTTATTTCTGAGAGTTTTAATATGGAAACCAGTTCATGATGCTTGTTTGGTCACATCGTTTTTTGTTAACAAAACATGAAAAGATATATCATGAAGTTTCTGTGAACATTGGCTATTTGCATTTCATTTCATGCAATTTTTTTCGTTACTTCAGACCCAAAAAAAAAAAAATTTGATCATCTCACAAATCACAAGATCACCGATTTTTTTTAAATACAAAAGCTCTTCAGCCCAGGAATCATAGAATTTAGTATCTTAAGATACACGATACGTAACTCACGATACGATACGATTCAATGCCCGATCGATACGTATCTTGGCCATTGTATCTCAATTGCAGCGTATCTTAATGTATCTTAAGATACACGATACGTAACTAACGATACTAGGGTGTATCTTAAGATACAAACGATTCGGTAATAGTCAGTAATAATCATTTTCAATTATAATTTATATAGGTTATAATTAAATATTAGTAGAATAATGAGAACAACAGTAATAATAATATTAATTTATACAAATTATATAGTATAATACTATACTATAATGATTAATAGTTTAATACTTTCTACATATATTATACAATATAATAATTAATAATATAATTTATACAGATTATAGTTTTATTATGCAATATAATATTTATAATTTATACAAATAAAAATATATTCAGATCATGCAATATAATATTATAAAAATACATTACACTCTTATAAAAAAATATAATAATTAATTTATGCATGCAAAAATAATTAATAATGAGTATAATTTATACAAATTTTACTGTTTAATATCATAAAATATAATTGTAAATGATTTATACATATTATATATCATAATATTTAAGTAAAATCCAATAATTATAAAGATATAGTGTGATATGAGATTTCTTTCAATGGAAATAGTTCAATGCAAATTCTAATTACTTATTTTACATAATTTTAAGGATAGCTTAGCGTATTTTAAACGAATCGATACGATACACGATACGATACTTAATGTTACGATATACGATACATTTTACGATTCAACTTGTATGCCAGGAATTCTTCTAGATCGCTGGATCTAAACTGAGCGATCTGAATAAAGAGATGCACTGTTCATCTCCTGTCCTAGATATACTTTTAATTAAAGTAGACAACCAATCTCTCAATCCAGTTTGGGTGTTTCCAGAATTTTCATAAGATCTAAAACTAATAGCTTTTTTCTTAGTCCTTAGAGATGTCATTTTCAGATTAGGTGCCTAAAGTAATGTTGATTGCAAAACAGAGCAAAGAGCGGCTACTTATTGTTGCATGTTTCCCTGTTCATACTGGCACAGTGGCACCTTGTGCTCCTGCTCCTTGTATATTTTTTTTCTTTTTAATTGGTTTGACTTAGCGTATCATATAGCACAGTCACCGGCATAGTTACAATTAAATGCTTGTTCTTCACCTTGTATTTTATTAGATCCTAGGCTCCTAGCCCTTTGCTAACAGGTTTGAAGCAATTAAAGAAGTAATGTACTTGTAGTCAGGTCTAAACTCGTTAAAAAAATTTTAGTAGATGCAATAAGTTCTTTTAAACGGGATCACAAGGTACAAACAACAGTTAATGGTCCCGACTAAATTTGTAAAACAATTTAAGTAATAATAATTCTTCTAGACTGTGACTGTAAATGGTCACGAGTCAGACAGTTAACTCTTTTGTGCTATTGAAGCAGCAGGTGGTACTTTTATGAATTTTTGAAATAATAACCATCGTCGTTTCGTTTGGCGACTCCTGTTCCGAAATTTAATAAACAACTATCTTAACTAGTCTGTGTAATATAAAAGTTTAAAGTGCAGCTTCTTGAAGCTAAATTCTAATACTTTCTAAATTATTCTTCAACATTAATTTTAAATCCAAATGCAACAATTTCAGAAACAATATTTTCAATACTCAAACATAATTTTATGTAAAACGCTTACCTTTTGTAAATTAATTCGAAGTATTGTGAAGTTCGAATAGAAAATCTCATTACATGTTTGTCAACATAATACAAATATTATATTCATCGTCTGTATTTTATACGAAGATGTTTTATATCAAAAAAAAAAAAGGACCAATCCTCAAGGCCTCTTGAGTCTTGATTATAGTTCGACGTCTAAAAAAAAAATAGGTTGATACTCACGCCCTCATTAATGATATTCCAGCCGTTCTTATATTTTGCAACAGTATTTACCTTGTGAGCGCTCCTATCTTTATGCCTAGCTCCTTGACCATATTTTGGGATCTCTTTTACTTTGGTGGAAATTATGTTTTTATTAATGTTTCACATCACCAATTTGAGCAATGCTACCTCCGTTAGTAACTATAAAAATCCCGAAAGACTCAGGTCAGTGGCTTTACCGGGATCTCTCTCCAACCAACCAAAATGACAAGACAACCGCCTCCAAGACGAGAATGTGCTAGTCCATATAGAAAATTTTGACATCCTCTAATATTTTATTAAACTGAAAAATTAAAAAAGTTGCACTGAACTTGCTGAGTCATTGAGTTGTATTTTCCGGTGAGTACATGCGTCTTAATGGCCTGCATACATATGTAGATGATGACTTACAGATCAAAAAAAAATCATACAAATATGATTGTCCATTCTTAGTAGTTTACTCATGAAAAATCAATTCTTTAACATGCATGCATTCACACAATAAAATTGTTGAAACATAGTTGAAAACTCAAAATTTCTATGTGATAAATTTATTTATAAAATATTATATCATTGGACCATTTCTCTTCTGCAACCGATTATTCATTACTCCCACTAATTTACCCGTTGCTCCTCTAATTAATTACCAAGCAATTAAATCCAATATTTATATGATTGCGTTACTTGTCCACCTTCATTTCTCAATTAATGTATTAAAATCTGTGATTAAGAATTGGCTATTAGCCGTTGCTTTAGAGGCTATATATTGATGTTCCTTTTTCACCAAATGATAATCCGGAAATAAATATACAATATTTGATATGGAGAAATCTCAATATTCCAATTCTAATTCTCCATTTGTTTTGATATTCCTTATAATAATTTTCAATTTGATTTGAATATTATTTCGATTTATTCTGCTGGATATTGTGGAGGCTTTCATCAGTTGCTTCCCTGGTCGTGCCCTAAGAAGCAACATCCCCGAATTATCTTGGTTGCGGTTCCTGTCGCACGTTGAGACGGAATACGCTTAAGGACAGCGCCTAGCGCGATTCGGGTAACTTTGTTCCTTTTGTTCCTTTGATTCGTTTTCATATTATCCGATTATCAAATTTATTTGAATTTGCACCAACAATCTTAAGCGTATATTCCGTGATTCGGATAGTAAAAATATTATATTTCTTCTTAAACGGTTACAATCTAAGATTGAATTGTAGACTATTTGATTTGATGAATTGTTAGATTTTTTTTAAATAAAACGTGAATAAAACTTGTTGGCAGATAATATATATTGGTTCCAACGCAGTAATTAAATTAATTATGTCTAACAAAGATCTTAAATGGTTAGTGAATTTGTCTAATTCTATTGATTGTTAGAAAATTTTAACAACTCTTACACATATCGTGATTCTCTCTTGACTAAATTTCTTTGACTGTTGTTAATCTTTGATCAATATCAAATATTAAGAAATTAATATTCCATGTGACCTCTTCTCATAGATCCTTGTTGTTTATTACTCATTGTGGATCGAAAATTATTCAGATAAATTGATGAATCTGTGACGTTTCAGATTTGCAAATGTATATTACATGATATTTTGCTGCGGTACAAGTTCTTACTCGTATATATTTATCGAGATCTTCTTTGACTCTGAATTTTGATTCCTACTAATTGTGATTATGATCCATATGCTTTGACCTCTTGATGTCGATAATCATATTATTGTTATTTTGTGGTTAACGAATCAATATAATTTGAGATATAAAATGTCTGAATTATTTTCGCAATATATATTTTCATTGCTCTTGAGTCTTGATAGATCTTTGATTTGTTACACCAATTAATTGCATGGATTCAATAATGTTTCATTCCTAAGCGCAATAAAATCAAGGTGTTTTAATTAAGAATTAAAAGGCTGGCCACGTTTCAATTCTTCTTAATCACCGTGAATTTTAATTGATAATATATCTCCTGTTGTTATACTCTATTTTCCTATTGTCAAAACAACCATTACTACTTGGAATCAAAGAGTCATTCCTGATTTGTAACTTGCTCAAGTACTATATCTTGGAAGTTCAAATTTAGACATCCCATAGATAATATCCGATTGCTGATCTATTACTCAGAAATTATTATTTTTCAAATTTGTTTAATCTTACTAGACAAGAATATTATAATATATACGGAATTAAATAGTCGTTTTTAATTATTCCTTCACTGATCATTATTGAGAGATCCAATGACATTTTCTAGGTCGGGAAAATTATAACTGAAAATTTCTTACTAATAGTAATTGGAAATGTGGGGTATAAATGAAATCAAGTTATGATCAACTTTATACACGAGTTCGTGATTACTTATTTAATAATAACTTGTGTATTAATTTGGATGCATAAAAAAATTATTTATGATACTCGTATATCAGAAAATGTGGGGGTTACGTTTTATTAAAAATAAATATGAAATGAGATTATACATGGATATTATTATATGTGATTAATTTTCATTAGCATGATGCTATTATGAAATGCTTTAGAGGCTTATTACTAATAATTTTTTTAGAGAATTTTGTTTGGAATTTTCTTTGCAGGGAAAAGAAAATTGAGCTCAAGTATCGAAGCGACTAGTCGGCATGAGAATATTAAAAAAAGAAAAAAGAGAAAATAAAATTTGTTATGAACTTGATGAGAAGTTCATATTTCATCGAGGGGGATGGGTTTAGCCCTAAAGGGCCACTTGCGGGGGCAACCCAATCTCCGAAAGGGTGACCCCTGGAAAGAGATTCAATGGGTAATAACAAACCGACAAGTGGTCAAGAGTACACACTTTTAGGAGCATAGACTCCAACCCATCCCTATGATGAGTGTGCTCTATGTAGATGTAAGGTTGAGCATATTAGCTCTTAATGAGTACCAAAGCGGTAATTTTCGTAGGATATGCATCTACACGCATCCTTGGCAGGAACTCACCTATATGAGAGTATCTGTATACGGCCGCAGTGCGGGGCATGGGTAAGCCCTTAAGACTCTCATGAAAAATCCAAGAATATGCGTATGGCCATTAATGCGCACCCCGCGATGACTGTCTCCGTATTACGTGTATGGTGTCGTAGAATTTGGGTCCAAGGAACGAGTTCAAGACATAAGTTCTCTCTGTCTCCTCCAAATTCGATGCACCTATACTAAGTGAAGTTCAAGGTTTGAAAACTACTTCATGATGCGAATATAAATATCCAGTTATTTGTTATTCACCATTTTGTTTGTTCAAAATTCCTAATTTTATCCAATTTGATTATATATCTCTATATATTTGAAAGTGATCATTTGCTTCAATAAAATCTTTAATCTGATTTTACACATCTCATGTTCATAAATTTTGAGTTTTGTGGGGGATTGTTGAAACATAGTTGAAAACTCAAAATTTCTATGTGATAAATTTATTTATAAAATATTATATCATTGGACCATTTCTCTTCTGCAACCGATTATTCATTACTCCCACTAATTTACCCGTTGCTCCTCTAATTAATTACTAAGCAATTAAATCCAATATTTATATGATTGCGTTACTTGTCCACCTTCATTTCTCAATTAATGTATTAAAATCTGTGATTAAGAATTGGCTATTAGCCGTTGCTTTAGAGGCTATATATTGATGTTCCTTTTTCACCAAATGATAATCCGGAAATAAATATACAATATTTGATATGGAGAAATCTCAATATTCCAATTCTAATTCTCCATTTGTTTTGATATTCCTTATAATAATTTTCAATTTGATTTGAATATTATTTCGATTTATTCTGCTGGATATTGTGGAGGCTTTCATCAGTTGCTTCCCTGGTCGTGCCCTAAGAAGCAACATCCGCGAATTATCTTGGTTGCGGTTCCTATCGCACGTTGAGACGGAATACGCTTAAGGACAGCGCCTAGCGCGATTCGGGTAAAACTATTTTAATTACTGTTTTTATTTATATTCATGATATCCGAATTTATTATTTAATTTTTGCACCAACAATAAAATATGTTGTAGTAGTTACATCATAGTTTTGTGAAACGTATGCAGGAGCAAAAACAGAGTTGTACACTAAAATGTTTAATTGGTATTCAGCACATTGTTTAAACGCTGCATACTTTGTACTTTGTATATTTAATTGAGGCCTCTTCCGTGTTTTATTTTATAATCAATGAAACTTGTATAATGTTTATTAATGAATAAAAAAAGCATTATATTAACAATTAAAGTTATATGATAGAATATATAACAAGTTTGAAAAAAAATAATTTAGTATTATTTGAAATTTACTTGGTTATTTTAAGTGCCATTAATATTCATACTGAATGATGGATGAGCAATTTTTGAAATGGTATCAAATTTAATACGCAACCGATCTGAAATTATATAAAATTATATCCTCAATTTTATGTTCTTCAATTTCATCTTATCTTTTTCAATTATTTAATCGATTGTCTCGTACAGGTGCTAAAGAAATTACTAAAATTAACTATCGTGATAAAAGTACCTACACACACATTTATTGTCTTTTTAATTCGTTATTTAAAATTTTAAATGACTCCAACAATGGTGAAACTCCCACATCAAGCTTACATGCCATAATGACGTCTCAAAATTTCCATTGAGAAATTACTGATGCTTCAAGAGTCAAAATTGAATAAATGGCACTTAATAATAATTGTAATTTCTCAAGAATTCTTTCTAAATAAAAAAAATTTACACCGATAAATAATAGTGTCCTTATGCAATAAATCATGGTTTGAAACACCTTCATTAGCAAACGTTTCATCAATCAATCCCATTCACATTTATTATCTCTTGCAACGCTACATTTTTCTCTTTATCGATCCTTGATGCTATTCTATGATCCCTTCGATTCTACCTTATATCGAATTCTCGGATAACAACAATAGTTTTAATTATTTTTTAACAGAAGAAAGGCTAACCAATGTCGCTCTGATTAGAATCTCGAACGAAGATCTCACCTGTTGAAGGCAGTGACTGTTTTTTTGAGGGACGCGGTGACTTTGCAATATCTTCCAAACCAACCGAAATCATTGGACGACCACCAGCATAGTGGAGATATATTAATCCATATCGTTAACATTGATTTCCTCTAATATTTTATTCGTCCGAATCCCTTTTTATTAATTGAATTGTTGAAATATAGTATTCTACTTTTAAAACAGCGAAGCTTAGCTTTTATACCGAAGATAAAAAATCATACAAATACGATTGTCCATTCTTAGTAGAACAATTGATTAATTGCATTCACGCAGTATATCGTGCTGTGGTAGTTAAGTCATAGAATTGTTGTTAGTTCTCGTAAATATTGGATATTATTTTAGATAAAAACATGTTCTAGGTGTCAGTAAAAGTGGAAATTTTATAAACTCACATTTGACGCCACAAATTATCCCTTTGGTAGTTTATAAGTACTTTTAGCTCCCTCTCTACTCTCTAGCTAGGCACCAAAAAATAAAAAAATAAATAAATTTCCTTTGGTTATTCGATTAGGGGAACATGCAAAACCGGTGTATTTTCTCTTAGCTCATTGAATGCATAAAATTCACACACCCAAGCGAGGGAGGAAAAGTAGGCGAAGAGGAGAGAACACGAAAGAAACACATCATAAGACTAATATAATATGCGTGGTTTTTTTGCGCGGATTTGACGCTAATCAACAGTATTAATTAAGCCCCTTCCGAGTTTAATCTGAACCGTCCATATTTTTTTCGCAGATCGACCGAATCTGATTGATCAGCGATTGAATTTATTTCTTCTTTTTCCTTCGTTCGCATCTCCATTCTCTCTTCTCTCTCTCTAGTCGACGACAGAAGGGAAAAAAACGCTGCTGCCTCTGTTTCATCTCTCCTCAGACACATCGCTGTCACCTTCATAACTATTGGACTGGTAGAGTCTGTTGGGTTTGCTTTAAAGACAAAGGATTGACAGTTCTAACAGATCAAACAATAAGCAACCCATAAATCAAACAAAAGACTCACTGAACCAACAGTTGGGGCGGGCCGTCCCAGAAGTGGGGCGGACCGTTCCAATACACCGATAAAACAGAATAAAGCGGAAGCGTACCTAAACTGGCAATTGGAGCTGTCTGCACTGGTTGCTCGCGTCTCCTGTACACTATAGCACCTGGATTGTCCTCTTGCATGTGCCAAAGGTGGGAGAAAGGCCTTCCAAAGGATCAGATCTTGCCTCGGTACCCTAATGCCTAAACTAGAGCACCTACTCTCGATATTTGATGGAATAATAAAGAAAGAAAGGCAGAGATGGCTATTATCGACTCACGTATACAGCACAACTCGTGGATGATCTGTCCCTTGGGGACCAACCCCGTATTTATAGGCCAAAGGCTTCTTGGCCACCAAACAATTTTCATATCGGTCCATCATCAATATGGGATTTGTTTCCAACTATAACCACGTACAATTAGGCAACACATCTATGCACAAAATCCTGCAATTACTTGCAATCACGTTTAGCTATTACCATTTCTGAATTGACTTGGAAACCAAGCAGAATCTGCCCATACCAAATAGATTGTTTCCTTATCCGGCGCATGATTTGGGACGGTCCGTTCTAGTCCTAGAACGGTCCGTTCTGAATGCGTCCAGATCAGTCGCCCCATCCTGGGACGGACCGGTCAGTCGACTGGTCAGACTAGACCATGGACTGTCCGTTCTGAATTTGGATGGTCCGTTCCAATCCTGGAACGGGTCGTTCCAGCCAAGGCTCGTCAGCCTATTTGGCTAGAAACAATCCAACAATCTCCCACTTGGGCTATTATGCTTTGTGTTATCCATGTCCTTTACTTAATGAGCTCATATTTTCATGGTAATAAATTTTGTGCTCCAAATTCCGTCCATCATTCACAACGATAAAAGACCATTGAAGCTTTCGTTACATTATAGCCATTACAGGCTTCTAATCCTGTAAAGCCGTCGCAACTAAACCCACAATGATCACAATACCATCATAAATGAATGACATTGAATTTAGATGTGTGTAAGTGGTGTGGAAAATACACGCAAGTGTGACTGCCACGTGTCTATTTCCAACTTTTATTGGTCACCCAAAACTGAAGTGAGGTCAACATAAATAGAATTAGCATATAGAAACTGAAAATTGAATCTGAAACTGAATCTTTATTCATTTCTGCAGAAATTCATTACATACTGAATAAACTGAAAAACTTTGTCCAATCTAGCACTCCCACTGAACAAAACTCCCACTAAAGCCTAATATCCTCAATAGAAATTACACCCATACTAGTTACATGTTTCAGGAACTGACTGGGTATAAGCGCTTTAGTGAGTGGATCCGCTATCATTGAGTTTGTTCCAATGTGCTCGATTGACAATAACTTATCCTCAATTCCTTGCTTAACAAACAGAAACTTGACATCGATGTGCTTTGAGTTGGCTGAGCTTCTGTTGTTGTTAACATACATGACTGCCGAGTTGTTGTCACAATACATCTTAAGTGGCGCCTGAATGGTGTCCACTATACGCAGCCCAGTGACAAAATTTCGCAACCATATCCCAAATAGTGATGCCTCATAGCAAGCCACGCATTCTGCTGCCATCGTGGAAGATGCCACTAGGGATTGTTTGGCACTCTTCCATGAAACAGCTCCACCGGCCATTATGAAGATGAAGCATGTGGTAGACTTCAAGCTATCTTGACATCCCGCAAAGTCGGAATCAGAATATCCTATGACCTCCAGCCTATCTGATCTCCGGTACACTAGTGCATAGTCTTTGGTTCTTGAAAGGTATCTCAAAACTCGTTTGGCTGCCTGAATGTGTTGAATACCTGGATTGTGCAAATATCTGCCTAGCATTCCTGTAATAAAAGCAATGTCGAGACGTGTACACACTTGAGCATACATTATACTTCCAAGCATGGAAGAATACTTATTGTCCTCTACTTGCTTCTTTTCAAATTGGGTTTTGGGACACTGTTCAAGACTGAACTTGTCTCCCTTAGCCACAGGGGTCTCTGTTGGTTTGCATTTTCCTAAGTCATACCGCTTGAGTACTTGATCGATATAGGCTCTTTGTGATAGGCCCAAGATACCTCGAGAGCGATCTCTAATTATCTTAAGGCCCAACACGTATGATGCATCACCAAGATCTTTCATTTCAAAATGCCTGAATAGAAATTTCTTAGTCTCGTGCAACATATCCTTATCGTTTGTGGCAAGCAGTATATCATCCACATACAAAACCAAGAAAGAATATTTACTCCCACTGAACTTGTGATATATACAATTATCCGACGGGTTACTCTCGAAACCAAATGAGAGAATCACTCGATGGAATTTGTAATACCACTGTCGAGACGCTTGTTTGAGCCCATAAATGGATTTCTTAAGTTTGCAAACCATCTTCTTTGGATCGTCCGATACAAAGTGAGGTGGTTGCACCATATAAATGGTTTCATCAATATCTCTATTGAGAAACGCAGTCTTAACATCCATTTGATGAAGTTCAAGATCTAAATGTGCCACAAGTGTCATGATCACCCTAAAAGAGTCTTTCGATGAAACTGGAGAGAAAGTCTCTTTGTAATCAATACCTTCCTTTTGAATGAATCCTTTAGCGACAAGACGTGCCTTATGCCTTTCCACATTACCCTTAGAATCCCTTTTGGTCTTAAAAATCCATTTGCAACCAATGGGTTTCTTTGCTTCTGGTAATGGTACTAAGTCCCAAACGTCATTGTCATACATGGACTTCATCTCTTCATTCATGGCATCAATCCACTTTTGTGAGTTTGGGCTGTCCAAGGCCTGACGAAGATCACAAGGATCTTCCATCATCCCAATGTCAAACTCATGTTCCTGAAGATAGACCACATAATCGTTAGGTATTGCTGGTCTTTTCTCCCTAGTGGATCTCCTACGCACAGGTTCTTGAGGTGGTTGCAGTTGTTCAATGACACCATTATCTTGATTATTTCCAGAATCTAAGTCCATAGGATCCGGAACAGGATCTGTTTCCTGAATCAAACGATCCGTTTGAGTCCACAAAGGATCGTTATCATTTCCAGGATCAACCCTGGGCACTGTCTCTATAATCAATCGATCCGTTTCAGTCCTGTCACGGTCCGATTGAAGATCAGCGCTCTCAGTTTCTTCTTCAAAGACAATATCCTGATGTGTCATATCTCCCCCCACAACCAAAACATCCTCAAAGAACTTAGCAACAATCGTCTCAAATATATTCTTATTAGTGGGATCGTAAAACTTGTAACCCCGTGAACGCTCGGCATAACCAATGAAATAACAACTAACTGTCCTTTCGTCCAATTTCTTCTCATTTGGCCTATAAGGCCGAGCTTCAGCTGGACATCCCCAAATACGACAATGTTGTAGACTCGGTTTCTTACCAGTCCACATTTCGTAAGGAGTTTTGTTGTTATTTGCCTTGGTCGGTACACGATTAAGCAAATAGGCTGCTGTTTTAAGCGCTTCTCCCCAGAGTGATTTAGGCAAGTTTGTATGACTAAGCATACTCCTAACCATGTCCTTCAATGTTCTGTTTCGCCTTTCAGCTACTCCATTCATGCTAGGCGATCCTGGCATGGTATATTGAGGGACAATGCCGTTTTCCTCTAGGAACTTAGCAAAAGGCCCTGGACGTTGTTCACCTGAACCGTCATATCTACCATAGTATTCACCACCACGGTCAGATTTGACTTGTTTAATTTTCTTGTTGAGCTGCAACTCAACTTCAAGTTTAAACGATTTGAACATGTCCAAAGCTTGCGCTTTCTCACTTAATAGATATAGATAGCCAAATCTAGAGTAATCGTCTATGAAACTGATAAAGTAAGATTGACCATTCCTAGTAGGTGTAGGAAATGGTCCACAAATATCCGTATGAATCAGTTCTAAGACATCACTAGTTCGATTTGCATCATATCTTCTTATGTTGGTTTGTTTTCCTTTAACACAACTAACACATGGGCCTAAATCTGTCATGTCTAAAGGAACGAGTATTTCACTTTGCACTAGCCTTTCAATTCTCTTTTGAGAAATGTGACCTAATCGCTTATGCCAAAGTGAACCTGAATTCTCATGAGTTAATTTACGCTTAACACTTCTAGTACTAGTATGCAGATTTTCATTACATGAAGCAACAATTTTCAAAGAATATAGATTGTCATACACAGAAAGAAAACCAGAACCAATGCATTCAGAATTATGAGATAACATAAATTTTCCATTTCCAAAAGAACAACAATAACCAAATTTGTCCAACACAGAAATAGAAATTAAATTCCGTCTAAAAGACGGTACAACAAAAGTCTCATATAAATCTAAATACAATCCGGTCTTTAGTAACAATCTAAAGTGTCCAATTGCTTCAACTTGTGCCTTCTTGCCATCGCCCACGTAGATGTATCTTTCACCATCATTTGGCTTTCGGCAGCTCAGGCAACCCTGCATAGAGATACTTATGTGAGTTGTTGCACCAGAATCAATCCACCAAGTATCATTTTGTACTGAAGTCAAATTAACTTCTGAACAAACCAAAGAGAGAGACATACCTTTCTTCTTGCGCCAAGCTGCATAGCCATCGCAAGTATCCTTCTTATGTCCCTCTTCGCCACAGAAGTAGCACCCATTTGGATTCTTGGGCTTCTTCCAAGTCTTCCCCGTATTGGGTTCCTTCTTAGGCTCCGAAATAGCAGCCTTTTTCTTATCTTGTTTCTTCTTCCCTTTATTTTTGAACGTGGAAGCAACGTTAGCACTATGTGTCTTATCAAGCTTAAGCCTATCCTCTTCTTGAACCAAATGCGAAATTAGTTCATTCAGAGTCCACTTCTCCTTAGTACAGTTATAAGTAACCTTGAAATGGTTATACTGACTAGGGAGAGAGTTAAGCACCAGACACACCTGAATTTCTTCAGATATATCCAACTTAAGGGCTCGTAGCTTAGCAGCAAGATTAGACACTTCCAAAATGTACTCCCGAATGTTGCCTTTACCATTATACTTCATAGAGGTGAGTTTTACCATGAATGTGCATATTTCAGCTTTCTCATTCTTGGCAAACCTCTTCTCAATGTCGTCCAAGTAGGCCTTAGCCTGTCCGGAATCAGAAATAGTACCCCTAAATGCCTCTGGAATTGTCCTCTTAATGATCAACAGACACATGCGGTTGGAGCGATTCCACTGAGATACATTTTGAATATGTTGATTGCTACTGAGAGCAGTAATCTCAGCTGGTTTATCCCCCATAAGTGCATGGTCAAGATCTAGACAACCAAGAACTAACATTAAGTTCTCCTTCCATTCCTTAAAATTGGAACCAGACAGCATAGGAATGCTGTTAATGCTAGCTGGAATATTTGCTGAAATTTAACCAAAGACAAAATACACTAATGTTAATAACCATAATGTATAATTTTAAATCATAAAAATATAAAGGTCTTAATCCCATCTACTAATCTTTATTCATTTGCAAGTGCTCTTTGGAGTCTCCAAGCAAACTTCAATTGACTAGGTGTAGTATCAAATGTAACGATTCATAACATGTCAATCAATTAACCTTCCTTTGGGCCGATTAATTGATTACACGTAAAACCTTATAATCATTACCCATTTGATTCTACCAATAATTGTACACGTAGCCTTTTAAACCATGTCCTTCCTTTGGGCCGATCCATGATCCAAAAGTCACATGCACCATATCACACTTGTATTTGAGTCTTTGAACCAACCAATAAAGTGAGAGCCCACTTTGGTGAGATGACAATACAATTGGCCCAATTCTCAAACACAACTTATTTTACCTTTATATTAGACTTAAAATATACCTAAACTTAGACTTTTCATTATGCACATCTATCTTAATATGAAAAGCCTATCTAAATACTGACCTAGGATGATTTAGACTAAAAACAAAAGTTGCAAACCTTAAGGTATAACTAAAGAAAGGGTCGTATGGCACTCATACGAACCAACAAAACTGGAACGGACCGTTTTGGTGAGAGAACGGTCCGCCCTAAACAGACCAGAAGGAGATTTTTTTAATAAGAAAAAAAAAAGCCTAGAAATTTTAATAGAAACAAAGCTAATACGAAAATTTTAATACAAGCACAGCTATTGCGCCCTTCTGAATGGCGTAATTCGGAAATGCCAATTGCGCCTTTCAAATGGGCGCTAAAGCCCTTATTGCGCCGTTCTAAAGGCATTAAAGGCATTTATGATGGGCTATTGTATCTATTTTATAATTTTCTCATTTCTTTTCGTTTTTGGCCGGGTGAAAAC
Organism: Rhynchospora tenuis; assembly: GCA_027725995.1. NCBI lineage: Eukaryota > Viridiplantae > Streptophyta > Magnoliopsida > Poales > Cyperaceae > Rhynchospora > Rhynchospora tenuis. The sequence continues at coordinate 113,852 of JAMRDG010000020.1, read as the reverse complement.
CAAGGAGATAGTTATTAGCTACATGTTCTAGCTAGAGTCTAGGCTTCTTTTACCAAGATATTTGATTCTCTGTGGCAAGTTTTAGTATAATTTGGGTCAATTCTATTTTAATTTGTTCATTTGATTATTAATATATTTGATGGGTTATAATTGATATATATGTAAAAAAAAAATTCTAACCTTGCATATCAACAAAACCATGATCATTTAAGTTCGAAATCAGCCGAATTTTTTTTATTTTAAACAATAACTCAGTCATATCAAGCACAATGACATATAATACTTCCATGGTATATTAGCATTCAATATTGGATTACTTTTCCTTTTTTCTTAAAACTGATGGTGTATTTTGAAGTCAGAAATTATTAAAATTAAGGTGGAAATTGTTTGATAATTTTACCATCTAAAATTCAAGCTTAAAAATTAGGCATTTGAAAATTGATTTATACTATATAAATCGTACAAATAAAATGATGGAACTTAATGTAAGTTGTATTGCGAATGAAAAATACTTGAAACTTATGCATTTGCGTTGTAATTGAAGAAATAATTTCGACTCAATATGTTGGGTGGCCTTGAAATCAGTGGTAAAATTGTAAATTGTAATTTTAATCTTTTTATTTGTTATTTTTTCTGCCGTTGGCTAATTGTCAACAGCCTTCGAAAACGAAAAAAAAGTACAAAATGTGAAGCTTTTTCATTCTTTACAGAAATGCCCATAGTCAACAAAATTATGGTGCTTAATTATTAATTATACGTCACCCAATGCTTGTTATCACTTATTATTCAAGTTCTACCTCACTGGTAATTTGAGCTTGTGTGATATTTTTAACATCCATACATTCAATTTAGAGTTATAAATCAGATAATTAATACTTTTATTATCTAGCACATTGGACTTTGGTTTTACTCATAACTCATAAGTAAATACATTTACTGCAAATTCTTCTAAATTTTATTGAAAGAATTAGGGACAAGCTGGAGAGCCATAGCAATTCCAAGTCACATTCAATATTGTCTTTCTATCACTCACTCTGTTCCGCTAGGATCAGGGTCTAAATTGAGGGTGAGAGACTAGGTAGATAGCAGAGATAGGGAAGCATTTTAATAAACCCACCCAGCGTTAATTCCCGTGCCCAAAGCAACCCTCTATCCCCTCTCTCTCTCTCTCTCGCAGCGCAGAAAAAACAGAAAAAGGCAGAAAAAGACAGCTGCCCTTTACAACGGCGCAATAAAGGCTTTAGCGCCCATTTGAAAGGCGCAATTGGTATTTCCTAATTACGCCATTCAGAAGGGCGCAATAGCTGTGCTTGTATTAAAATTTTCGTATTAGCTTTGTTTGTATTAAAATTTCTAGGCTTTTTTTTTCTTATTAAAAAAATCTCGACCAGAAGAGAACCAAAGAGATATGTGACCATACATGGCAGTATGAGACACATTAAAGTAAGAGAAGAAAGCGGTGATTTCCCGTTCAGCCAGCAGCCATTGAAATTATACCATATCCAGGCAGGATTCCCAGAAAAGGTCAGGGTCATATGGACACTTAGGCGCCGACCTTATTTTCTGCGACAGAAACTGTCCTCATGACAATATGCGTATACCCAACGCTTACAGCTCTTACTATTGAAAACCACAGCAAGGTGAGAAGGGAGGGATGCATTAAATGTTATCTGTACCTAATCAGTACAGACAACCCAAAAACTAAACCGAAAATTTGGCTTAAAACCTACACAATCTGGTTCTTGGAACGGACTGCCCTGGTATTGGGCCAGACCGCCCTAACTATCTGGTCAATACCTAACAGTTTGCAACAAAACTGGGGTGGAACGGACCGCCCCGGAGTGGAACGGACCGTCTGAAAGACTGCAGAGAGAGTAGAAAGATATCGTCCTAAACTAGGTCAAGAAATCCTACAGATTTCTTTCCTATCCTGACAAAACTACTCTAATCTAAATCATCCAATTAAAAGGTCAGATTTTAACGACTTTGAAATTCAAAACTTAATTTTAATTTTCAAAATCTTTTCAACAAAGCAATTGCAATTTTCAAAACAACTTTGAAAGTAACAAAGGGCTAAATCAAAGCAAACAATTCAATAACAGTTCAAGTAATAGCCCTTTGGGTCCAATTGGCAATCACAAACAACAGATCTGGCATAACGATCGTCAAACGAATAGAAGCAGTTCAAAAACAGTTCAAAACAAATCGGAACGGTTCGTTCGAGCCATGAAACGGACCGCCCTAGATGCCAGAGAAGCAGATCCAAACAAAACACAATTCTCACCAAATCAATTCAGCAAAAAACCAAACTTTATGTGTAAATCTGTTGGCTCACGACGAGTGGCTCTGATACCACTTGTTGGGTTTGCTTTAAAGACAAAGGATTGACAGTTCTAACAGATCAAACAATAAGCAACCCATAAATCAAACAAAAGACTCGCTGAACCAACAGTTGGGGCGGGCTGTCCCAGAAGTGGGGCGGACCGTTTCAATACACCGATAAAACAGAATAAAGCGGAAGCGTACCTAAACTGGCCATTGGAGCTGTCTGCACTGGTTGCTCGCGTCTCCTGTACACTATAGCACCTGGATTGTCCTCTTGCATGTGCCAAAGGTGGGAGAAAGGTCTTCCAAAGGATCAGATCTTGCCTCGGTACCCTAATGCCTTATTTGATGGAATAATAAAGAAAGAAAGGCAGAGATGGCTGTTATCGACTCACGTATACAGCACAACTCGTGGATGAGACCAACTCCGTATTTATAGGCCAAAGGTTTCTTGGCCACCAAACAATTTCCATATCAGTCCATCATCAATATGGGATTTGTTTCCAACTATAACCACGTACAATTAGGCAACACATCTATGCACAAAATCCTGCAATTACTTGCAATCACGTTTAGCTATTACCATTTCTGAATAGACTTGGAAACCAAGCAGAATCTGCCCATACCAAATAGATTGTTTCCTTATCTGGCGCATGATTTGGGACGGTCCGTTCTAGTCTTAGAACGGTCCGTTCTGAATGCGTTCAGATCAGTCGCCCCATCCTGGGACGGACCGGTCAGTCGACTGGTTAGACTAGACCATGGACCGTCCGTTCTAAATTTGGATGGTCCGTTTCAATCCTGGAACGGGTCGTTCCAGCCAAGTCACGTAAGCCTATTTGGCTAGAAACAATCCAACAGAGTCATCACCTGTGCGCCTCCTCCGTGTGCATCTCAGCACCTCCCCACGCCACAATCCCAGGTTACTAAAGTTTTTTTAGCGCCTCCTCTAATTCTCTTCTTCATTAGGTCCTATGACCTCCACCTCAGCCATCGCTCCTTCTTCTTCTCGACTCGAGCGCCCCTCTCCCTCTCCCATCGTCTCTTTCACTCGCACTGGCTGAGAATCCAACCTCCATCGACCCTCTTATCTCTCCTCATTTGCTCAAGAACGAAAGCATGCCCCGTTAGGCCATTACTCATACCCATGAATGTTGCCTCTATTAAGGGCCAAAAGATTTATTTTTTTGTGTACCGATCCACAAACAAAAGGTTCCTTTTCTTATTTTAGTTGTGTTCGATCTTTTAATCTTTTGATTTCCATTAAGTTATGTTTCTCCTTTTAATTTAATTTTTCAGTTTCCTTTCAATTTTTAGGCACATAGTTTCTATGGCAGTGGAATGATTTTCAAATAGAATCCTAAATTGATACGAAAACCAAAAAAAAAAATAATAAAATTTGTTCTCGCATATGCTTGGAAAATATTCTCATGGTATTCCATCTTTTATCAAAGGTCAAATACTACTTTTGTCTTGATTTAACCAGCTTTGTTTCAGTGAGCTCAATTTTATTATGGATTTCTCTCTTTTTCCATTTGTCTGATTCCAATCAGTATTATACTTTTCAGGATTAATGTCAAACTATTTACAAATATTTTTAGGATTATGTTTTAATTGTGCTGTAGTGTATTTCTATATGACAACCTATGTCGAGATGTTGAGATGGTCAATTTTTGTAAAACTATAATATTAATTTGGTCATTAATTGTGGTTTAAATTTATTTGGCGTTATTTATAGGAATCACAGGGTCTTGATTTAATATTATTCCTCCATTTAAATGTGCCTTTAAATGTTTTTGGATGTTTATGAGATATTACAGGTTATTCATTTTCTCATTGCATTAAATTGTGATTAAATACATTTAATTTGCCACATTATACAGAATGCTGACGGTTTTATTACTTTTGTTTTTAGATAAAATAAAGCTTGAACAATCGCTGGTCTTAAAAATTGAGCAAACCTGGTCCAGAAAAAAAGATTGGGGAAATTGCAAAAAAACCAAATCAAGTATGAAGAGCAAGGAAATCAAGGATTGAACTGTAGCGTGCAAAGACCAGAAGAAGTATGATCCAAAATGGCAATACAGGTTCTGAAATTTTTTATTATGATTACTTGCTTTGGTCATATCAATATATATATAGAAACAAACAATAAGATATTTGGATCTTTATCTGTTAAGAATTATTTGCTGAAATTCAAAATTTTTTGTTTCTTTGATTCGATCACATATATATATATATATATATATATATATTAGTTTACTGTAATGTCTATTTAATGTATTTGATCTATCTCTTTGTCTTATATTAGTTTTATGATGAATCTTCTATGAGTGTTGGAGCCCATGACATTTACACCCTCAAATTACTACATGGATGCATATCTTGAGTTTATTTGGAATGAATGCCTTGATTGACTACATAAATCTTTTTTTTTTTTTGGGCAAAGATGTTGTTTTTTGGGTTAAGAGGATTCAAAATTGAATGAAGGCCGCTGGCAAAGATTTTGTTTTTCTAAATTTGTCGGTCACTTGGTCTTTGTTTTCTTACTACATTAGAAATTTTACTTTCACAGTGGCATAGATTTGACAAGAAATAACAATATCTTTTACAAGCTGTGGTAGGACTATTTTAGCTTTTTGAGGCTGAAACTCAATACAGAAGAGGTTGTCTGACTGGTCAAAAACAACTAGAAAATTTATATATGTCAATTTAGTCATTTCCTATTTGATTTGTATTTATGATTTTCATGGTTTTGTATTTCTACAGAACATTCAACTAATTAATTTAAAAAGGTGCTCATCAATTTAAATAAGCACACGTAATTCATGCATCTAAGGTCAATACTACTATTTGTTTATTCTTCACAATCAAATTGGATGAGCCTTGCAATTCAATTTCAATGAAGTTTTTGAAGAAATGTTTTCAGTGTTGTGTAATAACACTAACCGACCTGCTAAGATCGAGTGCTTTACAAGCACATGAAGTGTTTGAAGAAATGCCTCAATAATACGTATCAAAGTCTAGACATAATGATCTTTAGCTGTTAATATTGAGGACAAATATTTGTCAGTACATTTTTATTTAAAATATAATTTTCATGGTATTCACTTAGTATGGTGTGGTATAAGCTATGTACCAATTTGTGGTGTGGTTGCTTTGACTCTGGCATGAATGATGGTATAAGGGACAAATTAGAAGTTCATGAGTACATGGTTTATTTTTATTATGACAACCAGGTCTTATTCACTCTGGATATCAACGTAATTATATAAATTTTAATTACTATTTTAGCTTTAATCAGTCTTATGTTTTCAGCCTGAATTTACTACTTCCCTCTAAATTAAGCACACAATGGGACTTTAAACGAGTTGCATCCATGTAGTAATTTGAGGGTGTAAATGTCATGGGCTCCAACACTCATAGAAGATTCGTCATAAAACTAATATAAGATTCGTGGTATGGTTGCTTTGACTCTGGCATGAATGCTGGTGTGGTTCTATAAAATGCATGCAAATGTGATAACAACCTAGAGATCATAAGGGACAAAATAAAAATATAAAATTCATGAGCACATGATTTATTTTTATTATGACAACCATGTCTTATTCACTCTGGATATCAACGTAATTATATAAATTTTAATTACTATTTTAGCTTTAACCAGTCTTATGTTTTCAGCCTGAATTTACTACTTCCCTCTAAATTAAGCACACAATGGGACTTTAAATGAGTTGCTAACTTGACACTTTCTAATTATACCATGTGCAACATAATTTGACACACTGGGAAGCAAAAACAGCAGCTCAAGCTAAAGCATAATATTGATAATAGAAACTTAAGAAAGATGGTGCATCAGGAACTTAGTTGCATGAATGATCATTTTAGAGGTACTTGCTACTCTTTGAATGTAATCATAATTAAGATGTGTATATAATAGTATACAATAATTCCAGAATCTCTCATTGTTATTTGACACAACCAATAATGCAAGCTTACAGAATAGGTTATTGATACTTTTTCAATTATCAAAAACGCCCTCAGGTTTGCACAATTAATTCAATTGCCAAGATTGGCTTGCACAATTATACATTTAGGAACTAGGTTCTTTCAAGTTGTTTAATTGTAATTTTTATATTTTATTACTAAAAGTATCAGGTTGAATTTTCTTACATGTCAATTTGAATTACTTTATTATTGGTTTCCAAATTAGTTAAATTGTAAAAATTTTCATTACATTGAAACTAACTTTCATGCTGCGAACTAGGATGTCTTGGTCAGGTTGTAATTTTCTTACATGGGGGATCAAGCTGGAGTTCGAAAATGGTATGCCTAATTGGAGCAAGATTGTCTGGATGCAAAATGTACTAATAGTTTCTGGTCTTTTGTTTCAGTTGATTTTGTCTGTGTAATAACTTCTCTGTTGTGTATAAAAAGAGATATTTCAATAGTTTTGTTTTGGGTCAGGCCAAGGATGTTTAGGAAAATGTATTTGGTCATATTGGTAATATTGGGTTAAATAAGGTTTCTGCACTGGTACCGAGTAGATAGGTACCAGTACAGTTTCATAGCTTATTTTTTGTAAATGTTGATTCTTCTGTTGAAATAAATATAGTGTAGTTCTCCATTGGTCTAATTTGATGGGCAGTAATTAATAGAAGAGACAAATCAAATGACAAACCGGAGATGCACAATAATTTCACAAATGTTGCTCTGCTGGAGAATACCAAAATTCGAAAAAATTTCAACAAAAGGCCATTGCTTTTTTTTTTTTTTTTGAAACAAAGTACAAACATTAAAAACATCATTAAGGTTCTAATAACATCAAAAATTAAATTTCTCAATCCTATTTGCAATTAAATATAATTGATAAATTTAATGGACTTAAATGATCAACTATAGAGAAGTTTCGAATTACAAGCCGAAATTTCCAACTGTAGATTATCAAATAAATCTAAAAACCCATTTATGCCTAAACAATAACTACCTTTTCATCCCTCATTTTACATTAGTTAAATAAGCTGACATTTTGTTCTAATATATTTGCAATAACTGATTTGATAATTTTTTAAAACATATTGATTTAGATATTTAACAATTTAATTATATATTCACATTATTATTAACATATATATATATATATATAGTTTAGCTACGGTGAGTCGCGACTCACGGATGCTTCTGTGAGTTGCGATCTAAACTCTTGGATCTGATTCAAAATGATCGATCTAAACCGTCCAATATGATCTCCATATTGAAATTTTCTTGCAGACCAAATTTTATATTTTTTCGAAATTTTTAAGTATTTTTTTCAGATTTTTAAAAACTGTTGTTTTTGAAAGGTACATAATTAATTAAATTAGTGATTTTCTAAAATTCTAAAAAAATACTAAAAAATTTCGGAAAAATATAAAATTTGGTCTACATGGAGATTTTATTAAAGAGATAATATTGGACGGTTTGGATCCGTGAGTCGCGACTCACCATAGCTAAACTATATATCAATATTATAAATAAAGATGTGTGGGTGTCGAGATCCTTTAGTTAAATATCATCCGACACTTCAAGTAGTGTGAAATAGTTGTGCAATAGTATTTTTCTGATATTTGTAATGTGATACTTTGTAACTAATTGTATGTCGGGTGTTATTACTCATAAAGCTGACTCGATTCAATATCAGATAATAATTTGGCAACACATTGTTTTGTTTCTGATTTTTGTGACCTCTTCATATTTTCATTTTCATCATGTCTCCTTCTCTTTTGTATTGCTTAGAGTCCCTCTTCACCTTATTTTCTCTTCATCGCCATTCTTAATTTCGATTTACAAAATATAAATTAAATTCATTCAATTGAAAATAGAAAAAAAATCAAATCTTTTTCGATGTATATTTTTTATTTAAGTCATTTATAAACATATTACATTTCATGAATAATATCAACATAATATATATCATATTAATCATATTATTTCAGATAACTATAACTGTATTTACACGCATATAATTTTTTTTAAAATTGATCAAACACTTTAACTTTAATCAAATCAAATTACCTACAATAACTAAATTATATTTCTAAAGATAAATATATCTTAATCATATATCCAAAAATGAACATAATTGAACTATAGAAATATAATAAAAATATTTTTATTATAGATATCTACATCGAGCGAAGCTCGATATTCCCCTCTAGTATATATATATATAGTGAATGGATCAAATACACTGATGTGTACGGATCGTCCCCGTACACATGAGTTGTTTTTCGAGATCCAAAATTCAAACGGCCAATCCGAACCGTTCAAGTTGTTATCTATATTCAAAAACCCACGGAGACCAAATTTTATATTTTTTTTTCGAATTTTTTTACTATATATTATGATATTTTCAAATTGGAGGGCATGAAATACTTCAATTGTAGTGTTTTTTGAAAATATCATAATATATAGTAAAAAAATTCGAAAAAATATAAAATTTGGTCTCCAAGGATTTTTCAATATGAAAAATAGCTTGAATGGTTCGGATCGGTAGTTTGAATTTTGGATCTCGAAAAACGACTCATGTGTACACATTAGTGTTCTATATCCATTCTCTCTCTAAAAAGCGACAATATTGTGTAAAAATTTACACAATATATATATATATCCGTACACTTAAATTCACATAATAAAAAGCAAACTTTAAATTGTGTAAAAATTATTGTATTGAGCGAAGCTCGATTTACAAACCCTAGTTACCAAAAAATTTTTGCCTCCAATGTCGACCTCTTAACATGAAATGGCGGGGGTCTTTTCTCTCAGGCTGGGATTATGCATGGAATTACTATCACATCTTGGCTTGAACTGCACCTAACGAAGAAGGTATCGGAAGCTTCTCGCGCTGGATTGAGAGAGCGGATTGCTCTGTGGATTAGTGAGAATTTTTCAGATTTGAGGCAGTTGTCAGAGTCGGTTATTCAGGGTCTTCTTCGAACTTTCTCTCGATCTGTAAGTGTTTGACAGAGTTGCAGAGTTGAGTATTACCAGAAGTAGTGTATCTTTGCTCTTCAAGTTTGAAAATTGCGCCATTATTTGTTAATTTGAGTACAAGATCAATCTAATTGGTAGGCATCAATGGACTAGAATGCAGAGGTTTTTCTAAGTACCAGCATTTAGGCTGGTACCGAACTGGTATAGTTCTGGCTGGTTCCAGCTTTTTGTAGTTCTTAATTCATTTCAACCAGAATAATAATTTTAGATCATGGTTTGCTTCAATTTTAGCATAAATCAATGGTATAGAATCAAGAGGTTTATCTCAGTACCAGCAGGTAGCATGGTACCGAACTGGTATAGTTGCATCTGGTTTCAGCCTGCTTTAGTTGTTATCTGTTTTACCGGAATACAAACTTGAGATATCAGTTCGCTGCTGATTTAGTATAAATCAGGTCAGTATCAAAAATCTGATTAGTAATGTTCTGAGAACTTGAAATGAGTTCAATGCAGATCAGTATGGTTTCAGAAACACATTTCATTTGTGAATAAACAATGCTTATAAATATAGCAGCAAATTTGAGGTTCTTTTTTTTTTTTTTTTTTTTTTTTTTCTAGGGGGCACTTGGATAAAAATCAGTTATTCGACTTTCTGAGATAAAAAAACTGACCTAGTCTTTATATAGCCATCCAAAGAACTAATTTGTAAGTTGAACTTAGTTTATTTTCAGTAGTTAAATGATTAATATGCAAACTAAAACTCACTTACCCCATCTATTCTATTTCCAAAGTTGGTCGTTCAAGATCTAATGTGGTGCAATGAAAGGTCAACAACTAAGTTAACGTTTTTGGGACAGTTTAGGGGTCAAAATCTGAACTTGTTTTAACAAGTATTGTGTTTTTCCCCCTATGTAGAGGTTTTTGTAGTGGTCAGTCACTAGTTAATTGTAACATAATGTATGTACAGTAATAGAGATTTTATGATTCGACTCCTTATGTTTATCAATTTGTAAGGTAGAAACACGGTTCTGTGTTGTTTTGTATTGGGTATGAACTGTTGAAAAGAGATGACGCGCTCAGAAATGTTAGTTGTCTTTCCTAATATTGTTTAAACACTGGTGATATTGGCACAGCCCGATTTAATGGGAAGCATTGTAACTAAGCCCAAAATTAAAATAGGTAACGAAAGAAAAGGACAGGAAGAATGTAGTATTAGTAATTTAGTGTATTACCCATGTAACCATGTTGTGATTAGCAGCTGAATGTTATGCCCAATTTCAGTGAGGGAAGATGCGAGCAAAGCAAATAAAACAAAACTAATACAACCTTGATTGGACTTCAACACTTTGTTTTGACTAGACTTGATTTGATTTTTTACTTCACTAGAGTAAGATTGTGTCCCATTGTCTGTGAAAATATTATTATGAAAAATACTGGTAGTTTCTGACAATGCGTTGATGTATGAGAGTTGATTCGAATGCTTCCTGGTTTAGTCGCAAATATACCCTCTTTATTCGAAAACTCCGCTCCGATCTGAACTCCCAATTCCCCTCCTTCCTCGTTCCGAACATATTGGACAGTGGACACAAATCCTATTAAAAAAAACATATTGGACATTTCTGCGATAAATCTAAGAAGAAAATTGAGAGCAAAGCAAACCGATCGATTTTCTTCCCAGAAATTGACTTGAATGCACTGTTTTATTTTTTTATTTTATTTTCCTTTTTTGTCTTTGTACGATTGAGTTTATTGGTGGCTTGTCAGTCATGGTAAATAATTTATGTAATTATTTTAAATATAGGGGTAATTTGGTCTTAAAACCCACATGGGGGTGTTCGGATTAAGTTGGGAGTGCCCAAATCAATTATCGTTGATGCAGGGGCGGAGGAGTAGGGAGCAAGGGCCTAATATTTGAAACCTGTAGTAATTAATTTAGTGAAAAGTTTAATATTAATAATAAATATCACCTCAAATTAATTTAGTATAAAAAACCAGCTCTTGGTCTAGTGGCAAAGAACAATGCATCTTAAAAGAAAAATCTCAGGTTCGAAACCCGGTTGGAGGTCTTTCATAGACATTTAATTTAAAAATAAGTTATGAGACTTGACTACCAATTTATCTTAAAAAAAATAATTCAATATATGAGAAAAAATTCTAATATTTGAAAAATTTCACTACTAATTTTGTAGAAAGTCCAATATTTATGAATAATAGTGCAAATTACTTTGACTTAATTAAGTTTTTAGTCTCTAACGGAAATAAAAAAAAAAACTCAATATTTATCCGCCTCCACTCCTCCAATAATTTTCTTTTGCCTTTATGAATCAATTCACCAACTTACAAGCAAAGGACCCCTAACGTTCGAGAATATACAACGATTTGCGCGGTTTTGGCACTCGGTTCTCCACCTTTTTCGTTACCACTTACCAGATTTCGTTAACATTTCCCCCTCCTAACTTCAAATCCTAGCTCCGGCCCTGCGTTAATGTCTGTGTGCCTGATGAATAAATTAGAACCAGATATCAAGCCAAATTTGGAATACCTGATTTATTAAAATTAATTGTTAAGTTATCGATTTAAGTTATCTTAGCGTATCAAGTTTCTGTGTATTCCTTTTTTTTCAATTTTTTCCCTTGCTTTCTGGTTGCTAATAAAATTTTCTATATTAGCTTACATACCGAGGAGCTTTCGATTGTCAGTGCGGAACTTAATTATGCACTTGAAGTTTATCTAGTGTACTAAAAATTAGTTGGTTATCTATAGAAAATGTGATAAGTAGGTATATGCACATTATATGCATTATATAAAAAATTAATGGATCTTCAAGAAAATATTTTGTTTTTACACTATAATTTTCTTCAAGAAATGTTGTTTCATCTTCAACTATTATTCGTGTATCATACATGTATGCATATATTCTTCTATTTTTTGTTTGTACATACAATATTTATTAGTTACAAAAAAAAGTATAACTCAAATGTCTTACTTCTCAGAGAATATAACAGTTTCTATATTTTAGCTTTACCGTCAATTAGATTATACTAATATAAAATAAAGCTACAAAACTCTTCGCCAAGCAAAATTTGTCTTTTGAGAAGTCTCATTTCCGAGTACTCCAATAATGTATCTTCCATATTTTTCACCTCAATCTAAAAGGTACGCTCAATATCTATGATATAGAATCGGTAAATCTTTAACGAGTCCTCTGAGTATGTCGGAGTACAAACTGAAATTATACTTACCTATAGTAAACTCAATTCTCAAAAATAAAATCATACTCTCTTCATTTGTCTAGTTATATTAATTTCACATAATATTGTAATGATTTTATTCACATATATAAGAATAGAAATTAACTTATACTTACTTCAAATACTAAACAAAAATTACCAATTCCAATTGTAAAGCACCTGAGCCATTGTGATTTTGAGATCTTTATTGGTTTCCTCAAATAACTTAAGCTTTAACACATCATCTATAACAGTTAGAAACGTTTTTACTTATTGATCATGGATTTACCAGATTTATTATACATACATGAATAGCAATTTTCGAGAGATTTATAACTTGGTCACATCGTTCTTAAATTACCTAAACATGAAAATATGGATCATGAAGTTTCTATGAACATAAACTGTTTGCATTTCGTATCATGCAATTGTTTTCATTTATTGACTCATGCAAAACAATGTGACCATCTCACAAGTCAGAAGATCTATCATCACCGCTTTGTTTTTTAACGCAAAAGCTCTTCAACCCAGGAATTTTCTATATCGTTGGATCTAGAATGAGCGGCCTGGATAAAAAAAGGGTGCACAATTCATTCTCGTATCGAAGAATATATACTTATCATTTCAATTAAACTAGACAACTAATTTCTCAATCCAGTTCGGGTGTTTCCAGCATTTTCATAAGATCTAAAACTAATATTTTTTTATTATTATTCTTACTATATATATTACACTACTCTACTCAGTTTAAAGGGGGTCTTAGACTCTTACTTAGAGAGGTCATTTTCAGAGTAGGTGCCTAAAGTAATGTTAATTGCAAAACAGAGCAAAGAGCGGCTACTTATTGTTGCATGTTTCCCAGTCCATACTGCCACCTTGTGCTGTTGTGCTTCTACTTCTCTCCTTGTATATTTTTTCTTTTTAAATCGTTTGACTTGACGTATCATATAGCACAGTCACCGACACAGATGCAATTAAATGCTTGTTATTGACTATTTTAATAGATTGACAAAATAACAAAAAACAGGGGACACGCAACGCCCAAAAACACCCTCCCTCCCAATTTTATTAATCTGCAGAATTTTTCATACATACAGGCGTTCTTCTTTTTTCTGTTTTTATATCAATTACAAGTCTCTTCCACAAGTAATCTAAATATAGAAATATATTTCTTAGCATATCAAAGATTACAAAGAATAGAGACAATTATTTCTAGATGCGCCTGTACTTCTTTCCATCCCTGAGCCAATGCAGATCTTCTAGTAAATCAAGATTTATACGCAACTGAGTATCATCTGAACATAGATCCTAAGCTCCTAGCTAGGCCTTTGCAAACAGGTTGGAAGCAATTAAAGAAGTAATAGCCCTACGGGGTCTTTAACTGGTCAAAATATATATATATATATATATATATATATATATATATATATATATATATATATATATATATATATATATTAAAGAAGTAATATACTTGTACTCAGGTTTTAAATTTGTTAAAACAATTTTACTGGATGAATTAAGTTCTTTTAGACGTACGGGTCACAACGTAAGAAACAATCGTTAATGGTCACGACTAATTAAATTTGTAAAACAATTAAGTAACAATTCTTTCTACGCTGTTAATGGTGACGAATCAGACTGTTAATTCTTCTGTGCTATTGATGAAGCAGCTGGTATTTTTGTGAATTTATGAAATAATGACCATTGTCATTTCGTCTGACGACTCTCTCTGTTCCGAAATTTAATATACAACTTTCTTAACTAGTCTGTGTAATATTATTATTTAAAGGTCTAAATGCAGCTTCTTGAAGCTAAATTCAAATACTTTCTAAATTATTCTTCAACTTTATTTTTAAATCCAAAGGAGACAATTTTAGAAACAATCTTTAATACTCAAACATAATTTAATGTAAAACACTTACCTTGTGTAAATTAATTTGGAGGATTGTCAAGTACGAATGGAAAATCCTTTGATCACCAACATAATACAAATAAATACAAAAATTTTCACAGAATAACTATTGATGACTACTTGAATGATGCTATCCTGCGTGTTTCACACAATTATGCTTTCTATTAAAAAAAGTTATACCAAGCTACAAGCCTTCTTAATTGTAGTTTGACTTCTGAAAAACATAAGTTTAATTGATATTCACGCCATCGTTAATAACTTTCCAATTAGTATCATCCATAGTCCAGTCGTTAGTGCTTATCTTTTGAGACACCATTTAATTACCTTATGAGTATTGTTATTTTTTCTATCTCCTTATCCCTTGGATTCTCTTTCACCTTGGTGGAAATTATGTTTCTGATTGACGGTTCACAGCACTTATTTGAGCACTGTTACCTCGGTTAGAAACTCGAACAACTTCCGAAGGATTCAGCTGAGTGGCTTCAGTTATTTCCCAAACAAACCAAAATGACTAGACAACCGCCTCCGGAACGGGAATGTGTTAGTTCATATTGTTAATATTGAACTTGCTGAGTTATTGAGTTTGTATTTTTTTTTTTTTCGGTGCGTACATGCTTCTTATAGCTTGTATACTTAGGATATATATGTAGATAATAACTTACAGATCAAAGATATATAAAAAGATCACACGAATATGATGGTCCATTCTGAGTAGTTTACTCATGAAAAATCAATTGTTTAATAATGCATTCACGCAGATAAATTCTGTTAAAGTAGTTACTTCATAGTTCATAGTTTTGTAAATCGCATGCACGAATAAATCAGAATTGCACGGAAATGTTTGATATTTAGCACATTGTTCGCATACTTTGTATTTTCTTTATTAAATTGAGGCCTCTTCCAATTTTTTATTTTATCAATCAATGAAACTCGGGATATATTTTTTATTAATGAATAAGAAAGCATTACATTAACAATTACTTTTTTATTATAACCACAAAAATAGCGAGTTTTAAAAGAATTAAATTGTAATTTTATATTATTTGAATTTATTTGGTTATTTTAAGTGCCATTAATATTCATATTGCATGATGGATGAGCAATTTTTTAAATGGTATCAAATTTAATACGCAACCTATCTAAAATTACATAAATTATAATCTTAAATTTAATTAGCGAATTAAGATCATGATAAAAGTTCCTATACATACATTCATATAACTAACTTTTTAATTCGTTGTTGACTCCAACAATGGTAAAAATCCCATTGTTATAAAATTCGTATACACACATTCATATTATATGCTATAAAATTTTTCTGGAGGAATTACTGATGCCTCAAGACTCTGAGTCAAGATTGAATAAAAGACACTTAATAATCATTCTAATTCTCGAGGAATTTTTTCCAAAAAATTTAAACCGATAAAATTAATTGTGCCCTTCTGCAATAAATAATGGTTTGAGAACCTTCATTAGCAACGTTTGAACGTTACTAAAAAAAAAAAAAAAAAAAAAAAAGAAAGCAACGATTGGATCAAATATTCCATCCACATTTATTATCTCTTGCAACGCTATATATGTCTGTTTATCCTGACTGTTGTTCTCTCATCCCTTCGATTCTACCTGTATGCTGAATCTTCGGGTAAGAATGATACTTTTAATTATTTTTTTACAGGAGTAAGCGTAAATAATGCCGCTCTGATTGGAATCTCCAAGGACGATCTCACCATTGAAATGAGGTGACTTCACTGCAGCATCTTCTAGACCAGCCAAAATCATAGGAAGACGACCTCCAAGGAGGAGAAATGTTAATCCATATCGTTAACATTGATTTCCTCTAATATTTTATTCCACTGAATCCTTTTTAATTAATTGAATTGTAGAAAAAATATTATTTTACTTTTAATACGGCAAAGCTTATATTGAACTTGCAGAATTTTTTAGTTGTATTTTTCGGTGCGTACATGCGTCTTAATTAACAGCCTGTGTACTTGGGATATGATGACTTTTATATACCGAAGATAAAAAGATCATACAAATATGATGATCCATTCTTAGTAGTTTAATCATGAATAATCAGTTGATTAATTGCATTCACGCAATAAATCGATGAAAACATATTCTACGTGTGGGTAAAAGTGGAAATTTTAAAAGCTCACATTGGACGCCACCATATAAAATCAATTTTCCCTAATTTATAAGTACTTTAAGCTCCTTCTCTAACAAGGCACCCAAAAAAAAAAAAAAAAAAAAAAAAAAAAAATCAGAATTTGACTATAGTTAAAGAAAAGTATTCGAATTTGGAAATGAGGAGAATCGATTAGAGGAACATGCAAAACCGGTGTACTTTCTTCTTAGGCTTAGCTCATTGAAGCATAAAATTCACGCATCTACACAGAATCGAATCGATTAGGGGAGAAAGTCTGAAAGTCGGAGACAGAAGGGCGCGGAATACGATCTTACCGAAAATTTTTAAAAAATAGGCGCCTCTCCTTTCGCTCTCAATGTCCCTCCTCGACCTCTCGGGCGCCGCTCGTGTGCGAGATACTCGCCTCCAATCTCCACCTCTTGACTGGAAATGGCGGGGTCTTTTCTCTTGGCTGGGATTGTGTGTGAAATTACTATTCGTCTTCGCTTGAGTTGCCATTGGAGGACGTGACGTGCCTAACGAAGATGGTGTCGGATTAGTGAGAATTATTAGGATTTGTCTGGGTCGGTGATTCAAGGTCTTCTTCGAACTTTCTCTCAATCTGTAAGTGTTTGTCAGAATAACAGGGCCGAACCTTACCACAAGTAGTGTTAATGTGTTATAAACTTATGATTAAGCATCAAGTTTAGCAAATAGGGCAATCATTTGTTTGTTTGTTTTTCTTGGTAAATTAAATATAAGACCAATGTCATTAATAGGCATCAATGGTATGAAACCTAGAGGTTCGTCTCACTACCAGTAGGTAGCCTGGTATCGAACTGGTATAGTCATGGTTTGTTTCAGCTCTTTTACTTCATACCTTATTTTAACCAGAATATAAATTTTCGATTTTGGTTTGCCCCCAATTTAGCATAAATTTTGTCAAAATTCAAATATGATAACGAACATCCTGAGAACTTCAAATTAGTTCAATAGAGATTAAGATTAGTACTGTTTCAGAACATATGTGAATAAACAATGCGTATATATAATATAAGAACAAGTTTGAGGTTCTTTGCTTTTTTGGTTCTAGGAGGCGCTCAGAGATGCAGTGCTTGGCAATGAAAAAGGAAATTGAAGAAGGAAATTTGTTGAAAGACTTTTTGGAGGTTAATTCGAGGGATTTTGTAGGGTTGTTACAAATAGGCAATGATCTCTTTTGTTCTTTCTCTCCATCAGGTTCCACTCCTGATAGTGAACTCTGATTTGATAGAATTATGGTTCAGATTGTTTTTTGTATGAAAAATGGCAACTTGCATCTTTGTTTAGGTTGGTGTAAAAGAATATGCCAATTTTCGAAAGGGGAAAATAATTGAAGTTCTCCATGTGTTTTTCTGTTCATGGTGGTAAACAAATGTGTGGTCCTCTTTATTCTAAAAGAACTAATTTGGTTTATCAACTTTTCTTGCAACAAATTAGTTGTTAAACTTTCTTAGGAAAATGAAATTGGCACAATCGGTTCTTCAACTTTCTGAAAAAAAAAAAAAAAAAAAAAAAAAAACTAAGCTAGTCTTTATATAGTCATCCAAAGAACTAATTTGTTAGTTTATTTTCAGTAGTTCAATGATTAAGATGTAAATAAATCCCACTTACCCAGTTTATTCTATTTCTAAAGTTGAATTTCAAGAGCTAATGTGGTGCAAATGAAAGGTCAACAACTCAGTTAATGTTATTGGAACAGTTTAGGGGTCAAAATCTGAATGTGTTTTAAGAAGTGTTGTGTTTTTTCCTATGTAGCGATTTGTAGTGTTCAGGTACTAATTAATTGTAAGCTTGTAACGCGATGTATACAGTAATAGGGATTTTATGATTGGGCTCCTTTTTTTATTTTTGTTTCCCTTTTGGTAAGGTGGAAACACGGTTTTGTGTTGGTTTTGTATTGGGTATGGAATCAATTTCGAGAAGAGATGATACGGTCAGAAATGTTAGTTGTCTTTCCTAGTTTATATGTTTGAACACTGGTCATATCATGGCACAGACCGATTTAATGAGAGACATTGTAACTTAATCCAAAATTAAAATATGTAAAATATAAGAAAAGGATGGGAAGAATCTCTACTACCCATGTTGTGATTAGCAACTGAATTTTATGCCCAGTTCCTACACCGTTAAAACATATCTAAATTTTATGCCCAATTCTTAGATCGTTAAAACATATCTACAGGGCACAAAATTTATCTCCTTTGCCAATCATCTCTGGGCTCTATGGAAGTGCAGATGCTCCCATGTTTATGATGGCTCAGAGCTTTCTCATGCAACAGTATCCTCTATGGCTCAACTCTTCAATAGATGGTCTCGACTAGTTTCCAACTTTTCAATTCCTAGACCGTTAAAACATATCTGGCACGCTGGGCAGCAGACTACTGGGTTGGGGGTCTTATGTTTCGTGGATGGTTCGTTTAGAGCCCTCCCATTATGCATGTTGGGGCTTCCTATTTTACCGTAGGGATTGTTTAATGCGCTATGATATGAGGTATGGAGGGGCTCAGTCTGCAATTGACTCTGAAATGTGAGGTATGCTGCCAGCAATGAAGACTGCTATAGAAATGGACTTCACCGAATGCACTTTTTTCACTGACTGTTCCCAACTGCAACAAGTTCTTGACCACCGTGTGGCTCCTGATTCCCTTCCTTGGCAAGAATTTCATGCTATTTTGGATCTTTTGGATTTATTTAGGAGTCGGTCATGGTTTGTATGTAGCTTTACCCCGAGAGAAAATAATTTAAAAGCTCACCAGTTAGCTAATTATGCTAGAGTTCATAGAGTGTCTTGTATTGATTTTACATTCACTTTATTTACTTTTCATTCTGATTGTAACTCGGATGTAACTCTATATATGCCAATATCAATGAAATTTGCCCATGGGCTGTTACTACCAAAAAAAACAAAAAAAAATTATGCCCAATTTCAGTGAGGGAAGATGCGAGAAAATAAAACAAAACTAATACAACATTGATCGGGCTTCAACATTTGGTCCTTGATCAAAATCCTTTTTTTTTTAATATGGGATTTAATTTTATTAGAAAGACTAAAAGTTTAAAGTGCAGCTTCTTGAAGCTAAACTAATACTTTGTAAATTATTTTTAAAACCAAAGACAACAATTTTAGATACAATATTTAATACTCAAGCATAATTTCTAAATAAAATAAGTTTCATACTCACCCCTCATTAATAACTTTCCATACAATCACTTTTATCTGTATTCCAGCCGTTGTTACCTTTTGCAACACTATTTATAGTGCTGTTACTTCTCTGCCATTACCGTATTTTGTAATCTCTTTCACTTTGGTGGGTATTAAGCTTATGATTGATATTTCAGAGCACTAATTTGAACAATGTTACCTCAGTTAGAAACTCGAACAACTTCCGAAGGATTCAGCTGAGTGGCTTCACTAAGATGTCTCCCAAACAAACCAAAATGACTACTCAACCGCCTCCAGGACGAGAATGTGATAGTTCATATTGTTAATATTGATTTCCTCAAATGTTTTATTAAACTGAAAAAAGTTTGAATAAAATATTCTTTACTTTAAATACAGTAAAGGTTACATTTGAACTTGCTGAGTTATTGAGTTACTATTTTCGGTGCGTACATGTAGGGGTGCAAGAACAGCCCGTAGCTCGTAGCTCGCTGGTCACTACCAGAAAAGGAGACTTTTACAACGGAAGGTTAGCAACAGGCTTTGCAAATAACCGTTAGAAGCCATAGAGTAGGAGAGAGAAAAAAATATGAGAGAAAAATAGCAACGGGTTTTACAATAAAACCATTGCCCATTTCACGGCCCACAAAAAATAAAAAACTGTTGGGCCTAAATAAAGACGGTTTTCATTAGAAACCGTTGCTATTTGATTTTTCAATTTCAGACTATTTTTATGATAAAACCGTTTCTATTTAGATAGCAACGGTTATTTCCCTACAAACCGTCGTTAATTTGAATTTTTTTGTTTTGTTTAGCAGGATGTGGATCTAAGTCCCGATCGATCGAACCATTTCTCCATTTTCATTCATTCTCAATATCCCTACTCTCAAACCCTCGTTCTGCTAAGTTCTGCGCACCGACAACCGCCGCACCATTTGTTTCGACAGCCCCTCTGCTCCAATCGCAGACTTTCTCTACCTCTCTCCACTTTGCTCACTCTCGATCTGCCCCTCACTGCCTCACTCTCCGCCTCTCTCTCGAAGCCGACAGCCGCTCTCACTAACTCGCTCACTCTCCGCCTCTCTATCTCAAAGTCGACAGTTGATGGATCAGTCATCAATCTCCGGTAACATTTCTTTTTTCTCTGGTTTGCATGGATGATGATTGGGATAATGCATGATTAATAGGATTTGCCGACAACCATTCTTTTTTTCTCTTGTTTGCTAGCCATTAGTTTGTCAGAACGTGAGTATAAAGTTCAGATAAGGTTTCTTCTCCAAATTTCGGATAAGGTTTTCATATTTTTAATTGCTGGAGTATGAAGTATACTTTGGTTTCCAATCAGTTGCATGAGAATATTTTCCATTTTCTGGATTTGTATGGTTTCAATGAATTTTTTTTTCTCTCTGGCATGCATGTAATAGAACGAAAGGGAATATAGACAAATGAAATGTGGAAAACTTAAAAGTATTTTAATATTTTCACTCCAGATTCCAAAGGAGTCAAGGCATCCCAATATTATATTTACTTGTACTTGTAATATACATCAAGTAGGCAATTAGTTTGAATAAGAATGAGGGTCCTTTTTGTTTAATTTATTGATAATATTGCATGTCTAATATACATCAATTCGAGGAGTTACATATGAACTTATGAATAAGAATGAAGGTCCTTTTTGTTTAGGTGCACTGGGGAGGTTCTAAATTGGAATTATTAGTTGGCCCATTTGTATGAAATATTATAGTTTGAAGTTTTAAAAAATGTTGATTTAGTTAGATTGTCTACTGACAAAGGGAATATTAAAGGGTTAAAAGGGAATAATTAATATTAAACAATATTGCTTTCTGGGGGTTACTTTTTGTAGCTTTAAAAGGAAGATGAAAGGGTGTTCTTATAGTTATTGATTTGGGTTAATTTGCATATTAGATGGACATGAAGAAGGTAGAGAAGAAGGAGAAGACGACATAGATGGAAAAAGTGGAGAAGGACAATATGGTGGAGAAGGTAGAGAAGGTGCAGGAAAAGGATAATATGGTGGAAAAGATATATTTGAGCAGGAGACGATGGATGTACTCACACTAAATAGGGTTAGATGTTTGTATCGATGGTACTTGTACATTTTCTTTATATATCTGGAACATGTACTAATTTTTGTTAATATTTGATACTCTTCAAGTTTAATTTGCTATCTTTATTTGTGATTTTGGATGATTTTGGATTATTTGTGTGAAATGTTGATATATATATGAATATGTGTGATTGTTGGTTGTTTGGTACATTGGTAACATTTGGTACAGCAAGCAACATTGGGCTAGCTACAGAAAACATGCAAAAAATATTTTAACATTTTAGCAACGGTTTTTATGATGATAACCGTTGCAAAATTTACATGTATATTTTAATGCGCATTTGTTGTATCAAAATAGAGACGGTTTTTTTTCAAAATAACCGTTGCTATTTGTTGGGCCTGAGACGGGCCTTTGTTTAAAACTGTTGCTATTTATTGGGTTTAGAGACGGGTTTTATTTAAAAATCGTCTCTAATTTTACGACGGTTATTATGTAAATAGCAACAGGGCTTCTGCAACGGGCGGAACCCGTCTCTATTTCATTTTATTAACCGTTGCAGAATCCAAAATATGTTATAGTGCGTGTTCGACTCGAAAAAAACTCGCTAATAGTTCGTTCGTTTATAGCTCGAGCTGTTAACGAGACGAGCTCTCAAGCTCGCGAGTTAAATTAACGAGTCCGAACATGACCTTGCTCGTTCGTTAATGGCTCGGTATCTTAACGAGTTACATCATCCGTCTGATTGAAACTCAGATAAATCTTAACCGTCCCTTACTCCCTTATTTATCTTTCTCTCTCAGAGAAGAGAACTCAGCGCCGCTCCATAAAATAGAAACCATAACCAACCCTTGTAGGTGTCGCTCTCTTCTTTTCATTGGCCAGTGCCTACTGCCGTCGACTATCGCCGAAAGCTCCGCCTTGCCGGCAAGATAACATCTCTGGACCTTTCTGTGCATATGTGTTTGCTTCAAGAAATTTGTAGACAAAATAACCCCCGAATCATTCTAGTTGCAATTACTTTATCATCTATTTCTCCCTCTCCCCTTTTCAATTTCTTTATACCAAGCGATTTTTTGAACTTTTATTTAGGTTAGAGGTTATTGTTTTGATGATTGATCTGTGTATCTGATCCGTTTGTCAATGGTTCAGGCTCTTAGCAAGATGAAGAAGAAAGTCCACATTTCAACTGGTGGTTCTTCACCCAAGAGCACGAGCTAACAGAACTTGCTCGAGCCAGCTCGTTCTTTGACGAGACGAGGTCAAGCTACTGTGTTTAGCTCGGCTTGCTAGCTTGGCGAGACGAGTCCGAACAACGGGTAACTCGTCCGTAACTCGGCTCGTGAATAGGCCTACGTACATGCGTCTTAATGGCTTCTATACTTGGATATATATGTAGATGATGACCTCTAGATCAAAGATAAAAAGATCACGCAAATATGATGGTCCATTCTCAGTGGTTCACTCATGAAAAATCAATCTTTAATATGGGATTCACGCAATAAATTATATTGTAGTAGTTACTTCATAGTTTTGTAAAACGTATATGCAGGAGGAATAAAAGCAGAATTGTACTGAAATGTTTGGCATTCGGCACATTTTTCAAACGCTGCATATATACTTTGTATTTTGCATATAAAATTGAAAGCCTTTTCCAGTTTTTTATGATATATAATGAATGAAACTCGGAATACAATTCTTATTATGAATAAATAAGCATTTACAGTTACATTTATATGATAACCACGAAAATAACAAGTATGAAAAGAAATTGTAATTTAATATTATTTGAAATTTACTTGGTTATTTTAAGTGCCATTAATATTTATACTGCATGATGGATGAGCAATTTTTGAAATGGTATCAAATTTCTGAAATTATATAAAATTATATCCTTAATTTATTTTCTTTAATTGCATCTTTTTTTTTATTGTTTAATCGATTGTCTGGTACTGTTGCTAAAAAAATTACTAATATAGGTAGAATATGTTGCAAATAAAATTAATTAAAAATTAACATCGTGATAAAAGTACCTACACACACATTCGTATTATTGACTTTTTAATACGTTATTTAAATGACTCCAACAATGGTGAAAATCCCACATCAGGCATTACATGCTATAATGACGTTTAAAAAATTTCCATGGAGGAATTACTGATGCCTCAAGAGTCAAAATTGCATAAATGGCACTTAATAATAATTGTAATTTCTCAAAGACTCTTTTGAATCAAAAAATTAACCGCCCGATAAAATTAATAGTGCAATAAATCATGGTTTGGAACACCTTCATTAGCAACGTTTCAATCAATCCTGTCCATATTTATTATCTCTTCCAAGTAGTTCCAACGCTATATATGTCCCGTATTGTTATTCTCTGATCGGGTGATCCCTTCGATTCTACCTCAATATTGAATCTTACGGGTGACAATGATAGTTTAAATTATTTTTTTACAGGAGTAATTGTAAACAATAATGCTCATATTGCAGGGACAGAGCTAGAAAATTTCACAAGGGTTCACCTTGTGACTTGATTCATTATATTCTAACCATCCCACAAAATCATCATATCATTTAGGATTGAACTTTCGTCATACACTTGTTATCTCAACTGGGTTAGGGGATAAATTGAAAATTTTTTTGGGTTATCTTGAACATGTTTAGCAACTTGAGAGAATGAAGTATCATCTTGAGGCTGTCGTTTTTTAAAAATTTCTCCATATTCAATCTATTAGAGAAACATAAAGAGAAAAGTTTCCCTTAAATAATTAGAATTAAAAAATAAGATTATTACATTATTTGATAAATATGACACCAAATAACTTTTGTTTTCGTCAATTGTCATTAAAATAAAACAATACAAATTAGAATTGGTATGTTCTAGATTTGTTAAACAAAATTTAACTTTCTACTGGACTTTTAATATGTTATAATAATCAGAAAAAAAAAAGAATTTATTTCATAAAAAGAGGGGGAGATTTGAAAAGTAATACCTTGTTCTCTATTGTTCTTGCAAAATTAGAATGGAGCGAAGTATTGTTTCTATCTGATCTCGCAAGCAGGAAAGAGGAGAGAATCGCTCGATTGGTTTCAGTAAAGTAAAATTGACAAAAGGCTGAAAGCCAAAAGGGGCATCTGCGCATCACTGGGTAACATTTTTTTTTTAATTTATATTTATTTGCATGATGTAATTTCGCTAATTGCACAGCTAATATCTGATTGGGGTATTATGCAACTAAGGCAACAACAAAAAATTGATCCCCACTTGATCATATTATTAACTTTTTTATTATAACACTTTGCAAATATAAATTGTTTATCTTTCCAAAAAAAATAATAAATAAACTTAACAAAAATTGACACTATAAATTAGGCATGGAGTTCAACAATGAAAAATCAGGGCTGATAAGGATCATCCGCTAGATTCCTCATCCCCATCATCCGCTAGAATCTCCATCCCGTAACTAACGCGTTTTCCCCCTCTTCTCCGTGTTAATTCACGCGTTTTATCCCTCTTCTCAGCGCTTTCCCTTTTTAATCCCGCCATTTCCATTCTGGTCAGCGTCATTCTCTAGAGATATCGCTCTGGAGATCATATCGCACCCGTACGATCGCTTTTCAGATCAGATTACATATTGCTGACTTCAAGTGTAACTTCAAGGGTAATAGTTTCAACTTCAACAGTTAGCCTAGTAACTTCAATAGTTAGCTTAATAACTTCAACAGTTAGCCTAGTAAATTCAAGTGTAATAGTTTCAACTTCAACAGTTAGCCTAGTAACTTCAACATTTAGCTCAGTAACTTCAATAGTTAGCTTATTAACTTCAACAGTTAGCCTATTAAGTTCAAAGGTAATAGTTTCAACTTCAACAGTTAGCTCAGTAACTTCAATAGTTAGCTTATTAACTTCAAGAGTAATAGTTTCAACTTCAACAGTTAGCCTATTAAGTTCAAAGGTAATAGTTTCAACTTCAACAGTTAGCTCAGTAACTTCAATAGTTAGCTTATTAACTTTAAGAGTAATAGTTTCAACTTCAACAGTTAGCCTATTAAGTTCAAAGCTAATAGTTTCAACTTCAATAGTTAGCTTAGTAACTTCAACGGTAATAGTTTCAGCTTCAACAGTTAGCTGCTGGGTAAGAGGGAGGGGAACAGAGGGATGGATTGAGAGAGGGAGAGAACAGAGAGACGGAGGAAAACAGAGCGTACGCATGTGAACAAAAAAGGAAAGAGGGGATGAGATCTGGATGTGAAGAGCGTAGGCTCTGTGAACAGAAAAGGAAAGAGGGGATGCGCTCATAAATGCGTGACAGTTATTCACGCGTTTTATTGAGGAGATGAGAGGAGATGATGGGGATGATAGGATCTATAGGATGATCCTAAGCAATTCCGATGAAAAATTATCTAAATATTTTTGGGGTTCACACATATTGTGCGTATAATAAGGTTACATTTTATAACTATGAATATTAATATTAGTAGTATTATTTAAAAAAAATTGACATTGTCACCTTTATTGAACGTAAATCCGTCCATGTCTGATTGGGATCTCCAAGGGCGATCTCACCTTTGAAACAAGATGACTTCACTGCAGCATCTTCCAAACGAGCCAAAATCATTGGACGACCACCTCCAAGGCGGGGACATGTTAATCCATATCGTTAACGTCATTGATTTCCTCTAATATTTTATTTTACTGAATATTTTTTCATTAATTGAATTGTTAAAAAATAGTATTTTAATTTTTAATACAGCAAAGCTTTCATTGAACTTGCTGAATTTTTTTAGTTGTATTTGTTGGTGCGTACATGCGTCTTAATGGCCTGTATACTTGGGGTATGATGACTTTTATACCGAATATAAAAAGATCATACGAATATGATGGTCCATTCGTAGTAGTTTAATCATGAAAAGTAAATTGATTAATTGCATTCACTCAATAAATCGTGTTGTAGTAGTTAATTGATAGAATTGTTGTTAGTTCTCGTAAATATTGGATACTACTTTAGATGAAAACATCTTCTACGTGTCAGTAAAAGTGAAATTTCAAAAGCTCACATTAGACGCAAATAAATTTATCCTTTGCCCTTTGGTAACTAATAAATTAGGCAAAATCAGATATAAACTCCTCTAATTTTTTCAAACCGGATATAACCCCTCTAATCTTCAAAATCAGATATAACCCCCTCTAATCTTGTTTAACATATATAGATATAAAGTCTTTCTATTAAATTTAATCTTATTTTAAATATTAAAATATCATTTTTAAAAACTAATGATCAATATATCCTCACCTAGCTATCCTACTATCCTGCCCAGCACAATTTATCTTCTCACTTTCTATACTCTGAGAATGATGAAGATTCTTTAGGTAAAATTAACATCTCCTTTTCTCAATCTCCAGGGGAAACTTTGTTTTCCATCCTCTCTCTTCTAATCTTCGTATCCAATGAACCTATACGAAGCCTGTTATTAGAAAATTTGATATACCAGCTAACTAGTTGAGAATACTCCTTTTTCTATTACGTTGATAAATTTTCACTGTAGCCAGCGAATGATAACTGACAAATGAATTATAATAAATAGATTGTCACATTACATTAAAATTTTCATTATTATTAAAAAAATTATGTCAATTCATAAATCATAAGCAACTCGTTATTCAAGGATCTGAGATTAAAATCTGGTTGGCTCAATTCATTCATCTTAGTCCAACTTGGGCTTGGGTCAAACTAAACTTTTGTTTAGGTAAAAACTTTATTTTATGGATTTTCCTTTATTTCCCACGAATGTGGATTATATTGATTTGACATACTTTATCAAAACCTTCGTGAAATGCAAAGAGAGAGGGGACGGGCACAGGTTATATTGTCATATGAAAGGGGCAATTTAGTCATAAGAATTTAAATTTAATAGAAAGGGTTTATATCCATGTTAAACAATATTAGAGGGGTTATATCCGGTTTGCCTATAAATTATAGGTACTTATAAGTTTTAGCTCCCTCTATAGCTAGGCACCAAAAAAAAAAAAAAAAAAGAATCTGAATTTTGACTATAGTAAAAGAAAAAAATAGAAGGAAAGAAAAAAAAAATTGGAGAAAGAAAGTCGGAGAAAGAATGGCGCGGAGGGGACGGTGATGAGAAGACAAAAAGGGAGAAAGAGTAGGCGAAGAAGAGGGGACACTGAGGGAGGATTTTGCCTTTTGAAAATTTTAAAAGTAGGAGCCTCGGCGCTGAGCTTCAACCAATGATGAACTCTTCTTTCCCTCTCCATATCCCTCCTCTCTCGCGCGCTACGCACGAGGCGATCTCGCCTCCAATCTCCACATCTTGACTGGAAATGACGGGGTCTTCTCTCTCGGCTGGGATTATGTGTGGAATTACAATTCCTTTTCTCTTGAACTGCCACTGGAGGACATGACGCGTCTTGCGAAGGTGTCGGAAGCTTCTCGTGCTGGGACGAGAGAGCGGATTGCTCTGTGAATTAGTGAGAACTATTCGGATTTGAAGCAGTTGTTTGAGTCGGTGATTCAGGGTGAAATGTAACTGATACAGAATGTAAATTTGAGAAGAAAGGAATGAAATGAATGAAATGTTTTCATTGAATTATTTCTATGTAATGTGTACATATATATAGACTATCTCAGTCTCAGCCTCTCTAACAGAATTGGTTACAATGATTAGCTCTAACTAATTACAGCTCAACTGTCTAGCAATAATTAATCACTAACTAACTGAAACTGTCAAAGATTAATGTCTAACTAACAAACTAAGCGCAGCACCATCTTCTGAGATCTTCTGTGACCAGTAATGAAGTGCACATCAATTGTAATAGAACTGTTTCTTATCACACCCCCCTCAAGCCAATGTTCTAGACTGAACATTGAGCTTGCTTCTTAAGAATTGAAACCTGGGCAGTGGTAATGGCTTAGTCATGACATCACTTAGTTGATCAGCCGAGCAAATAAATTTCACCTGGAGTTCTTTAGCTGCCACTTGTTCTCTAACAAAGTGGTAATCAATTTCAATATGGTTGGTTCGTGCATGAAACATCGGATTTGAAGCCAAGAAAGTTGCCCCTATGTTGTCACACCATAAACTTGGTTTATTCATCATATTAACTTCTAATTCCTTTAATAGAAACTGGAGCCATTTAATCTCTATACAAGTAAGGGCAAGACTCCTGTACTCAGCCTCTGTACTCGATCGTGAGACAGTTGGTTGTTTTTTTTTGCACACCAAGAAACCAAGTTTTGACCCAAGTATACACAGAAACCAGAGGTTGATCGTCTATCATCAACACTACCGGCCCAATTCGCATCACTGTAGGCATGTATGTCCATCGAAGATTTGAGAGTGGGATTATGCATGAACTGTGAAAGTTTGTTGACAGCGAACGATATGTCCGGCCTTGTCAATGTTGCATACTGCAATGCCCCTATGACACTTCGATACAAAAAAGGGTTATCAAAAAGAGCTCCATCATCTTTAGACAGTGAAACTCCTGTCGCCATTGGTGTTAGAACCGGCTTTGAATTGAGCATGTTGACTCGAGAAATGAGACCGGCTTTGAATTGAACACTACCTTTTGTAGAAAACTGTGCTTCAATTCCCAAGAAAAAATGAATTGTGCCCAAGTCTTTGACTGCAAATTGATTACTAAATTGTGAAATGCAGTTTGTTACCAAATCATGATCATCTCCTGTGACGATAATATCGTCCACATAAACCAAAACAAACAGTTTATGTCCATTGCCATTTGAGATAAACAAAGATGGATCATAGCTTGATGGTTTGAAACCAAAGGCAAGAAGAGCACTACTTAGTTTATGAAACCAAGCACCGGGCGCTTGCTTGAGCCCATACAGAGATTTGTGTAATAGGCAAACATGATTGGGAAAGTTAGAATCAACAGATCCCTTGGGCTGAGCCATATAAACGGTTTCGGACAAATCACCATGTAAGAACGCATTTTGCACATCTAGTTGTTTTATAGGCCAATTTGATAACATTGCAATGGATAAAACAACCCTAATCGTTGTGGGACGAACCATAGGGCTGTATGTCTCCATAAAATCCACACCTTCTTCTTGGTGGAAACCATTGGCAACAAGTCGTGCTTTAAATCTATCAACCGTGCCATCGGGCTTTCTCTTGATTTTATTGAAGGATTTCATGATGCAAATCGGGTAATTTTAAAATTTTATTAACCGATAACATCTAGGATCGTTCTTATTATTGCTAACTTTCCTTTAATTTATTTGCATCACAATCACATATATTCATATATAAGAAGGATTGTTAAACCATACCTATGATCTTTAACGAAGCTTTATTCCTCTTCGGTTCACCTTGAATCCGAAACAAGAATGACAGTCGAATCCGTGCTAGCGAATTTCCGTCAACACCTAGCTCCGTCGCCGGTATCTTAATCGATTGCTTAATCGATAGAATATTTTAACAAGTATTTAGAAGAAAAGAAGAACAAAGCTTCAACACATGAAGACTTACTTGTACTCAAAATTTCTGATCTGCTTTACCTTTAAAACACAAGAAGAAACCTTTCAATTTCATATAGCATTTAAAGCCACTAACCAGAAATTAAAACAGCACTTTAATTTCTGACGTTGCAGCACTAAAACCTTGATAACTCTCTGTAGGAAACTCCAAACGTCCTGAAACTTGGACCATTGGATTCTACACTTCAAGGGCTACAATTTTCATATATCATTTGCCCAAAATGGTTATCGTTTGCTATACTAATTTTCTGTTTAAAGTTGGCTCAAATTCTGACACGAATTTAAGGCCTTCTTTCTTCTTCATTTGTTAAAATAATTGGGCTTGGGCTTCAAATAAATTTATACATTTCATAATAATATTCATATATTATTATAATATGTGAAACTTATATTATCCTCATAATATGCACATATTAATAAATTTATTCTTTGCTAGTTAATCACGTCATGTGATATAATTTTCTATTTGTACTTTATTTCATGCAACATGAAACCTTGTACATAGAAAATATATTTCTTGTTTCCCATTCAGTTGGTGTGACCTATGTTGAGGATCCATATTATGTTGGCAATGGAATAAATATTTTATTCCATAAACTATAAGCGGTACTCTAGCATACATTACAGTTACCCAAATAATATAGATGTTTAGCAAATCCTTTTACGAAACACGATCCTTCTAGTAATATTATTAACATTACTTGTGTCTATTCTTTGCCATATGATATTATGATTATTATACAAAGTAGGGCTGTGTCATCCTCGTATTATAATCTTTTCTTGGTCTCTAATAAGTAGGATTATATAATTATAACTGCACTTCAGTTATATTGGATCCATTTATAATCTCACTTTACCAAGGGCCCTTTATAATATCATTCCTCAATTAATGAGTGGCAATTAGCTATTGATATATATATTTTCCTCCTACACAAGTTACATACAAAGAACTATTACTTTTATCACCACTTGCTTCAAATGGCTTTTAATAATAATTACGTTGCATATTCCTCATGTGGAAAATATATCATATCAATCTTAGAATTAATGACACGATAAAAATATTAATGACACAAACACAATCTATATAATATTTTTATCAATTAGGTCTGTTCAATATATGAAACTTTTCATATACTCGTGTTATTAAATGATAATCCTTTATCAACGTTTACAGAACTACAACGTACTTTTAATCAACACGACGGTCTTATATGGCATATTAGTGTTCCTGCTAATATCCAAGACCTGTGAACATTTTAGAGATATATATTCATTTTATTTAGAGTTCTGCGGTTCAAGACCAAGAGCATCTTCTTGAACACTTCTAAATATGAATATAAACTCATGGAACAAAATGTAATAACATCCAATTCATAAATATAACATATAAAAATAATCATCATAAGATAACTTTTAGAACACAATTCCAACAATCTCCCACTTGTTCTTAAAGTTACTTCTTATACATTCTTATGTATTAACTCTAAGACTAGGGTTGCCTTATGACTCATTCTGTTATCTCTATCCACTCTCCATGCATCTTCAAACACGTGGAATCAAAGTGGACTTTGCCATTGGCTTGAGAATAAGGCTTTGTTGGTGGATATGTTGTGTTATTATCCGTGTTCACCTTTAATAATTTTAATCTATCTTCTTTAATGAAGTATTGAATGACAAATTATTTTCTATCTATATGTTTGATCTTGTGGTGTAAACCATGTCAAGTTCTTCAATGAACTCCTTGATCAAACATTTACTTTGTTGGCTTTAACAACAACCATCATTTCTGATTGGATGATTGAGTCAGCTGTTTGCTAATTGTTTGAATCTTTTCAAACTAACAGCACATCCATTCAGATTAAATACATATCCAAATTTCCATCTTTTATCATTATAATCAGTTACAAAACTCGCATCGGTGTAGCCTTCTACAACGAGTTCCCTTTTCCCTCCATACACAAGAAATTTATCCTTAGTTATGTTATGATACTTAAGGATATTCTTGACTACACTCCAATGTGCAGAACCTGCATGGGCTTAATGACGACTTGTCATACTTAGAGCATACGTGACATCAGGCCGTGTACACACCATATCATACATGATAGAACCAATTGTAGAAGCATATTCTACATTCTTCATGATTTCAATGTCTTTACGTGTCACAGCACGTTGAGACTTGCTAAGTGTTACACCTTGACTCATTGGTACATTTCTTTTCTTGAAATTTTGAATGTCGAATCGTTTCAACATTTTGCCAATGTATATACGTTGACTTAAGCCAATGAGTCTACGTGACCTGTCTCTACATATCTTGATTCTTAAGATATATTGGGATTCACCCAAGTCTTTCATTGAGAAAATCTCTTTCAATGAAGTTTTGTTTGCTCCATTAAGAGAATAAAGTTGCTTTATCAATAGTATGTCATCAACATACAAAATCAAGAAAAGTATATAGCTCCCACTGACCATCTTGTATGTACAAGGTTATAAAACTCCCACTGACCATCTTGTATACACAAGTCTTTTCCTTACTTTGAATAAATCTAAGGCGTTTAACCTCTTCATCAAAGCGCTTATTCCAACTCCTTAATGCTTGCTTCAGTCCATATATAGACCTTCGAAGTTTGCATACTTTACTACCATGATTTGGATCTTCAAAACCTGGAGGTTGTACCATGTACACATCCTCTTTCAAATTCCCATTAAGGAATGTTGTTTTGACATCCATTTGCCATATTTCATAATCATAAAATACGACAATCGCTAGTAATATCCGAATTGACTTAAACATTGCAACAGGCGAGAAAGTTTCGTCATAATCAATCCCTTGAAGTTGACTAAACTCTTTCGCTACAAGCCTTGCCTTGTATGTTGTCATATTTCCATCCATGTCCATCTTCCTCTTGAAAACCTATTTGTTTTGAACAACTTTCTTTCCTTGAGGAAGGTTACCAAGATCCACACTTGTTTATCATACATGGATTGCATTTCAGATTTAATGGTTTCATACCATGATTTTGAATCTTCTCTTTTCATTGCTTCTTCAAAGGTCTTTGATCATCCGTATCCATTACCAAGATCTCATGAAGCCCTAGATATATATATCAGGTTTCTTTCTAGATCTTGTTGACCTTCTTAGTTCTTGTGGCTCTTCATGCTCATTTTGAGTATCTTGAACCTTTTGCACAATTTCTTGTGGAATTAGTTCAATACTCGATTGAACACTATGTGGTGATGCGTGAACCTCTTCCTCAATAGGCTGAGGAACTTGTACACTAATGCTCCCACTAGCCGTCGGAACTATGGTTGGGTTATTTCGATCTACATGGGTGTCATCCATGATCTGATCGAGGTCTTGTAATGTTTCTTGAGTTTCCGCAAGCTTTACATTACTCCCACTACTTTTGATTCTTTCGAGAAACTCTTTCTCTAAGAAAATTGCACCCCTTTCAACTAGTATTCTATTTGTTGACTTGTGCCAAAAGTAGTATCCTTTTGTTTCTTTTGGATAACCTATAAAAAGCATTTTTCTGCTTGGGGTTCTAGTTTGGTTGACATCAATCATTTAATGTAAGCCTCACATCCCCAAATTTGAGAAAAGATAATTCAGGAGTTTATCATGTCCACAACTCGTATAGAGTTTTCTCGACAGAATTAGATGGAATACTATTCAGTGTGGAATCGGCATTTAGCAATGCATGTCCCCAAAAATAAAGAGGCAATTCAGTTTGGCACATCATTGACTGAACCATATCAAGCAATGTTCTGTTTCTCCTCTCAGATACACCATTCCACTGAGGTGTTCCTGGTGGAGTCAATTGTGGTATGATAGCACACTCTTTCAGATATGTACCAAATTCATTACTCAAGTATTCTCCTCCACGATCAGTTCGCAAAATCTTAATTCTCTTATTAAGTTGATTTTCGACTTCATTCTTGAATTCTTTGAACTTGTCAAAAGATTCACTCTTGTTCTTCATTAGATAAACATAGCCAAAAGGACTATAGTCATCTATGAACATAATGAAGTACCTAAAACCATCTCGTGCACTTGTTCTCATTGGACCACATACATCAGAATGTATCAATTCCAACAAGTCTTTTGCCCTTGAATCTTTCTTCTTGAAAGGTTTCTTAGTCATTTTACCAACTAAACAAGATTCACATGTCTCTATTGCATCGCAATCCATGAGATCAAGAAGATTACTATCTTGTAATTTCTTAATGCGTTTCTCGTTTATATGACCAAGACGATAGTGCCATAAGAGAGTATTATTTTCATGAGATATTTTGAGTCTTTTGTTATTGACATTTAAAACATGTTTATCATTCACTTCTAGCAAATATAAACCATCATGAACAGTAGCATTTGCATAGAAAATTCCATCTTTTGCAATACTCATACACGAGTTTGAAATAGTAAATACATAATCATCTTTGTCCAAACACGACACAGATATAATGTTCTTACATATAGACGAAATATAATAAACATTATTCAAATTAATTATTAAACCACTAGATAAATGAAGGTTTATCGAACCAATGGCCATTGCCGAGATGCTAACACCATTGCCCACCTTCAAAATGACTTCTCCTCTCTTGAGATGTCTTCTATTCATTAGTGCCTTCATATTTACACAAATATGAGCACACGATCTAGTATCAGTTACTCAATCGTGAATAGATGTGGTTAAATTAAATTAATTTCAATAACATAGATACCTTTTGGAACCTTGGGACGCTTCCGCTCTATTTTGCCTGAGTCTAAGTCAGCCTTGTACTTTGGACAATTCGCCTTGAAATGTCCTTACTCATGACAGTAATAGCACTTGGTTTGCGGAGTTAACAAGTTTTGATTTTCGCCATTGGAGGTGCTCACTTGAGCTTCTCCTTTCCCCTTGTTCCCTTTAGGCATCTTCCTTTTTGCCTTTTTTTTCTTTTGAACATTTTTGCTATTCTGTGATTGCAAAAACATATTGAATGAAGTTCCATTATCTTTTTTGGAGAGTATTGTTTATGAACTTTCTAGTAAGTTCAATTACTATACTTGCCAATATGAGACCTTGAACATCTATTTCATTTTGCAATACTTTTCACGCCAAGCATTTTTCTTCATCAGAGGGTTCCATACTTAGTAATGGTACATTGTGCTCCAATACATTTACAAGATCCTCCTATCTGATGATAAGTTGGAGTTTTACTTTCTAATCAAGAAAATTAGAACTAACATTTTCCAACAAGCACTTTTCGAGTTATGGATTGGATAAGTACGTTGTTTGTCATTCTATAGAAATAAAATTAAAGGATTTCATATTAATATTTATGTAACACTTCATACTACATATTTAAATTTGTCCATTATGCAGTATATTCAAGATCCTATCATAAATAAAGCGAACTCATCCGAATTATAAAATCAAGGTAAGTAATCTTTTACTAATCATAACCTTTTAGAAAAACTTTTGCAATCGTTTGCAATTTTCTAAACTTTATGACTCTTGTTGTTTATTAAGAAGCTTTTCTTATTAAACGATTTTCCCGAGAATTCAAGCCTAGATCTTGACTTCCCTTTAAGCAAACTTATTTTATTGGTCAATATGTTTGGCTAATTATCTCCATAAAATAAATGTACAAAATGCCTCACATTTAATCCATTTATCAATGGCCAGATAATATGTCCTAACACATTCCACGATTTCTAAAGATTAGAAATTACACTCATGCATCTTAATAATCTTTAGCTTAAAGTGGATAAAATAAGAAGGAAAAATACTTAATTTTTCATTGGACATTTCAAATGTGACTATAGTTTGGTAGGTCCTGTTTCCATACACCCATACCTATCCTAACATATCATTCACATATAATTATAAAGCACATAACATAAAACAATCACAAAACATTTGCGAGTTTGTATGCCTCTTGCGCTTCTCTTCATCCATTGCTTTGCCTTCTTGCACCATTGGATGAAAAATTGCATAAAAATAAATATGCTGCCCCAAAATTTATTATGAATCCTTTCAAGAATAAAATTTGCTAAGTGCAAGTATTAGGAACTCATCTCATTCTCACAATGCATATGATGTAAAAAATAAATAAAGGCATCCTATACATAAATTGCCTTTTGTGCCTAATTAATAAACGCTTATTAAAATTGCTTACAATCAAACATGCACATCACATAAAATTTACATCACACAAGGCATTGGAATGAGACATACAAACTCGATTCCCTGCAAAACATTATAATAGGAATTGCATACCGATGCACTATTTTGTACCTTTTAATTAATTTCCATTTCTTAAGTAATTGCGGTTCTCTAAATCATTTAAATCCATAAAATGATTTATAATTCTCTGTTACAATTTGCACCATAGTTTGAAAAATAATCTTTTAATCATTTAAAAGAAAATACAAACCGTTATTGTATTTTGTCACAGAAAAACTGCGCATTGTTGCTATTTTGCTTTTGTGACGAAATTCCATAAAACTTTTGTATAGGAAAGTTTTATTATTTCAAAACTAGACTTCAATATCTAAATTTAGAAAGTGGTTTCATCAAAATATGTTAATCCATTTGAGAGAAAACGTTATTTTGATTTCAGCAAAAAACTGCTACTGCTGCTGAAAAATTCCAGCAGCGCAATATTTTCTTTATTTTTGTTTAATCTCATAGATCTGTCCAAAAACCTTGATCTATATAATTATCCTATTCTAAAATTCTTCTACTGTAGTAAGAATTTTAGAAAATACAAAAATAATTAACCAGTTATCTTATTACAATATTGCAAAACGTGTAATAAAAATTCAGCACGAATTTAGAACCGCAAAACAAAAGAACAATTAACTAAGTACTTATGTAATTAAAATTACATAATAAAATAGTCTAATTAGCAATAATAAAGAACCTATGCTCTGATACCAATTGAAGGATTTCATGATGCAAATCGGGTAATTTTAAAATTTTATTAACCGATAACATCTAGGATCGTTCTTATTATTGCTAACTTTCCTTTAATTTATTTGCATCACAATCACATATATTCATATATAAGAAGGATTGTTAAACCATACCTATGATCTTTAACGAAGCTTTATTCCTCTTCGGTTCACCTTGAATCCGAAACAAGAATGACAGTCGAATCCGTGCTAGCGAATTTCCGTCAACACCTAGCTCCGTCACCGGTATCTTAATCGATTGCTTAATCGATAGAATATTTTAACAAGTATTTAGAAGAAAAGAAGAACAAAGCTTCAACACATGAAGACTTACTTGTACTCAAAATTTCTGATCTGCTTTACCTTTAAAACACAAGAAGAAACCTTTCAATTTCATATAGCATTTAAAGCCACTAACCAGAAATTAAAACAGCACTTTAATTTCTGACGTTGCAGCACTAAAACCTTGATAACTCTCTGTAGGAAACTCCAAACGTCCTGAAACTTGGACCATTGGATTCTACACTTCAAGGGCTACAATTTTCATATATCATTTGCCCAAAATGGTTATCGTTTGCTATACTAATTTTCTGTTTAAAGTTGGCTCAAATTCTGACACGAATTTAAGGCCTTCTTTCTTCTTCATTTGTTAAAATAATTGGGCTTGGGCTTCAAATAAATTTATACATTTCATAATAATATTCATATATTATTATAATATGTGAAACTTATATTATCCTCATAATATGCACATATTAATAAATTTATTCTTTGCTAGTTAATCACGTCATGTGATATAATTTTCTATTTGTACTTTATTTCATGCAACATGAAACCTTGTACATAGAAAATATATTTCTTGTTTCCCATTCAGTTGGTGTGACCTATGTTGAGGATCCATATTATGTTGGCAATGGAATAAATATTTTATTCCATAAACTATAAGCGGTACTCTAGCATACATTACAGTTACCCAAATAATATAGATGTTTAGCAAATCCTTTTACGAAACACGATCCTTCTAGTAATATTATTAACATTACTTGTGTCTATTCTTTGCCATATGATATTATGATTATTATACAAAGTAGGGCTGTGTCATCCTCGTATTATAATCTTTTCTTGGTCTCTAATAAGTAGGATTATATAATTATAACTGCACTTCAGTTATATTGGATCCATTTATAATCTCACTTTACCAAGGGGCCCTTTATAATATCATTCCTCAATTAATGAGTGGCAATTAGCTATTGATATATATATTTTCCTCCTACACAAGTTACATACAAAGAACTATTACTTTTATCACCACTTGCTTCAAATGGCTTTTAATAATAATTACGTTGCATATTCCTTATGTGGAAAATATATCATATCAATCTTAGAATTAATGACACGATAAAAATATTAATGACACAAACACAATCTATATAATATTTTTATCAATTAGGTCTGTTCAATATATGAAACTTTTCATATACTCGTGTTATTAAATGATAATCCTTTATCAACGTTTACAGAACTACAACGTACTTTTAATCAACACGATGGTCTTATATGGCATATTAGTGTTCCTGCTAATATCCAAGACCTGTGAACATTTTAGAGATATATATTCATTTTATTTAGAGTTCTGCGGTTCAAGACCAAGAGCATCTTCTTGAACACTTCTAAATATGAATATAAACTCATGGAACAAAATGTAATAACATCCAATTCATAAATATAACATATAAAAATAATCATCATAAGATAACTTTTAGAACACAATTCCAACATTTATATACCCACTTTGAACCAATTACCTTTTGATCACGCGGTGGCGGGACTAAAGTCCAAGTTTTGTTGGAAGCCAGAGCTTGAAGCTCCGCAGCCATGGCTTCACGCCAAGCAGGTAACGTGTTTGCTTGTTGGAAGTTGCGAGGCTCAGTTTCCAGAGAAGCTAGATGAGCAACAAAATCAGTGAAAACACGAGTTTTTTCTGGTTTGGTCTCTAGTGCGAGTTGTCATAGAATGCACAGAAGCAGTAGTTTGTCGAGTGGGAGCTGGAGTAAGTTGAGCTCGACCCGATTCAGTAGGAGGTGATGGATGTTCAGTTTGTGGCTCAGTTGGAGAGATAGAAGGGGATGGGGCAGCACGGTCAGAAGGGAGATCTTCAGAGTTTGAAATTGTAGCTCGGTCAAGAGAGCCGTTGCAAACCTGGGCAGCGGAAGTTTGAACTGGATTTGTGGGCTGAAGAGAATAAGACTGTGCTGAATTGGGCTAACTGTTTTGATTTTGTGTCGCAAGAGCAGGCCCTAAATTCTGAACAGGTGAAGAAACTTGCGCAATTTGCAGAGGCATGACATGTTGTTGTACACAACTATTGTCACACTTGTCATGAGACATATGGTCAGCATTTTTAAAGGGAAATGAGCTCTCATCAAAAACAACATTCCGAGAGACATAAATTTTGTTGGTTTCTAAGTGCAAACATCTATATCCCTTTTGAGAAGAAGAGTAACCAAGAAAAATGCAAGGTAGAGATCTTAGTTCCAATTTATGAGAATTATATGGTCTAGTGAGGGGAAAGCATTGACAACCAAGAACTCTAAGTAGAGAATAATCGGGAGTCTTGTTGAAAAGAGTGGTGAAAGGAATTGATTTATTGGATGGAAGTCTATTGATGAGAAATACCACACTTGAGAAAATCTCGTCCCAAAATTTTTGGGGTATAGAAGCATGTGACATAGTTGCTAGAGAGAGCTCAACAATGTGTCTATGTTTTCTTTCGGCAAGACCATTTTGTTGAGGTGTATGAGGGTAAGATGTTTGATGAACTATTTGAGGAAATTGTTTTGAGATAGGTTTGTATTCGGTTCCTCCATCGGTTCTAAGAATTTTGGTAGTAGAATTAAGAAGATTTTCTACTTGAGCTTTAAACATGGAAAATATATGAGACACATCACTCTTTTGCTTCATGAAATAAATCCAAGCAAACCAAGAATAGTCATCAATAAAGGTGATATAATATCTATAACCTTGTGATGATAAAATTGGAGAGGGTCCCCATACATCGAAATGAACAATTTG
Source organism: Rhynchospora tenuis (assembly GCA_027725995.1). NCBI lineage: Eukaryota > Viridiplantae > Streptophyta > Magnoliopsida > Poales > Cyperaceae > Rhynchospora > Rhynchospora tenuis. The sequence continues at coordinate 73,474 of JAMRDG010000020.1, read as the reverse complement.
TAAAGGAAAAGTGGAAGTACTAGAAGAAGGAGAAAAGGGTAAAATATGTGCTTTAGCTTGTGCACAATCATGACACAATAAAAGCTTATTTTTATTACAAGGCAAATTATTGGAATGTAAAACTTCTAAAGTAATGGCATTTGAAGGGTGTCCTACTCTTGCATGTCAAACATTGGAAGAAACTCGATTGGTGAAAAAAGCTTGAGGAGAATGCTTGAGTTTGAGAATGAAGAGACCATTAGAACTATGCACTTGAAGTAGAGGGATCTTGGTGTGGAGGTCCTTTATGAAACAATGAGTAGAAGAAAAGTTAATTTCAAGAGAAGGGTTGTCATGAAGCAATTTAGAAAGACTAATAAGATTAGTGGTAAAATTTGGAACATGAAGCACATCACAAAGTTTAATAGGATAACTATCAATAGAAAGTGTAGTAGAACCAACATGGTGTATAGAGAGACCTTTACCATTGCCAATTTGGAGTTTGTCACCCCCATCATAAGCTAGGAAGGTTGACAAGTTGTTGATGTCGCTAGTGACATGATTGTTTGCACTCGAATCAATGATCCAATCAGTTGTGGCAGGTTGAGGAAGCTGAGTTTGAGCTGTGTATGCCTGAAACTTGGGGTTTGGCTGCCAATTTAGGTCTGGGTCATATCTTTTGTAATAGAGGTTGGCAGCATGACTCAATTTTGTACAAATCTGGCATGTGGGCTTAACATTGGCAAGAGGTGTTTGCCCCTAAGGCCCAACAACGGCTTGTGAAGAATTTGGACGAAGTGGAACACCTCTCCCAGCATAAGTCTGATTGGGGTTGGCGGGTCGGGTAGCGAAGGGAGACGGATTCGGATATTGAGCTCGACCTCGGCCATGGCTTCCTCTTCCAGCATAGAACGCCGTAGCTGATGCTGTGTGGTTCTTAAGTAGCACCTCATGGCTAAGGATGAGATTGTGAAGATCAGAAAAGGAGAAGGGGGAATGAACACTCGCCGCATTGATAGCCGCCACCACCGGGAGATAGTCGGAGCCAAGTCCGTTGATCGTCACCATGACAAGCTCATCGTCAGGGTAAGGAGATCCAGCTGAGGCCAGCTCATCAGACACACGCTTGAGAGATTGAAGATAATCGAAGCAAGACTGCGTACCTTTATTTGCTGATTGAATCTGCCTCTTCAAGTTCATGATTCTCGATTTCGAATTAGAGGCGAGAAGCTTTTGTAACTCGAGCCACAACTCCATGGTTGTCGAACAAGAGAACACTTGTGCCTGAATTTGCTCCGTGAGAGAGGATCGGATCCAGCCTAACAATAGCTGATCCTGCTGATGCCACTGTACATAGGCTGGATTGACTTCAAGAACACCATTAGCACCTTGAATCGTCGGAGTAGGAGGAGGCGAATCGATGTATTTGGCGAGACGATAGCCATGGAGAACAGGGAGAATCTGAGATCTCCATGAAAGGTAATTGGAGGTTGTCAATTTGGTGGAAATAGGGAGGCTGATGAGGACGACATTGTCAGAAGTCGTCGGAGAGGTGATGTCGGAAGAAGGAGATTGAATTGAGGGTTCAGGTGCCATGAGAGACGGAGAAGAAGTAAGGATCAACAATGGCGCTTAGCCAAATTGCTCTGATACCATGAAATGTAACTGATACAGAATGTAAATTTGAGAAGGAATGAAATGAATGAAATGTTTTCATTGAATTATTTATGTGTAATGTGTACATATATATAGACTATCTCAGTCTCAGCCTCTCTAACAGAATTGGTTACAATGATTAGCTCTAACTAATTACAGCTCAACTATCTAGCAATCATTAATCACTAACTAACTGAAATTGTCAATGATTAATGTCTAGCTAACAAACTAAGCGCAGCACCATCTTCTGAGATCTTCTGTGACCAGTAATGAAGTGCACATCAATTGTAACAGAACTGTTGCTTATCACAGGGTCTTATTCGAACTTTCTCTCGTTCCGTAAGTGTTTGGCAGAGTTATTACAGTGTTGAACCTTACCAGTAGTAGTGTAATGTTGGCGCTTTTCTTGTTTGAAAATTGTGCAATTATTTGTTAATTTTTTGCAATTTAAATGCAAGACCAAATCCAACTTGCGAGCATCAATGGACTAAATGCCGAGGTTTATCTTAGTACCAGTACCAGGAGGTAGCCTAGTACTGAACTGGTCTCGTTCTGCTGGTTTCAGGTCTTGTAGCTCTTAATTAATTTCAACCAGCATATTTATTTAGATCTTGGTTTGCTTCCAATTTAGCACAACTTAGTCAAAATTGAAAAATGATAACCAACATGATGAGAACTTGAAATCAATTCAATAATGATTAGTATGGTATTTCAGAAATACATGTTATATGTGAATAAACAATGCTAAAAAAATATAGCAGCAAATTTGAGGTTTTTTGTTTTTTTTCTTTTCTAGGAGGCATTCAGAGACACAGTGCTGGCAACGAAAAAGGAAATTGAAGAAGGAGATTTGTTGAAAGACTTTTTAAAGGTTGGTTCCAGAGACTTTGTAGGGTTGTTACAAATAGACAAGGATCTCTTTTGCTCTTTCTCCCCATCAGGCTCCACTCCTGAGAGTGAGCTCTGATTTGATAGAATTATGGTTCAGTTTGTTCTCGTTATGAAAAATGGCAACTTGTGTCTTTGTTTAGGTCGGTGCAAAAGAATATGCCAATTTTGGTGGGAAAAAAAACTTGGAAGTTCTTGGACCTAGTATTTTCAGTAGTTTCATGATTAAGATGCAAATAAAACCTCAGTACCAAGTTATTTCGAAAGTTGAAGTTCAAGAGCTAATGTGGTGCAAATGGAAGGTCAACAAGTTAATGCTTTAAGAAGAACTGTTGCATTTTTCCCTATGTAGAGATTTTTGCAGTGGTCAGTTACTAGTTACTTGTAACATAACGTATATACACTGATGGAGATTTCATGATTTGACTATTTTTGTTTCCCTTTCTGTAAGATAGAAACACAGTTGTAGGTTCTTTTGTATTGAGTATGAGCTGTTGAGAAGAGATGGTAAGCTCAGAAATGTTGGCTTTCTTTTGAGAACTGTTGAGAAGAAATATTAGTTTATATGTTTGAACGCAGGTAATATGATAGCACTGCCCAATTATATAGGAAACGTTGTAACTAAGCCCAAAATTAAAATAGATACATTAGAAAAGGATTGGAAAGGCAGAGAGAAGAGGAGGGAGGCAGCCTTGTGATATAGTTGCGTAAGAGATCAATTTTTTGTGTAGGGACAGGGTAGATTTCAGAATTCAGATACAATAATAATTGGTTAGTAGTTTGGGGACAGGATATATGGGGGATTAGATAATAAAGGGGCACTAGTGCCGTTGGTGACTGTGATCTGAATTCTGATGATCATTGCTGTAATCTCTTGCTTTTCGTAATGGGAAGTTGTGGGTTGACCCATTCTTTTGGAATAATATCTACTATCCTTGTTGTGATGGGCAGGTCCATATTATGTACAAATTCAGCGGAATCATGCGAGCAAAGGAAATAAAACTAATACAACCTTGGTTGGAGTTTTCAGCACTTTAACTAAACTAAATTTGATTTGTTACTTCACTAGAATTAGATTGCCCCCATTGTTCGTGAAAAATACTGGGTTGTTTATCAAAATGCGTTGATGCATGTGTCCTTCGAATAAATTAGAAACAAAAAATCAAGCCAATTGGGCACTATTTGCTTGATTAAAATCAATTGTTATGCTATATATCCATATTATTTTAGGGTATCAAGTTCTCTATGTTTCATTTTCTTTTCTTTTCTTTTCTTTTTCGTTGGTGCAGTTCAAACTCTCTCTATTAGTTTATATACAGCCGAGCTTTTGGACATCATTAGTTGGAAATTAAGTATGCACTATAACTCTATAAGTGCATATAGTGCAACTAACTTGTTGGTTATCTCCATAAAATGCATAGTTTATGCGCATCATATACATAAAAATTAATGGAACTCGAATTTTTTTTGTATATGGTACAATCTTTTTTGATATGTTTTTGTTGTTTCTATTTTTATCATCAACTAGATTATACTGACACAAAATAAAGTTAGATACTCTTCACCTCCAAAATATGTCCTTTGAAAATGTCTATGCAATTCCACCTTACGAAATCACGGTCATTCAGTGCTAGCTAGCCCTTATGGCCAAGACAATGTCTCATTTCTATATTTTTTAGATGAATCCAAAAGACTCACTAGACGCAAGTACATAATACATTCGAATTAAAAAAAATCTTTTCAAAATCTATATTAATGTCATATGGTCGATAAACCTTCAACAATTCCTCATCTGTTTGACATCATCTTAACATGTGCCTACGATCAGGTGTGGATTCGCACCTTCATGAAAATGTATTTCCGACATAACCTTACCAAAATAGACAACAATAATAGTTTTGTCCCCAAATAATGTAATTCTTTAAAAACCCAATCACTTAAACACAAACAAAATTTATAGTTATGTCTTGTATATAATGTTCTTAAAAAAATATATATACTCTCTTAATTTTTATATTTATATTAACTTCACATAAAAACAATAAATTGCCGGAATTATTTAGTATACATACATAAAGATATTACTCGAGTTATATTAACTGTAGGTTCTAACAAAAAATTACCAATTATAATTGCAAAATATCCAAGTCCAAGCTTTATTTATTTTATTAATAGTGTGATCTTTGAGTTCTTTATTGGTTTTCTCAAATATATCATGTTTTAACATATTTTATATATATGACAGTTAGAGAAACGTTTTTACTTGTCGATTTACTGGAATGATTTCATCTACAAACATGAATAGTTATTTCTGAGAGATTTAACAAGGAAACCAGTTCATGATGCCTGTTTGGTTACATCGTTTTTTTAAGCAAAGCATGAAAAGATATAGCATGAAGTTTCTATGAACATTGGCTATTTGCATTTCATTTCATGCAATTTTTTTCGTTACATAGACTCAAAAAAAATTGATCATCTCACAAATCACAAGATCACCGTTTTTTTTTTTTTTAAACACAAAAGCTCTTCAGCCCAGGAATTCTTCTAATCGTTGGATCTAAAATGAGCGATCAGAATAAAGTGATGCACTGTTCATCTCCTATCCTAGATATCCTTTTAATTAAAGTAGACAACTAATCTCTCAATCCAGTTTGGGGGACCCTGCTCCTGTGTCGCGCGGCACGCGTGCAGCGCACCTCCACCAGCCGTTCGATTTTGATCGGGCAGTACAATTTTTTTCGGGCCTATCAATCTGTTACATGCACGGGGCCCCCATAGCCATCAGATTCAGATCAGACGGCCCACAGGCCGCGCTGTACGCGTGCCGCGCGACAGCAGATCTGAATTCCAGTTTGGGTGTTTCCAGCATTTTCATAAGATCTAAAACTAATAGCATTTTTCTTCTTACTATATTACACTACTCTATTCAGTTTAAACTTTAAAGGGAGTCTTAGTCCTTAGAGAGGTCATTTTTCAGAGTAGGTGCCTAAAGTAATGTTAATTGCGAAACAGAGCAAAGAGCGGCTACATATTGTTGCATGTTTCCCAGTCCATACTGCCAGCTTGTGCTCCTGCTCCTTCCTTGTATACTTTTCTTTTTAATTCGTTTGACTCGACGTATCATACTTCATACAGCATAGTCACCGACACAGATACAATTAAATGCTAGATTGCTAGTTCTTGACCTAGTATTTTATTAGATCCTAGGCTTCTAGCCCTTTGCTAACAGGTTGGAAACAATTAAAGAAGTAATATCCTTCTACTCAGGTTTTAATTTGTAAAAACAATTTTACTAGACGAGAGAAATAGAGTAAGAAGAATCAAAAACTAAATTTGTACGAGATCACAACGTAGAAACAACCGTTAATGGTCACGACTAAATTTGTAAAACAATTAAGTAATAATTCTTTATACGCTGTTAATAGTCACGAGTCAGATTGTTAATTCTTATGTGCTGTTGATGAAGCAGCTGGTATTTTTGTGAATTTATGAAATAATGACCATTGTCGTTTCGTCTAACGACTCTCTCTGTTCCGAAATTTAATGTACAACTTTCTTAACTAGTCCATATAATATTAAAAGTTTAAAATGCAGCTAGCTTGTTGAAGCTAAATTCTAATCTCTACTCCTTATAATCGCACAAATTCAAGAGATGTTAACATATTAGATCTAACATGTAAACACATGTTTGTACCGTTCGATCAGTTTGATCTATTGTTAGATATCAATCGATAGAAAAATAAACATATATTTTGGTATTTTTTATAACAAAGAAACCAATTGAACAACATATCTCTCTGTGTCACTAGTAGATTCAGCAATATATTATTATTACTTAATATTATTTTATTTCTTTAGTTACTCCCATACGAGACCATCTTATGCTTGTACTTTCTAAATTATTCTTCAAAATTATTTTAAAATTCAAAGGAAACAATTTTATAAACAATCTTTAATAATCAAACATAATTTAATGTAAAACACTTATCTCGTGTAAATTAATTTGGAGGATTATCAAGTATACAAATGGAAAATCCTCCGACAAGATCACCAACATAATACAAAATTACAAATAAATAGAAAAATTTTCATCTGAAGAATTAAAAACAATTAGACTAAGCTACAAGCCTTCATAATTGTAGTTCGACTTGTAAAAAACGTACGTTTGATACTCACGCCATCATTAGTAACTTTCCAATTAGTATCATCAATAGTTCAGCCGTTCTTATCTTTTGAGACAATATTTAATTAACTTGTAAGTGGTGTTATTTTTTATATCTCCTTAACCCTATTTTGGAATCTCTTTCACGTTGGTGGAAATTAAGTTTTTTATTGACGGTTCACAGAACTAATTTGAGCACTATTACCTCCGTTAGAAACTTGAACAACTTCGGAAGGATTCATTTGAGTGACTTCACTGAGATGTCTCCCAAACAAACCAAAATGACCAGACAACTGCCTCCGGGACAGGAATGTGCTAGTTCATATTGTTCATATTGATTTCCTCTAATGTTTTATCAAACTGAAATAGTTTGAAAACTTTTTTTTTTACTTTTAACACAGCAAATGTTACATTGAACTTGCTGAGTTATTGAGTTTGTAATTTTCGATGCGTACATGACTACATGCATTTTAATGGCCTTTATACTTAGGATATATATGTTGATGATAACTTACAGATCAAAGATAAAAAAAGATCATACGAATATGATGGTCCATTCTGAGTAGTTTACTCATGAAAAATCAATTGTTTAATAATGCATATATTGACGCAAATAAATTGTGTTAGTAGTTACTTCACAGTTTTGTAAATCATGCAATATATGCATATATTGTTTAGCATATTGTTCAAACGCTGCATACTTCGTATTTTCTATATATATTGAATTGAGGTTTCTTCCGATTGTTGTATTTTATTAATCAATGAAACTCGGGACATAATTTTTATTAATTAATGAATAAGAAAGCATTACATTAACAATTACTTTTTTATTATAACCACGAAAATAACAAGTTTTAAAAGAACAAAATTGTAACTTTATATTATTTGAATTTATTTGGTTATTTTAAGTGTCATTAATATTCATATATTGCATGATGGAGGACAAGTTTTTTAAATGGTATCAAATTTAATACACAACCGATCTAAAATTATATATATCCTTAATTTTATTTTCATTAATTGCAATTTTTTTCACTTATTAATCGATTGTCTCGCTCTCATACAGTCGATAGAAAAATAAATTACTAATATAGCATATGTTGCAAAAAAAAATTAATATTCATATATTGCATGATGGAGGACCAATTTTTTAAATGGTATCAAATTTAATATATACACAACCGATCTAAAATTATATATATCCTTAATTCTACTTTCATTAATTGCATCTCTTTTTTTTCACTGTTTAATCGATTGTCTCGCTCTCGTACAGTCGGTAGAAAAATAAATTACTAATATAGCATATGTCGCAAAAAAAAAAAAGTTAGCAATTTAACATCGTGATAAAAGTTCCTACACACACATTCATATTAATGCATTTTTAATTCGTTATATAAATGACTCCAACAATGGTAACAATATCACATCAGGCATGAGGCATCACATGTGCCTATGATGACCTCTCAAAATTTCCATGGAGGAATTACTGATGCCGGAAGAGTCAAGATTGAATAAATGGCACTTAATAATCATTATTATTTCTCAAGAATGTTTTTTATATCAAAAAATTTAAAACGAAAAAAATAAATAATTCTCTTCTGCAATAACATTATTGAGAGTTTGAAACGCCTTCATTAGCAACTTTTCAATTAATCACGTCACATTTAATATCTATTGCAAGGCAATATACATCTCTTGATCCCTACTAAATTCTCTGATCTCTTCGATTCTACTCATAATTGAATCTTCAGGTGACATTAATAATAATTTTAATTATTTTTTTACAGGAGTGAGTGTAAACAATAACGCTCAGATTGGAATCTCCAAGGACGAGCTCACCATTGAAACTAGGTGACGTCACTGCAGCATCTTCCAAACCGGCCCAAGTCATTGGACGACCATCTCCAAGGCGGAGACATGTTAATCCATATCGTTAACATTGATTTTCTCTAATATTTTATTCCACTGAATCCCTTTTTATTAATTGAATTGTTGAAAATTAGTATTTTACTTTTTAAAACAGCAAAGCTTATATTGAACTTGCTGACTTTTTTAGTTGTATTTTTCGGTGCGTACAAGCGTCTTAATGGCCTGTATACTTGGGATATGATGACTTTTATACCGAATATAAAAAGATGAGACGAATATGATGGTCCATTCTTAGTAGTTTAATCATGAAAAATCAATTGATTAATTGCATTTCACGCAATAAATCGTGTCGTAGTAGTTAATTCATAGAATCGTTGTTAGTTCTCGTAAATATTGGATACTACTTTAGATGAAAACATATTCTACGTGTCAGTTAAAGTGAAATTTCAAAAGCTCATAGCAGACGCCACTAAATTTATTCCTTTGGTAATGCTCACAGTAGCTCTCTCTCTAGCTACTCTATTCTGTTTAAACTTTAAACTTTAGAACGGAGTCTTAGTCTTAGAGAGGTCATTTTCAGAGTAGGTGCCTAAAGTAATGTTAATTGCGAACAGAGCAAAGAGCGGCTACTTATTGTTGCATATTTCCCAGTCCATACTGGCACGTTGTGCTCCTGCTCCTTGTATATTTTTTTCCTTTTTAATTGGTTTGACTTGGCGTATCATATAGCACAGCCACCGACATAGATATAATTGAATGCTTGTTGTTCACCTTGTATTTTATTAGATCCTAGGCTCCTAGCCCTTTGCTAACAGGTTGGAAGCAATTAAAGAAGTAATGTACTTGTACTCAGGTCTAAACTTGTTAATTAAAATAATTTTACTAGATGCATTAAGTTTTTTAGACGGGATCACAACGTACAAACAACAGTTAATGGTCGCGACTAAATTTGTAAAACAATTAAATAATTCTTCTAGACTGTCAATGGTCACGAGTCAGACAGTTAACTCTTTTGTGTTATTGAAGCAGCAGCTGGTATTTTTGTGAATTTATGAAATAATAACCATTGTCGTTTCGTTTGACGATCCGTTATGTTCCGAAATTTAATAAAAACTATCTAATCTTAACTAGTCTGTGTAATATAAAAGTTTAAATTGCAGCTTCTTGAAGCTAAATTCTAATACTTTCTAAATTGTTCTTCAACATTAATTTTAAATCCAAATGCAACAATATCAGAAACAATCTTTTTAATATTCAAACATAATTTAATGTAAAACACTTACCTTTTGTAAATTAATTCGAAATATAGTGAAGTTCGAATAGAAAAAAAAAAAAAAAAAAAAAAAGTTTGATACTCACGCCCTAATGACTTTCCAATCAATTTCATCCATATTCCAGCCGTTCACATCTTTTGCAACACTATTTACCTTGTGAGCGCTAGCTCCTATCTTTCTGCTTAACCCATTGACTGTATTTTGGGATCTCTTTTACTTTGGTGGAAATTATGTTTTTTATTAATGTTTCACAGTACTAATTTGAGCAATGTTACCTCGGTTAGTAACTATAACAATTTCACAAGGATTCAGATCAGTGGCTTCACCGGGACCTCTCTCCATCCAACCAAAATGACAAGACAACCGCCTCCGAGACGAGAATGTGCTAGTCCATATAGAAAATTTTGATATCCTCTAATATTTTATTAAACTGAAAAGGTCAAAAGGTTACATTTAACTTGCTGAGTTATTGAGTTGTGTACTTTTTCGGTGAGTACATGTCTCTTAATGGGCTGTATGTACATATGTAGATGATGACTTAGGGCTCGTTTGGATGGGTTGGGATTAGGCTAAGAATAGCTAATCCGGGACTAAATTTGAGGAAAAATACTATTCACGAGACTAGTAGGAAGAGTACTATTTCGGGACTAAGAATGTTGTTTGGATGGTGAATTTAGGAATAGTGTTGGGAAGTGTGAAAAGTAGAGAGAAAAGTGTTGTTGGAAAGAATGTTGTTGGAAATTGTGTTATTCCTAGGATTAGCTATTCCGATCTTAGTCCACTTCCGTTTGGATGAAATTTTTAGTCCAGGATTAAGTTATTCTCAGAATTAAGCTATTCCGGTGCTATCCAAACGACCCCTTACAGATAAAAGATAAAAAGATCAAAATTCATACAAATATGATTGTCCATTCTTAGTAGCTTAATCACGAAAAATCAATTCTTTAATATGCATGCATTCACACAATAAAATCTGTTGTAGTAGTTACATCATAGTTTTGTAAAACGTATGCAGGAACAAAAACAGAGTTGTACACTGAAATGTTTGGTATTCAGCACATTGTTCAAACGCTGCATACTTTGTACTTCGTATATTTAATTGAGGCCTCTTCCGATGTTCTTTTTTTATAATCATGAAACTCGTATAATGTTTATTAATGAATAAAAAATCATTATATTAACAATTACTTTTATATGATAACCAGGAGAATATATAACAAGTTTGAAAAAAAATGAAAATTTTAATTTAATACTATTTGAAGTTCACTTGGTAATTTTAAGTGCCATTAATATTCATGCTTCATGATGGATGAGCCATTTTTGAAATGGTGTCAAATTTAATACACAACCGATCTGAAATTATATAAAATTGTATCCTTAATTTTATTTTCTTCAATTGCATCTTATCTTTTTCATTGTTTAATCGATTGTCTCGTGCAGTTGCTAATGAAATTACTAATATAGCTATAATGCATCTAAAATAAAATTAATTAGCGAATGAACATCGTGATAAAGCCATAAAGGTACCTACACACACACATTCATGTTGTTGACTTTTTAATTCGTTATTTAGAATTTTAAATGACTCCAACAATGGTTAAACTCCCACATCAAGCATTACATGCCATAACGACGTCTCAAAATTTCCATATAGGAAACTACTATGCTTCAAGAGTAATATTGAATAAATGGCACTTAATAACAATTGTAATTTTTCAAGCTTTCTTTTTGTATCAAAATATAATAGTGTCCATATGCAATAAATCATGGTCTGAAACACCTTCAGGAGCAACATTTCATCAATAAATCCCGTCCACATTTATTATCTCTTGCAACGCTACATTTTTCTCTTTATTGATCCTTGCTGCTATTCTATGATCCCTTCGATTCTACCTCTATATTGAATCTTCGGATTACAATAATACTTTTAATTATTTTTTAACAGAAGAAAGGCTAACTAATGACGCTCTGATTAGAATCTCGAACGAAGACCTCACCAGTGGAACGCAGTGTTCCTGCAGTTTCTCCCAGACCAACCAAAATCATTGCACGACAGCATGGTGGACATATATTAACACATATCGTTAACATTGATTTCCTCTAATATTTTATTCGGCTGAATCCCTTTTTATGAATTGAATTGCTGAAATATAGTATACTACTTTTAAAACAGCGAAGCTTATCTTTTATACCGAAGATAAAAAAATCATACAAATACGATGGTCCATTCTTAGTAGTTTAATCATGAAAAATCAATTGATTAATTGTATTCACGCAATTAATCGTTTTATAGCAGTTAATTCATAGAGTTGTTGTTAGTTCTCCTAAATATTGGATATTACTTTAGATAAAATCCTATTCTACGTGTCAGTAAAAGCGGAAAATTCATAAGCTCACATTTGACGCCACTAAAATTATTATCCCTTTGGCAATTTATAACTACTTTTAGCTCCCTCTCTAGCTAGGAACCAAAAAAAAAAAAAATTTCCTTTGGTTATTCGATTAGGGGAACATGCAAAACCGTAGACGAAGAGGAGGGAACACTAAATAACTTTCCTTTATCTCTCCAAATTAATCTCTCTTTTCTGTCGCGATCTCTCTTCCAATCTCCACCTCTTAACGGGAAATGACGGGGTCTATTCTCTCGGTTGGTATTTTGTATGGAATTATTATTCGTCCACTCTAGCTAGAACTGACACTGGAGGACATGATGCACCTAGCGAAGAAGGTGTTGGAAGCTTCTCTCGCTGGATCGAGAGAGCGGATTACGCTCTGGATTAGTGAGAATTATTTGGATTTGAGGCAGTTGTCTGAGTTCGTCATTCGATCGGGGTCTTCTTTGAACTTTCTCTCGATCTGTAAGTGTTAGACAGAGTTACAGAGTCGAGCCTTACCAGAAGTAGTGTAATGTTGGCGCTTTTCTTCTTTGAAAATTGTGCAGTTATTTGTTTGTTCTTTTTTGCAATGTAAATACAAAACCACTGTAACTAGTAGGCATCAATGGACTTGAATGCAGAGGTTATCTCATTATAACCAGGTAACATGGTACCGAACTGGTATAGTTGCATCTTGTTTCAGCCTGCTTCATTTTTTATCTGTTTTACCAGAATATAAACTTTAGGTTTTGGTTTCCTGCCAATTTAGCATAATCAGGTCAGAATCCGAAAACTGATTAGTAACGTCCTGAGAAATTGAAACACACTGCCACCTATTTCTGAATTGCCCTTTTACCAGAAACATCTGGATTTTGATGGGGTTACATTTCAACTTTCCACTTAGATGTGATTATACATCCACTGTAGAATTCTGGCAAAACAACAGGAAGCACTTACCGCCTGATAAGAAGCAATTTTGGGGCTCAGTCTGGGCTACGATATGCTGGTCGGTCTAGAAACAACAATGTGACACCATCTTTAATGGCCAACAACCTTCTCTCCATAAAATTGTGTTCGAAGTAGAGCTTCAGATTAGGTCAGGAATTGGGTAATTAGCTGGCAACACTATTGTCTTTAGTGTCGTTGCCTTGTAAAGCTTTAGGCTTAGGATGGGTTGTTTGTTTTTTTCTCTCTTTCATGGTCTGTTTTGACTTTGTACACTATACATACCTTTTTAATTAATTTTCATTGCCGTTGGTAGCTAGCCAACAGGCCTTCAAAAAAACGTCCTGAGAACTTGAAATCAGTTCAATACAGATCAGAATGATTCCAGAAATACATTTCATATGTGAATAAACAATGCTTATAAATATAGCAGCAAATTTGAGGTTCTTTTTTTTTTTTCTTTTCTAGGGGGCTCTCCGAGACAATGCTGGCAATGAAAAAGAAAATTGAAGAAGGAAATTTATTGAAGGACTATTTAGAGGTTGGTTCAAGAGACTTTGTAGTGTTCTTACAAATAGGCAAGGATCTCTTTTGCTCTTTCTCTCCGTCAGGCTCCACTCCTGAGAGTGAACCCTGATTTGATGGAGTTATGGTTCAATGGTTCAGTTTGTTTTTTTGCATCTTTGTTTAGGTTGGTGTAAAAGAATATGCCAATTTTGGAAGGGGAAAAAAACTTGGAGTTCAACATGTGTTTTTCTGTTCATGGCTGTAAACATGTTTGGTTTCCTCCTTATTCTAAAGGGTAACTTCAGATTTTGATCTCTGAGTTTTCTTGAAAAGAATCAAATTAGTTTAGCAACTTTTAGTCATCCGAAGAACTAATCTGAAGTTGGACTGAGTTTATTTTCAGTAGTTCAATGATTAAGATGCAAGCTAAATTAACCTCAGTTATCCAGTTCATTCTGTTTCCAAAGTTGAAATTCACGAGCTAATGTGGTGTAAATGAAAGGTCACCAACAAATTAAGTTAATGTTATTGGAACAGTTAGGGTTCAAATCTGAACATGTTTTAGGAAGAAGTGTTGTGTTTTTTTGTCCTGTGTAGAGATTTTTGTAGTAGTCTGTTACTGGTTAATTGTAACATTTATGATTCAACCTTTTTTTTCTTTCCCTTTTAGTAAGGTAGAAACACTTTTGTGTTATTTTGTATTGTGTATGAAATATTGGAATGTGACGAATGTCTAGAAGACATTGTCAGAAATGTTAGTTGTCTTTCCTAGTTTATATGTTTGAGCACTCGTGATACCACGGCACAGCCCGATTTAATAAGAAACATTGTAACTAAGCCCAAAATTAAAATAGGTAAAAAAAATAAAAATAAAAAAAACAAAACAAAACAAAAGGATAGGAAGAATCTCTACTACCCATGTTGTGAATGAGCAGCTCAATATTATGCCTAATTTCACTGAGGAATCATGCGGGCAAATTGACGACTATTTCCATACACAATACAAAACTAATGCAACCTTGATTGCAGTTCAACACTTTCACTAAACTTGGTTTGATTTTTTACTTCACTAGAATTACATTATGTTCCATTGTTTTTTAAAATAATATTATGTAAACTACTGGGTTGTTTATGAAAATTCATTAATGTATGTCTGTTGAATAAATTAGGACTAATTATCAAGCCAATTGAGGACTATTTACTTGATTAAAATCAATTGTGAAGTTATTTATCTATTAAAGTTATGTTAGGATATCAAGTTTCTCTATGTTTCGTTTTCTTTTTCTTCTTTTATGGCTGCAGATTAAATTCTCTTTGTTAATTTTAGTGGAATTAGAAAACACAAAAAAAAAAAACTAAATAGCAAAAGAAACTCTCGGAGTTCAAAGAGAAAATTTCATTAACAATGACCTACTCTTACAATAACAAAACACCCCTTTATATAGGAGAAGGTGCCTTAAACCAACAATATTCATGAAGAATAATTTAATTAAGAAAATTACAGAAATATAAAATGTAGATATAGATATTACAAAAATAGTAACAAACCTAAGCCAATAAACAAATGAATCCATATCAGAATCCAAATCAGATTTATTGAATCTTTTTTTTTTTTTGGATTCCGTCATATACTTTCTATATTTGTCTACTTATATTAACTTCATATACTAACAAAAATTATCAAAATAATTTAATATCTATACATATACATAAGAATAATAGTGGACGTATATCAAACTTGCATAGTAACACCAAATTATCAATTCCAATTCTAAAATACTCAACACCAAACTTTATTAAAAAAAAATTTAATGTTGTTATTTTGACCTCTTAATTGGTTTTCTCAAATACCTCAAGTTTTAACAAATCATATATAACAATTAGAAACGTTTTTACTTGTCAATTACAGGAATAATTTCATATACATAGAAAAGATTAGTTATTTTTGATAGATCTATACATGGAAACCACTTCATGCATTATGCTTGTTTAGTCACATCTTTCTATACCTAAACATGAAAATATATATCATGAAGTTTTTTATGAATATAAGCTATTTGAATTTCATATCATGCAATTGTATTCATTTATTGACTCAATAAAATATGATCTTCTCACAAGTCACAAGATCACCGTTTTCCCTTTTAAACACAAAAGCTTTTCAAGACTTCAACCCTGGGATTCCTCTAGATCGTTGGAGAAAAAATAAGCGATTTGAAAAAAGGGATGCACTATTGATCTCCTATATTAGATTTGCTTTTAATTAAAGTAGACAACTAATATGTCAATCCAGTTTGGGTGTTTCCAGCATTTTCATAAGATCTAAAACTAATAGCATTTTTCTTCTTACTATATATTACACTACTCTATTCTGTTTAAACTTTAAACTTTAAAAGGGAGTCTTAGTCTTAGAGAGGTCATTTTCAGAGTAGGTACCTAAGGTAATGTTAATTGCAAAACAGAGCAAAGAGCGGCTACTTATTGTTGCATGTTTCCCAGTCCATACTGGCACCTTGTGCTCCTGCTTCTCTCCTTGTATATTTTTTTTCTTTTTAAATCGTTTGACTTGACGTATCATATAGCACAGTCACCGAAACAGATACAATTAAATGCTTGTTATTAACCTAGTATTTTAATAGATCCTAAGCTCCCAGGCCTTTGCAAACAGGTTGGAAGCAATCAAAGAAGTAATATACTTGTACTCATGTTTTAATTTGTTAAAACAATTTTACTGGATAAATTAAGTTCTTTTATACGTACGGGATCACAACGTAAGAAATTTAGGGCTCGTTTGGAACACATGATAATAGGCTAATTCCAGAAATAGCCTATTCCGGGACTAAATTTTTCATCCAAACGCAATTACCAATTCCAGGATTAGCTAATTCCAGAACTAACACAATTTCCAACAACACTCTTCCCAACAACACTTTTCTCTCTACTTTTCACATTTTCCAACTCTATTCCTAAACTCACCATCCAAACAACATTTTTAGTCCCGGAATAGTATTCTTCCTACTAGTCCCGTGAATAGTGTTTTTTCTCAAATTTAGTCCCGGATTAGCTATTCCTAGCCTAATCCCAACCCATCCAAACGAGCCCAAAAATCGTTAATGGTCACGACTAAATTTTTAAACTGTTAATGGTCACGAGTCAGACTGTTAATTCTATCTACGCTGTTAATGGTCACGAGTCAGACTGTTAATTCTTCTGTGCAATTGATGAAGCAGCTGGTATTTTTGTGAATTTATGAAATAATGACCATTGTCGTTTCGTCTGACGTCGACTATCTCTGTTCCGAAATTTAATATACAACTTTCTTAACTAGTCTGTGTAATATTATTATTTAAAGGTCTAAACGCAGCTTCTTGGAGCTAAATTCAAATACTTCCTAACTTATTCTTCAACTTTAGTTTTAAATCCAGAGGCAACAATATAAGAAACACTGAAACAATCTTTAATACTCAAACATAATGGAAAATCCTCTTATCACCAACATAATACAAATAAATACAAAAATTTTCACGGAAGAACTATTGATGACTACTTGAATGATCCTGTCATGTGTGTTTTACACAATTATGCTTTCTATTAAAAAAAATTAGACCAAGCTACAGGCCTTCTTAATTGTAGTTTGACTTCTGAAAAACATACGTTTAATTGATACTACGCCATCGTTAATAACTTTCCAATTAGTTTCATCCATAGTCCAGCCGTTAGTGCTTATCTTTTGAGACACTTTGTAATTATCTTTTGTAATTATCTTGTGAGTGTTGTTTTTTTTTTCTATCTCCTTATCCTTTGGATTCTCTTTCACCTTGGTGGAAATTATGTTTCTGATTGACGGTTCACAGCACTAATTTGAGACCTGCTACCTCGGTTAGAAACTCGAACAACTTCCGAAGGATTCAGCTGAGTGGCTTCAGATATCTCCCAAACAAACCAAAATGACTAGACAACCGCCTCCAGGACGGGAATGTTTTAGTTCATATTGTTAATATAGATTTTCTCTAATGTTTTATATAACTGAAAAATGTTGAAAAAATATTCTTTACTTTTTAACACAGCAAAGGTTACATTGAACTTGCTGAGTTATTGAGTTTGTATTTTTCGGTGCGTACATGCTTCTTAATGGCTTGTATACTTAGGATATATTATAGGTAGATGATGACTTACAGATCAAAGATATATAAAAATATCATACGAATATGATGGTCCATTATGAGTAATTTACTCATGAAAAATCAATTCTTCAATAATGCATTCAGGCAAATATAGTAGTTACGTCATAGTTCATAGTTTTGTAAATCGCATGCACGAATAAAACAGAAATATTGCACTGAAATGTTTGGTATTCAGCACATTGTTCAAACGCTACATACTTTGTATATTATTTAATAAATTGAGGCCTCTTCCAATTTTTTTATTTTCTAAATCAATGAAACTCGGGATATAATTTTTATTAATGAATAAGAATGTATTACATTAACAATTACTTTTTAATTATAACCCCGAAAATAACAAGTTTTAAAAGAATAAAATTGTAATTTTATATTATTTGAATTTATTTGGTTATTTTAAGTGCCATTAATATTCAAACTGCATGATGGATATGGGCAATTTTTGAAATGGTATCAATTTTAATACGCAACTGATCTAAAATTATATAAATTATACCCTTAATTTTATTTTCTTTAATTGCATCTTAATTATTTCTTTCACTGTTTAATCGATTGTCTTGTCCAGTTGCTAGAAAAATAAATTACTGATATGGAATGTGGCGAAAATAAATTTAATTAGCAAATTAAGATCGTGATAAAAGTTCATATACACGCATTCATATTACTGACTTTTTAATTCGATGTTTAAATGACTCCAACAATGGTGAAAATCTCACCATTGTTATAAAATTCCTACACACACATTCATATTATATGCTATAAAATTTTATGGAGGAATTACTGATGCCTCAAGAGTAAGATTGAATAAATGGCACTTAATAATCATTGTAATTTTTCAAGGAATTTTTTTGTATAAAAAAATTTAAACCGATAAAATTAATAGTGCCCTTCTGCAATAAATCTTGGTTTGAGAACCTTCATTAGCAACGTTTGAATCAAATATTCCATCCACATTTATTATCTTTTGCAACGCTATATATGTCCCTATATCCTGACTGTTTTTTTTTTGGGACAAACTATCTGATTATCTAGTAAAAAGCAACAAAAACCTTAAGCAAAAAACAAATTTAAAAACATGCACAGGAAGAACCCCATGCAGCTACAAACTCGAAGGAGTTCTCTAGCAGTATAACTTGATGAAATTGTTGCCTCTCTGATAATCCACTGCTGAATTGCACCAATTGAACGTCGTTCTTCTCTAAAGACTATTGTTGCGTTCAAGCCAGATTGCCCAGCAGATAGTCGCAATGATTGCCAAGTGAAATTTATTCTATGCTTCCATCTCAAATTGATTAATTAGGTTCTGCGCGCATGAAGCTTCCGGGTTAATTGCAGGGATACCTGTAGTCATCCTTAACATTGTCCAGAGTGTGACAGAGGCCGGGCATTTGAAGAATTAATAGATGATCAGGATTTTCACATATGTTTTGCTCACATAACACACAACCCTGCTGAAATTGGATATTCCTTTTCCTCAGCTGATCTTGTGTCAAAAGCCTTCCATGTGCCAATAAGATTAGAAGACATCTAATTGAAATAGTTACTTTTAATTGCCAAATAGCCATTATCCTGACTGTTATTCTCTGATCTTTTCGATTCTACCTCTATATTGAATCTTCGGGTAACAATGATCGTTTTTATTATTTTTTTACAGGAGTAAACGTAAATAATGCCGATCTGATTGGAATCTCCAAGGCCGATCTCACCATTGAAATGAGGTGACTTCACTGCAGCGTCTTCCAAACCAGCCAAAATCATTCGACAACGACCTCCAAGGCGGAGACATGTTAATCCATATAGTTAACATTGATTTCCTCTAATATTTTATTCCACTAAATCCCTTTTTATTAATTGAATTGTTGAAAAAAATATTATTTTATTTTGTAATACATCAAAGCTTACATTGAACTAGCTGGTTTTTTTTAGTTGTATTTTTCGGTGCGCATCGTCTTAATTAATGGCCTGTATACTTGGGAAATGATGACTTTTATATACCGAAGATAACAAGATCATACAAATCCGATGGTCCATTCTTAGTAGTTTAATCATGAAAAATCAATTACTTAATTGCATTCACGCAATAAATCGTGTTGTAGTAGTTAATTCATAGATTTGTTGTTAGTTCCCGTTAATATTGGATACTACCTTAGACAACGTGTCAGTAGGAAATTTTAAAAGCTCAATTTAAACACCACTAAATTCACCCCTTTTGTAATTGATAACTACCTTTAAATTCCTCTCTAGGCGCGAAGAAAAAAAAAATCTGAATTTTGACTATAGTAAAAGTAAAGGATTGGAAACGAGGAGAATCGATTAGGGGGAACATGCAAAACCGGTGTACTTTCTCTTAGCTCATTGAATGCATAAAATTCACACAACTACACAATATCATGCAATTTTTCTGACAAAAATAGATCCCCACTTGCCAAGAGGCTAGAAAAAAAAAAGGCCTCCCAATGTGCATTATTTAATGAGTATTGAGGGGGTAGGTTTGCGCCAATGGATTTCTCCCTCTTTTCAAAATAGTTGGCTTGGTCTCTCTCTTTCTCTCTGTAAACTTTATCCTTCAAGTCTTTAACACATCACCGTTTTATAAAGAGGCGATCGCTTAAATTAGCAGTTGCCTTATCAGGGGCTTGTACCCAGATTTCCCATTAGAAGACAATGTTGGTTGTAGACTGTAGAGTTTATAATTCCTCATACATAATGTTGTATTGATTATAGAATTTAAAGTCAAATTTCATTTCTGTTAATTTTAAAAATTATTAAATTAATTAATTAATTAGTTCTAGCTTTACATATTTCCCGCCTTGTTATAATTTAAGTCTAAAGTCTTAATCATATGTTAACACAGTAATCATTTTCTACTGTGATGAGTTAACGATACATATGTATATATTAAATAGAGGAGCATATCGAGCTTCGTTCAATGTGGATATCAATAATAAGAATATTTTTATTATATTTCTATTATTTAATTATGTTCATCTTTGGATACATGGATAAGATATATTTATCTTTAGAAATATAGTTTAGTTATTGTAGATAATTTGATTTGATTAAACTTAAAGAGTTTGATCAATTTAAAGAAAAAAATTTATGTGTGTAAATATAGTTTTAGTTATCTGAAATAATATGATTTATATTATGTTGATATTATTCATGAAATGTAATATGTTTATAAATGACTTAAATAAAAAAATATATCTTAAAAGATTTGATATTTTTTCTATTTTCAATTGAATGAATTTAATTTATACTAGCAACAGTGCCCGCTCAATGTGCGAACGGACTTTAAAATGTGATATGTGAAAATAAAACTATCCAAAATCAAAATTAACATATTTTTATTTTTGATATGCTAAATATTGCAAAATCAAGACAAAAGAAAAACAAAACAAACATACAACATTAATTACTATTTCTTCTATAAATTCACTATTTAGAATAGGCTTTGAACAAACCAGCCGGTTTGATTCACAACCCATCGGAATTCTAGCTCAGGGTACAATTTAACTTCAAATGAATAATTTTCCACGTCAAGCCTTGCTGCGTATTCATTTGTTATTTGATAGAGAATCCAATGTGTTGATCCAACCTCTTGCATCCTTCGAAATCACCGCCTTCCAAACCAAAACAATCTTCATCAGCATCGAAGTATATCATCTGGTCTTCCCAACCCATGCAATATGTGGGCAAATCACATTTTAAAAAAAAATTGTTATATTTTAAAAATATAAAATAATAATAAAATTGAAAATATGAATAAGGAACAATAAAGAAGGAAATGATATTTTAGATTTTCTTAAACTATTCTATTTTGGTAGAAAAGAGCAATGAATGAATTTAGAATGTTTAATTTACCTCGCTTAAAATTTTTGAGCTGAATAGATGCATTTCCTTACAACAGATCTTTACTTATTACTAAAAAGTAAAAACAAAATGAAATAATTTCCTTAATCAAGGCATGTATGGATTCTTTTGTGGGTGTATCAATATCAATTCTTTTCTCTATAAATATGGCCTCATACCGATAACTCAAATTTAGAAACAATCTGTCCCATGAGACTTTTATAGATAATTAATCAATTGTAAAATGAAAGGCAATTAACGTCATTAACTGGAGTAAAAAAGGAAAGGCAATTAACCAATTGCAAAAAAAGATATTCAATTGGTCAAATCATATCAAATTAATTATATCCAGCCCATAGTTCAATTTCCCTTTTCACATCCTTACTCAGTGCATATATACCTCTAATTAAGATAAATTGCTAATTTATTAGCTTTTGTGGAGGCATAGATGCAGCCTACATATTATGCATCCTTTTTGGTTTCCATCCAAAACCATAAGCACAGATAACTAAGGAAGGCTGCTACTTTACAATACAAAGTTAAATAACGGTCATGTCTTCATTCACTAAATCGCCGAAGTTTTTTACTGTTTTATTTCCGTCCTGAGCAGTAGACATTTTCAGTCCTTACCAACATATTTATTTCAATTTTCAATTTAATAATGATTCTGAATGAGAATATCTTATGTTATTCACAGAACACCTGAAAATATTTTGTTATTACTCTTTAGTTCCTTATTATCATAAATCATTCTTCTCTACCTTTTTGAAGTCATACTCTAATTGCTTGTCAAATGAGAGATGGTAACATTTTGCTGAAATTTAATGTTTTATTCTATCTGGCTTCCTTGTTTCATTCCGTATTCTTTTACATTACTTTAAATCATGTCCTATTTTCTTGTCAATTTATTATAGAAGGTAGCAAAATGTAAGTTTATAAATCTTCTACTTGAGAGAGATATAAGCGTATTTTGAACACATAGAACAAAAATTATCACTGAATATAACTGAAAAGACAATTTTATGTTGGATATGAGCCAAAATAGTGTCTTTACCAGTAAGATGGCATGAACTGAGTATAATCTGTTCGACTAATATTGACAGATATATGTTGCTTAATCATGGATACATTATATGTGAGAAAAGTTATAAGTTTCCAAATGTAGAATTTCAAAGAGGCGCTCAATAGATCTTAGTATCAAATTTGTATGAAACTGGTTATAGAGCTTTATTTAGTTCACAATCTGACCTTGAATTAGTTCAAATCTTTGATTTTGAAAAAGACTATTAGAAAGCTTTTCATGGAAGAGACAAAATAAGAAAAAAAAATGATAGATTTTAAAAATATTTTATTGCTTTTATTTTACCAGTAAGACCCCGTAGTTGATTTTATTACACATATTGCTTATTGCTTTTTCTTAACCAGTAAAACCATCAGTTAGCAAGGTTCTCTCTTAAATAAAAGAAATTTTAATGAATGAAAACTGCCTTGATAAAGATGAAAAAAAATGAAAAATGGAAAAGAAAAGGATATTTATTAACCAGAAATTCCAAAGAACATACAAATGCTTATTCGAAAAGTTTGTGTTCTAGATGGACAAATGCTTAGATGGGCACATACTTTTAAGTACAGATTTCAACTCCCTCAACCAATGAATGCTGTGAAATTTTTTAGCACCTACACTTAAATAAGCGAAATTTCAATGAATGAAAAATACCTTGATAGAGATAGTGAATTATAGAAATGGGTTCCGTCATCCTTATCATGCTCAATCAAACAAAAACACAGAATCATAGAATAATCAAGCAAAATTAGAGACTACAATGGAAGAATGTAATCATTAAAAAAAAAACTCAAATTAGACTATAAAAATCCAGATCATATCAAATCTTAAAGAAAAGCAATTAAATCCAAATAAAAAGCCTGCTCAAAAGGGCAGTCTACAGTACCTCGTTTTACAAATATTGATCTTGTTCACCTGAAAGCAAAAGGAAAATACATATTCAAGGTTTTTAACAGTAGCATGACTACATACAGATATACAGACAAGAAATAAATGGTTAATAATTTGTTATATTGCTAAACTGAAATCAACAAAAAAGGTGTGATCAATCACCAACCTATTGCTGGTTTAAATAGGGAGAACAACGGAGTGCGGCAATTGAAAATTCAAATTCGTGCTCTCTTTTCATTTAATTGCCTTTCCTTTTTATAATTGGATCCTGAAATATTGCAGAAGAGGCGGTAACCTTAGGGTTTGATGTTCCAATCTCTGGCTATGATTAGGAGGCAGTGCAAAAAAAGTTTCCTTTCCTTTCTAATCGCGATTCCTTTCCATTTTTTCCATGATTTTGTGGGGAAGAGAGTTGTTACGGCTGGAGTATGCTGAAAAAAAAAAACCTAGAGCGAAGATACGGCTGGAGATTTCATAAAAAAAATGCAAAAAATTAGAAACGAACGGAGCAGCGAATCGAACTCTGGTGCTACGCTAATAGTAACCAACCATCCAGCAACCATCCAGCGCCTTGACCCCTTACTGTTAAGGGGTCAGGTTATTTGTCCAAAATACAGATCTAAACCGTACATTGTACAGATCAATGGTCTACAATGATGTTAACAAATGTTTGAACCCCTTTTGAAAAAATTTGTTTTAACCTGGATGCATTTATAAGTAGTAGAGATAGAGATTATGTAAACCGAAATTAAGAATGGTGATGAAGAGAAATTAAGGTGGAGATGGACTTTAAGCAACACAAAAGAGATGGAGACATGATGAAAATAAAAATAGGAAGGGGTTACAAAAATCAGAAACAAAACAATGTGTTGCCAAATTATTATCCGATGTTGAACCGAGTCAGTTATATGAGCAATAACACCCGACACACAATTAGTTACAAAATATTACATTACAGGAATCAGAAAAAAAATGTTATTGAATAACTATTTCACAATGCTTGGAGTGTCGGATGATATTTAACTAAAGGATCCTGGCACCCACACATCTTTATTTATAATATTGATTAGGGCTTTATGGTGAGAATCTTATGACAACAGACAATTTTAATAATCATTAAAAATAATTTTTAATTTTAATATTCGATAAATAATGTAGTCTGAATTACATGCATTTATTTACAGAAAAAAATGAAATTTGAAATAAATTTTATGGTTAAATCATGAATGGTCAATATTTGTTTTATAGTATTTGATAAATTATAATTACTACTTAAATTATGTAAAATCGAAGACACTATCTGTCACACCCCGAACCAAGGGAGTGATGTCTCCTCTGCCACGAGAACAGTTTCCTGTTCCCGTAAGGCTAACAGACAGACATACTATTTTTTTTCTTTTCCATTTTCTTGATTTCGGCCCAGAATTCACACAACATCACAGATAAGCACACCAAAGTATTTCACATTATTTCAAACTCAATTTGACACGAGTCTTTTCAACAAAAGTAAATCAAACCACACCAAACTACTACCAATCCCGGCTTATTTATTTCCTAAGGACTGGTACTCTCAAGCTCGTTCTATATACATATATACATATAATACAACTAAAAGAAAAATCACCCATCCGCATCGTGATACCACCGCCACGACCCCAAGAAAAGACTACCAAAAACTGACATCAAAACCGACACCGCTCACACTAGAAACCAACGCCAAACGGAACAACACCATATGGGACATACACACTCGGACCCCCTCCCAACAAAACAAAGGAAGCTAACGGTCAGAACGCTCCTTCTTCATGGGAGTTAGCCTCCGGCTCTGCCTCAACCTCAACCTCGGACGCTGTAGACGCAGGAGGCATCTCAAAATATAAGTAAGCCAGTACTTCGGGCAGTTTATCTAAGCAAATACACAAAACAGCCTCACAATTCAAACTCGAGATCTGCACCGCAAACTGAAAATAACTACACTTCAAAGTTGCTATGGTACTACGCCTCACTCCGTTACGACGCTCCTGGAACCCCCAATCGTTGAGGACACATGCAAAACAAAGCACAGAGTGAGATACAATCTCAGTGCGGGTTTTAGTTCTAGTACGCAGATCTAAGTACGAACCGTGTAACGGAGTTTACACCCACTTAAAGTAATATATAGTTTTCAACAATGAAAAGTATCATTTCCAGAAATTTTTGTACCGTGGGTACCAGACGAAAGGGTCCGATGACCGGCATACTGCATCATGAATATGCACAGAAACAAATCAAGCATAATTATTCCACAGAAAATCATATTCACTCAAGTTCTTATCGGCCGGTCAGATTCAGAAAGAACTTTTTCCTAAAACCATAGGTCCCACCCTAGGTACAGATTTCAGAGGGAATTTTCAGAAATAATAGCGCTAAAATCCTGGCCGGGTAGGTGGCCAAACCATACTCCGGAGAGTGACACAATTTAATTTCATACTTATGCTATGCAGACTGAATAAGAATGATCCGATTTAATTCCAAGTCAGATTCTTTAATTTTCAAATAAAATTATGCAATATAATCAATTT
Organism: Rhynchospora tenuis; assembly: GCA_027725995.1. Lineage (NCBI taxonomy): Eukaryota > Viridiplantae > Streptophyta > Magnoliopsida > Poales > Cyperaceae > Rhynchospora > Rhynchospora tenuis. The sequence goes on along the minus strand of JAMRDG010000020.1, from coordinate 47,271 downwards.
ACGGAAACCATTCCAGTCTCTTGAGACTCTGACGGTCCAAAGGATTAACAATTGGATGACCAAGTCAGATTCATTTCCTAATCAAACGAACTGTTTGGTTCAACATGAATTTCATCCATTTAGGGTTTCATAACAACTACATGAATCAAATGCATATGTTTTTCAACATGCTATGCATAAATTTAAAGATACCGATATCCGAGTTTGAACAAAGAAACCGCATAATCCGCACCTTGTGGCTTACTGCTCCCGAGCTGTTTCAGGGTCCGTGCCTGTTTGCAAACCACAGATCAACTACCGTTAATATTTACTTAACGGGTTTTCTTAAATCTGAGTCTGGTTCCTAACGTTAACCATGACTGTTATAGCTTGGTTCCAAGTCCTTTATTTAAGCAATATTATTGATTTGATTTTAGTTACTTCTCTAATCATCCGAAATTATGTTTAACATTTATTTCCTCATATAAAAAATTAACATTAAAAACAGAGTACAAAATCAACAGACATAATTTAGAAAATAGTTAAACACAATTAAAAACAAAATCAGAAAATATGAATCAGAATTATTTTATTTTATTTTAGCGGGATCAGAAAGTTATTTGCCACTGTATCTGTTCATTAAACGCGCAGACTGTTATCATCATTTCCCTAATAAAGCCACAAATTCATATTAGACTAAGGTTAGTCTAAATCAAGCTCAACAGAATCCGTCATTAGCATACAGATATTAGATTCTAATTAAATCCGAAAATATGATCTTACTTAGTCAACAATTAGCCCACTTTACCAATTATTTTTCCGAAATGAATTAAGCGCATCGAAAAATCCAGCCCGAAATTAATTTTCTTTATTTTTTTTCTCAGCCCAGCGATCCAGCCCACAAAACAAGCCCAAAAACCAAATTACGCGCGCCAGACGGCTCAACCCAGTCAACCTGACCCAGTTGACTGGGTCAGACCGTAACAGGTCCGACAAACAGTATCCAGATCCGATAAGTCCGCCTCTTTTTCAATTAAGCCCACAGAAAATTTATAAGCCTTTCCACTTTTCATTTTAGCCCATACTTTTCCTTATAACCCTTCTCTGTTATAAATAAGTCCCTCAAATCTTTCAAGTTAGCCCTCAGAAATTTATTTTTCTTACAAATTCATCCCTAGGCATCGCCAAGCATACCAGAATAGTACCAGATCGCCAATTCTTGTACCAGTAACTGGTACCAACTTTCCAACAGTTTCCACTAATCATTTTATGCATCTTACATGCAACTTATATGCTTATAAACCCTCATATGCCTCAGTTTACACTATATGCACATGAAAATGCATATTTATATACATAAAAATACATGTTCATGATTTTCCTTCACTGCCATCACTCAAACCTGCCTAAATGCACCTCCTATACCATATTGTTTCATTCCAGCCATCAACCAACATACCTATATGCGTTTTAGACTCAGTATATGCACACTACCAAGCTAACAGTTCACATGATTCATAATATAACTATATAAACTATATAGTCATGACAGATAACACAAATATGCATCATATGCTCACACTCTACAATCTATCAAGCTAGCAGTTATAGAAAATACTATACATATATCTTATATTCATGACAGATAAGTAAAATATGCACATATATGCTTAGTTCTAGCACCAGTAAGCATTCTTATTATGAAATTAGCTTCCTAAACACCATAATCCACTGATTTCATCATGCTATGCCATGATATGACTTTAATTAATATATACTTTACTGTTAAAAATCAAATAAATGCACATATGCATATGTATATGCTTTGACATCCCTCAAAAGCCCACAGTTAGCCTCATAACAATTCATATCATCATAGGCTCTATCATAACAACCAACCATCAAGCAAAATCAAACAATCCCCTTCATCAGATCAAACTAAAATTAGTATATAACCTAATTAGTTAAAGTAAATCATGTTAACAGTAGAACAAATATCAGTTGCTACCTCTTCAGCTTACACAATCAACAAAGCATGACAGTGCAACAACAGATCAAACGAATCAACACAAATCAAAGAAAACAACACAGGGACCAAAGGTTATACCTAACTCGTTGGCTTTCAGAAATCGCCTCAAAAACTCGAGCACAACCAAGGCTAAGATCAACGTCAAGCTTATCAGAAATAAGCTCAAATCCATGCATCTAATACTCACGGTAACAAGGAATTGATATCAATTTCATAAGAATTGATACTAGAAAACACAAATTAAGAAGGAAAGGGTGTCATTACTGTCTCCAAGCCGTCTCACTTCCCTTCTCTTCTCCTCCCCGATTTTTTCCCAATTCCGAAACCCTAACTCGGCCCCTTTGATAATGAAACTCATCTCGACGAATGGGGAGAAGGAGAAAAGGCAAGGAGATGCTGTGGAGGCGTGCATGACAGCAACGTCGCCCTTCCATAACTCCTCTGACAACCCGCCATCGATCGGAGAGGAAAGGAGATGACTCCTCGTGCCAACACAGGGAGGAAGAAGGAGATGGCGACCATCGAGTGGTCGACTAAGAGGCAACCGAAACCAGAGCCAACCAAGGCTCGACACAGAGGAAAGAGCTCGTGGGCGAACCCCGAAGAGAACGAATGAAGAGAAAAGAAACAAGTCGGAAAAGAAGAGAAGTGTCACACCCCGAACCAAGCCATAATTCGAGATGGACAACCCCGCCACGTGTATACACTCTATTGTACACACGTAAGGCTAATAAACAGTGCAACAGAAAGCAAATGATCACAAATAGAAGTGCATAATAATGGTATAGTTGTTCACACAACAAAAGAGACTGATAAATATACATATCAAAAGAACAGTCATAAAACAACAAATACTACATAATATGCAACGGAAGATAACTAATCCAGCTTGGCTTGGTCTTCTGGCAAAGACTCCTCTACGGTGTCATCCTGTTTGACCCAAAAATATTATGCCAAAATGCATGAAATAAATAACCCATTCTATGACAATTAAATGCAAGAAAGCTCAAAAATCCACGAAAAATACCAAACAAACTCCAAAAATTCTAAAAAAATATCCGAAAATCCCCCATGAATTATGATGAATTATCATAGTTTCAAAATCCCAAAAATATCAACAAAAAGCCTCCATTTTTCAAAGAAACCCCAAAACTCTACAAAATTACTAAAAATATATTCATGCGAAATTCCTCAAAACCTTTTAAACCATTAAATTCCTCATATTTTTCTGAGTCTACCCATAAAATTTTATCCAAAAATACCCAAGGGAAGGCCCTCAAATAATTTATTTTCATTCGACAGCAAATAATTAATGGAAATTTAAATCAAATGCCAAGAAAATTCCAGAAAAATCCAAGATTTTGGAGCATCCAACCAATTGTAGAGAATCCATGGAGAAATGAGGGAGGCGCTGGCCATTTTTAATTTACCATTCCATTTATATATTGGGTGCACCCATCCTTTGTACACCATGCACAAAAAAAATAAATGGGTTTTAGTTGGTACACAAAAAACCAGACGCGCCCATCTCACTGTCTCTCATTAAATCTTACACACAGGCCCCACTTGTCATCATCTTCCTCTCCCCTGGTGAAATAGGAAAACCACAGCTTCTTACCGCGTGGAAGCCGGGTAAAAGGAAAAATGACGAAATTCGTCGACGTGGCCTCTTCTCCGACCACATGCACCAAAACCGGACACATGCGCCCATGGTTTTCCAAAACCAAACCCTAGGCGCAGCCCATTCTTGACCATTGATGGGAATTGGATGGTGTCGATCAACTCGGGCTTGAGAATTGACGCCCTAATTTCAGCTTATATATACCTCAAGTTGGAGCGACAGAAGAGAGAGGAGAGTAGCCGCCATCTTAGTGAAGGGTTTAAAGTTGTTTTTTTTGCTCAATTAGCTTAGTTGGTGTGAAATTGTAAGAGGCAATTGATCGAGCAGTTTAGAAAAATATAGAAAGAGGTAAAATTGAGTGTTGTTTTCTTGTAATGGTGAAATTTGAAGTGAAATAAACAAGTTTAAACATCCAATTTGATGTTTGGCAGCTGATTCTTCTCCTACATTTTCTCTCTTTCTTTTTTTTTTTTTTTTTTTTTTCATACTTGGTTACAAGCTTCGCCTGAGGGTTTGCTCAGGCCTAGCTCTTCATAGCTTCGGTTGGGGTCTCCCCAATCCTAGCCTTCTTACTTCGGCTGGAGTTTCTCCTGTCCCTAGTAGCATCTCCCCTTCTCTTGGTTTCGGCCATGGAAGGTGAGGTATTGCTAATCAAGCAATAAAGAGGGGAGATGCTGCCAATTCTTCGACAGATTGAGTCATTTCAGTACAAGTTTGAACTTAAGGGAAATAATAGAATAATGTGATTGAATTTTGACATAAATCGTAACTAGCAATAATATGTGATTATTCAAAACTTCTGGACCTTCCTGCACCTAAGCTTTGCTGCTTTCTTCAATTTTAATTTCCATTAAAAGAATAGTTAGTTTGTACTGTTAGAAGATCATTTGTCTTTTCTCTAGATCTAGCGTAGTTAATGCAATATAAGAGCTTTGTTAATTTTATGACTTTCTGTAAAAAATATTTAGCATAAGGTCTGTTACAAAAAAAAAAAATGCATTCTTTACTATGCCGTTTTCTTAATTTTCTTTTTCATACAAAAGTTTAACAAGTCAGGTTCTGTGTATAAAGGCATGTCCTTGGTGAATTCCATTTTCTGGTTAATTACGTTATAGGAAAGTGTAGTTGCCTCTTGTTGAAATAAAAGGTTTTGCACATGGAGAAGTAAACTGAAATTAAAGGTTATCATCATAAAAATCTCAAAGCACTCTGCTAAATGCTAGGATTATGTTACTTTCAGTCTTGTCCCCAAAGTTAATAATGCATTTTATGCAAAAGGTTTTAGGGTCCAAGAACGTGGAAGAATGTGTGTCCTTCAAAAATTCGCGTCCATTAAGAAGCATACATGTATCAATTGTTTCATGACTTGCTAGATAAGCACCTAATTCATTTACGTTTCCTAAATCCACTCTTGTTTCATTTATACAATGCAAAAGGTAATGTTAGTGGTGTGGATTAATAAACAATTCCAAGAGTTGTATAGAGGACATTAGTGCTTGGACTTACAAAAGCAATTTTGCAAATAAATTTGTGTTCCCGTGAACCCGACACATATAGCATAAAAATGAAATCCAAAGGTGATTGGCTGTCCAAGGTTATCACCAACTTCGTTTCATAAAAGAAATATCAATTAGTGAGGTTCGATAATAATTAACGTATAAACACATCAAATAAAAGGAGTATGACCCTTGGAGCCGATCCAAATCTAACCATTTGCTCCATTTGAGCACTGGTACTAAACCATTTCCAATCTGTACCAGTATCTGGTTCACCCACTAAACTAATGAGAAGCAACATAAATTGAAGATCTAAACTTCTCTACATCACTTCTGTGACGTCATTGGTCCCCTTGCTGGTACAACCAAGTCCTCCAAACCTCATCAACGCCAGCTCCTGGATCGCCGTGCCCGTACCTCGTCTCCCCGTCAATGGAAACTAACGCAAAGAAAACCGACATCGCCGCTGTCTTCCTCATCACCTCACGATGCCGAAGAACCTTGCCTCAGACCTTGCGGCGGCCGGAATCACTAACGGATCCAAATCCGTCACTGTGCGAGCCCGTTAAGAAGAAAAGAAACCCGTTTCAGCGCATGCCTAGCCCGATCTTTTGGCGGATGCTCGTGAAGCACTGTCAGGGACTCGTTGCATCTTGCATGAAGTCTGGTAGTTTAATTAAAATTAAAATGATGAGAATGAAAAAAAAGTAATACGTTGGCCCATATACAAATAAGCTCAAAGAAGGGAATTTGTTTAACAAATAATAAAAAAAAAAAAACAAGCCCAGCCGTATTTCACTAAAATTACAGCTTTGACCTAGAGCTACATGTCACTGCCATGTCATCCATCTCTTGCCTACATGGCCCAACCAGAAATTGACAATTCAGCCGAAACTTCAAAAACTCACTAAAAATAGTAAAAAAAAAATTCAGAAAAATTCAAATAAAATATCCATAAAATCCTAAAAATCTGTAGAATCTAGATTTAATGATATTTTAATATGAAAATATGTCAAAAAGTGCCCCTTTTATATTTTCAAACTATTTTCCTTAAAATGAATTTTATAAATTGCCAAAACTTTGTTAATTCACCAAAATTAGTAGGAACCTCATAAAAATCCAAATAAAGTATCTAAAAATTTCTAAAAAATCTAAATAAACCGAATCTCATATTATTTTCTATTAAATTTTGACAAAATCAAGAGTTTTATATTTTTGAAGCGTTTTATAAATTATATAAATTCTAGAAAAATAGTAAAATCTCTTAACAAAATTCCAAAACAAATTTTAGGATACATTCAAAATTAAAATTGGTTTTCTTACCAATTATTCCAAATTCCAAATAAAAAAAATCAATCGAAACTAAAATTGAAAACATATTGGAATCAAATTAAAGTTAAAAATAGTAAAAATAATAATAATAATAATAATCTAATTCAAATAAAAAAATCAATAATTAAGTTCAAATCAAAGTTCATAACAAGAAATTAAATTTTAAATTCAAGAATTTCTCCAAAAGACATAAAATTGATATCTTAAACTTTAAATATTAAATCTTTGAAATAAAATAAATGAAAATAAAATAAAATAATAATCAAATCCAAAAATCAAGATGAATCCAAATTAAATTCATCAAATTAAAAATCCAAAACTAGATAAAATAAAATAAAATAATAAAATAATAATAATAATAATAATAATAATAAGTAATAAAGATTTAAAAATCAAAATAACTCCAAATAAAACAATATAAGTAAAATTAAATTAAAATCCTCTTAATAAAAATAATATTTCAAATAAATATCTTAAGTTCTAAGTGTTCCTAGTCATTTCAAACAAGTAATCTTAGTTTAGATATATCCTCAATTGTGTCCTGCACATCAAGTCTGGTACCACCAATTGAGTCTGGTTTAGACCAAAAGAAACAAATCTCCGATATTCTCAATTGTGCTCCCGTCAATTAGGTCTGGTGCCCCAATTGATTCTTGTTTAAGCCAAAAGAAATAAACTGCTTGTTAAATACAAAAATCATTGAAATAGCGATTTTTCTAGCATATTACATTTAATTCCTCGAATCTCTTAATCAGAGGTTCTCGTGGGAAACCACGGGGTAATTAACAATAGGGGCTTGCGCCTATTGGAAAGAAAGGATCCACAAATTAATAAACCTTCATGAGAATGAATTCTCGTCTTTGTACTTGAGTTCAAGCTCGTGAGGGGTGAATCTAAGACTTGTTCTCGTTCTTGAGGAAACCCAATCATTCTTCGAGAAATGACGAAAAAGTCACCACACATCCAAACCTGAACCTGTCTCCACAAATCAAAGTATTGTGGGATGAGTACATTAATACTCAGTGTGGTGATAGAGTGAGCCTACGGTTCTGGTTAACTCTAGCTAGAACTAAACCATACTTAAATACTTTTAAATCCTATAATGCATTATCTAAGTGTAAATTTAAAGAAATGATGCTACTAATCTACAATTTCTATCATGCCCAAGTAAACATGAAAAATATCTGGAGAAGCGGAGAATAGTAATAATAATATAATAAAATACGGTGAATAAATATATCAATACGAGAGTCAAGCACCCACACTCAATGGTCAATCATAAGTCACATAAAATCCATAATCAATCTCACAAATCCCAATATGACATGAACCGTGCCTACAGATCCACCTAACTCAGCATGTGCTCGACAACTCAACTGCGCCCCGTTCCCACATTCCCGCTAAAGAAGTGGACAGTAAATCACGGTACCGGTAAACTGAACTCATGGGGGTCGAGAGGTAGTCTGGTATATATGGCACACTCATCCAATGTTAAGGTTCAAGTCTAGTTCAAAACGGAGAGACAAAACGATAATATAATAAGAATAACCATCGAGTGACCGCAGTACCGCCTGACGGTCGGTCTGCTGAGTGATCAATAGAAACGCGTTGCCCACGATCTCTATCATAAGGAGACCACCGGCATTTAACTTGGGTGCAATCTCCCGATAATGAAAATCCCAGACAAAAAGAACTTATCACACTCGGTCTCGCTATCCTGATCCGCACCAGATGCAAGTGTTGATTAAGGGCACTTTTAAGTTATTAGTCACATAATTATTAATATGCAATGCATATCCTATAAGTGCAATGTAGTTTTGAGTTAATGACATGTGCTTAACTGTATACTTAATGTTAATGACATGACATGCACACAATTAATTATTGATCTAATCCTAAACTAAAGAATAAACAAAATCTAAGGCATCCACACCTGGAAAGTAGGGCCTAGGAGTGACTACTCTGCTGGAGGGTCGACGTAGTCCTGCTCAGTGCCACCACCCTCGAACTCGGGGTAGTACTCGTCTCCCTGGTAGTCTGCTGGATCACCTGGTGAACGAAACTATCGTTAAAGCTAATCTAACGATTAAACCCAAGCATCCCTTAAATAGTTTTTAAGTTCCGGTTATGTTATCTTTAACCATACTTAACTTCTACTTGAATTAAAAAGGGACTCAGTATTAAAATATATTATTATACTTAATTAGTTTATAAAAATAATTTGACGGAGTTCTGTTTGAAACTAGTTGAGAAGGAAAGTTGAGTTGCTACTTTTGAAAATATTTTGTTAAATTCCAACTATAAAATTAATGTGTAGAGAGACGTTTTTGACGATTCCTATAAGTTCAACTATGACGTTTGGAGACGTGGCATCATTTGTTTGGTTTACGAAATCAATTGAAAAGTCTAGTTAATAATTAAATAGTGTTTTGCTCAAGTATGAAACGCTTTTGATAAAACAACTAAAATAAGATAAAATTCGTTTAAAAAGGTTAACAAAGAAAACTAAGTTTGTTTGAAATTATTTTGGGATCATACTGTGTCCGTTTATATCATAGTATCTGTAAAGAAAATTATTTTACGGACAATCTAATCATCTCCCATTTGTAAAAGCCCACAATTTATATTCGAATCCGTCTCGATTAATTTCTCGGCCAAAAGCTTTTAACTCAAAATCCGACTTAACTTGCTAATATAAAATATGCCATCCCCAATATAGTTCTAGTTTTAATTTATCAAAATCCAACTCATACTAACTATCAAAAATATTCAGCCAGCAACAAGGAACAAGGGTCACGCAATCAAAGCCCAACCCTCACGGATCCAACAGCACAGAAACAACCCACAAGGACGGAAACAACAAAGGCAAATCAACAGGCCCGAAAGGCCCAATACGGAACAGAGCCCAGCAGAGAAAAGAAAAGGGTTTCGGGGATCAAATCCGAACCCACAAAACCAAATTACACAAAGGACCTTGAATCCTTTTTATTTACCTAATATTTACACCAAGGACCCTAATAACAGATTTAATCACATAGAAGTCCTAAAGCAGTTCAAAAACATTTACAAACAAGTCCAAAATTCAGAAAACTTCTCATACAAGTCCCTGGTTTCTGAGATAAAATACACAGAGTATCCAAACGTTGTTATAGCGTACCAGTAAGCAAGACAGAGAGGTACAAGGCTGGTACCAAGCCTGTACCAGTCAGGAAACCAAGCCGAAGGCAACATATAGCCAAGAAATAGGTTAAACAACAACTACAATTATTCTAAACTGATTACACAAGCAACACAGAAGGGAAAGACGAGTATAAGCCCTAACAGAAGCATCAACCAACTAACATATCGATTAATAGCTCCAAACAAGCATTCACAAAAACTCAACAACTCAGATGGAACCAACAGCAATCATATCTATCCTACAACAGTTCAGTAAGGCATTCTTCAAATCCATCGAGCCAACAGAAAAACAGATCACACCAGTTCAGAAACAACATCAAATTGAGGCATCAACTTGCCACAGATCAATCATCAAGCATCACATTAACTTAATCAAACACAGAGGCAAGCCACAGTATCAAAGAAAGAAAGGGATAGGGTTTTCGGAAACCAATACCAATAGAGAAGAAGAAGCAAGCAAGAAGAGGAAGTAAAGGTTTCGGGCAGCACACCACCACCACCTCGCCTCACCGTCAGCGCCACCACCACCTGGCTTCGTCGACCACCACCGTCTCCAACTCCGGCCAAAGTCTCCGCCTCTCTCTTTCTCTCGCTCTTTCCTTTCTCTTTTTTTTTTGTTTTCTGTTCTTATCGGTTGTAACGGGTCTAGCGGAGAGAGAGAGGAGAGGGGTGACATATAGAGGGAGAGGAGGAGGGGTCAGTTCTCGAGGTGGCAGGCGCACACGTTGGGGCAGAGGTTAGGTTAGACTTCGAGGTGGAGGTGAGGGGAAAGGCAGTGGGGTCTCGACTGCGACAGGAGTCAAGGAGTGACCCGAGCAGGTGGCTAGGTCGCGTTAGTCGCGATTCTCCTGCCACTGCCATGGGAGAGAGAGAAAGGAATCCAAGAGGAAAGCACAGAGTCAACGAAGACTCGGTTTCGGCGGAGAAAAAGGAGAGAGAGAGAAAAATCTCGAGGGAGATAAGGGAGAGGAAAGGAGAGATCCAACGGTTCACAAAAATCTAGTGCTTAAAAACTTGATCGAATGGCCCAGATCAAAGGGAATTTAGGAAAAATAATTTTTCAAGCAATACAATTAAATTTCAGCTAAAAATACATTATGGGAAATTTATAAAAATAGATTTTTGAATATATCAAGGCATAAAACATTTAGTTAAGCAAATAACTTTTATCGAAAATTTTTCCAAATGGCCGGAATTAATTATTGTATCGGATTCAAAATAAAATCGTTCTTAATTTACAAATGGGATTTACGATCAGATTTTTGTTTTGTCTAACTATTAAATTTAAAAAGTTTTGGGTTTTTACAAGAAGGAGAGACAAGTGTCTCTCGACACTTTTATTAAACTCAACCAGATCTTTTGTGGCAAAGACTGTGTGGCTTTCCGTGTAGCAAATCACTGATATTGCCTTTTTGTAAATTAGATATTTCCTTAAATATTTAGTTAAGCTTATTCAGAAGTCAGATAATCGTGGCAAATATACCAATAAACTTTATAAATTAAGTTGAGCATTTCCATATTCTCATATCAGAAAATCCCGCAACTTTTACTGTTGCAATAATTTATTTAGTTTATTAATTATACCGTTAATTAATTAATTAATTCAGACAGATAAGGACGGTTCACCATTCTACAGTCACTATTGTTACACAATCAATATATCAGACCAATGGTATTTCTATAAACTTTTGCAATTAAAAATTCTTTTGAATAAATAATATTAATACCAAGTCATTAAATTAATTAATCATCAATGAATCTTCTTCGTTTTTTTTTTTTTTTGACCCATTTTTTTTACCTTGTTCATTGTATAACTTGACAGCTTTCTTTGGAAAAAAAAAACAAAAAAAAAAACAAAATCTAGCTACAAAGTCTATCGTAACAGACACGATCCTGTAAAATTATTTTACACATGTGAAAATGTTCTATTACTTTTTTTTTTCAATTTGGGTTACTTTATTTGCTTGTAAAGGAAGGACTAGGAACAGAAGGGAATAGCTATATGTCAGTACTGTGAATCCTCTTCAACTGTTTTTCTAATAAAATAAGGATGGAACCTTGCACAAAAATTAAACAGAAACTATTTACTATTGTTCTGGTTTACTTGAAAAAGCACCATTATAATATAATATATCTATTGTGGCCCCATCAAATTTAGCTATTATAAAAATGGCATTGTGAAGAGCCGCTATAATCATTTCAATCCAACAATTAAATGTGCAAGCCGGAATGGATGAAAAATTGGTTCATTTGAGAAGGAGATATTAATGAGAAATAAAAGGTTTGGTGGACTACATAGCTGTAGTACACATCTCTATTAAATATGATCCATTGCTACGGCACGTGGCATCACAGAGAGGCTAGATTTATTAAGTTAACGTGTAATTAGTTTTATTTGTCAATAACTTTTATCTGATAGACTAGTTAAAAGTGTCTATTTGACCGCTTTTAAAATGTTTCTATTCTTTACACCTCAATGTAACTTGATCTATCGCGCACGTCAAAGTGGAGATATTTGGATTTAGTACAGATATTGATTTTTGCATTATTAGTTCTTAACTTTTTATCTAAAATATGTATTAAAAGTCTTGGCCGCTGTGAAAAGCAGTCACAAATAAATTTTTTTTATAATTTTTTTATTTTTTATAGTTTGTTTAAAATAAATTAAAAATATTCATATTAATTATTAATATTAGCAAGATTTTTTTTTGGTAGAAAATTTATGTCAAGTTTATATAGCGACTTTCTATAAAAAAAATTTACTAATTTTGAACTTACAATTTTTTTCCTATAAATTTTAACAAGTATTTTATATTTTACATTAAAAATTTTTATATTTTATCTAACGCTGGAACTACCACGTCGAGTAGAGATAAAGTAGTGTAAAACACACTCCCAAACTGCGGCGATAACCGTCTCTATACACAACTCTTTCACACGGATACCAAACAATTTTCTAAGAATATCATATTGTGACCGAATGCATTTTATTCGAAACAAACAATTTTAGTATTATGTCCGAGTCGTAATAGCACAACCCATATAGATACGTATAATCACATCTAAAATATTATTTTTATTAGAATTCAAAAAATTATTATTAAGGTAAAAAATGAAAGTCGAGAAAAGCATAATTAATGATTTATTTATTCCCTTCTAAAACAACCGTTTGGTTAAAAAAAAGCATAATTAAGTACAAATCGTCATAAATAATGATTTTATTCCCTTCAGTACACGTTTGGTATCTCCGCTGGTCCAGCTTAGTGTAATATTGAGATTTTGTAGGGAAAACATTTGGATTTTCATTATTGTTTCGTCCATCAACTTTCCACCTATTTATCTGTTATTAATGTAGTTCTTTTTAGTCTTTATGTTATGAATAATATTATCAACTTTCCTAAGTAATCATAAATTAAAAAATTCTATATATTTTTAACAGAGCAAGAAAAATTACAAACATTGTTAACAACTGAATAATTATTGTTTACATATCTTTTTTTTTTTTTTGGTAATGAGCCCGTGGGCATTGTTTACATATCAATGCTGGACAGCTAGATAGGTGAATAAAGTCAGGGGTGTACTATGTGTCCATGTCACGCATTTTGTTACTGATTTTTGTAACCTTGTTTAAATTTGGTACAGGTGCTTTTATATGCGTAGCATATATAGCGCCTTAGCAGCTTTTGCCTTGCTCTTTAGCTAGAGTCTCCACTAGATGTTAATTACTTGATACCTCTGAAAGTTCATGATGATGGGAATTCCAATTTACAATTACAGCCACCATGCACTAACATGCATGTTAAACCTTAATCAGAGGAAAATATGGATAGGACAAACTTTCATATCATTTCACATAATTCCCGGCCGTTTTATTTGGGGATCTTCATCAAAGATAAGAGTTTAGCGCGTAGGGAATTCTAATATGACATAAATGATGCCTTTGTTTGGTGAAAAAGAAAAAGTATAGGGGAAGTTTAAGCACATTTTTCTATGCGAAGTAATATATAGCACATACTGTAGTCACACATGCTTAGCTTTATACGCCTGGACGCCTGGTTACTTACGACAGAGGAAATCCACTACAATCTACAAACATGGATAATGGATTAACAGTAAGTGAAGACAGTACTAACATAAAAAAGTGCTATTGTAAATTTTATACGAAAATAACGGAAATTGCTATTTTTGACTGCTATTTTATATTTAATAAACAATAAGAGCTTACGAATTGTCATCAATATATCCAAATTAGCGACTATTCTTCAGACATCTATATATTTTTCAGAGTGAATCAAATGAGAGTAGTATATCAAATTTTGCATTTTCTTTTTTTAACATGTGTTCTCATTAAAAAAAAAAAATTTTTTAAAAAAAAAGTGGAAAGGATCTCTTGAGTATAATTTTAACTTGACAATTTTGAGAATCATAATTAAGTTTTAAATTTCAAATCCAACACTATAAGTGCGCAATTGATATACAGCAAATATCATACTAATATAAAAAATTACATTTAGTAGTGTCAATTAAATAATTTAAAATTTTATTAGTTTGCAATTTAATTACAGACTTAAAACATCACAAAACAATAATCACATTGTACGAAATATTATTTAGTTTACCAATATATTCAACAACATATATTTATAAAATTATAAAATATATCATCTAAATTCTCAAGTGATCTATTCCTTTTAAAATTTCTTTGATAAATCAAAGACGAAGAAATGGGCTAAATTTGTCCAGCACGACCAAAACATACGATGTTAATTTGTTCTAACATTAAAATAGATAAAGTACTTTCGGAGCTCGTATTCGCCCCCCCAAAAAAAAAAGTGATTAAAACCTTCATCTTGGATGTGAAACAAAAAAAAATTAAATTAAATAAATAAGAACGAATCAAATTTTACTTTTTAAACGGGTCAAATAAATATTTGAACATCCATCATTCATCTGTGTGTATGTGCTGGATGTACGGTAACTCATGGTTAATATCAGACTGTTTATGACATATTTGTTTTTTCTTTACTAAACTATGGCTAACTTCAGCACTTGACTTAGTGGAACGGTCTTTCAAACTATAATTAATACGTCTATTGACTTAACGCGATCCTTGCAAATTAAGCGCGCTTGATGAATCGATCAGCAGATCGGACCAAATTCCCATCCATTTTATTTCAATAAAATCTTTTTTTTTTTTTCTTTTTTGTGGTCGTTGAAGCCCTTAGGCAAGCAAAAACGAACTCCTTTTTTTTTTTTTTTGTATGACATGAACGGATGAACCGAACTGCTTGTCTGCCATAAAGCATGTTGTAAACTACACAACACATGTACCCCATTAACCGCAGTACAAATTAAATGCACCCAAAATCAAATCAAACCACACCCAACCGCCTCCTACCCAACCAAAATCAATTAACCCCACAAAAAAAAAAAAAAAAATACACAGACACACCAATGTACAAACACGCAAAAAAACTACCAAAAAGATGTCCCATACGGTACCATAACTATATTGCATTGACCAAGTCCATATTCAAGCGTTTCTTTAAATACCTTACTACCCCTCTCGCAGTACATACTCATTCTCTCAAACAACAAAAATGGCTTCTTCAAGAACTGGACTCATGACTAGAGTGTGTTGGGTTCCATTATTAGCTCTAGCTCTATTCTTGGGTTCAGTTAGGTCCGAGCCACAAGTGCCATGTTACTTCATTTTCGGCGACTCACTCGTGGACAATGGAAATAACAACGACATGGCATCTCTCGCACGTGCAAACTATCCGCCGTACGGTATCGACTTTCCCGGCGGTTCCTCTGGAAGGTTCACCAATGGACTAACCACAGTCGATGTTATCTGTAAGCTTTTAACCGTCTACATTTCGAAATTGGTTTTTGCGCTTCAAATTTTACTTTATAATTAAATTTACCACAGATTTAAATAAGTAAATTGTTTATTAATTGAATATACCAGCAGATTTACTATACATTATGAGGTTTAGAAAAGGATCGATGTTTTCCTATTTTTTTTTATGCTTCACTTTTTTAGTACGAGGTGGCATGTTAATAACTGAAAATGTTGTTTATGTACCAACTTATTTGTAATTTAGTAGTCTTTTTCGGTAGCTCTCTGGGGCTATTGACAACTTTTTGAGTTTATGAACATTATTTTGTCAATTATACACTGATTTTGACATTATTCTGATGGAGATGGGAGTTTAGGTATTATATATCCAACTTGTGACAAAGATGTATTGTATTATTATTGTAGTAGTACTAGGCTTTCACAATAATCCCTATAATGCCATGTGTTTCGAAACCAGCTAGCATAGTGCCAAATTTTTCTGTTAGGTATATGGTGCAAATCAGATTCTTTAGATGACCTAGATTAAAATTTTGCTATTAGTATTAAGAACCATATCCAACAATGGGGTCCAATTTTTCTAGACATGAATAAAAAACAGCACAAATGTTCGCTGCTAACTGTATAAAACGAATGGCATTACTTTGCCTATACGACATCAAAAAGTAAAAGAAATAAACTTTATAATTCTATATCGATCCCCTCCAACTTTTTTTTTTTTTCCCTTTTATGTGGCACAAACAGCAAAGCTACTTGGATTTGATAATTACATCCCACCATATGCAAATACTAATGGCGACCAACTTCTCACTGGGGTCAATTTCGCATCGGCTGCTGCTGGAATCAGAGAAGAAACTGGTCAACAGCTGGTACGTTTACAAAACCAAAAGAGGAAAATTAAAATTTAAAAAAAAATAAAACTGAGTCGTTTATAAAGCACAAAAAAAAGGGACCTGGTCCATTTTGTTTCAACTTTACAGTTTACATTTCATTCAAAATAGAAAAAGAAAAAAAAAAAAAACTTTACAGTTTAGTAGTTTACATTTATTGGTGAGGTCAGTTCACTGAACAAAACAAGTAATTTAATGCAAGCACATGTTTTTTCGCAAGATCATTATCATATCACTAAATATTGCTGATGGTATCAGCACTGAGCAATCAAGTACTGTCATTTGCGTACGCACCACAAGGTCCACAACCAAAAATCTCATATCTAGGGGGGACTTTGCATTAAACAAAATAGTGATGGTCAGTGTGATAACAATATCGATACGTGTATAACAGTATAAGTACACAAAAGGCAAAGATGGTAGCAGAAAATGTGACATTTATAAGACATATATACGGCATTGGCATTTTCCTTTTACAATATTTGTTATGATTTAAATTGCCCAAGCTGATATGAAAAATTAACAATTAAATAGCCTATATATTCAGCTATATATACTATTTAATGTTTCTTATTGTATTATATCCAATAAAATTTGTTTGGACTGTCAAAACTCTTCTAGAGAACAAAAAGGTGTTTTTTTTAAAAAAAAAACTTTCAAGTAAAATTGTTATTTTTCTTGTTTGGCATTTTATAGGGTCCAAGGATACCATTCAGTGGTCAGGTCCGAAATTACCAGTCAGCCGTGCAACAAATGGTTAGCATTTTAGGAGATGAGGATACTGCAGCAAATTATCTTAGCAAATGCATCTTCTCTGCCGGAATGGGATCCAATGACTACCTAAACAACTACTTCATGCCCATGTTTTACAACAGCGGCCAACGGTACACTCCCGAGCAGTACGCTGAAGATCTCATCACACGATATACAACTTTTGTTAGGGTATGTTCTACTCCTTCCTAAATTATTTATCTAATTAATTTTGAAGATATTTCAATTAATAAAGGATGCAACCATTCTGTTCAATGTAGAGCCTATACGACTATGGCGCGAGGAAGGTGGTCCTGATCGGAGTTGGACAAGTCGGTTGCAGCCCAAATGAGCTTGCCCAGCACAGCCCAGATGGCGCCACATGCGTTGGGAACATCAACAGTGCGATTCAAATCTTTAACAACAAGTTGATCAGTCTGGTGGACCAGTTTAACACCCTGCCAGGGGCGCATTTTACATACATCAATGCCTATCACATCTTTGAAGATATCTTGAGGGACCCACAATCAATGGGTAGGTTTCTTTGATTTAATGCAATTTACTATAGGCGCATTTACTCTTCTCTGGCTTTTACTTTTGGCGCCAATTGGTTTTTTGATATTTTCTAATTTCTGATGCACGCCGGTGTGTTTCAAAATTTGTTACAACAACACATCATTACATGTTTCTATCCTATATAAATATTTTTTTCAAATTTCTGAGTACAAGAGTGGAGAAGTAACAGAAATTTGTAACCTTATACAAGCTGTACAGCAGCAAATAGAGTAAATTACAAGGACCCAAACACAAGAACGTAATAATTCTTCATAAGACAGACTTTTTTATTTCAGACCAGCTTTTATTATTTCACAGCTGTTCTACTTTGTTACCTACCATTTTCATTTTTATGAATTTAACAAACTTTTCTAAAATGTTTAATGGAATTGTCACTAGTACTTTTACAGTATTTTTCTGCTGTCTTTGTAAGGTCAAAATCTGTATTTTATTTTCTAATGTTTTTCCTGCCAACAAGCCCAAAGGAGAATAAAAATCTCTATGAATGTTTGAGCTCCTTCATAGATGTGAACTTCTTAAATAGAAGAAAATTTTATGAGGCTAATTTAGAAAATTAAAAACGTTTCCAAAATTCTGAGCTCCTTTTTTTGAAGGGGGCGGATTATTCTAAATAATCGTCTCTAATTAGGTTCTGGACTAAAGAATTTCTTTTTCTATTGATTTTAGGATTATCCGTCGTCAATAGGGGATGTTGTGGAGTTGGAAGGAACAACGGCCAGTACACTTGCCTCCCATACCAAATACCATGCCAAAACCGGGAGCAATATCTCTTCTGGGATGCGTTCCACCCCACAGAGGCAGCCAACGTTATCATCGGTAAAAGATCATACCAAGCTCAATCGGACAGAGACGCATATCCAATGGACATAAAAACTCTTGCTCAGATCTAATGTACTGTATTAAATCCTTTTGATCGACGCTAAGTTAATTCTTTCTTATAGATATAATAGAGATTTGACATGTATTGTGTGTGTGTGAGCATGCATTTGAAAAATGCTTGTGTTTTTCTACAGGTGAACATATGTTGTGGGGAAGTCATGTTTTCGTGTAGATTGTATGAACTTGAATAAGATATTTGTGTTTCTTTTTATCATTTTCCACTTTTGAATCGACTAGCGAGTATTTGACATTTTTGGTTTGGACAAAAGAAGGAATCTATACTTGACGCTGGACTTATGTTTGTAACTGTGAAACTTTTATTATGTCCGCCATAAACAATCCTTTTTCTTTATTGTAAAGTATACTGTACAAGGTGAAGTATACCGTAAATTATCGCATGTCCGTTTTGATTTCAAATTTTGTTAATATTTCATTGTGGTCCTGTTTTCTAGCAAGTACCAATTGTTCCGGAGGTAGAAAGCAGTACTGGTGTAGATAACGTGATTGTACAGGAACTTTCGTACCAAATTTTAGTCCGAACACTAAGAGGAATCAGAGGATCAAAGTGACATGGCTAGCAATATTAAAGGACCCCAGTGGTGTAAATATTTTTTTTTTCTTTTCTCATTTGTTTCTTTTCAAGACTCGAGTTAGGCAAATAATGGGCAATAACAAGCTTAAAATGAGCTGTGCATATCACATTTCACAGACTGCTGGGCCTGCCTTGGTGTAGAATTTCACTTTACCTGCACAAGTAGAGGCCCATTGGCTGTGGGAAATTAAATGATCAAATACGTTTTACAATCAGAAAAACTGCATTACTAGACTTCAGCCCGATAGGAATTTGTATGCTACAATTCCAGTTAAACTGCACTAGTTGTGGCCTATTAGCTGTGGCCTGTGGGCATTTAAGTGATGAAATCTGTTTTACAATTAGAAAAAAAAATTCCTTTACAAATGTAAGTTTTAGTAAAATGGATCTGCAATTTGCTCTTAGATATCAATCCCAATTGTAAAATCACAACCTTAAAATTCATAAATGAACACTCAATATTGTTTATAATACATGATTCAATGTATTTCTTAACCCCACCCGTTCTATTTTTCCCAAGATCCCAACCAAATCAACCAATGGCCTTCCCCAGTTCTTGTCAGAGATAAGCTATCAGTTCGAACGCCTTGCCTCCCTCTCAGCCTGCAGAAGAATTTACAAGATCATTCACAATTATTATACATGAACAGAAGTTCAAAGATATACAAGTCACAAAGTCAGAGAATTTTATTGTTGTTATTACCGCTTGAATGACTCTATCAAAAGCATCAGGGCCATGACTCTCGATATATCTTTCGACTGCCTTCCTTGCATCCAGACTCATCATTTGCATTGCCGTTCTTTGCCTTTCAGAGTAACCCGAGCTTACATATCCACCGATCTTAACATACCTCCTCACATGATTTTCATATATGTAGGCCGCTCCATTGAATATTGGTAACACCAACCAGCAACAAAACAGAAGCTTCATGTATGGCCAGAGAGGAAACCTATAACATGGCAATAGACATTATGAATTGTTCAGAAAAGCAATACTATTTGTAATTTTCTGGTAAAGGTTCTTAAAACCTAAATTAACAGGAAAAATCAATGGCACAGAAATTAAAAAGTACCATCTTAGAACATTCCAGAAGGTGAGCTCAAAAATAGTAAGAAAGGAATGAACCACCCAATATGTAAGCCATTGCTGATCATCCACTGGAGATGGACTCTCAATTGCACGAACTGATGCATATCTGTAAAAAGGCACACAATTTAATTTAATTCACAACATACATTGTGAACAATCAACTTGTATGATTTACGTTCGTGAAATTCTTATATGATTTTAGAAGATCAACTTACAGTGGAAATAGCAGAGTCACCCCCGGACTGGATCATCAACATGTACAAAATAAAGTTACCATCAGCATTAAGCGCCAAATTATAAAGTGCATAGCATAAAGAATGGAAACAAAAGTATATATTTTTTTCTGTGTTATCTTTGCAGAGCTGGCTGTATTCATCTAATGAAACGGGCATTTTTTGCCTTCTTTTCAGAAAAAAAAACAAACAAACAAATAAATAAAAACAAAAAAAAAACAAACAAACAAAACTGGTTTCTTACAAAAGAGATTTTTTCCAAACGTAATGTCCTTTTTTTTAACAATCTGACTTGGCCTTATTTTGGATGCACTTGAAAGGTTCAAAAGGAAGATAAGTTAAAATTTTCAAATCCAGAAATACTCTAGCTATACAGAAAATTTTAGCTTTTTCAAAAGAAAAAAAAAATTTTAAGCACGTCACAAATCTTACCCAACAAGACCATGTAAACTTTTTACCAAGGCTGCGAGAAAACCCATGATTTATGTGTCAACACTACGACTTGTAGACTCCCTTCGATGTTTTCAAACCCCTTCAATATCTCTGAAGAATACAGAAACAGAAATATGAGATAGATAAATTATGTGATGCGTCTCAATTTTTAAAGTGAATCTGTTGCAAATTGAAGTAGAATAATACAAGGAAAGCATTCTTGGATATGCTACTAAAAGCCTTCTTTTCTTCACCCAGCGACCAAGAAAAGAGGGAATATCTCAAAAGCTTGCAACGGAGAGAATCAAGAGAAAAAACCAGGATTTCCCTCTCATCAGCAACAGGAATAAAGTTTTAATCCCTAAAACAAAATCCCAAAAATGACTGTTGTTGTGTACCTTATCGCAGAAGCAACAACAAAAGGAGAATTGTATTGGCATAGAAAACTTCAGATTCTTTCCCTGCTTTGAGACTACAACAAAAGCACTTTTATAATAGTGCTTCGTACCTCCAAACAAAGGTGCGCGTAGGGAATTATGCAGTCAAAAAGTTTGGTCCTTAAGGCATATTTTAAGAACAGAAAGAACCACACAAGCATTAATGATTAATATATCCTGACAGGAACCTATTAGGCTACTAAAGTTTTATTCCAAATCAAATTAGGAAAGCTAGGACCACATAAAAAGCAACATCTTAATTCTTCCCAAACCTAGCGTTATTATATCAGGACTTGTAGAATCTGATGGATGCTCTGGATACCCTTCCAAATTGATAATCAGACACAAAATTTCCTATTAATTGAAGGCTGAAGCATAACAAAAATAATAAAAAGTATAGTATTAATTATAATCACACTCATTTTGCATGCGAGTATCATACTCGGCTGGCGTCAATGCTTTAATCAAAGGTTCGGCAGATAGATGTTAAGATTGTACAATAAAAATATTTTCACGACATGTAGTACCATAGAAAAAAGCACTTTCAAAGATCAAATCATGAATTCATCAACTAATTTGAAAAAGAATCATGCTAAATTAAGTTGGGTCTTTTAACTCTTCTTTATTTAAAACCGTAAGCAGCATACTGGCACAGTTGATCTTATTCTCAGAATAAAGCTTATAGTTAAAACATTTAACACCACAACTTTCTTTAGACAACCCCTTTCCAAGAGGGCGACGGAGACAAAATTAACAACAAAGTTATATCAAATTAGTGCCCCAGAGCTCTTCATCTCTACTGGTACCACATCAATTGCAAACCCCTTTCCATGCTGTTTCCAGTAATCTGCATTGGGATTAATCCACTCTGGCTCAGCCATCTCAACCCTGCTTTCCTTTGCATCTCCCCTGGAAACCCCATACTTTCTATCTCTCTCTTTAACCAATTCGGGATCAACACATGCTATGTCCACTGCTTGGGGTGACAACATAAGCGACGGTGCACCTAGTGGGAGCCGGTCGCCCCTATCAATTTGCCATGTGCACCAAAATTTGCCATATGTCTTGGTTAAGGACTTGTGTTCAGGGTCCTGAAGGAACTCTGGGACGCCAGGTAGGAACTCTGGGACGCCAGGTAGGGTCCATAGACCAGTCTTAATTTCATAGGCATGTGAGTGCCATAGCTTTTGTTCCTCAGGTGGTAGGGTTTCGAATATGTTGTCTGACACAATGTATTCCACACCTAGCAGATTGCAACGAGGAAACTAAAGTTCAGCATATTTATTTTGAAATCTATACTTACGATAAATCAGGAAGGAGGGTTTATTTTTCCTTTCAGCAATTTTTTCGTTTTTAGACCAAAAAAACTAAGCAAAGAAGCCAAAAATGATCACACCTTTTCTATCGTTAAATAGGGTTTTTCTTTTCTAGTTTTGGGATATCAAACTATTTTTCTAAAATCAGGTGTATGTTCAGATGTTTTTGTGAAATCAAATATTTACCTGAGCCTTGATGGTAACAAACATACACGGTTTCAATTAAATATAGTTGATTCAGTTAACACAGAATGACCAAACAAATCAGACATAATAGTCAAAATATTTAATCTATAAATTAACTTTGTACACCCCATACCTGATAAATTTCTAGATCAATAAGCAGATCCAAACACCAACTTACAAATACCATCAAATAAACCTTAGAAGCCTACAATTATCTGTGTAATAAAGTACAATAGAAAATTAAAAATATATAAATAAACCTATTAGGCGTGCGGAGGGCTTGTCAGAGTCATAAACTGCGCACTGAAGAAAATCCTGGTTAACCCGTTGAATAAAATGATGGGTCTCGATCTGACGACTGAGGTCGTGCCCGTACAGCGCAAACGTGCACGCATGCAGCTTCATCTGCCGCACCGGAGCCATGGATTGCAACATCAGAGCACCAGTCTCAATGAGCTTTGAACCTAGAGTCGTCGGCTTCCCCGGCAATGTGGACCCCGGTCCTATTGCCGGAGTGGAGCCTGGCTTCTTATCACTTGAGGCCATCGATCTATTGAAGTATAGCACGCTATGTATTCCTTTATATACTTTTTTCTGTCCCTCTTTGTGGTAACAACTGTACCTCGGTGCTTCTTTGAAACTTTCTTGCGTACTGATATAGTGAGATGTCATTCTTTCCAGACAGTAAGGGAAGGTGTACGCTCATAATCGGTACTTCAGACACGTGTACTATCCATGCACTGCATGTTTTTGCTCGACTTTACTGAAATGAAATGATTTTATTATTTGACCGAGATGCATATCTAATGGGCTTTTCATGCCGAAAAAAGCCCATTTTCTAGACATCTCAACGTGTTTCCCAAAAATTTATCCGTAATGAAATACTTCTCGAAATACATTTACTGCTGCTATCTTTGAGAATTTGTTCGCTTTGGTATGATTTAACAAAATTACGAAAGAATAAGTGTAGGCTAATTAAGACATTTCTAGAGATGAGCTTGAAGACAAACTTATTGGAAATTAAACTAGCGACCACTAAGGCCTACAGTAAGAACATTTCATTACATACTCTTATTAAAAACAACACTACTCTCGTCCAAAACATCACTACATACAGGCTTACTACCTATGTGCATTACTAGTCATAAGACACACTACTCATAAGTGATGGCGTAAGTCATCAATGAGGAATTGTCGTCATAAACAACAATGTCACCATCACCAGGCGGCAATTCTTCATAGTCTAGATTTACAGATGCACTTGGGCCCTCGATGGTCTCCCAATCTAAATCATCACCCTCGAGCAGGCCCGGCTCTTCACTGACCCATTCACCTAACATGTCAATGTTATCGAGGCTAATAGGATCACACAATTCAGTAGCACCTTTTTTCAAGAACCTACAAGGATATTCCATATGAAAATTTAATCACCAAATTGAGCAATTGAAGTAAGATAAAGAGATGTAAAACTGGAAAGTTTTCCTCGTGATGATTAGTAAATCGAAGAATAAAGAAGCATCTAATAAAATGACATGGAGGGCCCACTCTATGCAATTGTTTGAGGTGTTTATAAGCAATATATATGCTCCCAACTGTATGCAAGATTTCTTTACTGTTTTCCTTAAGGTAATGATCTTTATCCCTAGTCATAAACAGAAACATAAATTTCTACAAAAAATGTCAATATCCCCCAGTCCAGTTTTAAAATGTCATACATAGCCCCAGTGAAAAAAAAAAGTTCCACAGTAGATGATGGCTGGGTGCAATATTTTTTAAAGATAGTAGGACGAGGATGGGATGAGACAGTTAACCCCATTTAGAGGGGAATTAAGCTGATGTTCAAAATATTATATTTCAAGGAATAATGTTGTCATGTCCCTACAGACGAGCATAAAATGACACATGCATGACACAGAAAACAAGTGTGGTAAGTACCTTTCACGGAGCTTCAAATTGTAGCGAACAAAAAGCAAGTCAGTGAGTCTCTTGTACTCTATGCGACTGTGCCTTTTGGAGTGAAGGAACTCAAAAGTGTTCCAGTTTCTCTCACATCCTGTTGCCCTACAGCACTGACTCAGCACCCTCATTGCAAAATTCTGCAGCTCTGGTGTTTCATTCCCAAATTGCTCCCACCATGCAACTGCAATGAACCGGTACACATAATGATCAAGATGCACTTATAACAAGTTTCGTATCAACAATTTCCAATTCAGATATCCATTAAGAAAATGCTTCCCAATTACCATTATAGATTGCCTTTAAACATACAGTTTACCCATGACCACTAGAATTATGAGTTACGGGCAAGTACAATAGAGACAATCTGGTATAGGCTAAATCATAGCAACTAATTCAATATAAAATTTGTCAACGTATTCATATAAAAATACAACTAAATAAGCTCACTGACACAATTGTAATGATGTGTCATGAACTCATGATGCAACATGCTTGATAACATATTCTATAATTCACCAAGGAGTTTTAAAACAAAACAAAATTCTATAATTCACCAATGCTTTTTCCTTTTTTGGTAAATGAATTTGTTAAAGAATTCAAAAAATATACGTTTCAATGCAACTAAGGGAAATTGGGGAGGTTATTGCAAATTCAGCAAAACTTCAGGTGTAATATTTGCTAAAAACCTTTTCTACAGTTTTAATGAAATGAACTGCTGTTTGGTTCTGTACCTGGACTGAGCTTGTCACGAAGTCGAATTGCAAGAGGCAAACCAAAATCACCTGTTGACCGCTTGTATGCCTCCAACTGAATCCCAATCTTCTCCTGAACTTCATCACTCTGTACCAACCTCGTAATAGTGCTAAGCAACCCCCTATTGACATCACTCTGCTTTCCGAATTCATTTTTAAAATAAACAGATGGGTTCAAGAAGCACCCTGCTCCATGCAAGGGGATACAAAGCTCTTTCTCCCATATGGCCTCAATCACTCTCAGATAAGGTCCAAAAGCTGAAGTGTTGTTCTTTAGCCGCAATTTTATCGCCTCTTTAGCTTTTTCAATGGCCTCATAAATGTAACCCATTGCCGGTTTATCTTCACATTCTAACAACCTATGAATGCGGACAAGTGGTTCAGTTACCTCAACTATGTGCTGACACTGTGGCCAAAACTCCTTGTCTTGTAAAATAATGTTAGCAATTTCTTTACCAATGTTTCCACTCGAGTGAGGTGACTCAGCCCACCTATGGTCAGAAAACATCTGGCGTATTTCCTTTTTAAACTTCAAGATGCAATGGAGGCTCAAGAAATGAGTGGCAAACCTGGTGACACCAGTACGACATAAATCATGACCATTGGTAAACTCCTTTCTCATCATAGCAAGAATGGAAGCATTATTGTAGATAAATTTCGTTACTTTCCGTGCCTTTTGTAGGGTTTCATCAATAAACGGGAAGAAAGCCTGGTTTGAAAAGGTTTCCAGAATCAAATCAATACAGCGGGCAGCACAAGGAGACCAAAAGAATGTACCATAACGCTGTTGCAAGGCTGTACCAGCTGCTTTATGAGCTGCATCAATATCGGTGACAAACTGCACTACGTTTTCAGGCCCCAATTCGCTGATAACCTGGTCAAAAATCTCAAACAGGGTCTCTCTGCTTTTAGTAAGCCCTGAGACATCAACTGATTTTAAAAACACTGAACCCCCAGGAGAGTATGCAAAGAAGTTGATGATGGGCTCTGGCCTCTGATTGGTCCACCCATCAGCCATTATAGAACACCCATATGTCCCCCATTCTTTCTTCATATTAGAAATATGCTCTTTGATATCAAAAGCTGTCTCTTTCAAAAGCGGACCCCGCAAATCATTGAAGTTTGGAGCCTTAAAACCTGGACCGGCTCTGGCAATAGCATCCACCATCGCCTCATAATAATTCGAGTTGGCAGCATTAAATGGCACATTCGCATCATACCACCATTTTGCAATGGCCAATTGGGCATCATGAGCTGGGTCGAAAAATAATCCATTTTTTGCTGTAGGTTCACTTCGGGGGGTTGTAAGGGCAGTAAGGAGACCTACGTTGCGCCTGGAACCACTCAGCTTTGATCTACTACTTGAAGCAATTAAGTTGCCAGAATCCAGAAGTAAAGCATTGTTATCAATGTTATTATTATTAGTATTATTATCTATTTTTGGTTTTCTTCTCTTCCTTGGGGTTTGATGAGTGGTTAAACCAGCAACTAGCCGTCTCATTTGAGATCTAACATTCTCAGGCACATTTCGGCAAATCTGAGCCTGACCTTTTACACCGGCTAGGTGGTATTTGAGGCGAGTAATACCGCCTCCACTTAATCTTTTATCACAATAAATACAGATGCTGCTGTTCTTAGAGTCTGTAACGGGTTTTGCATGGGCCCAGGCAGGATCATCAGATCGGCCCCCAATGGACAGGCTAGAAGAACTAGGAGTAGAGTTTCTGGGCATATTTGATCTGAAACAAAAAATGGGAGATGTTAATGAAATAAAGAGAAAATATATGATTGACACAAGTGGAAAGATTTTGGCCAGAACCAGAAGTAATGTAACAGAAAAAGAAGTTAACTGTGAACCAACTAGAATCTGCCAAGAAAGATACCACAAGAACTGGAACTGAAACAGACCCACAAAGGTAATAAAATCAAGCGTTAATTTAAGTTTCAGAACATATAATATATAGGACCACATCCCTGCTGAGTCCTTTTAAATCCACAAAATTTCATTCAGAACCCCCAATAAATAATTGCCATCAGAAGGGAAGATACAGAAATATCTTTATTTCATTGCTTCCAGTATGAAGTTGCTCAAATCCCTGTATCCCAACATCATCTGGCATAATACCTTATTTCACAGCCAAATCAAAAACCCAAAATTGTGTCCTTCTGGATTCATGCATGCAAGCGGCTGCATGCATGTGTAATAGAGGTAAAAAAAATGAAAAAAAAATCATAACTTCGTCGATACCAAGTACTTCAAATTTTTCAATAAGTAAAACAAGCCATCAGAAGGGAACATTACATAAAATTTATCTCATAGCAACTTGATAGAAAAGTTCTAGAAGTGCTCAAAGCCCTTGCGCAATCCCAGCATCACTTGGCAAATACAAACTCAACAGTCAATAAGTACTTCGAACAAAGCACAAAAAATCAGAGAGAAATCTAAAATCAATCGTTATTGTAAGTTACGGAACATATAATATATAGGACTACAATCCCTACTGAGTCCTTTTAATCCTCAAAATTCCATTCAAAAACCCCAAAGTCAGATAATAAATTGCAAGGCACAGAAATATATATATATTTCATTGCTTCCAGTATGAAGTAGCTCAAAGCACTTGCGCAATTATCGCAACATCATCAAAAAACCAAAATTGTTTACTTATGGGTTATGGGTACATGCATGCAAGCATTGCAAGGTGAAGAAAACATAACTTCGTCAGATACAAGTTTACTTTGTTTTCAAAATATTTATTAGGAGACAAATTTTAATTGCTATATATATATATATATAACTAAAACAAGCCATCAGAAGGGAACATTACATAAAATTTATCTCATAGCAGCTTGATAGAAAAAGTTCTACAAGTGCTCAAAGCCCTTGCGCAATCCCAGCATCACTTGGCAAATACAAACTCAACAGTCGTTAAGAACTTTGAACAAAGTGCAAAAAATTGGAAAGAAAATTTAGCATTTTGACGAACAAATAATACATAGGACTACAACCCTGCTAAGTCCATTTAATCCACAAAATTCCATGCAAAAACCCCGAAGTCAAATAAATAAATTGCCATCAGAAGGGAAGGTACAGAAATATATTTATTTCATTGCTTCCAGTATGAAGTTGCTCAAAACCCTTGCACAATTATCCCATCATCATCTGGCATACCATATTTCACAGCCAAAATAAAAAATCCAAAATTGCTTCCAGTACATGCATGCAAGTGTTGTGCGTGTAAAAGGGATTCAAACAAGTGAAGAAAACATAAATTTTTTTTCATAATATTTTTTTAGGGCCATCAGAAGGGAACATTACATAAAATTTATCTCATAGCAGCTTGATAGAAAAAGTTCAAGTGCTCAAACCCTTGCGCCAGCATCACTTGGCAAATACAAACTCAACAGTCATTAAGAACTTTGAACAAAGTGCAAAAAATCGGAAAGAAAACTTAGCATTTTGATGAGTGATTGTAAACTCATGCAAGTCCGATTCAGCTACAACAATACAATGAACATTTTAAAAACAAAACGAAAAGCAACCGAACAAAATACCAGGTATTAAGTACAAGAAAACTTGAGCTGGTGCGTGCTAATACCGGTAATTACCAAGACGTACTGAAATGACTTCATAAACTATTACTTAGGAGGTAGCGTTTAGGAACTTAGCAATCAAATCACAACTGTTAGAAACCCAGTTACCCAAAAAAGAGAAAACGGAACCCCACAAGCAATTTCACAACTAATCAGTTGCAAAGAATTAATCAAGCAAGACAAATGTTGCAAAAGGAATTAAAAAGAGTACCAGCGATGGAGAACGATTGTGGCTACAAAGAGCTTGAAGGAGGAAATCGGCCACCAAAGGACAGGCTTGAAGAACTTGGAGTAGAGTTTCTGGGCATATTTGATCTGACATAAAAAAAGGGAGATGTTAATGAAACAAAGAGAAAATATATGATGGACACAAGTGGAAAGGTTTTGGCCGGAACCATAAGTAATATAACAGAAGCTAACTATGAAGCAACTAGAATCTGCCAAAAAAGATAAAACAAGCAATGAGACTGATACAGACCCACAAAGGTAATAAAATCAAGCTTTAATGTAAGTTACAGAACATATAATATAAATGACTACAATCCCTGCTGAGTCCATTTAATCCACAAAATTCCATTCAAAAACCCCAAAGTCAAATAAATAAATTGCCATCAGAAGGGAAGGTAGAGAAATTTATTTATTTCATTGCTTCCAGTATGAAGTAGCTCAAAGCCCTTGCGCAATTATCCCATCATCATCTGGCATACCATATTTCACAGCCAAAATAAAAAACCAAAATTGTGTATTTATGGGTACTTGCAAGCAAGTGTTGCTGTGTAAAAGGGATTCAAACAAGTGAAGAAATCATAACTTTGTTTTCAGAATATTTTTTTAGGAACAATCAGAAGGGAACATTACATAAAATTTATCTCATCGCAGCTTGATAGAAAAAGTTCAAGTGCTCAAACCCTTGCACCAGCATCACTTGGCAAATACAAACTCAACAGTCGTTATGAACTTTGAACAAAGTGCAAAAAATCAGAAAGAAAATTTAGCATTTTGACGAGTGATTGTAAAATCCTGCAAATCCGATTCAGCTACAGAAATTCAATGAACATTTTTAAAACAAAACGAAAAGCAACGGAACAAAATACCAGGTAGTACCAGAAAACTTGAGCTGATGTGTGCCAGTATCCGTAATTACCAAGACAATACTGAAATGAGTTCATAAACTATTACTTAGGAGGTAGTGTTTAGGAACTTAGCAATCAAATAAGAGCTGTTAGAAAGCCAGTTACCCAAAAAAGAGAAAACAAAACCCCACAAGCAATTTCACAACTAATCAGTCGCAAAGAAGAATTTATCAAGCAAGACAAATGTTGGAAAAGGAATTATAAAGAGTACCATCCAACGAATTAAAAAGAGTACCAGTGACGGAGAACGATTGTGGCTACAAAGAGCTCGAAGGAGGAAATCAGCCACCAAAGGACAGGCTAGAAGAACTTGGAGTAGAGTTTCTGGGCATATTTGATCTGAAATAAAAAAAAAAAGGGAGATGTTAATGAAACAAAGAGAAAATATATGATGGACACAAGTGGAAAGGTTTTGGCAGGACCAGGAGTAATATAACAGAAGCTAACAATGAATTAACTAGAATCTGCCATAAAAGATAAAACAAGCAATGGGACTGAAACAGACCCACAAAGGTAATAAAATCAAGCATTAATGTAAGTTACAAAACATATAATATATATAGGACTACAACCCTTCTGAATCCACAAAATTCCATTCGAAAACCCCAAAAACAAATAATAAATTGCCATCAGATATATTTATTTCATTGCTTCCAGTATGAAGTTGCTCAAATCCCAATTATCCCAACATCATCTGGCATGCCATATTTCACAGCCAAATGAAAAATACAAAATTGTCTTCTTATGGGTACATGCATGCATGTCATGTGTAAAAGAGAGGCAAAAAAATACAAAATCATAACTTTGTCAGATACAAAAACGAGCCATCAGAAAGGAATATTAAATAAAGTTTTATCTCATAGCAGCTTGATAGAAAAAGTTATACAAGTGCTCAAAACCCTTGCGCAATTCCATCATCACTTGGCAAATACACATTAAAATCAGGACTCATTAAAGAACTTCAAACTAAGTGTAAGAAATCGGAAAGAAAATTTAGCATTTTGACGAGTGATTATAACCTGATGTGAATCCCATTAAGCTAAACTAGTACAAAAATACAATGAACATTAAATAAAAACAAAAGGAAGCAACTAAACAAAATACCAGGTATTGACCACCAGAATAACTACCAGAATACTGGTCCGTGCCAGTACCGGTAATTACCAAGACGGTACTGAAATGACTCACTTCATAAACTAAATACTAATACTTGAGGTAACGTTTACGAACTTGGCAACCAAATAACAACAGTTAGAAACCCAGAAAAGAGAAAACGAAAACCCAACAAGCAATTTCACAACTAATCAGTCGCAGAGAAGGAATTAAACAAGCATGACAAACGTCGGAAAAGGAATTAAAAAGAGTACCAGTGATGGAGAACGACTGTGGCTACGAAGAGCTCGAAGGAGGAAATCGGCTGTTTCGGAAAGGATTCATTCAGGAAGAAACTAAAATAATAGGTGAGAGGAGAGGTATTTCAGTTTATAATGGCGAAACGGAGAGAGGGATCGAGGGATTTCGGCGGATCTGTGAAAAGAGGCGGTTCCCGAAAATGAAACCCTAGCAGAAAGAAATCCGGAACGAGCACGAGAGACAAGTTTTGTGGGACGCTATTACACTAGTAGAAGCCCAATAAAAGTTTTGGGCCGTCGTATTAAAATAGTATAACTAAAACACGTAGGAAATTGATTAATGTTAATCTACAATTTTATCATCTCTTGCCATCGTTTGAACAAAATGAACATATAAAATAGATAAGATGAATATATAAATAATCAAAGTTAATATTTACAAATAAATGAGTATAATAAAAATAAGTTGAACATACACATAAAAATCTGAACAAGAATGACAAAACTTATTTGTTTGTATTATTCACTTTATATATTCAGTTTGTCTGTTCATGTATTCACTTTGTTCAAACAATGACAAGGGATGGAAAAACTGCAGATGGCAGTTATCCACGTAGGTTGTTTTCGATGGTTTTATGAATAATATTTCTATATTTTATTTTTTTCTAAGATAGATTGAAGTGACTACCAAAAGATATCATAATATGTAAGAAAATAAAAAAAAGTGATTAACATTATCTTTTTTTATATAAAATTGTACATATTAAGCAATAAAAATATTATAAAATCAATAATTTATTATTTTTCAGTTTAAATGAAGAGACAATTAGATTTTACGAATCTATACCACCCATCAAATTAGATTTTAAGAATCTATATCATCTATATCACCCATCAAGTTAGATTTTAAGAATCAATAATCTATATTTGTCCTTATATAAAATTTTTTACATTATTTTTTATCTAATTGTTTACACTCTTACATTGGTGCTTTATAAGTAGTAGGGAGTAGGATAAGAATAAGGGTCACTCTATGGTGGACAGAATTTAGGCCCGGTTTTAAGCCCGATTTCAGGTAAATAAATCGGATCCGTCGATTATTTCAAGGGCAAAATAGACATTAGCATTTTTATGTTAGTCTCTCCGTTACTTCACTTCCTCTCCGTTACTTCGCTCTTCAACTCCAGCGCGCCCTATCAAGCGTTCCTCTCTCCAGTGCCGCCGCAGTAGTTCCTCTCTCCAGCGTCGCCGCAATAGTTTCTCTCACCTTCTTCACTGTCGAACTAATTTTGTTTGCTCTCTAGCGCCCCCAATTTTCATCGCATCAGTGCTACCATTTTTTTTGTGAGTTATCTACCCTTTTTTTTAGCGTGATAATCTTCCTTTTCATTTCTACGCCTCCAATTTTCTAGCGCATCAGTGGTATTATTCGCCCCCAATTTTCACCGCACATCGTTAATTACATTTTTGTTTGTTTCTGGATTAAACTATTTTTTCCTTTTTAATTAAAGCCTAATTAAAAAAAATCTGGCCCATACACGGAGGAGATGCAGAAGTGAAGAGCATCTCACTTATTTAAGCATCTTTTTCATTCCTTTTTGTAGTTTAATGTTGACCATACCCACTAAACGCATTGACCTAATTGATTGGTTAAATATGAACATTAGCATAAAGGAGTTCATTGTATATGAGTATTAAGATGTATGGTCCTGTTGAATTGTTCTCAGTACCAAGCACCTGACCAGTGACCACGCATGATAAAGGGATAAAATTGAAAATGACCTGTGGCTTAAGACCATCAATAGCTTGACTTGATTAGAATGTTGTGTAATGAAATTGGTAGCGATTGATATACATACGCATGAGAATTAAGTTAAATAAAAGAAAGTGGCCCCTTTGAAATGTAGAAGTGTACAGTATTCAATTTTGTTTACATGATTTCTTTTCCTTCATTTGATTAGAGCAGTCCATGATATCTGAATTGCTTTATAAGCATTATCTTTGTCCAAAACTCTGAGTTTGACGGTAAAGTACTTCAAACGATAATATGCTGAGGTTTAGCGCATGGCAAATTACTTCAATTTCCTTGTATTTTTACATTTTTTTTTTTTTTTTTTTGCATTGATTGAGGTATATCCTTTTAGTTAATTCGTGTAGCTGCGAAATTTGTGTGCAATATTGACCTGCTGTGTTTTTCATTTGACTAAATGATGTTTTGGCTTTCAAAGAAATGATTGAAGATGACCAGGGTATAATAGTCATCTTTGATTAATTTGTTTTAATTTTCCTTCATTAATTTACCATCTAAACATTACAAAAAGAAGGGAGGAAAAATATTTTTACTTCCCTTTTCATGCATGAACTATTTTATATATTCAAGTTAATTGGTGGAAATGTAGATTCCTGTTCCTGTCATGTCTATCAATGAAGGAGACAAACCACCTGTCCATGGAAGCATATCAAAGAAGAGATATAGGCGAAAGTCTGAAGTGTGGAAGCATTTAGATGTATCACCAGATGGCGAGAGAGCTATCTGCAAGTATTGCAGTAAATGCTTGTGTGCAAATACGAATATGGGGACATCCCATCTGAAACGACATATCAAAGTATGCAAAAGACTTATTGAAGGAACAACTAGCCAAACCCCATTAACAAGACACGAGGAGGTTAGAAATTTTCTTAAATACATATGAATATCTTGTGTGTATAAGATATGTTTCATTTGAAACTACTGCCTTTATCAGCTATTACTTGTGTGTTCAGTTCAAGCAAAATGCAAAAGGTACTGAAGGAATTAGAAATTACCTTGTGGTAAGGGCAGCGAGTTTTAGTTTGAAAAAGTAGTTTGCAACAGTTTGGTCTAATAGTCATTGTGAAGTCAATTTGAACAATTTTAGTGTTTTTATAAGAAAATTTCAATGATTTACATGTTTATCTCTGATTTGGAGAACTGCTCGTTGTACTTAAATTCTGACTTAATACTGGATGTTAAGTGCTTAGTTAGGGATGGGGGATATGTGGATCATTCTTTCACATAATCTAATCCGAGGTGGATTTATAAAAATGATAAACAGTAGTTGAATCGAAGAAATTTTTATGCTTATTGATTGCATTAATTAATTTTCTTGTAGGATAATTTACATACCACATCAACGCCACTGAAGCCGCTTGGCAAGTTGCATTCTCTCAAAGAAAACAACATAGGAGATGCAGCCAAAGGAAAGGTTGAAAGTGCTAATGTAAAAAAATTTAGTAAATATTCTGATGGGCAACAGAAGGTTGTTGATCCAATTGAAACTACAAATGCTGCTGAGCGACAACAAGGTGAATCAAGTGCTTTTATCTTTGCTGAAGAGGAAAGGAGGCTCCAGGTTTGTCTTTTGATTATTTTTAATTATAAAAATTTATGCTAAATTACCTGTTAATCGTTCTTAATTGCAAAGAGTCAGATTGTATGAACCACTTGTAAGTGTCATAATTATTTTCGTAACTCAAAAATTGTTTATCTGTAATTGTACAGTAATTTTCTATACTGATGATGTGTGGTTCTGTAATTTATCCAGTTCTTTTATTTCTATATATGATATGATTGCATCAGGTTTTATAAAATAAAGAAAGAATATTAGTGAAACTTTCATATTTGTTTCTTCGGGTCTATCTTCTTTTCTAATTTTCCTATCATTCCCGAGTTAATTTCAGGTCTTTATTATTAAAATTTGTAAATAATTTTCATCGCAGGATAAGGATGTCGATGTCGCATCATTGAAGGAGTATGGCCGCATCGTCAGCATGACTTTCTCAAGTGAAATTGAAGCTTTTAAATTTTTCAATGATTATGCCAAGAGGAAAGGGTTTAGCGTGAGGAAGAGTATCATTGTGAAAGATAAAGAAAATAAAACCATCACATTTCGTCGGTTTTATTGCAGTAGACATGGCTTCCGAGAGAAGAAGCATCTTGAAAAGACAAACCGAAGGAGAAGACACAAAATGCTCACTCGATGTGGCTGCCCCGTCAAATTTTGTGTTAAACTAGACACAAAAACTGGTATGTGGTGGGTGCAGGATTTCATCGATCGCCATAACCATGATTTAGCAGCTAGTGATGCCACACCTTTTCTTCGATCCCACTGTTTTATTAATGAAGCTCAAAAGTTAGAGATATCTACTAAGCGAGCTTCGGGCATTCGGAACTGCCAGATACGAGACTATGATGCACGATGCAGCGGAGGTTACCAGAATCGTGGTTACCAAGAGAAGAACCTCTATAATTTCAGTGTTGCGGATGAGCAGTCCAGAAAGCTCGAACATGATGCCGATTCAGTGCTAAAGTACTTCCATGAAAGAAAAAATGCCGATCCGGATTTTTTTTTCAAATACGACACAAAGGATGGGTGTCTGAATCGACTCTTTTGGGCAGATGGACAATCTGTAGTTGATTATGCTTACTTCGGTGATGTGGTTATCTTTGACAGCACATATCAACTTAACCGATACAATATGATAGTTGTTCCATTTATCGGCTGCAATCATCACCGCAGCACGGTAATTTTTGCATGCGGTATTGTCTCGGGTGAGAATGATGAGACATACCGATGGCTGCTTGAAGCATTCCTTGAGGCAACCTTCCAGAAACGTCCAGAATCAGTTATCACAGACGGTGACCTTGCCATGGGTAAGGCCATCAAGTCTCTATTAAAGGGAACAACACATAGGTTATGTTCATGGCATATGGAGCGTAATGCCAAGAAATATATCCATGATGAAACCGTACGAGCAAAGTTTCATGAGTTGGTGTACGTATGCAGTGTTGAAGAATTTGAGGAAAAATGGAAAGATTTTGAGAAGGAAGTCAGTGGAGGGTCGCCCAGCAGGCAGTGGCTGCAAATGATCTATGAATTGAAAGAATCATGGGCTGCCGCTTTTCTGAATAAGAAGAAGATGCTCCTAGGAATGACAAGTTCTCAGAGAAGCGAGAGTCTGAATGCAGATCTTCACAATTACATTAATGGTAGGATGTCCCTATGTATGGCCGTGCAGCAATTTGAGCGATGCTTGACTCATAAGCGCACCAAGGAGGCCGAATTTGATTGCATAGCCTTTCAAAAAGAACCAGTGTTACAGACCCTTTTCCCTGATCTCGAAGAATCCGCAGCGCGCAGTTACACTCCGAATGTCTTCCATAATGTTAGAGATGAATTGGAAAAAGTAGTGGGACTTGTGGTTGATGAAATCCTCAACAGTAGCATGGCATCAAAGTACATGGTTTCTCGAAAAGAAAAGGCTAAATCACAGTACATCGTGTGTTGCTCTAGTATTCAGGATGATGTGGACAAAATTTCATGTACTTGTGCAAAGCTTGAATGTGAGAAAATTCCGTGTAGGCACATCTTTGCTGTGTTGATACACATGAAAGCTACATGCATACCTCGATGCTGCATCTGTGATAGGTGGACCAAACATGTGAAATCTGCATTCCCTTCGGATCGAGAAGGCGGTACATTCAATGTTTCCGACCACTGTCAGAGGTTCCATGAGCTGAATAAGGCAGTCATCCCATATCACTATGAAGTCGCCAAATCCACTGAGAATTATTTGAAGTTAATGGAATCAATAGAACAACAAAAACGACAATATGAACATGTGCATGACAAAAAGCTTGCAGAGAATTCTGTGGTCAAACAAGATGTTAAAGAGGATGTAAAATCACTACCAAGGATTGGCAACCCCAAACCGGTTGTAACTAAAGGCGCGCCGAAGAAGAATAAGAAGAGGTATGAGAGGATTAAGTCAGCGACTGAGAGCAAGCGCAAGAACAAATGCGGACGTTGTGGGCAGCGAGGACATAATCGGCAAACTTGTCAACTCCTTACTCAGGTCAGTATTTTGGTTTGCTAGTCAATTAAACTTATCTTGGTAATGTAAATTGATATTTTATTCTTATTTTGTAGGATTGTGCTGCTGAACCCTCACCTGTATTCGAGCCGACTGTCAACCTAACCGAACCCTAACCTTAACTCAGGTTTAACTTTTACATTTGTTGTCAAAGTGTCTATCAATTTTTATGTAGTTTATGATAAGAAACGGAATAATATAATTTATTGAGGTCTGTTTTGTAAGATTTTGGCATACTGGTAAATTTGTAAGATATTCTATTATAGAAATCAATTAATTAAGATTGTAAACTTGCTTTGACAGTACCTTATCAGTAAAGTCAATTTCATGAAATCTCCCATAAATAAAAACCTCACAATCTGTCATTAATTGTTCAAGGAAAAAGATGAGATGCTGATGCTTGATCTTTGTGCAACTTGTAAAACGTACTTGGTTTTTGGTTGTATATGAAAAGGCAGCAATTGAAAGAAAAAAAAAAAAACAAAAAAAAGAAGAAACATTTGCAGCTGGTATAGTTTTATCTTTATGTCAACCTAACTGAACCCTAACCTTAACTAAGGTTTAACATTTACACTTGTTGTTAGAGTGTCTGTGACATACTGAAAGTTCAAAAGAAGTCAATGAATATAAAACTAGATCCAGCTTTTCTGCCCTTTTGTTTCTTGAGAAGACTGTTCTGTGAATTGCTCTTAATATATCTCCAATCTTTTGCAGGATTATGGGCGCAATCTTGTAGAAATAGGGATAAATCTTGCTGGTATACTTGTTTAGGACTACAAATAGTTGCATAGAGGAGCTGCATACTCAATAAAGTTGTAATGGTACCTAGATATCAGTCTTGAAAAATAGATAGATTATTGGATGTGCTTACATAAGTTCTTTTTTTTTGTACAAACATGCTGGCAAGGGAATGACCAGTGCAGTGAACACTGATTGGGTTAAATCTGAGCACTTGTCATCCAATGTTGTAGTTGTAAGCAATGTTAATTGTAGTTGTAAGCAGAATTCACTAGCAATGTTGTAGTGGATTAGACTAGATTAGATGATGGATGGATGACAAGTAGTGTAGTAGTGGATGTTCATGTTGTGTTTAAAAAATGAAATGGATATTTTGTTTAATGGAGTCTTGATTTATATTGTATCATTA
Source organism: Rhynchospora tenuis (assembly GCA_027725995.1). Classification (NCBI taxonomy): domain Eukaryota; kingdom Viridiplantae; phylum Streptophyta; class Magnoliopsida; order Poales; family Cyperaceae; genus Rhynchospora; species Rhynchospora tenuis. Next base: position 8,567 of record JAMRDG010000020.1, on the reverse strand, counting down.
GCCTTCTTTTATTGTTGCCTTATTAGACTTCTTTAAACGCATAGCATAGCTTATCATGTTGCCTACAAACAATCAGTGAATAAACTTTATAGAAACTTCATTGCTGGTATATGCAATCTGGTACTAGAAAGACAAATTTTCCAACACTCCACTATTACCATTCCAAAAAAATAATCAATCCATTCGTTATTGATCCAAATAAACAATAATTACATCTCTTTGAGTTGAGATTGTTACAGTAACTAAGCAGAAATCAATACAACAATGCCTTACAACTTCCTTACCTTAAAATTACGACTAGCCTCGACTAGCCTATAAATTAATTTTGTTCGCAAATCCATAAAAAAAGAGTCAGTAGAATTTCCCATTATCTAAACCATCTACATCATATTTGCTATTATTTAACACTTGATAATCTCAGCAACGTCAATGTTTCAGAGAACTATCCAGTATTTCTTCTTCTCTTTGAGAATCCACATCCAATTTGCAATATTTTACACCATCATCACTCTCCGTGTCATCTGGCACACATCCTGGATTTGATTGAGTGTCATCCAAAAATATCGAGACGTCTTATGCTCAATGCCTGCTCCTTGGCAAATTTTGGTGCGGTGCTCCAATTGTCTGCTACCAAGTCTGTGACCCTAACCTGCTACAAGATAAATTATTTATTATATTTCCACTTATCGTCTCAAGTTAGTTGCATCAATGGATGATGGAGAAAGAAAGACATGCTCTCAGTGGAGATTCAGTAGGAAAATACTTTTGCGCCTCACTACCAATGTGCTAAACTTTATACTATAAATCTATAAACATGTTTTTTCAAGATAATATTCTAATTAGTCTTCTCAAGTCCATTGCCTAAACTAAACACAAAAAAAATACAAAGAATGAACCAAAATATAGAGTACAATTCTTGGTCAATTAAAGATCACAATATCAGAACAAGAAAGGTCTGAGTAGTAAAATGGTACACTCACAGATCACCACAAGATACAGAAAATTATATGCAAGATATTTTGCAATTTGTTTACAAAATAAAAAAGGATAAAGTACCAAAAGGAGAAGCTTTGAAAGGTTTGAAGAAGAAGGCTGTTGCAGGACCTCACTGTCAAGTCTGCTCCAATCTGGGTTCCCTTTCTTAGCTTCAGCAAGAGTCCTCTCAAATCCAATATCAAAATTGTAAGTACTTCACTGATTTTGAAATAGATAATATAAATATACTGGTACATGAACTGGTAAAATACTGGTGAAGGAATACTGTGGGCTGCTCCTATCTGTGGGTCCAGAGCTCTCACCTTCTATTGTATCTAATTCATCAATTATAAATCGGTCCATACTTTTAGAAAAAAAATTCAGCTGCTTTGCTGCCTCCGTGGCCATCAAATACACCAACAAGAGCCTAAAATTAAAGCACAGTAAAAGATTGAGTGCAATTAAGCTAAAGTATCACTTGGGGGAAATAAAAGAGCAACTCCAATTAAGCACAGTAAAAGATTTGAGTGATCATTCGAAGTCTGAAACTTTGGCCTTATCCTAAGATCGGAAGTACAGTTACATGCCAAATTCTAGGTTTCCAGACCAAAATTTTAACATATACTTGAATAAACCAAATGCAGGAATGCCAATTTATGTTGAATACTCCAGACTCACCATGTTATAATAGCGCTTGCTAAAACAAACAAGCGAGGACACTAAATTAAACCAAATTAAAAATTGCGTACTGTCTTTGAATCTCCATTGAAGCATGGCATGGAGAGATGCCTATCTTCCATCTGAAGCTTCTTCTCCCTCTCTTCGAATTGACCTGATTCATTCTCAGAGAGGAGAAGTTTTAGGCGAGGAGAAGTACGCCGGCGACGGCAAAGTCGGGATCACGACGGAGCATGACACGGAGAAGGAGATAGCACTCTCATGTGAGACGAGAAGTCTGGAATTTGACATAATAACTGCTTTTAGACACCGCCAATTTTGTTTATCGATGGCATCCGATTAAGTTTCCCTCCAAAAAATATTTTAGAGATAATCTTCGTATTTGATTTAGATAACCGTCTTTTTGCTGAACTTACAATTTCTTGATCACATGTGGCATTTCCTGATTCGTTGGTTTCATGTGTCATGGATAGATGACGTGGATAACTTGAGTGCCGCATATTTTAGCAAATCTTAGCATGTACATGTCGATTTATTTGCCAAATATTATTGTGCATGGAAAACATCATTAAATTTCGTTTACCATTTTTTTAATTTTTAAATTGTTCAATGATTTAATGGACAAATAATTGATAAACTTCACAATTTTGGAGGTAATATCCGTATTCTTGCTTTAGATAACCGTCTTTTGATAAACTTCACAATTTCTTGATGACACATGACATTCTGACTGGTTGGTTTCATGTGTCATGGATCATGTCCGTGGATATTATGACATGGACAACTTAGTGTTGCATATTTTAATAAAATTTAGCTGGTATATGTCGATGTATTATTATCGAAAATATCATAAAATTTAATTTGAAAATTTTTTAAAATTAGAAATATTGTCCTAAATGAAATATTAAATTATTAAACCTAATATTTTCCCAAATGATAATTTTTTAATATTTGTCCTAAATTAAATATTTTTTTTTTTTAAATTTGTCCTTCATGTGAAGTCGACATAAAATAATTACATTATGAAAATTGTTGAAACTTCAATGAAAGGTAAACTTGTGGAGCAAATGACGATAAAAAAAAAAAAAAAAAAACCTTGTGGTGCAAATGACAAAGTGAGTTCAGCTGGTATGTTCATTCTTGTTTTTAAAAGCCTAATGCTTTAATTTCAAATAGATTTCATATTTTCTTTTTCAAAATAAAAAATGAAAAAAATGGATACCCAGTCAAATTGGAAATATTTTGTCGTAAATGATGTTTTCAAAATTGTTTAAATGATTTAAAGGACAAGTAATTTGTTGTGACAAATTAATAGCTTTTATGCTTGTATTGTACTAAACTAGGGAGGAATGCTACAATAAAAGCAATTTGACTAATCACTCCGTCAAACTTGAATAGATCTTTAATTCAAAAGCTCAAATGACCAACCCAAACACTTAAGGTGATTTAATTGCCGAATATTATTGTGCATGGAAATTATCATAAAAATTCATTCTCTAATTTTTAAAATTGGAAATATTTTTGTCCTAAATGAGATATTAAATTTTTAAACCTACTTTTGGTCCTAAATAAAATTTTTAAATGATTTAATGGATAAATAAATTGTTTTTGCAAATTAGTAGATTTTATGCTTATATTGTACTAAACTAGGGAGGAATGCTACAACAAAAGCAATTTGACTAATCACTCCGTCAAACTTGAATAGATCTTTAATTCAAAAGCTCATCATATGACCAACCCAAACACTTAAGGTGATTTAATTGCCGAATATTATTGTGCATGGAAATTATCATAAAATTTCATTCTCTAATTTTTAAAATTGGAAATATTTTTGTCCTAAATGAGATATTAAAACAAAGAAATAAATAGTCCATATGGATTTTTTTCGCTTTTTATTTAAAAAAGAAAATAAAAAATCCATTTGAAATTAAAGCATTAGACTTTTAAAACATGAATGAACAGAGCAATTGAACTCACTTTGTCATTTTGTTAGAAAAAAAAGAAATGAAAAGTCCATATGGATTTTTTATTTTTTATTTAAAAAAAGAAAATAAAAAATCCATTTGAGGGTAGGGCAAAAAACAAGTGGTGTAAATATTGGTAAAAACCAAGTGGTGAACAGAGCAACTGAACTCGCTTTGTCATTTTGTTAAAAAGAAAGAAATAAAAGTCCATATGGATTTTTTTCATTTTGTATTAAAAAAATAAAAAAAATCTATTTGAAATTAAAGCATTAGACTTTTAAAACATGAATGAACAGAGCAGCTGAACTCGCTTTGTCATTTTGTTAGAAAAAAAAGAAATGAAAAGTCCATATGGATTTTTTTATTTTTTATTTAAAAAAATAAAAATCCATTTGAAATTAAAGCATTGGACTTTTAAAACATGAATGAACAGACGAGCAATACTCGCTTTGTCATTTTGTTAAAAAAATGAAAAGTCCATATGTTTTTTTTTTATTTAAAAAAAGAAAATAAAAAATCCATTTGAGGATAGGGCAAAAAACAAGTGGTGTAAATATTGGTAAAAACCAAGTGGTGAACAAAGCAACTGAACTCGCTTTGTCATTTTGTTAAAAAGAAAGAAATAAAATTCCATATGGATTTTTTTCATTTTGTATTAAAAAATAAAAAAAATCTATTTGAAATTAAAACATTAGACTTTTAATACATGAATGAACATACCAGTTGAACTTACTTTGTCATTTTCTTAAAAAAAATAAATAAAAAGTCCATATGCATTATTTGATTATACAAAAATTTTCAGTTATGTCACCGATTTTTTTGGAAATACAACGTTTCCGATATTTCGTGCTTGATCGTTGTAACGTTGTACCACCATCAGGCCTTTAATTAATTTTGAAATTTAAAATGTTTTATCAATTTTTCTATTTTTAATAAACTTACAAATTAAAATTGCTCCTAAAAATTTTGAAAAATATATGGTGCTATTATATTATACATGACGGCAAAGTGAATTTATTTTAAAAAACAAACTTGCTGTACACGTGAAAGTGGTGGATACAACACTTTAGTAGTAACCGCTCAAAATTTATTTGATTAGCTTTGGCGGAAAAATAATATGGTGCGAATTCCCAATTTGAATTTGGAAAGCAACCGCTCTCCATTGGCTGATGTGTCATATATTACTGGGTGGTTATATTTAAAAGAACCCCTTTCCTTTCAGGATTCTCTTCCATTGCCTTTCACAATTCCGTTCACAATTTAATTCACGCAGGATTAGCGAGAAGGTTAGAATTAGAAGAGATGGAAAACAAGCATGATCAAGCTGTCGTAACTGTATGTTTTTTTTTTTTAAATTCCCTTTTTCACCATTTAATTGATCAATTGATTAATAAGGTCATCTGGTAAACAGTGATCAGACTTTATTCCTTCAATCATTCAAATTGCAAAATTGCATCAAAATACTATTATAATATGTACAAGATAAATTATTAGTATGGTCATGGAGATCGTTTTTGCATATTGTATGTCTTACGTACCGTAAAAGGCCAGGTTGCCTTCGTTGATTGATGAGTCATTGAACACCTTTTTTTTATTGAGATTAAACCCGTAGGTTTCCATTCCAATACAGAGTGTCTCATACATGAGTTACATATAGTTAGAACCCCATAAAGAAGCATTGAAATTATTGTACATCTAGGATTTACTACTGAACAACTACCACTCATACCGTTAAGCAACAAATATATGTCTCAGAGGCAAACAAAATAGGTAAGGAAAAGTTCCCATTTAAAATACAACAAAACTTTGGGACTTAGTATGGTCATGATTATGGACTCCATTTAAACGCTAGAGGTGCGTACATTATTTCCTCTTTTTCGTGGTGGCGAAGCCCTATGATGGCATGTCTAATCTGAACGGAGGACATATTCAGGAGCAGATCAACGCACTCTTGCAAAGTCACATTTGCCCGCCACGATGGTGATTCCTGCAAAACAAAATGATTCATGATTTCCACCAAAATTTTTTAATCTGTGAAAATGTCATTGAGCACCTAGAAGTCCAAATATTTTGTGGCAAATTTCAGTTCATTGATATATATCTTACGACAATTGTTCCCTGATAAATCAAAGTTTTTCATATCTAAAACATATATGCTATACTTATCCTAGATTTACATTTTTCTAACTGATATTTATAATTACAAAGGGAATTGATCTATCAGCCCAATTTGCGATTTTGCTGGAAAATTTACATCCGACACAAAGAAGAAGAATAACTGAATTAGGCTTTGGGGCATTACTTGAAATGCACCCCATACAGCTCTCTCGCAGACTGATAGTGGACATGGTCGATGTCTACGATCCCTCTTCTCAGACTTTCTACATGGGAGGAAAACATGTGCCAGTAACAACGCAAGATGTTTCCTGTATCCTAGGTCTGCGAGACGAAGGGATAACTGTCGATATAGAAAAACGAACACCAAGGGATGAATTAATAAAGATATTTGAAGATCCTTACAAAGAGGTTATCACATTTAGCTATGTAAGAGATCTAATTCTTCATACCGATGCACGTGATGAAAACTTCGTTCGAATTTTCATTATATTGATGGTTGCTGGGCTTCTAGCCCCACCATTAACTGAAAATATTCCATATGAATATTTGAACCTGGTGGACAACATCCCACGGATTGCGCAAATAAATTGGGCCGAATTCACTGTAAAAATTCTTCTCCGTGGCCTTAAAAGACACTTACTGGATAGGAAGATACGTATTCAAGGAAGCCTGTTCTTTCTTCAGGTAAATTTCGAATCCATCAGTATAGTATACTTTTCTTTTCTTTTTTCAATATTTTACACTAAAATAATATTCTTTATTTCTTTTATTATAGTTATTCTATTATGAGCATATTCAGCTTGGCTACTTGGATGATGAAGTGCATTGCCATCCGCAAATGTCAAAGTGGACTTGTGAACGTGTGCGGAACAGAAATGACCATCACCGCAGCAAAGGTCGATTCGATGGTGAAATTTTAGTGCAATTGAATTGCACAGAAAGGAAAGGTAGGGCCCCACCTTCGAAGACAACAATCAATAGAGATAGAGCCCCACTTTCGAAGACAGCAATCAATAAAGGTGGGGCCTTGAAGACGGCAATCAATAGAGGTAGCACCTCTGGAATCACTAGAGGTATTACCCCACCTTCAAAGAGGGCAATCGATGGAGCTAGTAATGGCCCAAATGTAGAGATTCTTAACGAGGTAATATATTGGTTTTATTGAATCATAATTGGTAGAGGCGTGCATGAAATTTGATGTTTTACAAATGAATAGTGAATGGACCAAATTACTTGACCAGTCCTATATTTCTCATCCTTAAGACCTTAACCGCAACAGAAAAAAGGGCATATGATATTGATCAAAATGAGAACTTGATGCAATTGCATCAAAATCTGCTTGTTTATATTGGCCTGGAACAGTAAATTAAGAAAGCAAACTTGTTACCATGCATATTCATTAAAAATTTAATAACCAGGATTATTTCTATAACTTAGCCAAATTGTATGCAGTATATTTTTTTCCTATTCGACTCTCATACTTTTATACAATAATGAAATAAATTTCCAGAAAAGGGCAAAGAAGTCGAACGACCAGCCTAGTACAACACCTCTGAAAGAGAAGGAAACAAAATACAAGCATCCTGTTGAGATATATTCTGATGCAAGTGACACAGAAGGAGCTATTCATGAGATTTTCGATGCAAGTGAAACAGACGGAGGTGCCATTGTGTTCAATCCCCAACAGATGGCAGCCGTGTGGTATTTACAAGATGCAGATTTAAATGAAGTGATTGTTAAAAATGATGATTTAGATGTGACACTGACTGCCAAAGAAATGGAAAGTCTCATCCAAGATTCAAATGAAAAAGGTGCAGTGAAATGGATACCCAGTCAGGTACACATATATATTTCTCATGTTTACATCTGGTTAGGTATAAATGGTTAAACTATCAAGGTTATATGCTACTAATTATAGACTATAATTATTTTAGAATGATTTTTAGCTGATGTAGCTGCCATTTTGTTCTTCAAAGCATTTAACACCCTAAATTATTTCAGACTCAAGTTTACAGAAAAGCAAAAATTTTTATTTTGTTCTGAACAGGTCATAAATTGCTATATTGCAACCATGGAGCGGCATCCATCTAAAAAAGTGATGGCAGTATCAACTCTCAACACTAACATATATTCCAGATCTGAAGCTCCAAACGCCATGTACAAGAGACGTATAAGAAAGTATACAAAAGTCGGCAAAGAATTTTTGGAACAAGACTTGGTAAGTCTAAATTGAATATTTGTGTTTCTCATACCTACAAGACTATAGTGGGAAAACAACTGATTTACTATTTCAAATTGTAGGTCTTTTTTCCTATAAACATAAGCGACTCACACTGGATCGTAGGGGTCTTGAATCTCACGCGGTCAACATTTCAAGTACTGGACTCGCTTGTAAAGTGCACTCCAGCCTATTATGAAGATCTCACGAGAGATTTGGTCAGTGACAACAACCTTATTTATGTTGTTTAATTGTGGGTTTCTTTTTTAATGAGCTGACATTTTCCAATTGTTGTAGCGCATTGGAATCCAACAATTAATCTCACTAGCAATCCAGTCTGACGAAGATCTTTCAGCTAAACATGGGTCATTAGATATTACTACATGGCCTGTAAATGTGATAAGCGAGGCACCACAACAAAATGATTCTGACTCGTGTGGTTTGTATGCCTTGGCATATATCGACTTTTGGAAAGGGTCGCTTGAGACGACTAATTTTCCGAAGGTGTATTCTAATTTGTGTAACATTCATACAAACAATTCTACTAACATAAACTAACTATATATTGTGCATTTGCATTACATTTGCAGATTGATATTGAAGAATTTCGAAAA